>CM036620.1:69618830-70925705 GCA_020746105.1 Trogon surrucura
CTAAGGTGATAGCTCATTATCAGCCACAATCAATTAACTTTTGGCTTCTGCTAGTTCAGTATATTTGTATTTTGAGGTTGTTCTTCTATCCTCAATTTATATTTTCATTGTAAAAAACTTATTCTAGAGATGTCTGGTCTTTAAGAAATCCAGCAAGTTTTCCATTATTATGTGTTCTTACATTACACCTTATGCAAACAAAATACATCATCTGTCAAGGCTTACCTTTCATCCTCTTTTAAATATACAGTTACACTTTGGAACATAGCATGGAGAGTTTCTTATGAGTCTGATTGAAGTGTGATTGTTCCTTCGTGGCTCATGCAGGAGATGATAGTGGAAATCTTCACACTTTTGTCTTGAGCTTGAGCCTGGGTCTTCAGCCACAGCAGCTGTGGACTGGGCCAGTGAACACTGCTGAATGAGTTAAACAAGCACCATAAAACTAGTTAAGAATATTTTCAAGACTTCGGTAAGATCTGGACTCAATCCTAAATAAGCATTAAAAAGTTTGAAAAGGACGTAGTCCCAAGATGTGCTTTATGTTTTTGAGCCACACATTTTCAATGGGCCAGAAATAGGTTTTGATTAATGAAATAGCAGTAGTTCAGCTGGTGGTGCTAAGAAATACATTGATTGCATATAAGCAAGTAGAGATTTGAATAACGCTTGTGTTAGTGGCCACATAGTGTCTTTCCAGGCTTACAGAAGTTATTGACAGAAATGTTTCATGTCTCCAGTATATTTTACCCTTCAATTGGAGGTATATTTATTTGTGATCTAGTAATTAGCACTACTGAGGTTGACACATATATTTTGTCATTTTGAGGAGGCATAAGGTGTGTGCAAAGCAAACAACTTGTTACATTAGAGAGGTAGATAAGTTCTTTAACTTTTATTTGTATAAGAAGTATTTTATGGGGCTTACAGCTGAAAACCAGTCTCAGCTGCTACTGTGGAGTGATAGTTCTACAATAAAGTTACAATACTGTCATAGGATGAAATGTATAGATGTGGGCACACAGTTGTGTTATAAATATTTGATTCTGTATTATTTTGATGACTCACAGCTTGAATCATGGGCTTTTGTTGGTTTCCTTTACAGATTATATGAGGGTAAGTTGATTCCATGTTGTTCAAAAAAATACTTTTGGAGGAGAAACGAGAGATATTGAATAATGAGTGCAAAAAGGTTTATAATGAACAGTACAAAGGAAGACAAGCAGGAAAAAGGAAAAATTAAGATACAGAGCTTGT
This sequence comes from Trogon surrucura, assembly GCA_020746105.1. Taxonomy (NCBI): domain Eukaryota; kingdom Metazoa; phylum Chordata; class Aves; order Trogoniformes; family Trogonidae; genus Trogon; species Trogon surrucura. The sequence continues at coordinate 69,620,088 of CM036620.1, forward strand.
GAGAGTCACTCCATCAAGCACTGAAATAGACTTGTTCTTCTCCAGTGTGCCTGCTCAGTCTATACGGTTTCAGGCTGCTGAGTCCTCTACTCTGTCACTCTTCCCAGGTCTTTTGCCTTGTCTGTTCAATTTTGTTGTTGTTGTTCACATCGAAGAAGTCTTCTCCAGAGGACTGTAGTGATAAATGAATAGAAACCAGGACATTCATCTTAGTTATAATTATGGCCTTGCAACTTTTAAGGAGTATTGGAGGGACTTTTTGCTCAATAATTCCCTGGAAGCTGCTCATTCATAGAAACAGTGTTCCAAATGAAACTGGCAGTGAACTGTTCGTAACACAAGGTCAGTGAATCATCTAATGCTAGTTAGTAGTGGCAAAATGTATTCTCTAACGTGTATACTGTTAGCATCTTAATAGTTTATATCTGTAAACATGGCTTTGAATGCCCAGTATACTCTGTGAATTATTATTTAGCTTAGATACATGGAAGAAGAAGTCTTCCATCTGAGTCATATTCCTGTCTTCGTATTAGTCATGGTTAACACTGTTTGTCACCTAAGGCTGGGGCCTGACTAAGCTGTGCAATATTAAAAGACACTCCATCCCTTTATAGTGCCTGGGGTTGCAAAGAAAAAAAAAAAGCTTCAGAAGTACATGATACCACTTCTAGAACAGGTTGCATCCTTCTTGCTGTGCAAGAGCAGCCTCGCAGCCAAATTCATCACCTATATATTTTATTTTCTCCACTGCCTTCAGGGTTGCCTCTGAGGTAACTCAGCAGTGTTTCTGGGAACTCCTGTTTCAGTGCACACTCAAGCATGTGTTTATTTGTGTTCAGCCTGGCAGTCCCCTGTGGCTCTGCACACGTGTAACAGACATTCATGCAGTTTATGTGCCAGGCTGTTCACAAGGAAGATGTGGAAGGATGATGCAGGCCAGAGCACCTCTAGTGGGACCAGAATCTTTGATGAAATAGAAACAGCAATAATAAAGAAGGAACTGGTGATGAGAGGCTGTGTGCCATCCAGGCCTTAGAGTATAGAGAAAATATAAAAGGGTTCAAGCTAGGCTATTGCTTCTTATTCGTCTTCTCTTATTTTTTTAATTTGCAGTATGATGTCTCCTGTGGTTTTCCACATCCACCATCTCTGCCTTTGTAGGGCTTCCCCAGCTGTATTGTCTCCAGTAGTTTTGCTCTGTTTTCTTTTGTGTAGCTTTCCCTGATGCTTCTATTATTTGAGCTACTTCTGGTCAAATATATGGGTGCAGGTAAGGGAATTACTTCGTGCCTCAAACCCTAAAATAATAATAGAAAAGGAGTACTGGTGAGGGAAATCAAACTTTTCCCTTAATCATATCTGTTAACTCTTCTTCAAAATGTGTTTTGGTTGTAGGCATAGCCCTACCTTGGAGTTACTGCTAGCAATAAAAAACTCACCCAACAAATCCCTAAATTTTTAATAAAAAAAACACCTTTTCTTTTTTACTGAGAAAATTACCTCCAGATATATGACACATGTCTGCCTAAACAGTGCAATACAAGTAGTAGCACAAGAGTGATAGCAAAGTGTTGCAGCACCAATATCTTTCACCAGAGGAACCAGGAGTCACATTGCCTTCCCTGCAATCATTCTGATAGCAGTAAGACTGGCTTGGTTAGTCTGGCAGCTGTCTCTAAGTGTGTGAAATGAGATGTGAGGACAGAGAGGAAAACCATGTGCGGAGAAAACACATCTCTTAATTGAGCTGGGACTCAGAGTGAAGGATTCTTTATGACACCACCTTTTATTATCTCTCTCTGCATTAGGTGCAAGTGACCTGGAGCACTTTGTGTTAGAAATATTTTCCATTGTTAGCATAAACATAGCAAACAACATAGCACAGCAGTCAAGATGCTAATGTGCATTGGCAGTATATGCAAATGCTCAAAAAAGAACTTTTCATTTATTTATATACACTGCTATCAGTGTGGTGGGAACTGAAACTAAAAATGTCTGAATTGTTTTGTTGTTTTCTGGATAAATGAAAAGTGTCAAGTGGAAGAACCTGATATTTTTTTAGATGGGGTCATTTAAAAATGTTTTTTATATATTGTGTTCTAGAAGATGCTTGGCTACTGAAGACTCTCTGTTCTCTGAAGAATTGCCATGCTAAATGAGGCTCCATTTATTGAGGTGTTAGCACTTTTTTTCTGCTAAAAAATGGGGCGTTCCTTTTCTAGCTGCTTGAAAACATATTCCCTGAGGTAGGGTGTTCATTCCATCACCGTTTTCTTAATCCTAGAACAAGTCTGGAGGGCAGAAAAAGGACAGAAAAAAAGGAGCAGGATTGATGCAGCTCAAGCTAGACAAGAAGAAATTAAATCTTGGCTGCTTTGAAAGATGGATGCCTCCCAGCAGGAGCTCACAGAAGAATTACATGTAAGAATAGAAAGTGTGGACAGGTTGCTGGGAAACAAATTAATGAGCTGGAAGATAAATTGAGAGGAAAAATTAAACAGCAGATAGACCCTGCCTTCAGTGTCACAAAGACTGATGTCCAGTTCCCTGTAAGTGAAGAAGCTGTAAAACTTCCGTTTTAAATCCCCATGCTCCTGGTTTTCAGACCAAAACATGTTCTGATGGTGAGACTGGTTGGGGTACGTTACGCTGCATGTGTGTACTCCTGCCTGCTCATGGTGGTTTCAAGACCTGCTGTAGTGCATGGATGATGATACTTTGGTAGCGTTATGTGGGAGTGGGGCAGGACTGGGCCCTAAAATGTGAAGAGTTACCAATAATGTGCTTTGCTGAATCACGTTTGGACACACTTACCTTACTTCTCTTGACCAGATGGGAAACTGTAGTGTTTTATGATGTATTTTTAAGGGGAAAAAATGCTTTCTTAATTGATTTCAAAGTTTTTGAACCCATAGCTATCCTAACAAGCTTCAGAAATGTGAGGCACTTGTAGAGGACTTTTTGAAAAACAGTCTTGAAGTTGCAGAGTATTTAAATACGAACTTGTGTCCTCATTATACTGTTTAGGCAGAAACTTTCTACTCCTACTAATCTGGACAGGCAGAACTTTTTCTGATTTTCTCTTCACTCTGATTTGCTTATGCTTCACGTTTCTACTAATATGTAGTTTATTGGCTGTTAAAAATGCAGTCATTTTCAGTAGTGCTGATACTGGTAAAGTAAAGCTCAACAGTGTAACCTAATGTAGAGGTTAAGAAGTCACATTACGATTAGGTCAGTACCTAATAACATTTGGGAAATTTTCTTGTTTTGTGAAACACACTATTAGGCATTAAGTTAAAGAAGAAATTACAATGCCCAGTCCTGATAGCTGTGCACTCTGCATTCCAAGTGTGGTGGTTATGGAAAAAGACCACCTCCTTTCATTTTTTTTTTTCATTGCTGAGACATTGATAATTGATTAATTGGTTTCCAACTAGACTTGTTCTCATTTATGAATGTTTCCATTAGTTTGACTGCCAAAACTGTGGTGACTTGCAATTTGTTCCTGAAATGTCTTGAGGTCTAGAACATGCCTGTCTTTAGAAGCCAGTGGAAAGATTCCTTATTACATTTCACTAGGAATTGGGTTGATGCAAAAAATTATTTGGCGTTAAGACTTATTTCTACTTTCTTTTTGCCAGCATGTTTTGTAGGTTGTGCATTTTTTTCCCCATTTCCCTCTCATTAAAAAATCATGTTATTTGGAAAGAGAAGCTCTAAGCATTGTGTGGTTGGGAAACAGGAATTCTGCTTTTCAGCTTTTAGTAAGAAGAATTTCTTTCTGTCTGGGGAGACTCATTTATCACATATGAAGACATTTCAACTTTGTCATGATCAAGAGTTGCGGTTAATGTCATTTTTCTATTTATTTTTTACTTGTTTTCAGGAAGGGAAAGATAACCATGGGATTCCTGAAATTATCAGATAATAAGCAAAGAACTGAAAAGACAGATGGAAAGTGTTAAGGGGGAGGGTCAGGGTGAGCATTTAGAATTTTATGTCATTTTAAAAATCTATAAACACATTACTGACTTCTGCTTTTATAGTTTCTGAATGGAAAAACAGTTGTGTTCTACAGGAGTCTGCTTGCCATAATCTAATCTACACACAGGTTTAGAGTCACAAGAAACTCAAGTTTCAGATGAGTCCATAAATTGAGCTCAAAACATACCTATCTTTTAAACAATGAAAATATAAATTACGTTCATTCTGTCCTATAGAGAAGGGAAAAATCCATGAAATATGGGTGGTCAAAAGTCTGTGCAACAGGAAAGAGCTCTAATTTATACAGGTGTCATGATATTAAGGGATAAATGTTTATAATCCCAGTTGGGAAAAGGTCTTAGAAAATAATTTTACAGTCATGGGATTGCCACTCAGAGAAGAATTACCTTCTTCTGGACATACATTCAGTTATAATTCAATTAAATATGTGTGTGTACACTAGTAATAATTTAATGCCTTCCTTCTGTTATATCTTACTACAATGGAGAAAGGCTTCAGTGAACTCTCTCTCTGTTTTCCCACCTCCATTGATTCTTCCAGACGTCTGTAATAGATGCCATGAAACAATAAAAAGATTAAGGTTTCGAGCCATCTGGTGATGTAAGTCTTCCTGGCATTAAAAATTCTAATTACGCATCTGAGTGTATTACAAATTTTAAAGACTACCTTTATTTCATCTTCAGTACCCTTATTGTAGGGTCTTTTAACGCATAGATTTACTTTTTAACCCATTTTAGAGATCAAACAAATGTTCAATACCCTGGTTATTTGACAGCTTTCTCTTAGTATTTTCACTTACTGAAATGTCCTTGCAAATACTTGAGTATTTCTCCTGTGTTTTGTTCTGTAATTGTAGTTGTGAAGCCTGTTTATTTGAGTTTATTCCATATTCTGAATTCATTAACAACAGCATTTTAAGTAATCTGCCTTTTCATAAAACATCTAATGTCCACATTTTTAACTGCATCCCTTTGAGGATCTGGGCATGATTCACTGCAAGGTCCATAGAGTTCATGCAATACAGTGTGATGGAAATGAAATGAGAGTTAAGCTTCTTACGCTGCACTTCATACAGTTACTTTAATAAGCAAAATGCTATCAGTGTAACTGAAACAGACAGCTCGCAAATGGCTGGGAATTGTAATTGTAAAATTATCCGGTCCTTCTGAGTGGATCTTCTTTACAAGTGCTTACCTGTGGATTGACTCTGGAGAGCCTGCAAACGTGTAACATATTTCTAGGACTTGCTGTCAACACCCAGGCAACAGCTCCCACCCGAGTTTCAGAATGGGAGAACATTTTGTGGGTTGTAGTGGTGTAGGAAAGCATTGCAAGCAAAGGAAGTTTCTAAACATAAAGTGGTCCAAGTTTTTAAGACTCTGTTTTGGTAGTTTACTCCATGTAAGTAATTTAAATAAGTAGGAATAAGTTGGCAATACTGGCATTGCCCCAAACCCATTTTTGGGTGTTAGGGTATTGCCATCAGATACTTAATGATCTAACCTAAATGACCGTGTTTGGCCTCTGGATTTCTCTTTTATATGTGATTATATAAAGATTGTGTGCTATTAACGTAATCTTACAGCAGCTTTCCAAACCAGAGCCCTGATATGCTTGTTACTCCTCATTGGTGATAAAACAAGCCCAGGAGACTGCCTCACATGTTGGCATTTACACTGTAGAGCTATAATGTTTGGCAAGGTAAGTCCCACCATTGGCATACCAAAGCCAGAAACCCCAAAACCTTACTTGATTGCTGATTTTAATAAGCAAGCTCACTTCTCAGCCGAGAAGATTATAGAAGGGCCACAAAGAATATAAATTGCCAAGTAATTTATTGCAGTGACACATTGTGCTTGTCTTGAAATGGGCTGTATCTCATAACATGTTTTACAGAAGAGCAACTTTGAGTTCGGTTATTAAAGCGCTGAACCAGTGGGGAATCACATCTGTGCAAGAAGTCATTAAAACAGCGATGATGTGAGAGCCACTGACTGCACTGCCACGCGAGTAAGAGCTTCTGTAAGGACCATCAGCTGCAGCAAATCGAGGACACTTGTCAAAACTCTAAGTAACAGGAAGACTTGAGCGGTTAGAATCTTTTTTCAGAAATGCCGGTCATACCTCTTCATAAGAGAAATGGGATTTAACTGCATGAAATTCAACTACAGCTGGAATTTTTAAAGTGAAGAACAATGTTGTGGGTAAAGCCCAGATTCAGAGGTTCTAGCTGACCTTTATGCAATGAATTAGTGATAGATTTCCCTTACTTTACTATAGCCAGTTAGTCATGCGATATCAGTTGCCATATTCTATACCTAGACTCCATCTTACTTTTTCTTATCATAAAGTCCCAACTTGAGACATCTGAAGTCAGCCAACAGTAAATTTTCATTGCCTCTTTTAAAATTCAAGTGAAACAGCTATCCTGTTGGATACATGCAATTCTTTCTACCTTTATTAATGAACTTCAGCCAGGTTTTTGTACTGAGAAGGCAGACTTTTTCTAATCCAAGTTATCTGTTCAGTATCTTTTTCTACCCTTAGGATTTTAATCAGAAGTCTGTGTTTTCATTTTAGGCTTTAGGGTATCATTTATTCATTCTGAAAGGGATAGACTATCTTTTTGTTGTAGTTAGGAAAATGGGGCTTTGGGTCAGCATTTACATGCAGCCCCGAGGTGACTGTCAAAACCACTCCATAGCTTTTGTAATCTCTTTCCTTTGGGAAGGGGAAAATGTTTAAAGCACTCCTGCTGAACTCTCTTTAGTCACTTCAGTAGTTTCTCTAGTCTTAACACTTACCAGTGATCCCAGGAAGGAAGAGCTGGACCTGGATACGGCATATTAATAATCTGAATTTTGTATAGCACTGAAATATGTTTTAGAAAACTATACTAGAAATATGAATGACTTCTTAATTTGTATGTTGGGTTTTTGTTTTTTTCCAATTTCTAGCTTGGATGATTCTGTGGCATATGCTATTTGTTTTCTCAAGCTCCCTTTTACAGCTTGAATATTTGTGTGCACTTGTTAGCAGTAAACTGGGACAGAACTTGCTAACTGTTTCTCTTGGCCTCAGGTTTGCTTTTCTTTGGAATACCTCTACATTTTAAAGATTTATAAATATCCTGACCCATTTCAGTAAAACTGCAAGATCAATAGCAAGGGCATTGGCCAGTTCTTCCTTCCCTTTCTAGTAAATCTGAAGATTAACAGCCTCTATGCAGCCTTTCTCTCCAGAATGTAACATCTTTTTTTTTTTTTTTTTTTTTTTTTTTTTTTTTCCCCCGCTCAGGATGTCCTAAATTTACTCAGGAAAGAACATAAGAACTGCTGCTCTGGTCAAGGCAGGGATCCTGCCAGCCCAGTTTCCTTTCTTCAGGAAAGATCAGTACCTTATGGAGGAATAGAAGAAAATGAGGCATTGAAAAGAAGCTTTAAAATACATTAATTTGTTGAATTTATTCTAGCCATTGATCCAAACAATGTAATTCACCCTTGGCAAATAGCGCTCTCATATGGAATAGTCTTTTTCATGGTTTTAGCAACCTTACACAGTCATTAGCTCTGTTTTTCACTAACTCATAATAGGTACTTAGTTTTCTCTCTAGACTCATATATATTGCTGTGTGAAATATAAAATTTTGATTAAAATGCAAATAGAGCAGCTACACACTCCTCTGCTCATAGTAGAAAGTTTTTAACTTGTTAGGTCTATGTACAATAAATCTTAATCTACTCCATTTGCTACACAGAGAAAGTGTTGAAAACAAGTGTAAATAATGTTGGAGAAAGCAGAAGCTGACGTAGATTAATTGACCTTTCTAATAAAAGGAACAATAATTGTAAATTAAATTTTCAATTTCCCAACATACCTATGGATCAATATCTGTAGATGAGTCTCCTGTTGTGGCCATAAATACTTGGAGAAAGGGTCTATATACAAGAAGACTTTCTTTTTAACTTCTCTTCCTTCTGCCTCTGGGATTTTTTTGCCTGTTTCTCAGCTGTGATTTCTTGCATGGAACTGTGTTTCTGTCCCTAAAACTAGAAATCCTTTTCCTTATCCTCATTTCTGTTGATGTGCCCTTGGCCTCTCTCTGTTCTTCCTTCCTCCTCCTGCCCTCAGCGCTGCTCGCTTTCTTTTTCCCTGGATCTCTTTGCTAGCAAAACTAATGTAATCCATTTATATTCCGCTCTCTGCTGCTGTTTACTGATTTTTCTCGCTTTCTATTTCCACACCATGCTCTTCATATTAAATAATTTCTCTTTGTTTTATTTTTCCACCCTGAACTTTGATCTCTTATTTACACCTGAAAGATTTTTCCTCCTTCAGTGGAGAAATAGGCTCTTTTCATTCATACCCTTTCCGAGAACTCATCTCCTGTGTCTGATGATACTGATAAGCCATGCAAATGATTTTAGGTATTCTTAAAATGATTTACAGTTTGAGATAAAGTCATCTTCAGCTCTGTAATGGCGTACACATCTGTCGCATACGTGATTATAGTTGCCTTGGGGCAAGATTCCTGTTTTTGTTTCCATTGCATGCAGCTCCGAGCACGCTACCATCACTTAACGAGTTATGTCATTATTGACTAGTAGATGTGGCATTTCACTTCTTGGGTTTCTTAATTTGAATGTGTGTGAAAGGTGAATCCTTTTTCTACTATTTAAAATTGTCTTAGAGCTACTTTTGCTTTCAGCCCAATGGAAGCAAACAAGGTGTTTTGTCAGAAGCATTGTAGATAAAATGTACTCTTGGCACAACTCCTGAATCTTGATTTAGGTGATTTTAGAACAGGCATTTTGAATGATTTCTAAATTAAATGCAGTGAATGATATGCTGTGTTTTCTTCAGAGAATGACTGACATGCAATCTAGAATTTCTTCACAGTTGTGTAGTTATTACTTTTGATTTTAGTGTGAAATTCAAGTCACCGCTTGAATTAATCAATTTGATTAATGGGGTAATACAACATATGACTTAAAGTTAAATGTTGATAAAGATAGCATTTTCCTAGGAAGGTGAAGAAAATTCCAGTTATCGTTGAAGAGTTCTGAAGTCTAGTCTTTTGATAATGTTAGCATGATTCTTAATGTTGCAACTTTAAACAATACTTATAATTCGAATATTTGTGCATTTCTCCATTCCATAAGACTTTATGCTGAAATCTTTGTTTCTGCAGGGGTAAGGAACTTTTTTACATAAACTAATTGGTTGTGAAGAGAAGGGCATAAAATTGACACAAGAATAATCAGAAATGCTACACTTCTTGAAATTCACTGATCAGAATAGTTCTGAAAAAATTACATCTGTAATGCGAATATGCAAAAAGCATGTTGGCCTTTTTAACATTTCATTTTCTTTTCGTATACAATATGTGATGTTTTTTATTACGTTTGCCTATTGTGGTGGAACAAAATATTGTCCTTTTATAAGCAAACACACCATTTTCTGTACAGGTAAAGTAAAAGAATGCAATTACAGAGGGAGACGGCGGTGCTCCGTACAAAGTATAGTTTAACACACACTCTATTCCAAGAGGTGATGTTCTTTCAACCACAGAGGTGAAGATTTGGAAGGATATTAGTATGTAAGGGTAGATGGAAGTAGGGTGTGTAACAGGAGGAATGGTAGAACTGAACGCTTCAGTATCTGTCAGGTTTATAAATCCCTTTTTCTACCGATAATGATAATAGTACCAAAGGAGAGACCTCCTCAGTGATACAGACTCTATATGGTCCTTCTTTTCTGTAATACCCTCTAAGTATTCTAGCAGTATTCTTTTAAAATACAGCCTCCCTTCTTTTCAAGGCAGATCACTCTGGCCATCATTAGGACAGGGAGAAATGGCTTTAAACTGAAAGAAGGTAGATTTAGATTAGGTGTAAGGAGCACGTTATTCACTATGAGGGTGGTGAGGCACTGGAACAGGTAGCCCAGAGAAGTTGTCGATGCCCCCTTCCTGGAAGTGTTGAAGGCCAGGTTGGATGGGGCTTTGAGCAACCTGGTCTAGTGGGAGGTGTCCCTGCCCATGGCAAGGGTGTTGGAACTAGATGATCTTTAAGATCCCTTCCACCTCAAACTATGATTCTCTGATTACATTGTAGAGATCCAAAATAGCATATTTTCACTGATGGAGAAAAGCTGTATTGGCGGGAAGGCAGAGTAGGTCACCAAACTAGACGTTCATCTTAAGAGGAAGAAATATGGTCATATTTAACTACTTCACTTAATATTTTTGTTTTCATAGTAGAGTGGAACTGTACTCTGAGAAAAATAGCTTTGTTAGCTGTGAAAACAATGTCGATTTTCATGTGCTGTACTGCTGAGTGGATGCCTGTCAGTTAACATTTCTCAGTATACACTCACATGAACTGCTCCTCAATGGGAGAGGGAGTCCAGTGTGTAGGTGAGTACAAGTATTATGTGTGTGTCTTTGGGCAACTCTGATTTCGTATTCTTGTCAGGCAAGGGGAGCTGTGATTCAGAAAAAAACAAATTTTACCCCCATTTACAGCTGCAAAGCCAAAGAACAGAGAAATGAAGCAATTTGAGGCCACAGAACTAATCTTTGATGACAGAATTAGGACCTTCTGAGCCCAGAACTTCCATCCATACTGAGAGTGTTATTCCTGGCTCTCCTTCAGTGCTACACTTGTAGGATTACAAGCCTCGGATTAGTCTTGTCCATGAGGCACACTACAGGGCTATTAAGATTCTTATCACAAGCTACTTCAACTTCTGGGAAACAGCATCATCCCCAGTGTTGTCATCTTGCCTCCCATCTCTTCAATGACTTGATTAATTTAAACTTGTCTTGAATATAAGATTGGTACTCCTAACAGATTTTGTGTTTTTAATTACCCTTAGTTTAAGGAAGATTGGCTTGTTTCAGTGCTTATGTAAATTCTATACGGAAAATAAGGACCCTTGAATGGCATAAACTGCATGTTTTATCATCATTTTTCTCCAAATAAATTGACAGTTTTAGAGATTTAAGTACTTATAGCCCTACTCTCAGTTAAGACTATGAGTAGGCCCAAAGGGATTCATGACCATGTTTGAATAATAAGATATTGCACAGAATGAATTAAACTAGCAAATGCCAGCCCTATGCTGTTACTAAAATGTTGATGCAGCAGAGGCATTTAAAGTTGTGGCTGAAAAAGACTTTGAAAGGAAAGCAGAATATAGACAGCTATGAACAAAGCTTGAAAAGTACAAAGAAAATTACCTGAAAGGAGAGTAGGTTTAATGTACATCTTGCAGAATCAAAATTGCATCCCTCCCCTTTTCCCCACTGTTATTTTACTCACATACTTTTGGAAAGCAGCACTGACAAGTTAGTGCTTTACTCCAATTAACATTTTCTGTATGGTAGACTTCAAAGTTTCTGCATTCTTGGGGAAATCTAAATTACAAGGCAAAATATTAAAATGGTATTGTTTAAATTCCATCATCTTCCTGTGCTTGTGATAAATGAGAACCCATTTTCACTCATTTCATTCGGCAGTTGCACACAATATGGAATATCAGTTCCCATGCCCAGTAGACTAGAGGACTTTTATATAATGTTTGAATATGGACTGGTGCTACCAGGCCCCAGATCAAAAATATTTCCCAGGGTTGAAACACAGATATTGCACTTGTTTCACTGAATTTTTATTTGTTCTATACAAATGCGATTCGAAGTCCCATGGGGGTGGCTTTCCATTCCATTGGTCCTGTACAAGAATTTCTCTGAAACTATTGAATGTAGTATCTCTCTCCATACAATACCAAACTCTTCAGAGAAACTGTCACTATGCTGGTTCAGAATTGACTGATGCCATCCATGTGTTTACTTTCACGTGGCTCTATGCACTCACGCCCTGAAATATGAAAGTTTTCTTTATTATATAGATAAAATCAGGAGCACAGATATGTGGAATTATATTGCTTTTCTTGGTGTATAGTATTCAAGTGTAACAAATATTTATTTTTTTCTTTTTAATCACTAGCTGCTGGTACGACACTCAAAAACGAGGTTGAGCACCAATATGTTTTAATGTAGCAGTGCATCAGGCTTTATTATTGTGTCTTTATGTCTAAATGATTTCTTTCTTCTTCTGTCCTTGGTGTTCTACATTTTTATGTCTAGATGAAGCAATTCTATGGTTGAGAGGTTTTTTTCTAAAGCAGCTGATGAATGTAGCTTTACAGAAGAATTTTAATACATGAAATGCATTCATTTATAGTAGAACCTCAAAGACTCTTTGACAGGAAAATGAATATATATTAGTTTGTCATTAAAGGAAGTTTGAATTTCTTACTAACTTAGATACATGCAACAAAGTATATTTTTGACGTATTTTTAGTTAAGTTGATTCCAATAGAGTTGTGTGTTGCTAAATATAATAAAACATACCATTAGACCCTTGACTGGAAAACACAGTACAGAACAAACTGGAATTGATCTGTTTTGTGGGTTTTTTTTTTCTGCACTCACATTTTACATACAAACAGCATGATTTTATGCTAGTTAACTTAAAATCGTACAGAGATATTACAAAAACATGAATTTTGCCCAGTGTTTTCTTTTAAGTGCAAATACGAGATAAATCACTCTCACTTATACTAAGCCTGCTAAAACCACATCACATAGCAGACAGACACCAAGTGCACAGTAGTAAATACGATTTTTTTTTCAAAGACTTTTTTTACTGTATGTGGAATATTGTGTCCGGTTCTGGGCCTCTCAGATCAAGAGAGACAGGGAAGTGCTGGAGAGAGTCCAGCACAGAGCCACAAAGATGATGAAGGGAGTGGAACATCTCCCTTATGAGGAAAGGCTGAAGGAGCTGGGTCTCTTTAGCTTGGAGGAGACTGAGGGGTGACCTCATTAATGTTTATAAATATGTCAAGGGTGAGTGTCAGGAGGACGGAGCCAGGCTCTTCTCAGTGATGTCCAATGACAGGACAAGGGGCAGTGGGTACAAGCTGGAACATAGGAGGTTCCACAAAAACATTAGGAAAAACTTTTTCACAGTGAGGGTGACAGAGCACTGGCACAGGCTGCCCAGGGAGGTTGTGGAGTCTCCTTCCCTGGAGACATTCAAAACCCGCCTGGACATGTTCCTGTGCGCTCTGCTGTAGGTGGTCCTGCTCTGGCAGGGGAGATGGACTAGGTGATTTCTCGAGGTCCTTACCAACCCTGATTCTGTGACCTTGTTCTGCTTCCATAATCTTGCCTTCTTTTGCTTCATTGGTGGTCCGTCCTTTGTGGTCTTGGTTTTGGAGTTTGTTTTCTGCCAAATGTATCCCAGTATTCTCTGCTGTTACACTGTATTATTATCACTGAGCCTTAAGGAATTGATAGGCAGTGTGGTGATGGTGGTTGAAGCTTGAAAATGTGAAACACTTTAAATGCAACAAAAATAAATTAAAAAAATTAAACAACCTAGGCACCAGATTAATTATTAAAAAAAAATCCAACTTGACTTGGTAATTTTACATATTTGGGATTTCCAGTTCAGTGTCACAGTGTAACTTTCTTTCCATGTTGTCATTGATTTTAATCAATATCAAGAGTATTATTAGCATTGATGCTAATAAATAAGATGTTTACCTCTGGATCAGCTTCACCCAGGAACAGCCTTTGTTGGACAGCTGGCTAGCTTGCTTTTCTGCAGTGTCATTTTTTTAGATTTGTTACTGGTTGAATGTATCCTATTTTGAAACAACGGAAAATGTGAAAGTAGTAAGTGGCACTGGAATGTCATTCTTTAAAATCTCCTTGCAGAAAACCCAAGGGAAAAAGAATGGTAAAGTGAAATAATTGTATGTGCGATGCATCAGGCCGTTCTAATGGTTGTTATTTATCTCTTCATTAAGGTTGTAGCACTATCCCCAAGAACCAGGGAATTTGAGCATTGATTTTAAGGAGATGGTATGTTAACAAGGATGGTAATAATAGTAAAATTTTGTCTGACAGTCAAGAAATGATAACATACGCAGACAGAGCACTTTCAGCAGGAAGAATAGTGGGAATGCCATGCCTGCCCCAGGACCCCATTTATTCACATATTGCACTTTTGAACCTGTGAATTTGACTAAAATTTATTTTATCTCAACGTATTATTATGTTCTTGAAACCTTTTTAAATCTCTACGGATGCTTTGGACTTGCATCCGTCCGTGCCATGTCCAGCCAGCCCTCTGTTATACAAAGCAGATTCATCAGAAGGATTTAAGAGGAATTAGGGTTTCTTGGGGGCTTTATTTTGAAATTAATACCTTTAAACGTGTGAACATGTTGACAATATCTGGCTATTAATATTTTACATTTTAGCCTTTTTGCCAAAGACAAACTGAGAATAGGCCATTTCCAGACAATACGATTTGTTCTACTGATAATATTCTGTTGATCATCTGGTGATTGGACATCCTTAGGTCCTTTTGGTTTTACATCAGAAGAGACTCACTATCTTTTATTCGTTTGTCATCCCATATTAATAATTGTTGGTAATGTTCCCTGAACATCTTTCTGCTCTTTCATTAAATATGGTTAAGGAAGAAGTCGATATGTATTCTTTTTCCCAGGATGCCCAGCTGGGGCTGGTAGTTATTCTCTTTTGTCATATTTTCCTTTACAGCCTTGAGAGACGTGGGCCAGGGCCTAAGAAGGATATTTTTTGTATCTAGACAATTTCACTTTCATTACGAATACATGAGGGACATATTGCAGAACATGGTATTGAGACATTATTTTACAGAATTCAGTCTTTCCAGTACAGACAAGCCTAAATGCTGCTTCAGGTATGTAGTATGACATAGTGTTCAACTAGTCTCATTCTTTGTGGAAAATCAGAAAATTTGCAGAATTACCGGAATGATCATATCTGAAACATAAAGCATAACTCAAGGGCATGAATAAAATGCAGATCAGTCCAAACTATGTAGTAGTACTAGATTTATTTTTGTTTTTGTGCCATGAACCCACAATATAGTTAACAATGTTTGCAGGAGCATGGATGCAACTCAATATGATTTAATGGTTGTATAGCCTGGTTTTGTAATTGCTGTATGCATAAGTTTCTAGCAGTAAGAAAATTGAAGGAATTCAAAATATCTCAGTCAACAAATGGGCTAAAAGAAAGGAAGAAATTCAGCAGAGATGCACAGTTTTGACAATGCTGCAGAAAGACAGGGTGGACATCATTGTAGGAGTGACCAGCTTATGGAAAGAGAGATAATGAGCAGGAAATGAAGCAGCAAAATGATAAGGTGGAAAAGAGTAGATGTGGAAAGAATGATGCAAAAAAGAAGGTATGCGATTTGACGAAAGAGAAATTGCATGATGATCTAT
This sequence comes from Trogon surrucura, assembly GCA_020746105.1. Taxonomy (NCBI): domain Eukaryota; kingdom Metazoa; phylum Chordata; class Aves; order Trogoniformes; family Trogonidae; genus Trogon; species Trogon surrucura. The sequence goes on from CM036620.1 coordinate 69,635,451, forward strand.
GAAATTAAAGAGGAAGGAAAGATATGATGAAGTGAAATTGGGTTTAATGAGGTAGAAGAAAGGTGATTAGGGACAGAAGAAAAATAGAATTTAGTGATGAGAAAATCCTATTAAATTATCCCATAAATCTTTTTGCCACTCAAAGATTGCCATTCTTTCTCCTCCTTCTCCCCAGGATATTTTCCAGGGCGGTTGTGTCAATATCTAACCATACACAAATGCCATTTTCTATATGAAGCACTTCCCCATCTCTCCATAGGACCAGGAAGATGACAGAAGTTTACTCTTTGCACGTAGTCATGACCTTCAAGCTTGTAATGTTTTTAAAAGGTTGGCATAGCTTTTTTTGAGGTCTCTTTTGTTTAGGGTTGTCTTGGTTTGAGAGCCTCAGGATAAAAGTTCTATGGGACTCCGGGCACAGGTGACAATCACGATGGGGGAGGAGGAGCAGCTGCGCCTGCGGGGAGGAGAGGATGGGTCAGGTGACCCAAATGGACCCATCACGGTGTTCCTTCGCATGGTGCTCCTTATAAAAGGGCCCCCAAGAAGAGTCCTGGGAGTCTTTTTAGTGCCTGCTGTGCTGGAAGAATTGCCATGGGCTGTTTGTCATCTCCCCGTTTTCACACTGTTTGTCCAGACAGGTTGTCTTCCCCTGACTGCTCAGATGGGAGCAGCGTGGCTGCTCCAAGGCTTCCTTTTTCTGTTTTCTTTTTTTTTTTTTTGACTCTCATTGAAACTCTGGGCTCAGGCTTTTGCTCTGCTGCTGAGTCCAGTCTGGGACTTTTCTCCTCGGAACGTACTTGCCACCTGGACTGCATGGGTTCTGTATTAACATACTCTATTGTATCTTTCAGCGTATTTAACATAGTTATATGTATCTGCATATAGTTTCAACGTCTTCATTTTTTACTGTTTGTATTAATTTCTTTTTCATTAAACTGGTTCCATTTTTTTCCAACCTCGAAGTCTCTCACCCTGGTTTTCCTGTTATCCTCCCCTGGGGGGGTGGTGAGGGGATCACAGAGAGAGTCTGTCAGAGTTCAGTGGCTGGCCCAGCCTTAAACTTTGACAAGGGTGTTTTCTGAGGGGGATTATATCCATCCATTAGATACTATGTATGAAATAACTGTCTTCCCATTTTTCTATTAATCTCCATTGCATGCATTAGATCTCTGGACTTTGTACTTTTTGCTTGCTTTTAATATTGTTCAGTTCCATATTACAGTTTTTTAAAATCCAAGCAAAGTATGTAGGGACAGCAATGTGGTGGACATGGCAGATGGCTTTCCATTAGGCAATGATCAGTTTATTTAAATTATACTCAGAAGGTAAAGTTCACAGTATTTATGCGGACTCTTTGCTTTCTTCTTTTTTTTTTTTTATGGATAAACAGGAAAATTAAACTCTTTGTGCTTTAACAAACACTCCTAAGACAATCCATTAAAATAACTGCAATGCAACCACTATTGCATCCTCAGTGTGTGACCTTTTTACCTTGATGTCACATCATTGAGACCTTGTGTGGCAAGAATTTGGCTATAGGTTAAAATCTGATGTGTTCGGACAGAGAGTGGAAATGCCAAAAATTATGTATTTCCCACAAAAAGGGGTTTAAAAAGGAAGTTTCAAAAACAAGCCTGGAAAGGCATCAAGGAAAATTCATGCTTTACTGATGTGAAACAGGGCTCTCTTCCAGTCAGTGAACTTGTAAAGATGGAAGAGTGTGGTGGAGGGATGTCCTAAAAGAACGGTACAGCTAAATTGCAAAGTAGTAAAACCGTATTTTAATTTACATATAGAAAGCTTTCTTGTGACGTAACAGTAGATCTGATGCATAAACTAAAGCACCAGTCTTAAAATGGTGTGTTTTACAGAGTGGAAGGCAGCTAACTTGACCAACATTTCTGGAGGTCTCCTGATCATTTAGTGGTGATTAGTTTTTGGGGTTTTTGTTTGTTTGTTTTTCCTTTGGCAGTCGTTTTAGACCTTCTGAAAGACTGTTTTGAAGACTATGTTACAGGAAATAAAAAATCCAGGAACTAAATTTAATGCAACTATCCTAAAAGAAATATATTAGTTTAGTCAAATCATAAAACTTCTTGGAGTGTACTGTTATGTTTATTGTACAAATTTGGAATACTGAACACAAATAAATGTCTACTAATCAGATAGTCTTCCACCTCTGTGTCCTTCATGGGAAAACATTTTGAGTTCCACAAGTCCATTTGTTCAGCTTGAAGTACATTTCAAAACTGTTCTGGTCAATTAGATAAGCCTGATGCTGCTCAGCAAAGTTCTTAATTTTTAGTGCCGTAAAGTTGCAAGGAGTTCCCTTAAGCAGTAGTCCCTGTGACATGGAAGGTGCTTTCCTGGCTGATAACCCTCTCTCTATGAATTTGGTGTTACTCACACATTGTCATGCTGACAGTGCAGTTGGCAGCATTTTAGAGAAATACAGTTGTTAACTTATTTTAACAAAGGATCCAATATCCAAATAAAGCCTCTGTACCAAGATTTTGGAAGTGTGCATATGAAGTAAGAGCATTCCTAATAAATGTAAAAAAGAAAAACTACTGAAGTAGTGACACAATTATACACTTCTAGCTCTGTGCTGTAACTGTTTCTTATGTACTAGGTATTAACAGTAAGGACAGTGCATATTAATCCTAAATCCTCTCTTTACTGGGAAGATGAAGCACACAGAGGTTGCTATGCCAGTAGTTTTTCCAGCCATGTGAGTATAGTCTGTGTTTTTAGTGATGGAACAACCTCACATTATTTTACCAATGACTCTTGCATTGGGTTCTGGGCAGGTTTGTCCTGTGTGTATGTACCAGAGAGTAATATTGTATGTGAAGTGAAATTTGAAAAGAAGACAGCAAGAAAAATTTTTTTCAAGGAATATAAAATAAAACGTGATAGCTGTTGAAAGCTAAAGGAAGCTTGAAGTGGCAAGAAGAGAGGAAGCATTCTAAATTTATAATGAAAATTAATTATGCATTCATTGCATTTGAAGAGGTCAGACATGATGAATTTAAATAGTACATGAGAATGAAGGCCATCTTTTATATTAAAGGCATTACAACAGTATGATGTCAGGAGAGGCAGAGAAATAAAGGAAGCAAAGGGAGAAAATTGCAACACTGAGGCAGTAAGTAGCAGGAGCATAATCGAACAGATTTTGCTTTCTGACTAAACTGATTCATGATTTTCAGTCAATTCAAAAGAATGATAATATATTAACCATAAAACTGTACTGGAAGAAAATGTTTAAAGCTGTTGAGAAAGTCAATAAAAGAACAAATTTCAGAGTAGATTCTCACCAGCTTGCAGCAACCTTTACAACTTGCATACAGGGGAGTAATTTTTTCCTTACAGTTTTGTTCCTTTCTTACATATAGTTGCTATATATAATTCTTGCTTTTGTGTGAAAAATACTGGGGCTGTTTCTGGGTGTTTTGGGTTTTTTTTGCTATCTCCTGTCTCATCTGTCCTGCTTTCACTATCCTGCTTCATTTGTGAATATAGTATAAGAGCAAAAAGATTAAACATAAGGCTGTGTAAATGCCGTATGGGATAACTAGCTGTAGGGCTAAAGCAGTGTATGTTGCTCCACTTTCTGGGTTACTGGAGCAGAGAGTTATTCTTTGCAGGGGTAGACTATACTGAATAACACTGGTGGATATACAGCATAACCTTTCTGCTTAACACTGTTTTAATATACGTACTCTGGGGTGTATGAAGAGATGGCTTTACTTGGCCACCTTTTTGTTTAGAAACTCAGATACTTTGGAGCTGGGAACCCTATACCTTCCATGTGCAGTCAAGAAATACTTATATTGATATATAAGAGCCGCTGTCAGACCCAGTAGTTTATTTTGACTCAAGGTATTGCTATGGAGCTTAAATAGTGTGCTTGTAGTAGTGTGACTAGGAAGTCAGAAACTCACACTGACTTTCCCATCATAGGCATACCTTTACTTATGGAAATTCCAGGTGAAGGGAGTCCTTTAGGAATTTAATTTCTATGGCCCTGCGTTAAGCATCATCAATGGCAAGTGAAACCAGAGAGACGAAGTGGTTAAGAAGCAGGCGAAAAAGGTACAACAGTAAATAGTAAATTGTCACCTCAGGCTTTTACAAAATAGCACATAAGAGAAATAAAGAGGATTTTTCCCCAGATGGTGGTTTCATGTACCTAGTTGTCCATGGAGTGCAAGGCTACCAGAGCAGGATAGTGTGCCAGATAATTCCCGTACGGCAGCTATTATGATTCACTGGTTTTAATATTATCTCCAACTTTACTTGAGGGAATTCTCCGGGAAAGCTTTTGAAGTGTTGCGTGCGTCCTTGATCACAACAGGGAGGTTGGATTAAAATGATCTCTGAGGTCCCTTCCAGCCCAGGCCATTCTATGACATTATTGTTTTTATTTTTCTATCACAGACATATTCTTCATTTGCTTACAGTCTATACTGAAAATGGCACCATAATTTCTATAGCTACAATTAAGTAACCACAGTTACATTGAATCAATATCCATTCTCCTGATGAATATTATACTGAAATAGTGGAATATGGCTCTCTTTCTCCTGTCGCATACAATTACCAAGGGAACCCTGGTCTAAAGTCCACATAATTGAAGTAATAAGTTATTTGCCAAATAATAATACATTAATAATGGATAAGTTAGTATTTAACATATGCATGCCATCTTCATATTTTGGAATTCCGAGTTTTCGGTGTTGTTATCCAAGGCATGTGGTGTTATTTCCCTCTCAAGCTTTGCCTTGCATTTTGAACTGAAAAATGGTTGGGCTGTCACGGTTCTACTAAAATCATCAGCAGTGAAACCACTCGTATTAGCCCATCCTTTTTTTCTATAAGGACTTCACAGTTCACTCCCTTGACACTGAAAATCTGATTTACCTGAATTTACCACTATGAAGTTTCCCATTACAAGGCACTTCTGCACAACTGTGTGTTACCCTGCTAGCACCTATGGCTTTTCCTAATTCACCGTTGGTTTTATACAACCCAAATATATTACCAAGTATAGGTCTTGGTGGATTCCTTTTGATGAAGTCTGAGAGCCTTCGCTGTTATTATGTGTTAGCTTTACATCAGCTTCTTTTGTGCAGCAGCTGGTGATACATAAAATGAGATTATATACAGGGAGCTGTACTGAAGGTAGGCTTGCCTCGTCAAACGGGCAAGTCAAGCACAAGGTCACAAACCACACCATCGCTTTTTGATTCAAGTATGCTAAAGCCTTTACAATACCAGCCGGGTCTGTCAGCTTTTCACTTACCCCGTAAACAAAGTTCTGGGCACTGCGATAACCAAATGGAGGTAATACTCTCCCTTCTCCATGAAACTCATAGACGGGTATTAGGTAGTTCTGGGAAAAGCAGTTGTAGATTTTCAGGTGAAAGAAATATTAGCAAAACCATGGTGAGCTATCAGCAGATCAGATCAGTCAGAAGTTTGTTTCTTGGAGAGACAATACGTAAAGTAGGATAATAACCTTTTGTTTTCAACTTGTTGTTTTAATGCTCTCCAAGGGCATAATTCAATTCCAGTCATCACTTAAATTTTGCCTTGTTTGACTTGAAAATTGAAATCCTGTTATTTTTCAACTTCTTCAGGATTTTAAAATGTTTCTACATAATTTCTCTCATTTCAATGCCTCTGTCATCAACAAGACTTTTTCCTTTAAAAAAGGAAAAACAACAGGGAAAAATCCTTTCCTACCAGGACCTAGTCAAATTTTCCCCAACAGTTAGGTTGACAGCAGATTTAACACGTTTGCTAATTATGAGTGCAATTTGTTAGAGAAAACAAGATTCCAAACCTTCGGGAGGCCTAGCATGATTATAAATAAAAAACCTTGAAAAATGCTTCAAGGCATGAGCTCAGCAAACACAAAGGGACTCAAGTTTGAGACTATGCCAGTAAAGTGGAGAGTACTTTCCTCTTTTGAAAAATTATGCCAGGTTTATTGGCATAAGTTAATTGTCTACTAGTTTATACATACATTTTTTTTTGCTTGCTGGCTTTCTGATTGTTCATCAAAACAAAACATGTTCTGAACTTCTGTATGAGTCTCCTTGTGAACATCTACCTTCAGGACTTGTAGTAGTTCTGTCCTCTTTTTTTGTGTATCTAATATTATCTTCTCCTTTGGGGTACTTGTATGCTCCTCAGCTGGTAAATTTCTGCAACAGCACTGATTACTCTGGAAAGTTGATTCTGGGTTGCCACATGCTCTTCTTCTTTTTCAGGAGGAAGGATGCTTCCAGGTCCTGGAGCTCATCTATCTAGTCAAACTCCGTACTCAATAAATGCAACCACCTTCTTCAAAATTGCCATCCACCATAATTAACCAAAAGGAGAAGGTTTATTTTCAGACATGATTTTTACATGTTTCATGCCTTACCTAACACACTACTTACTGAGAAGAACCAAAATACTAATGCTGGGAACATCAGTTGTCATAAATTACTACAGAGCTGCTGCAACAGATAGGAGAAATTTAGGTGCTTATCAGTTGTTATGGTCAACTACTGTATTTAGAGATTCTTAATTGTTAGGTGTTAGAGGCAGGCAATGTGGTGATTTAGCTGGATAGCACTAGGATTATTGATTTCAGATCTTGAGAGATTTGTTAAACGTATCATGAAGGCGAGTATTCATTTATTTATTTTTTTATGAACAGACGTCAACACTGAAATAAAGTGGAGTGTACAGCAGTGACATGTTAATGTTTTCAGAAGAAGCAAATACCTGTTTGCAACAACCACAGTTCTGTTTCCTGCCCTGCTCTTTGTCTCCCTATTTAGAAATATTTATGATTTCCACAATTTCCATATATACCTCATCTTGTAAACATATGCCTTCCAGTGCTGCAGCTACTCCATTCCTTGATAAAAAAACAGTATGAACAGTGCCTTGTCTTACTGTTTCGGGATTAGTATATCTGTATTTTCTTCTATGGCAGGGAGTTTGTGTCCAGTAATTGTCATACCTCTATGCCATTGCTATACATTCTGCTGTGAGAAGCAGAAAATCGTGTAATGCGACCATATCATCTGCTCATCACTGACAGTAGAATTTCAGAAATTAAAATATTTTTTTCCATTACTAACCTGGATACCTTTTTCCCAAGAAAATGTAAGAGCGCTTGTGCTGGGAACTGGACTCACCTCTTTGTTACACTGATGTTAGAAAGGGTTCTGTGATTGCATTTCTGGGGCAGCTTCAGTGAAATTCAGGGATCTACTCCAGGTTTGTAAAACAGAGCTGAATTTGACTCATTAACGCGTTTTTTTTCTTCAGATGTAACGTTTGATTTCACTGATGTGGTACTGTAGTGTTCTACTTTTGTACCTGCATTCATTTCTCTGAACATGACATGACAATGTCGTGCTGTCAAGGTAGGTCAGACCCACAGAGGCGTATGCAATAGTCAAGAGGAGGATATTGTGGGCTGTGAGAGCGTCTGTGACCCAGAAAGTAGCACAGAAGTGCATTTACACTGTGTGCTGATGACATACTCACTTTGTTTTTTCAAGAACTCCGTTACTCATTTTCCCACTCTATTATGCTTATTGGACAAGTTCCACATAGTTCATGATCAGCAGAAAACTGAGGTCATACCATTAACATTTTTTGGCATTCATAGCTAGACACGTTTTTCCCCTTTTAACAGAACACGTCTTTGAAATAAATAAGTGAAAAATCCCTAAAGCAAATTGTAGTACCTTGTAGGTCAATGACTTGAGTTTCCACAAATGATGGTGCCTGACAATACTTATCAACAACTGCTCAGTGATTCTGAAAATGCAGGCATCTGCTTAGATACATGAGTGTAAATGCTACCATCTGACCTAAGGATTCTATGTTATTTTGTATTTTTTTTCCCAAAATTTCTTTATGGATCAGAGGGTCTTTTCACTGACAAAGAAGTTAACAATCAAAGAAAAAATAAACATATCTGAGAGTCTTAATTATAAACCACCAACAAATAAAGGAGTCTCGGACATTTAATATCTCAGCTCTTCATCTTTGTCCATCTGTGAAGCTGCTGCATTGACCCAAAGGTTAGTGGGATCATTTGAAAGGCTGGTATGTTTTAAAAAAGACCTAAATGCTTTGTGCAACCACTCCTGATTTTCAGTAAGATATATTCTTTTCCTGAAGATTTACACTGAAATTCCCGAAGGACCAGATGGTAGAGGACTCACTTGGTGGCTGACTTTCAGACTGCCCTGGATTTTGTGATTTGTGATTTCAAATCTGGTTTAGCTGTGACCATTTATGACCATGTTAACAAAGTAGGTTAATTTGAGTGTGTTTGAGATTTGAAGTCTCTGTTGGTTTTTAGAGTTTTAAGAAACAAGGTAGATATATAGTGAGCATAGTTAGAAGCATCATTGCTAGTGCTTGAAAATCTTCCAAAGAAGTCGAAGTTAGGTTTTTTTTTAACTATGATTTTTTTTAGTTCTCAGGTACTCAGAGAGATGTTATCCTGTTAGCTGGGTATTCTAGATTTTGCATTGTTTTATATTGTATTATGTGTATATAAAAAATATCATTACAAAGGTTGTTGTATTATTAAAATGGCTAACATCTAATGAGGAGGTGTTTCAGGAAGTTTGAGACTCATTCAGTATTCAAACGGCCAGTCTTTTATCTTAAGGCTCTGTCTTGCGTTTGCCCTTGCATTCGTGCTCTGTCTTTTATTTGCCCTGCGTAGTCCTCTTCCTTCTTCCAGTCCTTTCCTTCATGTTACTATCTTCAGTGGCTCTGTCTCTGGCTTTCTCCAGGTGCCTCTTCTTGCTCTCCCAATCACCTGTAAAAGCTTGAGCTGGGAAGGAGACTGGTCTGCATTTGGGTGACTACAGCTTTCATTTTGGGTGTGTAGACCAGACATGATGCTTCCCAATTGTGGATCACATTGTCTGTGCTGCAGGACGGCTGCTCAGCCTGTCCCAGGGGCTGCTCTTCTTTCGTTACCTTTTTTCTCGTAATGACTCAAAGCCAGAAAGGCATCAGTTCAGCCGCTCTCTGCTCCTGTGGTTCAGGCAGCACAGAACCAGGAATGTTTCACAGGACACGTTTGTGGACAGCTGTATTTCATGATTATATTCTGTGGATTTTGGAAGATTCTGTAGTTAAAATAATCATAATTTAGTCTTTACAAATGCTTTTGTGAACATTTCATAGCCATGCCCATGCCATTCTCCATATTTTATGCTGACAAGGGAGAGGTGATTTCAAAGGAAATATTCTGTGTATTTATGGATGACATCCTGCTGCTTCCCAACCGTTTTTTTTGTTTGCCTCTTTTAAATTTTTTTTTTTTTATTTTCCCTCCATCATATATTAATTCCGTCTCTTCCTCCTTCAGAGACAGATGGTGAGCTGGTGATACTAATGAGCTTCCTGCTGCCCAGGAAAGGCAAACTGAAATGCTTTGTGTTCTGAGAACTAACAGGCTGAGCACCCTCACTAAGGATGTAACACATGTGATGAAAGGTTTGATGCATAAATACTGTAGCAGACTTCCTTCACATGCACCTATGAACCATGTTTCCCCAGGAGAACAACTTCCCGAAACAGCCTACCTAATAGTCCGATCCTTACTGTGTTTATTGGGGTATAGCTCGGAATGGCACACTAATCTCTCTCTTTTATGGAGATGGAGAGAGCATTAGATTGTGGACACATGGCAATTGAATGCCCTGCTTCTCTGGCATTAGCACACTGAGAAATAAAAACAAAGAGCACCTGCTGTTCCTCAGAATGAGTCTTTGAACATTATAAAAACTTTCTTGGCGGAAAGCCATTCTTTTCTGGGCTGACTTTAAAAAGAATGCAGTTAATTATAGGAGCCGCAGACCTTTAAGGTAACAAAATGCAATTATCCAGGGATTTGTGATAGATTCAGTTATGTCTTTTTTAAAATGTAACAGGATTGTCAAAACTGAAGTCTAGTGGCTGCTGCAGTCGTGTGGCCCATTCAGGGCTGCCTACAAAGTTCCCAGTTGGTGGTAGCTATGTGGATTCAGCATGATCCTGAGCAGTTTTCGAAACCTAATGAATTGGTCACTCATTCTGAGAACTTCCATAGTGGATTCATTAAATGTTCTCTCTCCAGCAGAGATCACAAAGAAAGACGTATCCCTTTCTTCACACTGTGTGCAGTGACACAAGATTTCTAATTGAGTGAAAGTGTGAAACATTCACTTTTTGTGTTTAAAAGCAAATAAATACTAATAACAGAGTATATGTCTTTTAATGACAGATGTCTTTCTCAGGAAACCGCATTTTGCCACTGGAATGGAGGACATTAGAAAACCCAGACCTTGCTTTCAATTGCTATGTAAGTTTAGGGCATAGATAGTAAGTCTAACTCTAACCTGACCAACTGTTATGGTTGATCAAGAGATGTTGGTCTCTTATCAAAGCAGGTGCTTTGATATCTGTTCATGCAGAATAGTACCCAGTCCACATTTAAGTTAATTACTGTATACTAGCGAGTAACAGATGTGCTGCAGATGGTTAGGGTGATTAAAATAAAAAAAAAGCTCAGAAATAAATATTTTACAGATTTGAAAGCTAGAAATCAATAAATGGGTTAAAAAGCATTATATTAAAAGTCAAATATTTTAGTAATGGAACTAAAACTGTATGTGTCCTAATTATTGGTCAATTGCTGTGAATAAGTTTGAAACAAAATACGTGACTTAAAGAAAGGTGGTTTTCCTATTTGAATTTACTAATACTATGCTAATGGTTACTCTGGTAAAATGTGGGTGTACTCTCTTCTTGGTTCTGTGCTTTCACCAATTTTCAGTAAGAATATAAGATGGAGGTCAGTCTGAAAGTGGCTTACAGTCTTTTTTTTTTTTTGGAATGCGTATTTACATTTACTGAAATTAAAGCTTTTCACAGGAATGTACTGGTTTCACCAAGAATGCCTTTACAAGCATTTCTAGTTTATGACTGGAAATTCCACCCTGAAAGGAGATGGGAGCCCTGTACAGACTGGCAAAAACCCATCTCAGAAAAAGCAGGGTGATCCTGTAGGCAGTATAAAACCAAGAAATTGAACCAGAGATTCCCACAGGATTAGTATCTTTATGGGAAGTCTTTTTTCTCTTCTGGGATGTTGCTCCCTCTTAATTTTTATTGTTTTGGTTTAGGTTGTTTTTTGAGAAAATCCTTGGCAAGTCCTATATAATCCTTATTTTCATCCTAATTCAAACCATAGCAATTTATGGAGTCTCAAAACTTTCATAGGACAAGGAAATGGTTTCCTGCCTAGATGCGAGTGGTGTCATTGTAGGGTGAGAAGGATTATGAAGTGTTAGTAAAGGAAATTATACAATCTCAGTAATTTAAATATATATGGGTAGTTTGACCCAAATTCCAGATTAATAATAAAAATGTAGACCACTTTGCTATGAGATCTGATAAAGAAAAAACACTTAGATTTGTGGTGTAACATTGAATTAGCCTAAAGGAGCTTAGTATATTCAGTATACTAAAGTAAGTAACATATACAGAAGACCCATCATACTGTGGCACTCTGGACTGATGTAAACCAAACAAACGAAATTAATTTTTTAGAAATTGTTTCTAAATAACTTTTTTTTTCTCATGCAATTGCAAGTTTTGATTGTAGGGGTTTTTAAGAAAGTATTTTTAATATTAGGTGTAAAAACTGCTTTTTGAAAGATTACTAAGCACGGGTGCACTGTTTATTTCTATATTTTGTTATAGCTATTTTTGCAACTACTTATTAAGGGGAGATCATAAATAAAAAGAGAACATTGAGCTTCTACTATTTGTGGTTATATACTGCTGTGTATGAATGGAACATCAGATAACACCACTCGCTGCACAGAAAGGCCATGGAAATTTCTCCCCATATCTTAAGACATTCTGCGTTTTTTTCCCTAGTAAACCACTACACTGTGTAGTCATTTACAGCATATTCACATGGGAGTAACTCTCGTAGTAGAATCACAAATCGGTTTGCTTACGGGTTTTTCTTCTATCCACTGTAATAACAAACTTCCTTGCTATGGTCCCCTGACCTTTCCCTTTGACTTCTGCAATACCCCATGGTCATCTCCACATGGTTCTTGGAAGGGCAAGAGGCAGTACTTGCTATGGTTGATGATAAGCCATGTGGTGGGTAGTGTGCCAGCCAGCAGCTGCCTGCCAGACCCCCTGGTGGCCTCTTCCATTTGCCTTTCCCTCAGTGGAGATGCTAACTTGGTCTGTATCCTTTATCCAGCCATTGCTAGTCATAAAACTTACAGGAGTTCAGGATTTTTGATTTCTTTCTTGCTCTGAATTCTGGGTCCAAAAGCCATTTTTGGATGGGGAAAGGAGCTGGAAGAGAAAACAAATGACCATGTAAGTCTTGTTTCCTTAGGGAGACAGATTAAAGATGTGTATCTAAGACTTATCTCACACATTATAGATCAAGTATAACGTGCCTTCTTGTGTATTGGTATGGTGGAGAAGCTTAATTACAGGGGTAATCAAGAATTTAAAACTCTGCCTCTATTGCCATTAATAGTTCTTGGCATGTGTTATTTCAGAAATGCATTGTCATTTGTTCAGTCATTTGCTCATGTTCTAGGTAGTTACCTGTTTCCAGCTGTTTCCTCTTGGGTCATAGCCAGTGATGGCATAATTACGTGCTTTAATATATATGTATATTTGATATTTTATTTGTCAAAATTGTTGCACTATGCACTGTTCCGTCATATGAGAAGGTAAGCACAAGATATGCTACAGAGATATTTCCTTGCAGTGTTTTCTCACTTATTAAATTTGGTTTCTGTTAATGCTTCCTGTTTGGATTTCTGCATGTGGTGAAACATTATCAAGTGTAACACAATTGCGTTGTTCGGACAAGTTTTAGAAGTCCTTCCTTTCCCTTTAGTTGTAAGACAAATACCCCACACCCCACCTAAATGTAAGCAGCAAAGATGTAAGCTGAAGAAATATTTAGAATTGTTTAAGCTTTCCAGTTTAAGCCTATGCTGGTGGCACCGTGGAAACCTGGGAAACTCTCCCAATAAAGATAAAGTGTCAGAAGATGCCTTTTCAGTGCTGAATTAAACACCTCTGCTTTAAATATGGAGAAGCTGTGGTATTTTGGATTTAATGAGGCCTAAATATATCAACATTGGAGGCTGTTTGCTTTTGTTAGATAGTTGGCATGCTATACTGGCTGGCATTGTTATATTTGCTCTGTCAAAATACTCTGCAACTCATGGTTTCCCAGCCTATGTGGACTCACCTCTTCAGGCCTGCCTTCATATTAGCTTGTTCTGTTTAGTTTTTGTATAATCTACATCTGCTCTCTTCTCTGTTTTTCAAAACGTCTTGCTTTTTCTTCTGTTAAGCATCTTACCAGCATTGATAGAGATAAATTAACGTGAATAATTCCTTTGAATAAAGCCAGTGCAAAAAAAAAACTGATGCATTTGAAATGTGACCTGTGGAAGTTTAGCTCATGTGGAGTATCTAATGCGACCTGATTGTATTCAGAATTGGCTTCTGAACATCCAAGACAAGAATTATTTTGGCCAGGGGCACAAGGCTCTCATGCATATGGAGATGGATTAGTCTGCAGTCCCAAATCTGAAATCTCCTGAGCTCACACTACAAGGGATTATACTTGTTACAAGTGACAATTCTATAATCCACTGTTAGTTTTCTCCACCAAAAATAGTTCTAGTGGTGAGGCCTACTTGGATTAGCATCTAGAAAACATATTTTCTCCACAGATGCGGCAGTTTTTAATTTCTCTTTTTTTGGTTGATTTGCAAAGGACTACAATAAATCATCTCCTTTGCTGTTGTGTACCACATCTCTCTTGTAAGTACAATGCCAGAATTATAATGTGAACTGTTAATATTCCAAATGCTGACCACGGAAGTCAATGGAAACTTGGTGTGTAGAATGACGGGATTATCAATACAAGTTCAGTAAAAGCCATATATGTTTTATTGTTTTACTCAGTCATTTTCCATGAAGTAATTTTGGAATATCCAGATCTTTATTTTTGTCCAAAGATTTTGATGGAGTCCAGAAAAAAACCCAACATCTAGGAGTTTGTATTTAATGGAAGCTACTATGGAGGAGGTGGAGAGCTGGTCTGAAGACTTTCTCAGGAAGAGTGTCTGAAGGGGTTGCAAGCATGTTGGAAGACAAAATTGGAATTTAAAATTATCTTGGTAGACTGAGGAACTCAGAAAGAGGGGAAATTAACTAGTAGGTTCAAGTGCAAACTTTTGCTTCTCCAGGAATTGACACCTTCACAAATACTGATTAAGTGGAAATTTTACCGAAATAAATATGAGTATTTGACTACAAACTGAAATTCATTCCTAACTTGGTGATGCAAAAAAAGCTAGACCTCACACTGGAATAAACATGTATTTGATTTTGCATGCAAAAGATACCAACTAGTCCTTCTGGTCAATTCAGCTTTGTAGGACATCAGATAGGAGTGAGCTTAGAGAAGAGCACCAGGGATGAAGCAGGGTCTACCGTGAGACCTATGGCAAAGAGCAGGAGAATGTGGGTTATTTATTTTAGAAAAGAGCAGTCAATGGGCAATGTGTTAACAGTCTTCAAATGTATTTAAAAAATCAGCAAGAGGATACAGTCTCCAAATGCATAGTGATAGCTGATGAATAACAGGCTTACATGTGAGCAAAGAAAACACAAATTAGAAATTAGGGAAAACTTTATAAAATTACATGCCAATTGGATTATTTGCCTGAGGAGGTTATAAATTTTTTGTAGTTGGAGGTTAATAAATATATAAACAAACATCTGTTAGGGATGACATAGGTGTGATTCTACCTTGGCAGCGGTGGTAATGAAATGGGCGTCTTTTCAAGAAACTTGCAGTCCCATTTTTCTGGATTTCTGTGTGGGCTGGTTTGTTTTTTTCTTGTGATTCTATTGGCAAAATGATATTATCAGAAAATAAATTTGGGGTTTAGGGCTGCTTCCTGCTTTATGTTCTTAAAGCCTGAAAAATTTCACACCAACTGTTAACATTGCTTATATTTAAGTGATAAGAAAGTTTCTTAAATTAGGTAGATCAGTACTGGTATGCTGATCGATAATTATTTTAAATATCCGTGATAGATTAAAATAAGCTGTTATTATTCTTTCAGTATGCGTTAAATTGTATCTTGCTTCTGGAGAATTTCCTTTTATGACCATTCCTAAAATACACACTTTTATCTTCTCTGACATCTTGATGGTAAATAAAATATATTGTTAGTATTATGGTTCTTAAGTGTTAGATTTATTCTGATTACTACTGTGACCTCCTGAAAGTGGTAATTTGGAAAACGTAAGAATGTTAATAGGCTCCACAGGCACATTAGCCTACTTGGCACTAGAGCTTATTTCTAACTTCAGTAGAAGTTTGTACAATAAGGCAGAATTTGCCTCTGTGCCTTGAGTCTCATTTATACTGATGTGCTGTTCTGTGTGGCATGATGGTTCTGAGTCAAGCAGTATAAACTCAGATTGGGAAGTATAATATAGTAAACACATAGCTCTGTTAGCTCTCCTGCATCCCCATGCAAAGTTGTAAATGAATTTGATATTGCACATGGATGTCAGCTCTGTTATAAAGGTAGAACACTGAAATGAGATCCTGTTGTCGTTGAACTTCTCATTCACCGTCATTAAAAAAAAAAAAAAAGAAAATCTATCAATGGTTTTAGTATTAACAGTAGCCCAATGCAATTGCTGAGATGGTGAGCATAGTGCATGGTAATACTTGCAGGACCAGAGCTGGAGCTTGGTTTATATGATGGCTATGTTGTACAACCATTGCCATTTGAAAAGGTTTTCAGACAAATAAGAACACTCTCCAAATGTATGTGAAGAAGAGGAGCCAAGAAGTGTTTGTGGTACTGACTGATGACATTTGTATTTTTCTGTAGCGAAATCAAATTTTTATGAAAGGTAGAGTGTTCCAAAATACTTCAAAACAGGTAATTTCAAGGTTAAGATTGAATCTGGCACAAGTGTAGACCAGATGAAGCAGCACCCATTCTATAGTGGTTAGGTTGGTTGGGACAGGTCTGGTGACAGTTTTACATCTCCGGTAAGTGCAGCACACATCATTTGTCTGTCTTACAGTTCTGTTCAGTCATCGCTTATAGTTCTGTTTGTTCGTCATTTCAGAAGGAGGAGCAGTGTGTTTGGAGAGTATATAGACAAAAGACTGTGCATTATTTAGTGCATATTCAGTGTGCGAGGATTAATTGAGAGGCTTCGTTAAAGGGTAGAAAGCTCTGTTGCAAATGGTTCACAGGTGAACTAAGAAACCTTTTGAACTGCTCCCCCCACATGTTTCTGTTGGGTTGGACTCAAGTTGTGGGGGAGAAGCAGTAACAATTTTTTGATTATGGAAATCTTTTGCTTTGAATGGGAGTCTCTCAACTGAAATGATTCTTAACCACTTGGATAAGCAGAATTCAGGATGAAATCATACCTTTACAAATGTCTCTCTATGTTGAATGACAGTAGCAAAATAATTTACATTTTGAAGCAGTCTTTAGAGAATGAATTAAGTTAAAAAGCATTGTTGTTCCATATCAGCAGGGACAGTGGTAGGATAACTCTGGAATATTTACTTAGCTCTGGGCAAAGTGACCAGGAGCTTTGGCTCTTGTGATAACCCTGTGTGACTGAGAAGGGCTGCTGTCAATAGATCTTGTCTCCTGCAAGTTCTGCCAAGCTTCTGTGTGTACTTAGGGTTCACAGTGGCATTTAAACAGAATCAGCCCTGCTATTTGCTGTTAGCACATACCTTCTGGTATTGAGAGCCAATTCTGGATTTTGTATCACTATTTTTAGAAACTAAGTGTTTTCTGGGAACAGACTGGACTAAGCATTGGTACTCTGCTTCTGTCTGCAGGTGCTTATTCTGAGGTTAGGAGCTGGCACTCTTTTTTCTGTGGATGATGTGATTTGTTGGTGTGGATGATGTGATTTGTTGGACAATACTCCCTGCAACCCAGAGCCTGTTAGCAAAACCAAGAGCAAGAATGGCAGCATTCCTTTCACACTGGGGATTAATTGGCAAGCAAAACGATACCATTGTGGAACTGGAGAAGGTGATACCCTGAAGAGTGACTATGACCATTAATTTTCCCTTGGAAGTCTTCCCTATATTTGGGTGTGTTTGGGGTTGCAATTGAGTTTGGTTTCAGACAGGAAGAGTATGCAACTGGGCTGGGGAGCTGAGACTTTACTAAGACACAGAACACCCAAAGAAGCTGTATGAGTAATTTAATCTCTTGTTTTCGCTTGAGTCGAGTAACAGAATATTGCAAGTTTTTTGTGAACATTAGCTCATATTTGAGAATTAATTTTTTTCAATCCTGTCTAGACCTGTCCTGTGTTCATTTTCTACAGACAGACTTCAGCAAATAGCAGACTATTCCAAATCATAGAATCATAGAATCATAGAATGTTAGGGATTGGAAGGGACCTCGAAAAATCATCAAGTCCAATCCCCCTGCCAGAGCAGGAATGCCTAGATTATGCTACATAGGAACGTGTCCAGGCAGGTCTTGAATGTCTCCAGAGAAGGAGACTCCACAACGTCTCTGGGCAGCCTGTTCCAGTGTTCCGTCATCCTCACTGAGAAGAAGTTTCTTCTCGAGTTTAAGTGGAACCTCTTATGTTCCAGTTTCAGCCCATTACCCCTTGTCCTATCAGTGGTTGTCACCGAGAAGAGCCTGGCTCCATCCTCATGACACTCACCCTTGATATATTTGTAAACATTAATGAGGTCACCCCTCAGTCTCCTCTTCTCCAAACTAAAGAGCCCCAGCTCCCTCAGTCTTTTCTCATAAGGGAGATGCTCCACTCCCTTAATCATCCTAGTTGCCCTGTGCTGGACTCTCTCCAGCAGTTCCCTGTCTTTCTTGAGCTGAGGGGCCCAGAACTGGACACAATATTCCAGATGGGGTCTCACCAGGGCAGAGTAGAGGGGAAGGAGAACCTCTCTTGACCTACTAACCACCCCCCTTCTAATACACCCCAGGATGCCATTGGCCTTCCTGGCCACAAGGGCACAGTGCTGGCTCATGGTCATCCTGCTGTCCACCAAGACTTCCAGGTCCCTTTCCCCTACCCTGCTCTCTAATAAGTCATTCCCCAACTTATACTGGAACCTGAGGTTGTTCCTACCCAGATGCAAGACTCTACATTTACCCTTGTTATATTTCATTAAATTTTTCCCCGCCCAACCCTCCAGCCTGTCCAGATCTCGCTGGATGGCAGCACAGCCTTCTGGTGTGTCAGCCACTCCTCCCAGCTTGGTGTCATCAGCAAACTTGCTGATAGTACTCTCTAGTCCCTCATCCAAGTCATCAATGAATATATTGAATAATACTGGTCCCAGTACCGACCCTTGAGGGACTCCACTGGATACAGGCCTCCAACCAGACTCCGCCCCATTGACCACAACTCTTTGTCTTCTTCCCCTTAGCCAGTTCACAGTCCACCTCACTACCCGAGAGTCTAGACCACACTTCCTCAGTTTAGCAGCAAGGATGCTGTGGGAGACTGTGTCAAATGCTTTACTGAAGTCAAGGTAGACCACATCCACCGCTCTGCCATCATCTATCCACCTTGTTATATCCTCGTAAAAGGCTATGAGGTTAGTCAAGCACGACTTCCCTTTGGTGAAGCCATGTTGACTGTCTCTAATGACCCTCTTATCCTTGATATGCCTTGAGATGGCACCAAGGATAAGTCGTTCCATCACTTTCCCAGGGATGAAGGTGAGGCTGACCGGTCTATAGTTACCCGGGTCCTCCTTCTTGCCCTTTTTGAAGACTGGAGTGACATTTGCTTCCCTCCAGTCCTCAGGCACCTCTCCCATCTCCCAAGACTTGGCAAAGATGATGGAGAGTGGTCTAGCAATGACATCAGCCAGCTCCCTCAGCACCCGTGGATGCATCCCGTCTGGACCCATGGATTTATGGATGTCCAGATTGCTTAATTGGTCCCTAACCCCGTCCTCATCGACTAAAGCAAACTCCTCCACTGCCCTGACTTCCTGTGGGGCCTCAGGGGAACGGGGCCCCTCAGGACAGCCTCCGGCAGACTAGACAGAGGCAAAGAAGGCATTCAGTAACTCTGCCTTCTCTGTATCATGTGTCACCAAGGCACCCACCTCATTCATCAGTGGGCCTACAGTGCCTCTGGTGTTAGTTTTATCTGCCACGTATTTTTGCTGTCGAGCCCAGCTTCAGAGCAGGTAAGACTGCACTGGGGAAAGAATCTAAGCAAAAAAAAGGCTGGCAAAAAGCTTTTGGGGGCTTTTTTTAATCCGGCTACAGCAATCAAACCTGAGGCCGCACCGGCAGCTCCAGGGCGGACACCCGAGATAGCGTGGGCGGAGCCACCCTCAGCGGCGCGGCGATTTTAAACACGGTGATCGGCTGCTAACTGTGCCCTCAGGGTATAAGAAGCCTTGGGGAGGGCAGGGACTCGTCCCTGTTCACTGAACAAAAGGCCTAGAAGGGTAAGTCTTTGTTAAAAGGCAAGTACTTAAAAGGCCTGTAAACTATTCCGGGCATAGCTTTCCGGAGAGTCTTTGTATTGTGGAGCCAACTATGGTTGCCACCAGGTCAATGGTTGTTAGAAAAACTGTGGGCACCCAGACAGAGGCCCCACGTAAGCATGTGGGTGTTCAGGCCTCGGGCTGCAGAGAATGCTGGAGCCTGGCACTGGCCATGGAGGGTAGTGGAAGTGACACTTGTGTCCGATGTGACCAGGTGAGCGATCTGCTCAGCCTGGTGGCTGAGCTGAAGGAGGAAGTAGAAAGGCTGAGGAGCATTAGGGAGTCGGAGAGAGAGACAGATCGGTGGAGTCACGTCCTGAATGGCGAGCAGCAAGCTCTGCAAAGAGCTGAATATCCCCCCACCTCTGGCCATCAGGCAAAAGGGGGGGACCTAAAGGATAGGGAGGAGTGGAAGCAGGTGCCTGCCAGGAGAAGAAGGAAAATCCCTGCCCGGCCTCCCTCGCCTGCCCGGTTGCCCCTGCAGAACAGGTATGGGGCTCTAGACAATGAGAGCCAGGCCAAGGAAGAGTCAGTGGAGGGTTCACCCATAGGGCTGTCTAGGGTGAGTCACCTGGATACACGCATTAGGACTTCTTCATCTAAGAAAAAAAGGAGGGTAATTGTAATTGGAGACTCCCTCCTGAGGGGAACAGAGGGCCCTATCTGCCGCCCAGATCCGACCCACAGGGAAGTCTGCTGCCTCCCTGGGGCCCGAGTTAAGGATGTTATCAAGAAGCTTCCTGGTCTGGTCAAACCCACGGACTATTACCCGCTTTTGGTTATGCAGATCGGTAATGATGAGATAGTAGAGAGACGGCCAGAAACAATCAAAAGGGACTTCAGGGCACTGGGGCGGATGCTAGAAGGATCAGGCGCACAGGTTGTGTTTGCCTCTATTCCCTCAATTATGAGGAAAAATAGTGGAAGGTTTGACAAAGTGCAGCAGATTAATACTTGGCTAAAGGGGTGGTGCCAGCGGTCTAGCTTTGGATTTTTTAACCATGGGGAGATCTACAGGGCACCTGGTCTACTGAAACAAGCTGGGGTTCAAATGACACAAAGGGAAAAAAGGATCCCTGGTCACGAGCTGGCGGGACTCATAGAGCGTTCTTGAAACTAGATATGAAGGGGGATGGGGTTATAGCTGGGATTGCAGCGGGGCAGTGCTCTAGAAATTATGAAGACTGGGTGGCCTCCCATCCCGCTAGGGTGAGATCAGTGTGCTCAGCAAAAATACATTTTAGCTATATATTGCAAAATACTCAAGGATGGCAATTGGAATTTATAATCACAGAAGTGTGATTCTATGAGTCACAAGTTGATCAAGGAAAACTAAACTTAACATGTTACCTTATGCCCTCTCAGAACTCAGGTATTCTATAGCTAACAAGCTACAGGTCAAGAATTGCTTTACAAATAATCTGAGACGACTATTATTGATTTTTCAGATAATTTACAAACAGAAGGGTAATTTGTCTGCATAAATAATGTAATGCAACATTCTGTCATATTCTTGTGTATTGAGATGAATTCAGTGCTCATAAATATAGAAAGCACAGGGCCTGGTTCCAAGTGATTTACTTTGGTGCCTTTTTATTGGGGACACAGAGGATGGGCTTTTCTCCGCCTCTCAGCATCTCTTCCCTTCCTTTATATATCTTTGCAGAATATTTACGATTTTCATGAAATACAATTTGTGTCATCATTCTCTTCACCTTTCCTCTTTTAAAATGGAAACAAGGGTGGTGAGGGTGGCAAGTGAATTCAGAAAGGGTAGGCTAAATCCAGAGTAAGTACATGGAGATGATGCAGTTAAATAACCAGATTACTGTAGGTTTAGATGAACAATTTTCCAACCATCTGTCCTGTTTTTCTCTCCATAATTGATGGCAGAGTATCAAAACTGTTCAATAGTTAGTGATAGCTGTTAGAGGTATCTCTAAGCTCAAATACGAATAGTGGATATTGACCACTGCTGGTCTGCACGTTCATGGGCCAATGCTTCACACCTGAGCTGTGGAACTGCATAGCAGGTATGTTGTTTTCAACTGGAAGCTTAAAGTATAGTGATATTTTCAATATTTTCATATAGGTCCACATATGCAAAATTTTTGGAACCAGTTTCTTGAAGACAGCATACCTGGTATTTAAGCATTCACTTTCTCTTCTCTGAGATGAGACATTAAATTGATACTGAGTACTGATATGCTAAAAGAGAACATAATGGAAAATTTCAGAGCAAATACAAACAGGCTTTCTCATCTGTGTGCTGAGAATGCCTGATGTTGCTGTCAGTACTATTAGTAAAGCTCTACCTGCAATTTAGATGAAATCTGTGTCTAGCATGTCCAACTTTCAAAATAAGGAATAATGCATTTCTGTCTCCTTGCTGATGCTACACGCAGTCTTGCGTAATCACTGCCAAAAGATCAGAATGAAATGGGAAGAAGAAGTAGCAAAAACCAATGCTGTTCTGATGGGGAATGCAAAGAAAAGATAGGTGTAAAAGAAGGATTGTACGTGCAGTTGGTGCTGCGATACTAATTCAGCATGCAATTACTAAAGGTCAGCCATCTCCAAAGGGAAATATTGCTCTGCTGCTCATGGACTTGTCAGCTGTGGGGGAGAGGCTCAGAGGAAGCAACAAGTAGGGATGGGATGAGCTGCAGAGGGTAGCGGATTATCTCCTCCACAGGTCCTTAGATCTAATGATGCAATCACATACATCTCTAGTTATCATATACTTGACAGTATTGTTTATTCACTACAGCGCAAGGCATGGATGACCCTTCTCCATTCCTTTTTCATTATACCTGTACCTTTGTGGACCTGCTGCTTGAGGGATGGGGGAACAGCAGAACCAATTCTTTCCCACATTTGACAGATTTACTAAGAAATGCAACCTACTCTTTTCCCCTAACATCTGTACCTAAAGATTTGAAGAGACAACTGCGAAGCATAAAATTGAAGCCTGAAAATCTGCCTACAGTATGCATAACACAAGCTGTATTTTCTTTAAGCAATTCCATTGAAAAAGACATAAATGTTCTTTTCTTTCCTTTTACACTTGACAGTAAATATGCGTAAAGATGTGAGAATTTGAATGTGATGTTATTTATTATTATTGTTGTTGTTGTTATTTAGTAAAGCCACAGAACTGAAATGATAAGTAACCAAAACCTCATAATAATAAGTGGTCATGACTCATGGGTTGCTCATAAAGTATTTGTTCAATTAATCCAACTCTGTTGTGTGGTTTGAAAGTAATTACATTTTGAATATCAGTATGAATAACTTAATGGCTTGGAATCACTTGAAATTTCTTATCAATCCATCAGCTAATATCGCTTACTTATAATTTGCATTCTTAACAGAATACATTACTCAAAGCTACTTTTTATTTTACTATTTTTAAAATAATTGTCTTCTTCCTTTGATCATATGGTAATATCCTTCATTTTTACATCCTTCAGTATCTTAGAGAGAACAGGTATCTGCTTTGTTCTGCTTTTATTCTATATTGAAGCAAATCCAGAAGTTTCTCTGACCTTTTGTAATATTTGAGGAAATTTGAGGACTCTGAAGCTCAGTTGTGTTGAATGCACATTTATTTATCTATGTAAAATATGCGAAATGTTAGGAGAATCTGAGACAGATCCAAAAGCTATAACAAAAAAAAAGAAAAAAATAGAAACCTTAAGTGCTAATCAAAATGCTGTCCACACATGGCTGCTGAATAGGCAATATGTGGCCAATGCAAATACAGGTGTGACGTGACTGTTCGTTGTTCTGCTAGATTAGTCAGTTCCAGAAGACACAATACTAATGTTGGAGGACAATTCCTCTGGGATTTGATGGGTCATCTGATTATCATATTTTGTATTATTCTTCCTAATCTCATGCTGTAGAACAGTTGAATTTGTGAGCAGGTAAATAAGGAGACTGCAACTACACTGGAAGGAGTTGGAAGAGAAGATCACTTTTCTTCCTGAGACAGATATGCAGCAGTGCAAAGGGTCTTTAGCAAACACAAGAGAAAAATATTGCCATATGTATTTTTTTATGTAATACTGCTAATGAAGGAAGGGAAGTATTACCACCAGAAAAGATTTCCTTCCTCTATCCCCCTCCTTAAATACGGATGTCATATTTTTGTGAATCTGAAGTGCAGGAATGCAGGCCCCGTGCTAGTGACAGACGGACAAATAGCCCATTTTTATGCACTGTACATAAACCAGCTTTGAATCATGTAGTGTGCTTCTCAAATTTGCCCAAAGCTTGCTCTGTAAGAGGTGACTAAGCTTTTTAGGTTCTGTAGTTGTTTCTGTCGAGTTAAGTCCTTTATCTGACAGTAAAGTTTTTTATCTTGTTCTCATGTAATGTGGTCTATGTTTGCTTATTAAAAAAAAAAGTTTCTCAGTAAAAAAGCCACCAGAGTTTAAGAATTGTTTTACTTGTCTTTAATCATAAGGTGGAATAATGAAATTTGCCTCTCTTTTTTAAAGTACATTACAGATGACCCTACTGCCCAAATTCATTTGCTATTATTAGATCTTTTCAAACCTGAGAAGTGCTGACATCCTGTCATTAATACTCTGGTAAATTCTGAAGTAAACAGATTTCAAAGACACTCAACTGCTAATGTGAAGACAAGGTCACAGAGTTGAATGACAAGTCCTCCTGGTACAATAAGACTACCCATCAATCAGTTTTACTAGCAACTTCTTAATAAAGAAAAGAGATTAGAACATGACAAGATAGTATCGTGGAAAATATGACATCCATTTTGGTATCCTTGGACTAGTAGTTAATGATGAACAACTATTATATATGGCCTGGAAATGTGGTAGTCTCCTGTAGGAGAACCTCTTCTGCGGTTTAAAACTCCTGAAATCCAGAAATTAAGAAAATCTTATTATGCCAGGCTTTCTGAAAGAGATATATTAAAGTAACTAAAATAAGTAAGATGGTTAAGTTTCATTTAAGAACTATCAGGTTTTAGTATTGATAACTCAAGAATGGTAATTTACAGCCATTAAAAACAATTTCATTTCAGTTATTAAGCACCATTTTGTATGTGTGTGCAAGCTTCACTGTCAATGCATTTGGCAGATAAATACCTCAGAAGCGAGGTCATTTTTCTCTTTCTGATGAAAGTTTTTGGAACTTTTCAGCCTGCCCTGTGGTGCCCCTTTGTTTCATTGCCTTGTATCTTCTGTGGCGTTTATTCTGTGGTATTTATTCTGTTGAATGATACAGACAGATGTTAAATACAGCCGCTCTACCAGTTTTATAGCGGGACATGTTCTAAAGTTGGACAGATGGCTCTGGAAGAAGGGATTCCCTTTATCTACTAAGTAAATGTATAGGAAAAAACAAAATCATGACTCAGATCTCTCATTTTATTAGCACAGGATATTAAAAAGGAGAGAAAATATAAAACGCCTACGTGTGATAACATTTCAGATGCATTCAACAGTCATGTTATAACGTGTCTTTAAGATATATAGTGAGGCTTTTTCACTGGGTAATTTTCTCATTATGGTAATGAGAGTTTGTCTCAGTGAAAAGAAAACAAAAGTCAGTTCATATCTGGAGATCCAGTCTGAACAGAAGATGATAAGATCTGTAAGATCTTATGTCAAGATATGTAAATTTACTATACGAAGCTGTGAGGAGGGCAGACTGCAGTCTGCTGTGTTCTGTGGGATTACCCACAAATGCGGGTTAAGAGGAATTGCACTGAGTGGCTCTTCTTAACCACCCTCCTTTTGCTTTCTCGAGTGATCACTGGGGTCTTGATTTCTTTGAAAAAGACTACCTTGCAGTGGACGTGATTTGGAAGTAGGAACTGCAACTGTATCTTATGTTCTCCCTGAACACTGGCATGCTGGCTTTTCTTTTTATTGGTGTAAGATCAAGCTGGTTTGTGAGTCATATATAAAAGGTACTTAATAAAATATGCCTGGTGGGACTAGTGGCTAGCATTTGGGATCTGTACATTTATTTGTAGAGTATTGGTGTTGTGTTCAGCTTTCACTATGAACCTGAGGCTTGACCGCATGTACCAAAAGGTTTGCCAAAGACTTCATTGGTTAAATTCCCTGAAGTGGTGGTTTTAAGTGGAATCAACAACAGCAGAAAAGAAAAACATGAAAGCTTTCATTGGGCTAAACCACTTTTTTTTTTTTTTATGTAAGCTTGATTGTTTTGGGCAGTCGAATAAGCCTTAAGAATGCAAAAATAAACGTAGATAAAATGCTTCTGTGCTACTTTTCAAACTGTAAATACAGAGTTTGGGATGCAACTAGATTTTCAGACTTCATATATAAAGATTACGTAAGCTCTAAATTGTAGGTACTTTGTGTATCAGTAAGTGTGAGGATATCTTTTGTTGGCTTCACCAACACTGCTGCACAGTTGGGCACTTCTTTGGCACAAGCAGACTCCAGGC
The DNA here is from genome assembly GCA_020746105.1 of Trogon surrucura. Classification (NCBI taxonomy): domain Eukaryota; kingdom Metazoa; phylum Chordata; class Aves; order Trogoniformes; family Trogonidae; genus Trogon; species Trogon surrucura. Next base: position 69,661,550 of record CM036620.1, read on the forward strand.
AGAGTTCTGATTCCACTGAAATTTAAGACAAAACAAAACGACAAAGCTTATTTTTTTAGTGTGGTCAAAATTTGATGTGAAGCTGTGAATTTCATACAAATTATTCAGATCAGTTCCTTCTGTGACTTGGTGATGTTCTAATTCTGTTGGTTGTCTACAGAAGTATCTTCAAGAAGGATAAATCATGTTATGTAATTTTAAGCAACTGCAGAATCACAACTTCATTAAATCCAATCCTCTTGCTCAAAGCATGGTGCTCTAGATCTCGTCCAGCTGAGTTCTGAGTATCTCCAAGGATGGAGGTTCCATGACCTCTCTGGGAAACCTGCTCCAGTGTTCAACCACCCTCATGAGGTCACAGAATTCTGTCTCACCAGTGTTGAGTCAGAAAGATCACCTTCCTTGACCTGCTGGCAGTGCTCATCCTGAGCAGCAGCCAGAGAGACTGTTGGCCCTTGCTGCAAGAGCGCATTGCTGGCTTGTGTTCAGCTTGATGTCTACCAGGACCCCCAGGGCCTTTTCTGCAAAGTTGCTCTCAAGCCTGTTGGCCTCCAGTATGTACTGGTGCATGGGGTTATTCCTTTCCAGGTGCAGGATTTTGCACTTTCGTTTGTTGAGCTTCATGATATTCCTTTTTGCCCATATCTCCACGTTATCACTGAGGTTATCAGGCACTCCTCACAGTTTTGTGTTACCTACAAACTTCCTGTCATCATCCCATGGATCTCTTTCCCATCATCTCTGCAGCTGTCAGGTCTGCTCACCTCCATTTGCAGCTTTTTACCACCACAAGGCTGCTGCAAGGAAGGAGCCCATCTCCTGCTGTCCCAGCCTCAGTGAGAGACTCCAGCAGCCTCAGACATGTAGAGCTGCAACCTCTGCTGGCTGGTCCATCTGAGCTTGAATGGTAGATGCCAGGGGAAGCAGGAGAACATTTAATAACCTTCACTCCTACAAAAAGAACTAATTTTTAGATGCTGGGTCACTTTTTGCTTTTCCTCGTCTCCCTCAATGCCAGGTAAGAATGTGATCAAAGTTTTCGTCTCCGTGAGTGCTTTATGTTACTTTGAATCTAGAGAACTATTCTTATTCTGTGGGAGTTGTTTTCGCTTGCATTTGAAATTACATGGCAACAATTTATAGTGGACCAAGCTTCTGTTCAGAGCAGTTAGTCATCATCAAGATGAGTGAATGCATTAGCATGTCACCCTGGTATATATCAACCCTCTCTCCCATAAATCAGAGTGTCAGCTGTGAACACACTTTTAGTGCGACTTTGTTTTTACAAAATAGATCCAGCATGACATGTATTCAGAAGACTACTTCTGCCAAGGATCATCTCCTTACTATTTTATTTTTAGACCATACATTACCATGGTGTGGAAGCACTATAAATCCATATGAAAGTGTTAATGGCCATAAACCCACCTGCTTCCTGTACTTGTTGCCATGAAGTGTGATCTTCTCAGTTTGGAAACTCCTATGTATTTGTTTTAGGATTCTGTTTCCTAGCAAACTGTGATGCAGTGCAAAATGTGCTGCATTTGCTGTGGCTGGCCCTCCTAATCTGTCAGCATAATTTATGGGAACACTTCACGGCACCTTCTGCTGCTAATGGTCTTGCAGAGTTCTGCAGAAAAGGCTGGTGCTGCCTTCTGATTTTAAAAGACATGATGGTGGCACTGTTTGTCTCTTTTCTGGATCTATTTTGGATTTATGTTTGGTCAAGGGTTTGGAAGAATTGCTGTAAAAGCAGAAAGATCTGCTGGGGCTTTATGTGCTGCTGGTTTGCCAAGTTCAAGCAGGCCAAACTAGACCTGATGGGCTCACCCCTCCCCAGGTGTCACTGCAGTTACAGGAGAAAGACTGCAAGAGAAATTTGGCTGCTCAAAGCTCTAAACCAAATAAATTTGAAAAAGCTTCAATTGTAGAAGGCTGTCAGGAGATTATGACTGGGGTCAATAGCAAGTAAGAGAAACAGATCCTGTGGAAGTGGTTGTGTTGTCACCCTGGTTTTTGCAGCACCCTCAGGTGTGCCTCCTCCCATGGTTAATTGTGAGCTTTCCCTCTGTGTTCTGCAAATTACCAGTTCAGGCTGCACAGACTCACAAGAATTTTAAAGGCTGTGAGGAAAACCTGGTCTTGTTTAACTTGTTTTTCATGACTTCAGGAACATCATGGCAACCTCATTCATGGGCGGACGTGAGTGAGGCAGGTGGTGGTTTTGACCTGAACAGCGAACATCTGTTTCAGGACAGGAATTCGCAATGATGTCTTAAAATTGCTTGTAATGGTTTTATTTCTGATGCAATTGCAATAACTTGGAATAATCACTCCTTTGACACTGGAGACATGGGAACTGGTATCCTGGATGAATTTGTGCTGCTTCCAAGCAATATGTATAAGCAGTTTCAGAGAAGCATGCCAGAAAACCCACAAAAGACAACCATAGGCCTCTAATAAACTCAACATAAGGCTTAATACTTTCCAAAGTCTGTTTGTCTGTATATATCTAGTGTTTAGGATATTTTCATTATTTATAAAAACGTCTAGTTACTCCCTTAGTTCTACCAAGCATTTGGCATCAGGTGCAGAGTACTGCTGTCAGATTACTGACAGAACATTGCCTTCATTTGCTTTTTTGTAAAGTGCTACAGCCTGGCCATGTAATTCACTCTCCCTTCTACCTCCCTTCAGAGCAAAAACTTACACAAATAGAGTTAAAGAAGAGTTACACTTACTGAAGATTATGTAGCTGTTAGAGTTGGCAGAACCCATTATTAGACAAATACATAATCACGTGAATGTGTATACACAATTTATTAAATTATTATCAGTTCATTTTTTAAGTTCTTCAGTGTTCTTTTTGCAGCCAGATCTATCCAGCAATCACAGGAAAGCTTGCTGTTCTGGTCAGGAAGCACGAGGCCAAATTCTCCTCACACATCCCAACATCCTTCTTGCTTTCCAAGGAGCTGCCTGACTGAGAATAAAGTTGTTTCGGAAATATTTCAGCTGGGTGTAGTGGCTTAAATAAAAAGCCTGGGCTGTGGGAAATACCTAGCATTTTTCCATGGTGGAGGATTTTAATTTTCCTTGCAAACCTCAAGAAAACATTCTTAAACCATCCCCCTTACCCCAAAGAACACAAGTATGTGAGATGGAAATTTTTCCTTTGTAATTATTCATTTCCAGTCACAGCAGTCATAAAAGAGGAATCATACTGGAAGTGGTATAAGGATGTTTCCACTTCTAGCAATGTAGTTATTAAGCATAATTTTGGGAAATGCATTTTGGTATCAAAGGCTTTTATTTCTTTTTTCTTTTCCCTAAATTTTCAACAAATGCCTCTTTCTGTCAAAGATGGTTGGTTGTTCAAATTGGTGGAAGGAGGTTAACAGTGTACAAGAAGTGAAGCATTCATTCTTTTGTAGGTAGTAATTAAATAGTTAAATGAAACCACTGAGGTTTTTTGTGGTGGTTTTTTTTTTTCCAATGCAGTATTTTCAGAAGTAATAAATTGAGCTTGTGAAGGAAAGCCTTTATATTGAAAAATACACACCTAACGGTAAAATTCTTCCAGTACTCTAATCGAGCTAGCGTTTTTATGGTACAAAAACTCCCAAATGAATATTAATCATTTTTGTAGCACTGTGGTGCTATCAGTTCTGATATTTTATTTATGTTTCTAATATGCCAGAGCTGTCTCTCGGTAGCAAACCCCTCAAATGCTCCATGATATACTCCATTCTGTGTTGAGACCTCCTAATATAATGCTGGATTTGCAGCTGCTGAAACTAAATCTACACAGGACTGTTTCTTAGGATAAATGCTTCCACACCAACAGTTAGTTACATGATACGTTGAATGCAGTGAAGAATGTGTGGTAAGAAACTGATCTTTCCCTGTTTCCCATAATTTCATTCTCATTTTCTACTCCCTTATTTAGGTCACTACATCTGTTTGTGGGACTGAGTTGTAAACAGGATTACTGAAATGATCCAGATTAAAAGCAAAGCTTCAAAACCAAGAATTTGAACGTGGATCTTTTCAGTTGTTTTGTTTTTAACAGGAGCAAATGATGATGGAGAATTTTTAAGGTGCCCCCAGGCCCATCTGTGTCTGGCAAGTACACCCTGAGGGCTGTGTGCTCCACTGCCTGCCCCACCCCGGCCTGGGTTGCAAAGCTAAGAAGGAAAAAATAACACAGAGCTTTTACTTTTTGCAAAAGTAAGACATAACCCTGTCATCCTGGCAGTTTCTTGTCTGCTTTGTCACTGTGACACTGCTTGTTTCATGGTTGAGTGGATTCATCACAAATATCTGTGTACTGCAAGCATGGCTACAGGCTGTACTTTCTAAGACATGCCGTCAGCGAGTGTTGTGTGTTGATGATAGAATTAATATGACAAGACAGTAGTTTCAGAATAGGTGTTTCACCTAAACTAACAGTTTCTGGGAGAAAAGGTAATGGCTGCAGCTAATAGAAGCTAATGCAGTTTTGTGGGCCTGTGAAATATAAAGTCTAATTATTGGAGCTGTGCAGCAAAGTAATGAGGAGCTTGAAGATGTAAGTGATGAGCAACGCGATTATAGGCTAATGAGCAGGATGTTTGTGGTGTATTGAAGGACTAATGAAGGGCCAAAAGATAACTGTGTTGGTGCACAGTGACACTATGCAGAGTAAGAATGTTTAAATACAGCACTGAGAGATATGTAGTATATACTTCAGATACAGCGCTGCTAACTATTGGAGTTTAGCTCTGTGTGTGTATATTGTACAGATTAAGTAATTAACCAGAAATGTTACAGGATAAATCCATGACAGAAGATACCAATAAGGAAAAACATGGTACGGTACGTAAGTGCTTATTACATAGCTTGAATTTCTGCACTAAGTAACTCTGCTGTCCATACACAGAGCTCTGTGTATCACCTTCCATGTTCCCTCATAAGAAAACATGAGTGGTTCCTCTACTGTGTGAAGCTTTGTCTCTGGACATCTCTGAGACACAGTAATTCCTGGAAAAAAAAGTGGGCTTCCAAACAATTTCTGTGAAGGTAATTGCAACATCAGGACAGACAGTTGTAGCCTGGCATGCCAGTAAGGGGCACGCTCAGCCCAGGTACAGTGTAGCGTCAGGGGAGCTGTTTGTCAGACCCTCCAGGGAGATGCCAACGCATAGAATCATTTAGCATTTGTCGTCTTTGGTTTTTAAGTATGATGCAAAATAAGGCTGTGTCCTGCTCCTCACTGTGAGGTTAGTAACCGTAGTTTCTGAAGGAGGATCTGACTCCCTGAAGTAACCTGGCAGGGTAATCGTTGCTTTTATTAGTGGCTACAGAGGACTGTTTTTTTCCTCTCAGTGCAGCCAGTTGAATTAGGTATATTTAATGCATTGAATAGAAGTCCAGTTCTAGAATTTGCGATGTTTTGATCCTCCTTGAGTTCTCACTTTATATGAATGCAGCTGCTCAGTGTTTTGGGTTCCTTTGGAGTTTTATTCTGTGGATTTTTTTTAGGCCAGTATTTTACAATCTGATATATATTTACAGGTCATTAAAAAGCTACAGTGAACAGCCGCCTGTCCATTGTTGTGTTCCTATGGAGTTATCAAGGCTGTAGGGCTCTTCATGTGCACATAATACATGTAAAAATGGGAAGGAATATCTATAATTGTATAAATGCAGAGTTGCACCATGTCTTGTGCTCATCAGGTCATTACAGAGCAGATCCCTTCAGATAAAAAAGGCTGTTGTAATCATCCACAATTCTTAAAAATATGTATGTTACCAGCACATGCAATTGATATATGTTATCAGTAATGGATTGGTAAGTCGAAACAGAATACATTCATCTTTGTGGCATTTTTGGAAAAAACAGGTAAACTCTGTATTGCTTCAATGTGAAGTTGCTAAACTATTTCAACTGTTCGCTGTTGCCTATGCCGTTGATTTTTTAGTGCAAAACTGGATTAGGGAATAAATATTTCTACATTTCTTTTTTTTCTGGAGTGAAAAAATATAGCTTTAAAAAGGCTCAGCTATTCTGGAAAGCAGAGAGAGGTATTTTCAGAAAGTACTCAAGCAGAGCTGATTGCCGATGAGTAATCTGTGAGTGTATTGCTAAGAATCATACTCTTCTACAGCCTTTGAAGAAACTTTCATCAGCACAAATACCTCAATGCATGAGTCAAGCATTAGAACCCAATGTTACAATGTGTTTTGACTCTGAAGAAAGGCTTTGGGGTTTGGAGGTTTTTTGGTCACTGTTTAAAAGGGTTTTTTGAAGCCAATCAAAGTCTCTGCAGTTTCCACACTGTTCGGGTAAGAGCTCTCGAAGTCTTGTGTGCTGTTTAATTAAAGAGGATACGTTAATGTACTACTTCTTTAATGATATTCCTCTGGCTACTTCCCCTTCATTAAGTTTGTCCTGGTGTTTGTTTTTGCAACTTCTATTGAGTATATTTTACATACTCCATCAGCCACTTCTTCATTGTCTACTGTCCGGTAGATATCTGTTTTCCTTAAAGACATTTGAGCTGTAGGAGACAGTGTTGTCTCTGTTTTTCAGATGGGGGACCAGAACATAAAGGAAATCCTGGTGTTAGACATAAGTCTGTGATAGAGCAAGAACCTGAATTAGTTTTTCCTGCACTTTAAAGTCTTCCTGCAGTCCAGTAAAAATACTGGATTGTTGTCCTGACCAAAATGAGGGGAAGACAAGAAGACAGTTGCAATACAGTCTGGAGAAAATTAAGTGGGAGCAAGTCCAGTGAGTGTTATGCCCAGATCCACTCTTCCTTGATTCTGTAATGTGCATCTCAAAATCTTTTTTTTCCCACCAATTTATCAATAATCTAAACGAGCAGATCTTTTGTATTTTTTTCCCAAAGGCTTTCTTTTTGTTTCACTAGTTAAGTAATTCATGAGTCATTTGAAATCTCCTCATTGTTGTCTTCTGCAATTTTCAGTTAATAGGGCTTGTACAGTATAGTTCATTTGACTAGGCTAGAACTTGAGTTAATCTTCAAGAAGAAAAAGTAAAGGAAATCTGATGAACATGCATGTTAAGTGTTCCAACCATTCTCTTTCCAGTGTGTCTCTTCAACTCATGAAAAATAAAAGAAAACAGAGAAGGAAACATTTGCAGTTGATATTTTCTTTGAGTATTAAATTTAACTTGTGAATGAAATTTTCATCTCTCTGGAAGTTTTCATTAACATCTTACTATATACATTTCAATGTTTCTTATATATATTTTAATATATACTTGTAAATCTTGTACATCTTGAAAAACAAGTAACGGTGAGCAATACTGAATCATAGGTATAAGTCATCAGTGGAAAGCTGTATAATGGTAGTGAAGTTTAGACCAACATTTGGTTCATGTCTCTTTTAGTATCTGTTAAATTTCTTCTTTCTCAATATTTCTGTTGGAAGATATCCAGACTCAGCATTTAGGTACGGTTCCAAATTAAGTTAGGCATAGATTTATTTTTAGCTCAAATCAGGGTATGGTTCAGGGTATGTCATCAGGGTATGTCTCTGTACCACCTCAAAGTTTTTCCAACTATCATTTGAGCTCACAATATTAAAGAAAACTAAACAGACATAATCTTCTCTGTGCTATGCTATCATTGTATTATTTTGGTGATACTTATTTGAACATGCCATCATTACAATAACAAATGAGTTTATCTTAAAGAAAAAAAAAAAAAAAAGAATGACTCATATTTCAGCAGATGTACAAAAGAAGCTATTACCCAGCTGTAAGCCCTGTCAGATACATGTTGTTTGATGTCTGCTTCAGTACCCGAATAATCATGTTGCTCTGATGGTCCTACCACTCTTGGAACAGGCCACCACCTAAATACTGGAAGATGTGTTTCCGATGAATCCTCCACTGAATTTTGCTCTACTACGAAGCATCCATACAATCCACCACCTGTAGTGCACAGGTGGATAAGCAGCAGCAGGAAGCAGCCTGTGAGCAGCTTGCTGTATCCCCTGAAATGTCTCACAAAAAGCCAAAATGCTCTGACTGCATCCAGAGCATTCAGAACTGCAGGTCGGTCCCATCTTTCAGAAATCAGCACTTCTTGCTCTACTTTATGGAGTTCTGCTGTTGTGCTACCCCTGCAAATAACAATGCTATAGAATGATGTTTTGCTCTTCTTATAAGGTGCATGTATATCCTCTTTCCATTATACCTTCAAATATATTTTCATGAATTCTTAGTGAAGAAAGAGAATGTATTTATCCTGATAAACAGAAATGGTTAGAATCATATAATCACTTAGGTTGGAAAAGACCTTTAAGATCATTGAGTCCAACCATTTACCTAGCGGTGGTTCATTTGTGGGTTTTTTGTTCCTCTCCTTAACGCTTTTGGTACAGCACAAGTTTGGGTTTTAACAAACAAAAAAATCTCTTCATGACTGTAAGATGATAAAGGGCTTCTTCTGTCTTGTATTATAGTAAAAAAGATTTGGGAATATGAATACATTTCTCCATAGATCCACAGATCTGCTAATCCAGGTCTTCCTGCTTATGCATGGTATACCTATATGGATATATATTAGCATGTTGTGTCAGGTTATAATGGATTTTTTTTTCCTTAAGATAGCTAATTTGTACCAGAAAATAATTAAAAAATATATTTTTTTCTATCTTTGTCTGAAAACACCTTAGTAACCTTTATGTACTCTTTATTGTTGCAACTTTATTCTTTTCCAGTAGTACTATTAATAAGTCTTGAGAATTAGAAGAAGTTGTTTCAGGCTGGAACTTTTTATCTTTGAAATGACTTACTCTCTTTGGGCTTTCTGCCTCCACTCTCTTCATGCCTTGATGCTGTCCTTTCTGCAGCGTCACTCTCCGGTGGTCCCATTGTATCAATCCTGGAACTGCTTTTTCCAAGTAAATTGGGTCATCTTTGAGGTTCAGAGAATTATTTCAGGGTGATATTACTGGGCAAGCCACTGACTTGGTATTCATTCCTCGAAGAGTGTAGACCGGGCTCTCTTTCCACCATACATACTTGTTCTGCATGATTTCAGTATGTCTGACTGAAGTCAGTATTTTAGTCTTTGCTTTAATTCCTGTTCTGTCAAACACCTCCGGCAAATTAAGTTTGGTACTGTCCATCCTATTCCCCTTAGAATTTAATTAGCCCAGTGCTGAATACCCAGTGCAGTACAATTGCATGTGTTTGATTTCTGTGTCATTATTTGTCAAAACTGAATTGCTATGATTCCATTAACTTTTGTAACGTGTGCTGTATATCTGCAGGCAAAGCAACATTATGGGATTAAAAAACAACAGATCAAATCCATTCAGAAGTCACTATGAAATAGATATACTTTAGGCTGTGAGTGCAATCTCCTTGTGAACTGGCTTATACCCAGTCATTTTTTAACAGGTAAAGAGGGAAGAAAAATATGAACCCTTCTTTCCTTGATGTCCCATAGGACCTGATCCAGGCTTGTCAGTCTGTTCCTAATATGCGTGGTGATGCCAAAGATGTAGAAAGCTGCTCCATGACCACAGATAAAAGTTCTTATATCACATGGAAACCTGGATGTGTGAAAGCAGAGTAGCTGCCTCTGGCTTGGTATCACAGGTCATTTGGCTCAAGTGGCATCACTCAGTGGGACTAGGACATAGACAGGTGGAGGGTTGACACACAGTGCTCATGGCAGCCTCCTGTGGGCATCAGCCCCTCAGAGACCATTCTACTTCACGTGGCTTGGCTGGCAAGGTGTACACACAGGGATTTGGTTTCTCTTTTTTCTCTCTCACTGTACTCAGTCATGTTGCTATGAATTTCAGCAGTGACTCCTCCCTGGGCGAGGAGTTTGAGACAACTGGGAAGCAATGAACAGGGTAGAATGGGGCTATAGGGCAGAAATCATTGCTAGGCAGTCTTCAGTGTCACACTGAGGGACAGAGGTCTCATTCTGGTTCTCATGGACGTCAGAGGAAAGAGACAGGGCACATGCAGCCTTATTTGTTCAGGGAGATTGTTATGCCAGTGAAAAAATAAGGATTATAGAGTGGAAGTCCTCCCACCAACCATCTGTCCTAGAGAGGACTTCTTGCTGAAGATGGGACAGGTGCTTTAGATATGTCTGAGTCCTCTTCCAAATGTGAAAGGGAAAATTATAATTATGGAAAGACCATACGGTGCATTTCGATCCCATGTAGAACAAATGAGACTTCATCCAAAGTGACTTAATCTTGGATGTGACTTGCTTTGAGTTTCACTAATGTTTTGCTATACTAACATTTTACTTGTGCATTCTTTTTATACCAGGCATTGCTGATACAACATGGCACAGATGCCATTTTTCACTGTAGGTTTTTCAGGAATATGAAACAATTTCTGCAGAGTGCTGATATTTTAAATATTCATAGATTTGTGTATATGACATACTGGTGACCAAGTACTGACTTTGTTCATTCAAAATTTAGAGATCCTCTGAAAAAGAGCTGGATGAGTGAGTAGATACGTTTATCAAGTATGAGTTCTGATAGAGGTTCATTGCGAGTCTTCCAGATCTGAGGCCAAATTGTTCTCTTATGAAACACCAGACTCTGAAGTCAGCTCTTCTTTTTTTCTGCATAGCCGAGGAGGTGCTGTTCATACTTGCTGATGAGCCTTTGCTCTGCTTAGCTCTTTTTTCCAACGTTGTGGGTGGTGATGGACAGGTGTACGTGTTGGATTTCCGTCACTGCACAGTGCAGTGTCAGGATGAAAACTAGCACCCTACAGAACTGCAAAATACAGCACTAGCCATGTTTTTTCAAACCTAGGTGTATATTCATAAGAGTGGCAGGTTTCTTTCTGCAGCTAATGAGCAGTGAAAAGAACAACAGAATGGCAGAGAAGCATTGAAAATGGATAGTTAGTGCTACAAAGTGGGTTTGTTGTGCAGTTTTGATACTGAAGCCTTTAGAAGAGAGCACTGACAGATGTTTGATTTCTTTCAGGTCCTCAGATTTTGGGACGTTATACACAAAGTTGAATCTACAGCCTGGGATTGCCACTGTTATTGACAATTTCTACATTTGTCCCACCAACAAAAAAAAGGTATGTGGCAAAAAAATACGACTTTTTGGAGTGCAGCTGAGATTCTGCAGCTATGTGAAGTGTGTGTTTTATAAGTTTTCAAAATACAGGAAAGTGGTTTTCACAAAGTTGAAGGTCACCTTAGGTGCATTTATGACATATATAAGTAGGATTTATTCTTCCTGAATAATATAGAAAGGAAAAAATGCCTCTATGGACTCTGAAAACTTTTGAGGCTATTGACTCCTGGCAATTGAGCTTCTGTGGAGTTTTCCATGGAAATGAAAAAGGAACTCCTGTAGGTTTTCAGATATCCACGCAAATTCTGGAACTATCATTCAACATTTAATCCTGTCCTTTCCTGTCCATTTCAATGTCCTTTGCATCTTCCTTAATACAAAGCTTAGGGATTGGGCAGGCTTTCCTTGAGAATTATGTTCATCCTATGTAAAACCTTAATTAAAAAGTGAAAAAACCCTCTCCTTTAAGCTTTCTTAAAAATGTTCCTGAATCGTTACTGAACCAAAAAAGCTTTTCATTAAGCCTAGGAAAATTAAGCGGACTTCCTAAGTGATAGTGAAATCCACCCATTGAGTGTATTTACAATGGATGTTATATTAGAAGCAACAGAAATAGCGATTATGAGTAAAAAAAATCAATAACAACCCTTCTATGTCTGCAAAATGCGTGTAGTTTAAACAAGAAGAATTGTGAAATACATTGTGAATAACACAAGCACAGTAGGTTTTTCATGAAATAAGAATTTTCTCTTGATAAGGGTCTTTTAACTCCAGTGTAATACAGAAGCATTGATTTCATGCAGAGGCCACTGATTGGAAGGACAATGTTAGTTGTGTTTATCAGTCTGTTTTGCTTAATCAAAAATCAGTGGAACTCGTTGAGGCTGCTTGGATGATTAAGGACATATTTTATTTTTCTTGCAATTGTCACAGGAGTTTTTTGAGCCTGAAGGATGAACCAGTGTTCATACAAAATCTCGTGTTAACCCTACCTTAGAAAAATTATTTTCTGCTCAAGACAAGTTGAAGTTCTTAGAGATACAAACTCTGCTAATTATTAGTAAACTATTATCATATCGGTATCCATCTGTTACAGAGCATACCTTTGAGTCATTAAATACACTATTTTTATGCTGAGATTTGCTTCTATGAAGATGTTCAAGAGCATACAAACAACAAAACAGCAGAGTAGAAAGGATTTCTAGGACCTGTAAATGATGCCAGAGAGAGAAATACTTAGACATGCAAATTTATATACATACACGCATGGTACAAAAATGGTGAAAGCAAATACTGTAGCCTACAGCTTCAGACAGGTTTTGGAGGTGTTGCAGTCATATGTAGAAGGCAGGAGGGAAGTCTCTGTGTCATGAAAACTTTGCCAGTTGTAATGGGAACTTTTCTGGACGTTTGATTAGGACATAAAATAGGACTACCAGCTGATTTCACAGTTACCTGGAGAGATGGAAGAACATATCTCCATGTCTGTCCATTTCAGCACAGTTGCATAGTGGTGGAATAGAACGTTTAGAGCTCTGATTCTCTTTTCTGAGCTGAGCAGAAATCTTGGGATTTCACTCATTCCTGATGTTACCAGACTTCAGATCATTATGGTGTGGGTTCTGTTCAACAGATTTACGTCTGTTGAAATGTACTGAAAATGGAAACTGGAGTGCTGACCATGTGTATCGGAACTCAGCATGCACTTCAGATTTAAAGCATGAGTAGTCCCATGTTACCACTCAGCATTTAGGGACTGGGAATAGGCATGAAAGCAAAGATAAAAGACATTGATGTTTTCTTCTTTTTTTTTTTTTGTTTGGTGTTTATTTTAAAATACTTTGCATAATAAACATTGTTCTGTGCTTTCATTCCATTTACCCATTATAGACCACATCTGTGGAAGAACTGATACTGCACATTTAGTGCTCATCATTTCCACCTTAATGTCATCAGAGCATTAACTTCACCTGATTTTACCTCTGTGGAATTCAGGTATCTAGTGAAGCCCTCTACAGTCAAAGGAGAAACATGGGTACTTCCAGGCAGTTCAACCTGTTAAAATCATAGTTCTTTCTACTTAAAAGATTGAATGATCTTGTGGTTCCTGTAAATCACTTTGTGACTACTGTAGGTCTGAGCAGAATCTCGCTGCAGTTTCCTACAAAGGCATAAAAAGAGGTGTGTTGTGGTTTAATTCCAGCTGGCAACTAAGCCCCACACAGCCACTCACACACTCTCCTCTCAATGGGATGGGGGGAATAGAATTGAAAGGGTAAAAGGGAGAGAACTCATGGGTTGAGATAAGAACAGTTTAATAATTGAAATGTAATAATAATAATAATAATGCACTGAAAAGGAAAATAACAAAGAGAAATAAAACCTAAGAAGGACAAGTGATGCAAATTAAAACAATTGCTCACCAACAACTGACTGATGTCCAGCCAGCGCCCCAGCAGCAGCCTCCCACCAAGCCGCCCCCCAGTTTTATTGCTGAGCACTGCATCATACAGTATGGGATATCCTTGGGGTCAGCTGTCCCAGCTGTGTCCCTTCCCAGCCTCTTGTGCACCCCCAGCCTCCTCACTGGTGAGGTGGGGTGAGGAGCAGAAGATGCCTTGACTGTGTGTAAACACTGCTCAGCCATAGCTAAAACATCCCTGTGGTATCAACACTTTTCAGTACAAATCCAAAACATAGCTATACCAGCTACTATGAAGAAAATTAACTCAATCCCAGCCAAAAACCAGCACAAGGTGGAAGATCATTTGTTTGTTTATTTTCACAGTATCACAGAATGCTAGAGGTTGGAAGGGACCTCAAAAGATCATCTAATCCAGCCTCGCTGACAGAGCAGGACCACCTACAGTAGATTGCACAGGAACGCGTCCAGGCAGGTTTTGAATGTCTCCAAAGAGGGAGACTCCACAACCTCCCTGGGCAGCCTGTTCCAGTGCTCTGTCACCCTCACAGTGAAAAAGTTTTTTCTAATGTTTTTGTGGACCTCCTGAGCTCCAGCTTGCACCTGTTGCCCCTTGTCCTGTCATTGGACATCACTGAGAAGAGCCTGGCTCCGTCCTCCTGACACTCACCCTTCACATATTTATATGTCTAAGTCTCTGCATGGCAGCACAGCCTTCTAATGTGTCAGCCACTCCTCCCAGCTTTGTGTCATCAGCAAACTTGCTGACAGCGCTCTCTAATACCTCATCCAGGTCACTGATGAATATATTGAAAAGCACCGGCCCCAGCACTGACCCCTGAGGGACCCCACTAGACACAGGCCTCCAGCCAGACTCTGCCCCATTGACCACAACTCTCCGACTTCTTTCATTCAACCAATTAGCGACCCACCTCACTACTTGGTCATCCAGACCACACTTCCTCAGTTTACCAATGAGGATGCTGTGGGAGACAATGTCAAATGCTTTGCTGATATCCGGATAGACCACATCCACTGCATGGCCACCGTCCATCCACCTGGTTTTGGAATGCAATTGAATGAAATATTTGCTAGAAGGCTCCTGACTAGTTCTTGGACTTATATTATTTCTTCAGTTTATCTCTGCTGTGATACCACCTCCTGGAGTGACTCAGAGTTTCACTTGACATGCCCCCGCTCCATGAGCAGCAGTGATACCATACAGACCAATGGACTTATGGATGAGCTTTATACAGCAAATGTGAAATTGTCCTGGAAATTTCAGTTCCTGCAAATTACTCTAGTTTGCATTTTCGTAAGATGTATTGAAAACAAAAAAAAAAAAGTTGATGCTTTTTATCTTCCTTAACCTATTGTCTAAGAAGTTAAAATTCAAAAGAATTATAATACTGTTCGTGAGGAAGTGCATTAGCAGATGCAGAAGATTTAACAGCATACTTTTCCCATAATGCTACATGGAATAGAGATTGTATAAAAAGGAACAAAACTACAAGGTATAATATAGGAATGTTGGGGACTTTGAACTAGCCCGTGGAAGGTTTGAAACAATTTATAAAACCCGCTAAATCCATGCAAAGAAGTGACACATTCCTTTTCTCTTTTACCTTTCAATGAACAAATTGTGATGAGTACTGTTCGTAGGTCCATGATAATCAGGAAGGAGTTGTATCAGGGTCATGTGTACACAATCTTTTGACGATTGTGGTAGATTCACTCAGTCTGAGTCTTTTTCTGGCTTAATTCGGCAGAACTCCGATGCACAAATTGCGTTGCTGCAGTTACCACAGGACTCAACCTATGAAGCCCAGTTTTGACAAGAAATGATGACAGACTTCTGAGGGTAGAGCTGTAGAGGGCTCTGGATGGGCCTTTCTGATGAAATGCTGGGATGGAGGCGTGGACGGTAGCTGTATTGTTTGTGATTCAGAGCTGGGCTGCAGTCAGCCAGAAGCATAAGTAGAAGACATTTGCACCTACTGCAAAAGACTGTGTAGGCTCACCTTAAATGCTATGAAACAACAGATTAATAGGCAAGGTAACACTGTAATTAAGAGTTCACTCTTCCTAAGGATGCATTAATATTTGCTTTGCATTCTGGGTGGGTTTAGTGTACTAGAAACCTGCAATCAAAGACACTAAAACTGTTATTCTGATACAGTTTTGGAGAGCTGTAGAATCATGAAGGTGAGTTCTCCTGTGTAAACTCTCTGATGCTAACTTCTCCCTTTGAAGCGCTTTTTCACTGATCTGTGACATAAAATAGCCTTACTCTATGCAGGCCGTGAAGTGCTGTGCATTCATAAGGGATGTTCCTGCACTTGAAACAAAAGAACTTAGGTAATTATCTTCTTTTCGGTAAGTACTCTATGCTGATACTATCAAATGGTACAGGCATCCCGTAAACACCTTATAGGGGAAATAATTTCATTTGTATCCTTTGTTTTCCAAAAGGGCATTATAATTGTTATTTGGAAGTGAAGCACATGATTCATGGGAGTATGGGATTATGCTTTCCATGGTGTCGATCTGGAATCCAAAGTAATTTTTTTCTGCAGAAGACAAATGTTAGTAGAAATCAGCTTCACAGCTAAATTATCAACAAAATATTTAACATTATTATGGGGCATATATGCTGTTGGATATAGAAATTACATATTTGCTTTGATTCTCTTTGTACAAAGTTGAATGAACACACGAATTTTTTCCCCACATTCAGTGCATGTTTTAATCTTCATTGGTGCTAATGCAACTGATGCATCCATCCTCTGTTTATGTGCTTCTGGATAAGAGGCAGCTAAGCAGTGTATATGCAGGCTTTTCATATTAAGAGAAAACAAATGTTGATTGTGCATACAGTGACTTATTAGTTAAATGGGTTAAACACTTACATTTCCCAGCTGTCACAATAACCAATAGCTGCATGTTTTTCCAAACTAAAAGGCAGGATGACAAATGTGTATTCTTGCTTGACAAACCATGCAGAACACTTAAGATAGTAATAAGGATATAGGCTCTCCTGTACAATACTTTAACTCCTGGTACTTTTAAACAATATGAATTACACATAACTGCAAAAGAGTTTTTGCCACAGACATAAAAGGTTTTCCCAAGATGCAATTGGCTTGAGCAATGTTTGGAAGCACTTACAGGTAAATGGAGTCCTTAGAACATTTTGGCGTCTGTCTTTTAGAGCAAAACAATTGGTAGTAGAAATTGTCAAAACACAGTTTGATTGCATTTACTTGTAAGGAACAATTCCTCTCAAGCAGTAGTTTCCTTAGAGACCATACCAGAATGTCTGGAGACATTGATACCAGAATTATCTCACGCTTTTATTAGAAGAGCATTCCTTTCAATAACCTGACTAGTTACTTTGGGAAGATTTCACTGTGAAATTGCAGACTATGAGTCTGTAATGTTGTGTTGTATCATCTCTCTACCATGATGCATTCTTCCTTTATCAGCAGCGTCACCGTTCAGTTTTACTTTAGTGATGCGCCACCACATGTAGCCTGAATGCATCATTTTGCTTAAGACTTCTGTCTGGGACTGTTCAGTTTGTATTCACATTTACTAAATGCTTCCAGAAGTATTGATTTTTTTCTCCACCCATAGCTTGCTCGTAAGTGGATTGCTATGAAAGGTAGTCCTATAAGTCCTATAAAGAAATCTGAGATTTTATTCACACACAGCTGACGAGCAATTGTCTAGTTGACAGCCAGGAAGGTATTAAATGTGTGTAGAACTCAATAGGTTAAAACTGTCAGAGCTTTCACTGAGTTGTTATCTAGGAGTCACCATCCATGGCAGAGGTTCATGTGGCACCACTGAAACCAAGCCGTACAGGGGGAAGATGTGATGGATGAGTATGTGTATATGTATGATAAAGCTTTGAGAAATAGAGAATGGAATAGTTGAAAGTTAAAAACATGTATGGAACCATCACTAAGAATCTGAAGAGTATCTGAGCTATTTGCTGGCTACAGCTACAGCTTTCCCTATCTGACTGATTCCTGCTATATCTGAGATGCCAGGACTTTTTCACACTTTGTATGTAAACAAGACCGCATCAAAAATTAATAACTCTTACATTATATTTGTATTCTAACTACTTGCAACCCTTCCAATAAGTCAAAGGTAGTAGCAGTGTTACTGTTTTATTTAAGTACATCCTCTCTCTTAAACAGTACACTTTGACTGCATTTTTCTATATAGTGTGATGGAGAAATATTTGGTTTAGTTTCCACACAGATTTTGTGGGCACTTTCTGTGCATTTCTCCATCCTGGTCTTCCATATACAAAGAAAGCTAGAAAGGAATCCCCAGCTCTTGCTGATTAGATGTGTTACTGTCTTTGAATACTTTTTTGCATGCATGTCTACCAAAATATTGAACCATCCAGTCTGAAGCTGCCTCTACACCTTTTTGTTTCAGTTCTGCTCTGTTTGACCTACAAATGTTTGATAGTCCAGCAACTGGACCTTTATGGTCAAAGGCTGCGCCTCATTTAGAAAAAGACAAAACCAAACAAACTAAAAGCCAACCCACCAAAAAACCCAAACCAACAAACCTGGTTAACAGCACGAGTGAACATTAGACTGCCATGACTAGTTTGTAGGTTTGCCATAGTATGTAGAATAATTATTCATCAAGGTAGAAGTTGTGTGGGCTAAAGGGGTGCACAGTCGAACAGACATTTGTGTTATTACTCTATCCTATAATTTATTTGATGCTTAAAGTAGAGATCTCAAATGAAGTTTTTGAAATTGACCTTCCGCTGTGATTTTGTAGCCTAATGTGCAACTTTCATGTTCTTTTGTGCTCGGGCATACAATTATTCGAAGGAAAAATAGTCCTGTCTTTACTGCATGCTTATTATAGATTCTTTTGTTCTGTTTTTATGAATTTCCTGTCTAAAACTCATTAATCATAAGAGCAGACCAACAACTACCAAAAAGCCATAATGTTAAATTAAGTTTACTGTAGTGAAGCCAAAAATAAAAAGACTACTTGGTGGGAGTACAACATAAAAGAGATTTATGTGATAATGCAAAGACCTGTGAGCAAGTGTTAAGAGACCATTGTGCATATGATTCTGCACTTGAGAGACATCCATTTCCCTCCCTGTAATTCTGGGAGGAGAAGGAATCCAAGCATTGTATTTTCAGCAAGGTTTTATTTCCAATTATGATGAGCAGGGGTCATTGCTTGGAGAAATAGGAATAGTCAATCAAGAGCATGAAGTAGAAAGCAGGTCTGAGGCTGCCCTCAGCACCTGCAGTGATGTGTGCTGCTCTGTGGGTGGCTGATTGGAGGGGAGACGTAAACAGGAAAGCATATGTTCCACATTGGAGGGATTTTAAGATCTGGGATTTTGAGCTGGTATGTCTGAAAATAAGAGCCATTTGGCAAAATTTAAACCAGGCTGTCATTTCAAAGATCTTTATTTTAAAATGTAGATTCTTAGGCCTAAGTCTAAATTTGAGCCATACTTCAGGGAGGTGGTGTTAGATTTGCTGTGCAGGACACTAGCCAATTCATGTGTTTCCCTTGTCTAGCCTGCCCATGGGCTCGTTTTCCTGGAAGTACATCTTAATTCTTCCTCAGCTTGAGATAACAGCTAGGGGGGAAAACAACATCAACTAATCAACCAAGATTGTCTGCAGTGGGTCTCTAGACCTGAGTGAGACCTAAGCTTTTCTTCAGCATGGCAGAGACTTTCTTGTGTCCTAGCTAGTTCTACAACTGTCTTCTAATCAATAGCTGTGAGGATCATGCAGATTTTTCTTTTTAAGGCTATACATTCCCATGAGGGTATCATCCTGGAAGATTTTATAATGCAGTATGTAGCTTGCAGAATTAAATATAACAAGGAGGCAAATTATAGTATATGGGATAGTGTCCAAAGGAGAAGGTGTCCATATGAAGAGTGAATAGAGTTACTGATTCAGGGTTGCATGAAGGCTGTGATAGATAAAACCAGGAAGGAAGAGGTGGTTATAATAGTGGTGTTGAACCTTTGCAAAAGGAAAGAGGAGAAAAGAGGGAGAAGCTGTTTGTAAAGAGGAAATAGTAAGGGTTAGTAACAAGCATCTTACGGTACTTAAAAAGTATTTAATTGGTTGCCCAGTAGGCTGAGATGAAATGGGTACAGGTAAGACTATAGAGCAGAGTAAGGTTTCTGCTAAACTGGCACACACAAGATGAGTTTTTTTCCATGATTAATTTAAATTATTTACATCCATTATAATTATCTTGAGATTACTTTTGTCTAATTATTTGCTGAACATCACTACATGCCTAGATGTGTGTATCAAGGTTCCTGCGTTACAGAAGGGAGGAAATTGGGAACTCTTTCAACTTAACTCAGAGTCTAACTGCAGCAGCTAACCAATCGAGCAATGTTAAGGAAGTTATATGAGAATTTCTAAAAGGGATTTGAAGATGAGTAATACTGTTCAGGTCTGCAAGGACAATGTAGGCATATTCCCCAAATAGCCCGAAAATAATGGTGTAGTGTGTTTCAAACGTATTCATCATTCTTGCTGATGGATCTTCTGCATCTCCTGGAGACCTGTGCATTTCCTCCTCATTTCCCCAATGATGGAACAGCAGCACGAGTCCCAGCTTCCACGCTTCACGCTCTGCTAGCATTTCCCAATCTACTGATGTGTCAAATTTTGCTCCTCTTCACTGCAACTGCTCGACTTCCCTCCCCTCGTGCTAACCACACACAAACTCCTCTCGTTCTCTCAGGAGCAGAGATGCAGCAGGATTTTTTCCCCCAAGGCTGGCATGAAAACACAGTGGAGATGAGCAGGGTTTAAATTGCTGCCATGGCCGTTTTGCAGGGTTGGCAATGAGTATCTCTGTGGCTGCTGCTCCCCTACACTGCCAGGAGTCAAACTGCTGCTTAAACCAGTCAGCTGCTGGAATCTTTCTGTCATGGCACAAACACTATTTGTATAAGACTGCTAAATGGCCATGAAAGTGAAGTACTCCAATGATTTTGTTTATTCCATTGACTTTGTGGCGTTTACTAGAAGGGGTGAATGTAACTGCTTACCTGTTTCTAATTCTAAAATGAGCCCCATTCACAGTAGCCCCAGCACCCTGCAGCAGCAAACTTCTACAGAAAGGGCGGAACCTGTGTGACATATATGTTTTAATCATATCCTTCTCATGCAGCCTGTACCCGTTTATTTGAATATAGTCATCAAAAATTCATGCAAACATAAAACGGGATTGTTTTTTTTCTTTTTCATTTCACACTATGCGTTTCTGCCAGGCAGAGAAAGACCCTTACTCCTAGAAACTGAAATTTCTTATGTTTTGCTAAGCCACCTCTGAAGTCTTCTTGACAGTGGCCTCTTTCAAGCTTGTGGTAGAGACAGATTTTTTCTATCTGTGAGAATAACACAGTAGGTTGCTGTTGTCCTTTCATAGCAGAAGATTGCTGTCAGATGAATGATGGATTCTTCATAATTCCTGAGACAGTTTTGAGGAGAGATCTTCTGCAAGCTTGTTTTATTTTGTGTCTAACTGGCATTTCTCTTTCCCCCCCTTTCTTTCGTGATGATTTTTTGCAACTTTTCATCACCTCTTTCTGTCCTTCTGTCTCTTAACCTCTATCCAACACTTTGTCTTCCTGATTTTCTTTCTTCCATTTCTGACCATTACTGCTTTTTGCACCTCACAGGTAGATTCCGTTGTTAAAATTTTTCTTTCATAATTGCAATTGCTAAAGAAAAATATTAGTTAAAAGAATGTGGATAATGGTCTACATTTCTGTTAAAAAAATGACAATTTTCTTGGGATAATAATAAAACTGCTGACACATCGCTAACTATAATTCATGAAACGAATCTCTTCAACAGCGTTAGTAGGATGATTTGATCAGGGAGCTGTTAGCCGGGATATCTGACTTCAGGTTTTACGACCTTGAGCAAGCCTGAGCCTCCATGAAGCCCGACTTCCCATTGCCTCGCACCTTGGAGTATCATTTGCCTTGTGCAAAAACGCTGTGACATGACATGATCTGATGGTCTACCATGAGGCCAGATTACAAGGTTTTGCAAAGAGTATAGAATTAGTCTGGTTTAGTTTCCTTATTTGTAAACTTAAGACAATAATACTGAAGTCTGCAGAGCACCTGTGATCCCTAAATAAACGCTCAGTATTTTTATGATCCCATTTCAAGAGGAATGCATATTTATAAGGTATTTTTTTGTGTCACATCCCTGCAGTACTGAACAGCATTTTAAGATTTGCAACATGCTGAAAATAATTGTTATAAATATGCTCTTATGTTTTTTCAAGATTGTTTAGCATTTATCAGGCATGGCAGGTTCAGGACATAGGTAATAATTTGAATATGGTGGTAGAACTTCTGTTCTCACACAAATGAGGAAATTAAGCTACTTGCCCCAGATGGAACAGGTTTAATGTCTGCTGCAATTGCTGGATCTACAATTTACAGGTTTATAATCTTGTTCTCAGCCCTCTAAACCATGTTATCAGTCTGGACATTGAAATGGCTTTCAGATTTTACTTTAAAATGCTCTCATTCTTTTCTAGAAGACACTAAGTCTATGCAAGAAGATCTGGTGGAAAGGTTTGGCAAGGGAAGTGCCCCAGGTAGCATTGAGGGATTGTGGAGTTTGTGTTTATCCTGTGTGTTTATCTTGTTTATCCTGTAGAGCTTGGTGCCAAAGCCAGGGAACTGTTAGTTGCATAAAAAGCTATGCTTTCAGTGTAACTATGACCACAGGAATCAGACCAGGATCCCTGGGAATTAGCAAATATCTCATGTCAATTTAAGATATTAAATGCACCAGAGTAATTTTTCTTTAATGCTAATGTATGACCTGTTTGTTTCATTCAGCCATATCTGTGAACTAATTGTTTTTTACACATTGCATCACTTTACAGGATTTTTGGTGTTTAAATGCTTTTACATTTTTTTTGTGTGATGTGGTGCAGGCAGGCATAAATTTGTTGGCTAATGGTTCTAGTCTGTCTGTGAGAATAATTATGTCTTGCACTTTATTCTTTCTGTGGGCTCTGGAAAAGGCAGTAGTTCTCTTACTTGCAGCAGCTGAAGCTTTGGGAAATGTTTTTTTTACATCTTTGTAGTGCTTAGGGATACAGGGTTTCTGCTGGGCTTTGGGATTGTGAGGTCCAAATGCTCCTCTAAAATTCTCCTATGCTGTATATATTTCCAAGGTCCACCCATAACTTTTCCCTTGACTTGAGCAGACAAAGTCTATAAAACTGTCCTTTCCGGAATAAAATGCTGTTCAGTAGGTGGTAATGTTCCATTCTAATATCGCTTGGTATATTGTAAAACCGTATTAAAACCACTTCTGAGTTGTACTCTGCCATAAGATTTCGAAATTTTATATGTGCTTGGGTGATTTGGTGTCTCCTGTTAATAGCTCTGGGAATTCTGAAGAGGTTATAGCATTTCCCTTTTACAGATGTGGAAACAGAAAGATGTAAATGACTTGCCTGGGAAAGAAATGAGAGAAATTTAATAATATGCCATGCATCTAAGCCAGCTTCTCAGCTTGAAGCACAAAACTCCTCTTTTGCTGCTCAACAGAATAATAGATTAATTAAATCAAATGCGTTTTTACCAGTTCAGGGGAGAGTATGGACTTGTGGAATGTCTATCAATACCATAAATCTTATCAGTAGTCAGACACATGAAAGCTTATTTAAAAAAAAACCCACAAAACACAACAAAAAACCAAAACAGAATGGTTAGAATGGATAGTATTTCCAGAATGAAAGTCTGAATTCTGGGAAGTATTTTCAATGGTAAGATCATAATTAGCTTTAAGCAAGGACTGAGTAGTGTTTTTACACATTTTTGTGTTATCGTTTTGGAAGATTAAAAGGATAAATACACAGAATTTGTTAAAATATTCAGCCATACCTCTTCTAAGACTAAAGATGTGACTTCTGAGTCCAATTTTCGAATAACTTTATAGAAAGCCAATCTATGATGATAATGAAAGAAGTTTTAAAGCTTTTCTAAATGTAAGAGACAATTTGAACCTTAGTTTTAAATACTCGGTTGGAAAACATTGACCCTGTGTTTCTGCACAATTTGTAGAATTAACATTTTATTAACATAAACCATATAAAACATGGCTGGATTAGCGCAAGATTAGAAATGTTTATCAGTACTATGAAAATTTCTGAAAGAATTATCTCCTGACTTATAGATGAAAATAAAAAAAACTTGGAAAACAGTTGATGAAGCCAAGATATTGAAAACCAGATGAGATTGTGAAATATTTTATTTAAATTGTGACCCTCTTAAATGTAGTGTTTTAGAAGTGTGTCAAGGTTTACTTATAAAAATAATAAATACTCCTAATTAAAATTAATATTTGAATTGGAAAACTTGTCAAAATTAAAATGTGCATGGGAAAACATTGCCTTTGCTGCTTCAGCAGTTTCTGATGAAAATTTATTTTTTTCTGAAAGTTCCCTGGCATTTTAATAGCCAGTAAAGTGCCAGAATCTTAACTTTTTTTTTTTTTTTTCTCTGATAGCTGGTAAATTTTTGACTTACATAGTGTTATAACTTTGAGTTTATCTCAAAGCTATAATGTATTCTGCATTACTGATTTTTTTTCTCCATGGGATTCTCTGATTCATTAATACGGGGATTATCCTCTTCCTTTTTATTTTTTTTAAACTAAGATGTTAAGAGGCAAATTCATTAGGCTGATCCTCACAGTCTGCAGGTGACAGCCATGTCACTGTATTCAGTGGTCCATGATTTAGGTAATTGCCAGCTCTTAAAATTTTTCAACATTTTGATAGCACAATGAGTTTTGTTAATGGTGGGGTTTTACCCTCTCTTGTCTGCTCTTTTTTGCGTGGAGAAACTACTGCAGCTTGACTGCGGCTGCTGGACACTTCGCTGGTCCTTGATGTTATTGTGTCACCTGCTGCACTTAATCTGTGTTCATAAACGTAAGATGAATATCACCCAGAGAAGGGCTAAATCTCTAAATGTTCATGTTAGCAAATAAGTTTATCTAAAAATCGCCAAGAGATTTTCTACTGCATGGTGGCAGAGCCTAGGAGCCCCCTTTCTGCCTTCTCTGCAGTCTGCTTATCAGCTTCAGCTGACAAAATTATCCCCAGAGGACACTGTAGTTGTAAATTGGCAGTGACATCTACTGTGAGAGGGGGTATAGGCTTTTATGAGAAATCTCAAAAAAAGGTCTATTTTCAAGGCTGTAGCCATTTTTAGTAGATCTTAGAAAGCTGAAGAATAACATAAGAATGCACAATGGATTTTCAGGCCACTTTTTTAATCCAGTAAATGTATGCTGATGGCTGCACAATAAGATGTTATTGTGCCTTTTCCCTAAGGGTTTGAGTTTCCAGCTTGTTTTGATTTCTTAAGGAACAACAAAAATCAGTAGGAAATCCCCAATTTAGGCTTGCCCAGCTCTTTTGTAGTATGTTATATGGTAACCAGGGGTACTCCAGCTTGATGACCTTTCATCCGGGGCTGTTGTTTAATAGTGTACAGTGCTGCAATCTGAGCTTTCATGTTGTTTGAGTATTGATTTTCCAGACAGGGAGAACTGCAGTAATAACCACGGGAGGTCTGGCATCCCTGTGACCTGGTTTGCTTTTAGTCCTTACAGCTCTAGGCAAAGCAGTCAGTTCCTGGGAGCGGTGAGCTGCTGGGAATGTCATGGTTCTCCCCACTTTGCTTCTGTGAAAGCCCTGAAAAAAAATGTTTCCCTGGTGCAACTGCCTCTCCCTCTAGCTTTCCTTTCAAGCTTATTTCCATTCCACTTCTCTTTTTCTCCTCCCACCCTTCCAGCTGTGAATTGGCCTGGAAGGAGCTTTCCCCAGAACCCCTGGCCCAGGAGCCGCAGTGTTCAGCTCAGCCTGTATGACTGGGCAGCCTTGCACCGGCACTACTAGCAGCTGCAGCACTGGAAGCTGAGGGAGTTGCTTTTCAGCTGGAAAATAGCATATCGGATGCAATCTTGATCAAGAGTCGACTCAGAATGGTTCTTGGCTTTCATAATGTATTGTTTCTTTCCTTTGGACAAAGAAATGTGCTGACATTATCTTGTTCAAATCTCTGTGTAAATTCACTTCTTCCTTTTGTAAAGCTCTAGGGTATGAACTATGTTCAGGCTGGAGTATCATAGAATCATTTAGAATCAGGCCTTTAAGATCATCTAGTCCAACCATTAACATAACACTGTCAAGTCCACCACTAAATCATGTCCCTAAGTACCTCATTTACACATGTTTTAAACACCTCCAAGGCTGGTGACTCCACCACTCCCCTGGGTAGCCTGTTCCAGTGGTTGACAACCCTTGTGGTGAAGAAATTTTTCCTAATATCCAATATAACCCCTCTCTGGTGCAACTTAAGGCCATTTCCTCATCCTACCACTTGTTACTTGAGAGAAGAGACCAACACTCACCTCTCTACAACCTTATTTCAGGTAGGTGTAGAGAGCGGTAAGGTCTTCCCTGAACCTTCTCTTCTCCAGGCTAAACAGCCCCAGTTACCTCAACCTCTCCTCATACGACTTGTGCTCTAGACCCTTCACCGGCTTTGCTGCTCTTCTCTGGATGTGCCTCAGCACCTCAATGTCCTTCTTGTAGTGAGGAGCCCAAAACTGAACAAAGGATTTGAGGTGCAGCCTCACCAGTGCTGACTACAGGGGCACAATCACTTGCCTACTCCTGCTGGCCGCACTATTCGTGATAGAGGCCAGGATGCTGTTGGTCTTCTTGGCCACCTGGGCACACTGCTGGCTCATGTTCAACCGGCTGCCCACCAGCACCCCTGGGTCCTTTTCTGCCAGGCAGCTTTCCAGCCACTCTTCCCCAAGCCCGTAGCGCTGCCTGGGGTTGTTATGACCAAAGTGCAGGACCTGGCACTTGGCCTTGTTGAACCTCTTTACAATTGGCCTTGGCCCATAGATCCAGCCTGTCCAGATCCCTCTGCAGAGCCTTCTCACCCTCCAGCAGATCAACGCTCCTGCCCAACTTGGTGTTGTCTTCAAAATTACTGAGGGTGCATTTGTTTACCTCATCCAGAACATTGACAAATATATTAATGATCTGGACAAGGAAATTGAGAGCACCATGGTGATGGGTGTCTTCCAATTACCGAAGACAAAAAGTGTGATGATGGTTAACGTGGTCATGTGGATCCTCTCATGATCTTGTTTATATTAGACTAGTTCTGTTGAAGAACCCATGATCCAGATTAAAAGGCTCTCCGTGCCAAAGGAATGACATTATGAGGAGCAGTGGTGCCTCATGGGATTGAGCTGGTGACTGATGTCAGTACTCCAGGTTTCTAAAGCTACATCACTGAATTGTCTTAGTAATTTTGGATACATTGACTTGATCTAAAAAATTCTTTGTAAAGAGTTCTGTCATGTGAACAAGTTTACTTACTATTTCAGAATACAGTATATTGTCAATATTTGTTCATCATGTGTCATGGTGAGTATGCAATATTTATAATCTTTCCATAAGGATTACCGCCAGGAATAGCAGAGTCACAACCGATTGTCTCAGCTGCTGCTTACAAAAGCCAGCTCAGCTACCATACCTTGGTTGGAATAATCTAGCCCTGCATTAAAGTATATTACCCAGTAAACACAATGCACTTGATGCCTATTTGAAGAGACCTCACTCATTTCAAAAGTCTCAGGAGACAAAATAAGTTATTTGTGTGGCTGAATAACAAAAGAGAATCTGTTTGTTATCTGAAATAGCAGGACAGCATATGTTTCACTGCAGTGTGTCTGGCAGCCTAGAGCCTTGAAAAATATGTTCTGGTCTTCAGGGGAGCACAGACATCAGCTTTGTGCATCTCAAGAGGTGTTGAAACAACATCTGATGAGTCAAGTTGCAATCAAATAGGCCTTGCTAGCGAAAAGCAGGCAACATATTCAAGATTTTGGCAACTGCCATTTTACCTTTGCCTTTTTTAATCAGAGAAAATCTGCTGTGATTCCTCACAAGTTTTCTTGAGCTTTCCAATAAAGAAAGATGCCTTGAGCTATTCTCTCATCCAGCCATCTTGAAATTTTAACCTTAAAAGTGAAAATAAAACAAGAAGTTAAAAGACAATTTGTTCTTTAGCTTGTATTATTTTAACTATTTTAAATTACTGAGTTTGTCACCTAAGTTTTACTGAGTTAGTCGTGAGACAGGAGACCTGTGGTACCTGTCTTTATTCTGGAAAAAAAATAAATTGTAATTTTTTTTGAATACATAATTTTGCAGAACACTTTGGCTGCCAAAGAAATTTCCTGAAGAGTCAATTCTGCAGATGTATATAGTCCTATACGTGTCATGTTTGTGTTCAGCTAAGCCATGCCATCTGTCTTCATGATTATAAGAAACCTATTATGTGTAACTCTTTGTATTTTGTGGTAGAAGATATTGGTGATGCCCATAATTTTAGCACTATCACACTAGTAAAGAAAATGTGGTAATCATTAGAGACTTTTTATGCCCAGCAGGTTGCAAACACTATGAAAAATAATCTATCCTTGTACAAGATAAAGATGGAAGGTGTGTGAAATGGTTTTCTAAGTCCGTATGTTTCTAGAAGGTTGAGCAATTTCATCACCAGCGCTAGGCGAGGATGAGGGACTTCATTTGCTCCTGATGAAAACAACCCTGTCAAAAGAAGTAACAGTCAAGTGTGTGTAGGGTTATTTGTGTTGGTTGGGTCTGTAATTCCATTATGCTGTCTGAGTAAAAGGTGTGTGTGGTAAAGGAGGTTCACAGCAGAGCCTGAAGCACTGATTCTTCTCCGGAAGCACAGGGCAAGAGAAACCATGTTCTGCCCAGATTTGGCTGGCTGAGGTTGGAAGGAGAGGTTGTTTCCGCAACATCTAACTATGGCTAAAGCAGTGGAAAAGCCTCAGGTGGGACTATGACAATTAATGGATGGAGTAATCTATGACCATGTTCATAGCAAAGACTCAGACTCTTCTGGTCTTCTGCGGTAATTACCATATTTGTTGCCTGAAAATGTTCACCTAGTACTACTGTGAGCCGATCACTTCTTACAATGGTGCCATGCAAAACTCTTGCACATCCACTTAGATGCAGCTGCAGCAACAGGTGAAAAGATAGATACGTTAGGGACCTGATCCTGTTTACATTTCGCTTGACCCCAGTCAAAATGGTGGCACTTAGTTTCCTACCCTATCCTTTGCATTCATTTAGCAGTATTAGTGCTCTTTTCACCAACAAGGAAGGTCTGGTTGAAGCAGTGAAGGTTGAGGGCAATCTTGGCTGCAGCGACCATGAGATGGTGGAGTTCAGGATCTTGTGTGGTAGAAACAGAATACCAAGCAGCATCGTAGCACTGGACTTCAGCAGGGCCAACTTTGGCCTCTTCAAGCAATTGCTGGGGGAAACCCCATGGGACAGGGAACTGGAAGGTAAAGGAGCCCAAGAGAGTTGGTCAGTATTCAAGGACCACTTCTTCCAGGCTCAGTGCATCCCATCAGGTAGGAAATCAAGAAAGAGATCCAGGAGACCTGCATGGTTAACCAGGGATCTGCTGGGCAGACTCAGGTGGAAGGGGAGAGTATATAAGTTGTGGAAGGAAGGGCTGGCCACTCGGGTGGAGTATAGGACAGCTGTCAGGGAATGTAGGGAGGCAATTAGAAACGCTAAGGCCTCCTTGGAATTAAAACTTGCAAGGGAGATCAAGGACAACAGAAAGGGCTTCTTCAAATACACTGCCAACAAAACTAATGCTGGAGGCAATGTAGGCCCTCTGGTGAATGAGGTGGGTGCCCTGGAGACAGAGGACAGAAAGAAGGCAGAGTTACTGAATGCCTTCTTTGCCTCTGTCTACACTGTTGGAGACTGTCCTCAGGAGCCTCAGTCTCCTGAGGCCTCAGAGGAAGTCAAGATAAAGGAAGAGTTTGCCCTGGTTGGTGAGGACTGGGTTAGGGATCAGTTTGAACACTTGAACATCCATAAATCATAGAATCATAGAATGTTAGGGATTGGAAGGGACCTCGAAAGATCATCAAGTCCAATCCCCCTGCCAGAGCAGGAATGCCTAGATTATGCCACACAGGTACGTGTCCAGGCAGGTCTTGAATGTCTCCGGAGAAGGAGACTCCACAGCCTTTCTGGGCAGCCTGTTCCAGAGCTCCGTCACGCTCACTGAGAAGAAGTTTCTTCTCGAGTTTAGGCGGAACCTCTTATGTTCCAGTTTCAGCCCATTACCCCTTGTCCTATCAGTGGTTGTCATCGAGAAGAGCCTGGCTCCATCCTCGTGACACTCACCCTTGATATATTTGTAAACATTAATGAGGTCACCCCTCAGCCTCCTCTTCTCCAAACTAAAGAGCCCCAGCTCCTTCAGTCTTTTCTCATAAGGGAGATGCTCCACTCCCTTAATCATCCTAGTTGCCCTGTGCTGGACTCTCTCCAGCAGTTCCCTGTCTTTCTTGAACTGAGGGGCCCAGAACTGGACACAGTATTCCAGATGGGGTCTCACCAGGGCAGAGTAGAGGGGAAGGAGAACCTCTCTCGACCTACTAACCACCCCCCTTCTAATACACCCCAGGATGCCATTGGCCTTCCTGGCCACAAGGGCACACTGCTGGCTCATGGTCATCCTGCTGTCCACCAAGACTCCCAGGTCCCTTTCCCCTACACTACTCTCTAATAAGTCATTCCCCAACTTATACTGGAACCTGGAGTTGTTCCTACCCAGATGCAAGACTCTACATTTACCCTTGTTATATTTCATTAAATTTTTCCCCGCCCAACCCTCCAGCCTGTCCAGGTCTCGCTGGATGGCAGCACAGCCTTCTGGTGTGTCAGCCACTCCTCCCAGCTTGGTGTCATCAGCAAACTTGCTGATAGTACTCTCTAGTCCCTCATCCAAGTCATCGATGAATATATTGAATAATACTGGTCCCAGTACCGACCCTTGAGGCACTCCACTGGATACAGGTCTCCAACCAGACTCCGCCCCACTGACCACAACTCTTTGGCTTCTTCCCCTTAGCCAGTTCGCAGTCCACCTCACTACCCGAGAGTCTAGACCACACTTCCTCAGTTTAGCAGCAAGGATGCTGTGGGAGACTGTGTCAAATGCTTTACTGAAGTCAAGGTAGACCACATCCACCGCTCTGCCATCATCTATCCACCTTGTTATATCCTCGTAAAAGGCTATGAGGTTAGTCAAGCACGACTTCCCTTTGGTGAAGCCATGTTGACTGTCTCTAATGACCCTCTTATCCCTGATATGCCTTGAGATGGCACCAAGGATAAGTCGTTCCATCACTTTCCCAGGGATGGAGGTGAGGCTGACCGGTCTATAGTTACCCGGGTCCTCCTTCTTGCCCTTTTTGAAGACTGGAGTGACATTTGCTTCCCTCCAGTCCTCAGGCACCTCTCCCGTCTCCCAAGACTTGGCAAAGATGATGGAGAGTGGTCTAGCAATGACATCAGCCAGCTCCCTCAGCACCCGTGGATGCATCCCGTCTGGACCCATGGATTTATGGATGTCCAGATTGCTTAATTGGTCCCTAACCCAGTCCTCATCGACTAAAGCAAACTCCTCCACTGCCCTGACTTCCTGTGGGGCCTCAGGGGAACGGGGCTCCTCAGGACAGCCTCCGGCAGAGTAGACAGAGGCAAAGAAGGCATTCAGTAACTCTGCCTTCTCTGTATCTTCTGTCACCAAGGCACCCACCTCATTCATCAGTGGGCCTACATTGCCTCTGGTGTTAGTTTTATCTGCCACGTATTTGAAAAAGCTCTTCCTGTTGTCCTTGACCCCTCTCGCCAGGTTCAATTCTAGGGAGGCCTTTGCTTTCCTAGTTGCCTCCCTACATCCTCGGACAACAGCCTTATATTCTTCCCAAGTGGCCAGCCCTGCCTTCCAAGATCTGTAAATTCTCCTCTTGCCCTTGAGCTTACCCAGCAGATCCCTGTTTAGCCACGCAGGTCTCCTGGCTCCCTTCCTTGACTTCCTACGTGTCGGGATGCTCTGATCTTGAGCACGGTAGAAGCAGTCCCTGAATGCTAACCAACTATCTTGGGCCCCTTTACCTTCAAACAGCCTTGCCCATGGGATTTTCTCTAGTAATTGCTTGAAAAATCCAAAGTTTGCCTTGGCAAAGTCCAGGGTTGCCATTCTGCTTGCTATTTTGTTTCTGCTACATGAGATCCTGAACTCCACCATTTCATGGTCACTGCAGCCAAGGCAGCCCTCAACCTTTACTGCTTCAACCAGATCCTCCTTGTTAGCGAGGATGAGGTCCAACAGTGCTCCTCTCCTAGTCGGCTCCTCCACCATTTGCAACAGAAAATTATCATCGATGCACTGGAGGAACCTCCTGGACTGTGGCTGGCTGGCTGAGTTGTCCTTCCAGCAAATATCAGGGAAGTTAAAATCCCCCACGACAACCAGGGCCTGTGATTGTGAGACCGCTCTCAGCTGCCTGTAGAAGGCCTCATCAACTTCCTCACCCTGATCTGGTGGCCTGTAATAGACACCCACAACAGTATCTCTCCTGCCAGCCTGCCCCTTAATTCTAACCCATACACTCTCAACTTGCTCCTCATCCATGCCTGGATGGTGTTCAAGACATTGTAGTTGCTCTTTCACGTAAAGAGCGACTCCACCACCTCGCCTGGCTGGCCTGTCTTTCCTGAAAAGGACATAGCCACCCATGACCACATTCCAGTCATGCGAGCTGTCCCACCATGTCTCTGTAATTGCCACCAGATCATAATCTCCTGCCCGAACCCAGGTTTCTAGCTCCTCCTGCTTATTCCCCATGCTGCGTGCATTGGTGTATAAGCATTTCAGGGAGCAAGCTGAGCACACTGATCTCACCCTAGGGGGATGGAAGGCCACCCGGTCCTCATAATTTCTAGAGCACTGCCCCGCTGCAATCCCAACTATAACCCCATCCCCCTTCATATCTAGTTTCAAGAACGCTCTATGAGTCCCGCCAGCTCGTGACCAAGGATCCTTTTTTCCCTTTGTGTCATTTGAACCCCAGCTTGTTTCAGTAGACCAGGTGCCCTGTAGATCTCCCCATGGTTAAAAAATCCAAAGCTAGACCGCTGGCACCACCCCTTTAGCCAAGTATTAATCTGCTGCACTTTGTCAAACCTTCCACTATTTTCCCTCATAATTGAAGGAATAAATCCATGGGCCCTGATGGGATGCACCCGTGGGTGCTGAGGGAGCTGGCAGGAGTCATTGCTAGGCCACTCTCCATCATCTTTGGTAAGTCGTGGAGAACAAGTGAGGTGCCTGAAGACTGGAGGACAGTGAATGTCACTTCAGTCTATAAGAAGGGCAGGAAGGATGACCCGAGTAACTACAGACCGGTCAGCCTCAGCTCCATCCCTGGAAAGGTGATGGAACATCTTATCTGTGGTGCTGTCTCTACGCATATCAAGGATAATAAGGTTATTAGGAGCAGTCAGCATGGCTTTACCAAGGGGAAGTCATGTTTGACCAACCTGATAGCCTTTAATGAAGACATAACCAGGTGGATGGATGGTGGCCGTGTAGTGGATGTGATCTATCTGGATATCAGCAAGGCCTTTGACACCGTCTCCCACAGCATCCTCATAGGTAAACTGAGGAAGTGTGGTCTGGATGACCAAGCAGTGAGGTGGGTCGCTAATTGGTTGAAGGGAAGAAGCCAGAGAGTTGTGGTCAATGGGGCAGAGTCTGGCTGGATGCCTGTGTCTAGTGGGGTCCCTCAGGGGTCAGTGCTCGGGCCGGTGCTTTTCAATATATTCATCAATGATCTGGATGAGGGATTAGAGAGTGTTGTCAGCAAGTTTTCTGATGACACGAAACTGGGAGGAGTGGCTGACACACCAGAAGGCTGTGCTGCCATTCAGAGAGACCTGGACAGGCTGGAGGGCTTGGCGGGGAGAAATCTTAGAAGTTCAACAAGGGCAAGTGTAGAGTTTTGCACTTGGGAAAGAATAACCGCATATGCCAGTACAGGTTGGGGATTGCCCTGCTGGAGAGAAGCGCAGCAGAAAGGGACCTGGGGGTTCTAGTGGACAGCAGGATGACCAGGAGACAGCAATGTGCCCTTGTGGCCAAGAAGGCCAATGGCATCCTGGGGTGTATTAGAAGGGGAGTAGCAAGTAGGTCGAGAGAGGTCCTCCTGCCCCTCTACTCTGCCCTGGTGAGGCCACATCTGGAATATTGTGTCCAGTTCTGGGCCCCTCAGCTCAAGAAGGACAGGAAGCTGGTTGAGAGAGTCCAGCGCAGAGCCACAGAGATGATGAAGGGAGTGGAACATCTCCGTTCTGAGGAAAGGCTGAAGGAGCTGGGTCTCTTTAGCTTGGAGAAGAGGAGGCTGAGGGGTGACCTCATTAATGTTTATAAATATGTCAAGGGGGAGTGTCAGGAGGACGGAGCCAGGCTCTTCTCAGTGACATCCATTGACAGGACAAGGGGCAACAGGTGCAAGCTGGAACATAGGAGGTTCCATAAAAATATTAGAAAAAACTTTTTTACTGTGAGGGTGACTGAGCACTGGAACAGGCTGCCCAGGGAGGTTGTGGAGTCTGTTCTTCGGAGGGATTCAAAACCCACCT
The DNA here is from genome assembly GCA_020746105.1 of Trogon surrucura. Taxonomy (NCBI): domain Eukaryota; kingdom Metazoa; phylum Chordata; class Aves; order Trogoniformes; family Trogonidae; genus Trogon; species Trogon surrucura. Next base: position 69,695,733 of record CM036620.1, read on the forward strand.
GGATGCATTTCTATGCTGTCTGCTGTAGGTGATCCTGCTCTGGCAGGGGGGTTGGACTAGATGATCTTTGAGGTCCCTTCCAACCTCTTAACATTCTGTGATTCTGTGAAATAGGAAGAGATGTCTCAGGTGTGAAGTCTCTAATTTCTGATGACTTTTGACGTCAGCACATGTCATACTTCTAATGGAAATTGAGAAATGTTTAAGGAAATCATCTTCTGTCTTCTTACCATACTGAGAAATTAACACCAGAAACGGAAACTCTAACCTTTTCCTCATTCAGAAATAATATAGAAAATTAATTCAATCAATATAGGTTATTTCAATACATGTTGGACAAAACTACTTAGTTGTGCCATACCAATTATATTATGGGGAAATTGTTACATTAGAATAGCTATTAATTGTCTTGATGAATGATCTCTTGTATTGTTAGCATACCTCATGCTGTTCATAGAATCACAGAATGTTAGGGGTTGGAAGGGACCTCTGGAAATCTTCTAGTGCAGCCCCCCTGCCAGAGAAGGATCCCCCAGGGCAGCCACACAGGAACGCATCCAGGTGGGTTTTGAATGTCTCCAGAGAAGAAGACTCCACAACCTCTCTGGGCAGCCTGTGCCAGTGCTCTGTCACCCTCACAGTAAAGAGGTTTCTCCTCATGTTGAGGCGGAACTTCCTGTGTCCTAACTTAAACCCATTATTTCTTGTTCTGTTGTTGGGCACAACTGAAAAGAGATTGTCCCCTTCCTCTTGACATCCACCCCTCAGATATTTATATATGTTAATAAGGTCACCTTTCAGCTGTCTCCTTTCAAGGCTAAACAGCCCCAGTTCTCTCAGTCTCTCTTCATAGGAGAGAGCTCTCCGTTGGACTCTCTCCAGTAGGTCCCTGTCTCCCTTGAACTGGGGAGCCCAAAACTGGACACAGTATTCCAGGTGTGGTCTCACCAGGGCAGAGCAGAGGGAGAGGAGAACCTCCCTAGACGAGCTGGACACAGTTTTCTTAATGTACCCCAGGATCGCATTGGCCCTTTTGGCCACAAGGGCTCATTGTTGTCCCATGGACAACTTACTGTCCATTAGGACTTCAAGGTCTTTCTCCATGGGGCTGCTTTCCAGCAGGATGTCCTCTAATCTGTACTGGTGCCTGGAGTTCATCCTGCCCAGATGCAGGACTCTACACTTGTCCTTACTGAACTTCATGAGGTTCCGTGTTTAGTGCAATTATGAGGGTAACGAAGTGGGTCGTACATGTGACGTTGCATTCTGTTGACGTCTTTCTAGCAATACTTGGTCACATTCTCAGGAGCAGTGGTTCAACTGGTTCATAGGTGACAGTGATTAGTAAGCAAGACATAGCATAGACAAATCTTTTAAGTATTTTTACTTTTGTCTTTTTTTGACTTTTCCATGGCTCTGAGCAACATGGAAGAGCATCATAGAAAGTATGTTGCTCCCAGTACTGCTTTATGAGCTGATCTAAAGAGATTGGTAGCTAGCTGGATACTGTAAAAAACAAAGAAACAAATATGGAATTACTTTTCAGAATGGGGACGTTTATCAACATATTGTACAAAACTTCTGTGTTTACTTGTGTCACTTGTCATCACCCTTCTCAGAGGCTAAACCTTTTGTCTGCCACTAGATCTTCCCTGTTGAAAATAGTTTCTAAATTTTTCTGTGTGCTGAGTAGGCTTAGTACCAGATTATGTCCTTATGACACAGAATATAGTTGGAGATGTATGATGTGCAGTACAAATATGATAAGAAGTGTCACTAGAGCTCATCCTTGATTAAGAATTTATTTTACTCTCCTTTTAACAAGGATTGACTGGATCACAGGCCATTTCATTTAGGAGGCTGTATGTGAGAGCTTTGTTGATTTTTAATTTTCCTCCATTGATTTTCAGCATCCAGAGAGCACTTGTTCTCTAATGGCTCTCTGTGTTGGTGTTTACTTGCAAATTGAAGTAAAAGATAAATGGCTTTCAGGGTAATACCCCTCCAAGGGCTTCCACTTGAGGACTGGTGGCTGTTAGCAGAGCTGCAGTGTGTTTAGTGAAGTTCTGTGCTCAAACAAAAGCATTCCCGAGCCTCTAAGTGCAGTAAAATTGTTTTAGGCCCAATGTGACAACAATCTCTAGCTGATTTATAAATCTTTACCAGGGATAGCCCAATTTGTCTGCATTTTTCTCTGAAAGGGAAATGCTCTGCCCTTTCTTAATAGGGATTCAAATGTTTTCCTTGCACATGTTTTTTCTCAGCAAACAATTGATTTTTCAGTAAAAGAAGAGGAGGAGTGCTGCTGGTATTCAGTTAGTTATGAACATGTATTTGTACTAAAATGCAGTAGTTTTTGGCTTGTGCTAGGGTTGAAAGTTTTGGCTTGTCTATTGGAAAAGAATATTTTGAAATAGCTGAAAATTGAACTTTCAAAATATTTTCCTGCTTAGGAATATTAAGCTTACCTATAGTGTAAACTTGGGTTGTATTTGGATATTTCAAGCCTGCTTGTACACTGTTGCTGTGTTACATCATTATATTACACAACAGTGCTCGTAGCAGTAACCATTGCTAATGAAAACGTATTGTTTAACACCCTTTGCCCTTTACCTTCTTAGACTATGCTTAACTATTTAGAAAAGACATGTCCTTAATCTAGGCTTGAGTTAGAAAGCCACGGAAAAAATGATGTAAGGCTCTTGGAGCTCCAGGGAGATGATCTCATGGATCAGGAGCCCTGTTTCCCACAGGTGCTGGGCAGTATCTCTTCCTCTCTGCTCCTCTTGAGATGATTGCTCTTCATTGCCTCAAAAAGTTGTATTTGTGTGTCAGATAGCTTTATCCAGCATGTACACATAGACTGCATTTTCTTACATTCAAATTGTAAAATTGGACCAATCCAAATTTTAATAGAGTTCCGTTATTAAGCATATAGTGCTTATACAGCTTCCATATGTGTCTTTTCTTAATTAGATTTTGAGCTTTTCAAATATCCTGTGAAATCCATGAGAATTTGGCTTAAGTAACCTGTGATAAATTTTTTGTTACCCTCTGTTTCTCATGCCACTTACATCAAGCTTAATTCAAGCGGCTTCAGCAAATGTCTGGAGTAAGGTATGCATTCACATGTCTGGAAAAGGACTGAAACAGCTTAATAAACTACTCCATTAGCAAACAGGGCTGGGAAATTAAAGGCTCAGTCTGAAATGGAGCTACAAATCCTGGGCTTCTTTCTCTGTTCTGCCACTGTGTCATTTTGTGTCTCTAAGACAGGTATTAAGGAGAGTCTTCCTAACAGTCCCCGCATCCTGCAGTGTCCAGCATCAGGCAGGGTTTTGTCAAAAACTGATGGGAGACCTGAATTTCAGGCTGGTTTCTGTGTTCTGCTTCAGTGGAAATTTAAACTGTTCATGTTTGGCATTAAGCGTGTGGATGATGCTATTGACTTCAGTTCAGTGCATAAGGTTAAGTATTTGCACAATTGCTTTTGGGAACTGGGGAGTAAAATGGAATGCACAAAAATTAGTCTTTACCAGAAGAGCGGGACAGTAACCTCTCCTTATCTTAATTTATAAATGAGAAGAGTAGCTTTTTTTTCTGGCCAGATGAAGTCACTGGTTTATAGCAAAATGCAGTTTATCTGGTGGCTTCCCTTAGTTATTTTTTTTTAAGTCATGAATTTCTGAGGGCTGAGTGTGCCACAGGGCACACAAAAATCTTTTCCTGGAGGCTTTGTTTCAAGCTTGTGGGGCTTTTCCTTCTCAGTAGCCAGGCTTATTACATCAGATCTGCTTTTGTTTTGTTTCTTCAATGCAGCTTTCAGGGTGACCTATGCTGAGATAAAAGGACTAAAATCACTGTGGATTTTCCCGAAGCAACATTTTCAGCGGCGATGGGCAGTTCATTGCTCCGAAAGCATCTGCATGCTCTGGAAAGGAACCCAAACCAGACCAGAGCAGACCTGGCAGAGCTCTTCCTTTTCTCACTCCCTCTTGTATTGCTTGTGAATCAGGGCAATGTTAAATCTGAAAATATAGTAGCATAGGTAATGACCATACTAATGATTCAGAAAAAGTGGTGTCTCATTTTTTCTTGAGGTATTTAAGGAGTATCATAACATTCCTGGTTAGCTGTTGGGGGCTATTCTGGAAGACCTTGAATTTTGGGCTGTAGGTTCACCATATGGCTCAGGGCTGTTTAAACTCACACAATTCTGATGTAAAAGAGTTTGAAATGCTGCCAGTAATAAGGGCTGATTTTGAGCTACTGTTACAAGAAGCACCGTGGAAATAGGGAAGATGACTGGTTTTAGACCATGCGGAGGTGCCCCGGCTCCTCTGTAATGAAGGTACACATAAATGCTGGGAATCTGTCCCAGGGCCTTATTTCCCAGTTGGTAAATTTAAATATGGTTTTAGGCCAACACAGAGCTCCAGAAAAGGATCTTTCCCCTCTCCCTCCCCCCCCTAAAAAGGAGGAGCAGCAGATTGGGCTCAAAGGAGCTCTCCTCAACAACGAGAAATATATTTCCCCCAAAAGACTGAGAAGTAAAGCTGCAGGCACAAAGGACATTAAAGGGAGTGAATCCTGGTGTTTCTTCTGTTCAGCATTAAAAGAAAGCCTGATGTAGCAGCCTTCCCACAAGAGATATGATGCTTGAGCCTGCGATGGTGTGGGTGAGGCTGGCTGCTCTGCTCGCGCTGTTAGGAGCTCGGTAGGGATGCAGCAGTTTTTGGTGAGAGGGCAGGGTGATGCATGTTTAGCTTTGCTAATGGCTAAATTTAGAGTTAAGGAGTAGAGAAGTGAAACCTCCATCTCTTGCAGAAGTGGCAATTAATAGTCTCTGCTGTGAAGGTGACTCTTTGTTTACTTTCATTGCAATAAAAGGTAGGAGACGTTGTAAGCAATATTAGACCATTTCTCAATCCATAAATCAATCCGTGGTCTTTGAACTGGGGTGGAGGGGAGATGCATGCATCTCTTTATCAGCAATGGATGCTCTAGAGTATTTTGTGGGAGACAGGTAAGGCTAATACAGGAGGAAAGACCTGGAATAAGACTCAAATAAAATGATGAATATTTTTCCATGATACTTCTTTTTAATAACATGCCTAACAAGGGAGTTGAGGGAGGGCCCTGGAGTGGTTTGAAACTGAAAGTCATGCATTTTTATGGGAATAGACTCATTAAAGCTGCCTGTTATAAAGTGCAACTGTTTTTCTATGAACGTGATATTTGTTCAGTAATTGAAATATGTTTCTTAAAAAGAATATACTGTCAGTTTTCTTTTTTTTGTTGTTATGCAATTCAGAAATGCCATTTATAAGTAGCCTAGATATTTTGCCCCAGAAAGTTTGGAACATGTCTGCCTGTTTTTTTCTGGTCTTGTAATGTAACCAACCTGCAAAATAAAGGTTTATTATATTACTTTTGCTAAATTACTAGTGTGAATCAGTAAGTACAGATGTGCTTCTGCACCACAGCATGTATTAACAAAATAATTCTTTCACTTTGAAACTTTTCTTAGATCTTAAACAATAGACTTGGCTATCATCTCAGTACAAAGGTTTGGAGAAGCCACTTGATTACTTATTATAGCTATATTGTCATCTTTTTAGCCCTTTTATTTATACTTAAGTTCTGCAGAGTGCTACTTAGTTTTTATTTCCACCATACAGAGTGACAGCCTTGGCTTAAGTAAGTCTATGTAATTTATCCCAGCTTCAATGCTTAGTGTCAGGGCACAGTTCGGAGTGGCTGTTCCCTGTGGGATGGTGAGCTGGGAGCTGGGGAGGATCCTGCAGCCAGTGGGACAGGGATGGAGATTGCCAGGAAAATCCACGGTCATAAGGCCACATTCAAGGGGTCAGCCTCAGCTATGGCCACCCCACAGGGTGTCTAGGAGCCTCTTCCTCCCTCCCACCCCAAAATTTTCAGATATCTTCAACCTAGCAATTCTGCTAATCCTCTCAGTCAGCTGCCAGGTGGGTTTACTTGAGCAGGAGGCTGGAGTGGAGACATCCTGAGGTCTCCTGGGCTTCGGGAGTTACTGACTGCCACACACGTTTGGAATTCAGTTTCATGGTTCTTCCCGTCAGAGGTTATGATTTACTTAATGTGTTTTTATTTTACATGTCCAGCTGTTTAGCTTGAATTCAAAACTGTTTATAAATATGTCAAGGGGGAGTGTCAGGAGGACAGAGCCAGGCTCTTTTCAGCGGTGTCCACTGACAGGACAGGGGGCAATGGGTGGAAACTGGAACATAGGAGGTTCCATAAAAACATTAGAAAAAACTTTTTCACTGTGAGGGTGACAGAGCACTGGAACAGGCTGCCCAGGGAGGTTGTGGAGTCTCCTTCTTTGGAGACATTCAAAATCTGCCTGGACATGCTCCTGTGCGCTCTGCTGTAGGTGGTCCTGCTCTGCCGGGGGGGGTTGGACTAGGTGATCTTTGAGGTCCCTTCCAACCTCTAACATTCTGTGTGATTCTGTGTAAATCCTTGAAATAGATCCTCTGAGTCTTTGAAGTCACCAGTTCCTCACTGCTCACTGTACAATAATGTGTTCGTTCAATTCTCCAGTTGGCCACAGACCCCATTTTAAACATTTATTTCTCATTTCCTCGATATCCTTTCCCATTTGTTACTATCTGAACTAGACTTTTCAAGATTGTGGCATTTCCTTCTTCCCTTTCTCCTGATGAGGAAAAGGATTGCTCCTGTTGGGCCTCTCAGAACCCAAGTGAGACAAGAATCAGTGCCTTGTTAGCTGAGCATCCCAAATTCTCCAGAGATGATTGTAAGCAGGGTGACCCAAGTTCACTTGGTTTTGTCGCATTGTGTATATTGATATTGGTTCTTTTGTCACTTGGCTGACTTGTCACTTAACAACCTTCCTGTTTCGAAGTCTAATGGCACGCTGGAGACCAGATGAACCTGAGAGGCACTGGTGATCTATTGGGTGGGAGTTAATTTTGCAATTCTGTGAATGCTGATCAGTTCCTGGGGCAGATGCCATTAGTTACGGTTTCCCTTTAAGCAAAAGTTTTGTGAGTGCTCTTGTACCAAGTTCACTGGTAAAAGAGAAAAACGTAATGTGGACATGGAGCATCCACCTTCTTTCAGAGCGGTCCACTCTTCCATGGATTTTTTTTCTTTTTCTATACATCACATACTTTGCTGTCTATTGATGGATTTTTTTTTTTCACCTCTTCGTTTAATTTTGTTTAGAATATGGCTATCTGGGTAAACTGATTTTTACTTTTCACTTCAGATTGTTCATTCAAAGACATCAAAGCACACTAGAAATTTGTTTTAGCCATGGCAAAACTTAGTGTGAGCTGCTGGAATGCAATTTTCATGGAAAAAGAGAGAAAGGTAGTGTCCATTGATGTGGGCTGCACCACACGTGCAGAGTGCTGACTGCATGCCAATTAATAGATCATGCACTCAGTCTTTTGTTTCTTAGGCATATATTCTTACTGCTAATGCATAAACTGCTGGATCTTTGGATGTTCACCCAGGATATTGAAGGTAGACTTGCATAGAACTTTTTTTTTATTTTTCTGAAGTCTTTTTAAAGCAGGTAAGCCGTGAGAATCTGCAGTTTACCTATAGGCAAAGTATGTTCTGTACAGCACATTTGGTGATCCCTTTCAGCTGTCCCCATAAACAGTAGAGAACCTATTAATGGACTTTGCATTGACGTTTTCATCAGGTTTCCTAAGAGAAAACATCACTGTCTTGATCAATAAAACTCAGTTAGATTTACTGATTGCACTATTGTCTTTTCCCGAGACAAACAGTGACTTTGTAATTGCTCAGCATACTATGTATTTTCTAGCAGCTATATCCAGGCACACATGTCAATTTGCCTGTGTCACTGGAGAGGATTCAGATTGCATCAGATCTCTTCCTGCTCCCACACTGCTGTGAGCTGGTGGGCTTTCTTCAGCAAAAAAGGAAAACCATGCTTTTTAGGATCTGAGCCTGTCACTGCAGTGTTCAGAGCAGTGACCGTAATGCGAAACAAATGTTTTGAGAATTTAAAAGGGTAGATTGTCACAGCTGAGTATTCCACCTTAAAAAAGAGATAGACTGTCTTAGTATAGCACACTAATCCTACAAGTTAATAATAACAAATGAAGTTATATTACATCCATCTGACTTTCTGATTTTGATTTTATTTCTAAATACAAGCTTTTACTGCTTCCAAAACTCTGCTAGGAATTGTGGGATGCATTATGGGTTGTTACCTCTACAACTGTACATCTGCTCTTTTCTTGTACATCAGAAAACACTCAGCCTTCAGTTTTGGGAGTCGTAAGTTTCCAGTACACATAAAAACTCTGGGCTTAGTGTAAGTGTTGGGCCTCTTGTGCAAACTGAATGCCAGTCAAGAAAAACTGATAGTTAAAGTCTTGGAGCTGAGGGTAATTAATTCATTTAATCAGGCCTATCTGGATATCTGCAAACCACTATGCTACATGTTAATGGGCAAGTCTCAAACTGCCTTTTTCTCCCCAGGCTTGGTAATGTAGTTATTCTCCTCTTTGAAAATGCTGGTCATGTACAACTTGGAAAATACGTGCTAAATAACACAGAACAGTTAGATGAGAACTTCCATCCCTGATAATCACATTTTCCCCAGAATTGCTCTTGCTTTTTAGTAATCTATTTACTGCTGTAAGAATGCTGCAATTACTGGACTAAGGCATATTTAGTGAAGTACTTCCTAAGTAGCTCTTTTAGAGGTATGTCCTTTAATTTGGTTGCCTGCTGGGGAATTATAGCCATTCCCTCCCTGTTTCCTTTCCTCTGGAATACAGATTCCTTCTTGACATGAACAGAAAAATCTGCATTGATAAAAACACTCAGTTTTGAGCCTTGTCTTTGCTACGCCCTCTCCTGCACTTTGGTTGTTAGTGCTGCAAGAAGCTCTTCTTATCAGCTTGCACAATTTGTTTCGACCGCCCCCCTTGCTGGCTGGGCAAACCTGAAATCCCTGGAAAATCCATGGAAAAAGAAGAGAAGGATTCAGTGATGCTGAATGGCTGGAATTACCTTCTCTTGGGTGTTGTGTCTTTTATTCTAAATGATTTTGATACTCTTGGGTCTTGATTCTCTGCTGTCCTGAATCCTGTGTAGCAACTTGTAGAACTGTGAGGAGAAGCTTCCAGCACACAAATACTCCATCAGCTCTCTGATGGAAGCAGCAGAGAATCAGGCCTGGTGTTACACAGCAAACAGGGTTTGGGGATCCTAATACAAGAGTTAATAAATGTTCTCAAGGGTAGAGACAGCCTGAGTTTCCTAATGAGTATTTTATTGCATTCAGGCAACCGTCTCACCAAAATTATCATCTGTGCTTCCTTTGAAACAGACTGACCTGCAGCTGAACTGTGCTAAGACACAGTTTTAACAGAATTATACAAGCTGTTAATAGAGAGTTAGAAAAACCCACGCACTAGGTTTGCAGCTGGTATAAATTGATGCAATTACATTGTGTTCAGGGGAGCTCTGCTCATTATATGAACCTGAGCGTTTGGTATTTAGGGCTTTTCGGAGGGTGATATGCAGCATGTGAGTGCTCTTTTTCTTGTGTGCTGTTTTGTTTCTTGTGAGATGGGACAGATATCTAGGTTTAGCCTTAGAGATTTCTCTCTTGGATTTTGAGACGTCTCCTGAATTTGACCTTTTGTCATCTCTAATGCTTCCCAAACCTTGAAGAGCACAACATGCAAACTGTTCACCTGGCTTCACATGCACTAGTTGGTCACAGGTGTGGAACCTCCCTGAAGTAGGTATAAATACATGTGATACTTGTATGCTTAAAAGGAGGTCCTATTTTCAAGGAGAAACTGTACTGTAACATGCTGAAGATATTTACACGTGAGCAGTATCTCCACAGATGTCTTAGCCACCTATTTGCAGGTAGGTGGAAATAAGGGAAAGGAATGGGTGGACTTATCTTTTCCGGGTTGCCTGCTCCTTAGGAACACTGTAACTAAAGCTTTCTCCTCTAGACGGGTTCATCTCCTCTAGAAATCAGTTGACTTGTTTGGTTGTTTTTTAGTATCAGATGAAGTTTTTAATTAATAGCTTAATCTCATTTTCTTGTAGAGATCTTAAAATTTCTAGCAGATAGGTGCTATTTAAGTCCAGAGACATCTTAAAAAAATACGCTAAGCTACTTTTGTCCAAAACTGCATTTTTTAGTATCTGTCTACCATAGTGCAATGTCTGTGACAAGTTGAGGATTTCCTGTTGTTATTTTGACACTGTGAAGTAATATCTTTATGATATAGGTGCTGCTTAGTAGCCCTTGCTTACTCTTATATGTAGAAGTAAAAGTCTTCAAAAGAGATAAAGCTAAATAGATACATGTGAAAGAGATTTTGAACATATTTTTTGGATGTTTGAAAAAAAGCTACAGTTTAGATGATTACTGCTTGCCGTTTTCTAAAGTGAAAATTGTCTCCAAGTGGCTGTGCTGCAATGAGGTGTCAAATCCATTTTGTCTTTGCTTCTTAGACAGTCTGTTACAGCTAGGGAGAAGGGCAGCCAAATATTAAATGATGTGTCTCAAACATAGATACTAGTTTCAGAGATAGTATTAAAATTCAGAAAGAAAAGTGGTTGGACTGATAGCTTTCAGTGGAGGGAAAAAAACCAACAAACAAACCACAAGATTTTATTTTTCCCCCTTGGCAATATTTTAATATTTTTCTTTAAAGATTTTGTGTGTGTGTACCTCCTTCAAATCTATGATTTCTCTCTCTCAATATATAGCATCCCTTATGACTAAAGGTTTCCTTATGTGTGAAGGTAGGAGTGTATGTATTTGTAGCCTATTTTAATATGGTTTAGCAGGTGGAAGAGGGAAAAGAATTTCCTTCAGGTGGCCAGGTACTCCTGGGTGTAGCAGTAGCTGCATGTGAACTGCTGGCCTCTAGTGGTAAATAGGGAATAATCTGAGAGTCGAAGTATCTTTTTCAGAGGTGTTGTCTTCTGATGTTGCTTTATGTAAGTGACACCAAAATTTGAAGTATAACTGAGACTGTGGCTGTGAAGTAGCTTGTTACATGAATTATTTTTGGTACAATGTGCCAACAGACTGATTTGTGTATTGTCAGATGGTTTTAAATTGCTTTAATTTTATTCAACAAATAAATCTGAGTTAAAACTTCCTCATTGCCCAACTTGTATTACTACTTGATATAGTGATTCTCAGCTTAGCTCAGTCCTTTTTTTTTTTTTTTTAAAGGACGGAAATAATGGCCCTGAGTCCTAATCACAGAAAATAGTGTAATTCGGAGGTTGAACCAAAGGTTCTGTGCCAAGGAAAAAAACTTTGGCTTTGAGGTTGAGCTAGCAATTCCTGGTTAGCCCACACTAGCTGCCATTTCTGCAAGGATATTCCTTTCTGTAAGACCTCCTTCATCCCCTTTTTCATCTCCTCTGTTGTGACAGAAAAGATCTGTTTACGCTTACATGCACCTCAATAACAGTATTTGCTACATATTCCCTGGCAGGACATTTTGTGGTGACTAACAGTTTGTTTGTGTATCCATTCAGTCTTTGCCTATTTGGTGACATGTAAGGCTTCAGCTGGGTTAATGGATGTGTTCTATCCAGAAGAAGGAGGCACTGCAGATGAAGAAATCCCAGAAATGCAAATAACTTTCCTTTATCAAGAATGACTTGCAGTGCAGATGATTCAGCTGAAGAGCAAGGGCTGTAGAGTCCAGCTTCCCCCTGCCTGCCTGACCATGGGCTCGCTAATGGCACTGGGATTGTTAGGACGTGAAGCAAGATTTGGAAAAACAAATTACAAAAGGCAAAAACTTGCAACAGCCAAGTGTTGTTTACTCAGTAAATTGTCTGTGAGGTTTCTAGTACTGTAGAAATTGTAAGATTTGCCACTGGTATTTCAGCAGCCCGTGAGTCTTTTGGAGCTTTTCCCTGGGTGTCCCCACCTAGGAAGAATATGTGATTTTACTGTAGCTGCTGGAGATCAGGCTTTGTGTTTGGTTCTTAGTCCTCTTCCCTTCATTCATAGGGAGCAGTAGCTTAGAAGAAAAGACTGATGCCCCTCCTGGCATTCATAAATTTCCTTCCATTTACAGGGCCTTAACATTACTTATTCAGCTGTGCAGGGGTTGATATTAGTGAATAGCCAGGCGAGTAATATTTGAGCTATTTAACATGTCGAGAATAAGCCTGAAGCTGTCAGACAAGTAACATCTACATAGGCTTTTTCTAGCTGCAGCTATTCCTAATTTTGGTGCTATATTAAAGCTAAGCTAATAATAGTATGCTGGGTGGTACTTTGATGGGAAGCTTTGTTAATGCATTTGTGACGACTAAAGAGGCTGGTTAATTCGGTGCTAGAAATGTTGGAGAGGCAATGATGCTAAACTGTAGATCGAATGAATAGATGGAGCAGCCAGCTGTCTTGCTAAAGAAGATAAAATATCTGTGTGTAGGTCCTTGAAGCACATTAACTGGTGAATAGGCACAATAGCTGTATTGTCATAGTTGGAGCTAATTCTTCTCTTCTTTAAGAACGGGTGCTTAGTGTTTTAAGTAGGAACTGATGGTTAAAAGTGAGACTAATATTAAGAATTTGGGTACAGGTATTCAGTTCCTTGTAACATGCTAGGGGTTATTCCCACTCTGAATCTTTTTTCAGAAGTAGTCCAAAGGCCATTAGAAAGAGGGAGAATAGTGCGTCTCTGAGTCATCAGCACGTGATGTACAAAAGGCAGCCATGTCTGCCCTCCTGCACAACAATATGGTGTAGGGCTGCCTCTGAGCTGATTTGGTGATTTGAGAAAGGTAATAGAACAGTGGTGTCAATGATGGCTGCATCTGAGAGCAGGTGGTGGTGGTGAGGGCAGGGAGGCATGCTGGAGAGCTTAGTAAGGTCACTGTTGTACAAGTTATGTGTTTAAATCCCTCTGTGCCTGGAAAACGAGACCCCTTTCTGGTGGCACTGGTAGAGTCAACAAAGCTGGGTGACTTGGCACATTTGAGATTTTATCTGAAGGGGTCAGCTGCCTTATTGAGACGTCCATGGGATCAGAGGTGTGGAGGAGCTGACATCCACAACTAAGAGAGATATCATGGTTCAGGAAGTAAAATTAGGATATGTAATAATAACCAACAGTAGCTGTGAAACTGTAGCCTGCTACAAATCATTGCTTTTTTGGTTGGAAATCAAGCTTAGTTAGATGTTAACTGGTCACAAAAGCAAAACTTATAGATATATGCTTTCTTAAAAGGAATAGTTTTATATTTGTGTTAATAAGCTGATAATATTGTATAGTATGTGTTGACTTTTGTGGCTATGAGGTTTTTCTATGTGTGGGAGGAGCTGGATGGTGAGGTCTAAGTGTATCCTGCTGGGATTATTTTGTTTACTTTCTTGCTATTACTGCCCTTTGGTGTTTCTCTATGTAGTAATTGTACTGTATTAGATAAATTCTATTCCATATATAAAAATATAAAGATAAGCTTCAAAATTCTTTTGAAAGAAAATACTCTACTAAATTCTGTGGATTGGGTTTTATGTCCTTTATTCATGCTGTATAAGGCTATAGAGGAAGAATTATATGTTGTGTGGTATTGTTTAGTATGAGTAATGGTGGCAGAAAACAGTTCTATATATTTGAGTAATATTTCCTTGGCTAAGTCTGTGAAAGCATGAAGTGCAGCACACAAGAACAGGCCAGAGTAAGAGTAGGAAACAGGAGTGCTGAAAAAGATGATAAAAAATGAAAATACATTAGTGCAAAGAAACAAAGCTTTTGTTGCTTTCTCCATAAACCCTCACATTTAAGGGGTAAAGTAGCATCTAAAGTCCTGTGGCGGGAAACTCAGTGTTGCTGACTGCTCCTATCTGCTTGCCTGTGGTACTTTCCATGTTAAGTACAAGTTTGGTGCCACTTTCAAGCATTGTATAGAGAAACCGTCACCCAGCAAGGTTGAAAGACTCATGTGGGGCTGTCCCAGAATGCGAAGCAGATGCAGAACCCAGCCTGTGGTACACTTTCCTCTGTCTTCCCTTGCGTAACTTGCTGTGGCAGCCTTGTGGTGGGAACCACAGCATCTTTACTTTGAGGTTGCATCTATTCTTCTGATTGCAGAAGATTGGTCAGCGGAGGGTCGCAGAATGTGCCCCGTAAATTGCCTTCACAAGGGTGATTTGGAGACTGCCGATGCGTGTTGCCCTGTGTGGGACATTGTCTGTAATATATATAGAATGTGCAAAAGGAGCAGAGCCAGATCTTCAGCCCACCTAACAGCAGCAATTTTCTATCCAGCTTGGCTTCCACTTTGGATGTGAGGAAGGCAGTGGGGTCAATGTCCTATGTTCTCTGTATCTGCTTTTGCTCCAATTGTACAGTTTGCTCACAGTGTATGTAAGCAGGGTTAGTTCCTCTCTTGTATTCCCTTCGTGCTTTTCTTTCATGTTTTGCTTTTCTCCCCCTCTTTGTACATGGACCGAGTGATAAGCCTTGAAAGCAAATACGCGAGAATAAACATTGTCCACTCTCTGTATCTCTTTTAGACAATACAGACTTTAAATTTTTTTTTTTTTTCTTTCAGCTAGAAATGTCAAAATAGTCAGTGACTAAAAAGATACTGCTTTATGTTAAAGAAAAATGTCAACACAATTTTTACTAGCACCAAGGGTCTTAATGAGGAACTGTTAAGGTAGAGAGGACCAACAAAAGTAATTGTATTGCTCATTGAGTTTACCCTATCAGCTACAGTTCTCCTTTCCAGACAAGCAGAATATTTCTGTGATAATTAGAAATGTAAGATATACTGAGGACTGAGACTCTCTTCCTACACCTGGAATATGAAGCTTCCAATCATCCTGAAAAATTCAATAACCATTTCTGCCAATGTGTGTTGAAAGAAGGTTTGCACATGGGATGCAGGGCCATTAATGGGTCAATGGTAGATTGTGTCCTAGCCTTGTCCTGGCCTCTGTGTCATCCACAGGTAAAGTGTCAGTATCTTGGGATGGCGCAACTGAATAGGATGCCTCTTCCTGAGACTTCGAAACCGTGAATAGTCTCTCGCCTAGTATAATTATGCTTGCAGGCACAGTGAAACAGGGACACTTTCAGCAGTTAAAGCATTGGATTATGGAAACTAAGGGAAATAGTCCCACTTCTCTTTGTGGCATTTGAACATGTAAAGTCTAATACCAAGGGTAATAAGGCTTTTAAATTCTGCTAGTACTCAAATGTAAAAAAATATACGAGTTGATCTAAAATATGTATCTTTCTGACCGGGATTGTCTGAAAACTGAAATATTGTTGTTCAGTGGCTTTTGTTTTGATGAAGAAATAGAGCAACCACAAGCTTTACATCGTCACCCACTGGTGTATGCAGCTGTAATGTTTCGTGCTTTGTCTGCTGATTCCAGTCACTATCCCAGGCATAAAGGCTGTTCATATACAACCTTTATCCTGTGTGAAGTACTTGTATTAATACATCTATAAGATAGCTCTTCACAAGATTTGGTTTAATACTGAGATGGATTCAGAAGACAATGCCAAAGTCCTAAAGTCCAGAATGCCAAAGTCCAGATTTTCTAGACTGAAAAAATTTGTAGGTGAGCTAGCTTGGATATCCTTGTTTCCCTGAGAAGAAATTGTTCCCCAGTTATTTAAAAGTAATTTTGTTGCTGTTGTTAGTCTAGGAGCAGATTTTTGTGTTGCAACTACTGCTGATAATATTTTTAAGCAACACACAGAAAAATAACATGTCAAGAGGTTGAATTAAAAAACCAAACATTACTTTCTCTGTACTCTCATTGCTCTTCCTCTGCTTCCTAAATGATACTTCCTACTGAGTTTCCTGATTATATGGTGATTTCATAGAACTGTCAACTTGACAAAACTTGCAAATTGGATTTACACACATCCAGAATGTTTAGCTTATTATTTTTTTTACATTTCCATTGGAGCCTCACCTGTAGAAATTAGCTTTAAACCTTGTAGCAGTAATAAAGACTTGTTTGCTCCTGAATGCTTTGGTTGTACATCCTCATCTCTCAGCAGGTCAGATGTTCTGGCTGTCCCTCAGGTTTCAAATAGAATGAGATTCTTTAGATGCCTTTTGTGTTTCAGCCTTAGAAATAATATTTGGTTATGTACTTAATGATAAGGATTACTGGTAGATGCTCTCGCTCTGCTTCCAGTTATCTGTGCTCATCGATCCATGAGAACAGTTTAATTAGACTAAAAATGAATGTCAATGGATGTCGAAGGAAATAATTCTCTTAAATCTGTATGGCACACTTCACTGAAATACCTGAGTTTATTGCCCTTCCAAACACTATCTTTGAGAGGTTAAAATGGAGATATAATGTGCTGTGTGTCTGCATCCTTCAGCACTTGTATTTAACCTGTATGTGACTGGTTTTAACATTAAGGGCTGGGACAATGAGTTGATTTGTAGAGCAAAGCTTTGTAGACTTCAGGTGATCTGTCTTTATGTGATATCTCATGTTTATATGAAGTCAATTTGCAGATGATTTATTTTAGCAGCACTTAAAATGGCAAGAATTAGCTATGAAAGGATAGGAAGTGGGCTTAACTGTTACCCAGATAACATATCAAAAAGATTTAGTAACTGAGCTTAGCTCTGTCTTTTAGCTATCAGAGGAGCAACATTTTGGTTGAGTGGGAACCACAGACTTCATTCTGTTCTGCTGCAAGGAAGTGCATTCTGGAGATTTTTTCTGAACATAGTGTATTGTTCAACCATCAGAATCACCAGCTGTGTTTTCCAAATTGTGGGATTCAAGGCACTTATTTGTATGCAAGTGAGGCAGAAGGGTAATTGGTGTTTAGGTCAGTATCTTGAATGGTCTCTGAAAATAACATAGTGGTTGTGTGATCTGATTGTTGCTAATCTCATTTCCTGGTTTTAAAAGTGTTTGAGATTTTTGGCTTCGTTTTCTGGCAGCCTGCTGAATTGCAGGGTGAAAATACAGTTATTTAGAACAACTCACATTTCTTTAACTCCGTTTGTAAGTGAATTTCTCGAAGGGCTTGATAAAGCCTTTAATTACAGAGTAGCTGTGGAGTAAATATCCATAGGACAATGCAGGTATAATTTAAAGCTCAGCTATATCACCTTTATGGCAATCATACTTAATGTCAACTAATGAACGTGGTGTTGACGAGAGAGTAGATAATGGCAGGATAACACAGCTGTTGCTGCAACTATAAAAGGTCATTGGATTTTTAAGCTTTCAGTTAACAAACAGCTACTTACATGGGCAGGAACCGGGACTGATGTTTCAGCCATTATTACTGTGAAGTTGCCTAAATGTGTATATACAACCAGTGAAAATCTGACAGCTTCCACCTTCAAAGCAGGCCTGACCTTTGTGGCTCTTACCGTCCCCGCGTGAAGTGCAAGGCAAGCACTAATCAAAGTGGTTCATGTTTGTCACCTTCTCATGCACTCACTGACTTCAGACATTGACTCATAGAATCAACTTCATTTAAAACAAATCCCCAAATTTTTCTATTAAAAAGTAAACAGATAATTTTAGAGGGTTTTTTGGTGGTTTCGTTTGTTTGTTGTGGGTTTTTTTGGTTTTGTTGGGTTTTTTTCATCTTCCTCTAAATGTTGCAAATTAAGAGTCGGCCCTCCTGGCACTGGTTTGGTGTCTTGTCCATTGGGATGTGCTGTCTGCACCAATGGTGTGTATCCTGTGTTTCCAGCTTGCTCCTGTATTTGATTTTATAGCCACAGTAATGAATGGTGCTCATCTTGTTTCCTGCTAGATGATTTATTGTATTAAAATCTCTGTGCTGTGTTATTCTCAAGTTGAACTTGATGGTTGATATACAACAGTCCAATTTTTATGGCCCATTTAACTTTACAGTTTTTAAACACGATTATTGATACTCCCCTGTCCCTTATTTGTAGCTTCTGCAAGGACTTGGTGGTCCTGACTGATCAAGTGTGTTGGACAGAGAAGATTCTTGCAAAATATTAAAGATGAATGGGGAAAAAGGAAAAGTTGCATGTTAAACTGCATCCTCTAGTTCCTCATGATTTAGGAAAATGAGAAATTCTTCAACTGAATAATATGATTTTTATTTTTCAAAAATGGCATTTCTCCCTCATGATTCTTTGATTCAGTGACTTGTAAAAAGGAAAAAATAAAATTATTGTTGCTGTAGTTCTCTAGTCATGTACACAGTAGTCCAGATGCAGAAGTGGTATGAATGTTGAAATCAACTGCATACTAGTAATCTAGGAGAGATCATTTGCTTTCTTCAGCTGTAGCAGTCCAAAAAGTTATGATTTTAGTACATTTTCGTCATCAAAATTAATGAAAAGCTAATAGCATCTGAATGTGACAAACAGAATTTTAGTGATAGTTGAAATAGATCATTGAAATGGAAAGCCTGGAGGTGACTAGCTTTGTCTAGAGACTGAGGTTTTCACCGAGAGGCTGGTTTTTACAAATAATCAGTGAAGAAGATTGGCCTTTCGTGATAATTATTGACGACTAATTTCTGTGTTCGCTGTTAAAACCTTAAGCATCTAATCCTTTGTTAAGTTGGCATTTGTAAATCAATACTACCAAAGGAGAATTTTGCTTGCAGAGTTTATTCTGTGTCTGACAAATGAAAACTATTAATGAGGAATTCCTAATTTCCATCTACATTTCTACTGTGCATCATAAACTGGCTTGAAGAGATAGATTGATGTTATTGGTTGCTCAGTCATTTGTATCTTCTAGTATATATTGCTGTTACAAATCCTAGGATTATGTTGGGTGATCATTTGAGTCTCTGTTGCTATTGGAACTTCTTAATGCAAAAAGAGGCATGTTGAACACCTCCCAAAGCAGTAAAATATGACCTCTGAACCTGGGCAACTCTGATACAGGTTGCCAGTTGGTGTAATGAGTGTGTGGCAGTAGAGAAAAAAGAGTAAAACTAGAAGGGTGCCTTTATTCAGCAAGCTCACGGCATTCCTAGAGATGAACAAAGTAAGCTGGGGATGTCTGTTCTAATTTTTAATTTGTTAATAGCTGATTCCCCTGTAATACAGGTCTTATGTTTATAAAAATATGTTCTTTGTCAATTGTGTATCCACTGTTAGTATTCAGGAAGAAATTACCTGAGAAAAAAAATCAGAATTATGTACACACATGGTAGAGTAGTCTTGAGCTTCATCTCTACTGAAGCAGCTTTCAATCCTACTAAAAGTAATTTGGCTGGATGGTTTGGGTTTTTTTTTCTTTTTGAAAATTTAATAGAAAGTATGCAGCTAGATGATGAGAAACTATTTTAAATAGTCTTCATTGTCCATAGCCATTTCCTATTGATTACAAGACCATGAAAGTGTTTGCTGCATGTTCCCCTCTGAAGGGCTCTACTGAAGTACAGTCTGTCTCCTTTTTCAAGACCATGATGGTATAAATATTAACCAGGTTTGCTTGCAGACATTGCAAATAGAGGGCAGTAAGAGTTTTGTGTCTGATGTTAATCAAATAGAGATAACTGTATTTGTCAATCCAGACAACCTGCAGGTTCTTTTGACTAGGTAAGAATTTACAGTGAGCATTGTTTAAATAGAGGATAATGGTACATTGCCTGAGAAAGGTGGTAGTTCTGACAAGAAACTATGGTCAGTAAGGTATGATTTAAGTAATTAAATTCCTTTAGAATTAACCTTTAATGAAAGTCTCAATGTGACATTCTTTCTAAAGGTTATATGTTAATAGTATTAACACCTGAGATGTGCTGAAAATTGTTGTGATGTATTTGTAGAACTTGAGTGGCTTCCTTAGTTGCATACCAATACATGCTTTCTGAAATACATAATCAGTGGACTACTTCAGTGTGGTGTGTGTCAGATTTGGCAGCAGGTGTGATGATCATCTCTTTTCTGAAGCAAGTTGTCAGTTCTTCAGTTTAACACACGGGTATTTTCCACTGAAGGTGAAATATCAGAGTTCTACCTGCTATGGCTCTTTTAGGAAAGATGGGTTTTTCTTCTTCTATCATCAAGATTGTAATCTGCTGAAGTCTGTAATTGTTAGGCACGTTTTTTAGTTGTCAGCTGTCACTCTGTTGCAGAAGCTGGAGGTTTTCATTGGCACTGTGCGTGACTTTGAAGCCTTCTGGGGTAAGCAGAACTGCTGTGTTGAAGTATTACTAATAAAAATGTAAATACCAAAAGACACGTTATCCAGGGAAATTCAGATCTGCAGAATGTGCAGATCTCTGTGGTAAACCTTTGTGAGGAGCAGCAGCAATAGAGATTTGAGTATTAAGATAAGCAATGTTGCCTTTTGACTCTTCGAAGTGTCACAGATGGCAGGGAGGAAAATTAACAATTCTTTGAGAAAACAGTTGTGTGTGCTACCAGTCTTTTTGCAGATGGATTTCTGCAGTAAGGCAGGCAAGCTATAGTTTCAGCTACTGCTGTTGACTTAAGAATTCAGGGGAGTTAGTGCTGGATCAATAGAGATTTCAGAAGGCTTCAAGGCTTATGCTGGGAGGTGAGCGAGTGATATCCTTGGACAGGACATCAAGAAGTTACTCAGTATTAAATCAGGGAAAGATATGAATTTCGACCACAACAATGACATTAAAGCTTGAAATACGTTAATTTTTCCATATGACTGAGATTCAGTTTGGTAATTGGATCAGCAGTTTCCGTGGTAAAGCCTGACTACTGGTAGTGCTGTTAACAAAAACACAGATCTGTTATTTTTCCTGAGATGAAAAGTTAATCCTGTCAGTGCCATTTTCCATGAGGTGGCCAAGCCCATTGCCAGTGTCCCTCTGTGTCTGTGGGAGCAGCACCCCATGTATCTGCCATGTGTCTGTCCTGTGATGCACATGTTGAACCACCTGCGCTCCTAGAGAGGGGAAGGAGTAGAGAGGAGGACAGGTACCACGAATTGGTACTGGCTGGTTATGAAAGAAATTGGAAGGGATTTAAAGACTTGATAAAAAAATTGAAAGAGGGATCAGGGCAGGGTGTTTGCTGTATGCATGGATGTATACCAACTCATCTAACAGAAAAAGATGACTGTGTGTACTGATATTTTAAAGTCTTTGTCTTAAGCTTCTTTTTCCAGATGTATTCAATAAAGGGGGAAAAAAGGGCTTGATAAACTGACCTCGGATCTACTAAACAATGTCATGTCCAATGTAGAGAGAGAGTACCTCTTAAAGGGAATTATGAGTGTTTATCTCAATGATTATAGAAGTTCTAGTCATGTTAGATAAAAGCCAGTGTGCAGAAATGAAGAGTTAGGAAGCAAGGGGAAAGTCTAATGTAAATAAGAGTGCTAGGATTTATTGTTGTCACAGATGGCAATGAAAGTCTTGTGTTGCTTCAGATGTGGAGAGGGTTGCATGGTGGGGTATTTGATGGGCATCTCCTCTTGGATTAAAAATTGTAGACAGACTGCAAACCAAACTACTGAAATTTCCATGTGAAAAAAAAAATAAAAAGAAATATATCCTTTTGCAGAGACAAGAGCAAAGGGAAGCACAGTAAAATGACTCTTGTACTACTATTGCTGTCCATGGCCTGTGGTAGGGAACCCACTGTATCCCTTTCCTAGATCACCTGCAAGTGGCCAGAACCTCTCACTTCTCAAATAAGTAACCCAATGTCACTCTTCAGAAAGTCTTTCTTAAAGTCTCAGGAGCACATATTGGGAAGGCAAATCTATTGAGAAAACAGTGTTTTTGCATATTAATGCATGACTGTGTTGGGTGTGGGGGTCCTTAATGTCAGATTTTGACTGAACGCCTGACAGGGGAACCTTGATTGCATCTGGACCACTTTACAAATTTGCACTAAAATAATTATAAAAGCAGCAGCTGCAGATGGCATTAACATCTTCAGAGAAAATGTTAAAGAATTACTGTAGGCAATTTTTCATATTCTAAAATTACTGAACTTTTTAAGTAATTCGGTTTCCAAACACAATGCTTCTTTGCACTGGATCCATCAGCAGAATACCTAATACTAGGGAGAGAATGCTTCATGCTGACAGGCTGAAGGAGAGAGGATAAGCTTAAAATTCTTTCAAAGTAAGAAGCAAGACAATTTATTGCTGATGGTACTTTAGGAAATGTTAGGAACAGTCTGTCAGGTGTATTGGTGAGAGCATCTTCTGGGCATACTGATAGACAAGGCTAATAAAGCCAGGGTTCAAGAACATGAAAGAAAGAGTGCTTGGCAGGAAGCCATAGGCAAAAAGTTCATCTCTGTATTTAGAAATGAGAAAAATTGTAATTGAAAGGAGTTGGAAAAAGCAAGGCTAGATGTGTGAGAAGAACCAGAGCACTGGTGCTGTTAGCACAGGAAGCACAGGGCTGCGCATTGCATGGGGACTGACTGTAGACTTATCCTTATTTCACGGTGTCCGAGACTACAAAGAGGAGAATGAAATTGTACAAAGTTGAGGCTGGCTATTAGATGGTGTTAAGTAGTGTTGTACTGAGCCCAAGGGATTAGCCTGAATCAGTTCTGCCCCAAAGTGCTGCACCCTATGAGCGAACAGGGGAGGCTCAGGCATGGCCAGCGCCTGAAGCCTCAGCAGTGGCGGAAGATGCTACTGGCTCCAGGTCTGTTCTGCACATTGTGGCTGAACAGTTCTCTGGATAAGATTCCTTCCCAATCCTAAATCTCAAGTAAACATGGAGGAGACGAACCATGAACTAAAAAAATGGTTTATTTTCACTGCCACTACAGCGTGTCTTTTTTATTTCTGCTTTCAGCTGTCATATCTTAACATACATACGTCATCGAAAGTGAGCATTTCTCTTTCATTACATCTTTTCCCTGTCTAAGTACCAACAGTTTGCTCTTGCTGAACAGATTGAGCTCTGGAGGCCTTACATGATAAAGCTGACTTTTCAGACCTTAGAGCATTTATGTGGCTTCTTTCCCCCTTACAGTTCTGTGACATTATTGCGTTTTACGTCTGAGAGAATTTGTTAACTGCCCCCTGCCTTACCTAGCTAATACTCTGCATCAGTAGTATTTTTTTTTTCCCATCTCTACACTGTACCAGCAAAGAATCTATATGATCAGTGATGATGACTATTTACTGAGAGATACAGAACCCTGAGCACTGATTGACTATATCTACTACAACTGGGGCAGCTGACTATTGAGTTCCTTACAAAGTATGTAATTGTAATTGAGGTTGGCTTTTCAAAGACTTTCTTGCTTGCTGGCCTAGTTCTTCTCCTGCTGGAGACCAGAGTAAAATTTTCTTCCTAGCCAGTGAGAGCAAAGTTAGACAGGCAATGACAGCTTTAGAAAATCCCACCCTACAATTACAACCAAAAAAAAAAATATAGCAAATGGTTGTCTTTTTTTTATTTTTTTTTTCCAGAGCTAAGCCACCCACTGGGAGCTTGATTCTGTAGGACTCTGAAGATGATTTGAGGAGGGGGTGGAAATTCAAATTAAAAATAACTCTTTTATGCCTCAGCAAAGACACTATTTTAGGCCTGTCATTTTTGGGACCTCCAGGGCTGAGAAATAAAAGTGTTGGATGTTTTGGGAAGAGAATATGTGCATGTAAGCATGTGCCCATGTGCTCTGAATATATACACAGAAACTTTGTCAATTTTTGCCTTCCTTGCAATGAATTAGGAACATGTATTCAAGAATCTGGATTAGTCTGTTCTTAAACATCCTTATAACAAGTTGGGTTTTTTGATTATTTTTTTTTTAAATAGATAGTGCCCAAAGTACTGCAATTCTTTAAGACTGTTGTTGGAAGTCTTTCAGTCACAGTTTGTAAAAGAATGAGATTGTTGATATAAACAAGCGAATTGTTGTCAGCACAACTGCAGAAAAAGCTAGATTTTCAGAAGGAATCTGAGGTGCTCCCTTGTGAGCAAACCAATAGACACAGGACTATTGTGCTCAGCACTTAGACCAGAGTTGTCCCCAATCAGCTCTGCTAAATTTACTAACTTCATGGTCTGTGAGAGCAGAGTACAACCCATGGTTTCCTACTGCTTGCTTTACTCGTGGGTGGATTAACAAAGTTCAGCACTCAACTGTTGCTGATTTGTGACTCCAGAGGTGCATCTCCCTCTTGTTGCATCCCTGGCTGCAGCATTGCAGGAGAGTGATGAAAATGTCACTTGGGAATGAGGTAGCCAAGTTCCTCTGGGTAAAAGTTACCTAACTTATTTTTTTTCCTCCTAGTAGATTGAGTGTGTCACCTGTTGGTTGCTTTCAGTTTTAAGAGTCAATCTGGCAAGTGCCAGAGAAGTTTTTTTCACGTGTATTTGAGTTGAAGAACTTGGGAATCCAGTCTTTTGGCTTTTAGGGTGATCTTGCCATGAAAATGCATGGGGCTCTCTGCAGTGCTCTGCTGCTGGAAAAGCTGGCTGTATGATGTAAGGTAAATCAAATGCCAGCAACACAGCTGATCCTGGCCAAATTCTGTAGTTCTTCCACAAAGAGTTAATATTCTCCCATTTGTTTTAAAGTAATTTTTTTAAATTTTTTTTTTTTTGCATTTGTTTTACTTTGAGCCTCCAGTAGCACCCATCAAGCCTGATTATACAAAGGGTTTGCAGTCAGGTACTACTTGGGGAGAAGGAAGGGTGTAAACATTGCTGCTTGCTCCATAAAGAAGCATATTAATCTCACTCTGCCAGGCCTTTGTAAACCTTTACAGTGGATAAATGATATTACAATTGTTCAAGCATGTAGAGAAGGGAAAGCTGGTTACTTCACTTGTGCTGTCAGCTATCATTGGCAACATAAAGTCTGTGTTCCCACAGCTGCTGACAGTTTGTAGAAGTCATGAATAAAAATATGCATTTTTAGTCAAATTGTGCTGCCTAACCCCAGTATGCCATTAGTGTGATATCCTATTTCTGGGTGGAATATAATAGATTTGATGGAATAATTCTGTTTTGAGTTTAGTGTTTCATCTTTCTGACTGTATTTTCAAGGCTATAAATAAATTCATGGGATGATTTAGACATCTTGCAATAAAAATCTGTCATAATTCCTAGATAAGCTTTCATTTGTAATTTTGATCACGTTAAATCTATATTTATGTGTATTCATCATTATACAATATATTTTTGTCATCATGTTACAAAAACTTATAATTGCAGTGTTAAGACTATAATTTCAAGAAATATTCTTTGTGGTAGTCAGTGTTGCCTGGTGCAATAGAAAGTATAGATTCTGAAAAGAATTCCATTCTTGCTTTCTGAAGGTTCTAAACAGAATCATAAATATACCACAATAAAATGAAGTCTAATTCATATTTCTGTGTAATTATATATAACATAGGTGGTTATTTGTCCCCTGTAACTTCTGTCTGTGTTTCCAGCTGTGTTTCTGGCTGTAAATGCCAGTTCTACTATTTTTCTATATATTTTCATTTTCTTAGCTGAAGGAAAATGTCATATCCCAGTGGACGGAGTCCTCTGTAAATAAAGTAAAAACAGAAATGTAAAATGTCAGCAAATGTTTTCTTTTAAAGAAGACCATTTTCTTTGTATATTTGCATGCGGTGAGTAGGGAAAATGAGTTGAGTTGTTTTTTTTTTATCCTCAGTATTGCCGATAAAGATGATATTTCAAGCAGCATTTTTAATTTGTTCTTCTCCAGGGGCTGAGTGGTATAAAATGAAAATAATGAATTATTAACAGTTCTTAACAGAGATGCTGCCAGTTCATAGTGTGCGTATAATCCACAGTTGGGTCCTGTCCTCCTTGGAGGAATAATACTTTGTTCTGTGAACAAAGCTGAGGTCAAATGGCTTTAAAGAAACAGCAGTAGTGGGCTGAGATGGTATCATCGCTGAATTGTTCATCTTTTGCATTGGAGGTTGGACTGGAAGGCAGTCGAGGCAGCAAAACAAGTCTTCTAAGCACTGTTCAGCAGCTTTTGTGCAAAATCAGCTATGTCTTTAATCAGGTCTCACTAGTTATCCAAATCTACCTGTCTGAGTCTGTGCTGAAGAAGAGGAGGGGTGTTGATAGTATCAACTCCTCCATCAACAGTAGGAGGGGTGGTCTCCAAGAAGGGAATTAGCAAAGGGTTTATACAAGGGAAGGGCTTACACCTTGTAGAAACATGTAGCCTTTGAAAATGCTAGCCCTCTTTTTTTTTTTCCTCCTTTTTTTTATTGGTTTATTTTAATCTTGAAGGAAAAAAAGTTAAGGAAGGTGAGGTTTGTACATTGGGGTCCAGATTCATTGCGCAGACTGATTTACCTTCCTAACCTGCCATCTTAGTCCTCCTCTGTAAAGAAAGATTGGCATTTTCAGGGTGCGTTTCTTTCCACCTAGGATGTGGGTAGTCCTGTGTTTGGTCTTTTCACTCACTGTAGAAGGACCAGATACCATTCCTTACATGCAGATTAAGTATTACCCTTCATTGTCTACAATATAGGTGGGATGAATTTGGTCTTAACAGCTCAAACACAATCAAGTTACTGTGCTAACAAATTGCCTCTAGCAAAGTCATGTAAGTTATCTTTGAGAAACTCTCTCTGCGTGTTAAGTCGTAGTGCATTAATTTGCATTTATTGTGGTTTAAGATTATGCACACTCATGGTTGCCATGGGTCAGGTAATATTTGATAGCTGAATAAACTATAACTGAATTTGGTATCTAATCCTAGGCTGAATGTGTACAGGAAGAGTATTGTTATTGTACCTCTTTATTAGAGTACCTGAGTGCTAAGAAACCAGGAATTATGTTAATAGATGTGATCCAAGGTAGGTAGATGTGATATGCTTAGTTTAACACCAATATCTCACAAAAAGGAGCGAGGAGAAAAGAGTTAATGTTTCTTATCACTTTTTAAAACATACCACTAGTCAATTTTGCTGAATGACCCTTGCTCATCTGTCAGGAAACAGAACTTAAACTCCTGCTCAATATAACTCATTATTTTTGATACTTTAATTATGCATCTTCTTGTTTATTTCCCTTCTGGGATAAACACTATCGGTGTTTTCAAATCCTACTTCAAAGGAAGAAGCTCTGTTTATGAAGAATTCCTAAAAATATGTCTAATCTTAAAAGCATGTACTAGACACAAACTCCCTGATAAATGTAACAGTATTATAACAAAGCATCATGGAAAAAGAATGAGTCAGAAAATAACACCCTTTCTGTTCATCGACCTGATGTTGGTACCTTTAGATTGAAGATAGCTGGGGCTAGTAGGAGAAAAATCTATCTTGTTATGATTTGGAAGATAGGGAAAGCGCAACATATTTCCTATAAAGTCTCCAATTTGTGTATTTGGATTTTTGAATGGAAATGCTAGACTGCCCAGTTCCTCAGCAGTGTGTTAGAAAAGGATAACAAAGGGAAGCATAGAGCAGGCAATGCAGTCACTGTGGGAACAAAGATATTTATTCTCATAAATATGTATATTAAGGAAAACATTTGGAATATTTATTTTTGCTGTCTGAGTTTCTTCGTCCAATTATAGCGTCCCTTTTTATGTCATCTTTTTTGTAATTAATACTGGTAAAGTTATCCATGTTGTCTAGACATCTTTTTTTATATTTAAACATTTTATTATTTTTTTTAAATATGTTGCATAATGATCACAACAGTCTTTGAGTATCCGTAGTAATATTTGCCTTAGGCTACTATTTTTAGTATATTGAGGATGTGTAAGGTAGGTATGAATCAGCACTGGCATTAGAACCCAAGTTTTCTACATAATGAACAGTAAGAGCTATGTGACCTTGAGTGTGGATGAGGGTATATGTATCAAGAATTTGAACAGAAAAGTGGTGCCTCTGTAAAAACCTCAGACTTATTTCTCATCTCGGAGCTTTAATATTTTAATTAGAAGTCTGTTATGCCAATGGTGGTCTTTTAGTGAAGGGTCTTTCTTTACTTGAGCACTGACACTCTATTTATTACTGCAGATGAGAAAGAGCATTCAAGAGCATTTGAATGTGTGTCAAGGTGCTCTTCAAATCACAAGATTTGTTTAGTTTGCTCTTGCACAGGCACAATGATATTCTGAAAGAACCAAGGTATTAGAGTCTTTTTAAATTAGTTTTTACAGCTTAATGTATTTCTTGCATAGTGATAGATGACTTGTTTCACAATACAAATAAAGTCATTGGTATTAATTATTGAGTATAAAATTAAACATAAACTTGCTGAGTCCTTGCAGAATTGTGGCCTAACAATTATTACATCCTGGAAAATTATTATTGTGAAGTACGCCTCGGAACTTGGCTTTCAATTTGGGAGATAGATCTGAGCTGTCTGACTACTTGATGAAACACATTTTATATGAAAATTGATAAATCAAGTTTGATAGGAGCAGTTGTTTCATTTAAAAAATGAAAAAAAAAAAAAGCAGTGTTCATTTAAAAAAACCTGCTTCTGATTGTCAAATTCCATATAATGAATCAAAGCGTGGTAACTGTTATGAAAAGATAGGTCAGAAAGACACAACTCGTGAGCAGCCCAGGGGCAAGTCAAAAGTTGTTGGTACATCTGCCTACATGCTGCTTTTTATTGCTTGTCAAGGAGTCAGAAGAGGCTACAGGGGGAGTATCTTTTGTAACTAGTGTCTGTGCACCATGACTGCATGCTGCAGGAACTGCACGTACCTTGTTTGAGGAGTCCTTAGATGGTAAAGAGAGCAAAGAGGACTTAATCTTTACTAACTGTGTCTTTCAGCACAGCAGTCCATTGCAGATTATAGTGGAAAGGTGTTGCCATTATAGAATAATAGCAGAGATAGCTTAAATTTTGTGTTAGGTTATGGAAATTCACATAAAATGTGTGCAAATGAGACCATGTTCAAACTTGTGCTCTATAAATATAATTCAACTTTTAATATGCATTCTTTTAGACTTTTCACCATGGTTGTATTTTTTTCAGTATCATCTTGCCTCAAGAAAATAATTTTTGAAGGGTGACTTGGTTGTATTTTTTTCAGTATCATCTTGCCTCAAGAAAATAATTTTTGAAGGGTGACTAGAACACTTTCTCTTCTGTCAGTGAAAATAAAAACATGATCACAGTTGGTTTGATGGGAAAATACAAAATCGATGTCCTGTTTTATAGAAAAAGCCTGAATAAATGCCTGTTTTGCATATTCTCTAAATTAATTTTAGAAAAGATTCCTTTAATGGATTTTGCACTTCCTTGTTCGTAAGCATGATTGTACAGTTAAATCAATCCATAATTTTCATGCAGCTTTCCTGTATTTGGTATGGAAACCATGGCAGTCTGCTTCAACATTGGTTCACATATTTGTGCTCAGGACTTGGGATGATATAGCTGATGTCTGGCTACCATTTACTGCCATCTAAAGATAGGAGCACTAATTGCTCTAAGGACCCAAGGATAACACTAGAGTTTCTCATGGATAGTATCTCCTTCTAGCGTTGGAGAAATCATTGTAACCTCAAATGTTTCCCAAGATAGTCTGAGATTTTTGAACAGTTCTCACAGTTATTCAGTCAGTTAATCATTTAAAAGATAGTGAAGCTATATGGAAATGCTCAAGACATTAAATAAGATTGGTTTTATTCTATAACAAAGCATGATGTATTTGATATACTTCAGTGTGATAGTAGTTAAGATATCTAAGAATGCAAACTTGTTATTTTTCTGTTGTCTTTTTCTTTCTTCTTTTCTAAGACTTCTCTGCTGTTAACAGCAGCTATAACAATTTAAACTTTGATAGTAGTTTTTGAAATTCTCATACAAGGAAAATATAGATAATTTAAAAAAAAAAAGAGAAAAGAAAAAGGCAACAGCAATGATTTCAGCTTGGAGCACTTTCCTCCATGACTGGACAGTTTTAAAATGACTGAATCGGTTTCTCTCAACAGAGGCTAGATGAGGAGAGACCAGATCACAGTTAGTACAATTTGAGAAGCAAAAGCCTAAACCCAGGCTTTAAAGTGGACAATAGGTGCTAATCCCACAACAGGGTGCTGTTGCGTGCTACTCTATTCGTGTATTTCCTGTTTATATGAAGTATTGATTTCTTTGTCAAAATTCTCTGTAAGAGGAGAAAATACACTTAAATCTCATTGATAACATCTGGCAACTTGCCTTTCCCCTTTCTGTACTTTGTCATATACTTCTGATGGTCAAGCCGATGCACTTGAGCAGCAGAAGGGCGTTCAACTTGGCCAACAAGCTGTTCGTGATTGCAGTAGATGTTTCTGTATTTGAGTGCATTTTACTAAGCATGTTTCACTGTTTCTTCTACTGTGGAGGTAAATTCAGACTTTTTTCACTGAAATCACCATTTGGCAGCAAGGGCTAATGGCAAGGTCAACCTCTCAATGTCCAAACTAAGTCTTCTGACTATCTCCTTGCTGATGGCCGCTGTAAACTTTAGAGTTAGAAAAGAGCTGTGTCTGTTGTGACAAGTGTTTGACTGAAGGCTGCCTTTTAGAACTAGAAACTTCAATGGGCAGTGTGCTGCCTGGTGGTTTCACATACGTAAAGGCGTTATATCGCAGACTGTAAATCTGACCGTTGACTGTATGTCACAATTATGTCATATAAGTGCAGCTGGAAGAACATTTGCCTAGCATTAAACCTAACAGCTCAACTTTTTCAGACAGCAGCACACATATAAATGTTTCAGATCATTCATACATCTAGTTTTTGATCTGCTGTGAAAAGCGATGCCAGAATTTATGCACTTGGTCACACTGCTGACAGATCCTTCAGGATGCTTTGAAGAAATCTAACAGCTCCAATTTAAGTTTACTAATGTGGTAAAATGTTTTTTAAAGGGAATAAACATTTTATACGGGGAGTTGCAGTCTTGCCAGGGAAAGTGTTTGACTTTACAAAAATCGTAAAGCAAATAAACTCTCCTCTGTAAAATAATATGGCTTTAGAGTTGTATCATTAGAGAGGTTTATATAGTGCAATCTGCTGAAGAAACTAAATGATTCCATAGGCCACTGGATTTCTTGGGCAAAATCCTGAAAGTCCAGAATATTCTAACAGAATAATGCTTAAATTATGCGATTAAAATACAAAACCAAAACACCTGTTTTTTCTTTTTTTTTTTTCCCTAAATTGCACGTCAAATAGTGGGTTAAGTGTCTCTTTATGGAAATAGCTTTACAAAGGTCAAATCCAGTTGTTTAATATTTTTTTTTAGTAGTACTCCCTGGTTGATTTGAAACTGTATTTAAACCTCAAAGCTGCTGATGTGTCTGAAAAAAGCAACTCAGTTCAGGACTGTCTCCAGTTTTACATCTGACTAACTGGTTTAATGTCTTTCTTCAATCATGTTGAATATATAGAACGAGAGAGAGAGCACAGTTAGTGTAATTCCTTTATCCAAACATATGGAGCATATAATAGTTCAGGAGCTGCTACAATGTGTCTCTGAGCAGTGTAGTGTCCCATATACTCCTCAAGAGCAGGAAATAAGAAAATTGATTTCTCCCTTCCCATTCAGATTGGATGAATTTCTTTAATGTTTTTAATGTATATTGTGGAATAACTTCATTGATCTTCCCCCGTGGCTCAGTACCGGGGCCTGTGCTTTTTAACATCTTCATTAAGTATCTAGACGAGGGGATCGAGTGCACCCTCAGTAAGTTTGCAGAAGACACCAAGCTGGGCAGGAGTGTTGATCTGCTGGAGGGTTGGGAGGCTCTGCAGAGGGATCTAGACAGGCTGGATGAATGGGCCAAGGCTACTTGTTTTAAAAGGCCAAGTGCCAGGTCCTGCGCTTGCATCACAACAGCCCCGTGGAAGTGTACAGACTTGGGGATGTATGGTTGGAAGACTGCACATTGGAAAAGGACCTGGAGATGTTGATTGATAGGTGGGTGAATATGAGCCAGCAGGTGGCGGAGAAGGCCAATGGCATCCTGGCTTGTATTAGAAACAGCGTGGCCAGCAGGTGTAGGGAAATGATTGCCCCCCTGTTCTCGGCACTGGTGAGGCCACACTTTGAGTATTGTGTTCTGTTCTGGGCCACTCACTACAAGAAGGACATTGAGGTGCTGGAGCTTGTCCAGAAAAGGGCAGTGAGGCTTATGAAGGGTCTGGAACACCAGTCGTATGAGGAGCAGCTGAAGGAACTGGGATTGTTTAGCTTGGAGAAAAGGGAGACCTTCTTGCTCTCTACAACTGCCTGATAGGGTGTTGGAGAGAAGAGGGGCTCAGCCTTTTCTCCCTAGGAGCAAGCAATAGGACTAGAGGAAATGGCTGCGAGTTGTGCCAGGGGAGGGTTAGGCTGGATATTAGGGAAAAGTTCTTCACTGAAGGGGTCAGTGGAACAGGCTGCCCAGTGCAGTGGTGGAATCGTCATCCCTGGAAGTATTTAAACAATGTGTTGATATGGTGCTCTAGAGATGTGGTTTAGTGATGACGTGGCAGTGCTGAGTTAATGGTTGGACTCAGTGAACCTTAAAGGTCTCTACCAGCTGAAGAGATTCTGGATTTCAGGATAATTACTTGGATTTTGCTGTACTGGAATACTTAATGTCTTTTTTGCAGTAGTATAGCATCTTCTTAATTGAAGTGTTCTCACTCGATCAGGGTAACTGTTAATTATAACCATCAATGGGAAGGTAAGCATCATGTTGTTCCCCACTTCACAGTGAAGATAATTATTTTGATTGTGTCTATTGTGACAAGTCTAAACTTTGAACTGATCATGACAAATTAGTCAAGAGATGCTCCCACCATCACCCTTGTTCACAGGGGACATGTGAGAGGATGAAACTGAAGTGCCAGTAGAGGAGGTGGTAAAATAGATTTCTGAGAGCTGATATAGTCACCCAGAGCGGGAAAGGAATTTAGGGACAAAGTAGCTTTGCCTTGTGCTTGTTGCTCCACCAGAAGACAGGAAGGGGCCAAATATACCTCAAAACTGGGGGCAGAAGAAAAGAGAGGATGTTAACTGTGAAACTATTCGCTAAGTCCAGTACCCATAACTAATCATTGAAAAACACTTCTAAAGAATAAAAAGAAGAAATAAAATTCCTGTCAAAGGGTTGCTATGTGAATCTGAATGTCTGAAAAATGTTAGAGGCTTTTTTTTTACATAACTAACTAATATTTGAACAAGAAAGATTTGTTTAATAGTCTAATAAGATTTTGTAATGGTCCTATTTTTCTTCTACAGCTGCTTTGTGTGTTTCAGTACTGGTACAGGAGTCTGGTTGCTAAACAGTTGCAATGATTTAAAAAGGGATTATGAAATTTATCAAAGAAAAGTACATCTAGACTTTTAAACACAAACCTGCCACTCTTGTCTTGGAACCTACTGAACCATGAGTTACCAGAATCTGACAGTGCAGAAAAACTGTAGGGCAGAAATTGTTGGGCAAAGATTTACTTTCCCATAGTAGTTTTTATCAGATACCTATTCCTCTCCAGTCCTGGAGAAAAGACATTGATGGAACCCTCTG
Source organism: Trogon surrucura (assembly GCA_020746105.1). NCBI lineage: Eukaryota > Metazoa > Chordata > Aves > Trogoniformes > Trogonidae > Trogon > Trogon surrucura. Next base: position 69,729,202 of record CM036620.1, read on the forward strand.
TCAGCACCAGTGTGGTTAATTGTACAAACATTTGGAGAGTATAAAACTGCAAAAGCCCCTGCATAGCATCTACCACTGGCCAGTGCTCCCTGTGGCTATGTAATTTAATTTTTTTAATGCAAAATGATAAATGCACCGGATTATGTATTAAATTAAATATTATAGTTGTTCTCTGAGTAGATTATTATTGAATGTTTACTCTCCGATAACTAAAAATACTTAATTTAAAACCATTCCAGTAGTATGAAAAATATATCAGACAGTATATGATTCTGTTTGGAAGCAGATGTACCAGAGTACACTTGAATGCTCCTGAAATGCTTCAACATACACTTTCTCAATGTTCTGAATGGAATTCCCTTCAAATTTTATCTTGTGTTGTTTTATATATATTGTTTTTGTTAAGTGATGGATTCAATGGATGAACATGATATTGGGTGCTAAACTTTCTCATCGCTTTCAAAATCTTCTCATTTCTTTCAGCAGATAGATATGGATACAATCTTCTGTGGGAATGTGACACACACCTCTCCCCAATTATTTGTTTCTTTGTTGCGTCTTACAGCACACATCTTTCTCTTAAGCCTAGCCCAAAACTTAGCATCTAAATAAAATGTTGATGGACTCGAGTGCAGGAGAATAATTCTGAGAACGTTGCGGGGTGAGTTACAGTCTCTGAAAGTCCAACTTTTTTCGCTGGTGAAGTGCTGGGGCTTTCACTGCTGCCCAAGCCTGGAGATGCTTCGGTCCCAACTAAGCTGAAAGTCTTGGCATGTACCTGATGCCAGAGACAGGGCGCAGATCCTGCAGCTTAGTCCTCTGAGAAAATAAACATGTCTAACCTGTGCTGCAAAGCTAGGGCTACTCTAATTGCTGTGAGTGATGGTTATACCTGTTTATCTGTAAGTAAGTGTCAAGATCATCTGTCGAGGGAATTGAAAACCAAGATCTTGGGTGTGCTTTGAGTAGAGGGAAGCCAGAGCTTGCACTTTTCAGAGGTGTCCCCTAAATTTCCATTCTTTTGTGAGTTACTGTTTTATATGAAGTAATCAGTGAATATAAAATGTACTTCTGAAAGCCAAGGCCACATTAAGGACTTTGCCTTTCCAAAGGATTCCCAGAAGAGGGACAGGATCCTGCTACTCCCCACTTCTTGCATCCCTAAATATCCTCTTCTTGCAGTGGCCAAGCATTAATGTGTGCTTCTGTCCAGTTCGGCTGAAAGCTGATGGGTGATATGCTCTTTTACCTGTTGAGTAGCCTACAGTAGCTTATAGTATAGTGAATAGTAATTTTACACCCCTTCCTCCAACTTCAAAGCATATGTCGCTTTTGTCTATACAAAGTGAAACAATTCAGGGGAAAGCTGATAATCGTGGTCTGTCAGTATCAAGTGGGAGGCTTTTGCTCAGCACACAACCTTTAGGAAAAGGTGGTATTTTGCACCATTTAATCTCACTTAATTTAGGTGCAATTTTGATCCTCTGCCCTTTTCAGTGTACTAACAGTAGCTGATATAACTCTGTATTCAGAATAGAGAGGTGGAGGTTTTCGTTGTTTGTTTTGTTTTTTTAAAAAGCAATCACAAAAAAAATAATTAAACACAGACCCAAGGGAAACCCAGATGTCAAGACACAATATACATGTATTTACTTTTTTTTTTTTTTTTTACCTCTAAAATGAATATGTCTGTTTGCATGGTAGATGAAACTCCTGAGTGTCTGCATCATGATTCTACGTACAGGGCTGTCTCAGAAAACCCTTGTCAGGGTACTTTGCTTCTAAAAAGGCAGACTTGTTAAGTCTGCTTTGACACATAGGTATCTTGGCTCCCCTTGTGAACTTGATCAAGGGACCATCTTGATACCTACGCTGAAAATCAGCACGTGTTTGCATCCTCTTCTGCATTTCCACAGTATTCCTAAGCATTGTCCATAAGGAAAGTAACTAGTGGAATTTTTAGGAGTAATTGCGTTGAAAATGCCATATAGTATGAAGAAGATTTGAAGACATGCTTTAAATTGATTTATAATTACATATGGGGATTCTTTGCTTCCACAGCCCTGAACGGACAGGAGAATAATGACAGCATGCATGAGAGTATTGATTTTATATAACTAGACTATTAAATGATAGCAAAAAATGCATCATCGGTAGATACCGCTGAGGATGATATCATGTTCATCTGTCACTGTGGAAGCAAAAGAAATTTTAGGCTAATACCTCAGCTTGTGATATAGATTTTATGGACTTTTTTTTTCTTTTATAATTGGATTAGAATTGTGGCACTCGTAACCTTTTTAGTAACTACTCGTTCAAGTATTGACACATGTATGTGTTTTATTAATATCACCCTTGTTGTGCAAGGGCTTGTGCTGCAAACAAATGGATATCTGGCTCCCTAGATGTCTATCAATGACTGCAAATTTCAAGAAAACATATAATTTATACTAATATTGATTTTCACTTTTTTTCCCTTTACTTGAATTTAGCAGCATCTGTTCAGATTGACAGCACTGGCTATTAAAACCCTCTGCTTGGGTTCACATGGAAATATGGTTCAAACAGTCCCTCTGTAGAAAACTTAAATTACATCAGCCCCGCTGCAAGGTCCTTTATGACTGTTTAGTAGAGTTAGGAGGGATTATGTTACCTATAATAGTTTGATCCAGTGAAAAATGGAGAACTTTGCTTAGTAAAGCTGCTTTTAAATTTGTGTTGAATAGTATCATTATTACATAAGAGGTTGAAAAAAATGGTTATGGTACTGTGAGGCACTGGTTTATTTTTTCAAAACTTTTTAAAGTTGTCCTAACTGGGAGAAAAAATGCATTAGGGGAGGTGTTTATATTATGCAGGTTTTTTATCCACTTTCTTTTTTACTTTAAATATCTAATATCCATTCTTTTACTATCTGATTTTTTACCATTTTTAAATATCTAATATCTGTTTTTTTACTTTAAATATCTGATAAAGGAAATATGTCTTAGAACCATTTTTATAGCAATATCTCAGTCTTTCTAATTTAGAGATTTAGAAAATCATTATCAGCAATTAGGAATTTATAGTATTATGTAGCTACAAAAACACTGTAACTGGAGAGCAGATACATTATCATATTTCATCTGCAAATTCAGAGACACTCTGAATTTTTGTGTAGACACAGTATGTATTTGAGCTGGTAAAGAGGCAATTCTGAAGAGCAAATGCAAACCTTTTATCCAAAATGCATTAACTGATATGAGGATAATGTTGTTCCAAAGATGGCCTTCATGATCCCAGAGTAATTTCTTTAATACATGTGCACAAGATGTAATTTTTTTTTTTAAAAAAAATATTTTTTTGATGTGTGGAAAACCACATAGCTGTCCTGTAACATTCTGAGAGATGCAGTTTGAGGTGTCTTATTCCTCGCAACACTGCTGGGAGTTCTATGTGAGAAGATGATAAAACACCTTCCTAATGCAGAGAAATAGGTGGCTTCTAAACACAACATATTAAGGCCTAATTCTGTACTTGACTCTTAAGGTGTGTCTCAAGTGGTAGTATTGGTGTAGGCAAGGATAATAATCTAACTCCTAATGCTTGTATTTGTTGAAAAAGCAAATTGGAAATTATGTACAATGCCAACAATACAAAAGTGTTATAAAGTGTCATAGAATCAGCAATTTTTATTATTATTTTAAATAAAACATCCTTCCCAACCATATTTTTTCCTGTATGTTTTACTCAAAATATTTGAGCTCAGGTGGAGAAATGCTATCCATGTGAACAGTGCTATTAGCATCAAGGTTTGTAGCTAATTATGCTGCAGAATAACTGAAGAGTAGCACAGACTCATGTTCTCAGGGGGTTTCATTAAACGTAGGAAGTTATTTCTGATTTTCCTCCTTCCACTCCATCCTCTGCCTGTTCCAGTGGTTTGGTTTTTTTTTTTTTGGTTGTTCGGTTAGTTATTTTGTCAGCCTTTAAAACCCTGAATATCTCTTCCCTTTGGTATCAATTGTAACTTTACCCATGTGAGTAGTTTTTTAATTCAGTGGGAACTACCTGTGATTTTAGGACTGCGCATCACCCTTGCTCTCTGGGGCAGGGATTATTTCTCTTCTGTGGCAGTGCACAGCATGTCATCAGCACTCTAAACTAACAGTTTTAATTATACATAATAAATATATATGCATAAATATACATCACAATATACATAGAATATCAGGCTTAGCTTTATCAGTGTACAGAACAGTACAAATTCATTTATTTATTTTTACAAGACCCAGCTGTTTCTCCCTTGTGCTTAAGTAACAAAAAACAGGCAAAATGATCTTGTGTTAACCTTTCCAAAGTATTTTCTTTTGGAGCCAAGACCAGGTGGGAGAAAGATCATTCCATATATACGCTTTCTGAGGAGGTATACATGATAGAAAATACACGGTTATAAGTGAAAACAGCTATTTCAACCTGACCTTTAACATCCATCCCCAGATGATGCTCCGTGAATAGCTCTAGTGGTTTTCGCTTTGTCTAGTGTTGTTTTAACCTAATGCCTGGGACGCCAAGCCCGTGTGATCATTGTGGCTGGTGGATGTCTGATAATACAGGCTTTGGATGGAAATATGGTGGCAGAAGTTGTGTTGGTGACGGTAATGGTATCTGTTGGCAGTGGTTGAGAATCAGGTTGTGGTTGTTTAGAGGGTAGAGCAGAGGCTGTTCATGTGAGAAAAGTGGATGAGGTGTGACTGCATGTGTCTTTTTTTCAGGGGGTGGTTTTTCTAATGGTTTGCAAGCATCTTTGGATGAACATCTGTCTGTCCATGCTGCGCGCGACACAGAAATGACCTTTCGCTGAATCAAAGGCAGGCTCTCTCCAGAATAATCTTTATATCCTAAAAATAGCTGTGCTTTTTTTTTTTTTTTTTTTTTAAACAAGTCAGGTAGTCAAGAAGTGGATCCTTTCTGGATCATTGTGTTGTCTTTCCTGCTCTGCCCTCCTTGGTGCAGTGTGTGTGATCATGTGTAAGTCAACACCGTGAACTCGGAGCTGCTGTCTTGGGACCCTGATGATACAAACTCACTTGTATTTCAGACAGTGTGCGGTGACAGTGGGAGCGAACACCACCGCGGTGATCTGACCTCTCCTTCCTGGTGGCACTCCAAAATTACGCAGCAGACTTGACAGCATTGGTTGAAGCAACTCGGCCTGATCATTTAGGTCATTTATGTGATTTAATTTTTTTTTCGTAAATTTTGTTCTCAAATTACAGCAGGTTGCAGCAGGAGGCAGACGCAGAGTCTGGCAGCAAATGCTTCCTGCTACAAAAGGAGGCTAGAAGGGAGTTTGAGGACACTAGATGGGGATAAAAAGAAAATAAGCTGCAAGTCCATTTTGAAAGCTTTTGAAGCCATAGTCCACCTCTGTCGTAGGTTTTTGTGGTGTTTAGAAACCCATGTCAGGGCAGTTTTTTCAGCTTCAGATACTCATGATGGCATAAGGTTAAATTTGAAAAAAAAAAGTTTAAAAACTGGTGTGAAGTTGTAGGAACTCTAGTAGCAGAAAGAAGTTGAAGCCACAGGGGTGAACAACAGCTGACATATCAAAGTGTAAAGTATGTTTTATCTCGGTGCTCAGTCCTTTTGTAAGATATTAATGGTTTATTTGAAATGCAAATGAGAAAGGAGGAAATGTTATTGCAAAGCCATATTCCACATCAAACTTTGATGTCTGATTATACAGAAAGAGCTTCTAAAATTTTTCCGTAGTTTTTAAAATCAGCTCAGCATAGCCTTAAAGGGCCTACAGTTAAGATAAAAGACTTGGTAAGCAAACAGCAGTTGCCGCTTTAAGTGCGGTTTCCTATTGTCCTGCTTCGTGCTTTTGGAGAATCATTAAGTCTCCTTTGTTTAAGTAGAGTGGAAGGAGAGGGCAGGAGGTGAGTAAAGACTTTGTGGTTATTTTCGCAGAGACTATTTTATACAGCCCTTTTGTACCACCTGACTGGGAATCAATAGTACTTTACTGGAAAACAAACAAGCAAAATGAAAACCCAGGCAAGCTCCTGAGCACAGCTGCTGGCGTGGCCATTGGGGAATGAAACCTTCCTCCAGCTTCAAGCATTTGCACAAAAGGGCAGCAATGCTGTTGGAGCCTTACGCTAAATTTGACTCCTTTTTAGAACCTTTCTAAATTGGTGTTGGTTTTGGTTTTGTTTGGTTTTCATTCAGGTTTCATTTTGTGGGGCGTTTTTGTGGTGTTTTTCCTTGTAGCATGGGTTTGTTTGTTTGGTTTTTTTTTTTTCCAGAAAGCATAACCTACTATTTTTGTTGAATGTAAATCACATTCTCGGATGTGCTGTAGCAATACAGCAACTTGTACTAGGAAAGGCTTTCCATTTTTTAATCTCTTTTTATTATTATTATTCAGCTCTGTGGTCTTGCTTCCGTCCCTCTTTTATTCCTTCACTTCCATTCTCAACTCTACTTCTTTACAGTGGAGTAAATGGCAACTGAATTGCAAAGAACTGGAGAAATATTCTTAAATGACAGTTTCTCTGAGAAACTGTTGATCTTTGGTTTGCACTTTGAGTGTTTTATCTGTGTGCCTTCCTGCATTCAAAGTGTTACTGACTCCACAAAGCAGCAGAGAATTCAAGTCTGTAATTCAAGCTGGAAATTGTCAAACTGAAACAGAAGTTTTTTTCTTCAGGATGTAAAATATTTGAGCAATTCATCAAAAAAAAAATGGCAAAGCTATCATAATTTGTGAATGAAGCAAGGTTGATTTCAAAATGTTGCCATCAAAATAAATATTGTTGACCCACTGCTAATCATCTTTTTTGTTGGTTTGGTAATGATTGATTTGCAAAAGACTGGCTTCAGGCCTCGGAGGACTTTTGAAGTCCACTAAAATTATTATTGTGATTTTGTCTTTCACATGCCTTTTTGTTACTTCATTTTTTATATCTTCAGAAATAAAAATGGATGGAATTGTAAAAACTAAAGATGATTAGCTTTTTGGGTCGGATACCTCAGACCGAAGGTGTAAATATCAACATCTCAATTATAATTGGTGGAAGAAATTGCACTTTTAAGATGCAGTTCAATTCATAGAATGGATGTCTGAATTGGTACCTTAAAAGTGCTTATTTCTATTTGTTGCCTAGAGAAGCTTAAATAACTAAGTCAAGTCTAGGTATTTATGTAGATGTCTAAATTTAGAAATTAATTTAATCCTCTAACTTGACATCCAGTCATAAATAGATGTTGGCATTGGTGTAGACAGCTGAAATCAGGCTTCTATGTATTGTACAACAGCTGCCAAGGAATATGCAAATCTTTACAAGTTAAAAGAATGGGAGAGAGAAAAATACTGAGAATACCATGGCTATGATTTTAATAAAAACCAAGAAAAGTCAGTGCTGTGCCCTGACCTAGGATATTGTGTTTGGTTCTGATTACCTGCATCAGAAAGGCACGCTGGAGAATTAGAGTTGAGAGAGGTGATGATAGTTACAAGGATATAGAGAAAATGTTCTCATATTAAAAGACACTGCAAAGACTTGAGATATTTAGGGAGAGATTAATAAGAGGGGAACAGTAAAAGTGGCCAAAGTAATGATTACAGTAAAGAAAAGCAGGATGGGAATTTGTATTTTATTTTTAAAACTTGAATGGAAGAACAAGGAAACACTGATTGAAACTGGAAAGGGGAAGTTGAAAATTGGTGGAAGAAAAGACTTTATTTACACATTCTGTAATTTAACCCATGACAGTCATTTTCTGAAGATGACATTGAGGCTAGTGTTTTAGCAGCCTTGAAAAAAGGCACTGGAAATAAATAAATAAATAAATGTGTGTATATATATGTGTGTGTGTATGGGAACAAGCAAAATAATTACAGCAATGACAATATGCCAAATTCCCTCTCAAAAAATGAGAGAAGCTCTGAGTGTTTTTAAAGCAATTTCAGGGCTCCTAGAGCAGTGTGACTTTGGGATGATTTCAGATTTCACTACTTCTGAGCCAAGTAGAAAGTAAATGGTTTTGAAGAATTTTTTCAATGGTTAATTTGTTTATGCAAAATAAATGTACTGTTTGAAGCCATCAGATGGGATATTGCTTGTTTATCATCTGCTCTCATTTATTCAACTTTATGCAAAAACCGTTGTGGCTCTCTATCAGAATGAAGGCATATTTTTGTTTGTGATATATTAAGGGCAAAATAGCAGCAATATTTCAAAAATAGTGGGCTAAATCAGTTCCAGTATATTGTCTGGCTGGGAGATGAGCTCAAAGGAATCTCAAAGCAATTCAAGCAGGTTGCAGCCTTAAAATGCTAATTGGGTTTGTCTGCAATGTTATTGATAGAGCCTCTAAGGAAGAAAATGAGAATTCATTATTCTTTATATGAATAACCGAAGGAAGAGGAAGTGAATTAAAGGGAGATATACTGCTTCTTCCTAAAGTCTAGATTTATCAAACTAACTTCACTCACTTCAATCTTTTGTCTAGTGGTCAATGTCATGTTTAAGTTTTTGGTCAGTTTCAAGGTCATTAAAGCTCTGTCGCAAATATTGTTGATTTGTGTTTGATTTTTGGGTTGTTTTTTTTTTTAACTTGAGCAGCTAGCAAAAATGCGATCTCTTGTTGATTGCTCCAGCTGTCAGATGAAATGTAGCAATGCAGTCCACTTCTAGATCCGCTTTGGTCTATTCCACAAAGTTGATATGAAATCCTGTTTCTTTGGGTTAAGAACTAAGTTTCCTGAAAGCCTCATAATTGTTTTAACCAGGACCTGCCATCAGTGTGCCCTCTCAGGTGCCTTTTTGGGCACTGGAATTTCTGTATTTGTCTCATTGCCCCCTCCTCTTGGTGGCATCATGTTGTGCTGCACAATTCCCTGATTCTCCCCTCAATCTGTGATGGGGTTTGGGCTGTGTGGGATTGGTGTGAGAAGGCAACATAGCAGTCATTTTGTGGTCCATGGAGGGCAAAAAGTACAGGGTGACCACCTCCAGAAGGGTACAACAAATATGTAAGAGGTAGCACACTGATTAGAGGTGGTGGGAAGCCACAGAAAAGGAACTGCTTGGAATTAAACCAGGGGGGGGGGGGAGGTTTGCTTCCTAATCCAAAATGATATTCTGGCTCTGTGCACTACTCTCCCCTTTCTCAGTTTAGTTTGCTCTGGATTCATCCCTTAATGTTGTTACTACCAGAAAATTTCCATGAAGCTGCTGCTGTTGTGAGTGTCAAATTGGGTTAGAATGTGGCTTGGAATGAGCAAGGAGGAGTTTAAAACTGGGAGTGATGGGCCTGTATTCATTAGTGCTTACCAGCTGCTCTGTTTTGATATGAAGGTTATGAAGGCACCATCAGATCAGGAGATTAAACTAGGTTTATGGCTGCTTTCTGTTACTTTCAAAGAGACCGCTGTACTGTACTGGTGAATCCCTGTAATTTTGAGCCTGGTTTGAAAAAGAAAGGTCATTCATCTTTTAGATTTATTTTATTAAATCCCGGGAAAATGGATGTCATTGAGAGGACTGTTTTTCACAGACTTGCAGTGAAAACTGGAGAGCAGCTGTGCTGGATGCTGTATGCATACTACTGCAGGTAGTTGTGTCCCAAACATCTTAGGAACCATTTGCTGAATTATTTCTTTTTCCTCCAATCCTAGTGATGATCTTTCTGCTCACTTTTTCTTGTTTTCATTAAGCAGATTTAAAACCAAGAACTTGCCAAGTGCCAGATATTCACTAATGAAGTGTGTTCATTTTTTTAGCACTCTTTTTTGTTGTGGCATTGGAATAAATGATATAATTCTGCTCTCTTAAACCAACCTAAAAAAGCATTTCCATGTTCTGCACAAAATTTAGTGCCCTTCACCAAAGCATTGAGGACCATAATCCACGTGTATTTCTTGGCATTCTCTCTTAACTTTAAATATTAAATGAAAGAACAACAAAAGTTGTAGTACAGATTTTTTTACCTGATTAAGGTTTCCCACTTGTCACAGCACCTCTCAGTAGCTTTACAGGGGATCTCCAGCCATTTTGGCTGTTTTTATTGATATGTCTTCTTACTGTTGATATAGGTATAATGACAAGGCAAAACAATCTGGCACAATAGCTCTTTATATTTATGTCTCGTGAACCTGTCTTAGGGCCTTGTGTTAAATCACTTAGTTGCTTTTGGGATATGGGCATGAAATAAATAAGGCTTGAATTTACAAGAGTCCTGAAGAGTCCTTGTTTCTTAGGACTTCTATGAGATACAGCACTGATCATCTCCCCTGAAAAATCAGTCCTTGTGTTTCCAGGTCTTGATGCAAATGTGTGAGAGTAGTCAGAGCTTCTGCTTGGAATTTTTTAACCTTGTTGCTGCTACATGTGTAATTTCTAAAGTAGTAATAATTTCCTCTAAACTATTCAATTCTCATAGTAAAACATATTTAATGCACTTTTGTGTAATATGCTCCATTATGAAGTATGGTATCTACATCATTATTAAGCGAAGAGTGAAAATAATGTAAGTAAACAAAATGCAAAAATTGTAAATATTTCTGCATTCAGGTTTGAAGTGATGGAAATTTAAATATTGTCACTATATAAGACATTACATTTACTTGGTAGCTGTCAAATGAAGGAGTGAATGCAGATCTAAAATGAGCATGGTTTGAAATCTGCAAGCACTGAAGAGAGACAGCTAGACGCACTGCAGCTCTTTGTATTCTGTTTTGTGGGGTTTTTTTCAAGAGAATGCGTGTTTAGATGAGGGAGGTGGAGAGAGTTTGTAGGATTTTATTCTGTGTGAAACTCAAACTCTGAAACTAATGAGGATATATGGCAAGGTTTTTCGATGCATACACCTTAGTGTATGCATGTGTTAATCATAGAAAATCTATTCTGCCTAGTAGGCAGCTTTATGTCTGTAGAAGAACAAATGTTTAAGAATGAAGATTTAGGACACATGCATTTAGAATAGAGGTGAGTTAGAGCAAAATAAAAGAGTGACCCCATGTAATAACCTGTGCTTTGCTGAGAGAGAAGCATGTCATGGCAAGTGTTAAGAATTAGAAGACGATGAGTAGCATAGTTATATTAAATTGTTAGTGCTCCTCTGTGTATCGTAGTTGCTGTCAGGACACAGAGCATGTCCACTTGTGCTGTTGAGCCACTGAAGCATCTGCCTGTCTTTTTCAAATTATGCTTGTTGTTAGTTGTTGCTGAATCAAACCCTGTCATAGAGTTTTTCAGAGTGTTTCTTGGACCATCTCTATGCCTGCTTCATGACTGTTTAAGTATTCTTTTGGTGCCGGTTTGACTTTGATCATATTTGCAGAGGACCCAAAGTGGTCACAGTCAGTGCAGAGAAAAACAGGAAAAAATGTCACTGTGGCTTTTGAGGTGAAAATGGGAGCAATAAAAAGTGTGGTGCAGAATGAAGGTTGATTTCCAAACGTCGGGATTTAATTCTTTTTCTTTTCATACGCTATTTTGAAACATAAATGTTGTTGATATAAATTTGATGAGAAAACAGCATATCGATGTGTCTTCTTAGTAACTCATATGCTTCAATGATGCAAACCAAATGGAAGTCAGGGGAATGGCTTGGGAATGGAAATATAATAAAAAAATTCGTTTTCTTCAATGAGTGAGTCTTGAGAATCAACAAGAATAATCATAGATACGTTCTTTGTGGCAGTAATGAAAGCTTCATAATTATTCTTTACTCTTTTTGAAATGCTGACCAAAGTTTTTCTTTATCGCCTTTGTCTTTGCCTGGAAGGAAGATGATTCTTTTTTCGTTGTTTTGCAAAGGGGGATACCACAAACTGTCAATATTAGGGTCATTAAATGAAATTATGATATTGTTTCAAAGCATTTAAAATTAGCCACACAGGCTTAAAATGTCTGTCTGCTCTCCATTATGAACCGTATACCACCATTAATTGGCTGGCCTTTGAGAATATTTCCAGCCATCTGGATGTCTACAAAAATGGTGGGAAGAGCTTTGTCACTTCGGTTTAAAAAAAAAAAAGGGGGGGAAAAAGAAAAGGCAGTCTTGAGTTTAATATCAATTAGGGCTTTAACATCTGTTACTAGAGCTAATGGTTCATAAACATCAGAAATCCCAACATCAAATGTGAAAGTTTGGAATGTATCTGGCTTAGAGTTAGCAGTATAAATATTATGCATCTAGCTAGAGCTGATTTTTCTAGTGTTTCTGTCTAATCAGTGGACAGAGGCATCTACGGAGGATGATTTGTTCTGCCTTAAAATACACGTCTAAGATGTCTAAGCTGACTGGCAGAAGTTGCCCTTTCAAAGTGCCACCTCTCTCCCGCAACATCAGAGAGAGAAACTACGTGTTTGTCTTTAGATTGGAATTAATCTGATTTCACCCTAGCAATCTAAGTACAAAATTGCAACTTAAATAAATAAAAAATGAAAAGAAGGAAAAAAGTGTGAAGTGGTGATGGATATCTCATAGAAGGTATGAGTCAAGTGGCATACTGGGAATCTTTTAAATCAGACTGGCTTTGGAATTAATGCTCTGTAGGGAAGGGGCAGGAGGAAAGGATGTTTGGAAATAGTTAAGTAAGATGTGTCATTATAACTGGAATACTATACTCTTATGTTTGTTTGCTTTCAAATGTCCTATTTAGGTCTGAAGCCCAAAGAGAGCTGTGCAGTAGGTATTTTCTTGGCTGTTTAAGTACAACCGGTTTTTAGACTGATTTTTTTTACAGCTACTCAAGCATAGATGCTGATGATTCTGTGTTCTAAGGGTAATTACCATTTTCTCACTTTAATAGAACTTTTTCCTAAAGAAATTAGGAGCACTCGTGTCTCCATGCTTCATTCCCAGTGATTTAGCATATCCCCAGTGTATTTGAATTTCTCATTAACCAGGTGCTATCTAGATTAGAAGGGAAGAAGGTAATCTACCATGCAACATGACCCAGTACTTGCTTAAAAATGAACTAAATGCATTCCTAAACATAGTGAATAACATGGGCTTGTCCCACGGGCTTTGCACTGAAAATTTGCAGCGCTTATAAATGTCATCTCTGTGTCCACATGCAGTTTGTACACGTGCAGTTTTGTATAATGAGGTGCCTTGTCAGACTTGCAGAAAGTTGGGATAATCTTGTAGAGACAAACCACAGGCTTCCCCCCCTCCTTCCTCTCAATATGATGCTGTATATGGAGAAAAAAATAGTTCAATAGAGATTCCAGGATTAGATCTGGCTCCCTTCTGCATTGATCTGTTTAGGACTTCATGAAGTTTTAAGGCCATGTGAATAGAACTGGAGACTCTGGTTAATCATAGAATCATAAAACGGCCTAGGTTGGAAGGGACCTTAGAGGTCATCTAATCCAACCTCCCTGTCACGGGCAGGGACGCCTCTCAACTACATCAGGCGACTCAAGGCTCTGTCCAACCTGGCCTTCAACACCTCCAGGGAGGGGGCAGCCACAACATCTCTGGGCAATTTATTCCAAAGTCTTGCCACCCTCGTACTGAAGAATTTCTTCCTAAGATCTAATCTAAATCTATTCTCCTTCAACTTACACCCATTTCCCCTTGTTCTATCAGTGGACACTCTTGTAAAAAGTCCCTCCCCAGCCTTCCTGCAGGATTCCTTCAGGTATTGGAAGGCAGCTATTAGGTCCCCCCAAAGTCTTCTCTTTTCAAGACTGAACAACCCCAGCTCCCACAGCCTGTCCTCGTAGCAGAGGTGCTCCAGCCCCTGGATCATCTTTGGGGCCTCCTCTGAACATGCTCCAACAGTTCCATGTCCCTCTTATGGTGGGCGCACCAGAACTGGACACTATTCGAGGTGGGGTCTCACAAGAGCAGAGTAAAGGGGGAGAATCACCTCTCTTGACCTGCTGGCTACGCTTCTCTTGATGCATCCCAGGATGTGGTTGGCCTTCTGGGCTGCATGAGCGCACTGCCAGCTCATCTTGAGCTTCTTGTCTATCAACACCCCCAAATCCTTCTCTTCAGGGTTACTCTCAACCCACTCTGTGCCCAGTTTGTATTTGTGCCTGGGATTGGCCTGACCCAGGTGAAGGACCTTGTACTTAGACTTGTTGAAGCTCATGCAGTTTGCACTGGCCCATTTCTCAAGCCTATCAAGGTCCCTCTGGATGGCATCTCTTCCCTCAAGTGAGTTCACAACACCACACAGCTTGGTGTCGTCAGCAAACTTGCTGAGGGTGCACTCGATGCCGTCATCCATGTTGCTGACAAAGATGTTGAACAGCACTGGACCCCTGAGGAACACCGCTTGTCACTGGTCTCCATGTGGACATTGAGCCATTGACCACAACTCTTTGAGTGCTACCACCCAGCTAGTTCTTCATCCACCGAGCGGTCCATCTGTCAAATCCGTGTCTCTCCATTTTAGAGACAAGGATGTCATGTGGGACAGTGTCAGTTAAGGTTTATAAAGAGATTAAGGGACCAAAGGAAGAAAGAGACAGACTTGTTGCAGAATTTGCATAAATGCTTAAACAATATGATGATTAAAACCAAAGTTTAGCTAAACTATTGTGGGCACTACTGCAGCTCATTCTAAGCACATAATTATATTTGAGTGCTTTCAATATCTTCATAAGTCTGACTACAAGGAGCTAAAACATCCAGTAGATGTATACTTTGGGGGATTATTGGGTTTTTTTAATTATTCTCATTTACAGTCCATAGCTGCATGCAGTTCGCTGGAAATGCTCAGAAGTGAATGCATGCTAGAAGGGGAGCCAGGACTCGGTTCCCTGCACTTGCTCACTTGTATTAGAGTTTTAAATTCTTACAGTACCATTCATAGTCTTTAAACTTTATACCACACAAGCCACAGGAAGAGGCACAGTCCTTACATGACGAACCTGCAACATAGCAGAAAAAAAAAAGCAAATAAATTATAATTACCATAGCTTTTGTGTGATGACCTTAGTGACAGTAACTTAGCAGTAACATAATACAGACCTGAAATGCCCTCTTGTCATCCGTTTAGCATAAGAAACATCTGTAGGTTCTGTGCCTGTTTCGATTTTAAACCTGGCTAGAAGAATAGCATTGAACTTCATTTTTGTTCCTCTGTATTATTGCCCAGTGTTGCTCCTAATTTTTCAGATATTTCCTTTCATCTTCTCTCTCCTACAGAGCAGGTAAATGCTGTGATGTTTAAGGTCAAGCCATCATGCTGGAGAGTGTTCAAATTTGGTGAAAAGACCTCACTCATTTTCAGTAATGACATAAAGTAAATTTGTAGTTTTGATTCTTGAAACTGCTTTATGTGTATACCACAAAGGCTAAAAATTACTCCTTGGTCTTATGAATTTTCAGTATTATAAAGCAATGCTTTTCTTCCTGGTGAAGTTCTAATATCAACATGCTATTGCAATGTTATAAGTGCATGTTTTTTTTTCTGTAGAAAGCCTAACAGATGGGTATATTTTCAATCTTTTTATTCACAAAGGTGTTCAATAATTCATATGCTACTTTGCATCCCACTGTAAAACTGCTCAATGAGCAAATTAAAGTTTAAGAAGGCTGTTGGGTTTGTGGAACAGAATTCTGTTCAGCATTTCAGTTCTTTTATCTCAAGCCTCTCTCTTTCTCCCATCTGTCCTTACTGCTGCCGCTTCTCTTATGTGGTGCCCACACCTTTCACACCATCAGCTTCTGTCCTCTGCTACTTATCCTCTTTTCTGTCTACAGAATTTCCATTCCCGTAAAAATATCCTAACCTTCCACAGCCTACTCATAGTTTTTACATTGTATTTGGAGCCATGAATTTACAGAAGGAAATAGCAAATTTGCAGCCTCTACACTGGAGGTAGAAGTAAAATCCCTGTTCTTCACTTAAAATATTGGCAGATATTCCCTGTTGACCCATCTGCTGAGTAGTTGGACAGTCAGCCCTGTATTCTCTTTTTAGAAACAGTGTATCTTTCCTGCTTGTAGCTTTAAGCAAAATCTCTTTACCCTGTTTACACAAATGTCCAGCATGAAATACTACCATGAGAGTCAAAAAGGTAGATGATTCATCTCTTTCTCTATTATTTATTTTCTGCTCTGCAGTTTGATAAATTGACTCTCAAGAATTCACGATGAAGGAATTAAATGTCTTGGAAGGCTCTCCTGACCTCAGAATTAATGAAGTAAATACTATCGATTTTACTGGGGATAGCGCCATGTGATTTAACAAACAAATTACTTTGTTATATGCATGATTTGAGGATAGTGAGAAGATCTGAAAGGCATCTAGAAAAATTCAAGTTGGTAATTTCTTTCTCAAATCAGGGTGCCTAGTGATATTCACTGCATTCACGCGTGAACGTTTTCTCCCAGCTGCCATACATGGCAAGGAAGGAGAGGGAGTCATTCTGCTGCAGCCAGTCTTTCACTGTGTTGAAATGTTAATAAGCGTGACTTAATTTTGGTTAAACTATGAAAATCAGGATGGTTCTATTTGTGGATAATTTTATTCTAAAATGTATGCACTTGCTAATGATAATTTCCTTTTAAATGTGTTAAACACAGCCAAGGCACTCTATCTCAGAGCGGGCGGAGATAATTTCAATAAGGTGCCATTGATATTCTGTCGAGTTTTGCTAGTAATCAATAGAAAAGGTTGGCAGCAACGTCATTTATATTAGCGCATGGTTTTGCTTTGGTTTTCCATTTATTGAGGGAACAAATAGTTCACATTTTGATTTAAAAAAAAGTAAATTGTTGACAGGTCCTCACTATTCTCATGACTGACAGTGAGAAGACAAGAGAAGTCTTGTGTTACCAGTTAGATTTTTTTCAGGGTGCAATAGTTTATTTTATTTTTATTTTTTCAAAGACATTTGCAAAAGAGTGTCAGCTGGTTGGAACTGGGAACAGACGTCTCGGCAGTCATTGAAGGGTGAAAGTTGAGCTAAAGGTAGTTAAAAGCCTTGAAAGTGAATCCAGGAATGCTGCAGTTCACAGGGACAGGGAAAAAGGAGCCAGAGAAGGGACCAAAGGGGAGGATAAGAAAATTCATTTAGATAAGTATCAGTGGGAGAAGACTGTGTTTGCAAGAGCCAGGAAAAAGGAATCTGCAGTAGTAGTTGGACAATGTAATATATTGAACAAGACTGATTAATATGAAAAGGAAGTCATATCTTGGATTCGACACAGAATGATTGCAAAATGTAGATGCCTCAGTGGAAAGCTGGGTCTGAACCAGGGTAGACCTGTGCCATCTCGTAATCCAGAAGCTCTCAAATTGCTGAACTTTGAGTTTTGTTTAATAAAGCATATATTTTTAACAAATAACATGTTTCTTAAGAGAGAGTTTAGTTGCTCTAAGCATGTAAACAATTTGGATTTGTAATAAATTAATGAGATGGATTTAAAGTTGATTCAAGTTAAAACAGTTCAATTTCTCATGAAGATTGAATTTCAGATGGGTCAACTTCTGGAACAAGAGATTAGGACAAGGTTTTACCACAAAGATAATTCCAAATAGTTGGCAGCTTTAAAAATCAAGCTTCTCATTGATGGTTAAATCAAACATAGGAACTTAACTCTGTTCGCTTCTTGTCTCTTGGCCTTGCTGACTTGCTTGGGGTCACTCTGTGAGTCAATGGCAGAGCTGGAAATATAACTGAAGAATTATTACTCCCAGTCACAGGCACTAACCACAAGACAATCTTTCTCCTCATTTCCCTTTTAATGGACTACACTTGCATTTAGCATTCCACACCAGTCAACAGGGAAAAATTATTGGCCATAGTTAGACAGGCATACTAAAGAGTACCTCAGAGTTTATGGATGAAAACAGCTATAAAAATGCTTAGTTTTATTATTATTATTTATTGTTTGCAAACATGGAAATTCAATAAAAGTTTACAGATAAGGGAGGCTCAGTACAGGACTTAAGTTTCCTATTACTTGTTTTCTGTTCCAAAAGCAATATATGTTACTTAAAATATTTAGCTGTAAGAAATTCTTGCCAACATATTTTCTGGTACTTATCTTGGAAAAATATATTAAAATATGAAAGATTTCTTTGTGGAAAAATGATCTTAAATTATCCTGTTCTCATTCTTAGTTTCTCCTCTTCATCTAGTAATTGTTACTTGGTTCTCTGCAAAGCATATAAACCAAGGCCTAATAGAGAAATCAGGAGTATCTATACTCCTCATAATCTGTGAAGGGCTTTCTTTCATTGCAAGGTCATTTTCACTAGTCTGAATGCCAGCTCAGTTCTTCACACTGTGGTCAGATCCCAAATTTTTCAGTTGATTTGTCTTCCTCTTGTTGCCCATCAGTATTAGTGAGTGGTGGGAATGAGATGTATTATCAAGTACCATTCAACGTGAACAACCTATAAAAATTAATGAATATAGTTTTCTTTTGGGGATTTCATTAATTTAAAAGTGAACCTTGTTTGACAGCAGATATTTACACCTTGAATTGAAATAACTGAAAATTGAGATGAAAAGATGAGGTTATGAAATTTCCGACAGTATGACTGCACAAGTTCAGCAATGCTATCCCAGGTGCCGGGTCCTGCACTTGGGCCACAACAACCCCCAGCAGCGCTACAGGCTTGGGGAGGAGTGACTGGAGAGCCGCCAGGCAGAGAGGGACCTGGGAGTGTTGGTTGACAGCCAACTGAACACGAGCCAGCAGTGTTTCCAGGTGGCCCGGAAGGCCAATGGCATCTTGGTCTGTATCAGGAACAGTGTGGCCAGCAGGAGTAGGGAGGAGATCATTCCCCTGTACTCAGCACTAGTGAGGCCACTGCTTGAGTACTGCATCCAATTTTGGGCCCCTCACTGCAAGAAAGACATTGAGGTGCTGGAGCATGTCCAAAGAAGGGCAAGAAAGCTGATAACGGGTCTAGAGAACAAGTCTTGTAAGGAATGGCTGAGGTTACTGGGGTTGTTTGGAGAAAAGGAGGCTGAGGGGAAACCTTGTTGCTCTCTACAACTGTCTGAAAGGAGGTTGTGGAGAGGTGGTTGGTGGTCTCTTCTTCCACATAACAAGTGATAGGATAAAAGGAAATGGCCTCAAGTTGTACCAGGAAAGGTTTAGATTCAGCATGAGGAAAAATGTCTTGATGGAAGCGGGGGGTTATCAAGCACTGGAATAGGCTGCCTGGGGAAATGGTGAAGTCACCATCCCCAGAGGTATTTAAAAGACATGTAGACGTGGTTCTTAGGGACAAGGTTTAGTGCTGGACTTGGCAGTGTTAGGTTAATTGTTGGACTCAATGATTTTAAAGGTCTTTTCCAACCCAAACAATTCTATGATTCTATGTTTTGGCAGCTGCTTGGCTTCTAAGCACCAAGGGTCTCTTTCTTCACCCTGGATCATAACAAACTCTGACTTTTGGACTGACAGGAGAATCATAATTTCTTCTCCAACCAGAAGAGCCTGAAAAAACTTACAATGACTTTGGATCTCCCCAGGCTCCCTTGGGAATAGCAGCAAATGCTGTTTGTTCTGCCATCAGTGTATCTGTGTGTACTAAGACCTAACACTCTTCAAGCAGTGTCCTCCAGAAACCCAGGGAGAAGAGGAGGAGGAGGCAGGGTGCCTCAGTCTCGATTGGGCTTGATTATCTTAAAAGTCTTTTCTGACCTAAATGATTCTGTGTCCAGCAATGGGTAATGTACAAGATGAAGCCTCTCTTCACAGAGCCGTAGTCCCCAAACAAAAGGAACTGATGTGCACGCCTAGCAGAACCTGGCAGTGGCAGTAGGGTTACAACAGAACCGTGGGGCAGCTAAACACCAGGCAGGGAGCAGTCTTTGTGTGTCAGCTGCCAATCCCATAAGCAAGCTACAGAGATGTGGCATGCCACTCACTGTGGAAAGCAGAGAAGAACATTCAGGACCTGTTCAACAATGAGGTTTAAGGTAACACTTCCTCTTGTTAAGGAATTGCAAAGTACTTCCAGAAGAGAGGACCCACCCCCATGCATTCAGGGAGCTACATCTATCGAGTTGTAGCCAGTGAATATTTTCTAACTTGGGTTCTCTAGTACCTTTTGTTTGCGAAATGAGCATCTCTGAGTGAGCCCAGGGTGGTGAAATGGAGAATTGGTGCTGGTAATAGATAGGATCTTGGTGCTGCTAAGAAAGGGTGAATAAATCAGCATAAGCAAATAGTCAGTAGTGCCACTGCAGAAAAGAGATAGGTACTTTTGGATGCTGTGCTTGGGGAGGTAAAGCCGTATGCAGAAGCAGAGCGTATGCACTTGTGCCTGGTATTGATACCTATGCTAATATGTGCTAAAATGTGACAAAAATTAGTTTTTTGAGGAACTATAGTCAAGTACAGATGTGTTGGTGTGCTTGGAACTATGTGGAGCTTCTTGTAATTTGTTTCAATTTAAAGGACCCTGTCACCTTTTTCTGTTTATTCATTTATTACCAAGGATTGAGAGACTAATCAACCTCAGTTGGCCAAGAAACATCAATATTAAAGCCTCCTGCTCATTGGTCATTTGTGTGATTCATATACATAAGTTTTGTTTATTCTTTAATGCTAAATCCCCGTAGAGTAAGGGGAAAAAAGCAAGCAAACAAGTCTCAGAACTTAACACAAACCACAGTCAACAACTAACAGAATCCAATAGCAAATTTCAGGCTTCACTTGACTGCAAATTAATTCTGCATTCTAACTGTGCTCTCTGGTTCATTAACATTCCAGTTTCTTTTGTGTTTTCTGAGCACTACATTTAACTCTAACACATCTCAGTTTATTTCTGCATAACCTCATTCCACCACGACATTCCAGTAGCAGTCACCAAGCTTAGAAAAATGCAGCTTGCTCCTTTTTTTTTCTTTTTATACCTCCCCTCTG
Source organism: Trogon surrucura (assembly GCA_020746105.1). Lineage (NCBI taxonomy): Eukaryota > Metazoa > Chordata > Aves > Trogoniformes > Trogonidae > Trogon > Trogon surrucura. The sequence goes on from CM036620.1 coordinate 69,750,061, forward strand.
ACATGTTTCTCATCAAAGGAGTTTTGCCATCAGCTTCTGTAAGGCAGTATTTCACCAAGTGTGCATTAAAAATGAGGATCAAGTAAGTGTGTGTACATCAGTAAAAATAGCTTTTATTTCCTTTCTCCTTTTTGTTTTTTTTATATTTTTTTAGATTTCTAAGTCATTTGAATCTTTCAGAACTCTTTTAAAAGTCATCAGTATTATTATGATACTGTCTAGTCTCGCTAGAGAGATTTAACCTCTTAAATAGACTCAGGCAGGGAGTTCTTCCATGATAGCAACAATACCAACCTAGTTTTGCAAGATTCCTTGCACCCTCTCCACCTATTAGAAGGGTATAATTTGTAACTAGTAATCTGAAAATTACATGAAGAATTGTTTTAATGTGAAAACAAGTACAGTTTATGAGTACAAATGACATAAACTGTCAAACTTTGGGTTTGCAAACTGATCAGCTGGAGTAAGAGAAATCTCCTAATCTCCAGGGCCATGAGGTTTTATGCATTCCTCTAAAGCATTAGACCACATCTGGAAACAGATGAGGATGATCCATGGCACTTAGTGTAACAATTCCCGGAAAAATGTGCAGTTAGCATTTGCAGTCATGAAATGAGTACATTTATTTAATGGATTTCTGTTTTTTCCCTCGGACAAATGATATTCCAAAAATGAGTCATTTAGCAAGCTGCAAGACAAAGTGAGACAGGTTTTGTGAGTTTCATTTTTTCATTTTATCGCTTAATGAAAGGTGAGAGATGCAATGTAATTCTTTTTTCAGCTTCATGCACCTCAGTCACAAATACATAATGGGAATGTGGTGCGACTTGTGTCAGCTTTGCAAGCTGCTTCCTAGTCAGATGTCAGGGGACTCAGACCTGACTTCAGAGGCCTGGTCCTGGGATTATTTCTGTTTTTCATATGGTGGATGTGTAATATATAACACATAAATTAAGCAGGGTGTATAACCTAGTTTCTCTTCGTCCCACTGAGTACGAGGCCACAGAAACAGCTCACTCTGCCTGTGAAAACCTTCACCCCTGTAACGTGCAGTGGTGAGTTGCCTCTTCACCAGACTCTCCTATAGCCTGAGGGACAGGTGCTCTGATTTGGATTCCTCCCACTACATTCTAGACACTTAATTGAAATGTTTAAAGGAGTTCAGGATCTTACCTCAATCCTAGAATCATAGAATGATTTGGGTTCAAAGGGACCTTAAAGGTCATATAGTTCCAACCCCCCTGCCATGAGCAGAGACACCTTCTACTAGACCACGTTGCTCAAAGCCCTGTCCAATGTGGCCTTGAGCACCTGGAATTAGCTGGAGGAAGACTGGCCTCTCTGAGACACATGACAGGTGGGTTTGACTTCCTTTTAACTAAGGGAAGACCCAGATTCCATCTCTTCCATTCCTGGTTATACATGCTAACCTTGCAGGGCACTGTGTAAGCAATTATTGTCTCTCACTGTTAGACATGGCTTATATCTATAAGTCCTACCTGCAGGTATGGCACCTGATCACAACTGGAGGGACCTACTAAGCCCTTAGGATCCTTTGCTGTGGAGCATGGCGTGAATTTGGAAATAACCTTGACGTCTAGTTTTAGGTTTCTTCTTGCTAACTTTAGGCCTTTCTAAGTCACTTTTTGAAAGCTTTTGCTGCTGATGTTAGATTTTATTCTTTTTTTTTTTTTTTTTTTCATGGAGATACCGAATGCTTGGTTAAAAAGCAAGAGAAGAACGTCTGTATGTTACTCTGTCTCTGTGAACTGGCTTATGTAGCAGCAACACTCATAGTCACAGGCTTAGCTAGACTAGGCAGGTTTCCAGCACATCCCAGACCTCTTCAGGTCTTTGTCGCCTCTGCTAAAGCTGTTCTCCTGCTTGGCAGCATAAGGGGTAATACTAGTCTTTTTACTCCTCCCTGTTCTGGATGAAGTGAGCATGAGCAGGGCTGACTGTGCCCACAGGAGATTACTAATCACTTCTGGCAGCTTGGTATTAATATACCCATCACAGCATCAAATCCTGGTGCTGTGAAAAGGCATATGCATCTTCTTAAAGCTCTTAGCCTGGAATACACAATTTAGTTGCGAATAGGGATATTTCTGCTAGAAGTATAATCTCCTTTTCCCCAATATTACACTGAAGACAGTCACCTAGCAGGTTTTATGTGCAGTTTTAAGTCTATAGTAAACTGTGTGGCTTAAGCGTGTTACATAACAATGCAAAACATAACTTATGGTCAACTGAAAATAAGACAGATCATTGCATACTGAAATGCTTACTTGCTGTAAGCATTCAAGAGCAAGTGAAATGCCAGTTGTCGGTATGCAATTATCCCATTTAATATTGTTAAAAATTGCTGGTTTTGCGAACAATTAATTGTATAGGTCTCCAGAATTACTTCTTTCTTTCTTCACCTGAAAAAGTGAAGATATAATAATATGAGAAGTTACAGTAGCATACTTGGCCAATATAGTATGAAGTGTGTGCCGTAAGTTGAATTAGAGTCTGTGTTAAACGTTCTTTGTCAGGCATACAGTTACGTGGCTTGCTGAGGAAGGAGGTCCTAAAGTAGGAAATGAAAAACTCTCTGTTCCCTCTTCCGATGTCCCTAGTTTAGCATCTTAAACTTCTAAGAGACTGGGTATTTTGGTGTTTGGGTTTGTTTTTTTTTTTTTAAATTATGGGAAAGAAGTGATCTGCCTCACTGTATTTTGTAGTAACTCAATTCTGATGATGTCTACTTAGTACAGCTCTTGTGCAGGTCCTCTAAAGCAAGGTGAGCATTGTCTTTCTTGTGAAAGATAAGGGGTTACAACTGATGCAAAACTTACCACCTGAGGTACTTTTTGTGCTATTTACACCTCTGTTCAAAGCCATGGTGTGGTAACAGCTGTTTGGTCTGCTGTAGGGCAGAAAATATCATCATCATCATCATAGTATCATAGAATGGCCTGGGCTGGAAGGGACCTTAGAGATCATTTTAATCCAACCTCCCTGTTGTGGGCAGGGACGCCACCTCTTGATTAGGTCAGGCAACACGTGCATTGTATTTCACATGTCTTTAGTTCTAGTACTTTCAGAGACTGTCCTGGATTTAGTAAAAAGTCTAATGATTTAGAACTTGATAAAATCAATCTACTACAAAGTTCAACAATGTTCAACAAAGTTGAAAAAAGTTCAGCAGCATGCTGAAACTTGTGTCACTCACTGAAAATTGTGAAGGTTTTTGAGTGTTGTTTTTATTATGCCTAAAAAAGTGAATATTTGAATATAGTCATTTTCTCCAGCTCTTCATATGTCAGAAACATTTATAAGAAGAAAATAGTCTAGCATTAAGAAACGTAGGTATTTTAGGTTGCATGAAAATTGCATCAACTACGCATTTTAAAATGTTCCTCAAATTAATAGCAGATGCATCCGTTCTGCACAGGACTTCAGCAAGATTTGTTACATACTTCAATTTCTCGAAAAACAATGGAAGAAGTCACTGAAAGTACCTCTAAGGACCTAGAAAAATAAAGGAGATGAGAGATGGTAAACATACATTTGCCAAGAACCAAGTGTGTCAAACCAATTTAATATTAATTTATTGTGGATTGACAGGTCTTGCAGGTAAAGGCCAGGCAGGGAGATGTCATCTGTTTTGACTTCAACAGAAGGAATTATTGTAGGTGCATAGAAAACTGTTGAAAAAGCTATAATAGGGAAGTGTTATTAATATTTCACTGTCAAAAAGAAGCTTGTGTCAAGAATGTGCCTATTAAATCTCTAGATGATACCAAACTGAGAACTGCTGTAAGTACTCGGAAAATAGTGAAGCAGAAGTTATATCGTGATTGCGTAGGGAGAGGTACCTGGAAAATGGAATGATGCTGCAATAAGTAGGGAATGTCTCAGTTCTGCTAAAGTTTAAAATAACTTCTGGCTGTAGTGTGGAAGTATGGAAGATCAGTGAATTTGTCATTTTTCTTGATGATTGTAATTGAAGAAGAATTGATTTTTAGTCTCCAATTTAGCACTTAAGATGTGATATTTGTCTAATGATTTGGGCGAAAGAGCTCATGCAAATGAAAAGGGCCACAATATCCGTTTCAGAAAAGTGCAGGTCTTTTATCACAGAATCGTCAGAGTTGGAAGGGGCATCTAGAGATCGTCTAGTCAAATTATATAAAACTTTAAAGCTCACAGCTGCTTGACACTTTGGGTAACGCAGAATAGCTGGAATGCTCAAAACAATCTCAAGTCTTTTTCTTGTATTAACTGAAGTTTTACCACTTAAATTGGCAAAAAATATCTGATTTCATCATTTGAAAGTGTCAAAATAGAAGTTCTATAATGAGGCAATTTTCATCTCTGTAGCAATGAGAAAGCAAATATTATTGGTAAAAGTAGTTTAGCATCATAATATCTTTTTAACAAGAATATTCTAATATCTGTTTTGGTACTTTTTTGTCCACTACATCGCTTCTGATAGAACTGTATTAACATCAGTATATACCTCCTAAGGTACCTATATCTCTATGTGCAGAAAGAGCCTTACATTTTGCAGAAGTCTAGTCTTAAACCCTCTTTTGAGAAGCTACTATTATTTAAAGAAAATTATTTACTTAGGTTCAAAAAAAAAAAAGATAAAGACTGGAATTTAAATCCCAGTTCATTTAATAACATTTTGTTAATCTAATTAAAGAAATTTTGTTACGCATAGGAACACTGCGGGATTAAGTAAAGGTTTTCTGAACAGTTTATTTTCATTGTATCAAAATTATTGGGCTTAAGTAATGAAGTTTCAGCAAAATAAATGCTTCCAAAATTTAACTTCACCATAGCTGTGGAGAAAATATTTTTTAATATAAAACTGCTGTTTAGTTGCCACGTTAGCATGTCATTTGTTGTGTTTCTATACATCTATAATATTAATTCCATTCATATATTTTAACATTTTTTCTCAGTAAGATTGTTTTATCTCCACTGAAAACATTATATTTTCTTTAATTAGATGAACATTTAATGTGCTCTTGGCATTAATTTTTAATAAACCGTTAATAAGTTGAATCTCTTTGGATTTTTTACCTTAGAAATCAAGCCTCTTCCAGCAAAGAGTTTTTGATAGATCCTGGCATTTGAATTTGTTATAGCATTTTCAAGGTTATTCATAAGAAGAAAAAATTATGGTTAGGCAAACTGTAGATGACTTTTCTCCCCTTTGATGCATTTATGGGACAGTGTATTGCTAGAGAAGCTGGTTCTTTTAAGCTGTGGTATTCTTTTGAGCCTGGGTTATACCATATGTTCTAATTTCCTAGCAGAAGTTAGCAAAATCTCAGATTTTGTTTATCTACCTGTTAGAGTGTTTGTGTTGTAGTCAACTTAGGTTTGGGTGCATTTTGGTTTTGGTTTGAACAGGGTTTTTATGTTGTTTTTTTTTAAACGTGCCCCGTGTTCACATGTGAATTCCGTGAAGAAAAACTCTGCGTTCCAGCTCTCATGATGGGGTGGATGCTCTGTGAAAAGAGCAGATCTGGGTTACTTTTTCTTGAGCTGACTGTAGAGCAGGGAAAAGCTCTTGGGCCTTCTAGTTCTTTCCCTTCTGCACCGCCCCCTCCCCCGCCCCGAAAAAAAAAAAAAAAAGAACAGTTTGTCAGGGTTTAGCTAGACCGTTTGGGAGAAGGTCGTTTGGTAGTTGTGGGATGGAGTGGAAAAGGCTGAGTTGTTCTCTCCAGGGAGAAGGAGGTCAAGACTGTAGAAATGTAAACTATGCTTTGAAAAGAGTGACTTCTATGCTGATTGCTCTATGCAAATTTAGGAAATCTGGCAGTGGGTTTTATTTACTCACAGGAACTCAACATTTATACCGGAGACTTTTGGTTGTCCTCCAGTGGGTTACTGCGCTTGACTGAACTCAGTGACTTTTCCGGTTCATTTACTGGGAGTTGTAGCGCTCTCACCTCTTGCACACAACCTGTTGTTTTGTAGACGGTATTTCTATTAGTAGTGGACTTAGTCATCAGGTGGAGGACTTCTGTGTGTTTGGTGCAGCTGGAGTTCTGTTTCAGTATCAAGTTGATGCAAGTCTTGTAGGTGTTTGCTTTAAAACTTACAGCAAAAAAATAGTTTGCTCTGAATTGTAGACTCTGTTGTATTATAAATGGGAAAGAGACAAGTGGGTACAAAATCACTTGATTGGGATCTATCATGAGGGAAGAGCTACCCTTGGTTCTACTTATACCTAACTCATTTTTATAATGTGTTGAGTGACTAAGGCCTCACTGCAGCATGTAACACGTAGTCATCAGCTCAACTCCAGCTGCGGTACCAGTTCTGCAGCGTTACAAGGGGCTGCTGCCAACCTTCCAGTTGGGAAGCACTAAGTGCTGCATGGGATTGGGCTGTAAGTAACCTGGGGTTTGCTGACTTTACTGCTCCCAAAGTCTTGTGCCTGCACCAAAGAACTCTGTTATTAATGCAGTGGTGGTGAACCTGAGTTAACTTCTGCATTTTAAAGGAACTGCGTCAAAGAAGAGGAACTAATGTGCGTACATGGCAATATGCACAATTTTGTGTTCTGCACAAGTGTGATTGTTTCTTCCTTCAATGCAATTCTAGAGATGGTGTTCTCCTCAGGTTTGGGCCTTTCTTGGTGTGCTCAGAAGTGTTTCTGTGTGTGGAATTCAAAGGCAAGACGTGTTCTTGTTCTGTTACGTGTAGAAGATATATTCTTGGTCTGAGCCATTAATTTAAGAGGAAACTTACATTTATTTTTGTTAAATTGAAGCTAAAGGTTTTTAGAATAAACTTCAAAGAGGAATGGATAAGTCTGAGGAACATATAATTGGCCTGGATTTATAAACTATGCAGCTATATATATATATATATATATATCTCATGGTTACTTCCAAAAAGCTTGTCAGCTTCTTGCTTCAAAGCCACTGACAATTTCTACTGTGGTAGTTTGAATAAGCTTGCAAACATGCAAATACAATCCAAGATAACTTCTTACTAACACTAAAATCCGACTGGTCAGGTTGAGTGACAGAAGAGGCCATGCAGGGCTAAACATAAGTCTGAAGAGGATTTGTATTCCTTTGGTTGTATTCATTTTACTGCTGCTAAATCATAGAGATATGAAGGGAACACCGACAGGCATTGCACTGTAATGGCGTTCTGTGACCATAAGGATGATGTCTTTTCCAAGCATCTTTTCTAAGCAAGTACTGATGCTTTGTGCCATGTGATATAGCCATTTTTATTTGGTTGAACTTCGTTAAAGTACCTTTCAATGCTTATGTTACCTGCTTTCTTTGCTCTGCCTGTATTAATTCTGTACAATCTGAAAGTAAGGCATCTTGAATAGTTTCCACATACGTTTGTTTCGATAGGTGTCATCAACTAATTTTTGTACTATGGTAAATGCAGGGTGTTTTTGTCACTGTTATGAAGAAAATTAAAAGTAAAGATACCATTAAAAGGTGTTTTTCTTGGGGGTTGTGGGTTATTTTTGCTTGTATAACTACTTTTCAGGCTATGCTTATTGAATGATATCACTGCTATGTGTATATGGGTGCATTGAAGTAGGTATTTTTATGTATTAAGAAATCAGTTTTTGTTCTTGTGATCTGCCTAAAAAGTAAGTGTTGCGGCGATATTTTTAGGTACATAGAGTAAGTCTTTTAAGTGTATGGCCTCACGGTTTTTCTAGCAAGGTGATTTCAGTTCTGCTGACAAATTAATCTAGTGCACTGGGTTAAAAGAGGATATACTGTTCTAAAGAGACTTCCTAAATATTATCATTCACTTTAAGAATATATATGTATAATAATTGATCTTTTAAAATATTGTTACTTAAAGTAATTGAGACAGACAACATAATGTGTGAAACCTGATTAGATACCCACACTGTAGGAAAAACTTCAGCTTTCAGGATCCTTTAAGTATACGATCTCCATAACTGTAAAGTAAGGAACTGTCATGAATCACAGCAAGAACCAGTACCAGGATTGCTAAGAAACTACTCGAGTAGGTTTCCATACACTTGTAGTATTTGCAATCATTGTGTTTGGCCAGTATAAAACCAGCGTGCTTGGGTTTCTTGCCTATTCTGAAATAATGCTGCAGTAGTTGCTGCAGCAGCCTGCCCAACAGAAATGGGGCCAGGTGCAGAAAGGTTGAGGATGAGAGATGAACTCTACATTCAATCTCGTTGTCTCTGGCATAGAAGCCATACTGCTGGGTGCACCGTAGGAGTACTAAGGAAATCGAGAGCGCTAAATGTTCCAAATGAAATATCGAGCATGTTGGGCAGAGACAGTTGCTGAAGTACATGTTTATCGTCAACCCCTTTGTACAATCTAATAGGCGAAAAGTGAAGAAATTCAGTCAGACAGTGGTCCTCTGTAGTTTGGAGGAGTCTTCTAAAGATACTCGTGTCTTATGCTAGTGGAATATTTGCTTAGGAGACGAAAGAGACAGTGCTGTCAGCACGATGGTGCTGGAGCTCTTCACTCCTGCTGAAACCGTCCTGTTGTGTGGAGTATAGGGCACAAGGAGCAAGAGAGAAAGCAAGCGAGGAGGAAAGAAAACACAGGAGTGATACGAGTCCTTGTGACTCAGTTTCTCTATTAAGCAAAGATTGTTAACGATAAAGTACATGAATGGTCTTGTAAGCAGGGATGCAAGGCTTTATAATCCTTGTTCCTCCTTGCTCCATCCTTCCCAGAAGTAATTTCATAGTTAGATCCACTTTGATAGGAGATGTGGATTTGGATCCTTTCTGGAAGAGGAAGATGTTGGACTTCAATCTTCTACTCTGTCACAACGACATTTTGTGTAGGTTTTTATACTGGTGGTAAACATTACTAAAACTTTGAGAATACCTTCCAGACTGAGAGTCCGGAGGCATACAGACCAGAAATAACCTAGTGTCTTTGGAATTGACTGGTCTTCAGTGCCATGATACATTTTCAGCAAAACTGAGTGGAAGGGGCAAATATAATACCATCTGTAAAACAAGGGAAGGAGGAAGAATCTTGGCATTACAAGGTTGTCAGTTTAACTCATTGTTTTAGAAAAGCATTGGAACAAATAAATAACTTTTTTTCTGTAAGCAACTAGAAGATTACACTGATGGATAATAACTGTAATCAAGAAATCAAGGTTAATCAGGAAGAAAATATGTCAGGAATGTAATTCTCTATTCTGACAGCTTAACAGTTATGGTAGATAGAAGAGAAGCCATAGATATCTGTATACATACACATAAAAAAATAATCTGTCAGAATGGACAGATACATCAAATGGGACTTTTCCAGGAGCCTGACTTCAATTATTATTCAGTATTTTCATTAAAAGCTTTGAAAGAAGGATAGAGACTGCTTATTCAGTCTTAAGGTGAAAACAACATTAGAAAAGGTACAAGGATGTTTGGGAGGCAAGGTCTGAATTCTGTGAAGATAAAATCATTCTAGCCATTCTGTTACTTAAACGCTACAGGAAAAATAAAATAAGCTTAGCTGGGTTGCTGAGTAGAAAAGGCAGATCTAAATTTCTATATTTAGATAGGAGTAATTAACTGTACAAGCAGGGATGGGTAATGACTCCTTAGGAATCAGCAATACAAGACAAAATGTGAGTTAATAGTCAATTTTAACTTGAACTTAGGTAAACAACATCTTGTCAATGGTGTCAAACACCATTTGGAGTGCATGACAGGAACATTGTGTTAAACAGCAGGAAGAATTCTTTAGTCCTCCTTGAACATCCTAAGGTCAAAAAGGACATAGGTGAATTTAGAAAAGAAAAGATTGAGGGAACTGGATTTTTCTGAATACAGAGAAGGTAAGATTAAGGTGTCATGATAACAGCTTGCAAATATATTAAAGATTGTTGCAAAGACATAGAGAATACATTCATGATCTTTCATAGGGAGATCAGTGAGAAACAGACTTGAAGTGCAGCAACGAAGATTTAGGATGTAGTTCAGAAAAAAACCCCTTCTAGTGATAAAGATGGTGAAGCTTTGAAACAGGTAGCCTAGAGAGAATATGAGGTTTCAAGAACAAGTATCTGTACTTGGCATTGGGGGAGTACAGTGGGAGCAGATAGAGCCCTTCGTGCTAGACTCAAAGATGCATGCAAATCAGATACATTTATTAGCTTTATGTTGGATTCTTGGGAAAAATGCGTTTGTAATTGAATGTTTGTTTATGCTACTGACATGTGAAAATACTAGGAAGTAATGCAGTTAATATATGTTGAACCTCAGAATCATAGAATGCATTGGGTTGGAAGGGACCTTTAAAAGTTACGTAGTCCAACGGCAGTGAGCGGTGACATCAGGTTGCTCAGAGCCCCGTCAAGCCTGACCTTGAATCCCTCCAGAGATGGAGCTTCCACCACATCACCGGGAAACCTGTTCCAGTGCTTCACGACTTCTTCCTAATGTCTAATCTAAATTTACCCTGCTCTAGTTTAAAACGAGAAGCATAAGAGTATTGTAATTTATTCCCTTGCTCTCTCATTCTTCTGTGTAAAGGCATTTATACCTGTTAGTCTGTTAAAGGTGAAGTAGAGAACAGATTTGAACTACTTTTCTTACAGATTTTTTTTTTCCTCCTAAAATGCTGGTTCAGCACTTGACATCTCAGAGCACAACATTTTCACTGCAGAGCTGTCCTAACTCCATCCTAATGGCACCGCTGAGCCTAATGCTTCTTAGCCTGTGCTTGTTATTGGCTTTGATTTTGCAGAACTTGACAGCAAAGGTCCTGCAAATTCCAGCCTTGTAATAGCCTTGTTTCTATGTCTCATGACTTTAGAGGGAGAGCGGCGCTGAGCTTTCCCCCCCCCACACACCCTCCCGCCTCCTTGCTCTTGCTTGCATGACCTTGGTTGGAATCATATCAAATGGTGAACATCAGGTCCAAAGCCATCTCTCTGCTTGGTCCTACTTTTACTGGGAAAATAGATCTGTTCTGGTTTTCTTTCTAAACAGCAAAGGGCTTCACTTCAGGTCAGACTGTGTTTGTTCAAAAGGCTCTTTAGAGATAAAAGAAAGAATGCTGTTTTTATCTTGCAGCAACAGCGACATCCAGCAAATAATGCAGCCATCTCCCTTGGCTCCTGGGCTTGAGACACAAACAAACCAGCTACAGAAAGCAGTTCATGTTGCTGTAGACCCTCAATTTAAGCACTGTCTGTTAAAGAACATCTACATGGCCAATTTTTTCTTGTTTTCCACCCTCAGGAGGAAAAAGGACCTAGCTGGTTTTCAGTCTCAAGGGTTCTCAGTTGCAACAGATGGAAGAGCTGTCACGCTGTCGTCTTTCTTTTCCTTAAGCGGAAAAAGGACATTCATCAGCTCTTGGAATTGGGTGCAAAAATCGATAGCTCCTATGTTATTAAAGCCATTCAAAGCAGTAGTAAAACATCTTAATGTAGTGAACTTTTTTTTGGGGGGGGGGGGGAAAGCACCGAAAAAGGGAAACATCATAATTTCAGTATTAGCTAGAATATCACTATTAGCCTACTTAAATATTAGTATAGATCCAAAATATGTTTTTTTTCCTAATCCAAAGGAGATTTAATTTTAAAACCCAGAATGAATTTCTCACATTGCTTATCTTCTAAATACTTACCTCAAAATTCAATTTGTCACTAGCTTAGCTAGTGCTGTATGCATTGTAAGCTGTGACAGAATTGCTAGTACAACCTGCGCTACTCAGAAGTGACTCAAAGGCAAGAAGGAGGTGGATGGGTGCTGCTTCACTGAGCTTCTGATTATGAAGTGATCTGTAGTATGTAGCTGAGGGTCTACTGTGATACCCTTCAGTGGTGACTTTTCAAGGTTCTGGAAAAGAATAAATACGTTGAGTCTTTTGGCAAATAAAAACTTATGATGAAAGCAGTAGTGGGAAATATTTTCTTCTGTAATTGGCATTGGGTATTTGCCTGTAATTGGTCTGTGGTGTGTGTTTTTTTCAGAATATATGACAGATTTCAATTCTTTGATGACACTGTTCCTTTGAAACTTTGTGACCATCTGTAGCTCTCTAATTTTTCTAAATTCCAGAATAACCTTTGCTTTTAAAGATGGGGTTTTTCATCATTAAGCAAAATCTTGTTTAATCTCAGAATTAAGAGCTCCTATTCACTGGTTAAGGAAATCTGGAATGACATTGTTCAGGCCATGCTCTGGCAATAGCTTTTAGCAGAATTTTTTTTCACCTCTCCCTTATTTTACTACATGTGCTTTATCATAAAGTTGGAATGTATGAAATCTGAGAAACTAAGATCCAAGTGTTTTTTCTGCATATAGAACTGAGATATGGATATTTTCTTCTCATAAGCAGATGAGTGACCTAACGTCTGTGTAGCGAATGGTCTGCCTTGATGAGGCTTTAACTCCACAAAGATCTTGGGTAGTCAGATGTGTAATGAGAAGTTTCATGCCCAGCACTAGTTAAGGGTTATAGCTACTCTTGGCACTGATCACAGAATGGTTGAGCTCGGACAGGACCTCCAGTTGGACCTCTGGTCCAACCCCTCTGCTCAAGCTCGCTACCCAGGACCACAAATAGGCAGTTTTTGAATATCTCTAAGGACAGAGACTTCATAATCTCTCTGGACAGCCTCTGCCAGTACTTGATCACCCTTACAGTAAGAAAGCATTTCCTGATGTTCAAAGGGAGCATCCCCGTGTTTCAGTTTTACTCACTGCTGTTGGTCTGGTCACTGGGTGTCACTAAAAAGAGCCTGGATAAGTCTTGTGTGCACCCTCCCTTCATGTATTTGTATACATTGATAGGATCCCGCTGAGCTGTCTCTTCTCTAGCCTAAACAGTCCTATTTATAACATCATTCTTCTGCTATATCACTCTATGTTCTAATATCTTCGTGAGAACTCATTAATGTTTATATTTCAGTCATGTTATTTGCTGACTTGAAAACAGTTGTACATACAAAAATCCATTGAAGGCACTTGATTTGACAAATTAGTGAAGTCAGGGTTGAGTACTGTTTGATAAATATAATCATAATTTAATATACGAAGCTGTATATGATAATGTAAATGTTGGTTTTCAGGCCAACTCTGACTTGAATGGCTACAAATTCAGACAAATTATCTCTTTGGTCTCTCAATCTGTTAAGTTTTGGTGACTTCCTGCCATTCGTCAGTGTTTCTTTGTATTGATCACCCTAAACAGGGATAGTTCTCCTGCAAACTGTTTTAATAACATGGTGGTTTATTCATTGCCTGTTAATTTGTGTGTGCTATTGAACACCAGTCTTTCCTGTTATCACTGTCTACTGCTCTTCACACTGCTGGAAGGATTTTTTGGGTTTGCAAAGGTTAGGGGAAGTGATGTTAAATGAATGGTAAGAGCAGAATATTCAAGGAGATAACAGATGGAGAAAATTTCGTAAGAAAATGCTTGTGTCTAACAGAAAAAGCTACCTAAGAAATTAAATAAAGTGACAGCCATTTTATAAAGATATCAAAAGAAGTAGAGGAGCGTTCTCCACCATTCTCATGCTGTGTATTAGAAAAAAATCCTAGTGTTTTTTTAGGAAGAATGGTGAATTCTAGTGGTCAAAAAAACCTAGGTTACCACCTCAAACTCAGACCTTTTAAGGGAAATGCCTAAATTAACAAATCTTAGGCCTGAAGGTCCATTGAACTTTTTTGTGTAATACAGATGACAAAATAACACCAGTGTGATAAGTTGAAGAGTTTGTCTGGAGTCTGTAGGCAAAGCGGTTTATTTACAAGATGTCTTGAATACCAAAATATTAGATTATTAAGACAGAAAAGTCTTACTTATATATTTCTGATTTATGAGGCGTATAATACCTAAAAGGCAGAAGTACTTTGGATAATACACATAAGGATTATAAAATGCCTGCTATGGCATGAGACATTAATAATAATAGCAACAGTTCTTCAGTAAGAGACATCTGCTCATTGCAAGCATTTGTTTAGGTTTTAAAATAATTTATTTTTATATTTAAATATGAATCTATTATAGAGGTTTCTGTAACTCGGAACATCTATAATTGCAGTAGAAAAAAAAAAGCAGTAATAACCAAACAAGCAAGTTCTCGTAAAAGTGATTTCCTGGTACTGCTAGGCTGTTGTACCTGGAAATTGACTGTTTTGGGGCAAAATCCAATGCCAAGCTGTACATCTGTACAAATAAATTTTCTTCTGTGTTTTGTTTGCTTTTAAAATTCATACTGAATCAGTGCTGCTCCCTCTCAGTCCCTGACAACTTCTTGGTTTTTCTTTTTTCACCTCACCCTTTGCAGCTGGGGTACGTGCCTCTCACAGCCGCACACCTTTCATGCGACACGCCCCATTCAGAGCAAAGGGATGTAGTTGGCGATTTTATCTGTAAGCTTTCCTTCCAACTGGTTGTCATTGTCAGGTAGCAACAAAGTCTTGAGCCTTGTTAACTGCAGTTGGTTTTGAAAAGAGGTCCATTATTTTTACAAAGCATTAGAACCAAGAATTCCTTTATGTTGTGAATTTTTGAGGTAAATTAAGGGAAACAGGAATTATGAAGGTGGATTGCTACACACTTGTCAGTGATGTATTCTAAAATACAATTCAGAAATATCCTCTTTGCAACTCTGATGTGCTTCTAGGGGAAATATTTGTACAGGAAACACTGTAAATTATTTTGTTCAAGTATGTCGTCCGTGGTGCAAAATTCCTAGTTCTCACCTTGGCTTCGGGTTTTATTTGTCATGGCTCACTTGGGAGGTTTTTATTTTAATAATCTGTCATCATTTCCCTTTCCTTTCCACCTGTCATGCCCGACCCTATTCTCCTGCTAATCAGTGACTGAGATGTTTTTATTTCCTTGAATTTTGTCATCGTGATGACTCCTCTGGAGATAGTGCTGAGTTCAGATAATTCATTTCAACTCAGAACTCCAGACAAGTGCAGAGGAAGACAACAGCGAGTGACAGAAAATCACATTTGGAGATATAGAGGATAAGCAATAAATTTTTAAAACCCAAGTGATGAAGAAGTGGAGACACAGGTAAAGAAACAGCAGCAGAAATATTTCCAGAACTAGGACATTTTTTCAAGTCATGGATTGGAAACAGTGGGTCATGTTACCATGTCCTAAGTCCTTGCTGCAACTTGTAAAGAGGTGTTGCAGACGTGGCTTCAGATAAGGCATTGCAGTGTTAACTGAGTAAATTCTTTATTAGATTGTTTTCTCTTTGATGTGCATCAACATCCATTGCTACAACATTATTTATGTTTCAGTGGTAAGCTCATGAATTTCTTACACCAAAACTGTAAACCGGGAGGATGTGTAATCGTACTCAGCTTTTTAATACACCATAGTTTGCACAAACTGAAATTCTCACCATGATTTCTAAGATTAGAACATAAGTTTAAAGAAATATAGTGATTTAGCAAGCTGGCACTGCTGACTTCTCAGGGTTGCATTTACATCTTCTTGCAGTTTACAGCACACATACTTTATAAAATTGAAATCCTCCAGAGGTACTCAGACCCACAATAAGATGATGTTGGAAGGTGACCTCAACTGACATGTCACCTCCAGTTTTCTGCAAGACCTGATTTTTTTTTTTTACAGTTTTTGTCTTTTGGTTTGGTTTGGTGGGGTTTTTTTTGTGGGTTTGTTGTTTCTGGTTGTTTTTTTTATTATTGTTTTTCCATTTGTTTTTTATAAATTGCATGAATCACAAGGAAAAGTTGTCCAAGATCACAGAGTAAAGTTCATGGTTTGGTGCTAAATTTTCCTTAGGGTTTTTATCTCTGATTAAAGTACCTGGTTGCATGGTCTCATTAAAAATGAACCAGAAACAAGAACATATGGAAATCCTATCAAAAACAATTGCTGCAATTTGAGAAGTTATTGAAGCCAAATGATAAGCTTTAATATTAAATAGAGATGCAGTGACTACCCAACACTTTAATTTCAGGAGGATTTAACTGGTAATTGGAAAATGATTACTAATACTCAGTGGTGAAAGCTATTCTATGATGTAGCCAAGTGGCTTTCAAGCACTGATGTAGTGGAGTGTAGGTAAAGTATGTTTACTCTGTCTCCCCTCTTGTATTATCCTTGCAACAGTGCCTTGAAGAATACAAAAATTGATTCTCCTGTTTTAATCTTGAACTGAAGAAGTTATTTAGTGGTAGCATTAACTGTGCTTGATATGTGAACACAAGGAATATATCTAAATGCTTCCAAATAGGAGAAAGTTAGCTATGACAGCCATTAGTTGCCTTTGTACTCAAGCCTTCAAGAAAGCATGAAAATAATGAAATGTAAAAGATACCGTTTTGTACTTGAGGTGATAGGACTACTTTGATACCTTCTCTGTAGTAACTGTTCTTAAGTACAAACAGTGTCTCTGCTGGACAAGGCAAAAAAAAACTCTCTGCAAATCTTTCAGTCTGAACCAGGCAGCAGTTGAGCAGAGTGGACTTCAAAAAGCTCGGAGAGGAATTGATTGTTGCTGATTTTCTTCTCATGAGTCAATAACCCGGATTATCAGACAGTAAATTCTGCTAACATTCAAATAAACCATGTTCTTTTCCATTTCTTCTGGTATTTCAGAATAATCCCATCATTTTGGATGTTTCCTGTATTTGTGAAGTAATGAAGGAACTGGCATGTATCTCCTTTGGTTTTGGCACAGAGAGAAACTTTGACTCTTTGTAGCTGTTTTTTCATTGTACTGGGAGGGACAAAAATGAATGTGTGTGATGGAAAGGCCTGATCGCACCCCTGTTGAGATCAATAGCCAGTAGCCTGCTCAGTTCTACTGTTGTGACTATGGGTCTTCCTGTTGACCTGTGAATTTTTGGACCAACCCCATGAGAATGGGAGCAGGTCTCTAGCAGAAGAAAAGCAGAAAGAGCAGGAAAGTAATTATCATGACGACTTAAATAATAAGGACCTTGAAGTCTTGAATCTCCTGAAGGGAGGATGGGTCATCCTCACCTTCATTCCTTCAAAGCATTATTGTATCACCCAGCAGGTCTGCAGATGACCTTAGAGAGGATTTATAACACTGCTGAACACCATCACAGTTGTTTTTTGAATATCCTGCTCCAGGAACGGAGCCCACAAGTCCACCTTCCAGCACTTGCTCTTTATAAGGAGCATAGAGATAGTCAGGTGTCCAGGCACGTGAACTGTGCAGGACTATCTAAGCCCACCCAACGCTGGAGCCCCTTGCCTGAGGCTACAGGAGGTAATGCAAACCTGTCAGTGGCAACTGCAGACTGTCAGCCCTCCCATGAAGAGAGGGGAAAGAGTGAGGTTCCAGAATGGGTGTGGTTTGGGTGAAGAAAGAGATCTGCACTCATCTGCAGCTTGATTAACTGTGATCCCTGCTGCCTCAGACCCAGTTCCTCTGAACTGGACAGGTCCTAATAGTCTTCCTACATCTTGCCTTTCCCACACATGCCCCACGAGACCCTCTAGCTCTTGAAGTGCTGGTGGCTGCTTCTTCTCCTTCTGTGGTTCTTAACCCGCTGCATTGCCACTGCAAAATTGAATTGTGTGAACAGTATTGAAACCTGGAATCACCTGTGAGTCATTTCACAGGAAAGGTGAAAAAAGGCAGGGTGTAGAAACGTGTCTGTGGCCTGACAACAGTGGTTCTGGGCATTCGTTGCTTCAAATTATAGGAATTTAATTATTCTTATTGCTGTTTTCTTAATTTGTTGGGATGGAAAGAGATGATTCTGCCACTTGTGCAGTGGCTTCATGGCTGCACACCCTTCCCACCAGCAGGCAGCTGTGTGAAGCTGCATCCCTGGGCTTGGCAGCGCAGCCTCTCCCTCCCTGCAAAAACTGGGCTGGCTTCAGGGGAGAGGGCAGTCAGGACACCTGGTTGAAGCTCCTATCTGACTGTAGTTTGTATATTTTTTATTTTTACTCTTCAGTGGCAAATAAGTAGTTTTAAGGCAAAGGTCTAGAAGCCAACACTTGTGTTTTCTGGGCATGGGCCCCCACTGCTACTTGCGAGTAGGAAAACGTACGTGCTGCTGCTGTCTTCAACTCTTCCTTTTTCTCTTGGTGTTGTCCATACTCACGAGCATGCACTAAGTGCATCTTCCACATTAGTAAACACAAATTTTAGGCCCATGGGTGCTTGAATTTATGAATCTCAGCTGGAGTTGACACACATTTACGCGCACAGCTGAGGAAAGACAGCAAATGCATAACAGCAAACTCAAAGCACCCTAGTAATTTTTCCGGGGAAAACGAAGTTCTCAGGGCCCATTAGATATGGAGGATGTTATGATGAAAATTATTTTGTAGACTCTGCCTTAATTCGAATTTTCAATGCCTAAGTGCTTCATCTCTGCTTCCCCACCCCTCCCCAATCCCCTGCCTGAATATGGACAGATAAAGTAGTATTTGAGGAGACCTTGGGCACACATAAACAGTACATTTACATTGTTATAGAGTGTTTTATATTATTAATTAGTTCCCAAGTCTACAGATGGATATTTTTTTTTACTTTCCTTTTCATTAAAAGTGTGTTAGGATCCAGTAGCAGCTAATGATCTAAAGATATAACAGGCACTGAATTTTGCTAATTAATGAATATATAAATTCGAATCTGTTAAAGAAGAGATAATGCAACTCAAAATGTATTTTAATTCTTTATTTGACAAATGTAGATTAATATTGAATTAAAGGCTTCCTAGAATACTAATAAATATTATTTGATAAATTTCAGTAAAGCTGGATATTCTTACGGTAATGTACAGTAAATTGCAAATCTCATTATGTGGATCTTTAGAAATCCTTTCCAAGAAGAAACTAGACTGATTATCATGCAAATTGTGAGTGCAAACTAAATATTAGCTAGGAAGGTGCTATTCTGTTTAGATTTAATGATTCTTATTTTCTCAGACAGATAAACCTACTGCATTCATTTTAAAAATAAATAGTGTTATGGAATTTCCATACCTATTGTACATTAGGTTAAAGCACCAATTCTTTCCTCTTTTTTTTTTAATTCGTGTGATACAGAATTTAATTCGTGGAGATACAGAAGAATATTCTCCTTCACTCTTTCCTCCTGCTCTGAAATTTTTATTTTCTGCAGTGACTGCTTACTCTGGAGAAATGGAAGGAAAGGTGATTTGAACTGGTTTGACATGAATTTCTGGGTTCCCTGGCACCTCTCATGGACTTAATTTCTCTAGATTGTTCATGACTTCCCTACCGAGCTGTCATCCCATGTCTCTCCAAAGTGATGATGCTCCCAACTGCTTTGACAGCCTTTCGTGATGACGCGATTGTCAGGAGTGTAACTTTTGCTCGGCGTATGCAGTACGTGATGAAATTGTCTTTATGTCCAGGGTGGATTCCCATGGCAACAACGTGTTCGCTGAAAGGTTAATTACAGTCGTGTTGGTAAATGAGGAGCTCCAGGAGCTGTGTGGTGACTAATCCCATCTACCTGTGCCTACTGCTTAGGCAATGCTTAGTTTAGGAGAGTGTATAATTCCCTAAATTTTTGAATTATTCAACCCATGAAGCAATACCTTTTGCAACAGTCAGGGCGCAAGAAATTTTATCAGTGTTGTTCTGATCAGATTGGAGCTAAGGACACAATCTAGGGGCTGCCCCACTGGCACCTGGTCCTGCAGGACTGGGCACAGCTGGTGTCTTTGAAGCACGCTATGGAGGGTATTTCCATTCACCAGCTTGGAAACCTGAGAGAAACAGGTTTTTATTTCTAACTGGGTATTTTGTGAAGGTTTTCTTGGATTCCCTAAGTGCAGAAATGTAATGTCAAAATTCATAACTATTCTTGAAAACAGATGAGCAAGGAGGTAGTAACCCAGTGTTTGTGAGCAGCCAATGCATTATCTTTTCCTGCTTGTTTGACCCCATCACCAGTGGTCTGTAAGGAACTGGTACACAGAGTGAAAAGTTTCAGACCAAATCCTTACAGGTTTAATAGAATCCAGTTTATTGTATCTGACAACAGATATGAGAAAGTGTAATCTCTGCATTAGCCTTACAAAGGTATCAATGCACGGTGAATATATTGAGAGAAAACTCCTCTAAGCCAGAGCAATCTAAAACTGTTATCTTTAAGCTGTAACTAAACTTTTCAAGGACAAAAGGGTTTGAATCGTCAGGTGAAATTTAGTAAATACATCTACTCTGGCAGAGGGGTTGGACTAGACGATCTTTCGAGGTCCCTTCCAACCCCTAACATTCTGTGATTCTATGATCTTATATTTCAGTTAGTTACTTTTTCTGGTTTCACTTGTTGAGTATCACAGAGTCGCAGAATTTCTCGGATTGAAAGGGGCCCATAAGGATCATCGAGTCTCACTATACTACTCTTTAAAGAACTACCTGTGTCCTTGATTCTTCCTGTATCCAAAGGTACTCATTATCTTTGTTACATTGTTCACCATATTGACAGCTCCCTTCTGAAAGCAAAGACTAATTCAGTGGGGTTTTTTTTTTGCTTTCGGAGTGTAAAATGGAGGTAAAATACTTAGTTGCTTAACTTGAGCACTACACAGGGGTTTTTAGCAGTAACAGGCAGTCTGGGAGTGTATTCAGGTGAGGCACTGGGATATTGTTCTACCATTTAGTCCCTACATGGATGATACCAGAGAGGAGTGTATACTGCAGGATTTTTATAGGTTGCTGCCTAATTTTTATCAGTCACAAAGAAATGTATGCAGATATGAGAGGAAAAGCCAGTATGCTTGAGCCAACAAAATGTGTACTGAGCTTAGCCGTGCTTATATCCATTCTCTTTTTCTGTCTTTACCTATTTGATTTTATGCCCTTCAGAATAGCATCTATCTGTCTGTAAAAAGTACATTACTGTTTCTTTCTGACACTATGCAAGTGATAAATACTTCCAAAATTTCGCCTGACCTGCAGAGAGAAGTCAGGGACGCTTGGTGAGAGAAATTGACTCAGCAAGTAGAAAATAATCTCATATAAGGTGATCGGAATTTTAGAGTGTGGAAGGCTGTAATCACAATTTGCAAATGCGTTTGAAGATTTCCTTGTGGAAATAATCAAGCAGATGCAGAATGTTTAAACTGGATGCATGGAAATGTTTGATTTTGGGGTTTGGTGGTGTTTTGTTTTTTTTTTTCCCTACAAGGAAATCTGTTTTACAGAGATCAGTCTTTTAAATATATCTACTATGAAATGAGATGGCTTCATGCTTATTTCTTACTCCAAGTTTAGATCATTCCAGTGATGGATGCAAAATAGTTAGATACTCTGTTTCTAGTGTGATTGAAGCCTTGTGAGATGTGATAGCCGCTCATCAGCGGGGATAGCTAGCAATAAATTTGAAGGACACGATGGAGGTCACTTTTAAAAACACCTAAGTTCTGCCAACATTTTTGCAGCACCTTTGTTTATCCTTCAGCATTTGAGTTTTAGTGTCAAAGAAAAGAAAAAAAAATGCAGAGAATTAATAAAATGTAGATGCTGAGATTTTTTTAAACTTACTGTATTTTTCTCCAATACCTTGTCCCCTTTGCATAGAACAGAGTAAGCCAAGTATAGGACCACAGAAAATGCAGGTGCTGGATGGAGAGTTGCTATTATCTATAATTGTTACTGAAATAATCTCCGGTATTCACATTGCAGATAACCATCCTGGCAGGGTGCTGTCATCCATTGAGAATGGGGTTAATCTGATTGTTGTGGGGACAAGAAGGTGAATATTAATAAATAGGGCATCTGACTGTAAAAAAAAAAATGCATCAACAACGTCATTCCCCAGTTTTAGTTTGGTATCTGGAAAACAAATGTAAAAGCTGTGTTGTAACAACGTGGGGAAGGCACGCCATGGGTTACTGCTTTGTGTGGATAGTGTAGATGCAGTGCTGAAGTAATGCTTTTGGACAGCTAAACCGGCATGTAAAAAATTTGTGTATGGTCTGTCTAACAATAAAATTATTTCCAAAAACTTTCAAAGTTTCCTTGGGGGGACAGGATATGTCAAGCAGAAAAAAAAAAAAAAGGCACACTAGAGCTGTATGCTGGTACGATGATAGGGAGTGACTTCAAAGACAAGAACCCTCGTCAATAGGTTTTGACCCAAAGCTTCACTTGCCCTTAGTAAGGTTTAATCTCCACATTTGTATGTAAAGGCTAGAAAAGCACGTGTTTACGTAAAAGACATGAACATTGGCTTCTAAGTGGCTGGCCTGCTGCCATCTTTGGGTAATCTACTACAATAGCATATGCTGGCGAGAAAACATGTTTATGTAAATGACCAATTTGGAGACAAGGAATGCTGAGTGGGATTTGTCTCATCTGAGCATGTGTGATGTTAGAAGACAGGAAGATTAGCGTCGTCAATAGTAATTACTCCCTCTTCCTCCAGCCTTTGCAGGGGAAGAATGATACCCCGAGCACTTTGCTGCTCACTACCTGCTGCTGTGTGATAATTGTTTTGGGTCAATCAAACTGTAATTAAAAAACATCGTTGATAATTTGTCTGCAAAGAAACACTTGCGAATATGCGTTAATGGGAGGTCAAATTGTGTCATCACTTACCTTAATCAGATAAAAATTTAATAAAAAATAGCTGAAATTTACCTTGGTCTTTTTGCTTGATTGTGGAAGTGTTGGTCAGTAAATGTTCACCCTGTTGACTTCTATATGCAAAACTAACTGATCAAAGCAAGAGTACAGGATGACATACAAGGACATCCAGGGATGGCATACAAAAAAAGATATGTGTATATATAGAGATAACCCTTTACAAGTAGGATAACAGCAATTGCTTAGCAACTATAGCTGAGGAAGACTGAGCGATTTGGTTTCTTCTACATGTTTAAAGGCTTTCTCCTATTTTTTTGTATTTAAAGTATAACGACAAACAATTTTCATGTAATGTTCCAGTAGAAAAAATACCATAGGTCCTTATAGTAGAACTCAAACCTGCTCAACTTACCTGGATTTGCACCAAAATATGTATTTCAAGTGATTTGAAAGGAAAATCATTGAGATTGACTCCACTCAGGTTACTTCAGGAACAAAGATTTTCTAAATCTTTGCAAGTTTGTAACCTGTAATCTTCTATTTGGAATTTATAATGTATAGGGATAATTGAATAATGTGTCTCAGGTACATTTTGATATTGCTGAAAATAATAGATAAATTTTGTGTTTAGAAAGGAGGTAATTTTATGTCATTTCAACTTTGGTTGCCATTGATTTTTAAATCAATAGTACATGCATACAGATGAAAGTAGTAGTAGCAGATGTGTTAGTTGATGCAAGCAAATACCTTCAAATTATCAGATGTATGTAATGAATCAACTTTTATGCCCCAGATATGAGCTTACAAAGCTGCTGTGTTCATTAAGTTGCGTAGCTGGCACTGATGTTGGTAGCATAAATGTCAGTAAATACTCCTGGTGTGTGTGTGTGTATGTGAATATGTATCCAAATATTTATTTACATGAATCTCCAAATTACATTGGGGTCATATGAAAGGAGAAATTTGTTAATCTCTGAGAGTGATCAGAGATATTTGGCCAAGAAATCCTGCAGCGTTGGTCCCTGACAACTCTGAGTCCCACTTCAGAGAATATCACCATTAGGTACCTGAAGGGAATGTACCTTGGCAGAAAGATTAGTGTGTGGAATGGTGCCAAGGAAGAACAAGGATTCTGCATTAGCTATTGTTATGGTATATACTTATTCTGATTTCTGGTTGAAAACCTGTCATGGACTATATCCAGTCTGGCTTTGGTTTAATCTTTCAACAAATGTGCGATTCAACTATCTTTTCTAGATACATTGTGTTCAGTTTTTGTTCAGTTTACTGGTCTTTCTCTAAATATGCATCCTGCAAGTGTACAGGACATTGCCTTCACTTCAGTGCTTTTTATCATTATAGCGTAGCTATTTTGTCAGTTGCTGTATTTTGGTATTCTTGTTCTGATGCTAAAAAACTATTTATGGTTTTAAACAACCAGATAAGACTTGTATCTTGATTATGGGTTATGAATTTGGTTCTGTAAAAATGGTTAAGTAAAAACGGACTAGGAAAGGTATTAATACTGCAAGAGAGTATTTTGCAGCATTCTCAAATATGTCAATGTACAGCCTTATGTGTGTAATTTTTTGGTGGAAAAGAAGACTTCAAATGAAGTTTATTCAGAGCAAATAAGCACTTTCAAATGTGAAGCAATTGTGCTCAGGAAAAACATTGGTTAGTCTGTGGTCTGGGACATCGTTACCAATCATTCATGCCATGTTGATTATAGAAATTTTTCCAACTGTTACTTTAGAGGGCCCAGATTTAATTTGTAGAGTGATTTTCCTCTTTGGCCTCCATCTTCACATCAAAGCCTAAACATTCTGATTGCTTCTGTGATTGAGGCAAATCTCTGTGGGAGGAGATTTATTCCAGTATATATCTAGCAGATAGGGTGGGGATTTTCTTTGCTCTCATAAGTAGATTATGTGAAAGCAGGCATAAATTGGGTCTCATTAGTGCTGGATATATGAAGGCCAGTTTCTTCATTCTCTCTCTACTAATAATTAGCATAAAATGTAACTCCATGCTCCAATGTGCTTTTGTGATCTCTTTTTTTTTTTTATAGCTGACGTAAGTCAAATACATTTTATGCTTAAACAGTGCTCCACATTATCAGAATGTTGTACAGATCATTAAGAGTCCTTGTCATTCCCCTTTCATTTTTGTGATGAGAAAAGGTATTGTCATCATCATCATCATCTTTACAGAAAAGTCTAACGGACAGAAAAGTGAAGAGGCTTCCTCATCGTGATTCACTGGCAGAGAGTCAGCCCCACATAATAACAACGCCCAGAGTAGAGCGGGTGGTCACTAGGGTGCAGTTCTGACTACTGAACCGTGCTGCCTTGCTGGGAGGAGAGGTAAGAGAGGATTTAATAAGAACTGCTAGGCAGCCCGGAGGCAGCTATATTCGGAAATTAGACAGTATTTATTGCAAGATGCACATAGCTGTTGTATTTCCTTGCCAAGGAAGTGATAGCATAAATATTCAGCCAGATTTCTAATTATTCCTATCCAGTTAAGGGCACTATGCAATCTGTCTGGAGTTAAATCTATGTGAATAGAATGGCCATTTTAGTTGCAAGACAGCTTCCCTCTCCTATTCTGTTGTCTTATGCAGGGTATGCATCAAGCATAGCCATCACATTTCTGTAATTCCTCCCAGCAGGTGACCAGCTTCAAATTAAATTTTTCAGAAGTGGTTTTGTTTCAGTTATAGTGAGACCCATTTTTTAAGTAAACAAAATAGTTGCACATCAAACATGTATTTTATGACTCCAGTGAAGTCCTGCTTGAGGAGATTTTTTTCAATTCACACCGATATTTGAAGAAATAAATAACTGTAGGCTAACGATGCATGGGAATCAAGCACTAGAAGCTGGATTTAGAAGTAAACATTAGTTTTGTCTCTTCCTGCCTTCTGCATTTTGGGTATGGTACATTTGGGTTTCTTTGTGTTCATTTGTGTAAGAGAAGGATAAGTGAAACCAAGTGTGACTTTAGGGATTGCACATTTGTGGATTTTGGACTATGAAAGTATGAAATTCCTTTACGTAAGATATGGGTCATGAAATGGACTTATTTCCCTTTACTGTCTACAGATCTCATTCTATTTAAATCTTTGCTAAGTTCAGTCAGAAGAATTTGTTTTACCTCATCCCAGCTATGTAAATGAGTAATTTTTGTTGTCTCACTAATTTTAAACAATTCTCTCTGAAAGTGACACTATTACATCTGCTCCTTCACTCCTTGGTACTGTAGTCTTAGTAGCTCATGTCCGTTTACTGTGTTGTCTGTTCTCAGACTTAAGCCCACTTAGGCCCACCTGTCCAGTTTTATTATCTAAATATGATTCCTTGATATTCACATCTGAAATGTGCATGTACTGTGACTTGGGCTTATCTCATGTAATTTGTGTTTCTTTGTGACTTTTTAATTCCAGGTAAAACCAGATGAGGAAAAAAAATCTCATAATTGTGAGCATCATTGAACATGAAAGCAGAAAAGGAATCCAGAACTGTTGTCCTCTTTGTAGTCTTAGCACAAATCAAGCTCAGGCTAACAAAAAGCAGGCAACCCCAACGGATCTTTTTGCATTTTCAGTTATTGTCACAAAAGCATCATAAATAATACTGTCTGAAACTAGTAATCATTCAAAATATTTTTTCTTAGGAAATCCCATTTTTTAATTAATATTAATTAGTATTAATTTTTATCAACACACTACTTATAAACTATCTTATGCATATTGATGACAGCGTAAATGGAATTATTTTTTTTGCCTTTCGCTTTGAGATCCTCAGTCTCACATTTAGGCCTCACCTTGGTTTGACCAACATAACATAAAGATATTAGCAAATTTCTTGAAGCTTCATAATGTACATTTCTGTAACAGATAGGCCTTTTGAGTGTGTACCATATTAAAAGAGAAAAGCTGAAGGGAACATGAGCATGGTGTTTTGGATTTCTGTAGATGAAAAGTCCTAAGGACTTTGTTTAGTGAAATCTTATAAAAAAAATTACCCAGCTGAAGTTCTTCCCAATCCGCATATACCATGTAGCTGTAGTTGTCAGATAATACAGCATCCAATGAGTTCAGTCCTTGACAGGTTTGGATATGTGTAAAAAGTAATGAAATAAAGTAGATGACATAAAGTTTAACCTCCCACCCTAGGAGGTTCCATAGTTCTGTAGTTTGAGGTCAAAACGGTTGCCTAAAATTGTGACTGTGGGGTTGTACCAGGGTAGCATCTCACGCTGTGGGTCAACATTATCTAATCTGCCAGGCTTCTGTTATAATCTAATGAATAATTTTTAATGGCTGGTTGGAAGAATAAAATCTTAAATCAGAATCTGCAGGGAGGTACTGGTATTTGTATTCACATACTGATCATACTCGTTTTTATCAGCTCCTCAGTGTTCAAATTTGCCTTTACCTATGTTTGTGATACTTGCAGATGACATGTAGCATTTTTTTCAGTTAGTCCTGTTGCACTTCATATTCAACCTTGTTCTAATAGGCATGTTCTCTCTCAGTGAATCGGAAATACAGATCTTCCAGCTGAAGGATTTTTACAGCAGTGTTTTCTTGCCTGAGCCACTTCTCTATTGTACAACTATATACTGAAGAAATGTCAACATCTTCTGAAATAATCATTTCCTGAAAGAGAAGGGAATGAAAAATTGTTGCAGTAACAGAGAGTAGTGGAAAGAACTAGCAGAAGCAGATGAGATTTACTTTTGCTCTTCTTGCACAGGTGCTTTATTTTCTTCCAAATATTTGTTTCAGGTTCAAATCTGGCCTCTCCTTGAAACGTTGTTTTACATAATTAATTTCTTGGTGGGGAAACTCTAATGACATGTCTGGTTTATTCTGCAGGCATCTATTCTTTGATAGCAGGTCCTGATAGAATGTTTTAAAGCCTTTCAACTGCCAG
Organism: Trogon surrucura; assembly: GCA_020746105.1. Classification (NCBI taxonomy): domain Eukaryota; kingdom Metazoa; phylum Chordata; class Aves; order Trogoniformes; family Trogonidae; genus Trogon; species Trogon surrucura. The sequence continues at coordinate 69,777,566 of CM036620.1, forward strand.
ATGGCTGTATGAACTTTCAAGAGAACTTTTTCATTCTGAACCTGGGCTCAGGTTATCTCAGTCCAATTGTTTTGGTTCTTGAATTCTGAGCTAAGCATAGGAGAAATTTCACTGTGAGGGTGACGGAGCACTGGCACAGGCTACCCAGGGAGGTTGTGGAGTCTCCTTCTTTGGAGACATTCAAAACCCGCTTGGGCGCGTTCCTGTGTGACCTACTGTAGGTGATCCTGCTCTGGCAGGGGGGTTGGACTAGATGATCTTTGAGGTCCCTTCCAGCCTCTAACATTCTGTGATTCTGTGAAATACACAAGTACAATGCTACTTCATTTAATGATACATGCTCATTGTATTTTCCTTTTGCTGTGTGCCAACAGTGACCCATTTCATGATGGACTAATTTCCTTAGTATTACATGATTTTGGGGGGTTTTGGTAGTTGTTTGGTTATTTGCAAATAAATGTTGAATTTTTATATAGAACCTGAAGAATTTAACTAATTTGGCACGAAGAGATATGCCTTACCAAGAAAAAAACAGTACGACTCTTTTTGCCTTTTAAGATAAGGTTGTGGTTTAACTGAGTTTTTAATTTAGTGACATGCTTTTTATTCCAAGGATTCCTACCATTAGTTGTTAGCAAAAAAACCCCAAACCATCCCACTCCAAAACAAGCCTTTATGTTAGGACTTAATTATTTAGAACTCAAAATGAACTTAATATCTAAAAACTTCATTAGGTAATCACAGTAGATACTGCACTGTGTCACCGTGTTTGATTTTTCTGTTGATCACCTTAATTAACCATAACAAGGAGAATTTAAGTGGCTAGATGACTTGAACACATAGCAGTGAAAACGGTGTGCTGAGGTACCTTTGAAAATATTGTATCCTCTGTTTACTGTAATCTGTGATAACGATGAACTTTATAAATGCTTAGGGTAAAACGGGCTACAGTGGAATCAAGCACTCTGATGCATTCAGTAATAATTTTGATAAAATCTTGATTTTCAGAGCATAAGCATTTCTTTCGAAATATTACAAATGCGTTGGTGAAGCCACAAGGATCCTTGAACATGTTTTTCCCTCTGTGAGATTTGCTGTAACACTCTGCCAGTTGCAAGCAGAACCAGAAGTAACAGGAATGCTTTAAACAGTCAGAGGAATTGGAACATCCATAAATAATCAAGAGAATGGCATTGACCTTGACTGAAGTTTGAGTTGCTATTGGTCTTAAGCTAAATAGAATGTTATGTTTTGTTTTCCTTACATGTTATAGGAGAGCCTGATCTGAAGCTGAATCTTCCCATATCCTCTACTGGATTTTGAGTAGTTTCAGATTAATCTCCCGTGGTTATTAAGGGGGTTAATAAGTTAATATTCATGTAGTACATAGAAAAAGTTAAGATAATCCCTACACAGTGGGTACATTGAATTTAGAAGAAGCTGTAGTCCAGGTATAGATGGAGAGAAGGGAGGATGAAAGGTTGAGGCAAGCTACACATCTACACAACTGTGGCTATGTCATATTATTCAGGAATATATACTGCTGTGTCTAGCGATAATTGAGGAGCTATAGCCTCTTTAATCTTCCATATCCAATAAATCTGTCCTGTCTCAAATAAGCCTTCCAAAAAGTTTAATGAGTGGCATCATGCTCCTTGTACCACGTGAGTATGGTTTTACTATTCTTTAATAAGAATGAGTGTTTGGGGTGGGGTGGGGATGGGGGGGGAATTACTCTCTTTGAGCAAATTTATAGATAAAATATTGTTGGATTATGCTGATTATTAGGGATTCAAGGTGAATGTTTTCAGGCTTTGTTATCTCCATCTTGTCTAACTAGTGATGCTAGCATGTGGATATTGTCTTACCTAAGCTATTCTAGACAAGCAGAAGATTTGATTATTTGCAAGTATGTCCCACGAGCAGCTCTAAGAGTAAGGTGACATGGAACTCAGGTACTTCCAGGTTTAGCTCTTGTAAATTAAGTACAGTGCCATTGCATTTGGGTTTCCAGTCGTAATATTTCACCTTCAATCTGAAGGATTCCTTCTGAGGGAGAAAGCCAGAGAGGGAGGAGGATGAAGATGGGAGAAGAAGATTGAAGACTGTTTAGAAGAATTGGAGGCTATTCAGAAGAAACTTGTTTTCACATGGTGATGGTGTGTTCGGAGTAGTGAAACCAGTTAGCAGGATTCTGGTCTTGCAGTGCAGTTCCTACGGGCATGTTGAGAGAGGAAGAAAAGTGACACATTAATTTTCACTTACTCATGACTACCTTTTAAAGATACTTCCTGCTCTCTCTACCCCTTCCATGTGGAGATTACCTAAAGAGCCTGTAGTATCAGGAAAAATTTATTTACACAGTATTTTAGTATGCTTTTGTTTGAAAGCAGAGATACTGTTAAACTGCACTGACCCATGAAGTCCTTCCTTTCTGCTGTCTTTTTTAAAACAGAAAATTGCTGCCAAAAGGATGTTCCCTTGTTTTATTACTTGACATTTCCTTGCCTCACTTTTTCAGTAAAGTACGATTGAGATCACAGAGGATAGTGAACTTTTGAGGTAAAAAAATCAGGGACAGCTGCAAAGTATGTTTTACAGCCAAAGAGGATCACTTATCATCTGTGCTACAAAGAGCCATGGGCTAGCTTCTGTCTCTATGCACGTCTTTGGAGAAAAATTTAAAGAAAACCAAAGTTGCTGAGAAGCATTCTTTTAAACTTGCTCTTTAGAATAGAAATGCTTGAGAATTGAACAGAAGAGTTTAGAGAGCTTACTGAAGTGCTGTAATAAATGAACATATTTGACTGTGGATAAAGTTGGCTGGACACATCTTCCTCCGGAGATGAATAATGCAGCCTGTGTCGCAGCCAGAGGGACCAGTTAAGAGTGGTCTGAACTGCTTGCAGCCCCCGGGAGATACTCACAATTGCCTTTAATGCTTATGTAGCACTTTCCCAATGTTTAACTGCATTACTGGAGGCTTGCAACTTGAAGGCTTCTGGTGACTTAAAATGGAATAGCTGAAATGCATTAAAATGAAAAATGCCCACAAGAAAGTGTGGTGTTCCCTGCCTAAACCTCCAATTCTGTAACAAGAACATGATGAAGAACAAATACAGCCAAAGGGCAGAAACCTCCTCCTTATGGACATGCTTTAGGACGGGAGCACTCAAACAGGAACAAAAGGAGACGTGAGTTGCCTCAAACTTGAGCTTCACCAAATGTAGCTTGTCATGTACAGAGTATGCACCAGGTCACATACTCAGCAATCAAACACAAAACAAAGATGATGTCATATTGATGGCAGTGATAGATAAAGGGTTTTTTTTTCAGCACAATAGCAATAAATTAAACACAAGTTCTTGCTAGACAAAATGTGATCTGACCCTAACATGTCTGTAACAGGACGAGTAAGGAAGACATAAAATAAGACTGAAATAAAGCCAGTCCATGTAAAAGGAGAAATATGTTGCAGTCTGTGAATTTGGAAAGAACAGCTAAAAATTTACTTTTGCCTTAAGTGAAACTGAAGTCAGTAAAGGATTTTGGCAGAGCAAAGTAAGAGTCCTGTCTCTGAGTTCCCTGCAGTCTGATGGAGCTAAAAATTGGCTCCTATACAAAGCACCAAGCAACAGCATCCTGAATAAACCTCCTGCTAATATCAGGTACAGACTAAATAGCAAGGTTTTGAAGCAAGTAATACTAGATGTCTTTCATAAGCTATTAATGGCAATGCATTATTGCCAGGAGATAGTGTGGCATTAGAAGGTAAAATGCAGAGATGCCAAAACCATAGGATCATGCTGTGCATGTTGTCTAAGGGAAGATCCAAGTATTTGCGGTTGTCATTAAAGTTGCCTAGTATTTCCTAATTTGGGACTTTTCGGTTGCTTATTACTCTGCCTGGCCTTAGTTTGATAAAATTTAGAACGAATTTTTATATTACATGTCTATTACATGATTGTTTTAATTGTGAAAGTTCTAGCACTCGTGTGTGTGTGTGTGTGTGTCCCCGGTAATATTAGGCAGTAAATGGATGAAGACTATTTATACATTTTTGCCAGTGAATGAAGGAGGTATGTAGAACTATGTGCGAGAAGGAATGGAGCATATACTCAAAGACTGATTTCAAATATGTACCTAAGAAGCTGAGCCAAGGTTGTACAAGCAATGTTACTGTAAGTTTTGGCAGATAGAGCTTAGCATTTCTGGTCCATATCTCTGGGACAGGAGTGCTGGAATATTAAGAGCTCGGTAAACACATCTGTGCAGGCCCATGTGAATTTTTCTCTGAATCAGTTATTTTTGTGCCTTCTTCACCAGACAAGTCAATCCTGGAGGCCTCTATCAGGGCAAGTGCAACACTGTCCCTAAGATAACCAATAGGCATTCCTGTTCCTTGGAGTGCCAGAAAAAGTAGTGCTTAATTCTCTCCCACGCACATAGAATCATAAAACAATTCAGATTGGAAAAGACCCTTAGGATCATCGAGTCCAACCATTAACCCTACACTACAAGTTCACTCCTAAACCGTATCACCCAACACCACATCTAAGCGACACTTATACACATCCAGGGATGGTGACTCAACCACCTCCCCAGGCAGTCTATTCCAGTGTCTGACCATGTCTGACCACTCTTTACGTGAAGAATTTCTTCCTGATGTCCAGTATACACTTGCCCTGTTGCAACTTAAAACCATTCCCCCTGGTTCTGTCCCTAATTACCTGTGAGAAGAGACCAGCACCAACTTCTCTACAATACCTTTCAAGTAATTGTAGAGCATGATGAGGTCCCCCCTCAGCCTCCTCTTTGTCAAACTGAACAGTTCCAGCTCCCTCAATCGCTCCTCGTAAGGTCTATTCTCCAGGCCCTTCACCAGCTTTGTTGCCCTTTTCTGCACTTGCTCCAACACCTCGATATCTCTCTTGTACACAATACTCAAGGTGTGGCCTCACCAGTGCTGAGTACAGAGGGACAATGACCTCCCTACTTCTGCTGGTCACACTATTTCTAACACAAGCCAGGATGCTGTTGGCCTTCTTGGCCACCTGGGCACACTGCTGGCTCATATTCAGCTGCCTGTTGATTAGAACCCCCAGGTCCTTTTCCTCCAGACAGCCATCCAGCCACCCTTCCCCGAGCCTGTAGCGTTGCATGGGGTTGCCACAACCAAAATGCAGGGCCCTACACTTGGCTCTATTGAAATGCATGCAGTTGGCCTGGGCACATTGTGTGGCAATAGAAGTATTATTTGGTTTTCCTTCCTCCTCTTTTCACTCCCAAAATTGGTGACTTGACTCTGGTGTTATTTTAGACTATTTTCTGGTCTCCTGATGAACAATTTATCCTTTTGACACAGAAAGACAATTATGTGGTAGGCATGTTACACTTCCTAGGAGACATAAAAGAGATAAGTGAAAACAAGTGTGGTTTTATTGTCAACAGCTAATGCGTTGGAACCCAGTTTCAGTGACTTTACTCATTGTGTACATTAGTTACAGAAGTAGCCTTGCTGGATTTATTGGATCTGCTCATAGAACAGGAGTCTCACACCATTAGTAAATGTAGAGAAGTGGTTCTCTAGCACTAGATCAGGCAGACGATCTGGAAGAAAAAAAGTTGAGGTCTTCATTATTTCTAATTTTGACTTCTAGCATGTTCTGTTAAAGGTAGTAGGAACTGATAGGAACATGAAGGGAATAAATAAATACTGATGTAGCATATCAAGATTTAGTTTCTCTTGGTAAGGGAAAAAATGAGACATTCTGATGTTAATAGCTCAGCACACTGCAAATATAGCAACACACAAATCATGTGAGTAGTTATTTGCATGGTTGACCAAACAAATATAATTGTGCTCGGTCAACCTGATGCAATAGTGACACATGATGTTTCCTTTCCAGTAAGACACTATGTGCAGTTTCATCATGCTACATTGAGTGGGTCGGTAATCAACCTAGAAATATTTTGGGTAGAGGAAAACGAGTGGGTTTGGGGTTTTTTTTTTTGGTAAATACCAAGGAAATTATACTGTAGCTGTGTTTCTGCTTGATGTTAATGCACCTGCTTTTCTGCCAGGTGAAACGTTACACTTTATAAACCTCAAATCACTATCTGATTTGAATATGCATTGTTATTTAATCTTATTATTTTCCATCTTTGTAACTTAATTTCTTGTTTTTTCTTCGAAACGTGCATGAAATCAGATGACTGTAGTTTGTTTTCAGCAGCAGTGTCCAGTTACTTCATAATATTTTTGGAACGTGCATGTAGAAAAGTGCATAGATCCCTGAGCACAAAACCCTAACCTGTGTTCATAGTGATGATAAAAAAATCAGTACTTATCCAATTACATACCTGCATCTACTTGTATGCATAATTATGCATGTGACTTTTGAAAAATTGTCATTCATAATTATGGTTACTCTACCACCGACAAAACAGTCATTCATCTTAATGTTGCAAGAGCATGCTTGGCATTATGTCCATTTGTGTAATATAGTTAGCAAGTTTATGATTATAAAAACATGTCAATCCCTAAATAGTTGGGAAAGATGATAAATTGTAGCCATGGCAGGTAGCACTTCAGAAACGTGAACACCTAAGTTTTTCTGTGCTGACATCAACTGCTGGAAGTGTATCTGTCCTTTGGGGAGCCATCATTTTCTTGTTGTGTTTTTTTTTTGTGAGTTTTTTTTGGGGGGAGGGGGAATTATTTTGTGGAAAGTGTGCAGAAAAGTAACATTTCCATGCCATAGTCCATAACCAAGCTGGAAAAAAAAAAAAGAAAGCCAGAATCCTCTCATGTTTGTTTTAATGCTAGAGGCATTTTGTTAAAAGATTTAGTGTAATCAGTGTTTTTTTTTGAAAAATCTTACTGCAAAACTTTGCAACAAATCAACTTTTCAAGAATTGCATTTTGCTTAATTTTCTAAGCAAAGTAATTTGGCTCAAACATTTCGCAGAAATATTTTTTGAAATTATGAGAGAAGCTCATAATATAATTTTCAAGTTTTGGATCACACTATTACCTTCAAGACACTAATATTCTTCTTATACTAAAAAGGTTTCTATTGCATATGGGGCACTGAGTTTAACGTTAAAGTTCCTCATGTTGAAAATGTTTGTAAAAGTGTTATTGTGATTGAACTGCATGTAGTCAGATACGTTGGTTAATTCTTCGTATTACTGTTGTGTGTCAGGATAATAGATTGCTGATTTATGTTTCCTCCAGTAATTTTCCAGTCTATTTATGAGTATGCTGAAGCATTTTAGGTGTTATGCTGTCTATTTCCTTACTTCCGAACTAATGATACAAATCCTGTGTGAAGTTCTCTGTCCGTAAGGTTTACAGATCAGTGCTATTTCTCAACTTGTTTGATATCATATGCTTTACACAGATATTAATGATTGTGGTCGTTTCAGGATTATTTTTTTTTTTTAACAACAGGATTAGAAATTACGAGGAGCAACAAAAATTATACTAATGCCCCATAACTGTGAAGGGTTTGCCAAATTTATGATTCTCATGAGATATTCTAGCAAATGTTCAGTGGTGGATTCTCATAGCAAAGATCCTTGGGAAGGGCTTGGTGTCTTAATCTTAATCATTCACACAAGTCCTTCATAATCTACTTTTAGTCTGAGGAGGCATCCTGCCCACTGCCAAGTTTTTTTTCCCCTTGCTATTCTAAAATAGTGTTGAAGTTAAGGATGTGCTCCATGGATTGCCGATTGATTTCAGGCCCTGATTGTAGCTTCTATGTAACAAATGATGATTTTTTTTCTCTGAAATTTTTGGGAAAAATTAGGTTTAAAGGTGTTAAATCTATTCTAAAACCATGCTTCAGCCAAAAGTTATGCTTTTCTTCCATCCTTCTTTTCTGAATAGCTGCTGAGATGGAACCGTATTTTTATTTCTTCAGATCTTTTTTTTTTTCCTGCCACCTTGATTAAAACGTGAAATGGCAACGAATTCTTCTCTCAGAATGTATCTGCACAGTATTTGGTAGTAATCATGTAATCTGGCTGATTACATAGGCTGATTACTAAAGCAGGTGCTCAGATTGATTACACAAACCAGTGTCCCTTTTGCAAATAACTGTCATTAAGGGGAAAATTGTGCTCTTATGCTAGTTTAATTCCAAAGTCATGCCATTAAAATTAGTGGAAAGTCTTTGGATTTCAACCAAGATAAGGTGTTTCGTGAACAGTTAAGATGGCAGACTGATAGCCATGTGTTTTGGGCACCTTAGAGCATTTTTTTTTTTTTTTTTTTTCTTCAAGTGTTCTCCTAAGACCAGACAGAACATTTTGGGGTGATTGTGTGGTCTGAGATATAGATTAAAGAAAGGAACTATGTAAAGTGCAATTTTGGTTTGTTCTTTTTAAGGAGTGGGAATTTCAGGTCTGTTATAAACAAAGTATTTCGTTTTGTTGGTGTCATTAATGGCACTGAAAAATTGTTTGAAAATATGCACCAAGCAAAAAAATATAGCATACTTCAGGAGTAACATTTATTTGCCACAGCTACCTCTGCAATTCCTAATGTGGGTAAAGCTCTTCCTTGACAGCTGCAGACCTTTCTTCAGTTGAAATATGATTCCATTAATGTAGAGATGCATTGAGGTTACTTGGATACTAATAGTGTCCCAATATGTCCTGATAAGACCTGAAGCATTTCTACATCCCCCATAGGGAATTCATTTGCTACGATGAGTAGGATGGTGTTAGTATGACTCTCAATGTATCTGCCTTGATCTTTGAATTGTTCTGCTTCGTGAGATGAACTACATCTTACAGCAAAAGCAGAACACATGCACTGAACCCTAATATAGGAAATAAAGTTGCACTGTTTTGAAGTTTTACTCTACATCATAGTGTTTCTATGTAACCTATATAGTCATAATAGTATTAAAGAGGTAACTAGTAGAGATCTGAGGAAAATCCAGCAAGTCAGCAAAATACGCTACCGTAAAACCGATAAGTCTGCAGCACTCTCATAGGCAGTTTCAGCAGTGTTGAACTCGTAAGAGACTGATGTAGTGGCCTCTTTGAGCCTTAAATGGTATGAATCTGACTTTTTTTTATAGCTAAGCAAAATGCAGCAATTGTTCTATGTTTTTATGGTAAATAAGTACTCCTAAAAATTTCTTGGTATGGATAATTTAATGCATAACTGACTCTGCTGTTGCAGTCTGTGTTTTAGATCAATTCCTTCAACAAATGGAAGCCTCACAATAGGTATATTTGAGCACTATCTGGTGCTCAGAGTTAATACTAAGGCACAGAGCAAAACTTTTTATGGTTTTCTTACAGAGCTTCATTGTCTTTTTTTTTATAGCACAGAATGAGAGACAAAGGGTTCTATCCTTCAGGTTTTTCAGTTACTTGACTTTCTTAAGCATGCCCTGCATTTGAGCAGGAATATTGCTTAATGCTATCATACTGCAGTCCAAGTTCGTTGAGCTACAACCAACAGTGTCGTGATTTGAACAGAGCTGAGTTGATTCCGTTGTCTAATCTGTAAATTCACACCCTGCTGTAGAAGCAATAGCTTATCAAAACTTGATTAAGAGGTAGAAACTGGTGAGGCAGGATAGGAATCTCAAATGCTACGCCTTTTGAACTCACACTTGAAAACCCTGGTGGCAAATAGCCGATAGCAGTAGGTTGCTGTCACAAATGCTTGAACAGGTTCAGTAAAGAGCAGTGGTGCACATCTGTGTCAGCTGTGTATCAACAGTGATACCTGTCCCTCAATTACACTTATCTCTGAAGTTTCATGGCTAAATACCACCTTCATAAAACATACTAAACAAGGATATTTTATGAGCACAGCTCTATAAAAGTTGACTGCTTTGTATGATGCTGAGTTGGAAAGTTACTGATGTAAAGAGGAGGTGAAATTCAGAAGAGAAAAACACATTAATAAACCCTAGCTCCTGACTTTAATGAATGTTGATTGACTGTGTTACTTTTAGGTAGGTTTGAGTCGTAATAAATGTCAAATATGATTCAGTTCACACAGCACTGTGAAAAGAACTGTTACTTCCCTCAGAGAAAACCTGACAGCCGAACTTTCTTAAAGGGTTTTTCTGTCTTGCTCGTTTTTTCTCTCTTTTTAATGAAGCGTTTCACAATTGACACTTCCTTAACAAAAGGTAGCACAGGTCATTCTATTAAACAGAATATTCTTCCATCAACGGCATCACGGATGTAGTCTGAGATCAAGAACTCTTACTTCTTTTTCATCTGATAGAAAGGATGAGTTCTTACCTGTAAAAATAGTGTGGCATTCTGAACTGATGTCTCCAGACTGCAGGTGCTTGGTATTAATGGCACATGGGCACATGTTGAGAACAGGTGTTTACCTGCCATAAATATGTAAAAAAAAAAAAAAAATCCAACTGATATTTACATATATATATACATGAAACTAAGAAATGTGTGGCATTAAGTTCTTGTGTAAAACAGACAATGCCCTACGTTAATACCCAGCTCTGCAACAGACTTCACATTTCCGGAATCCTTTGAGGAGTGATTTTGGGGAATGGTGTGGGAGGAGAGAGAGGATCAAAATTACTTAGTGCCTATGATGAAGATTGGATTTTCAAGAGCTTAAAGTACTGAGTTATGACATACTTGGAAAATGTACTCACGGGGTCAAAACAGGAGTTGCTGTATGTTGCAGCATTTTTGAAAACCGCGACTTTATTTACATGCTGCAATAGAAGGTAAGGTTTTATCTGAAGCTGGTCTTTGCTTTTCTCCATCAATTCACAACAGGGAGAGCAGTGGTAATATATTTCTCTTGTACTTCAATCTATTTTCTTTTTTACATTGCAACAGATGGTCGGGATCTGATTCCTCTGTGCCCACATTTCTGATCTGCTGTGGTTGGTGCAGAGTCACAGAAGTATTTAGAAGTTGTTCGTAACTATCTGTTTTGTTTTAGCCTTCTGGAGCAACATCACGCTGCTTTTAATTGTTGGACATTTCTGAGAAGGTGATGATTATGTGTGCCAGTCGAAGTAGAAGGAGTGGGAGTGTTAGATTTGCTTCTAACAAGGGCAGGATCAAGCCTGGATGGGTTGAAAAAGGGAGACTTCTCTCCAAGGGTGATCAAGAAAGGTGCAAGAGCAGGGAGAGAAAAGAAGAGCAGGAGGAGAAAGTTGTAGGAGCTGGAGATTGCTTCTGACAAGTGATTCAGGAGGTAACTGCCGTGTCAATAATTCAGGCATGTTGAACCAAGCCACCTAGAGTGCCACTCCTTGTTGAATGTTGGGATATGTGCTAGTTCAGCATTGTAATGAAAATAAAGAAATAAATGTGGCTGAATACAGGGGTCTGAGTTGAACTGCTAAGAGCCTCTACTGAAATGTAAAAAAGGTGGTTTTTTTTTTTGCTACATTTTAGAGGTAGCAAGTACTCTTCTGGATGTAATTAAATAAGCAAGACTGACCGTAAAGAGATGATAGAGTAAAAAAGAATTGATATTGTTCTCAGGTACAGCTGAGGTTCAATTTATATCTATATTTGTTACAGAAAGTAAGGAAAGTAGAGATGCAGCTTAGTGAAAATGGAATTCTTCATGTATAGAGTAAGAATTGTGAGGAAAAATGTTTTCTATTACTGGCAATGGTTTTTTATATTTCTCTTGAGGTGATTAAGAAAATCACTTTGGTAGTCCAGTCTGAAGATAAATCGTGACACTTTCCAAACTTTCCTTAATTACAGTTGTTTATGACTTGGGAGAAGCTGGCTGTGTGGTGTGAGTAATGATGATAACCCCTGTGATTGCACACAAGTCAGCAGGACTCATAAGGTTTCCTGCCATTTTTGTCTACACGAATTGTACAAAAGCCACTCTGAGATATAATATTTCTCATGCAGCCAAATACTGTTCTTCAAATGCTCTTAATATTGCTCTAGTAAATATTTTTTCTATGTAGATAGAAACAAAAGTGTTTTAAATCTTAGAATGGCTTGTGCTGCTGTATTTCTCTGCTATATTTTTCTGCCATGGTATGTATTTCCACTTGCGTTGGATCACGCTAGTACTGCTTTAAAGTAAGAAACATGCTTTCTTTTCCTTCATTTTAACCATTTGTCTTTTTACAAGATGACCATTTCAAAGTGGAAGGCTATGGTGTACACTTAATGCTTTCCACATTGCAGTTCAGAGTTGAATGGATTGAATTCAGAAGAGATATTGAGGGGTGAAGGAGACAAATATTCTTTCTTGGGATTTGATCTAAGGGAACGGGAAGAACCCCCAGCAACATCTGTGTCTTTGCTTGTGTTCTCCAGAGTACAGAAGTGTGCGCAGATTGAGACTGTGCACAAGTGCCCTTGAAAGCTATTTTTAGGGATCTCTCTGTGATCAGGCTGAATCGTTCCATTAAATCAAATAAACTTATACAAAGCTCAGCATCCAGAACCACCAGTAACTCACAATACTGATGGAGTGACCCTTGGTTTAAAGGGACTTGTAGTCAGCATGATTTGACATGACTTGACATGAGTTACTGAGTAATTCAAGTACAGTCCATTCAGTCCATTCAGAGGATAGACCAACTCCAAGGCCTGCATTCTTACACCTCTGAAGACCAAGATACTCGTCACAAATTGTTTTATTTCAATACATGGTCACAGCAAACCTGATTCTGCAGCCTTCTCTTACATAAGAAAGAATTACTTATTTCGTTAAACCACCTCTCAAAGTTCAGAAGGGCTGCATAGACCCCTACCTCCAACTCTGTTTAATTAAAAAGGTTAAAACAGATCTGGATTTCATAGCTTTAGCCACAATTTTTACTCTGGCAAATGTGATTGAACCGGTTTTTATAGCAAGAGATTTTATTTCTCAGGGTAAAAATTCATATCTGTTACACTAAGCTTCAGCATATTTAATGGTCTTCACATTTGGCTCTGTCATGTCTGGAGGGAACTACTATGCATAAATATATATATATATATGTAATACATTATGCCCATTACAATAACAGTTTTACATTAAATGATCAAAATGCCAGCATGGAAAATGAGAAGAAGCCCACACAGGATGAAACCTGTCTGTTTTTTGGGGGAGAAGTGTTAAGTAGAGATATCCTGAAGTACTTACAGCGGAAGACGGTTTAATATTAAGTCATATTTTAATTCCATCATCTTAGTCCTACAATACACATAAGTACCATCACCATTATGTTGATGGGGATTATAAAGTACAGAGAAGTGAAGTAAAAAGTATCCCAAGTTTTATGATGAATTGCTGGGGAAATCTCAAATGCAGCTTGGGATACTGATTCTGTAGTGACTGGTTTTGCTGCTGCACATCACAGCCACATCCTTGTTGGGATCCAAGAACCATCTTTTAAACTATCAGTGTAGCAGTTTGTCATAATGTCCTGGTCTATGACCAGGGCAGGCATTTTTGCTGTTCATCTTCTAGAGTGTAACCTTCAACAGAGAGGTTGCAGACACTCATATCAAAATACAGCAGAGGGGGCATAGCTTTAGGGTCTTGTGTTGAGCGGGAAGGCATTCTGAGCCTGTAATTTTATTGCAAATGATCTGTTGAGAAAAGGCTGCACATTTTTTTTTCAGCCATGATCTGTGTTTGCAGAGTGCAATGTGCTTTGGGAAACAGTTACTGTACCTTGTCAGCTTGCGATATGTTACAGCATTCACAGCAAATTGTTTTGTTACCATCACTATATTGCAAAAAGTACTCTTCAGTGAATGAAACTTTTGAAAGTTGGTTGGGGGTTTTTTTTAAGTCTTTTTTCTTCCCCTCCCTTATACAAAGTGAGTGTGGATTAATAAAGGTCACAGCTGATCATTTTGCCTAAAAATACAGTAGCTGGATTTGGGAATAGATACAAAAAACTAGAATGCATTTCTAAGTTCTGAAGGCAAGTGTAGACAGAATACTTATATAAAACCAAACTATTTTTCAGTATATGGGAACTTAAGAGTATTGCAACTACATAATTGTGCTACATAATGGGAACGACAGACTGTCATGTGCTTTCCTGGGGGTCCCAGATGCAATAAAGATGCAGGGCAGCACAGAAATGGCTTTAACTGCAACTCTTGATGAAGATACTTAACTGAATGTTTAAATTACTTATAACATAGCCTGTTCATTCTCCTTCCCCTTCAGTGGTAGTTTGTCAACTTGCAGTTTTATTTAGACATGAATAACAGAGAGAAGTCAAAAGATGTACCTGGGAATTGGAGGAACAAGATAAATAAATTCACAGCCTGAGCATGGTAAATTTTGGAGGCTAATGACAATACAAACTTGAAAGGCATATCATAACATCGTCTGTATCTTCTGAATATTTTCAAAGCTTTGTAGACATGTGAAGACTGTCTATATTCATTTTGCTAGTGGAAGACAGAGGTGACCTCTGCTTAATGGGTTATGAAGTAAACATGTGGGTAACCTGGAAAATTTTGCTGATTTTTGTCTTTCTGAGAAATGTCTCAATATGAGGCAGACATTTTTCAGTGGAATTCTGTTACTGTAGAACTAATTTTAATTGGAAACCAAATCTACACTATGTTGAACCATGGGTCCTCAGCTCACTGAAAAGTATTTCTCCGTCGCAGATGGAAGTTCCATAGTCTATAAGAAACTCTGGCCTAAATCTGAATTCACAAATTCTCACAAAAACGAAAGACTGAACATACTCACTAACTGTGAATTTGAATGTGGGCAAGGAAGATGTCGACAATTGTTTTGTGTTAGAAGAATATTAGCATTGTGCTGTGGCTGCCCTCCCTGGCTGGATTTCTGTAAAAAAAATCTTGTACTGCTCACCTGTGCCTGTTCAGCAGAGGGACCTGAGAGTCCCTCAATGTCACCGAGAGAGAGAGGGAGAGGGAAATCAGATGAGCAAATCTTACCTGAGGCTTGACACATTGGGTGTGATGTTGTTGAGAGTTTGCAGCGATTTACCGTTCTCCAGAACTGATATGGGCCGCTCCAAAAACATAGCTTCAACTCCTTGTTTCATCCTGTTTAATCTAGCTGTTGGCAATCTGACATTTCTTACTCAGAGCTTATTTTCCAGGTGAGCAATTCAGCTTCTCAAGGGGTTGCAGTGATTGCTGTCAGTTAGCCTGGTGCCACAACAGGTTGCTCAGCCATGAACCAGTGTTGTTCTCTTTTACTCTTCCTCCTTGGCTGCAGTGATTATAACAGCCCGAATCACAGCTAAGCTTTTGTTAATACCAACTGCCATGATTGTTTGCAAAGTCAAATTTATAGCTCAGGGATACTGAAAATTCTTCCTAGTGATAAATCTGGCTCGGAATAAGAGGCTAAGCAGACTCGGGCTTCTCTGTAGACATCCCTGAAAATTGTGGAAAGCATGAAAGAAGATGCTACTATTGGGCTTTTTTGATGCAGTTTGTAAATCACAGCACTATCAGTGCTAGTACAATGAATGAAATTAATGAAATTAATGGATCTGCTTTCTATATATGACGGTAGAAATAAGGGAAGCATGCAACTCATTTGAATTAATTTGCCATAAATATTTGATGTCTCTTTAAGAATCACCAAGTTCTTATTTAGGGGTTAAAAAAATAAAATTGAGAAAAACCACTCAGCAGCTCTCAGCACTCAGTATGACCAGTCTGGTTTTTGCAGCTGTATTTATTTACTTTTATAATGGTTGCACCTACAGGCAAAGGTATGATTGAGCTCGGCAGTGTCCAGATGTGAAGCAGAGAGACAGTTTTGCCCTGGGCAAATTGTAATCAGGCTGACAGAGAAATGGATGTGCTGAAGCCATTTGAAAACTTAGCTAGGACTGTAGGCGTGCTGACCGCATTTAAGCTGGTGGGATCCTCTTGCTGCTTTGTTTATGAATCCTAACTCCCATTTTTATTTCTATATCCTCAATCACCACTCTAATTTATACAGCTGAAACTCAGAGAAACTTTGGTTATTACTTCCTGAAACATTTTAACTCAAGATTCTTTTGGTTCTGTATAAACATGCAATATTTTTTAGTTATCTAAAGCAAATTATTTCACAGGCCGCATAAGTTTGGATGGCAATATGCGAAGACTACCCATCCACTATTCTTCTAGAGTGAGGCTTACTTGTTCTCTTAGATTTGGGTTTTCTGGGAGGTTTGGTGGGGATATTTTGGTAAATGTAGCATCTATGATGTCTCTTAATTACCATAGACCCTTTTCTATTCAATAGTAATAAATGAGTTATAGCCTATTCCTCTACAAACTCTTTCTTGTCTGTTTATTAATTCTTTCAAAGAAATGCCTAGGAGCAAGCTGATGAAGCGAGGTAGATTTGACTGTGAGACACTGTCAGGCAAGAGAGTAAATGACCCTTTTTTGTTTCTTTTTTTTTTTTTCCCCTGCCTGTCACTGAACTGTTTAACTTGCAATAAATTATCAAGAACTGTTAGTAAATTAGTATGCCACCAGGGACAGGCTGTTGATTATTGTGCGATTTCTATTTACTTTTCTGGAATGCGCTGCAGTCTCAGATGAGTGCTTCTTTCAGGAAACTCACTTGTAGAAATGACAAAAGGCCATTTTTTTTCTGGATATAGATTATACTGAGAGTTTTTAATTAACTTTTCATTATGTGAAAGAGGCTCTTCATATCGCCTAGTGCTTCTTTTTTTTTAGTGTGTCATCCTTTATGGCTAACTCACACCATGCAGCTTCCATCCAGTTAGTTGTGTTGTATTATGGTGATATTGATGGTGCCTACAAGTTTTTAGGAGCAGTACCTCAAACGCAGTTGGTATAAAAGACTTAATGCTTTTTATCAGTGTCTAGCTTTGGTCCAGGGCTGCAAAGGGTTAAAACATGAGGTGAAAGACAAGGTGTCTTGCAAAGTTATACTGGAAAGAATTTTGTAAACATAGGAAAGTACACTATGTTGTTTGCAGAGCTAATATCAATGGGGTGGGGGCAAGAAGTAAACAAAAAAAAACCAAACCAAAACAAAAATCAAAACACCAAGAAAACCTATCAACAGCAGAGAAACACCCCCACCCTCCTCCCCTCAAAAAACCCACCAAAAAAACCCTACAAGTTTTAAAACAGATTTGAGGACCAGAAGAGATCATTTGCATATATTCTAGAATGGAGTAATTATAACTGATGCTAGAATATCAAAGCTGAAATCTTATTTTTCTAATTTAGGAATCTTAGATCCTGCTTCATCAAAATGGCATCTAACTTTCTCCAACAAGATAAATTAAAGCCTCTGAAAAATCTAGAAGGCAATCTAGTCTTTCCAGTTTCAGTACTTGCCCTTTGCCATCAGTTGTACAGGGAGCAGCATTCATGGGGGACAATGACGTGGTTGTTGAGACAACAGGAATTGTTAGGTGTCTCCATCTGCACGTGGGTTTTTTTCAGGATGGTACTTTCATAGTCACATTCAGTGTACAGGCTGGAGAAATGAGCAGGTAGGAAATATGTGAAATTCTGTAAAGGAAAATACAAAAAATAATGCTCTGTCTGAGATGGAGTAACTCCAGCAACTGTAGAAATGGGACTGATGGGCAAGAAAACGACATTGTGGGAAAGATATGGGGTTCCTTGTTGAACTCTCAAGGGCAGAGCAGTGAGCCTTTGCAGGAAAGAAACCAAGCCTCATACTCTGGAAAGACTGTAGCCAGAAGGTCTAGGGAGGTGATCCTTCCCCTCTACTTAGGAATTTTGAGACTGCATCTGCAATAGTTCCTTCAGTTTTGGGCTCCTTAGGATCAGAAAGGCATTGGCATACCATAGGAAGCCCAGTGGAGGGGCAGCTAGATGCAGAGCTGAGGCACGAGAGACACGAGGAGAAGCTGAGGGAGGCGGACTTGTTCAGCCTTAACAAGGCTCAGGGGAGAACTTGCTGTCTAAAACTGGCTGCATATGAAGCTGGAGTTGGACTCTTCTCAGTGATCTGGACTGAAGGCACAGCCAACACCACCAGCTGGCATATGAGAAACTCCAATGGTTTACAAGAAATTTTTGTGATGAGGGTGGTTGAACACTAAAATGGGCCATCCAGACTATGAGATCTCCATCCTTAGAGATATTCAGGACTGGAGGGATCCTGGTCCTGAACTATGTGCTCTGCTTGGCTTTGGTTGGAGGAGGAGCTTGGATTGGATGACCTCTGGATCCTTATATTATTCCCTTCTCTTCAGCATTACAGGAGTTACACTAGACAGATAAGTCTCAGTAGCCACATAGCCTGCCCCTGAACACAACAGATGGCCTGAGGCAGAGGAGAAGGAAAAACAGTGAGATGAGCTGAAATTCTAACCTAAGAATAAGATAGGAAAGAAAACAAGGTGTATTCTAATGCAGCACCTTAGCAGTAACCATCTAGGTCTATCAAACACTGGAACTGTGTCTGCCAGAACAATACCTGATTAGCAGCCACAATGAATTGTTTTTATCCTTTCTGTCCAGCCCAGATTATTTAGGACTGCCTGTTCAAATCTGATGACATCAGGGTATGTGTTCTGTTTGCTGTGTATGTGCGTGCCAGTTGACCAGTAGATTTAATCAAAAGCGTACACATCTGCACAGCTGAGATTAGAAATTGGCTCTGGAGCAGTAAGGCGTTCTTCCCTCATGAAAGGTAACTTTAAGATATTGAGACCACTTTAAATTAAATGTACAGTAGAGAGGTGAAATTTATTATTCGATCATGAAAGTGGATGGCAGTTTAAATGTTTGAAGTTATATTGCAATATTTTCTGTTGTTTTAGTTGTTGTCTCATAAGAACAACTTCTGCTGTTAATGTTAACATTTTTTTCTTAATACTTGCTTCATTGACAGCATTGGGGTGTGTATAGTGTGTTACTATTTTTACTTACTCCTAAAATTCATTTTGTTAATGTGTCTGCTTCCAGTAGCCCCATGTTTACTTGCAATATATTTGAGAGGATCCAGTGACTTGCATGGTGTCTGGTACATTCTGCTAATGAAATAAAAATATGAATAAGATGGAGATTTTGAGGAGAACGGTGGAGATATTTCTTTTCTTACTTTTTTTTTTTTTTATGTAATTGTTCCTGCCAGTAACCACATATGTATTTTCATTCCCATCTTGTTGGTATTTATGTGAAATGTGGAGAAGTGGTAATGTATGTGAAGTCTCATAAGGTGTTCATGTTACAGTCTGAAGAACTACTAAGTGCCAAAGTGGTGGTAAAACTAATGTTTCATTTGGATTCTGCTTAGGTGGGGTCAGTCCCAGGGTCTGCAAAATGATTTGCAAAGTTCCTGCTGTCTGAGAACAAAACTGGTATCCCATGACTAACCTAAGTCTGATGTTTTTAGAGCTCCATGTAGCTGTCTGTCATAGATGGAAAAATAACGATGTAACCTGGATAATCTTTTTCAGTAGCAGCCATAATTCGTAGCTAAATCTCTAGTGATATTCTTGCCAAGAGAAAAGGCTCCTGAAATCTTCCTAGCTGCCTTCTGTGTCTTTAAACACACTGCTCTCCAACTTCTCATTTTCAGTAAAATATTGTGTTCAAAAAAAAATCACTTGGATTAATTACAACTTTTCTTGAGGATTAAAGATTAGTAAAAGTGAGAGAAAAAGGATTAGTAGAAATGTTTGTGCATTCATTTAATTTACTTTCCTATTCACTTTTCAACTTCTCATTAAAATGTACTGAAAAAAGTGCCAGAGTAGCAGACTTGGGAACAAACATAGAAACAATAATCTTTACCCCTAAATTTTACCAATCTAGCATATGAGCAAAAAAATGTTGTTTCTATTTCTATCTGGGTTTGATGATGTGCAGCCTTACCTCCTCTCATATATATGAGAATATGTATAGAATTGTCTAAGGTTTAGTGCTGATAGCATTTAACTGGGAAGATACCAAGATTTGTTCCTGCAACAACACACGTGAGTGCCCTAACAACTGATCCACAAAGTCAGCACGTCTGTCCCAGCAAATATTTTTCAGTCTATGTGCATGACATGGAAGAGCTCCAGAAGGAATACCCTCACCCCCTAATTCCCTCATGGGTCTTAGGCTGCTAAATCTTCTGATGTAAGCTTTCAGCAATACATTTCAGTTATTGCACAATGATGCTTTTCAGTAGAAAAAATGTTTTGTACATCGTCTTCTAAAAAGCTCCAACACTGAAGTACACCTGGAGAAAACCAGCGCAATGAGTGCTAGGCCATGTGCATTTACTAAAACTCTACCTCAATATAAAATGGGTACTTTACACCTGCAAAAATCTAAACCCTGATGGAGAAAGGTTTATTATCTACAGTGCTGCTAGAATCAGGCACAGCAGTACTGTATGCTTCTGAATATAAAAGCTCTATTCTTCAGCAAAGTCCTTTTTCTATTAATGAGATTTGCCCTAATGGGACCAAAAATTACTTTAAAAGACATTTCCTTTCTGCTTTTCAAGGGCTTTTTTTCCAGTCCATTTGGACTGGATATCAAAGATAAGGGGAAATATTTCAATAGCAAGAGCTTTTATAATTAAGCTTTGTAGCCTACATAATGGAGATATGGCCAAATTCAAGTGAAAAATAATTACTGCGTTTTTTTAGCACTTGCTTCTGCTGCTCTGCCTCCCTTTCTTCTCCCCCTTCCATTTTCCCCTTCAAAACCACATAATCAGTTGAGTCTTATGTATGAAAGACTTGCTCAACACAGCTCGTTTTCCCCCAGGTTTGTATATTCCCCTGTGGTCTAGGAGAGAAGAGCTGTTCAATCTTTAACTATACTCCCAACTCCCATTAAGGAGAGCACCTACTGTTCTCAAAAGGAAGAGGTGCTTCCTGCAGGGTAAGGACCTTAACAACTCGCTTCATAGTGCCAGCTACCCCTTTAGATATGGGAACAGACAAATTCAAAATACAGCATGAAGTGTGTCTGAGAGACTTTGCAGATGTGAAGACGGGTGTGTTGTTTATCATTTTCCAGTCTTCAGGAACCTCTTGCAATCAATGGAGCTTTTCAAAGCTCTCAGTGACTTCAACCAGCTGCTTCAGGAACTTTGGATATAGCCTATCTGGTTGCATGAACCTGTGTGTATTTGCAGATGTATACACACATGCACACACCTCCGAGTTTGGAAAATGCTACTTATTCATGATTTGTGGCAGGGTCCTTAAGTGCATTGATACATTGATAAGAAGTGCTCTTTACAATTGGCAGAGAGAGAAATAGAAGTGCTTGAAGTTCAGGCCTGAGCTGGTGTTAGGGATATCTTGGGAACGTTATGGGAAGGCCTTTGGATGCAAGAACACCAGAAACTTTTGAGTATTTGGGATTGGGGGGGACTGTTTGTGCAAAGTGAGATTCCCACAAGAAATATTTTGACAGCTTCCTTTTCCAGTTTTCCCAGAAAATACTTATGCAACCTTATAATAGAACTGAGTTTCATAGTAAAAGACCGCAAAGCACACTTGTAATATATTTAAGGTGGATGCATGTTTATGTATTACACAGGACAATGAGTTCCTGATCAATCCTGTATGACTGATGTTTTTGCCACCACAAATTGCCTGTCTTTCCTTCATATTTTCTTTTTGTCCATCAGTTATCATTCATATAATTTGAGCTTAGTGCACTTTTTGCTGCTGACAAATTAATGACTGGTGACTAGGACCTGTTTGACCTGTTTCTTCATTAAATTACATCAATACACACATGCAGTCATTTGTTATCTATCCATTACCCTGCTTCAGAAGCATTGTTTTATATATTTGCACTGTGATGTCCTCAGACAGAAAATATTTGCAGGTTTATTGGAGGTCTGCAAAATAAATTCTTGAATTAGGTAAGTCTGTGAATGCCCAAACTAAAAAGATTAGTGTTTGCCTGTGCTGCCTGAGAGATACTAATGTTTGTGGAGATGTTAGTGAGAAAGAGTGAAACTTGCCCATTTCTGCTGTGTAATGCAACTGTTCCCCCCCGCCCCTTCAAGACACACAAATGTCTTTATTTTATGGGCAACATGGAACCTGGTATGGGAGCATTCCCCTGCTTTGTCGAGCATTTGCACTATGCCTCCCCCACTGCTGTTCCCCATTCAGACTGCTGATTTAGGGCATCTTGGGAAAGACTATCTGATTTAGTTCCTGGTATACTGGAGTGAACAATTTTAAATGGAACCATTTGAATATGTAAAAATGTCAATATGATGATCATCCCACAAAACATCTGAACATTAAGGTTTGCTCTTTTTAAATGTAGGAACTGCACAAAGGGTACATTAAATGATCACTTTTGCTTAAGAATTAGAAATAGCCAGACCAACAGTGAGCCTTGCAGGAAGACCAAAGGACTCTTCTGTTTTCACTTTAAAGAGAAACAAAAGAATAGTATCTGTAATAAATAATACTAGGTTCCTTTCTATCAATCTTAGGTATCTAGTAAAACTTCTGTACATCTCAGTTTAAGTTCAGCCTGTGATGAGATCCACTGGAGATATTAAAGATACTCCTTATTAACTACTTTCTCATAACAGTACCAACATATTTTGCAGAAGATACACAATGCATGTGTATCTTAACTCTGCAAGATAGGTGCAACTAACACTTGAAAAATTTGCTATGTCTATGAAGATGCTGAGTACTGTTTTCCTCTCCCTCTGCTGTGACCTCTGGCATAGTCTCACATCTCTCAGTATATTGCAGGAATACCACATTTGCTTAATATGTGTTTCAGTTTTTTCAGAATTCTTGGACCGGTGGCACAAGTTCCTGGTCTGAAATGTTTATTGAAAAGAGTATTCCTCAGGAAAATCTGACGTGCCGAAGCCTAGTCAAGTGGCAAAGTTTTTTGTTTGTTTTACTTTTTGTCCAAGCAGTTTATAGATGAATGAGATTTGTTCCCATGGAGGAAGAAGTAATGATCAGCTTACTTATCCTACTCAACACATCTCTAAATAAGAAGACTGAGGAATTGAGCTGTAATTGGTGTCCCCTAGATAGCTGGCATAGTCAGCATCTTTGAGGTGGCCAGTTATAGAGATCTCGCAGATTTAGATGTATACAGGTTGCCAACAAGCGCAACAGGACAGGATGTGTTACCAACTTCTGCAGTTGGTAAGCAGCTCATTTTAAAATCCTAACCTCTCCTAATTCACTCCACATCCTAAAGTGCCTAATACGTTGCTAGTACTAGATAAAATTACAGCTTCAGTTGTGATATTCCAAATGATTAATGAGCTGACCGCAACACAAGGAAGACAAAACTGTAATATATACTTTCCATTAGCCCCACCAGGATTGCTTCAGATGGCCTTTGATTATGTCCTAAGATTATGTGATCAATGTAGCGGATATTTCTTGGGAGCTATCCTTAACATTCCCCCCTTCCCTTCCCCTGTGGCAGTTCTCACAGAGAATAGTTGCTGTTTTGAAAGGCATCTGTGTGACAGCTTGAAAGGGGCCCTTCAAGAGAAAGTAATTATGAATTCTGGAGGAAGCTGTGAATGCTTACTGTGAAAAGTAATATACTGTTGTGGCATGTATGTACGTTCACATATATATGTGTTCCATCAATATGCGTGTATGCAATTCAGTTGCACCCAGAAGGTGATTTTCTAGCAACTGTTAATTTTCAGTCATTCATCAGTGATTAGATTCACTAAAAACTAACATTTCTGAGGAGAGACTTTGAATGCAACTTCCAGGGAAAATCTCTAAGTTTATACCACTCTCTGGAAGGTATTTTATTTTGCTTTCCTTGGAATTACCCTGGGCTGATTCTTTACATATTGTTTTTACCACTATGAGGGTAAAGGGTCTATATTTCATTTTGCAGCTTTGCTACTCTTGAGTTATCAGATCTTTCATACAACCCAAGTTAAAATTCATAACCCTTGTATGTACACTTTGTGTGTTTTATGAATGTCATTTGAGAAGCAACATCTTGTTTACAATTGAGACTAGGAACTAGAGAATTTTTTGTATCAACCAAGCCTTTCTAATAACACATAAATATTGTTAATTGTAAAAACAAGAAAAATAGATGATAGCTACTTAATCTGAAAAGTGTTGAGGGTGTGACCGCAGTGCTGTGGAGCAACATGAATACTGCCCTGAGACTGGCAGAACTGCCACAAAGAAAATTTATCTTCAGAACACGCATAGGCATTCAGGTTTACGTGATGATATCACTAGGAGTTTGCTGCTGCCTTGTGCCCAGCAGAAACCTTCATTTAGGTGTTAACATTACATACCCTTAATGGAAATTATTTGACCTTAGTGGGGATGGCTCATAAGCTGGCATCGTTAAGGTTTGTGCTGGAGTGAGTCCAGCACTCTTGAGGATTGAATCCCCGTAGCCAAATCCTCTGTGACCAGTGAGAGATTTGTCTACTAGAGGTGACTGAAGGTGTAGGTGCTTCCTGGACGTGCTTGGCCTCTCTGTGCATGCCTGCAACGTGCTGAAATGAAGAGTTTATATATTTCAATTTCTTACTCAGCCCAAAGGAGGATTCTTCCTTCGAGGTCAGTTTAGAGTGCTGAGGAATATGAAGTGTCTTGATTTCTGACCATGTACAGGATTGTAGTACTACAAAATTGCGCATCTCTCTCTCTCACCACTTACCACAGAAATCTCCTGTGTCAAGTCAGATCCTGTGAGTCTAGAAATTTCTTCATGATGAACGTTTTCACCTTTTTTTTCTTTGTTCGTTCTAGAGAAGTGGAAAGGAAAATAAAAACTACAATTAAAATTAAGATCAGTTGCTGAAGCTGAGAGACACAATTGTAATATGTTAGAAGATTGTCTTGGTTTAGAGAAAGTACTGATTAAGATCAAATTTATCTTGAGTTCACGTTTTGATTGGACCTAAACTGAGGGGAAGGGGGTTATATTTCAGACACAGTGCAAATGATGCATGTTAATATCCTGTGTTTATTGCCACTCGAAATTACAGCATAGCTTTGAATTGCTGCCAAATCTACAGTTAAGACTCCCTGGTAATTACTATGATTATTCCAAGTCTTCATGGTAATAGGGGAAGAAGAAGTATGATACGATAGTTACTGTAGCCTGAGCTATCAGAGTCTTTTTATCCTTTGGGGTTCAGATTGTGATTCCACCCAGTAAAGGCAATGGTTAGACATGCACATTGGCCTGTAAGAGAGATTAAATAAGTGGATTTAATTATGTTATTTTCAGATTTATTTGGCTTTTGTATTACCTCCTAACTCACTAATTCTTTCTGAATTGAGGAAAAGCATTGCTTTTCTTTATTTTTGGGATGCTCTAACTCATATACTGGCATGGTGTATCATTTTCTATTTTTATTAGAAATATTTTTTGCTTTCCTCCCTGTTGATCTATAACATACCCTATATTTTTTTTTTTTTTAATTCATTTTCTTTTCAATTCATGGGATACTTTATCTCCTTGAAATATTCTTTTACCTCTGCTTAACTACTGGAAGTTGTAGATCTGATCTGAATGTATACACGTGTTATTGTGGTTTATTTAGCCAACGGGAGATTAAGAAGTAAGGTCAGGGATAAACAACTTAATATAAAGTTACAGTTTACTAACAAAATATTAGAAGAGTCTCCCAGGAGGGAGAAATGCTCTGTAAAAAGTTGTTTAAAAGAAGCTTAAGTGAAATTTAGATGTGATTAAAATCTTTTCTGGTATTTGGAAACAATTATTCAAGCAAGTAGTTGTTTATTTTGAGTTAAAAACCTCAGCAATCAGTGTTAGCTGGCTCTCCAGATAGTATGTCCCAGTTGCATCCCTTCATCAGTTGCTAGCAGGAAGGTTTTGTTATTTGTTCCACTTACAAAGTAAATAAAGCTTTTTATGGAAAGCATTTAATCTGGGTACAATATTTAGTCTGGAATATTTTCCTCGCTAAGTAGTGTTAGCCAGCAGGCAAGTCTGAGCACCCAGTATGTTAGCTGTAGGAAGCAAATCTGTATGCCTGATCAGTTTAAACTATTGAAATATAAATCAGAGTGCTGACTGAAATTCAAAAATATTTCATTAAATGAATTATGATGTGTGTGTGAATAAAAGTGTAGTTAGGGACTCTGCCGTATATACAGTCCACAGTCTGTAGGCTATTTTATTTCTGATAGATGTAACTCCAAAAGTTACATAATATTCTGAAGGACGGCATTAGCAAATATCGCAGTGTGTTTGCATTTCATTATAGCTAGCATTTTTCCTATGATTTGTTTCAAGAGTAATGTTCTCTGCAAGCTGCTCTTACATCCTCACTATGAACCTTATACGCGCCTATGCTCATTAACAGTAAAAATCACTCCCTAATTTATAAACATCATTCTTTTATTATTTTGAAGCCAATGTCTTGGTGTTTTTTGGAAGTGTAAGAAAACACTGGGCCAGAAAACGAAAGCAAGACAATAGCACTGTAGCCTGGAGATGACCATTCTGTAGAAGTGCAGTTCATGTCTTTTCTTGAGTATGTGCCATACCGATTTGTTGTCTTGTATACATTTTTTAAAATATTGACAGGAGAGAATGAAGCTAATGGTATTTGCAGAAGTTGTTATTTGAACTAGAAGACTCTATCCAAAAATATTAAACCTTCTAAATGGCATTACTACTGTACAGCTCCTGGTGATACAGCATGGAAGGACTCCTACACACTGCAGGCTAAGCGTGGGTCTCAGGACCAGCCTTGTGTGTGAGTTAAAATGTGAGGTCGTTCCTGGAAACAAGCTTCACCAGGAATTGTGGAGCTCACAATGCAGCCTCGCTCTTTGAGTGTACGTTTTAGAAAGGAGCCTGGTCCTTTCTGTGATCTGGTCAGGAACCAACAGGAATGAGCACTATATAGCTCACAGATAGTTTGAATTATTTTGTTTCCGAGAAAAACTAGCTATTTTGAGCCTGAGTTGCAGATGATAGTGTGGCACGGAAAGTGGAAATCTCTGTGCTGGTCATAAACACTTCTTCCCTCCACCTTGTGAGACAAGCAGAAGGAGAGGGCAGCACATGACAGCTACATTCTGTTTGAGATTGGTGTCATGCCCTCTGCGGGAAACCTATCAAATGAGTGTGTTACAAGAATCTTTGAATGCAGTATCTAGGCCACCAGCAGCATACTTAGAGTGTACATAGTAACCAATTAAACAGTGTTTGAAGAGTTTACCAAGAGACAGGAAGCTGTTGAATTCAGTAGGAATAAATGATGGCATTTGTGAAGGTGTCGCTTTCCAATAAAAATGGCACAGTTTCCTACTCTTGGGTAGATTATGTTATTAAAAAATACAAGATCATAGCAAAGTTATGGGCTATTATCTTACTTTTCTTTCTGAACTAGTCACACAGCTAATAGAAGTAGATTTGGCTTAATATATGCTTTAGTGTGGGATTTCAGCAGTGGACCATGGACCCTGTAGTGTGTGCAATTCTCTCTTGTGTTCTATAATTGAGGGCCGGTTTAGCTCAGTGGGTTGAGCGTGGTGCTTGAAATACCAAAGGTCGCGGGTTCGATTCCCGTTCGGTTCTCACGTGTTGCCTGACCTAGTTGAGAGGTGGCGTCCCTGCCCACAACAGGGAGGTTGGATTAAAATGATCTCTAAGGTCCCTTCCAGCCCAGGCCATTCTATGATTCTATGATGAATATACTTCAGGATATGCTTCATTTTCCGTATATGAAAGCTATGTAAAATTAGTGCAATTGTGTATTTACTTCAAGTGCACATGCTTAAGTAACCTGTCAGATTAGAGCATCTACAAATGTTGTAATTATAGGTTTTCCCCAAAGACCAGTTGCAGTAAAAGCTCAGTCCAGCTGTCATATCTGTGCAATTCATTAGAAATTTGAAAATTTTAACTTCTGCTTTACTCTAAAATGATGAATCATAGAATGATTTGGGTTGGAAGGGACCTCAAAGATCATCTAGTTCCAACCCCCCTGCCATGGCAGAGACATCCCCCACTAGATCAGGTTGCTCAAGGCTCCATCCAACCTGACCTTGAGCACTTCCAGGGATGGAGCATCCACAACCTCCCTGGGCAACCTGTTCCAGTGCCTCACCACCCTCAGAGTAAAGAACTTCTTCCATATATGCTGCCCGGGCAGGTTGTGGAGTCTCCTTCTCTGGAGACATTCAAGACTCGCCTGGACACGTTCCTATGTAGCATTATCTAGGCGTTCCTGCTCTGGCAGGGGGATTGGACTTGGTGATCTTTCGAGGTCCCTTCCAATCCCTAACATTCTGTGATTCTGTGATATGTAGTCTAAACCTACACTCTTCCAGCTTCCACCGGTTACCCCTCGTCCTATCACTACAGGCCCTTCTAAAAGGTCCCTCCTGAGCCTTCTTGTAGGACCCCTTCAGGTACTGGAAGGCTGCTATAAGGTCTCTCTGGAGTCTTCTCTTTTCCAGGCTAAACAAGCCTAGTTCTGTCAGCCTGTCCTTGTAGGAGAGGTGTTCCAGCCCTTTGACCATCTCGGTAGCCCTCCTCTGGACTTGCTCCAACAGCTCCATGTCTTTCTTGTGTTGGAGGCTGCAGAGCTGAGCTGTTTTGTCTAATTTCCTTCTCTGTAGTCATGTCATTGTAATTATTTTTGCATAACCCATTGCTGTTTATTTCTGTAAGCGATTTACAGTCACCGTATCACAGCGATCAGTATTCTGTTGTGTCTTCTGCATCATTTGCTGAATATTCTAAATATGTTTTGAATTCAGTATTTTTTGGTGGTTTTTTTTAATTGTCTTTGCAGAGTGAGCATTTAATTGTCTTTGCAGAGCCAAACAGAACCCACCTGGGCTTTGAAAATTCATGTTTTATTTGTGGGCTATCAGCTGATAAAGGTACCTTTTTGAATGCAAACTGGGCATGTCTGATCTGGAAAGACAATAAAAATGGATCCTCACATTGACATTTTTAGAACCATGCTTGTCACGGGTTAAGGCTGGGCCGGCCACTAACACGGACGGACGCTCTCTAACCCCCTCTTCCCCCCCAATGCTGTGACGTGCTCGCCAACTATAAAAGGTGAAGAAGTTAAAAATGGTGGATTTCTCATTAAATTATTTGGGGAGAATTTCTTGATTGCCAAAAGCCTGACATGAAGTTCATACAAGGAGACAGCTCAAGCTAAAACTATGGTTCAGTCAAGGTATTATTTAGACCTGCGAAGGAAACACAAATAATTGATAGGCATATTTTTCTGCCTCAAAGTGAATTGCCCTTTTATCCAAAATATGTCAGCGGGAGGAGAATGGTGAAGAAATGGATAGGTGTTATAAACTATGTTTTTCTCCTGGGTCCTTCTTCTGGTATAACTATAGCAGTGATTATTTTTACATTTCGTATTTATAAATGCAGCCTCACTCGATGCAGTGGTATATTTATATGGACATGTTAAAATGAGTCATTACTAGTATTAATTATTTTTTGATTAATTTGAAGATTTCCTCATGTGGCCTCGTGAACCTTGCCCAAGGACCAAAATCTAAGGCAGTTGTTTTGAGTAGAGATGAAGAGCATGAGGAATTTCATGTGATTTGCAGGACAAGTTATAGAATTTAACATTCACAGGTTTGGTCAAGGAAGATTAATAGGATCTTACAGTCCTTATCTCATGGGTGCTATTGAGTTTTGAGTCCACTAATTTTTGATAGGTAAGGTAAGTGCAAACTCTGACATTTACACAAGAATGATAAGACTCTGTTGTCTGTTGTAAAGTCTTCTAAATATATATTGTTGGTTTTGTCTTTTAGATAATTCTTGTAAGTTCTTCCCATAATGACCGTGACCAAAGCCTTTTCATAAGCACAGATGAAGGAGCCACTTTCCAGAAACAACCCGTTACTTTCTTTGTGGAAACTCTCCTTTTTCACCCGAAAGAAGAAGATAAAGTACTTGCTTACACCAAAGAAGGCAAGGTAAAGCTTGAAGATTCTACATTTCTTTGAAATCTGGAAATTACTTTGTTAAGGAGATACGAAACAGTTCTGATATGCTGATTAGTGTTGGGTTTTATGAAATAGCAGTTGTCCAAAAGGGAATAGTGTTCTGGTTTGGAGATTCGTCTAAATTTTTACTGTCTTTGTGTCCAAATCTTTGTTTTTAAGGTAATTTTAAGTCTGGCATTTTCAGTTGATGTGGGTATAGGTAATGCTTATCTTCCTGCATTATATAGTTAAATAGTACTTTTGAAATGTGCTTCTCGATAGAAAGTGACCGTAAGCAATTGCTCTATAATTTATAGTGTAGTAGAAAGTTAATGAAGCTGAAATAGTGCCTCCAAAGGCCATTCATGGGATGTAAAAAAAAAGTGATAAAAAATAAACTGCCCAGTCATACAGCAAAAGAGGATTTGAGGAATCAGTGAATCTGTGGAAATGTAGAATAATTCTCTCTCTTATGATGTATTTATACCACTTTCAGATTCTGGAGTTGTATCATGTTTGTGAATTTTGAATCTTTCAGATTCCTTCTGGTTGGATTACAAAGTCATTTTTTCTGAATAGGTTAGGCTAAGCAGTCATGAGTGTGCACATAGTCTGTAAGTGTGCAGTTCATCTCTCTTCCACGGTGCCAGAAATGCAACTGTAAAATCACTGTGATTCTGGTCTTGGCAGTGGTCTTTAATTGCCTCTATTGTTACTCCTGCTTTAAACTGAAATGACTAAACTCTAGCACATTTTAATACTTGTCAGACTTCACAGAAGGTGTATTTAGGTGATGAGATTAGAAGTAGTTTCTCACACGGAGGCCAAATACCGCCCTGATTTCAGTGATGTTTTATTGAATCATCCTTTGTGATATTATCTGAGATACATAAGTTAATAGCTGATCCCAAAACAATTTATGTGTACAAGGATTTGCAAATGAGGATAGAACTAGAATAAAAAAAATAGCAAACCAAACTAGCAAATGACATTAAATATTTTACTTAGCAGCTTCAACTTGAAATCCTAACACAATTACACATGTGTTTAACACATGCTGTGTAAACAAAATACTTGGGGTAAGCCTGAAATGAAGACAAGCCTACGTTTTGAAAACCCCTTTTTTGCAATTTGACTTTTGTTTCTGAAGATAAACATAATTCCTGAATTCTGTATAGCTACAGAATAGCAGAACCTTTAAGTGTAAGAGCCCAAAAAAACATGTTGAAGAAGTTGACCAGTGCACAACAAGAAATATTTGCCAGGAGAAAAACAGAGGAAGAAGCACAGAGTGAAGTGTTTGCTTTGTGTTCTGTTGTATTATGCACAATAGGGAGATTTTGAGGCATTTTGTAACTGGATAGTCTTCCAAAAGGAGAGATGCTATTATTTGCCACACTTAAAAAGTGACAGGACAAAAACCGCTACAAAATATCCAATAAAGAATAGTTCCACAAGAGTAGCAGAAAGGATTAGGACTTTTAGCATCCTTTCAATATGACACTAAATATGACACTTTTCAATATGACACTAGAAGAAAGTTATGAAGACACACTGAAGAAGTCCTACATCTTAGGACTATAACTGCTTACATTTTATGTAAAATCTGATGTACTTGGCCTAGAAGGGAGAGGAAGATGAAGTGATGTTGCCAAGGGAGGAGTTGAAAATCAAAATTGCAGCTTGATGTTAAAGGTCACCGTACTAAAATCAGTGATTTTGAGAGACAGTGTTGATCTGAATTTGACCTAGGAAGACGATATACTCTAGATTTTTGAGTTCAGTAACCTTATCTTCACTGGAAGAAAATAGTATCAGGATGTAACACAATCTAAAACTCAGGAGAAGACATTGCCTCCTGTTACTCAATTTCTTACAGAGGCACTTGAGAATGCGAGGAATACAGCACCACATCTCCCATAAATAGCTATCAGCATGGGCTCTTTGTCTAATGGAGCATCATGACCTTTCTCACAGCTTCTGATTTGATTTAGGACCTATTTTATATTGCAAAAGTATGCACTGTTCTTTCATTCAGAAGCCTAGATTTTGTTTAAATAAAGCTCTGGCCTCTAGCTGACAGTATAAATGAATGCACATCCAGTCAGTGTGGCAGGATTAATCCATTTACTGCCTCAAATCTATACTCTCTTTTTCTGACTACCTTAGTTATAAGGAATAGCAATCAACTGCACAACACTGCGTATATACAAGTGCTCCTAGATTTTTTAAAACTCTACAGGGATGCAGTAGATTTTAATTGTTCAATCAGAAGCTGAAAGGATGAAAAAATGTCAAAAACCGAGAAAAGCATTCTCAATTCTTTTAAAAAGTGATTCTCCACATCTATTACATGGGTGGTAATAAGCAGAATTATATTATCTATTAGATGTATTTGCTGAAACCTCAGATTTTAGCTGTCCACTAACATAGCTGTTTTCCCCTCGTATCTAATCTCATTTACTAGTTTTAATCTATGTACCTGTTAAAACACATAGGGACCATTTTTTAATTAAAGGAAGTTGAATATGTGCACTAGTTACACTGTTTTAAAAATTCATTTCAATTACTGCATCAGTTAAAAATTCCTCTCGGTTTGAATACACTTTATTAGTCCTACTTCATTCTTCCTTAGAGCAAGATTGCAAGGGCTTCCCCCTACACTAAGCTAAACTGCTCATTCACAAGCTCCCAGTCTTCAGTCTTAAATGTTTGTGAGGGGAGGTAGTTTGGGTTTGGTGGTGGAGATTTGAGTTTGATTTGTTCTTTTTTTGGCCCCTACTGCACAGGCATCACTGTTCTAATGGCAGGAGCTTTCGCTGATTTTCTTCTGAAATTCATCCATGACAGAATTATATCCCTTTGTTCATGTGCCAGTGTTGTCCCGTATCCTAAATAGTTCTCTTCCCTCTTGCCAGGAACCTCTGAATTCTTGGCTTTCTTTGCAACTTGGACACCAGGGCCCAGAGTATTAAATGACCGTCTCTTTCGGATTTATAGCAGTCTGCCGAGGCAGGTAACTAACTGAGCAGGCTCCACGCTTTTAGAAAGATGGTCAAATGAATGGTTATCTTTTCTGTGGTGCCTGTGGTGGCAAATATTTGAAGAACTAAGAAGCTTAAGTTCTCCGAGCTTCAAAGCCACATCTCTCCCTCCCAGTACGTTGCTCTATTCTATATGCTGTAAAGTACACTGGTTGCTACAAACCCTAACACACATAATAAAACTAAGATCAGAAAGTTAGCAGACATGTCAGGAGCCTGTCTCTGCAGCCCTGCCATTAACGCATTTAGCTCTGAGGGTGAAGAATTTTTGGATCCTTGATCATTTCTGTTTGTGCATTGACTGCGTGAATGCTAAAGTAAGCAGTTGAGTCCTGAGTGTAGTTTCTTACCCAAACTGTGGTCTGCCTGCTTTAATTGAGTGTGCAGTGGAACAAAGCCCAGTCATTGGAAGTACAGAGCAGGTAGGAAATACTGTTTTATTTCTAATTAACATTTTAGTATATTTACCCATAGTTTATGCTGACATCAGTTCCTTCTACCTTTTCCTTTACATATTTATATTGCTAGTTTTCTGTAGTAAAATACAATACATAATTGTGGGGGTTTAAAAAAAAAATTTCTTATTGAACATATCATTTAAAAAAACCACAGACATTCCTTACTGGTCCTCATAAGACACTTTCCCCCAGAAGAATCAGCAACTGTTATTCTGACATCAGAGAAGGGTTTTACTTGCCTTTTTTTTTCCCATGTTAGGGATATTAAGAGAAAACCCATCATATGTTCAAATAAGAAATGCATGCAGACAGCAGGGGGCTTTAAAATCTGTCTTTTTAAAAGTCTGATAGATATTTCCTATTTTAACTACAGGAAATGCATTATGAAGGCAAATGCTGATAGAGGGAGATTTTCAAATAGCTATTTTATATCCCATTTTATTCTGGGGTAAAACAGCTTTCATCTATACTCTTGATATCTATCCATACCATTAGCATTTGGTTTTTCACCAGGGGTAGACTGTTGAGAAGGAAGGTGGAGCTGGAGGCCATCTTCGCCTCTCTGCGGAATGGCCATTTCTCACAGGTCACAAATTGGCAGCCATGAAGCAAGACCTTAAGTGCATCTCTTCTCATCAAATCTCTTCAGCATTTATTTAATATCTTTTGGTCCTATTTTAGCAGAGTTTTAAATCCATTAAGTATTCTTGATGGAATTAAAGCTTGAAGCATAAAAGGAACATTTGGTCAGTGAATGGGAAGAAAAGTGTTCTTTTACCATCCTTCTTGTGTAACATGCTGAGATAAAAAAGAATTTAAACAGAAATGAAGTGTGAATTGTTTTCATGACAAACAAGAAGACAGTGTCACTGAGTTTTGCTCATTATATATTATGTTTTCAAAGATTTTCTGCATGAAAAGTTATTCTCTGAAAACCATTGTAGAGAGTTCCCGGTAATGATTTTTTTTTTAAAATTTATTATTGGCATGAAATATGTCGTTTTAATAGTGACATAAGACCTGTCTTTGAAGATGTACAAAATAAACAGTTTCCTACAATCTATTTTTTTTGCAGGTTTATGTGTCTGTTGACTTGGGGAAAAAGTGGATCCTTCTGCAGGAACGAGTTTCAAAAGACCATATTTTTTGGTAAGAAGCCTGTTATTTTCCAAATAAAAAATGAACAGCAAAAGGATTTAATTCAAATCAAAAAAGGTGTTTCCAGAGGTACTGATGCAGCACAGTATGAGCTTTGGCACCTTCTGCAGACTGAGTATGCCAGTGTTGCTGCATCCACGATTGCAGATTCGTACTCGTGCCAGTGATCATGGTGAGTGTCAGCATATATAAAGGTTATAGGTCTGTGTCTGTGGAGGCCAAGATTTAAAGAGAGCAGTAATGTCCAATGAAATTGCTCTTTGTTTTACTGGCGAAATTGATTTTTAGAAAGGAGGGCAATCTTTTCTCAGAGAAAAATCTATAATATTTTTTTAAGAGAGGTTGAATCAGACCTATTAACTGGACTCATATATAAACTTACACTATTAAGGAAACTGCTGGAAAATATTATTTATCGAGTACACCTATATCAAATTATTTCATTTTCAGCTCAAGTATTTTGAAGTCTCCCAAAATGTTTAAGAAGTAATTTAAGCAGGTTGACAAAATGTTTGAAGAGTAAGTCAATGCCTGATTTTTATACAAACAAGAACCGTACACTAAAATTAAACTTTTGATAGCTTTTAAAATTAATTTTAAATCTTAAAATGGTCAATTTGCACATTCAACATTTTTCTGATTATTATTGAAAAAGACAGAGAATTCCCCCTTTTGCATTTTACTTCAGTGTGTGAGTATGGACTGCGCATAAATGTATCATTACAAATAATTGGCATTTTTTGCTACAGGGTTAGTCATAATATTCTGGAATCCTTCTGTTCCCTAAATTACTTTTGATTTTAGTTCTAGAAAGATTCTGATCCCTGTCAGTTGCATAAAGTATAATTATCCGTATGTCTATGGAGTCAAATTTGGCTTTCATTGATATTTCGAGGTTTGCTAGTGGTGTTGCCAGTATTGAAACCAATATACTTGGTTGCAAGATATGCGATGTGTTCAGCATTCATGCTGTGATCCTCATTGTTCTTCAGGTAGCTGCTTTTCTCTTGAGTTGAAATAGATACTCATCCTGGCCACACTTGGGGAAAAAACAAAACAAGCCAACCTCTAACCTGCTTAACCTGCTGGTGCAGAGGTGACAAGACATGCAGAGCTGCTATGGTGCCTATGGTGCCACTTGTCCAAAATGTAACTTGGCGAGTCCAGAGGTGTGCTGGCTTGTGCTGCCACTGAAGCTGGACGGAGAGAGGTTGTGATCCAGGGCAGCTACGTGGACAGGTTAAGTGCTGTTTGAAAGAGCTGGAATCATAAGACCTAACGTGCCTTGCTGCCCTATTGGTATAATTATCCCTGGATATTTCAAGGGAGCTTCTTCACACTTCCAGGTGCCTCTGTCAATCTGCAACCTACTCACTGTCCATACTTTTAGCAAACCAGCCTGTGGCTGATTTGTAGTAATACCCATCAGATTTACTCCAGTTTACCTCAAATTTTTCTGCTGAAAGGAAGACCTGGGGAACTACAGACCGATCAGTCTTATCTCTGTGCCTGGCAAGATCATGGAGCAGATCCTCCTGGAAACTGTGTTACGGCCCTTGGGAAATAAGGAGGGGACTGGTGACAGCCAACATGGCTTTACTAAGAGAAGGTCATATGTGACAAATTTGGTCACCTGCTGTGATGGGGTTACGGCATTGGTGGGTAAGGGAAGAGCAACTGATGTCATCCAGCTGGACTTGTGCAAAGCATTTGACACCGTCCCACACGACACCGTTGTCTTTAAATTGGAGAGACATGGATTGGATAGATGGACCACTTGCTGGATAAGGAATTAGCTGGACGATTGCACTCAGAGAGTCGCAGTCAACAGTTTGATGTCTGAGTGGAGATGAGTGACTAGTGGTGTCCCTTAGTGGTCGATATTGGGGCTAGTGCTGTTTAACATCTTTGTCTGTGACATGGACAGTGGGCCTGGGCACACCCTCAGCAGGTTTGCTGATGACACCAATGGTGTGGTGCGGTTGACATGCTGGAGGGAAGGGATACCATCCAGAGGGACCTTGACCAGCTTGAGAGGTGGGCCCATGCAACCCTCATGAAGTTCAGCAAGGCCAGGTGCAAGGTGTTTTGCATCTGGGTTGGAGCAATCGCAAACATGGATAGAACTGGGGGATGAGCTGAATTGAAAGCAGCCTTGTGAAGATGGACTTGGGCATGTTTGTTGGACAAGAAGCTCAACAGGATCCATCCATCTGTGTTTACAGCCTAGAAAGCCAATTGTATCCTGGGCTGCATCGAAGGAAGCGTGGCCAGCAGGTCGAAGAAGGTGATTCTCTCCCTCTACTCCACTCTAGTGAGACCCCACTGCAGACAGTGTGTTTAGCCCTGGGGCCCACAACATGAGAAGGACATGGACATGCTGGAGCAAGTTGATCAGGGCGCTGATGCACGTGCCCTTTCAGGGCAGGCTGAGAGAGTTGGGGCTGTTCAGCCTGGAGGAGAGAAGGCTCCGGGGAGATGTTGTAGCAGCCTTCTGGTACTTTAAAGGTTACCTACAGGAAAGAAGAGGAGGGACTCCTTATGAAGGAGTGTAGCGATAGGACAAGGAGTAATGGTTTCAAATTGAAAGAGGGTGGATTTAGATTAGATGTTGGGAAGAAATTCTTTATTGTGAGGGTAGTGAGATACTGGAACATGTTGCCCAGAGAGGCCGTGAATGCCCCCTCAGTGGAATTACTCAAGACCAGCTTAGATGGGGCTTTGAGCAACCTGGTCTAGTGGAAGGTGTCCCTGCCTGTCTTGAGGGGGGTGGAACTAGATCATCAGCTCCCTTCCAACCCAAACCATTCTGTGGTTTTCTGAAATACTTGAGTCAGCCTGATACTTTCTGCTTACTTGCTTCTACAAAATATGGCCTTGTGGAAGAACTTATTTCTGTACAGCAGCTGGAGTTTCATAGGCAATGTGCTTTACAGGTCTCTTAACTGCCATGTGAAAGCATATAACCATTTAGAAGTAACACAGTGGAACAGAAATGTCATGTCTGCCTTAAAAGTGGTTTTTCCTTAGCAAGATTGTATAGGGTGTAAATCAGGAGGGCATGTGGCTCTCTGTCTTTAGTAAATGTTTTTTTCAACTGTTTTATGTCTGAAAACCATCAGAGTCACTAACAGGTCTGAAGGAACAGTGGAAGCCTGTCTCTTGTAGACTTGTTTAATGTTTTTGTTGTCTGAGTCTAGGCATATTTAGCACACTTAAATTATGAAAAGTGTAGCATACCACTGAAATATGTGTCAGTTTTGCTCTGACTCAATCTGTCAATGTATTTTGTATGTTAGAATTAAAGACAGAAAGTGCATATTTAGTTTTAAGTCTGTATTTTACTGTGTGTCAGAATCCTTCTGTTTCCTTATATCATTCAGATGCAACCAGGGAAGAGTCCTGGAGCTTTGATAGGAATAATTCCCATGTAATACTTCAAAGTCATGAATGTCACATTCCTCTCAGATAGGAATAATAAATTCTAGGATTCTGTACATTTATAACCATTAGAAATATTTTCTAGGTTTTTGTCTTCCTGTTTTTCTGTATATAGACCATTCTGATTTTTCTCAAGAACTGTATCAGCCAGCAGGAATAGAAATTTGGGAGCAAATATTTAGTGCCTTACCAGCACTTAAACGTTTAAACTTCTATAGAAATAAAGATATGTAATTATATTTTACCTTTAATATTGTATGGGACATTGCTTTATTTAAAGAATCTGTTGTGAGTCAAGGATTGGATGTCTTGGCTTTCCAGCGGGAGTTTGTCATTATATGAAACTTTCCTTTATGTGGCCATCATCACCTGGGTTATGACTGCTAGGTAGAGCAAGTATCTGTGTAGTTTTCAACAGATGTAAGAATATGGGCCTTGTCATACCTTGACTACTACGACACTGATTTCAGTATAATTTTTCTTGGTGGGATGTGTTAAAAATAGGTGAAATTAATTCAAACTAATTGTGCCTCTCACTGTAAATGAGGCCACATGTCTTGCTGATACTGTCTGGTTGTGCCAAGAACATGTCCCTGGGCAGATCTTTAGTAGATGCTTCTTCTTTGATTTCAGTTGAACTTTGCCAGTAAGGTAGTAAGGTTGATACTATAGCTTAAGATTTTTGTTTCAGCCTCGTAACCACAAATATTATCAGTCAATATTTTCCTGTGCTTTACGCCTCCAGCACCAGCCAGATCTTCATGTATTTCCTGAAGAACCTTTTTTAAAATCAATGGAAATCTAGCTGCAATTAGTTTAATGGAATGTCTTATGTATTTATATTAAGGGAAGGTCAGTAGGGACTGAGTATTTCAAACTATTTATGTTCAGATCTTATACTGTATGTTTTTAAGCAATACATGAAAATAATCTTTTAAGCTTTATTTGGTTTTGAAGTGTTCTGGACCATGCCTTAAGTATCTTTGCAGCTTTAATGTTTGGAGTTTGATCCTTTATGATGGTGGAACTAATGGAAAGATTGGTGTCAGTGAAAAGTGTATCCTAAAGGAGCATAGAATATTTTATTTCCATCTGTGAAGTATGACAGTTTCTTACCCCCCTCCAAGACATTTTCCCAATTTGTTTCATTTATTCTTTCGGAAAGGAAAGTAGCTTGTCTTCTCTTAGCATCTTAGGAAGTAAAACAGGCTTCCCAGAGAGATGGTCAATGCCTCAACCCTCTCAGAGTTTGAAAGGCATTTGGACAATGCCTTTAATACCATCCCTTAACCTTTGATTGGCCCTGAAGTGACCAGGTGGTTGGACTAGATCATCATTGTAAGTTCCTTCCAGCTGATAATATTTTATTCAGTTCTAAAAACAGAAGACCTGTAAGGCTGCAGATAGATATAAAGATGATTGCAGAACAGATGCATTTTAGAAATGTATTTATATTTATTTGATTATTTTCTCAATCAAATTGAAATGAAAAAATCAATATAGAGAAAAAATGTTCCAAAAATATGAAAATAGATTTTCTGACATTGTCCATTAAAAAGCTTTTTCTAATTTTTCAAAGCAAAATAATGAAATGTGTATTTGACATTAGCTTAGTAAAATGAAGTACTAGGTTACACCGCTATTCACAGAAAAAAGAAAAAGATTTTGTATTTACATATGGAAAATGAATCTTTTCTTTCTGTTTAAATACTAGCTAAGAAGATTCCAATCTCTCTTAGGTTTTTTAATGTTTTTTTTTAATTTTGGAGCAAATTCTTGTGCTTTGAAATCAAGAAGCTTTGATTACAGTGACCAGTTTTAGAGCTGCCCATGAACTGCAACTGGCCATGCAGCATTGCCTCAGTGTGATGATTTCTGTCTGAGGGATATTATAGTACCCATCCTTTATAAGTACTTTTTCCAGTTCTTAGCGTATTGGTAGGAGGAAATGCTAAAAGATATGACCTATCCCAGCCAAATATTAAACACCCACACATCACGTGGTATGTAATTGGTTTTATATATCAAGCCCTTTTTAAAAAAGGAGTGGTGTATTATGTGGTAATCCTTGAGTAGAAGAAAAAGCAGTGCAATCTGGGATTTCTCTGGCTCTGCTGCTCCTCTCAGTCCCCGAGGCTTATGCACCAGTTAAGTTCCCTTTGATTTCTCAGAATAGAACTTAGTAATACATAAGTGAAGAATAGATTGTGAATCAGCTGTCTATACCAGCACAAATATACCCTGGGACAGTAAGTCATGAATCAGTAATTACCAGAGAATTAGGGCTAGCACATTTCCTTTATGAGTCTGCTGTCTAGAGCCTTAGAAATCCTTTCTCCTTGACTCACTAGGATATTCAGATCCTATGCTATGGGTATCCATTACTCATATTTTTAACTATAGGTTCTCCATTTTCATGAGAAGTGAGGACATAAAAATAAAAAATGACGACTTTATTTGGGTAGAACAGTTGTTCTCGCGGGACCAAAGTTCTGTTCTCATCATGAAATCCCATATGAGTAATCAATCATAGCTGTAGCCATTAATGTCAAGCTTAGCATGTTCCTGGCGATTCAAGTGTCAGGTGAAAGAGGGGATTTCAGTGATGCCATGCCCTGAAGGGGAGAGAAATACAAAGAGGGTTTCATTGAGCCTTTAACACTGAATTTTGTGTGAAAGGCTTTTGCAGGGAAAGCCAAGAATCTGTGTGGGCATTTTTAAGTTTGACTTAGTCACTTGGGATGGTATTTGTTTCTGTTTCTATCTTGTGTGGTGGTGTGTGTGACCGTTGTGTTTGTGGTAGGGTTTTCTGTACGAAGAGACTAGGAGCTGCCCCCATCTTGGATAGCCAGCTCCAAGACCCCACTGCTGGCCAAAGCTGAGCTCGGGAATGGCACGCGTGGTGCCTCTGTGAGAAGATATTTAAGAAGGGGTGAAAAAGCTGTGCAAGAGCATCTGAGGGAGAGGAGTGAGAGAAATGTGAGAGAAATAGCTCTGGAAACACCATGGTCAGTGAAGGAGAGGGAGGAGGGAGATGCTCCAGGTGCTGGAGCAGAGATTGCCCTACAGCTCATGGAAAAGACCGTTGTGAGGCAGGCTGTCTGCCTGTAGCCCATGGAAGTCCATGGTGGTGCAGATATCCACCTGGAGCTTTTGGAGGACCCCACACTCCATGGAAGTGACTCACGCTGGAGCAGTTTGTGAAGAACTGCAACCCGTGGGTAGGATTCACCTCGGAGAAGTTTGTGAAGTCTCCCATGGGTGAGATCTCACTTTGGAGCAGGGGAAGAGCATGAGGAGGAAGGAGTAGCAGAGACAACATGTGATGAACTAATCATAGCTCCCAATCCCTGTCCCTCTGCACCTCTTGAGTCGGGGGGACAGAGAAAATCGGGAGTGAAGCTGAGCCCAAGAAGGAAGAGGCTGACGGAAGGTGTCTTTTTAGTTTGGTTTTTGTTTCTCTATCCTACTCTGTTACTAATTGGCAATAAAACAAATTAATCTTCCCCAAGTCAAGTCTGTTTCACCTGTGATGGTAATTGCTGTGCAATCCTATGTCGTTTTCTTGACCTACAGGCTTTTAATCTTATTTTCTCCCCTGTCCTGTCCTGTTAAGAAGCGAGGGTGATAGAGCAGCTTGCTGGGGACCTGATGGCCAGCCAAGGTCAACCCACGGCAATGACAAACCACTCCAGCCTCCAGCTTTACTGTTTGGACAAAAGTGGCAGGAAAATATATTTTTGTTAAAAAGCATTTAAGCATAGGGAATGAATAAGGAGGAGCACGCGTTGGCTGTGTAGGGCATTGAATGATTGAAGGTGTGTCGTTCAAAGCAGATGCGAAGGCGGCATTGCCCAAAACACAAATCATTCATAATCAAATGTGGTTTTAGCTTATATGAATCAAACCATAGTTTGTGTCCCTGAGTAATCAAGCTGACAAGAGTCGATATCATTTTAAGCCACTCAGCAAAATCATTTGCATGCTTCTGACTTGCTTTCTAAGCAAGGTGGTGCCCTTAGGCTAGTTGCTAGAAATCAGTCAGTATAAACTGGGAACTTGTTACCTTCTGGATAAATTTCGTATTCAGAGATTGAGAGGGGAAGATTGAGGAGGTTGGCAAGTTTTCAGATGGCCTTTGTTTTGATTTCAGATGCCCTGTTTGAAGATGTCTCTGCATTAATATGCACCCAAGTGAACTGCATGAAATATTTAACAATTAAGGGATCCATTGGAGGTAGCAGACCATAGCAGACTCTACTTGACTAGTGCTTGTACATATCTGCTTCTATATAAAATTAGCCTGGAGTACTGGAAACAAAGAAGGGCTTCCTGCTTGAATTAAAATACAAGTTGTAATTATCAGATAAGGGAGTGATGCTTATGATTCGCATTTTGAGATGTGTAGCGTTACACGTCAGTGGTCATTTTTGTTCATGTATATTACATAAATAGCAAATTTCAGGGGAGTAGTGGTGTTTTTCTAATACAGCATGCAACTAGAGGAGGAAAATAGTGTGGCAGTTTGTGGGGAAGACATAACTGAATAAATGAAAATTATTACTAAAATAACTCCAAAGGTCTCATGACTGGTATTCTTGACAGAAAATTTTAAGATCTTAGAATTTTATCATTTTTATTTGAAAGTATAAAATAAGTAATGGTTGTATCATAGGATATACATCTATT
The DNA here is from genome assembly GCA_020746105.1 of Trogon surrucura. Classification (NCBI taxonomy): domain Eukaryota; kingdom Metazoa; phylum Chordata; class Aves; order Trogoniformes; family Trogonidae; genus Trogon; species Trogon surrucura. The sequence continues at coordinate 69,820,268 of CM036620.1, forward strand.
CACAGTCCAAGACAGATGTAGGGGGCTTATTAGTCACCATTCTCATACTTAATGCTGTTAAGTTCAGTGGAATTACATGGCTGAGCACTAATGCAGAGATGTGAAGAATTAGCTCACACAACACCAGTCTTTCAGGAGAACTTCCCTAAAGTCTAAAAATCTCTAGTGTCCCTCAGGTGACCAAATTCAGGCCTGAATGGAAACAAAAGTGCCCTGATGTCCTTCTGCTTCTTGTATTTCATTAGATGCAGTTTTATGATGTAAGTGAGGTTAGACACACACACAAGCTGCACTGGGGGCTGAGGCAGTTTCACCTCTGTACCAACAAAAGGGTCTGTTTTGCTGCTTTTCTTCCACAGGATTGGTGCTGAACTGTAGTCATGATCCAGTGATTTAAGAAACAGAAAAGTAGTCCCTCCAAAAATTTCTAGAATTGCATCCTGCAGGACTAGTTTTCCCAAGAGGGTCAACATTGTGTCAGACAAGCAGAAGGGAGATAAAGAGAACTTGTGTTCATGAGAAAGGAAAGAAGCATATTGAAGCTTTCTGTGTTTACACCACCCTATGATAAAGTTGGGCTATTTTAATTCTGAAGTGTTGTTACCCACACTGTTACATGATCTGAAGTGCTGTGGTATACTTGGTCAAGAGATATTTCTTTTCTAGAGGAAGACTTGTCTGTTCTAAAAATAAAATTAGTCTGAATTTCACTGGAAATTGTAATGATTGAATTTAAAATGCTAAAACAACCCAAGCCAGAAAACCCTAAATTCAGTGGCAAGCCCTCCTTTACCCAAGTAAAGCAAATAAAGAAAAGATCCCAAATTGCTGAGTTATGAACATTGTCATTGCAAACTACTGTGAGACGACAAGTGGGAAATTCTAACCAAGCCAAGAACGCTGTTGAAATTGAGGAAAATAGATAATTCCTAAGAAACTAGTTCTATTTTGGGTAGGATAGGAGCGGGAAGGAAATTAGAAAGAGAAAAAAAGTAGCAATTGATGCTGAAATGCTAACTAAAAAGGAAGAAGTCATTGGATTACCAGGGTCCATTGTGTCTGTGCTTTATAAGGTCTATAAGGTCTGGAGCAGGTGGCCCAGGGAAGTTGTGGATGCTCCATCCCTGGAAGTGTTCAAGACCCGGTTGTATGGAGCCTTGAGCAATGTCCCTGCCGTGACAGCGGGGTTGGAACTAGATGATCTTTGAGGTCCCTTCCAACCCAAATCATTCTTAGATTATCCTAAAGCGAGCTGAGGAACAGTAAATTGTACTTGTGAGTGGACACTGTTAAAATGCATTTATGTTGTGATAGTAGTAATTTGGTAAATGAAAATGCAAATAAAAATTGTCTTACATTTCTCCCTCAATATGAAAAATCATATAATTGAGCCGTCCCTTAAGTGGTTCACTTACTGCATGTGTTTCTGTATTTACATTATCTTCTCATCATTTTAAGAAAGCTGTATCTCATGGGCAGAGGGACCTAAACTATGTTTAGCCTGCACAGCATTGTACAACTTTTCCTTTGGTTCATGATTTAAGCACAAGTGAAATAACAGTATTACTTTTTAAAGTACTGTTGGCAGCGCAGTCCACTGGTATGCGTAGATTAGTTTATTCTTCAGGGATATAGCTTCAACTTCTCTGCATTAGTTATATTCTGTTCTGAAGATTGTCTTAGCAGCCATAATATATGGGGTCTTTTTTCAATAAAAGAAGAAAGGACCATTCCTAAGTTTTGTAAAGCTGGGTAAAGGGATTTCAGAGTCTGTAAGTCTCCTCTGTATCTGACATTCAAAAGTAGACTTTGAGGGTATGTCTTCAGTGAATTAAGAGTCTCTGCTGTTATAGCTCATCTGTACAATTAGAGTAATGAAAACCATGAAACATATTTTTTGAAAAATGCTGCTTACTTAATTTGTACTTTTCAGAATGGATAAACTCCATGGATTCACCATTAAAGAGTGCATCTCACCTGTTAGGCTTGTCTAAAGTTAGAGATCGACAGGTATGGCTCAGTCTTTTAGCAGCCTTATGACTTGCAGAATTTATTTACTGAGAGGGTTGTCAGGCATTGGAACAGCCTGCCCAGAGAGAGAGTTGAGTCCTATCACTGGAAGAGTATTAAGATGGCATTGTGCTGAGGGACATGTTTATGTGTTGACAGGGCTGGGACAAAGGTTGGACTCAATGATCTTGAAGGTCTCTTCCAACTGAAACCATTCTGTGATCTTTGTAGGGTCACCTTTAAATTAGACAATTCCCAGTGCTGGGACAGTCTGACGTCTGAGGCTGAGAAGGAGAGGCAAGGTTTGGGACACAGACTGGGGTGTCCTGTTCTGGTAGAGCAATGAGAAGTGCTTGTCAAACTGAAGCATGGAACTGTCCTCTGAAACCTTTTTTGTAGCCAGTGGACACCATGGGAGGTGATCCAGCTGCTTTAAGAATAGAGGACTTTCACGTCAGAAGTAGGTGTTCTCCTGATTAATATAGTTTTAAAAGGAGGGGCAATGCCTCAACTTCAGGGGAAAGAGGCATTACTTTTTCCTGACTGGATTAAGAAAAAAAGCCTTCCTTGTGATTTATTCACATTTGCTCAAATTGAAGTCTAAAGTAGAAAAGTAGCCTGGGGTTGGAAGCTTTCATTTTATTGTGTCCATGCAGTGTTCATTAAAACAGGTCAGTTACAACGTCCTCCACTAAAAGATTACACTGAAAACAAGATTAAAGGCTACTTGTGTCAGCTGCTGCTGTTAGGAGGAGCGTGGTAAATGTGATATCATTGTCACTTCTGAGCCACTAAAAGAAATATGAGAAGGTAGAGATATTGACAAATATCTCAAACTGTGCTTACGAAAAAATGTGTGATAAATTATAGATACAAGAGCTTGTTTCAAAAGTGACTGAAGGTATCTTTGTGTTACTGATGCTGTGATAAGCAGGTCAAGCTGAGACTCTGAAAATTTCAGCCTTAAAATTTCTGTTAGTTCGTGGCTTCATGAGGTCCAGCACAAAATGTAAAATACTCAGCAAACATCATTTTCTTCCCTCAAAAAGCTAACTCCAGAGTTGATAGCAGCTTTGATTTGGTGAGTATCTAGAAAAATAGATGCAGCATGAAGCAAGAAAGTTCACAGATCCCTTCCCTCTGCTCATATATATTCTTATCATACCACTGTGAATATAACATCTTCTCTGACTTAGTATGTTTCCTCCAAAATGCTAGAATAGTTTGTGTTTCAGAGACCAATTTCTCAGAAAAAGCAAGATTTTTCCATGCGTTTACTTAAAAATTCCCACTAAAAGATTGCTTCATGTCTCATGGCTTGGCCAGGGCTCATCTCTCCCCCTCCCTTTCCTTCTTTGGACTGATCATTTATCTTATTAGGGGAAAAAACAGCATATGTGATTATTTCTGGTTGTTATGCAGCAGTGGAAATCATCCAGTCTCTTCCCCCTGGCCAGAGTTCCCAAGGAGCCACCAATTACTGTGTCTGAGTTTTAACCGCTCCTCATAAATCAATGCTATTAAAATCATTAAACAATGATGTAATTTCAATCCGAAGTATAGCTTTATTGCATTTGATTATTAATAATTGTATCAAAATGATTATTTTCTCCTAAGTGTTTTAATGGGCTTTTTTTAATATCCGCATCCAGCTGCATTTCATCACTCAATGTATCTGCTTTGCGTGTATTCAACACACATCTGCTGACTCGGTGGACTCTTGGTGTGTTGCCGTGAGAAAGCTCATGGGCTTAGATAAAGACAGTTTAATAGGTAAAGCAAAAGCTGCACACACAAGCAAATCAAAACAAGGAATTCATTCACCACTTCACCTGAGCAGGGAGGCATTCAACCGTCTCCAGGAGAGCAGAGCCTCATCACATGTGATGGTTACTTGGGAAGACAAACACCATCACTCCAAATGCCTTCCTCTTCCTTCCTCCCCCAGCTTTATATGCTGAGCATGATGTCATATGCTATCAAATAACCCTTGGGTCAGCTGAGGTCAGCTGTCTTCACTGTGTCCCCTCTCAGCATCTTGTGTACCCCCAGCCTTCTCGCTGGTGGGGTGAGGAGCAGAAAAGACTGTGTCTAAGCATTGCTCAGCAGTATCTAAAACATCTGTGTGTTAGGAGCACTGTTTCCAGCACAAATCTAAAACATAGCCCCACTCTAGCTCATATGAAGAGAATTATCCTGGTCAAAACCAGCACAAGTGCCAGCGGTGACCCTTGTGAAGAGCGATGTAGCTATGGGAGTGTGGCCGGATTCTGCTTACTTAGTGGCAGCACAACTGTCAGCTGAAAACTTTCTCTCTGGAATCTGTCTGATTAGTGACGATGGAAGGACCAAAAAAAGGGCAGCTGGGGCTGCCATTCCTGGGTTGGTATGGAAGCCCCGAGGGCAGAAAACTCATCTTTTGGCTCAACATATTTGATGTGGGAGATATTAAATCAGTCTGTATTCCCATTGCACCTTTTCAAAGTTAAATGGCACTTTGATCAATTTGGGCTGAATTTCCTTCTCTGTATATTCTTAGAATTATTCACTTTCTTCCTTTGTCAAAGCAGAATCTGCTTTTCTTTTCCATGTACTAACCAAAGATGTAACAATTTGTTATGGAAGCTGTGTGTCAAGTTTAAGATATTTCTAATAAGAATGGAATCCAAGTCTTTTTTAGCACTAAATCTGCCTTGTAGTCACAAATGTAAGGCATAATTGTAAAAAGATGCTCTAGCGCTTGCCAGTGCATGTGAGTGTGTGCATATCTGTGTATATATATCAAAATATATATAATTTACGACCATAAAGTTTTGTTCCTAATTTCATACCATTTTCTCTTTTTCTCTCCAATTGATCCTACTTGTATGTATATTTTAGTACAAGAATTTTTAAAGAAATTTAAAAAAAATATAACATCAAGTACAGAAAAAATAATTTCCATCTAGATGTTAGTAATAGGACATTGTAATTGGGGGTTATTTTTATTTTGCAGCTGAAATGTTAAAGCTAGTTAGTATGAAATTCTCTTTTTTTTCTTCTGTATAATTACTATTCTGTAGCTGTCTCTGCATAACTTGATTATATTATGTTCTCAGGGCCATTGCTGGAGTTGACGGAGACCCTGATTTAGTTCATATGGAAATCCAGGACCCCAGTGGAGGTATGAAAATGTTATCAGTTGATACTCCAGTAATTTCTCTTTGTTTTAGAAAAGTACTTTTTTTGATTGTTATTAAAACTAGTCGGAAGAGAAATTGTGCAAGTCATATTCTTTCTATGTTTACCTGTAGTCAGCAAAGCTGTCCTCTTTTATAAAAATATAGTGTAATTTAAAATTTACTTCTTTTCCACTCTAAAATGAATTGACGTCAAGATGCTATGCTCCATTGAAAATGTCTGTTAATAGTGCAATTTATTCTGGCAGTTAAGCTTTGAATGTTTTTTCCTGATTTGCAGATAAAACTGGCAATGTGGTGTTAGTGCTGGGTAACTGTCTGTTAAAGTGAATCGTTTCATATATCAGTCCTACTGCACTAACCACCGTGTCCTAGAATTTCCTCATGTTACATTATCCAGTGTATCGTGAGACTTCAGAAGGAAAATAAATGAAAAAGCAGATTATTGGTCAGGATGTGCTGTACAGAAGAGTCACCATAATTCCAAAAACTTGTATAGTTTCTTGTTACCAACTGTAGTCTTGAAAGATAATTTAGTTCCTTGAATCAGATCATTTAAGTTCCTGTGCAGTCTTAAAAGTGAGTTGTAAGTAACTCAGTTTTACTTTTTCTGATCCAGCAGCTTTTCTTCATTTCAGCCCTATTAAAAAAATCAAGGTTGCCATGTTAAAATCTGGATGGCAAAGTTTTTAAATCTTTTAGCAGTGAAATTTCTGAGAATTGGGACCCCTACACAGCCCCCTCAGCTGCTCTATTTAGAGACAGTGTAAGATTCTTCAGGAGCTGGACGGAAAGATTTTTTTTTTATTGTTATTTAACAGAAACAGCAGAAAAATTCTCATGAAAAGTCTCCTGGTTGGGTTCTCAGCAAACTAACATTGTACACTTGGGATCAGTACAAGCATGGCTGTTGATTTTAGTGGAAACAGCATCTTTGTACTGTCTCTCTGAAGAACTGCAATGCTTGTCATGTGGCAATGCTTGCAGCTATTGCTGCAAGACTTTTTGATGGCCCATTGCTATGCTAGCTTAAATATCCTTGGGCAGAAGCAGGAGAATTTGGATTGACTCTAACTCCCTCTTAAACAGATCCAGATTTTAAAACAAGTTTTTGTATCTCGCATACTGGTTTGTCCTTTTCTAACTGAAAGTCATAAAATGTGGAAAGTATTTCCTATCACACTGCAAAAATTATGAAAGATATGAAAGTATTTTGTGCTCAGAAGCTTGTGACAAAGAGTGAGCTGTACAAGGGCAGGGAGAAGGTCTATGAGCCATAGCTGGTTTAAGATAAGATCATTGGCTTGTTCTCTCTGATAAGAGCAGATTGCATCAAGGAGGGAGTGATGCAGCCCAGGCAGAGAGGATATTCCTTGCCCATTGCCAACTGGTGAGAAGGAGAGAGACCATAGCTTCCACTAATATAAATCCTTTTTTTTTTTTTTTTCCCCAGCAAGGTATTAACTCTGAATACAGAAGTCCTGCCTCAACAGAGCAGTTCCAATAGTGTGTTGATAGTGTGTCTTGACTTTCCTGCAGAGCTTGAAAATAGCCTTTAAAATTCTTCACCCTCTCTCTTAAATGGAGTCCAATTCCCTTCTCACTCATCACCATTTTATACTGGGGTTGATCTATTGATTTCAGTTATGTTGTGTCAGGCTACCATTTCTCCAAGTGAATAATTTGGCTCTGTGAATACGTTAAGTGAGAAAAGAGGCTCCTTCTATTATTCGTACCCATGAATGTCCCATTCATCTAACCCCTAATCTCTCTGGACCAGCAAAATTTGGATAATAACAGACTGCCTCCCGGGAATGATCTGAACTGTAAGCAGTTAATATATTCTCAGTACACTGGAGATTGAAAAACTCTTGTATGAGGATTTCATAAAATAATTTTACAGCTAACTCACCTGGCAAAGGCTGCACTTTCCCTACATGAATAACATTTTATACTGCTTGCTGCTTCTTCCCTTGATAGCCCTGTCATATGTTTCTGTCTCTCTCCCCTCAGGTTATCGCTACATCACTTGCCAGATTCAAAATTGCTCAGATAAGACAATGACAGTCCAGTTTGCCGGTGGCACTGACCGGGATTCCCTGACTGTGCAGGATGACTACATATTTCTTCAGGTACTTCTGCTTTCTGGAGTCACAGCCCACAGATCTTATTCAGAAATAAGATCTTAAACAGTCCAGCAACACTGTAATGTAGGAGCATGGATAAATCTTTTTCAGAGTATGAACGATAATTTATGAATTTTTACATGAAACAAAATATTCTTTTGTCAGTCAAACCCCTAATGCATCTTTAAGGTGTGCAACCAAGTGTCTGTTCATACGGTTGATTTTAGTTTATCACTGACCTAACTTTAACTATGTGAAAATTTTCAAGTGGATTGTGTGGTTCAAAGCTACCTTTTGTAAATAATCTTATGTGTATGCAACTCTTTTGTTCTTATGCTTACAACCTCTTCCGGCTCCTTTCCAGTACCTCCATAGCAACAAAGGGTTCCTTGAGAAGAACGTCCAAGGAAAGCTACTGGCAGAGTAGTGGCTCAGCTTCTTCGTATGGATTCTTCTCTGAAGAGGTTTTGCCAGGAAAAAAATTATATGGCTGCGCTTAGGAAACAAAGAGTGAAGTGGCCGTAGCTGGGGAGCTTAGAGCAACTTAGAATCATAGAACTGTTTAGGTTGGGAAAGACCCTTAAGATCATCAAGTCCAACCGTAAACCTAACGCTGCCAAGTTTACCAATAAACCATGTCCATAAATTCCACATATACAACATGCAATGGTCCAAACTACACTGGGGTCATTTCATTCCCAGACAAGACCTGCATGCAGAAACCTGGGCTGAAACTCCATCAGCCTTATGGCGTCAGTACAGCTCAGGCTCTTGAATTATTATTTTTTATGGACTTGGGATTGTTTGTGATTTGAACGTATCAGAGCTGCAACTTCTCAAAGAACAGTAATGTCCCTTCTGTTTTCTAACATTTTACTAGGGAAGTTGTTTGTACTTTCCTGAGTGAGTGGCTATCATTCTTGCCTTATTTTGATATGATCTGCTTGCTGCGAGGCTTATCCATTTATTGACTTTTTTAGGGAAGAAATATCATGGTAATGGATAGGTCTCCCCACCTCTGCCTTGGTGTACATCAGATTGCATTCTTTGCAGCCTTCCCCCCTTGTGCCTGTTTCTTCCCAAAGGATCTGTAAATTAATAGAGACACAAAAGGTCTGTACTCCTCTCGTCTGACACAGCAGTTTCAAGGGCCGACATGGCTTAGAATGTTTAGTGCCTCAAAAAAAATAGCAAAACAGATTGGGAAAGAATTTCTGAATTAAAATAGGCATTTTTCAGCCTGGATCTAGAGCTCATAGCACTCTTTTTGCTCAGAGGTATTATTATCTGCAACTCCCCCAGGCACACTCTAAAATCCATTTCACAGTGTGTAGATGTTGAGAAGTGCTTCTCACCACATGGACTTCCAGGCTGCTGAGCTCGGCAAAACACTGGCTGCTTCCTCCTCAAGCATTTTGTTTTGCTGGGTGTCCTGTATAATTGCATCTTGAGCTGTTGTTATTCTGGCTCATGCCAGGCACAGGCAGACATGGAGTGGAAGTGCAGCCTGGAAATGTGCACGTAAAGTAATAGACGGTTGCTGCTAGCAAAATGATGCCATTGGTAACATAGTCTCTGTAGATCTGAGGCATGTCAGTGCCATTAAATGACATGTGCACGTACTCCACATAAAGGAGAAATGTGTCGAGCCTTTTCAGACTTGTCTGCAGTAAATCCCAGTATATAATATAAACCCCTCTTACTGCTAAATTGGTTTAAAATTAGCCATATCTGTATTAGTGGAGGATAGAAGATGACTGGGATGCTATAGTCACATCTGAGCTGCAGCCACCACTGAGGTGTGATGCAGGACACGCTGATTACCTGTTCCAGTGAAGCAACACAGAAGCTGCACATCTGAGAAATACCATACTTATGAAACCATGTGGAAATTCTTTTATCACTAGACTAAAATATTGCTATGTAAGTTATAATACTGCTATGTAAGTTAGAATCAGACTAGGGACAACTCTTGATATCACAGCAATATCTGTCAGAAAGAAGATGGGGCTGAACCCTCTGTGAAAAAAGAGGGAAGAGTTTGAGCCTATCTTATTGCCTCTGGCATCGCTCACATCTCCTGAGCTGTGAATCAGGGCATTGCACTGCTAATCCTGGCCCAGATCCCAGGCTTTTACCATCTTAGAGGAAGATCTCAACCCCATTTCTCTAGTATGTCTATATCCATGAAGATCGGAAACTTTCTAATACCGATTTATTTTCCAGTTTGCACTGACAGTTTTAGAGGCAGGTTTAGGAGAAGGATTAAAGCTTCAACACTGTTTTTAAGCACAGACCAGCCTTTAATGTCAGTGAGGCTTGACATGACTAGCTGCTTCAACTCTGATTCTCTACTGCCTCACATCGTCTTCAGTAATTTAAAATAACTTTTTTAAAAAAAGCATAATGAACAAGAAGGCTATGAAAAGATGGATGAGACTGTTATTTAGCACTAATTAAATAAATGCTCAGAGGTTTGGTTTAATCCATCATTTAACAAATCATGTTTGTAAAGGGCATCATATTCTTTTTATCACACAAAAAAAATTGGTTTAAACGAAACGTGAAAATGAATAAAATATTAACTACTTTGATATCTTTAAAATATGCAGGCAGGTGCTGCCATGCATCAACTGTATTTTTACCAAGCCAAGTCAGGCTCACATGCTTTAGGATAGGCTGCCTTCCAAAGCAGGTTCTCTTTTTAAAAGCAAAAGTTGACAAGTAAAGCTGTGAGATGGGTGTAGGCTTTAAAATGGATTTCTTAAGTCAAAGAAAAGTCAGGTTTATTTGTGGTTCTGTTCCACAATCTGATTTGCCATGAAAAATGAGAAGATGTTGGACATTTCATTTCACTTCTTCCCTTTTCTTTTTTGACCAATCCATTCCTGCAAAGCAGCCACCCTTTACAAACTTACTGAAAATTAGTGAATAGCCGTTATGTAACTGATTTTCTGGGTGGAAGAAAATATGAAATATTATCTTCCAAAGACCAAAACCTTTGCTCATCTCATCTAATGGTGCTCAAGAGGCTTAGCTGGAAAGATGCTGATTTATATATCAATACAGATTTTGGTGTTATGTTTCTGACTAGAAAAAACTAGGGAGGTTGTTAGTTGAGTGTTTTCATTAATGCTTATTTAGGATTTTCCTTTTGGTATTTTGTAACAGTATTAGTGTGGGGTTTTTTTTGTGAATAAGCTGTATCTGCTGTTACAAAGAGGAGAAAGGATCTAATGGGTAACAGTCATACAGCGGTGTTCCTTGCAATGCACATTTCTGTTGGCTTTCTTTAGTGAAAATCTTCATAAACCTCCATAAGTATTTTGCATAAAACCTAATCTGCCTTCATTTCCACACATACAACAGATGAAATATGTGTTTTACCTCTTCCTTTAAGTGTATAATTGTGTCTTCAGGACATATCACTGACTTTCAAACTGACCAACCAATGGATTCAGAATTGCATTGTTATCTTCCATGTGTCATGTCAGCATTTTGCACTGGGAAATGTTTTATCCTGTAGAGAAAACATTAGTGAAATATAGTGAATCCTTTATATATGTTAGCATGATTTAATCAGCCTTTTGTGCTTTGCTTTGAATTGTGCTGTTGGAGTACCACTTGCCCTTGAGGTACCTGGTGTTCATGGCCAGTGTACCTCCTCCCTACCTCCCACCTGGACTTATACAAAAGGGCAAAGATGTGGGAGGCCAGTGCATACAGAAACATCAGTAAGGTCTGGGGACAGTGAGATGCTGAAGTCTCAGCTATCACCCAAGACAGGTGAAATGTCAAAACCAGTAAATAAATATTTTTTTTTCCTTCCAAAACGGGAGGAGAGCAAAAGAGTTTGAGTCTATCTGGAGTCTATTTTGTCACAACTTTTAACTTATTCTTTTAGGACTACACTGTGCAAATTAATCACATGCAATACAAGTAATAGCTCTGTATTCCAGCTGCAGGTTAAAAAGAAAAAAAAACACCACCTCTCTTCCATCTCAGGTTCCTTAGATTTAATATAAACTATCATAGCATTCTGTTTTTCCTTTGTATAGACAACGTCAGCAAATCGGACCAAGTATTACGTGTCTTACCGTCGAAATGGCTTTGTACAGATGAAGTTGCCAAAATATGCATTGCCAAAAGTAAGTGCACCAATTCATCTTTCTAGTTATATATTTTTTTTGTCTTCTCTTTCTACCTCAAGTAGTTTCATTCCTTTTTAAAGCTTATTATTCTGAGATCACAATTTCCCCTCTTAAGGATTTCTGAACCCCGGTTGTGTTCTTACCGTACTGATCTTATTTTTATCTAGGAATGTAGTAGTTCACAGAGGGCAATAACATGTGGTAACTGATTTGTCATCAGTTGCCTCAACAATTTTTGAGCTTTGCTTCCATGAAGCAGAGCTACATGCCCAATGGCAATGCAATGATATGGAACAAGTATTCCTTCAAGAATCAATTACAGTTTCCATTTCACATGGTTCTTTCTGATATAAGCATGAATAGTAATATAAGGGAATCGCAAGGCTTGTTGAGGTTCCTTCAGTCTAGCATATTTCTATAGTGACAGAGTTTCTATATTTGCATAGTAAATTAGCAGTAAAGCACAAGACAGAGATATATATATATATATATATATATGGTCTAACTGTTGCAATTGAATTTTTGTGCTGCACACAGTGTGTTTCCTAACTATTTATGATTAGAAGGCTTCTACAATCCTGAAGGAAAATGACTCAAAAGTTTTAAAGACGCAGCTGAATAAAGCCTTCAGTAACCTGACCTGGCCTCACAGCTCACTCTGTTCCCAGCAGGAGGTTGGTCTGGAGACCTTCTGAGGTTCCTGCCTTTTCATGTTATTCTGTGTGATTCTGTCACTTACTTGGGGTTTTTTTTAATTTTAGTCTAAGTAGCGAGCTAATGTCCTTTGGTTTTAAATGTACAAAATACTAATAAACTCCTCAAATCAAATCCTCAGGTATTAGTTGAGCAAGAATCTGAAACTTGGATATATAGAAATAGCTAAATATATATTTATGTATCTATTTTGACAGGAAATGTGTAACCAAGGACAGGTAAATATATGAATCATCTACATAATTATTTCTGTGTTTTGAAGGCCTTCAAATTAACCTTTGTGCTTTTTGGGGGGCAATTTGTAATTAGGAAAACAGCAAGAGAATATCCAGGTTTTAACATTAAAACATGCCAAATGTGGACACCCCAGGGGACTGCAGTCCATGGATAAGCCACTCCAGGGCAGAAGAAAACAAGTAAGGAGCAAGGGAGGAAAGCAAAGAATAAGCAAGGAGCAGCAGAAAGAAACCCTTCCACAGCTGATGCCAACCCATGCCCTTACTGCAGGAGCTGGGAGGAGGCAAATAAACACAAGGTGGAAACGAGGGAGTTGCGAAAGGAGGGGAGAAGAGAGGTTTGATTAAGCTCAGCTTAGAGAATAGGGAAGAAGGATGTTTCCCTAAGTGATTGTTTATGTTTCTTTTTTTTTTTAATGCCTAAATCAGTAATTCAAAGTGTGCAGGCAATAAATTAAATCAGGTAATATTCCCAAAGTCGCAATTGTTTTGCCAGTGGCAAATTTTCTGAAGAAGTGTCAGTACTTGAGCGCAAGTGTTAACTATGCTAAGTTGTGTGGGAAGATGTTTGTGTTAGTAAATGGAAGGGCAGAAATCTTACAAGAGAGACGAGAGCGTTTGTACCTTCTGCTTCTGGATGGCCTGTGCAGGAGGAATCTGTACTTTTCCATTGCAGTTTCCTTCTCACACTCAATCTGCTGCATTTGGCCAAGGCAGCACTGTTTGTCCTTCCTGACACGGCTGTCAAATAGAAGATGGACATAGTAACTCAATTTTTTAAGAGTTGAACATTTTTAAGATTATAGATGGTGGTTCATATTCCATTTGTGGATGATTACTTCAGGCATTCAGGAAAGTGAATTATTTTTAATGAATTGGATGTGTACTATGCCTCTGATTTAAATATCATTATTGCAGCACACTATATCAATAAAGGGCATCTTATTTGGGCTCGGATCTAGCTATCTGACAGATCTGAATAAATCAATGGAGGTTGTTAGAACTCAAGAACTATATGAGACTATTGTCTTGTAGGCACCCACATTTGTAATAAGTTTGTAATAGGTGAGCTTGCATCAGTTGTGAAGAAGAGCAGCAAATGTTATGGGAGGCCTGGAGACAACAGGACACAGTAGATGACCCTAGACTTCTGTTCCGTGGAGCTTTCCTTTGCAGCAAAATCTGTTTAAGAAATCTCCACAGTGATTTATTTCTACTCTCCTGATGACCTCTCTTGTGTCTGTGGGACTGCACTATAAACAAGACCTGTGTAGCGATCTTGGTGAAATATAACCCTGTAAAAAGTATGATTTGCTTCTCAAAAAGGACATCAAGAGGCAACTTGATTGTACTGAAGAAACCTCCTCACAAGCAAAAAATACTGAGTCTTGAAAGTACTATAGTAGAGGAAGACCAACTGTAGCTGGGACGTGAATCCAAATTAGAAATTGAGCTCAACTTCTTAATGATGTTGATGATTATGTACTTGAAAAAGTGCCGAGAAAAGAGACAGATATTCTAGGTTTTCGAGTTTTCAAATTATAACTGAGTGCCTTTCTGGGACACTTGTTCTAATCATATAGAAGGTATTTGCTCATTGTGCATCTTATAAAATATGCAGAAATAATTGTTGGAAATTTTCTGGTTGGAAAAAGAGCAGAGAGCAACCTAAAGGATCTAATCACTTCTAGCAGTGAAATCCATTAATTTGCAGAAGGTGCTTAGATTATTAGACATATGCTCTTACTGCATTTCTATCATATACAAAAAGTGTCAATCATAACTAGTAGTGCTGCATGCTGAACTCTTTGTCTTGGTAAATACAGGTTTTATTTGGTTGTTTGTTTTTGGGGTTTTTTTTTGGTTTTTTTTTTTTTCCTTTCAAAGGAGATTAACTCCAGGCTTGACTGAATAAATAAATTAGCAGTTAATGGTTTCATTTTGGATAGAGTCAACAGCTAGCTAGGAACAGGATGACTATATCATTTAGAAAGGGGTGTTTTTGTGTTCTTCCTAGTTCAGGCAGTACCCAGTGAGTGGAACAAAATAAACTGCATCTCTTTAGCATTTTGATGATGCCTCCAAGAGAAGTGTCTTTGGTATCTGCACACAACAGAGCTGAAAATTTCACTTAGAGAATCTGGAAGCCAGACATCCATTAGAATAGTGGTGAATCCAAGAGGTTTTAACCTCTTCTGTAAGAGATACTTATTTTTTTGAAGTGATTTGGTACCTTCACTTTACAGCAGAAATTTTAGATACTGAAGTAAATAAGAACTCAGCCCTGAAATTTTTCATCACACTCTATTTTACTAAGAATCATCTAAGTGCAGTCGAAATGTATCTTCCAGTGCAGTTTGAACAGAAGGGGAAAGGATTCATATGGGCAAATTACTGATGACATTTTGCAAAGAAACAGGGTATCAGCAAAGACACTGGCACAGGAAGAGTACATCTAGAACACTGACTTCAGTTGCTACTTTTGTGGTGGCAGGAGATAAATGGAAAGAGGGAGTTTAAAATGTAGGGTTTTTTAAGATGGATTAAAAACAATAGCTTTGGAAAGAACTGAGTACTGATACTTTTGAGTATCAGATTCTGCCTAACCAGGAGACGAAATGGACCTGAAATAGGCTTTATTTCATTTTTCTCAGAAGAATTGAATGAAGCTTCAAAAAAAAATCTCTTTCCAGTAGTCTGTGTAAAGTGCTTTATGTCACTGGCCAGAGTTTTTGAGCAATTATTGTGTACAGGGAAGGAAAACTGAGCCAAGTCAGAAGATACTCCAGGCTGGTCAAGAATGTGTCTAACAACGTTAGGAGAGCTGTGCTGGAACACCAGGCCCTAGCCTGAGGGAACAGTGCTGGGCTCTTCAGATACTCTTTTGCTGCACAGATTTGTTTCAAAATGATTTTACATACGGAGATAGATGTTTTCACACTGAGTAATTAGAAAATGTTATTGATGTCTCATTTTCTGTTCAATATAAAGAGGTTGACAGTCTGCAAAAAAAAAGCAGTTCAGTTGTTTTACATTGCTTGCATTTGCATTTGTGTTTGTTGAAATGTACCTCCCAAAAGAAACCTAGAAAAGGATAAATGTTTGTTTGTTTGCCTTTGAACATGTCTCAAGGCCTCCTTTCTTGTGAATCAAAGGCTGCAGGCAGCTCGCGGCCAAGCTTTACATGTGCTGCGTTTCCAGACCCTACATCACCTTTTGTAATACATCGTAGCTCCGTGTAAAGACAGAACGCAGAGCTTTTGGAGGCCATCTAATGAACAAAATTCCGATTATTTTTTTTAAACTATTTTCCGTGCTGTTGAGGGTTGTGTTTGATATGACACCACGTTGGATTGCACAGCTGTCTCCTGCATTTGACAGGCGTCATGTGCCAGCTACTGTCAGGCAGGATGGTAGCACTTTCGGTGAGCAGGCAAGCGTTGATAAGACCATAGTAAATGCTGCCTGTTTGCTCCCTTGAAACAGAGAGGAAATTTGGAGATGTTTAAAAAGTGAATTGGTGTTTTTATACTGTATTCCATTTTACCAGCATTGCTTGTTCTCTGCTGCTAAAACTAGATTAGAAGTTGATAACTTACAGGAAGGGAATACGGCGATCAAGCAAAGAGCAGCAGGTTTGCACTTTTGTGTGTGAAGATGGATGCCTAGGCACGCAGGAGTGTTCCAGGGAGATCCAGCAATGCTGCTTTCAGCCTGGGACAGGGGTTCAGCTGCCACAGCTGGGAGAGGAGCTCTGCCAAGGGGCACAGGCTGCAGCCCCGTCCAGAGAGTCATCATGCGTGTGTTGCACAAAAGTTCCTGCAGCTTTGATTGCCCTTGCCTAGAGAAGTGTGGTGTGGAGAAGTACATCACGTTCTGGTCCTAATTCGCGATTTTGAGTCATGCTGTAGTGTAGCTAACAATAAAAGTGGGAACGAGTTCATTCTGGGATTTTAAGCAAAAAAAAAGGTAACAAAATTGCTGACCAAACAAAGGAATCTGCTACAAATCATGGTAGTTTTACTGTTGCAAATGGGAAGAATATAACTATTCTGAGTCCCCTTCCCACTTCTGGTGAGTAAACTCTGTCACTAATGACCTCCTTTTATGAACTGATACAAGTCATTCATTGATTCTGCATTTGTTTGTTCCAGCTACAAAATCTTAATAATGCGAGAGCTCTGTTGCTTATTATATCCTACTGCAATTCAGGAAGTTTACTTCTGAAGAGATACGGTGTGGAAAAAGCTTCTTTCATTTGTTTTTTATCTCTCTATATCTTCTCAATCTTGTGAAATAGGCAATAATGTAAAATTTTTCAGGTAACCAAGATAAAAAAGATTACAGAGGAAAAATAAAAATAAAAGAAGGAAAAAAATCCTATTGCTTTAAAAATAAATTGAAGTCTTTAATATATTCCTGGTAATAGGAATCTCATATATCAATTCCAAATCTTTTATTTGATTATGACTTAGGACCCTTCTGAGGGACTTGAAACAGACCCATCTCTTCCCTGCCTCAGTCTGAGATATACATTGATCTTTTATCCACAGGCTTTCTTCCAAACTTTTATTATTCAGTGATAGATATAACACTGTCCCAAGTAAAACATTTTCAGCAGTTCTTCTCTCTCTCCCTCAATAGGCATCAATCTGTTGAAGCTTTTCTGTGTCAAGCTCCCTCTTACCATAACTTTTCCAAGGATTCCTTAAATGGGTTTGTTCATTAACAGCATCTCCTGGTTTGAACCCACCCTCAACATAGCAGAAGAGGCAGGAGAGATTCCTTCCAGCGCTTTTGTCAACAAAGTTCTCCTGAGGCTCTGATTGTGTGATGGTTGGATTCCAAGGCACTGAGGCTATGGGAGCTCATTTAGCAAGCCTCTGAGTCTCACAAGAATTGTTTCTCTACTTGGGTAGCCCCTTCACCACCTCTGCCACACGCTGCCCTTGGAGGCTTCAGCTGAGCTTGTTCCTCTGTGCCAGGCAGAAAAGCAGTTTGCAGCTGCAGCAGGACATCCATTCTTCCGAAAGTCCACTGGAATAGCTGCTGAGCAATGACTGAAG
Organism: Trogon surrucura; assembly: GCA_020746105.1. Taxonomy (NCBI): domain Eukaryota; kingdom Metazoa; phylum Chordata; class Aves; order Trogoniformes; family Trogonidae; genus Trogon; species Trogon surrucura. The sequence continues at coordinate 69,837,750 of CM036620.1, forward strand.
GGGAACAAAAGAAAAACACAGGTAGCAGTGCCATTTGATGCAGGAGAATTATTCCTTTCCTGGGCAGTGTCACAGCAGTAGCCAGTGAACCTGAGGTGTAGCAGCTGGCTGGCTCCCTGGTCATACTAATGCATCCGAGGTGGATTCAGGGAACTGCTCTTTTCTTCACAGTGTAGCTTGTTATTGATTTCTCTCCTTGCACCATTTTACTTGGCCAGGCAAGGAAGATTAGGAAGATTATCGTTGGGATATGTGCCATTCAGTTACCTTGATTGTGCTCAAGAGATTACAGGGGTAAAATGTGTTGTATCTGGAGTTCAAGGCTGAGACTACACAGCCTTAAGTGCTTATGTCCCTTGTGCTTCTGATATATTTACTCCTTGTGATTCTTAGTTCAATTTATCACCTGGTTCAGGTTAACATATTGCGTAGCCATAGCATTAAAATCTTGAAAATGGGCAAAATTTTGTCATTAAATTGAAAACTGTAAGATTTTAAAAACAGGACTTTTGAGGTTCTTTTTTTTTGCCTTATTGATCGAGGTGCATGGTCCTTCCTGCATAGCATTATACTGGCTGTGCTGAACCTTGACCACAGTGTTTTCGCTTAACGGTATTTCCTATGTCATCAGCACATTTTACTACTGTGAGAGACTACACAAAGGAGCACTGGTTTGTTGTATGATCCTTGTCATCTTTTATATGCTTGTGTCTTCTGAGTGTAATTGTATTTATTTGTGTTTCTTATCAGTTAGTAATACGGTAAACCATATTGAGCATTCCTTGAATATAAAATTGCATAAAGTGTTAGCAGTCTTATAGGCCATTGAGTTACTAAATGTAGATAGTATGGGGCTGTATACAGCAAAAACAATGCATTTATCTTCCCTTCCTTCTCTAAACATCTTTCCTTCCTCTTTCCTATTCTCAGCTCCTCAAACCCCCAGCTTCTTTACTTGTTTAATTCTTTTGGGCTGCTTGACTGATTTTTTTGATTTGGTGTTCATTCAGCCTTCTGCAAGAATGGACTCACCTGCATTTGAAGCAGATAATTTGGGAAAGATGTTTGATCATGTTGGTATCTCTGTGTCAAAAGTAAAGAAATAATTCTCAAGCAGTCCGGATATTTTTAGGAAGTAATATATGTTTGTTACTCTGTGCGTGCTGGAAGACTTCTTGAGTACTTGTTCTCTATGCCATGACCGAACATGCACAGTTCTTTCAATGTCATGTACCCACCCACAGACTCAGTGGTATGACCTGTCACTGAATGCTATGTTTAATCCTACTAGTTTTTAATGCGCAGTCTTTGATCACTTTCAGGATTCATTTAGTGTGTTGTGTAGAAAAAAAGTTTGTGATTCAACAAATTTCCAGCTGCCCTTAATTCTAATTCTGTGTTCAAGTTGAAATACTTATTTATCAGCAAAGTTTTTACTTTCTTTAGCACAGTTAACAAGTTATAGCTCTTGAATTTAAAACAACAAAATTATCTCACCAAAAAAAAACAGAAAAGCAAGTCCTTTCTTTTTATTTACAGTTCTAATTTTATGTGTAACAGTTCACGTAACCTCAGTAAGGTGTGGGGTTTTTTTATTTTCCTTTTTTAGAATTTCCCTATTTAGGATTATAGACAGTAGACATGGAAAGGATCTTGAGAGGTCCTTTTTCAAAATATGGTCATTGCCTAAGCTAGTCTTGACAAATATTTGTTTAATCTATTGTTAACACCTCCCGAGAATAAAGATTACTTTACCTCCCTAAGCATTTTAACCTCATGTGTATGACCAAGTCTTACTGTAGAAGGATATACTGATGTCTAACCTAAATGTCCTTAGTTGCAATTTATACCCAGTATTTAACTCCAAGTAGACAGTTCATTCTATTTTCCTTGGGGTGGCTTTTTACATTATTTGAAGGCTGATTTCTTTCTAGTCTCATCCACTCATTGGGAAGCAACTCTATGGACTCGGAAGACTTCTTTAGTTTCGTCTGTAGGCAGACCTATCCCTGGCCCTGGGTTGGTCTGCTCTCTGGGACCCATGAGTGGTTTCACAGATTTTGAGTGATGAACATACAGACATCTGTGCTTAGTGTGTTATAACATTACCCAGTAAAGAGAATGAAGAAAACACTATGACAAAGGAATTCACAGAATATAGTGCCTAAGAACACCTTAGCAAACAGAACGGAGAAATCTCATGGAGTTGTAGAAATTAAAGAAAGGTATGGACAGTATAGCTAGTAGCATCTCAGAACTGTACAAAAGCTTACAACCTGAGAAGATGAGATAAACCAAATGGAGAATGCTGGTATTTTGGGAATCACAGTCTGTTGCTGATACAAATTGCCGTTGGTAAGCTTTGCGAAATCAAGAAAAGAAAGAGAAGGGAGAATCATGAAAGCATAGGTGCTTGGGGCAGCAAGACCTGGAACAGAGCAGACATGGCAGATTGGACAGAGCAAAAATAAAGTAGTAGAGATGAGAGAAAGGATGACTGTAGAGGAATGGTCATGTCACAGAGGAAACAACATGGCTGCTGTGGCAAAGCTGTGAAAAAGATTCTGCCTTGGGACACCTGAAAGTGGACTGACTCTCTTATTCAAGCATGGAAATGAAAGGAGAGCACAAGAGCTCAAATTCTGAATGTGTATAAAAACGCAGCCTGGAGATAAACAAAGATTTCAGTAATGACAGTAAGGAATGTTCAAAATCCTGAAGATCTCTAATATCAGCAAAGAAAATATTTATAGATTAATTTGAAGAAATTATGTGTGACTAGCATAAGTACAGAAAAATTACAGAAGAAAAAAAAATCAACAGGACTGTGAGCAGCCTGCAGAATGTGGAGAGAGAAAGCAGGAGGTCCAGCAAGAAGGCAATTGCAGTAGTCCAAGCATGAAATAATCAAACAATGAATGCTTTCCTTATAGGATCTGCTGAGATTACAGCCTAAGGTCGTATCTGTGGCCATGAATTAGATAAAGCAATAAAAGCTTGCATTCTCTCCATAAAGAAATTTCTTCTTTCTCTGATGTTCTTACTAGTTAACTCTGTAGTGACAGTAAGTTCTGTCTAGCAGTGTTTGCTGACATCCCATCTTCATGTGGTTGCCATCTGTTGGACACTGGGTAGCTGCGCCAAAGGGTTGGACCTGGCACACTGAAGACTCGGTCTCTGTATTTGTCAATCAAATTCTTCTTCCTGTTTTAAATTCACCATTGCAGGATAGGAACAGTGCAAGAAAGACATTACAGTTTAGCTTTGTTTTAGTTAGACTTTGTTTAGTCAGTCTGTGTCATCTAGGATTTTAAAAGATAGATGTAGGAATAGGGCATGAAATTTATGGTTTTCCTTACTTTGTCAATTAGTTTTCCCAGAGGACTGTAACATGACTGGGCAGAAAGGGTTGTGCAGGATTATTGCAAGGTAGCATAAACTGAGCGACTGGTTTGCTTCTTGAGGGAAAATAGTGGTAAGACTGAACTGGAAATATGAAGGTGTAAATTCTGAATGCAAGGAACAAAGTTCAAGGAAGTCAAAGGGTAGTTTCATTTGCTAAACCCGGGATCTGTTAAATTCTTGCCTGAGAAAAAAACTGACATCCAGCAGCCTGAGTGTACAAAGCTCTTTCTTGGTAACAGTCACTGCCAAGGGAAAAGTTAACTCATTTGCTGCAGTAAACTTCTGAAATCCAACCTCTCTTTCTTTAACATGATCCCTCCGGTCTATTAATGTATTTTTTTCAAATCAGAGTGTCTTGATCACACCATACATGATGTCTAAAGCGTGACTGCCATGCTTTGCCAAGTATTCATTGTTGTGCTTTTACTCACATTTTCTTCAGTCTTAACTGGATTCTTACAGAATTTGTTTTATTTCTCTCTTAGAGGTCTACAAAGTTGTATTCTTGATATTTTTTAAAGACAATTTTCCCCCCAAACTCATATTGTCTTTCTGTTTTGGGAACTTTATTTAATATTCACTTCATCACCTTAGCATTAGTTACTTTTCCAGTAATAAGGTGATCAGAAGTGGATACAATATCCCACTTAAGTACCATGGTCGTAAGGAGTTTGCAAGCTTTCAGTCTCCATTACTAGATGCCATCTCATGTGCAGTCCCAACATCTGCCTTTATGCTGCCATATCCTATTGCAAACTCACGTCCTTTTTTTATTGGCTAAGCTTAGTTCAGTGTTGGTACTTCCTGATTTATTTCTTCTGTTTAATATTAGTGTTAAATTATTTTTCCCAGCTGTGCATTTTTTGTCTGAGAATTTTGGAGTGAAGAAGCTGGGAAAACCAAAAGCAAGCTGTTGCAATATCTATGCTTGAGATTCCTGCGAAATGCAGAATGTTGACTCTCATGTTATCACTGTTGAATAGTTAAGTGAATTTGTCTACATAGATCGATGAATTAGTGTTATGTACTATAATATATGTGAGCTGTGTGCATAATATGTACTATTTCCTCTGTGTAAAGGCTATAAAGTATATCTGATCCATTTTAATTCTCTAGGTATCTGAGGATTATTTTTTAGATTAGCTTTGTTTATATCGTTTCAGTCTTTCTGACTCTCATCTGGATCTTGGAAAATAATTTCCTTCTTTTTTTCCTTTCCTTTCTCAAGAAGTCATTTCCCAGAAAAGTCAAAGCATATCACAGCTTTTGCACATTCATAATTTTGGCCTTCACGAAGCTGGTTTGCACTCTGTAGCCAAAAGGCAGTGATTGACCACATGGGAGTGGTGGGGTACAGCATGTTGGTTAGTATTATGGTGAGAGATTATTGTTACTAAACTTTCAAGTGCGTTCCACCACCACCACCCCCGGTATTAAACTCTCCTGGCCAACTGACGTTTGTAAAATAGAAAGGATGGAAAAATAAGTCATTTTGTATCTTGTTTTTCTACAGGATTTGCAGATAATCAGCACAGATGAAAACCAGGTGTTTGTGGCTGTTCAGGAGTGGTACCAGACAGACACATACAACCTGTACCAGTCTGACCCGCAAGGCATTTACTACTCCATCCTGCTGGAGAACGTCCGGAGCACAAAGCAACCGGAAGAGAACGTCCTGATAGATATTTTGGAGGTAGGTCTTCATCTCTTCCAATGCGTGCAGTCTGTGTGGAGTTTTAATTTTTTGTTTTACTTCGAGTATAATTAATTCTACATTAATGTATTTTTACAGTTACCTTTGATGTCAAAAGACTAGAATGTCGTTCTTATGGATTACTACTTACATGTTTCTTGCCCTGCTAATACGCTATGTGCCCCAAGAACTAGATTCTTGGTACCATGGATGTGCAAAATCAGAATTGACTGAGGTGGGGGTTTTTTTATATCGAAAAGTGAAACTGGCAGCACAATTTATTATTGAAGTAAGTTTTGCAGCTCCCTTTGTATACAGCTTTATTCTTCTAGGTGACTCAGTGATACACTTCTTGACTTAGAGCAGGACATCTTTCAGCAAGCAGGGTCTTAAACAGTAATCCTGCCAGCCTCATACTAAGGTTCTGTCAGCTCTATCAAGCAACGAACTAACAAAATTAGATACTGGACAGCAAATCCACTTGCTTTCAGTAGGTGTCTTTTGTCAACAGCATTTACTGTGAGACAAATTGTCCTGTAAAAAAATCTATTTTGGATTTTAACATAGTGCACTTGGCAAAGAAAGACTGAAGAATGTAGTGTTTTAGGAGAGTAGCACAAACTTATTAATTCCATTCCTGTTGGTGGCAACACTTAAACGTAATAAGGTCTACGTTTGCTCTGGTTCTGTTCTTTCTTGTAGCACATAGGACTGGCCATTATCAGGATATAAAACTAATGGACCTGTGGTCTGACCCAGTTTGACCACTGTTATACAGTAATTGCCTGTTGTTAGTTATAAAATCATCCTTAGATGTGCACCAGACTTCATTGGAAAAGGTTTGTAGTAACAAAGCTGTTAAATGGTTGCAGTTAGACTCCTGTTGGAGGGAAATGATAGTATTTTCCCCCCTTATCTCCTCCATTGTTGTTTTGCTTTTTTTTTTCTAAATGGCTGTAGTAAAACAAAAAGGTCTGTCATTACCAATTACTGTTCTCTAGACTCTACCTTTTTAGAAATGAGACTTCCTAATGGGTGGAACTATACATTGTGTGTAACCACATGCCCACAGAGTGATTTATTGAGAGCATTTGCAGGTCTTTGCTGTTGGAAAGCTACAAGGAAACTGGGTGCAATCTCGACTCTGAATCACCTGTAGCATGTAATTTCAGATAAGTTGTACAGAGATGTCACCCCTGGCTATTCTTTTGTCTACAAGAGTTATTTGCTTAATTCAGTTTAACTGATTATTTCAGAGTTTTACAAAGTTGCTGAGAGCATATTTGGTAATGTGTGAGAGATATCCTAGATTATAGTGTGTGCTGGGTTAATTTTTAGAGTTGCATTAAAAAGAAAATGTGCACATGATAAAGAAGAATCGAAAGGCAATACATGTGGAGCCATACAATTCAATATGTTAGAGATGGGTTTTTTTTGGAGTAGAGTTGCATTGTGGGAGAACGCTTTTAATTGCTTACAGTAAGAAAGACTGCAACTTCCAGATAGCTGATACAGTAAAAAATTAGTGTTCATCTTCTTTACTAGAATGTGATCAAGTACTCATATGGGTTATTTACACAGTACAAAATAGCAAATAAATGTAACACATATTGCAGTTCTTGAGGATGGGATTTTTTTTGATCAAGCCTGGATTTTTTCTCTGGGCATTTTAATGCAAATGTCCCACCTTGGGAAGAGAAATGTTCAGTGCAACACAGAGACAGTCCTCAATGGTTAGCAATATCTCTTTCCACCAGTGCATATTTCTTCTGAAAATTTGGACTGTTCATCGTCGTTATCTTCTGCTAACCTCACTTCATCTTTTACTTGTGCATCTGCTATAAAATCTTTAATAGGTTTTTACCTGTCTGCATTCATTTTCTGTTATATGCTTTATCTTTTTTTTGCACTGTATTTCTTTTTGTCTGTGTGAAAGGGAAATAATTCCCAAATCTTGTTCAAAGAAGGAAAGAAAAAAAAAGGTGAAGTAATAAGTGACTGTCCAAGAGGAGCATGCGCTTGAAATTTGTGACTGTCCAAAAGGAGCATGCCCTTGAAATTGTATCAAGGGCTGCCGGTGTGAACCAGTCACAAGCATGACATGGGCATATTTGCAGAATGAACATATTGATGTAATATTTCTAGATTGGATCTTTTTGTGTGATCCCTCTTATTGGTAAGAGCTACACAAGTTGCAGTACACTTTCTTCATGTTTTCTTTCTGAAACAACAGACTATATGTATTCAAATTTTAATCACAAATTATATTATGAGGGAAAATAGTGGAAGGTTTGACAAAGTGCAGCAGATTAATACTTGGCTAAAGGGGTGGTGCCAACGGTCTAGCTTTGGATTTTTTAACCATGGGGAGATCTACAGGGCACCTGATCTACTGAAACAAGCTGGGGTTCAAATGACACAAAGGGAAAAAAGGATCCTTGGTCATGAGCTGGCGGGACTCATCAAGCGTTCTTTAAACTAGATATGAAGGGGGATGGGGTTATAGCTGGGATTGCAGCGGGGCAGTGCTCTAGAAATTATGAGGACCGGGTGACCTTCCATCCCCCTAGGGTGAGATCAGTGTGCTCAGCTTGCTCCCTGAAATGCTTATACACCAATGCACGCAGCATGGGGAATAAGCAGGAGGAGCTAGAAACCTGGGTTCGGGCAGGAGATTATGATCTGGTGGCAATTACAGAGACATGGTGGGACAGCTCACATGACTGGAATGTGGTCATGGGTGGCTATGTCCTTTTTAGGAAAGACAGGCCAGCCAGGCGAGGTGGTGGAGTCGCTCTTTACGTGAAAGAGCAACTACAATGTCTTGAATACCATCCAGGCATGGATGAGGAGCAAGTTGAGAGTGTATGGGTTAGAATTAAGGGGCAGGCTGGCAGGAGAGATACTGTTGTGGGTGTCTATTACAGGCCACCAGATCAGGGTGAGGAAGTTGATGAGGCTGCCTACAGGCAGCTGAGAGCGGTCTCACAATCACAGGCCCTGGTTGTCGTGGGGGATTTTAACTTCCCTGATATTTGCTGGAAGGACAACTCAGCCAGCCAGCCACAGTCCAGGAGGTTCCTCCAGTGCATCGATGATAATTTTCTGATGCAAATGGTGGAGGAGCCGACTAGGAGAGGAGCACTGCTGGACCTCATCCTCGCTAACAAGGAGGATCTGGTTGAAGCAGTAAAGGTTGAGGGCTGCCTTGGCTGCAGTGACCATGAAATGGTGGAGTTCAGGATCTCATGTAGCAGAAACAAAATAGAAAGCAGAATGGCAACCCTGGACTTTGCCAAGGCAAACTTTGGATTTTTCAAGCAATTACTCGAGAAAATCCCATGGGCAAGGCTGTTTGAAGGTAAAGGGGCCCAAGATAGTTGGTTAGCGTTCAGGGACTGCTTCTACCGTGCTCAAGATCAGAGCATCCCGACACGTAGGAAGTCAAGGAAGGGAGCCAGGAGACCTGCGTGGCTAAACAGGGATCTGCTGGGTAAGCTCAAGGGCAAGAGGAGAATTTACAGATCTTGGAAGGCAGGGCTGGCCACTTGGGAAGAATATAAGGCTGTTGTCCGAGGGTGTAGGGAGGCAACTAGGAAAGCAAAGGCCTCCCTAGAATTGAACCTGGCGAGAGGGGTCAAGGAGAACAGGAAGAGGTTTTTCAAATACGTGGCAGATAAAACTAACACCAGAGGCAATGTAGGCCCACTGATGAATGAGGTGGGTGCCTTGGTGACAGAAGATACAGAGAAGGCAGAGTTACTGAATGCCTTCTTTGCCTCTGTCTACTCTGCCAGAGGCTGTCCTGAGGAGCCCCGTTCCCCTGAGGCCCCAGAGGAAGTCAGGGCAGTGGAGGAGTTTGCTTTAGTCGATGAGGACTGGGTTAGGGACCAATTAAGCAATCTGGACATCCATAAATCCATGGGTCCAGACGGGATGCATCCACGGGTGCTGAGGGAGCTGGCTGATGTCATTGCTAGACCACTCTCCATCATCTTTGCCAAGTCTTGGGAGACGGGAGAGGTGCCTGAGGACTGGAGGGAAGCAAATGTCACTCCAGTCTTCAAAAAGGGCAAGAAGGAGGACCCGGGTAACTATAGACCGGTCAGCCTCACCTCCATCCCTGGGAAAGTGATGGAACGACTTATCCTTGGTGCCATCTCAAGGCATATCAGGGTCATTATTCTATGATTCTATGATAATGAAGATTGTTTTGGAATAAAATAACTATATTTGACCAAGGGAAGATAGAGCCTGTCATTTTTTTCTTTTTCCTCAGAGCTTAAAGAGGTGAAGAAAGGTTAAATGTGTGGAGGTGGAATGAGTGTGTAAGCATTTCAGATGCTTGAGATCTTGATTCAGCTCTCACTCTTTCTTCCCTGGATAATCTCACTGCATTTATTTCTGACAAAAAGCAGTTGTGCTTCCTAATTCAGTGTTATTTTCAAAAGATATTGTATTGTATTTTGTTATTGTAAACTATTTGTGGACTATTTATATGATATGGATCTTATCACTTCAGTGTAAAAGTCAGCTTGCTGTTATAAATTGCTTACATCACTTGTAAAATAACATTTTAGAGATGTCCATATTAATAAAAAAATGCAGAGGTGTAATTTTAACAGTAGTATACAGTAAGGCCATGCTGTCATAGTTTTTGTATTTTACTGTATAAACTACATCTGATTTGATTAGTCTTTTGACATTGAGGGAACTGTATATACTTCTTAAATACATTTAGAAATACAAATCAGTTAGTAATTCTCATCCGCTTCCTTCTTTCTCCCTTTCCACTTATGCTTTTGCCTTCCTTATTTTTTGAAGGTATCATTCCCTTTCCTAGTGGAGAAGCTGTCTGAGGTACACAGAGCCATAAAAGAGCAGCTAATCAGGGATAATCCCTGTTGAAAAAGTGTGTATGTGCTGAACATTAACCCTGCCTACTTTATACTTCAGGTCAGAGGTGTAAAAGGAGTCTTTTTGGCCAACCAGAAGATTGATGGGAAAGTTACAACTCTGATAACCTACAACAAAGGCCGTGACTGGGATTTTCTGAACCCTCCAGACATCGATATGAATGGCAAACCAACAAACTGCAAGCCCGTAAGTGGCTCTTTTTAACCTATCCTTTCTCTAAAGTGCACGAGAACTATTTGTATGGTTGGATGTGCAGTAGTGCCAGCAACCCAAGAGCTTTGGACTGAGTTTACCAGCCAAACTCATAGGGAAATCTACTTGCATCGCATGAGCAGTAGTTTCACAAACTGTTAATGCTGCTATCTTGTAGAGTGAGTAGTCAGAACTCTCCGTTGCCCTGCATTTCGTATTTTAGATTGCTTTGACACAAAGAGGACATCTTTTCTTGTGCGTCAACCACACAACAAAGTTCAGAATAATCATGACAACAGTCATTTATGTCTGGATATAAGGGGCACGTCATCAGTCAAATAGAGTTTACCAATACCTTTTCACCTCCCATCTTTCCTATTTTTGTTTCATTTTAAACCAAAGGTGACCTTTGGTTCCCTGTTAAAGGGAACTCTTGACAGTTGATTGAAAATAACCACAGTTAACTGCATGAAAATGTTCTTTCTTGTTGTAAGATTATTTCAGTTTGTTTAGATGTACCAGCTACTCATAATATCTTGTTATTTGTGAGGCTGTACTGAAAATCTTGTGTTTTCCTCACTGACTCTCTGCTCCTGGGGACTCCAAGCTTTGGGCTGGGTTGCTGGGTGAAATAAATCCTTGTAGGCCTGCTTCTCCCCGAGTTTTCATCCCTCTCCATATAGCAGAAGTGGAGGGCTGGAGCTGCTGGCTCCCTTTCAAAAAGTTCAAGATCATGATACATGGTTCAGGCCTGCAGGGCCTGGATCCAGAGCTCTCCGAGACGAGCAGAGGGATGGTAGTGGTGGCAGCTCCTGGGCAGTGCTGACATCCATTCCTGGTGAAGCTCCTGGTCAAGTTGCTGTGAGCAAGGTGACCTTTGTATGCCACTGCACAAAGAGCAAGAAAGAGTAAGTCGCTTAGTGAGAAAAGATGGTCAGATGTGTCCAAAAGTCATTATGCTATTTTTCACAGAATCACAGAGTATTAGAGGTTGGAAGGAACCTCGAAAGATCATCTTGTACAACCCCTCCCACCAAAGCAGGATCACCCAAAGTAGGTCACACAAGAATGCGTCCAGACGGATTTTGAATGTCTCCAGAGGAGACTCCACAACCTCTCTGGGCAGCCTGTTCCTATACTGGTACACTTGCCCTTGTTGTATTTCACAAAATTTCTCCCCGCCCACCTCTCCAGCCTGTCTAGGTCTCTCTGAAGGGCAGCACAGCCTTCTGGTGTGTCAGCCACTCCTCCCAATTTTGTGTCATCAGCAAACTTGCTGACAGTGCACTCTGTTCCCTCATCCAGGTCACTGACGAATATATTGAAAAGCACCGGCCCCAGCACTGACCCCTGAGGGACTCCACTATATACAGGCCTCCAGCTAGACTCTGTCCTATTGACCACAACTCTCCGACTTCCTCCCTTCAACCAGTTCACAATCAACGTCGCTGCTCGGTCATCCAGAACGCACTTCCTCAGTTTAGGGTGGGAGACGGTGTCAAATACTTTCCTGAAATCCAGATAAACCACATCCACTGGATGGCCACCATCCATCCACCTGGTTATGTCCTCATAAAAGGCTATTGGGTTTGTCAGACAAGACTTCCCCTTGGCAAAGCCATGCTGACTGCTCGTAATAACCTTCTTATCCTTGATGTGACTAGAGACAGCGCTGAGGATAAGTTGTTCCATCACCTTTCCAGGGAGGGAGGTTAGGCTGGCTGGCCTTTAGTTGCCCAGGTCCTCTTTCTTGCCCTTTTTGAAGACTGCAGTGACATTTGCTTTTCACGGCACTTTCTTTTTTTCTAAAAAAAAAAAAAAGAAATTTCAGTACAAATAGTTGGGTTTTTTTATCATCAGTTTACCATTTACCTGGGACCAACAAACATGCAATTCTTGTTGCTGTTAGTGTTTTTAATCAATTATTCTGCCAGAAGGGGTTTTTATATAGTAATTTTGTCCTGAATTCTTTGAATTTGGAAATCCTATTGTTGAGACATGGCACACTAAGCAGACATCACTAGAGATTTTTCTTAGAAGGCTAAGGGTGATATTTCAGACTGGAATTTGTCTCCATGGGAAACACCTATTTTCTTTGTCTACAAAGACAGACATTGTTGAAGCTGCTCTCTGACTGGTCTTGTAGGAGCGTAACTGTTGCCAGTTATTTTTAAAACCTGTCATCGTTTTCTTTCCCTACAAGCCTGATTGCTACCTTCACCTCCATCTTCGATGGGCAGACAATCCCTATGTGTCAGGAACAGTCCACACGAAGGACACGGCACCAGGGCTCATAATGGGTGCAGGTAAATGCATAACATTGCTTTTTAAGACCTGAAACATGGCAGCAGTTCTTTGTAGATCTAGTCTTTTGGTTTATAACAGTACCATGCTACAAACATTGCCAAACCAAGTCTTTCCTAGTATCTCCTTCCCCATTAGTGCAGTGGCTGAAGGACCCGTCCTGCATTCTTTTTCTCTGGAACTGAGGTATAGGCCCTCCACCATCATGAATAGCCCAGCAAATCTAATACAACAGTGGGCAAGCCTTTATTCTTTAAGCTTAGATATAGGTAATTTGTCTCGTAGTTTTTATTAATTTCTTTCTGCCTAAAGAGAGATGAAGTGAAAGAGACAAATGTGTGACTGTTGGGAACAACGCTGGTTGTGGCTTCTCCATTATAATGTACGTATAGAGCTGTGGTACTGTGAAGTGGCATTTAATGTAATAAATTCCACTTGCCTACTCACCGAGAAAAATATTCACAGAATTCTGTTTTACTTTGTATCCTTGTGGTTCATTTATTAATTTCATTTCATTTTCTGTTTCCTTGTTTCAAAATTATTGAAATGTTAGTTGTTCTAAGAGCTTTTAAAAATAGTATATTATTCTTATGATATGGATTATGTTCAGGTGAAATATATGTACTGCTTCTCTTTTTGTAAAAGTATATCTGGTTTTAATCAATAATAATTTCTGCCTTACTTTGCACTAGTCTCCTATAAACGGCTTACTAAATTGAAAATTTCCTGAGAATATCAAGGTGAGCATGTCTGGTGTTCAAAGAGAATGACAGCTGCCATTACTTCACTATAACTGAAGATTTCAAGTTTCCCCCTAGTGTAAATAGAGTTTAAAGTATTTTACTGAAGGTAGACCTACTTGGTGATATGCCATGTTTTTATTGACATGAATGAGACGAAGAATTTATACAGTGCCCCTGTAGATACATTTCCATTACCTGTGTATTTCAAAGTTTATGAATTTTAATATTTTTTTAAAAAAAAATCTGTCTCGGGGATCTTCTTTTTACATAAAGATACTTCTGTTCTAAAGTAGGTTGTTAATTTTAGCTTCATCATATTGTACCTGAATGTGTTCCAGTAGCAAATTAAACAATGAAGTTTAATTAGTTAGTCTATTACTTCTATTTAATTTTTCTCTGTGTTTGCATTATAATCTGTGCAACTATCAGGTGAGCTGATTATTTCTTGACATGTTGAGTTGTTTTCTTTTGGTTGGGTTTTGTGGAGGTTTTTTAAGTGCACTGTTCTCTGAGATGATAGTAAGAATGGCAGATTGGAGAACAGTATTTTGCCCTTAATTTCTTTCCAGAATAGGGTGAGATATTATCACTGTGGTATTGTCTTACCATGCCAGGTGGGTAAACCTGGCAACAGCTTTCCTTAAAATAAAAGTGAGGGAGTATTTTTTGATGGCATTCAGATATCATTTAAGAACTGAACCAATGCGTTCAATCTACTTGATTGTGGAAACCATAGAGAGGCACCTTCACACACAGCAGCTGGCTAAAAAGCTGAGAGGGATGGTGTGAAAATGGGAAAAAAATGCCCAAGATTACTGCAGTACGCCCTTTCTCTTGTACAAGGTCATGTAGTTGCAAATAGAGCCAAGGGATTTATTTTGGAGTCTTAGAAATCTCAAAGAGCTACTGCATCCCCTTGCCAACAGACGACCTGAATCAACTCTGATTTTGGCTTGCATTTACAGTATTTGGAAGCTCAGGTCATCTGGATTCAGTGCACGTGCTCAGTCTTATCTGGCAAACCTGATATCCTTGTAAACTTACACTTCTTATCAGAAATACTTTACATAAGACGAGCTTGAATTTCTTCTGGCCTGATCTTTGAAACTGATAATCCTATGCAAATCAACAGAAATACCAGGTTCTTAGCACATACAGAAATCAGATTATTTGGGCCACATCACACGCTATTGGAATTTTACTGTTAGATTTAGGGAGAGCACATCTTCTGGAAATGACTGAAGGTGACAAAGATCTGTGAATGTCAGTTGATCACAGTGTGTCTGGGAACCATCAGTGCCTTTTGCTATGAAGAAGGGAAATATATTCTGAGGGCAAAGTAAGTAAATAATTTCCAATGGATAGAGGGAAATATTAATGTTCTGGCAAAATACTGTACAGTGACCTTATTAATAAGAACGTGTACAATTCTGATCATTAGTTTTCAGGACCAGTGAGAAGGTGCTAAGAAGGACTATTTGGCAGTTGACAGGAACAGAGAATGTTTACAAGAGGAACCTCATTAGTTGAGAAAAATAAAGGGCAATTAAGAATACGTATTCTATTCCTGAAAGTGTGACCATGGGGTAGAAACAAGTGATGTAATCGTGTGGATAAGAACTAGAAATTAAAGAACAGTTTCTAAGAGTAAGAGTCCTGGCTAAAGGAAAAAAAAATATATATCCCTTTAACATGGAGTTTGGCTACTTTTATCAAGGCCTGTTGTGATAGGATAAGGTGTAATGGTTTTAAACTAAAAGAGGGTAGATTTAGACTAGTTGTAAGGAACAAATTCCATCCAAAATCATTCTATGATTCTATAATGTATAGAAAGCTTATACAACACAGCTGCTTGTGGTAATGAAAAACCTAGCCTGTGACTTAAGGATGGTTTGATACTGTGCTTGGAAATCAGAGTACAGACACTACTGAATATTGTTTTAATTTAAAAAGTAATTAAATGGTGAACAGCATTAATGCCTAGAGCATTTGAGAAAAATGCAATAATAAAAACTGCATCTTTTCAAATTCATATTTACAAATAATTCCACTCTTAAAGTTGTGTAAGTTATTCTGAGGAATGCATATTTTTAGCTTATGTATATATATAAATTGTGCAGACAGAATATTAAATTTCATAGCTGCAAATTAAAGTGTTCTTTTTAAATAACTGCTTTGCTCCCTTTAAGAAGTGTAATAGGATTTTGTATTTGCATTTGATTTTTGTGCATTTTAATCTTGGCAACCGCTTCTATTTCTCGTAGCATCAGCTATGAAATGCGTGTCAATTGATGTGTCAATTTTTACTATAGACTTGCAAGGGACTTTTCTATGAAAAATGTTTAAAGAAGTGTAGATTTTTCAGGTGCTAGTTTGCAGTAATTGTCTGCTTAGCTTCCAATCCAGATAGTAAATCAAGCAAGCAGTAAATTCTGCACATTCACACGAACTAAGGAAGTGCTGAAAAAATTAGATTTGCTTTTTGTCATACCAGGCCCAAATACATTGCACAGATCATGATATATTTCCATAATTTTTTACAAAAGTAGCATACCAGGATGTCACTATAAAAAAGGATGAGGGGACAGGGAGAGATTGAGCATTTCCCAGTACTTTTGGCAGTTAAGATCCTGCAATTCCCTTGGATTTTTCTCACTCCCTCAGCTGAACACATCTTCAGCTTGCTGAGCAAAAACTGTCTATATGGGACATTTAAACGCAAATTGGTTGTACGTTTGTTCTACACTGTGACTACGAGTTTGCAAACCATGAAATTTTAGCTTATTGTGCATTGACTGAAGGGATGTTCCGGCTGTATTAATTACTGGTAATCTAGGCAAGACACATCTCTCCTTTTGGAGTAGGTGTCTGCCTGTATGCTAAATTTAAGTGGCTGGAAAAGATTTTCCACATTAGAAGGATTATCGAAGTGCTGCATATGTGGATTATTTCTTCTCACAGTAAGCACATCTAAAATCACTTACAAAAATATGGGCAAATGCAGTGATAAATAGCACTTAAAACACATAAATTAACAGTAGACTGTAAATAAAAGTAATCTCCCATATTTGTGCGACCCGATAGGAACCTGATAAAATGTGTGAGCAAAGCCAAATTTTTACTTACTCTTTTGAGATCTGTGTGTGTTTTTCACAGCTAATATGCCCAGCTTTGTATGCTGAGTGTGATATCACATGATATGGAATATCCCTTCAGTCCATTGGGCTCAGGTGACCCAGCTGTGTCCCTTCCCAACCTCTTGCCCACCTCCAACCCCTCCTCACTGGTGAGGTGGGGCAAGGAACAGAAAAGGCCTTGATGCTGTGCCAGCATGAAAGCATCCCTTTTTTATCAACACTGTTTTCAGCACAAATCCAAAACATAGCCCTTTACGAACTACTTTGAAGACAATTAACCCAGGAAAAAACAGCACAAGTCTGCAGTGGATTACCCATTCCAGATGCAGTAACTTTTTCATTGTGAACCTGAATTGCCTTTGATGTATTGGATTACCTTCAGTCGTTACCAGAGATGAATTTTGAGATCTAACACAGACCCACTGAAATGATACACAAGTTTCCATGTTGTAGTGGCACGCCTGACGAGTTAGTGCAAATGTTTACAGTTGTAACAAGGAGCACAGATTTTGCTGTGATTCACCAGGCGAAGAGAACACTGATGTTTGTGGGTGTGCAGTACAGTCTGAACACTTCGGGATGTGGTGGGAATGGTACCTGCACGCTGTGAGTGTTGGCTTCCAGTCTTGGGGCTGAGCATAATTTGGCTGTTTCTCACCTTCCCTGTCACTTGGATCACTGTGTCAGGTGTGCGCAGGTGTTATTGACACACCACGAATATGGTTCAGAATTCTCCTCTGATGTGGCACGGAAGCTCTCAGGATGTCTCAGCTCTACTTTGAGTGCTGCTGTGACTTTGCAGTTGTTTGTTTGCCATGTTATTAATGTCAGGGTTGTTTGCATTTCATCTGATGTGGATTGGAGCTGCTGCAGAGGGGGTTTTGGGCTGCTTACATGTGCTTTGTTTAGTTAGCTGGACTAATCCTGTAACGTGACACACTATGAGGTAGCTAGAGCCTAAAACTATGTGCTTTATTTTAAATCTCAAAGGAATAGAATGTCCCAAATCTTTAACGTTGTTTTTTATTAGAACATAAAAAATCAAGTTAAACCAATAAAACTTTAAATAGAGAAAACTCACACCTCTTGTGTGACACATTAAATAGAAGAGTTTGCAAATAAAACTGTGGTGAGTCTACCAAGTTCTTTGAAGGACTTAGTTTTATTCCAGTTCCCCTATTTCAGGCTAGCAGTTTTCAAAGATATCCTTGGCTTAATAAACTCATCACGTGTTCCTATGGAAATTTCCTTCTGCCTGTCACCTTTGAGATTTGGCTGCATGGCTGTTTCCCATAGTCTCCTTGTCTCCATCAGTGATGCAGTTTTCCTTCTTGCTGCCTCACCTGCTTTTTTCTTTCTGGCTCCACTGCGCTGTTTTTCAGCAAGACATTATCTGCAGTACCCAAATGGCAATCTGCAACTAAATTGAAAAGTTCTATCCTCCCTTACAGAGGGGTTTTTTTTATGTGCTTGGAGACTTTATAAATTTTGCAAAATTATGTAATATAATTGCATCTTCTAAAAAAAATGTGGAAGTAGTTGAGATTACAGAACATTATTGTCTACAATCAGAAGTTTCTACATGCACCACTTTGGGGTTTTCACCCTTGACCTGAGGATGGGCTACTTTCAAAGGTCAAAACAGTTAAGTCCTTTTTTCCCAAACCAGTACAACTGCCTCTACGCGAAGTTTGTCATCAGCTGTATTTTTCAACAGAATGTAATTTCTCTGTAAGTACAACTGAGTCCACCAACTCCTTTTGCTCATTTAACAAGAAAAAGCAGTAAAGGTAAAACCCAAACTGGGAGAAGTCTTGTCTGTCTTGTTACAGAGCTGCAATTACAAAGCCATTGGTAATATCTCTCAGTGATTACCATATCAGCTGGATGTAAAAGGCTTTCTAATGAAGCACAAGTTGATGCTGTTTAGTTTACAGACTAATTCTCCTTTGGCTAAGGCAATTTACCACTGCAATTTTTTAAAGTACAGATCCATAGCAATTCTCAAAATAAAGACTTACTCATGCAAGTAGATTTCAGTAAGTGGTGGAAAGAGGTAGAATAAACAGCATTTATCCAGGAGCAAAACTAGAAATGCATTCATTAAAGGTATCTTTGCAGAGAAGTGTGTGGACTGACAGCAGTACATTACATGTGGGAAAATAAGATCATTTTTCCCGATCCTTGCTCACATGAGTTTTTAGGATTCAAAGTGACAACAAGGTCAAAATGGCCATTACCCAAGTAGATTTAAGCAAGCCAAATTTGGGGAGAAAATACTGAAAAATACAACTGAATTCAGATGTGGAGCTTTCATTTTTGAACTGTTTCATGAAGTAATATTCACAACTTGATTATGTTTAACTGTTGGCATTTTTTCTCTCATACTGGAAGATCTGCCTAAAAGAATGCAATGATTTAAATGATTTAATTTTCCAGTGACTACTGGATAGAATAAACCCAAAAGCTAAACATTTTCTTAAAAAAAATAATGAACCTTTCATTAGACCTTTGGTCCTTTATCCTTGACACTGGTGATATGGTTGTAAATTTCTGTATTTTGTCACAGAGCTTTCATTTTGATCTTTGATATCACTAGAGACTTAGTTTCTTACAACTATGTATAAATGATGCATAAATGATCAGCAGGCAGAGTGGTGGGAAGATGAGATCCTGTGTCTTCCCGGTGAGCATCTCATGGCCTCAGTGCTAACTTCAGGATGGGCTGATTTTGAAGATAGAGATGACTTCAGGGGGAAAAACAAGGACTGGTTGCTCCACATTTACCTTTCTCTTTCTTTATTGCTTGGCCCAACTGCTGTCACATCCAATACTCGTCATGAAGGTCATCCTCGCACTTTGAGTCTAAGCTGGATTTGACACGTTTTTAATCTTACAGGTCTTATATCTACTTCATCCTTATGAGCCTGGCTCTCAAGTACAGTCTCAGTCCACATCACCTTCATCCATACTTATACTGACCTTATCAAATCTCTTCGTTGCCTACAGGAACAAGGTCCTATTTGCAAAACGACACAGCCAACTAAATCTGTGCTGAAGAGCATGAAGTGGGTGGGAAAAACGAAAATCCAAGAGGGGGAGTGACATCTTCTGAAACATTAGATGCAGTTGAAAGAAATTAACTGAATCCTATAAATTGCTTGATTCAACATAAATACCCTAATCCTGTCTAGACTGTATTTAGGGCTAAATAATATAGTTATGCCATTAAACAGTGAAGCACATAGAATCTTGATGGTCCAAATAGAGCATATATTTTGGACACTGTCATTCCTTTCAAGAACCTTTCAGCACTAGTGAGCACAACTAGTGAGCGTAAACAGTGTTGATTTGGTGGTTAAAAACAACTATGATGTAACACACAAGTGAAATTTCTTACTGCTATCCTAATCTTAAGTGTTTTGTTTCCTCGTCTCTTCTTAGGGGGGATCTGATAACTTTTATCTTATTTCTACTCTAAAAACATGCAAACCATATATTTAAGTCAAAATCCCCTGGAGGATATAATTTAGAAGGAATAATGCACTATGATTTCTTCTCCCCTAGAACACTGTAAACTGCCTGGTTGTTTAATAGTCTGTTATTTGAAATAGCGTGTGTTGAAAGATGGAGAACTCAGTATTTCGGATTTCATCTGCTAAGATCATCTTCAACAAGTTTGTTTTAACACTTCTGTTTGTTTTGCAGCAATCTGGTTGCTAGCTGCTGCTCCTCAGTGCTTTTTGCAAAATATTCAGTAGCTTCCCAGTCAATATTTAGGTAAATCAAGCAAGTCTGGTTTTGAGTCTTTTGTATTTACAGTCTTCTGCTCTCTCTTTTCAGTGTTATGTGCTTCTCCAGTTTCTAGATTTTACTACCACTTCATAAAATATTACAGATAAAACATTTTTTATTTTAACAGTTCCAGTTCAAACAAATAGTTTTACAGAATGTGATTAAGGTTAAGGTATGGCTTCTGAGTTTATGGGCATTTCAGACTTATCTCTTAAATGTATATTTGTTTATAATAATTTTTTATCATGCAGCAACAAAACTAAAATGCTAGTTTGGCCTCTGCATTTCAGTATTAGAATTATTTGCTCCCACCTATGGATAGCTAGAAATATAAAGAAAGAATCTAAAAGTGTAGATATATGTTTTTAAAAGGATTTATCTGGTGCTTCCAGATATGAAGTAAACCTACTGATCATCTGAGTTTAGTTCTTGCTCTGACCTGAAAACTTCTCAGCCTATTTGGCATCAGGACTAGATCCAATCTCTCTTGCTCACATGGGTGCAATTCTTATTTCCTCCTGTTTCGTGACAGGTAACCTGGGGTCCCAGCTGGTTGAGTATAAAGAAGAGATGTACATCACGTCTGACTGTGGGAACACGTGGCGTCAGGTAGGCGATGGAACATCAAAGTGACCTAGAAATAATTTTCATGTGCCAAATGTGATGATTTTTTTTTAATTCTTAACTGATCTTTATATACCCACTCTTTTGAGGGAGGTGGCTGCTGTTATCCCCATTTCCCTTGGAAACTGGGATAGAATTAAGAAGGTGGTTTGCAAAGACTCAAATTGGTCAGGCTGTCAGATTCTGATGAAACTTGAATATTTTGGTCTCTTCAAAGATTTTGTAACTATCTTGTGTAAAAAACATATAGTCTGTGTTTAATAATATAAGTGGTCTTCCTATGCAAATGATGAAGTAGTCTTGGGCTAGATCTTCCATTACAAATATTCCAATCTAAATGACATGGTTTAGGTAGAAAGGTAGAAATTCCTCTACTTCACAGTCTGAAAACTGGTATTTAAACTGAAAATTTGTTCTTCATTAAAGCTGAGAAAGAAAAAAAGAGTGTTTAAAAAAAAACAGTAAGTGTTTGAATGCCCTTTAGTATGACTTAATCAATTCTGGGACTACAAACACCAAAGTATTAAGAACAGTCATGTAGCAGCTGCAATGCCATTTGAGATTTGGATGTCTTTTGCTTCCAATACCTAGTGTCCATTTATTATGCATTTTTTCCTGAATTGTTCTGTTTCAGCAACAGGTAATCCAGGTAATTGCAGCGATATTTTCTTTCTGTGTGTATGTAGCAAAACCACATTATATGATCTGGAATCTACCTGATAATGTCTATCCAGGAGAAAAAAGCACATCCTCAAAGGACAAAAGTGCATCGAAAAGTCATTTAATTCCAGTTAAAGTGGTATTTTAGTGTTGAGCTGAAACAAAATTGTGTTATTTTCTGAGAACAACTAAGTGTGAAAATGTTCTCTGGTGTACTGAGCTTGGGGATGTTGAGAATAAGAGGCAAATACAGGCAGTTTCTTATGTTGCTGTTGTAGGTTGCCATTAATATTCCACAGATGGACTTCTTAAAATAAATACGTTATTTTTGTCATGATAATGTCCTTTGAGGGTTAAAAGATAAATTTTTATGCCAAATTCCTTCTTGAAATCTAGCATATGATAAATAGGTGTTCAAATGCAAAAGACTTTAAGGATTTACACTGGGTACTGTGTTGTCTAATACTTTACAAAGGTCTCTAATCGTTTATTGCCACCATCTACCAAAGTTCTCTATTTTTTCTGGGATGAAAATAACAAGAAAAGAGTGAAGGGGGTGAAATTCATATTTTTGCTGCTTTTCATTTGTGAGGCACTCAGGCAAATTGTATGTAATGCAACTTCACTTTAAGATGACTATTCATGCCTTAAAAAACACAAACTGATTCCTCATTATGACAGTCAAAATGAAAAACACCACTGCTAGCTTTAATTAAAACTGCTATGAAGCCTTTGAAAGAGCTTACTTTATCTTAATGTTTGTGATCAGAATGAAAATGTAAATTATTTCATGTATTTTATGGCCTCACTGTTCATGATCAAACAGTTCTTCCAGAGGAAGAACAACAACTTTTCTGTTGAAGTAAATGCAACAAAGACAAGGCTTCAGTCAGATGAAACTGAAATTGTTTAGACAGTAAATTACAATCTTGTGAGCTGGCAAAAGCAGAGCAAAGCTCATGTTTTGCAAAAGTCTTGGGGTAGGTTTAATCACTGACTTGGAAACTTTGTGGATGTCATTAGTGGGTGCCTGTCGCCTTTCTCATGTGCTACAGATGATGTCGCAGAGCTCTCTGCAGACTAGGAGTGGTCTCTGCTCGCATAGAGTGCCAAACCAATGCAGAAAAGTAAATATAAAAGACTCAGGAGAAAAGGCAGTTCAAGGGATTAATTAAAAGCTTTCCTGAAATAATAGCAGTATTGATTCATAGGAATGTAGGATTGGGGAGGAAGGTCAAAGATAATGTAGTTCAACGATGTGCTCTCAGACAGCATCTAGCATACTGGGAATATTTCTAACGGAGGTTTGCAAGATCTCTTTACTAATCGTTCGCTGCAGGAGAGTTTGTAGTCTGACTGTGTGGTGTTTCACCATTTTTCATAGATTTTTCTGAATAACATAAACTGTGCTTTTTGCTGTTGTTCTTGCACTTTCACTGTTTTTCCTGCTGGATCAATTTTTTTAAAGTGCTTTTTCTTTTTGTTGGTCATTGATTGGACCCTCATTTGATTGGTCATTGATTGACATCCCTCTCTTGAAGCATGGTAAAACTAAATGCAAAGCTACAAATTTTACCAGTGCTAAACAGAATGAAATTATTTCCCTTCATGTCTCTATATTAGTGGCACCTTATTTGAGAAGATTTCTTTTCTTTGCACTAGCATCACATTGTTGACTCAAATTCAGTTTGTGATTCGTAACTGGTACCAGTCTCCGAGTTCCTGAATTTTCTAATACATTCTCAAATTAACAGTGATCGTTTGCCTTCCATAATTTCTTAAACAGTTGTATACACTTAAAGTGAACATGTATTTCTATATCTTGCATATGATAAGGTCATATAAGAGTTCAAGGAGGCTTGCTGTGGTAGGATATACAGCCAGTGTTTATAGGTAGAAATAAAAATGCCCAGATGAGAGTTTTGTGAAAATAAGTAAATACTGGTGATAGATGAAAAAGTGAAGAATGAGAATTGTCATTATAAATAGCCTCAATACCGCTTGGGCTGGCTCCAGTTGTTCGTCTGCCTTTCTGTTGCATGATGCTTGGGCTGCTTGTTGATACCTCTTGAAACCATCGCTCCACTCTGTACCATTTTAAGAAAAAATTAAATTTCTGACCATGTATTGTACAGTATTTCACTGTAAATAGCAGTAGTTTAGATGCTGATTGACAAGTAGCTTAAACATCTATGCAGCAGCAGTGATCTGACCTGTAGGAGAAGGGAATCTGACCTTGACAATATCATGAACTATGTGGGCTTAGATCATCTCAAATGAATGACAGTGATGTAGCCTAAGGTGGACTTGTGGGACAGCTATGTCTGCTTGGAAGATTTCTCTGTCTATTATACCAGGAAAACAATATCATATAATGTGTTAATGACCATGATACTGAGTCAGACAGTAAATAAGTCTTGTACTCCAGGAGAAATGGGCTACCTTTGAACAGAATTTGAGAACATAAAGTTTTTAAACATTTTTACCCCGGTGAGGCCTGTTTATTTTTTTTTTTTAAAGTACATGTCAAATACTAAGAATGACCTTGTGTCTACATATGGCTGTGTTCTATTTATTTAAAAAAAACCAAGCACTGATTTCTCTTGTCAGTGCTCTTTCAACAGCATCTGTTACAACACTGTGCTTGAACTAGGGCAAACAGAGTAAGAGAAAGGTCTGGCAACAAAAAACCTTTCATATTTGGTCTGCTACCAAAGTAGCATGTATCAGAAGTCGTGGCTGACAGTGAACACACATACCTCAAATTCCTGCTTTTGAACTTCAGCTCTGACGCTAGGATCACCTTTGCCTAAATCCACTGCAAACTGTTCATCTTGGTTTTGTTCCCAGAAAGTAGAGGTGAATATTTACTTTTGTGCTGAACTCCACAGGCATGAAATCGTTAATTCTTTTCAATGTTCTGAAGATGAAGAGTTGCTCCTATAAGGAATTTTATTCATTTTGGTTATAAAACACTTGAAAAGTGTGCAAGAATAGTATGACATAAAGATGGCACTAATATGCCTGTAATGTGTCTGCTGTGCTTTATAGTGTGGTAAAGCTGGGGCTCTAAAGTGGTGCATGAGGATGTGCTGTGGTGCTTTTCTGGGAAAGCCTAATTTGGATAAAGTGATGCAGATGCCAGCTTCCTTTATCTTCAGGATGATGGTGAAGCTTTTGGAGGCTTCGTGTCCTGGCATATATGGTTTCATTTTGATTTGAGCAAAGGTTCAAACAAAGTTTAGAGGAGAATCAAAAAACTCTGCCTGCTTATCTGACTCCAGCTGATTTCATCCTTCTGAAGTGCGTCTAAAATTAATGTCTGTCCTCTACTGACTTCTCTTCTAAAATATGCAGCTGCGTGGAACAAATAGATAGGACTGCAAATGCCTCATATCGGGAGTTTGCCTGTAAATTGCAGCATTGAAAAGCTGATTGGACACTTGAAGCCCTAGGATTCCCATAAAATATGCTCTTACTAGATGAGATTGAATTCTCAACCCAAATTAAGTGCTTACTGTTTTTGAAGTAATTGTGAATGTACTGTAGGACACTTTTTCCTCTCTCTGGTTCAGTCTTGCTGATAAAGCCTTTAAATGTAGCATTTAGTATGACCAAGAAAAAGAAGCATTTATTATTGTTGGTATTTTTTCATTCACAAGACAAAGTAAAGCTGACCTTTGAGCATGTAGGGGGGGCTGCACTTTCGTCTATTAACTGCTCAGTGTATGTAGTAACTCTCACTTTATCACCTGCTCTTATGTTAAATGAATTTTCACAGATCTTAGTATGAGTAAACCCTGTCTTAAAACAGATTTCAGATTTTAAAGAGGGAAGATAGCTACCTGTTCATTTATTTCAATACTACTGATGACCTCTGGAAAATAAATGACAATAATTCAAGAAATTTTGAGTCCTTTATACCGTTAAATCAATATTACATGTATTTTGGTTAAGAATTTGAAGTTTTCTCTGTGTGACATTACATAAAGTTTGAATTTAATAAGTTATTAACACTGGAAATGCAGAAAACGTGCTTGCACCAGTTATTTCAAGTCCTGTAGAGTCTGGAGAACATGTGCAAAAGTCATAGAGAACAGTACTTTTCCTATTATTCTTAGAATTAGACTACAAAGCAGTTTATTCTGCATGCTACACAGAATATGGCAAATACCGAAGGTGATAGGTCACTTGCTAATATATAGTAGGAAGGAATGCAGAATGCATGCTGTGAGAAATATAAGCTTGGGCAAAAATAACTTTAGGCCATTTAATCTGACTGTGATTTGAACCTGAACATTTTCTGATTCACCTGCTTAACTTTCTCTTCTCTTACAGCTGTGAGAAATATAAGTTAAACTGACTTTTATGTCCTTTTCAGGTTGAAGTGTGGACATTATAAAACATACAAGTCTTTTAATCCTTGTTTGTACATTTTATTTCTGCTATTTTGTACGTATGCTTAGCTGGCCATTTTTTTGTCTGATTTGTAGGTCTTTGAAGAAGAGCACCATATCTTGTATCTGGACCATGGTGGAGTTATTGTGGCCATCAAAGACACCTCTATCCCTCTGAAAATACTCAAGTAATCCTACAGTCATTTAAAGTAGAG
Source organism: Trogon surrucura (assembly GCA_020746105.1). Lineage (NCBI taxonomy): Eukaryota > Metazoa > Chordata > Aves > Trogoniformes > Trogonidae > Trogon > Trogon surrucura. The sequence continues at coordinate 69,863,832 of CM036620.1, forward strand.
TTTTTGAATATTTGAGACGTCGGGCAAAGTTCAGAATTAGAGAAGAGCATTTCAATGTGATCATGTGTGAAAATCAGGTGGAGTCAGCTTAGTTTAATGTTCATTAAGTCAACAAAATGCAGGTGGATGTTTTCTTAAAGAGTACTTCGTGGTGCTGAAAGTACCATGGCATAATGCATTAATCATAATAAATTTTCTTGCATTAGTGTAGGTATTTTTGATTAAAAGGCTTTCCTAGTGTAGGTATTTTTGCTCAAAAGGTTATCCTGGAACCCTATAGTGCAAGCCACACTCAGCATGATTGTTATCTGCTACTGGGTGGCACCAGCGGTGTATGGCAACGATGCTCAGCCTATGATGCGTATGTTGCTTAGGCATCCAGTCAGGGCAGTTCATTCATGCCTTAGTAAAGCTCTGTCCCTTCCAAGGGCCTCAGTGAATGAAGAAGTTGAAGAATAGCTCTGGCAAGAGCAATATAATGTAGACTTTGGGAGCCAATGGGGAAAGGACTTATATGTGGGCTATGTGCTGTGTAACACTGGGCAAGAAGCCCAGTTCATCTGAGATCCAGAATCACAGAATGTTAGAGTTTGGAAGGGACCTCTGGAGATCATCGAGTGCAACTCGTGCACAAATTAACTGTAGTATGTGTAGATCCTGTGATACAGTGATAATACAGCAAATGGCCTTCTCAGCTTCTTGGGCAGAAGTTTGCTGCAAAGCATTTTTTAATAAACTATTTTATTTTAAACTGCATGATAGTGAAGTGAAATATGGTAACCTTATGTAATGATTTACAAAACTTTCATCTTTGGCATAAAAAGTAAGAGATCTTTATCATTTGTGACTTGGTTAATTTTTGCATAATACTGCATACACTACTAGGAAATAGGCTGTGTACTTGGTTAGCTGGAGTGGAATCCATCATTAACCTGCTGTCCAAAAGACCTGGAGGAAATGTACAGAAGTAGAGACTCATAAATTTTGGGTGAAATATTTTTTGCTGATTCATCAGCATCTTTAGCAAATTTTTAAGTGGATGATAGCAGCTGTGAAAGGCCATCATCTTGGTGCCTGCAGTTACTGCACCTCCCACGTATTTTAGCAGTTGAGCTGTTTTGCCTCTCATGTTTCTCTGACCTCTGCTTAACAGGTCTCTAGCTCAGAGACCACTAGAAAGAATGAAGTGTAAATTAACTTGCTCTTCAATGTACAAGGTAGCAAGAGAGTTTGTTGACAGTTTTTATCTGCCTGAGAATTTCCATTGTTGCCACAAATCTATTATACACCTTCTAATAAAGATGTGAGCCCCTGGATATGTTGCTGAGAAAAAGATCACATTAATATGATATACCTTCCAGGCATGTTGTGATTGCAAATCCTAGGCTTTAGTTGTGAGGGGATTTTTTGTTATTGTTTTTAATGAATGAGTTTTGTTTTGTATAATAATAGTTGTAAATGAAAACCATTTCTGCTTTTTTAACAGGTTCAGCATAGATGAAGGGCAGACTTGGAGTACGCATAATTTTACCAGCACTTCAGTCTTTGTAGATGGATTACTTAGTGAACCTGGAGATGAGACACTGGTCATGACGTAAGTTTCTGGTTTCATGTCTTTTTTCAGGGCTCTCTCTGTTTATGTATTTGAACGTATTTTTAATTGTGGGTGGTTGAGATTGTCCTTGAGTCAGTGGCTTTTGGTTCTTGCACTCAAACAGCCTCTTACACTGATGTTCAAACAGCCGTAGTATGCAGCCTGTCTTTGCAATTATCCGAGTGCAATATTTCAGATTGTAAAGATCAAGTGTTCTGTTCATATGAAATGTCACAAATTTACCACCAGAGAGAGTGAAGTAATAGGACTGAAAATAGAAAACTGAGAAAAGTAGCAAAAAATAGCTATTTCTTTCATTTTTTGTTTTCTACAGATTCTTAGCCAGACTTGAGAAATGTTAAATATCCTTCTTGTGAAAATTGTCTTTATGGTGTAAACAACTATATTCTTGTCCTTGTAATTAACATTGAGCACTTCATGTAACCAAACACTGTGCTAACAAATAAACGTTTTTGTTCTGTGCAGTGACTGGGGCAGATGCTTTGAACAGAGTTAAAAGTAACCAAGTTCTGCAATTCAGGCTCCCTTTTTCTGCCTTTTTCCAAAAGACCAGAGACATCTGGATCTGAGCTGCAGGTTTTCCTCCATCTCTAGGACAAATGCTAATATTTTAGAAGGGTCTGAGAGTAAAAAACACCAGTCCAATTAGGGAGAAAGGCACATGCTGATTGCAGCAGGAAAGGTGAACACACTCAGAGATGTGCAGGTTGTTACGTGCTCTCCTATCAGAGCAGTGTGTGCCATCTTTTGTGTTCATGACAAACTTTTTCTCCTAGAAGTTTCAAATACAGCTGCCTTTGACATGTACCAGTAGCGTTTTCCCCAGAAAAAAAAAAATAGTCCAGCATGGAATCGTGTAAAGGATCCTCAGCAATGTACTTAAAACCATTTATAAAACTGTACTTAAAACCAGTTTATAACACTGTACAGTGCAGAGATAGATTTGGTCTGCTAGTTATTTCTTTTTTTTCTCCACTCTCCCATTTATCTGCCATTATACATATATTACCTGAGAAGAATGATATTATCCCATTGTCTTTCCCTTCTCTCAAATACAGCTTTTTTTTTTTTGTGGTATAATATATGCCATATGGAGATACTTACGCCTCTGAATGAAGGATTTCCATTGATTTTAGTGGAAGTAGAGGGATCAAAAGCTTATCCTAAACTGTACTTCTTGGTAGATAAAATTACATCTGATAACTGTATGCACTGAGTTGTGGATTTTTTTCCTTAAGTATCATTAAAAACTGATTTTTTGAAGATGCATTGAAATATCTGACTGAATGGGCTAAAGAGCTCTTGTAGAACACAGTGCCTTTTTAAAACCATCCATCTGAAATATATAAAACTGTAGCTAGATTTGATCCCAGATTGACAAAAAAAACAGCCATCATATGACTTTTATGTTTCTGAGGGCAGAACAAAAATCTGATTCCAGCATCTCAATGCCAGGCTTGAAGGATCTTACCTTGCATCTAGTTCTACTGAACATGAAGAACGTCAAACACTTACTATCACAGACTGACCCTGAAAAGACTTGCGCTCTTCCTACCAGACTCTAAAGATGAATAAACCTGCAGTATGTGTTTCCTTGCTGCTGCTGTATCAACTTCCTTTTGTCTTCTGCTACATTTGATTAGGTTTTACCTTCAGGGAGATGTTGTCTGCCTGGTGGTGCTCTGTCTGACTTCACGTCAAAACCTTTTGTCGTTCTGTCTGGCTCAGATTGTTCTCTCTCTCAAAAATTCACATTTGTACTGAGTTGCTGCGCATGACTTAATCTACAGTGATTTGCTGCTTTTGAGAAATGTCACCCACTGATACATACTCAGCTACGCCATCTTTTCCATTTTATTGGATAAAAAGTGTTTTTTCTTATGGGTGGATGATGGTAAGATGAACTCGTGTATGGTAATAGAAGTAAATTAGTAGTGTCTTTCACCCTGAGGAATCCCTAAATCCATTACTAAAGACCTAGTCTGACATTTTTTACTTGTACAGGAATTTAATTTTTGTCTTTTTGGCATGGAGTTTGTTCAAATAAGGACTTTGACTAAAGAGTCCAATGTCAAAATCGGCATAAATCAGGAGAGATAACATGCTTCTGAAATGGGTAGGTCATAACTGAAAAAGTGTACAGTAAAACTGTGGAACAGACACTGTTTGATTTAAATCTTCTAGAATAAACTCACAAAAGAATCAAAGAAAATTTTACTTGTATGGAAAGTGGCTGTTACTTCAGGGTAAAATCTTGGTTCCAGAGAAGTCATCTTAGGGATTTCCATCAAGTTTTTAGTTTGTGTTAAAAAAAAAAAAAATCCACAGAAATATTATCTGGGAAATAATGTTGAGAGACCTGGTAACACTGTAGGAAGACTTATGGTGACTGGGATGTTGAGCTAACTCATAAAGGACTTCCATTTGAATGTCTGTTCTGTCCTGACTTGTCCAAAATGAGGTGATCTCATAAGCTTTACTGAAGAAACAGGGGAATGTGAACCTGGTTGCCTCAAGTCTTCATATCAGAAAGTTTTGTGTTTTCTCCAGAACAGAGAAAAAAAAATGCTGACTCATCAAAAGTTTTATTAAAACTGAGTTGTCATCTGCCAGTTGACATTAATCTAAATCATTCATCCAAATCCCCTGCAGTATTTAAAATATATACCCTCAAATGCCAAGCAAAATATATTTTATTCCATTGTGCTCTGCGACAGACCTAGTTAAGATTTTTAGGAGTTTTAAGTGGTGAAGTATTTAAAAACTAGGAAACTCATTTTGTGTAAAAATCAATTTCTAAATAAACCTAGTTGAAAGTTAAAGCAATAAAGTATCCATGAAGTTTAGAATCTGTGTAAAAATGAAATTCTAAATGAAGAGCTGAAATCCACCATTTATTGCTAAATGAGTAAGTAAGGTTTGCTAAGCAATTTGCTCAACTAATTTATACATATTTATTAATGTAGTGTGTAGTGTAGTAGACTTTATTTTGTTCTAAATTCTAATGAAAGTTACTGCAACCCAGTGTTATATTTAACAATATATTTGGGCAAAAATACTTAATAATTCTGGATTGAGTAATGGCTGAAGTCAGTGGAAAAAGGAAAAAAAAAAATTGTGTCTGAAATATTGATGTTCCTCTTCAGAGGAAGTAGTTCTTATAATGAAAGTTTCAGACCTGTTAAAATGATTTCTAAATCGTATTTCAGCTTCTGGTGAGTGTTTCCCAAACTGTGTTATTTAGATTACAGTGTAAACCCAGTAGACACGATAACCATGGTACCACCAACCATGACCCCTTTTAAAAGGCCAGTAAGAGGTTACATGAAAGGACTGTTGTTCTTTATGTCAGGTAGAATCAGATTCTTCCTTGTGGGTGATTTTATTTTTTTCCAGAGGGATTTTTTTTTCTAAGGTCTCATAGAGTAACAACTTAAGATGCGGCTTGGAGCTTTATGACATCTCTGAACGGCAGAACTCCTGCGTGTGCATTTTGCTCTCTTGAAAATCTGTTGTTGCATTCCTGAGGGGTTCCTACATGATAATGGAAACAAGTTTAAACTTAATGAAAACAACGTGGATATGATATTAACAGATGTTAAGTATTAGGGAGAACCATCTGGATTTTTACAACTGTTGATTCTGCTAGGATTGTAAACCTCACCTTTAACAACACCACTAACAGTCAACATTATGTGTAGTTTGTGGGGCTTGTGCCACACGTGGCAGCACACTACCTCTCCTGTTGTCTTTGAGGATCTTCCTGGGTGGAGTTACTTCTCTGTGTTGTGAATTCTTCACTGCAAACTTTCTCATACTACAACCCTTAAAAAAGTTAGATAAACGGTAGGTAAAGCCTCATTATGTAAGAGAATAGCTGATTTCCCAAGGCAAATTCTAGATTTTATTTGCAGCTACTTGATCTCGTTTGAGAAGAATTGCTCAGATATGAAGTGGCTGATCTGCTCTCTGCCTAATGAGGAATATATTTATCAATAGTGGGAGGAAACATATGGAAATAGAGGAAGAGAATGGTGAAAAAAGCATTGAAGAAGCCAACTGATTACTCCATTTCAATGTAATCTAGATATCAGCTAATCCAGATGTACAGGTGTTTGTTTAGTGACAAGTCTAATGCTTTTGCATTTGCCTAATGCATTTTGCTTTTTCTTAGAGAGCAATTCAGTGCATTGTAGTGTCACTGCCAACCTGTGGTCTTGGAGCCAAGACCGTGGGACTGCCCCTTTCTATCCTTCTGCTCCAAAGAAGTCTAATGGGAAAAGCTTTGGTTTTTTTCTTTTCTTTCTGTAAAATTTTCATAACACATTCAGAAGCCCAGGAACATGATGGTTCCAGTGTCTTGCTAAAGTACCTTTTGAGGGCAGACCTGGAAACGCATCTGAATAAGAACTGAAAGTTTAGAAATCCATGTCCTGTAAGAATCTTTTACCACCCTGACCCTATATAAAGGAGAAATACAGAAAAAGGGTAACATGTGACTATTTCATTCAGGTTGAGTCCTTATGTGATTTTGAGCTCCTGTCACTGAAAGTGCCTGTACCTGTGGAGCTTTGATTTCTCTTTCAGGGAGACAGTTCCATTTTAGTTTCTTGTTCTAATGAAGTAAATGTTAGAAACTTAAGCCAACAATAAACATGTTCAAACATTTTACTTTGGGAGGGGCTTTGAACTCCGTTTTGACAAATTTTGCTCTCAAATTGAAGAAGCCACAATTTAGGTGACCGTATGCTATTTACTCTGGCTTTGTCAGGTGAAGTCTGAATGAAGAACTTCCTGTGATAAGAGACCTGTTTTTTAAATATGTGAGTAAGAATAAACAAAAAAAAAATGCTAAAGAATTAATTACAAAATATTGTAAGTATCCCAAAACAATTTCATCTTTAAGATGACAGCAGAGAGCTGAATGATGCAAAACTATCCTCTACAATGTCATATGTTTCTCTTTAATCTATTTTGTTCAGTGTCCACCTTGTATTTACTTCTGCACAAGGCATCAGGCTAAACATTAAATCTGAATTTTTTTTACATGTTAAAAGGTTGTTCTTGGCAGGAGTTTACCAAATAGATAGAAAAAATATTGGAGGTAATTCACAATCATCATGAAGCCACTGAGCTTCTGGATAAAATGGGAACATACTCATTCTGCTCCTCCTCAGCACTTCTCAGAATCTAAGCATTTATTTTCATTCTTCCTCCCCAAAAGAGCTGAAATAAAGATGTTTGGTGTAAAAAAATGAATGACAGTTATTATTTTGGGGGGGCAGGAAACAATGGAAAAACATATTTTGGTTCAATTTCAACTAAATTGTTTCCTCCTCTCATTTTTCACTTTGTCAGCCAAACCAGAAAAAAAAAAAAAAATCCTACTCTTCTCTGTAGTGCATTAAGTATATGCATGTGTTTGTAGTTGAAGACACTTAAATCATAAATGTCTGGGTATTTTTGCACATGATCTGTTGTGTACACAAGCACTGTTTATGTGTAGTTGCGTTAGGTAGGCAGGTGTCTACTTTTGCACATAGAAACATTTATCTTTTCTGTAGTTGCAATTTAGGAAGGCCACTGAAAATGTGACCTCTGTTACATTCTTTTGAGGAATTAGAAAAATATGCTGAATTATGATCTTGATGTTTAACAGACTGCAGCTTGAATGTTACATTACTTTCATTCATTTTACTGGAACCCTTTGACTTATCTAGTTTTTGTTGGTTTTACAATGGTGTGAAGGAAAGAAAGGCAACTGTTAGAAGGAAAGCATGCCTACAAAGATCTATCTGTCACTTCCTTTTGGAAATGATAGGCTTTAAAAAGCATTGTAGTCATGGCTGTCCTGCTCTTCTAACCCATATCCCCTTGGAAAATCTTTCATTAATAATGTTACTGCTTCTGTGATTTAAGGAGAACACTACTTGTTAGCAGTGGTTATACCAGAAATACAGTGCATCCTTCCATGCCATGATGTCATCCCTTTACTCCCTCAACTTGGTAATTTCCTTACAGATTTTGGCAACAGGAGGTCACATGTCTTGCTGTATGCTCAAAGGCACTGTAATAATCTGAACTACAATAGGCAAAACAAAGAGAAGGTTGTCACATTTATTTGCTTTTTCAGTTAAATTGTCATCATTTGTAGTAAAGGTCTCAGTGAAGCAAAGGACTCAGCTTTTTGAGCTTACCATAAATTGACAAGAAACTTCCAATATACTATTCATTTCTGGCAAAAGAGAGCTGAGAAAGTTAGTGCTGGTGTAATGTGGATGGCCTCTAATATCTACTGAACTATAAAGTGTACTAAGTATTCAATCTGAAATTGCAGTTGTGTTACAGAAATAATCAGGGAGGTGTGACAGTTAAAAATGTTTTAACAGTACAGTAAGTTCACTGTCAGTTGTGATTGCTACTAATATGAGTTACTGCAGAAGAGGAAGACTTATATGGGGAACACGATCTAAATACCACTTTTTAGTATATAGTTCTGTGACTGCTTCCATTTAAATGAATATTTTCCAAGAGATAACTGAAAGCTGTTAAAATAATTAAGTGGCATCTCTAAGAGTCTGACTTCCTTTCCCAGCTTGGTCACACGTTCATTATTGGATTCTGAGTTTTAGATCCACAAAGATTTTCAGGTACCTGCCTTTTTGCACATGCTTGGGCATGTTTGCTGAGGTACTATCCAGAAGGAATTAGACCCGTTATCCAAGATAGAGCCATTAAGATTGTCTATATCACCTCTTTGTGGGGACCTCAGTTGACCCTGAGTCAAATCCTATGTTTTCTTGCCAGTAGTTTTAGAATCATAGTGATAGAATGTGTTGAGTTGGAAGGGACCTTTAAAGGTCATCTAGTCCAACTCCCTTGCAGTGAGCAGGGACATCTCTAACTAGATCAGATTGCTTAAAGCCCCATCAAGCCTGACCTAGAATGTCTCCAAGGATGGAGCCTCCAGCACCTCTCTAGGCAACCGGTTTCAGTGTTTCACCACCCTCATAGTAAAGCACTTCTTCCTGATGCCTAATCTTAATCTACCCTGCTGTAGTTTAAAACCATTGCTCCTCGTCCTGTCACTACACACCCTTGTAAACAGTCCCTCCTCATCTTTCCTGTAGACCCCTTCAGGTACTGGAAGGCCACTATAATGTCTCCCTGGAGCCTTCTCTTCTCTGGGCTGAACAACTCCAATTCTCTCAGCCTGGCTTTGTAGTAGAGGGGCTTCAGCCCTTTGATCGTTTTTGTGGCCCTTCTCTGAACCCGTTCCAACAAGTCCACATCCTTCTTGTGTTGAGGGCTCTGGAGCTGGACATAGTACTCCAGGTGAGGTCTCACCATAGCAGAACCACAGGGGCAGAATCACCTCTCTCAATCGGCTGGCTACACTTTCGATGCAGCCCATGATGCGATTGGCCTAGACTGCAAGTGTGCATTGGTGGCTCGTGTTCAGTTTTTTGTCCACCAATACCCTCAAGTCCTTTTCCATGGGGCTGCATTCTAGCACATCATCCACTATTTGAAGGCTCTTCCTCAAAACCTGAGGTCCTGTTTCACCACCGGCTGGCATGTCAGCTTAGCAGAGTGTGTCAACAGGACTGTGCGGACAAATTCTGCTACCTTGGCAGCCTGCTGTTCTGAACATCACAGTTGATGACAAAGTCATATAGAGGAGAGCAAAAACCAACACAGCACTTGGGAGCTTAAAGCAACGTGTCTAGAATGAGAGAGGCATCTGATTTCAAACAAAAGTAGCTGTGCATCATGCAGTTGTCATCGCTAGTCTTCAGGATGACTGCAAAACTTGGACAATTTAAGTTGCTACATTAAACATCTGAATAAATTCCACATGTGCTGTCTCTGGGACAGCAGTACAGCAGGATCACTCCTGCCGGATGTCTTTGAGTGTTCTCAGATATTCAGCAGTAAAGCAAAACTGTAGATTCAGCTACGTTGCTCTGATGATCTCGTGGGTATATCAGACGTCAGGCTGCTCAAAGACATTTTCTTTGTCTGGAGATGATACGGCTAATAGCTCAAAGGTAGACCACCATAATAATACACAAAGTTGCTCAAGGTGTGTCCTAATTTATGTGGCATTAGATCCGTGATGGGACACTGTAGCTAAAATTCTTCTGCTCTGGCCAAGAGTGTTTTGATGCTGTGAAAGCTGATGGACAAAATCCTGAAGCACACACAGGAAAAAAAAAAAAAAGCTAAAGAGGAAGGCAAACGTAGCAGTTATAAAAAGATGTTCATGACATCTGAGGGATGCAACATGTTGTCAAAATCAGACTCATTTCTCCTGAATGAAGTCACAGAAGCTGCATGTTTACTCTTTGGGAGTTTCCAGTATCAGCACTGTCGTAGCTGCTGCCAGGTGGTTTGCAAGTGACACAGACAGCAGAAGACACAACTCGTCTGAACTAGGAACATCTATTGAATAGATGATCTTTCCTATTGAATAGAAACGTGAATTTACCAGAAAATATTATCTTTGCATATAATTTCTGTTAAATTAGCTCCCCCTGATTATGAGCTTTATTAGGAACAGAAATAACCAGCAATCCTCCAGCAAATAGTTTAAATGAGTTAGCTTAAAACTGCATTAAACTGTCTTAGCTATCAAATGGTGCAATCAAATTAAAAAATTATGGCCTCATAAATGAACTAGCTACAAATGTATGAAGTTGTTATGGCAACTGAAACACTGAATTTAAAATTACGGAACCTAAATTCTTCCAAATAAAAGTAAGTGAATTTTCAAGGTAATTGTAATTTCTTTCAAAAATTATTTATCACAGCATCATCTTTTATAATTTTAACAGAATTGGTCTGATGGCTTTCTAATGAAATATAATTAATCAAGAAGAAGGTTTTAGTAGCTTATGAATTACTATCATCTTGTTATTTAACTTCTAATCATCAGTTACACTCACTGCACCATTCTATTTTTTTCCATTCATATTATTTTATTGGACATATATGTTTTGCATCTCAGCAATTAGATTGCAATTGCTGTTATGAATTGCTTCATTTTAGCTTATATTTTTGTCTAATCTGTTGAATTCTACTTCAAATATTCCTTTCTTACTTTGGAAAAAAAAACCCTTCTTTTAATTCTAGTGATATTTGGGAGTGCATTTAAATGGACTTCTCTGATGGGTCTATAAAATCCTGTCCTCAACAGGGCAGCAGGTGTTATCGCAGCAACAGCATTAATAATCATGAGGCCATATTTTCAAACAATTTGCCAAGCTGGGTGCATGCAAGGTGCTGGATTCCTTAGGAAATTTGCTCCAGGAATTAAGAAGTTGTATGGCTGCATTTTTCATGGGGTTTGTGTCTGTACTGGGACAGTTCCTTGAATCTCAGAAATTTTACGTAAGCCAGAGAGTGGTGGAATCAGTGGTGTAGTTACTGTGCTCTGTCAGAACATGATTTTCTCATTTTACTTATAATGGACATGAGGGTTGTTTTGTTTTGTTTTTTTGCAAGAGGCTGGACTAACAGACAGAAAGGTAGTTTCTATCTTTTACTTAAAATCCACAGGTTTATAGTTTGGCTATTGAAGCAGCACCTTTGATGTATACACATACAATTTGTACATAGTTTCCATATTATTCTAGTAGCATTTATGAAATTTCTAGAATAATTTCTATAATTTTTATATAATTACAGCATGTGGGCCTGGGCAATATCTCAGAAGTCTATCTAATCTCTAGCTCTAATCCTGATGTTTCACTGATTTCTTGCTCCCTTGAAGGATGATAAACAGCATCAAGAGCTTATTTAGCTCATGACTATTACAGAATCACAGAACCACAAAATGGTTGAAGTTGGAAGGGAACTCTGGAGGTGATTTGTTCCAGACACCCTGCTCAAGCAGGGCCAACTACAGCCAGTCACTCAGTCCTGTGTTCAGATGACTTTTTAGTGTCTCCAAGTATGGAGACTCCACAACCTCCTTTGGCAACTTGTGCCAGTGCTTGGGCACCCTCACAGTCATAAAAGTGTTTTCTGATGTTCAGACAGAGCCTTCGGTATTTCAGTTTGTGCTCCTTGGCGCTCTGATCCTGTCCCTGGGCACCAGTGAAAGAAGCCTGGATCTGTCCTCTTTGCACCCTTCCTTCAGGTATTTATAGACATTGATAAAATCCCACTGAGCTCTTTCTTCTCCAGGCTGAACAGTGCTGGCTCTCACACGCTTTTCTTCATCAGAGAGATGCCTCAGCCACCTTCATCATCTTCATGGCCAGTTGTTGGACTCTCTTCAGTCTGTCTATGTCTCTCTCGTACTGAAGATACAGCACTCCAGATGTGGCCTCACCAGTGCTGAGGAGAAAGAATTAGAGAATTGTGTAGCTGTGTCTTTGAAGTTTATTGATCCTTGTCTTTCCTTCTTTGTGCCCTTTCTCCAGGTCTCTGAAGACAACTTTCCAATCTATAGCAAGACTGTTTGAAGATGTTTTGTGTACTTTTCATTTTTACCTTTTCCAAAGAAAAACCCAATTCTTTCAGTCTTTTTTGTTACATTTTCTAAGCAGCTTATGAGTCATCCCTGGCCTTCTTCAAATTCATTTTTAGTGAGTGTGCAAATATACATATAATATCCAAAATTAGACACCTATTCTTTAAGAGACTTCACCAGTGACAAGTTTATAAAAATAATTGCCCACATATCTTCTGTTTTCCAGTTCTGAATACAACCTTGAATTAGTCTTGTTCTGCAGCAACATTGTGTTCTTGTTCTAATTCCCCAAAATTTTCCAAGCTTTCTCTTTGATATTTGAAATTTATTCTCCATTTTGATTTTGTATCTTTGTTGTTTTTTTTTTTTTTCCTAGGAGTACTTTTTGCAATTGTTTTTGGAGTGTATGTCATCATGTTGATTTCTGAGCATTGCTTCCATCAGTCATTGTCTGCTCACTTTCTTCTCTGTTATCCACAAAATTTTCTGTTTTTTACTTGATCACATGGGTGTTAATGAAAATATTGACTGTGGACCCATCATATTTTGTGATACATATCTCAAAATATTTCCCTGTTTGACAACTGCTTTTTGAAAATGGATTCTTCTGACTAGATATGTATTCCCATTCCTCATTACAATGATTTTATCTGCACTGATGTGTTGGTTTTTTTTACAATGAGGCAATGTCAACTAGAACAGTGTAACAGTTAACAAAGGTCAAAATATGCTACATTTTCTCCTTTCCTTTATTCACTAAGCCGGTTACCCTCTAAAAGAAGGAAATTACATTACTTTGACATGATTTGGTTTTGACAAATCCATGGTGGCTGTTTGTTATCATTTTAATTATCTCCAAGGTGCTTATAAGTTGATAGCTTAATAATTTGTTTGATATCTTTGTAGATATCAGAATTAATTCTGTAACTCCCTAGGCTCTGTTTAGTTCGTTCATATATTATTGTAGTTTAACCCCAGCTGGCAACTAAGCCCCATGCAACCGCTCACTCACTCCCTCCTCAGTGGGATGGGGAGATAATTGGAAGAGTAAAAGTGAGAAAACTCATGGGTTGAGATAAAGATGGTTTAATAGGTAAAGCAAAGCCACACACACAAACACAGCAAAACAAGGAATTCAGTCACCACTTCCCATTGGCAGACAGGTGTTCAGCCATCTCCAGGAGAGCAGGGCTTCATCACATGTGATGGTTACGTGGGAAGACAAACCCATCACTCCAAACATTCCCCCCTCTTCCTTCTTCCCTCAGCTTTATATACTGAGGATGATGTCGTATGGTACAGAATATCCCTTGGGTTAGTTGGGGTCAGCTGTTCCAGCTGTGTCCCCTCCTAACTTCTTATGCACCCCAAACCTCCTCGCTGGTGGGGTGAGTGAGGAACAGAAAAGGCCTTGACTGTGTCTAAGCAGTGCTCAGCGGTAACTAAAACATCCCTGTGTAATCAATGCAGTTTCCAGCACAAATTCAAAACATAGCCTCGTAGTGGCTCCTAGGAAGAAAATTAACTCTATCCCAGCACATATATAGAGTTATAGATATAGGCAAAATGTTTTCTTCTTCATAGTTATCTGAAATCACCTTCATCCTCTCTGAGGTCTCAAAAGATGATTGTTAGTAGTTCAAAGATTTTGTTCTATTCTTTCGGGAGAATTTCATTATTCTGTTCTGCAATGAACTCAAACAACCATCTCCTCTCTTCTTTCCTGGCTCATCTGCCTGAAATATCTAACATGAATGAAGAAAATTTCATTTGTTCTATAGCAAATACTCAAGGTGGGAGTGAAGCTTTAACAGGACTTGGCTCCTTGCACTTGAACATATTTGTTGATAAATGAGTTAATAAATGAAATGCAACCAATTCATAAAGTTTTGTGGTATCTAAAGATGCATTCTCTGAGGCAGGTAGCTGCATAAGCTCAAGGTGAAGTCTGCCTTCTATTAGTACCTTGTATGGAGAAAAAGTGATTTGGAAAAGAAAAAAGTACAGGTATTTAGCATGCAAGAGACACTTCATGTCTGTCAGCAAAGCCAGTCATATTGAAGACAGCATTGTGGAAAAAGCATGAGACCACCTAAGTAGTCACTTTATTAAGCATGTAACTACAAGTGAATAAGGTTATATGGTGACAGCAAGTCTTCGGATCCAGCTGAACCAAAAAAAAAGGAAGCAGGCCTGTAGGTCTCAATGAGAGAAGTGGGACCACACACTTATGTGCACACACAGCCAGTGGACCAAGCCACGTGTTTTAGTTTTTGTGTACTGTTTCTACTTCTGAGCCATGAGTACATTTAGAAGGAAAGAAAGTAGGTGATCCAAGTCCTTAAATCTCAAAGGGCTCAAGAAAAAGGTAAAACACACGAACCGAGTGCATTTCTGTTAAGTGCAATTCTGATAGTGAAGATTCCTGTGAGCATGGATTGTTTGATAATTATAATGTGAGCAGTATGGGCAATAATCTGTAGATATCTACATCTCTGCTATGACTGAGAAGCAAAGACACCAGAGAGAAAAGGGGGAAATCACTGCACATTTCTAGTCTGCAACTTTTTCAACCTCTTTGGTAGACCAGAGCTCCACATACATCTACCAGGGAAGGTGCTTAGTGTGATCATGATGCCCCTGTGCTGCAGAGAATCCACCATTTCCTCATTTCTGGTCTACCCTAGTTCCACTTTGAACCTGGTAATTCAGGACAAGAGGAATGACTGTGCACAGCAGAATGCTTTTAGCAAAATTGTACCATTCCTGCTGTGTCTGGATTTGGACAAAGTTGAGGGCAAACCAAAAGGAATGAATTAGTTTGGAGAATGGTACTACAGCTTGGAATATGAACTCTGTGCAGTATGAACTGCACTGAATTACTGGCTTCAGAATCAACCTTAAATTCTTTGGCAAGTAAGCCACATAAGCCTGATGGAAACCACAAATATATTTGTTTTGGAAATATATATTCTGACTTTGAAAATGTTGGCTGCTTTGAAAGTGCAGCTTGGTCAATGAGATTTCCTTTTTTTTTCAAAAAGAAATTTACCATTTGTGGATGGTTTTTGTTATACGTTGGACTATCTGAAATGAAGAGACTCGAAGTTCTTTAGCACAATTTTGTAGATGCAGTGTTTTCCTTAAAAATGAATACAATTTTGTGATAATGCTGTGAGTTTAAACAATAGCAAATTGCCATTTGAAATCTGTAGAAATTAAAAAACAAACAATGAAAACAACTAAAGAAGTTGCACTTTAATCATAAGGAAGGAGTGACAGAGCTGGAAGTCGAATCCAGTGATCCTGGGTTCTGCTCCCTGATCTGAGCTCCTTGTCAAAATCCAAGAGCTCTGTCTGTTTCTTATAAGAAGATAATAGAAAAAAAACACGTTGGGTTCCACATTAGAAAATTTAATTTCTGGATAATTTGCTGAAGAAAAAAAAGGATCTCAAATTTATGACCTGTCTTTTTTTTCTTGTAAAGTTTCATAGAAAATTAGCAAATGTTTTCGAACTAGACATGTTGTATATGAGAAGGAATAAAAGTGGAAGAAAAACTGTTCGAGGACCATTTAGTAGGGTACCATGATCATGGAAAAGAAAAGATAGAACTGAAAAATGTGAACCTCAGATGTGTGGTATTTCTTTGCAATAAGATTTTATTTTTGATCTTTTTGCTCAGAGTCTTTGGACACATTAGCTACCGTTCAGACTGGGAACTGGTGAAGGTGGACTTCAGACCATCCTTCCCCAGAGAGTGCACTGATGATGACTATGAGTCTTGGGAGCTCACAAATCTACAGGTATTGAGGGTCTTATGCTGACTCCCACAACTTTTCCGTAGCTTTCAGATTCTTGTAGAGCTGTGTGCTAGGAAAATGTTCTCAAATAGAATTTGAATGCTACATTCCGCAGCTTTTATATTGGTATTTGCTGATTTTACAGTGGTTTAAAATGGAAGAGGATTTTATGTTCCCTTTGGTTGTGTGACCAGTGTCCTGGGAAAGGCGGAGCTAGATCTGTTGGTTTACCATAATAATAGGCGGTCCTGCTTGATTGTGAAGCTTATACCATAAACTAAAATGTGTAATATTGATTGAAGCAATTTCAACATGCAGTCGTGTTCTGTCAACTTCTGGATTATGTAATGTATTCTTATATAAATTGCCATAAGTAAAGCCTGTTCCAAAATTTAGGATCTCAATGGACCAGTCATGTAATGTAGTCCAGTTGTTTTGGGCAATACTGTATCTGCAGTTATGTATTAAGGCTGTGCTAATCCTGATGCTCTGACCAAATCAAATTTTGGGATGCCATCTTCTCTATACAGTGTAGTAATTAAAGAGACTGATGTGAGGTGGCTTTTGTATTAAATGGAATTTCATATTTATTTGTAATCATTCTGAGAATCATGTTTTGCTTCTTCCAGTACATTTGTTCTCTCACTCTCTGCAAGATTGGGGTTTTTTTTTTTTGCATAATGCTCCATGTTCTTCCAGCTCTCCAGCTCTCTCTTGCTAGTTCTCATGCCTCATTTTACACTTTTTGTTTGGGAATGCTGTGTGTTTATACAGAATATTATGCCATCTGAGCCAAAAGACTAACAGTATCCTGGGATATTGGCATTGTAATGTCTTTCAGAAATTAGAAACTACTAAAATTACTTTGACAGAGTACTTGCAGCTGCCCAGTTACCAGTGGAGTGTGTTCAAATAGTCTTCATTCTACCTGTGTCCACATGGTTGGTGCTTTGTATTGACTGCTGAGACATTGTGATTTACACAGACCTTCAGCCATCTGCATCCACACTGAATTTTTAAGTGGCCAGTTGTAGAGTCTTGCCTAGATTGTGCACAGATAAAATGGGTTAAATTGCACTTGAATTTTCCTGTATAGGTTTGGATTTGTGCCCTGAAATATAGCTTACGTTAAAACTCTGTAATGGCCTGTTAGTGGACAGCAGCAGATATGAGAGTTTTTTTGAATATGAGAGAGTTCATATGAGTTTGTAGTCTTCGCAGCAAAACCAGATTTTCTCAGGACAACATAGAGTGTGTGGTGTAGGTGACGGTGTGCAATAAGATTGGTGCTTTGATGTTCAGGGTGATCGTTGCATCATGGGCCAGAAGAGGAGCTTTCGAAAGAGGAAGATTTCATCATGGTGCATTAAAGGGAAAAGTTTCACATCAGCTCTCACATCCAAAGTTTGTGAATGTGTGAACTCTGATTTCTTATGGTGAGTCTCTCTGTGGACATTTGCCTTTGCTTAAAAAGACTGCCATGTTTTTAAGTATTTATTTCACCTGACTGAACAAATTCTGGTGTTTTTCTCTATTGATTGAAACTTGAAAAATTACCATTGGATTGATTTATAAGGCAAGGAAACCCTTTCTATTTGCAGATGAAGTGGAAAAACAGAAATAATGTGTTGGTCTGAGTGGCAAAGGGAACCTTGTAAAAATCTAAGCTACCAAGAGAGCTAATTTTGCAGAACTGACAAAGTAATTGCAACCACTTTTCCCCCCAAGTGTACACAACTCCCATTGAAATTAGACTGTGAACAGAATTGGCTTATTGACTTGTATGTTCAGCTGGTAGTCTAATACTAAAAAAGCCATTTTACTCTCAAAAAAGCAGTCTCATCCACCCCAGATTAGACTACTGAATGAAGTGGGGATAGTAACACACTTGGTGTTGATGTTTTTCAGTGATTATGGTTTTGAGCGCTCCGCAGTCCCGAAGTCGGAGTCTAGCAAATGCTTTGCTGACTTTTGGTTTAACCCAGAAGCACCTCCTGAAGACTGTGTGCTGGGGCAGGCATACAGCAGCAGCACTGGGTAAGCTTGTTTTGTGTTTGACTGGCTTGAAGAGGCTGCCAGAGAGGAGGAGAACATTTTGACCAAGGGCCACAGAAGTGGTTTGAAGGAAATATAAGTAAGGCAAACTGTAAAAAATGGGAAATGCACAAGTTCTGACTTAGAGCATATGTAGAATCTTCAGATTTTCAGTTTGAATGCAATGAATCCAATGAATTACATCTCACGGAACTTCTCAGTCTTTCGCTTCCATAGGGATAAGGAGTTCTGTAGAGAATTGATTCTTTTCCTGACCATATGGGATACTCAGAATCAAAGGAAAGCTTTAGTAACTGTAAACAATACTGCATGGAATATACTATGTAGTCTGACGTCTGTGCTGAGAATAACTTGCAGCTGGCATCTATTCTGCCTTATCATAACATCATCTCTGTCGGTTGTGGAGATGAGAACCAAATGAATGAAATGTCAAATCTGGCAGTAGAATCACGGTCTCTGTGTACATTTGCCTCACTGAGGAAAATGATGCCTTTTGGGTTGTGGCTGACAGCTGTGATACACAGAATAGGAATTCAAAAGAGTGAAATCTGACCCTGATTTTGGAGGATGTTTAAAAATAACATACCTGAGAGAAACTGATCTGTAAATAATTACTGTACACATCTAAGTACTTCATTATTAGCTCTTTAGACGTGTTAGGCTTTTTACTCTTTTATACTGTTATGTTAAGTAAATGCTTTTAAGTGTTTTTAAAAGTGCATAGATTTGAGACCAGCAGTTAAGCAATTGGTTCTGGGTTAATACAGAAGCTGCTTGGTCTAATTTCTTCCTGATCTTTAGAGCATTGAAGACTGTTAAATACTAGGAAAGGGTACAGCACGGAGGACAGCAGACTGTCTAACTCCTGAAGGGCTGGTCAGACATGTTTCTAAATTTGAAAAGTGCGAACAAGGGAGCAAAACCCTCATCATGCTCCAAACCCCCTTTCTTCAACAGGTTTTACTCAGTGCAGGCCATGTCACTTATCAAAGTATTTGCACTGTGAGTTGGTTTTATCTGTAATATTGCCTGCTTGTGAACCCAAGGAATATTTGTTAGCTACCATCACACTCACATTCAGTGCCTCTTATACTATTCTCCTGCTCACCTGATTCACTATGCTCACTGCTTACTCTTTTTGCAGGTACAGGAAAGTTATTTCTAATGTGTGTGAGGGTGGTGTAGACCTGCAGCAGAACTTAGCCCAGCGTATGTGTCCCTTGATTGCTCCCAAGGGGCTGCAGATCAGCATCAGAGAAGAAAGCCTGGCTGTTAAGCCTGGGGAAGACATCACCTTCATCGTCAGACAGGAGCAGGTAGTAATAAACGTTGGCTTTCTGAAAGTTTCCTTGCTATTTTTAGGGTTCATTTCACTCCTACCTGCTTTGCTTCTGGAAGAAGATTAATTTGTGCTTGAGACAAAGATGAATGACTCTCTCAATATTGAAACTTCTGTTTTCAGGTGAATCAGACAATCTGGTAAGCTCAGTAAATGACCAGATTCTGTTCACAGAACAGGATTTGTCTCCTCAGCAACACAGTCATTATTCCTTAAAGGCAATGACTTCTTGGAAAATCAAAGGAACTAAATTACTCAAGTCTCCTTGGACTAAAAATTTCAAATGCTGTATCCGAGAACATTTAAATTCTGGTTTAAGTTTTTTTGAGAATCTGCCTTTCAAAAAGAAATGAGACAAAGCTTTACAGAAATCAGCGAATAGCACAGCATAGGAAAATTTATTAGGTATTTGCTGTGTTTTCAGTGATATGTTTTTTTTCTGTTTATTGGGAGAGACAGTGCCCTAAGGCCCTGAACAACAGCAGTGAATAACTTCTGGATGAGTTGTTTGCCGTGGGTTTCCTAAAGCTTGTTTTTTAGCATTAGGCTATAACTGCTCTGCTCAGGTTACTGGAGTATGGTACTTCCTGGCTAACCCCACTGATTTGCAAGAACTTGAGGATAGTTCACACATTTTGGCAAACCTGTGCAGTATAAATTGGGCACTTGGGACTGATTTCTGTAATGGAATCAAGAAGGTTACGTGCAGAGCACTGGCCTGCTTAATGATTCGCAGGCTCTGCATCCCAGTGCTTGCAGTGCCCCAGCAGTTTGCTGCCTTCTCTTTTTATGATTTGTTTGGAAATGTTTATTGTAAGAACAGAGCACTTGGTTGCAATTTGGACTCTAATGACTTTGATTGGCAGTTTGACTTTTTCTCCTCTTGAAGCTTTCATGAATCTCTGTGCCAATACATAAAGCATGTATAGCTATTCCAAAATCTACAGAAGTGAGGGATCTTGAAGGGAATCCCGTGCTGTGTTTTCTGATGAAGCCTTTGCTGAGGACGTGGAAGGCAGATTTAGAAGAAATGTAGCAGTTTGCTGCCCCCTATAGCTGAGAATAATATTCATATTCGAATGTCCTGAGTGTTGCTTAGGTTTTAATCTGTATAACAAAATCTAATGAGAATTCGTAAAAGTTACTGAGTTTAAGAAACAGCTCTACTAGGATAAACCAAAACATACCACTTCCTCTCCTGAACAAAATTAATTTGCTAGTTTATGTGAGTGTGTGTTACTAGGTGCAGGAATGTCAGATGTCAGAGAGTAACGAAAACAGGCTTAGGATATATTTGTGCAGTTTACAAATGTCCTTAGAAATAATAAAAATTTATAATTATTTTTTTCCAGATTCTGCTGACTGGGTGTACAAATAAATAATGTCATGACAATCGTCTGTTTTGCATGGAAGTGGAATCCCTAATTCCTTTTAAATTTGGCTACCTTTCTCTATGTGACTCTTCTTCTGTCCACTGCTTTCTGTCTTTTGTGGTCAGGGAAACAGAAGTGCCTTGGTGTTTTGAAGACAACACTCTCATCTTTACACTAGGGAAGCTATTAGAATAAAACATTAAGAGAAGCTTGCATCTACTAGCTTTCAACACTGTTTTCTGTCTCACCTGGAAAAAAAATATGCATGTATACTTGTTAGCGTAAGAAAGAGCAAACAAGAACTGTTTGCAAGCTAATGTCATCTAAAGAGATTCCACTTACTGGCACATTTCTGGCAAGAAGACGTCTCTTTTGCTTTAAACTTTAATAACATATTATCTCCCCTGCTACATTCTACCCATCTGTTGTCAAAAGAAAGGTGTTATTTGGGAAAAAATATTCACAGAGAAGCTTTCAGGGTCCTTTATGTGTGTTGAAATATGGTGTTTAAGTATTTGTTAACTCTGCAGGTTGCTTATTATGAGTATTTTTTTACATTATAAGCAATGCTCTTTCATCTGATGGAAGAAAATCAACCAAACTGTAAAATAATGAAAGGAGGGAATAATAGTATGTTTTCCTTCACTTTGTAATGCCAAGGTATGTAAGTTCTAGGCTCTGTTGCCTCCTTTGATTTTACATTAGTGCTGCCTTTTGGGAT
The DNA here is from genome assembly GCA_020746105.1 of Trogon surrucura. Lineage (NCBI taxonomy): Eukaryota > Metazoa > Chordata > Aves > Trogoniformes > Trogonidae > Trogon > Trogon surrucura. The sequence continues at coordinate 69,885,218 of CM036620.1, forward strand.
TTGAATTTGATACAAACCTGTTTCAAAGAGTGGCTTGTGGGAAGTGAAGTGATTTTTGAATGCTTCAATGGGTGTTAAGCCTTCTCTGCACTGATGGCCATTCAGGTCACCTGACTAGCCTATGAATATATATGCTCCTTTCGTAAAGGCAGCAAAGATTTTTAAACCAACAAAGTGTTTTCACAATATGGAGGATCTTCTACCATGCCTGCCCCTGCAACCTATTTGAGTTGCATGACTGTGATGGCCATGTACTGTGGCAAGTGAGGAGGAAGATATTGCTGAAGACCGAGGAAGCAGGGCAGCTCGCTAAGGCAGTGCTGCCAGTGGTATTGGAAAAGGGTTGCTGCTTAGAGCTAAAATGAATTTTCCTTTGACTCTGTCCACATCGCCAGTCCACGTAGCACAGTCTTGACTTCTCTCTCGAGCAGCCACACTGTGACATGAGTGGTCGGCATATGTTTGTCCTCTGACAGTGCCATTAGTCTTTCATTATTTTAAGCCTGAGTTTAGGAAGACAGTGTCATGTGAAGGACCACTTAGAAGTGCAATGAATTATAAATTCTGTAAGATGTTTGACATGCCAAAATTATTTGGCTGGAATTTTAAACCCTTTCCCAAACTCAGCTCAATGATCTGCTTCATTAAGAATGCAAGTAATTTTGCAGTAGAGCATGTTAGCTCTAGACGTGCTGGTAGCTCTGTATAATACAGTACGAGTCAATGCAACGATCTCATCTTGCACCATGGAAGTCCATATAGCTGACACTCAGAGGATGTGGTTGGGAGGTGCTGTGGAGAAACATCTAAACGACTTAGTTTTACTTTATAATTCCCTAGGCTTGAACTTTACTGGATGAGTGGTAATTCACAGTTTGCAATCATATGAGCATCACTGCAGAGCTTGGACTGGCCTGCACCATTCTGTTAGTTAATGTCCAACTGCATTAAAACAAGAGTGATGATTCCTCTGTCATACAACTTAGTTAGTGGTCTGATGTCTCTTGTTTTAAGATGGCACCTTACTGTAAAAATTCTGTATTCTCTATTGATACACGCAACACTGGTTGTACTAAAATCTTTTCCATGGGTGTAGTAGTTTTACTACAATGATTGCAGTTGAGTCAAAATACCTGGCTGGGGCTGGAAATGCTGTTGTGATTCAGAAAATGGTTTTAATCATGTGTCCTGTCTTTTTTTGTTCCGACCATTTAAAGTATTTTTAATGTATTTTTCTTTTAGGGTGATATATTGAATACCAAATACCAGGTGGATCTTGGAGATGGCTTTAAGGCAATATATGTGAACCTTACAATGACTGGAGAACCCATCCGTCACCGCTATGAGAATCCTGGGATTTACCGTGTCTCAGTGAAGGCTGAGAATGTGGCTGGGCACGATGAGGCTGTGGTGTTCGTCCAAGTCAACTGTAAATCAGCACTTTGATTTTCTTACTTTTGCTGCTGTGTAAAACCTCATGAAAACTATGAAGTACTGAAGAAAATTACTAGTCACAATTAGGAAAAATGCATTTTTTTCTATAACACCACACAGTCTTGCAGTGCTGTGTGTTGTTAATGCAGAAGCTTGTAAACCTAATGTATTGGGAGCTCAGTTAGGGTTTTGGTTTTTTATTTGGGGGAGGGATGGTCTATTACTCTTTTAAATAGCAGGCATCCCTCAATTCAGATCTTGGATTTGATCCATCTTTCTGACTCGACACCACATTCACAGTCTTAGTAGCTAAAATTTAACACTTCAAGCTATGTTGTTTTAGGAGCTTCTAGGTGCTGTGTGAAACAGGTGAACGGATGTGTTAAGAAACGTATGAGCTCTTGTATGATTTTTAAAAATAATTAAAATCTCAGTGTTTCTAAAAGTCAGGCTACTTAGTAAAGTACTAGAATCTAGATTTTATGTAGTTTTAGAGTGATACTTGGGTATAACCATGTTGGCAGGCAGCATTATTTAACTTAGACTTGTCTCACTCTCCCTCTCCTTAATTATGAACTAAAATACCCCATCAAATAGATTTAAAAGAAAAAAATAGCACGGCACAGGGAGCATCATGCACCATTGCAAGCTTAATGCACCTCAGTCATCTCATAATTGAAATGAAGAAGAAAACTCAGAAGTGGAACTGAATTTTCCTCTCGCTTCAAGATTCAAGACAGCTATTGCGCTGTTTTCAGATGTGTCAGAAATTTAGAAACATGTAACATCAAAAAGAAAAAAAATACTCATTTTGCATTCTCCAGGTGTCTATTTCCCTGTTATGAGTGATGTGTCTTCCATCCTAATCCCAAAGCAATGGAAATCACTGGAGCCACATACAAGGCTGTGCACAGATCCATGTGCTTTATGTCAGCCTGTCTAGGGACTGCTGACATTTATGTATTTTTCTAGTCGGAATCCTTGAGTCCAGCGTTTCCAGTTCTGCTTTCATTACCACATGGAGCCCAAGCCATTAATACTAATGGTCAATGTCCTATTACAATCAAATGAAGAGGATCAGAATCAAATTCTCTGCCTCAGTTTTGTTATCTGTTTCTTTGCTCTGTTTGGGTTTCAAACCATTTGACAACTCCAGAGAGCTCAGATAAATTACCTAGGACTTCTCAGCTGCCATTTAGGAGTGTCTAGGTGGTCAGAAATAGATGAAGCACAGAAACAGTAAATCCGAACAAGCAACAAACGTCCTTCTCTCTGGGGAGAACAACTTCTTGCTGCTCAGAGAATGACAAGCAGTAGCAAGCCCTCACAGAGAGCGGAACAACTGCTTTCTCAAAATGTGCTTCTGGTGTGGCCTGCATCAGGATAAACAGTAAAAATAAAAGATGTCGGTTGTGTTTTAAGTGGTGGGTTTACAAATTGCAGAGGCATCTTCCACAAGTAAAATGCCTGGTGCATTAAGAGTAATTTGGTGCCAAAGCGTAGAGACAGCAGCAGGGCACTGGCACGATGGTGGTCAGTTAATGAGCTCTATGCACACTGTGCATGGTCTAGAAGACTCACAGAAGCACATCACCCAGCCCACTTGAATAAATGCTTTCTGTGTGATTTACTCTGTTTAATTTTTTAAGTAAATTAGAAGAGTTGAGGAAATTAGCTGGCACTAATTTAACTGCTATTTCTACATTCTAGAGAAACACTAATAGCGTTCAGGGACATTTTTCACTGTGGAATACCATGAAAGCAGAAATGTCCGTGAAGTCCTGCTTTTACTTTATCTCCAGCTGGTGTTTTCTCAGGGATTTTTTTCAGGAACGAATGCTAAAGAAAACTTCTGTTGCTGTGGGGTGCTTTGTAATGCAGGACGATTATAGGAGCTTTGGCCTTTGCTTTCTGATATAGCTCACACAATCTACAACTTGTTAACGGACTGTAAGAGAAGTGAGAGGAAGTCTGATAGTATAAACATGAGTAGGTAACCCAGAATAAAAAGAACTGAAGAGCTAGGTATACGTTTTCAGGAAGCAATAATCTCTATAGTGTGCGGATAATCAGGGAGCTTTGAAAACTGTACTGAGTTTGTAGCTTCATTAAACAGAAATTGTGTAAGTCAACTTCATTCCTAACTGTACACACTTAAGGGTGCTATGAAGCTTGTTCAAATGCGTTTGGCATGTTGTGACTGAGATAAGCAGAAGGTATCACAATAAGTATTTTTAAGCCTTTTAATATATAGGAATGGCAAATATGAAATAACAGTCACCATTTAAGTACCGAACAACTTCCCCTCTAAAAATTTTGGAAAAGAAAGTAACCTTCTTGTGGAGCAAAATCATGTCTCAAAATCATCCATCCTTCTGGGAAAATGTAAATTTCTGAAAAAAAATGAAGACAGTGATGCAGATCCCTCCAGACTTCTTCAATTTGCCTCATCAGAAGGAAAATCTATTTCTAGGAGGAACTAATTGAACGGAATTCCTACCGTTTCTGGATTTTTCTCAACACCAATAACAGGAGAAGCATTTTAAGACTGTTTCGGTAAATGAGCTGTTGAAGAAACCATTTGTTTAAGCACTCAACACATCTTTAATTCATGGAGGTGGTTAAAGAGTCATCAGAAAGAAACACAGAATGAAAGAAGCACTTTACATTAAGGCGAAGCACCACGTGTGCTGGTTGAAAGAAGGTAGAAAAGGAGAGTGTGCACAGCTCGGACAATTTGTTCTCAGAAAAGTCCCATCAGTTTAGTCAAAGTGAATTAGAAGTTCATAGGCAATGACTCAGTTCACAAAAAAAGAGTAAAAGGCTTTAGGCCAGTTTAATTACCTCTAAGTTTGTGATGAAGTGAAAGGGATATTTATAATGGAACAAAAATGGGTGAGTATCATTCTATGTAATGAATGTGTGTTGGACCATACAGTGGTTTGGTATCCTGAACAGATGGTGCAGCTGAGGTTAAGATATTCTGGCTCATAGAATCATCATAGAAGGGACCTTTAGAAATCACCTAGTCCAACACCCCTGCAGTGAGCAGGGACATCTTTAACTAGATCAGGTTGCTTAGAGCCCCACCAAGCCTGACCTTGAATGCCTCCTAAAGCAGGGTAGATTTAGATTAGATGTTAGGAAGAAGTTCTTTACTATGAGGGTGATGAAACACTGGCACAGGTTGCCCAGAGGGGTGCTGGAGGCTCCATCCCTGGAGTCATTCAAGGTCAGGCTTGATGGGGCTCTGAGCAACCTGGTCTAGTTAAAGATGTCTCTCTCACATTATACTATTATAAAGCTTTGCAATGAAGTTATTCTACTATGAGACAAAATACAATGTTAAGCAGCAGCTAAAATAATTGTCAAGATGCATTTCTTTTATGCAAATAATGTTTACCGCTTTCATAGGCAAAAGTTCAGAAAGGAATAAACTTACTCTAAGGCACATTTTGGAGTACAGAGGTTATCTGTTTTGATTTGCAAGTAATTGCTCCCCTGATGTACACGTCTATTTTAAAGTGTGTGTTAATGAGAGTTTCTGTGTGGTGCGAGCCTAACAGCTGATACTTTGTAATGAAAATGGGCAGTCAGCAATATTCTTTTTCAGTTTTCTGCTTTTCCCTTAGCAGCTTAAAGTTTGTTAGATTTCTATTCATTTGATCTTTTATTAGTTAAAAAAAAAGCTGAGGGTTTTTTTTTTTCCCCCCTTTAAACTGGGATATTTGATTATGTTTTCTGGAATTGCATGTGCACTACAAAAATGCAGCAGAGAGGTGCATTTTCATGATTCGTCTCATTGCTCTAGGATTTTGTTTGTGGCTTGTTTGGATGGGTATTTCTGGTTGAATTGAGGTCCTTCCAATTTTGCCCATAGCTTTCAACACAGATATAAAAGCAGGAGGGAGGGAAAAATAAATTCAGGACCTTATGGTGTGCAGATGAGACATTTTGGGGAAAGGAGGCATTAAAAACTTGACGGATTCTTGTTCAATGATATTTTGGGAACTTTGTTTAGCTCCACTACAGGCTTTAAATTTAGAAGTGGTTCCAGTCATTGGGAGAAATCAAGAAGTGAACCTGACAGCCATCATACTGCCGAAGAACCCTAATTTGACAGTCTTCTACTGGTGGATAGGCAACAATCTTCAGGTACATGAATGGTTTTGACAGACGTTATTTTCAATCTGTTTCCAATTAAGGGTTGAGTGGAACCATTTAATAGGAATGATACCATTTAACATGAATTCTTTTAGACCCATCTTTCATTCCAAAAAGCCCGTTATGTCTGGTGGCAAGCAGTATCTAACTACCCCTGTTTTATCACATGCATTTAAGATGTTAATTTCCCTTTATTGCTACTTATGTGGGAATGGAAATTTCTCTTCTAGAATTAGTTTGAATTTCTAAACTGTTTTCTTCCGTGGGTGATCAACAATTTATTCTATTTCATTACCCATGTTAAAGAAACTTGTGGTGGTGATGTGTTTGGGATCGTAGCATTGGTGAATGATGAAACTTGGGTTTACATACTTACATGTTGATAATGTGAATATGGTAAATTTAAGGGCTGTATGGAAATATATTTATCGTATGGCTAAATATTTTCTGGGAGTCTGAAGTGAAGTGGCATATCAAAAATAATGGGCATCTAAAAGGATATCAAAACAGTGAGAGCACTCAATCTAGTGATACTCACTTGGGGATAGAAAATCTAGATGAACATATCCTGGAGCATATATATACAAGTATTTGTATTGGGAATATTTCTTGTCTAGCTGGGTTAATTTTTTTTATGGTAATTCTTTCAATAACAGATAAGTATTTTCTTTGAGGCATAGTAAGTTTGACAGAGGAATGCTTCAGATAAGCACAATGAACTTTCTTCTTGTAAATGTGCAGCCTACCATAATCCAAGCCTGTATCTGTTCATTATTATTGACTTTGTCGTTGCTAGAACAGACACCACAGATCGATGTAATTTTGTGAAGGGTTTTGTAATTCATACCGATGCGGTCAGGGAGCAGAGTATCTATGCTCCACTTTGGAGGCTGCGGCGGACTGGTGCACTTCCATGGGTCATGCTCTATGTCGACAGAATTAATTCTTTTGACCTTGACATACCCTACATTTTTTGAAGCAAACGACTTGCTACGTATGATCTTGTAGGAATTGTTGAGCCCGCCTCAAAATCCATTTATTTCAGTGGCATCTGAAGGAAAATACGACTTATTCTGAAAGCAATGATTGCCTTATCTGGCAGATGTTCTGTTTATAAAGAATCTGTGTAAGAAAAGAAGCATCCTATACTGAAAATTGTAATTGAATTTGATAAAATGTTGATTAATTAAATAATTAAAACCTTTTTTTGCCAATACTTTTAGTAACAATCTTTTCAGACACTGTGCTTTGTGTTCGTACTGAAATTCTATTTTCAACTTCTCTTTGTTTTTTAAAGCCTCTCCTTACATTGGAGAGTTTTCTGGTGACAAAGTTTGCTGAGACAGGTGATATCAGAGTTACAGTGCAAGCTTCCTGTGGGAGCTCCATGCTTCAGGACTCAAAAGTTGTCCACGTTTTTGGTGAGACATTACTCTTCTTAATTTTTTTCTTTTGGTTTGTTTATGTGGACTTGTTTCTTATACCTCTTAAACCAGCCCTGACACAACCGAACCTGATGTAAAATTGCTTCTAGTGCCACATCTAATTTTTAAAATTAGAAGGGAGAACTGTCTCTAGGTAACTCCATGAAGCTGAACAGTATGATTGTATGGAAGGGTTTAATCTGAAATGTTTTGTTCCCTTTGCTTATTTTAAATGTTACTGTGGTTCCCAAATGCTGTATGTAAAAATAGTGTTTAAGTAGTATTTTGGTCTATGACTAGAAAGTTTCTCAGAATTTCTAAATGAAGTATTTTGGATACTTCTGAAAAAAAAAGAGAAAGTTCAGTTCTGTATATGCTCTCAGCATTAAAAACAATGTGAAGGAATTGCCTTTTGTCACCATATATCCCTGTTCTTTTGATGTTTATCTGAGAGTTTGGATCAAGCATAGCTCCGCTGTAATTATTGAATAACGTTTCAGCTCTTGTTTCTTGTTGTGCCCTGGTGTGTTTTGTTGTGTCTTACAATGTGGTGACAAGGCATAATATACTGTGAAAAATGTAGTGCCAACAAATTATTTGTGTTTATATTTGTGCTGTCACATGTGGGAAGTGTGATAAGTGAAAAAACCTCTTTTTAATGAGTGGTTAAAAGCCTTCAGGTATCATGAACTTGATACATCTCTATTGTCTGAAGAAGATTCTATTTTTGCTTTTAGTATACTTAATTTAAAATAATGGTAAAAACCATACTCATGCTAACTGAAGCTGTTAAGAACCTTCTTCCACGAGAGAAATGGATGTAATGTTTATGCTACATCTTATAAGTGCATCCACTTTTTTAGAAATCTCTGGAAGTGTAACCCTTTCAGTGCGACTAGGTCAATGACTTTGGCTTTCTGATGCTCCTTCTGTTCTTCGTGTTGGCCAGTCCTGATACCAAAAGCAAGAAAGTACTGGCCATGAGGGAAATAGAGGAACCTTTGGAAAAGAAAACCACATTAAAATACAATTCTGTTGTAACTGTTGGGAGAGGCCAGGTTTGACTTACGCATTCCAGAGGATCTCTTTCTCTGCTTTGCATTAAGTTCCCCAAAGTGTTCATCCAAGGAGCCTATGTGGAAAAATTGAAAATTTTTGAGACTCTTTACTGAGGAACAGCCCAGTTCTAGTATTTCCAATATTTTTGACAGGATCCAGAGAATGTTTTGAGTGTACCGTGTTTTTATTTTTTTCAAAGGGGACAGTAGTTAGCCTTTGTCATATCATTTCTGTTCTCATTTCAATAGCTACTTTATGGAGTACACGAAGTATTCATTTTAGGTTAAAAGCAGGAACAAGTAATGGGCAAAAACCATATGTTTGTGATTCAGTGAGAATAAAACTCACTGGTGAATTCCCTTTACAAATAAAAGAAACCAACCATGTCTGTGTACTGTGTTAAGGAACAATTATTTAGAAGTTTATGACCCCAGAGCACGTACGTAAATCTGCTTTATTTTATTTTATTTTACTTTATTTTGTTATTTTATTTTATTATTTTTTAAATTTTATTTTATTTTTCCTGCTTTCTTATCTTTAGGCAGAAATTTGATGATGTTGATGGAAATGCAGAAAGAAATCATGTGCCTGTCAGGAGTGTACTCTTGTTCCATGCAAGAGTACACAACACAGAGCAACGGAGTTCCAAGATACTGCCGTACTGCATAGCAAATAATGACAAAAATTATATTTTCAGCTTTTATTTCTACAAAACTGTTTTTGCAACCAGGTTTTTTACTTGTTCAAAACTGATTCTTTTTGTTTTTCTAGATCATTTTCATGTTCTTCCTCTGAAGTTTACTAAGCACCTGGACATGTACAACCCTGACATAGCGGAGTGGAGGGAAGACATAGGGCGGGTAGTAACACGACTTCTTGCAAAGGTGCTCTTTCGCATTGCTCGCAAAGTGTTCCCTCGCCAGTCGTAAAGCTTGAAGGTTAAGTTAATGCCTTCTCATTTAGAAAAAAGGAGGCAGAGAAAAATAATAAAGTGAACCTCATGAGCCACATTTCAAACAAGTTTGAGCCTAGTGTTGCTTTTCCTTGCAGGCTCTAGACAGTGATATTGTAACATACAGTTTAGGTCTAACACAGCCTAACTGGCAATTTATGCTAAATATTGCTCTCTGGGATTAGGGATAGACATATTGGCAAACACTGCTGACTCCAAAACAGGTAGAGTAACTTAGAGGGTGATATATTTAGAAGCTAAGCAAGTGATTCCATTTAATATAAAAGATGCAGTCTTTGTGTAAAAACAAAGCAGAAAGAAAGAAATTACAGTGCTAGTTGTGTAACTTTGAAAATTATATATGATATATGATTAATATATAATATATAATTAATATATAATGTATAATGTGTAATATATAATAATATATAGGCACACAGTTCTTACAGCTATTTTTTTAGATCATGTTTGCAAAAGAAACATGGAGTTGCTGAATCCTGTAGGTTAAATCAAGTGCAAAGCCATGCAGCAGTGCCATGAGATAAGTCAAGAGCAGCACATTAACCATGAGCTTGAGAGCTCTGCTCTTCAGGTACAGACACTGTGAGCAGTGCAGCATTCAACACTGGCTCTTGCGAGAGCAATAGCACTAAGGTGCAGGCTGATAATGTTTTTTTAAGTGTTTGTATTGGAAATCACTTGATGTTTCCTGGGTTTGCAGTAGTGCAAATCAAGTCCTGGAATTTTGACTTTATACCATTCTCTGCCTTTTTTTTTAAGGTTCGTATCAATTGTTAAATTAAAGTTATTTCCCACCGTTATCAGTTTAAACCCATTCTGTAACCAGGGCCAGCCAAGTAAATATTTCACTCCCTTATACAATAACCCTTGCAGTTTAATAATTGCTAAATTATTTGAAAAAAAAAATAAATTAACATTTTACTGGAATTTCCAAATATATTTGAGAAATGCTACGAAAAGTGCCCAGAGTGTTGTCATTGTAAGTATGTGGTGGAAATGAGGAATTTGGGACTAAAAGCAAAATTTACAGAAACCATTTTGAAAAGGGATGCACTTGACTTTCAGTAGAGGAGGCAAGTATTGATTATAATTTCAGGAGCTGAACCTAGGTGCTCTTAGTCTCACCCTAGAAGACTTTCTTGACCATTAAACACAGATGGAAAAGTAGCCTCCCTAGCTGAATTTGACTGTAATGAATGTGCCCTTCTAAGTCTACTAAGTGTCTGAATGACACCTAGGATATTTTTTATGTTACAGTGTTGCTAATACTGCATACTGCTTCATTTTGCTTCTTTCCGTGATGCCACTAAATTGCTTTAATGTGATAACAGTGCTGAGCTCTTCCAATCTTCAAAGAGCAGCTCACATTTCAATTAGTTTATGTTTGGCTTTGTTCATGTTTCAGATTCTGGTGGAATCGCCTCTGAATATTAAGGTTCTGAACACCAAAGACTAAAAGACGTGTGGAGTTACTTATGTATTTTCTATAAAATATAAAGCACGCTATCCTATAATTTGCTGTATGCCTTTGTCTTCACAGGAAACTAATATTCCTGAAGAAACACTCATGACAGTCGTGAAGCCTGGTCTGCCCACAACTGCTGACTTGCATGTGCTACTACCAGCAAACCAACCAAAAAGAAAGAGAAGTGTAACTAGTGATAAGGTAACCAGAGCAATGAGTGTCTGGTTAGGACGATCTTCATCCTGTTTCACAGTCAGTGGCTGTGCTCTTGTTGTCTTTAAGTGGAATTAAAAGGAGCTCCTGAACTATGTAAAGGTCTCACTCCCACCTGACAAGAGACATATAAGAGCTATCAACAATTATGACTGCTGTGTTTGACAGTGTATAGACCAGCATGATCTAGCACTTACTGTATTTCTTAAGAGTAACTCATATCAACCTGTTTTTTAACAAAAAATGGCAGTGCTGACATGTCAGTATGTGAAGATCCTGTAGAGCAAAGAGTTTATTTAGAACCATCTCTGCACTGTCTTCAGAGGCAAATTAGATTTCAAGTCAAACAGAAATAGAACCTTAATAGTTGACCCATAACGTAAAGAGAATCAAGCAGGTGGTTTCTGCCTTTATGAGCAAATGTCCTTTCCAGCTGGCAAGGAGCAAACATAGGGAGAACAGAGGAATGAAGATTTCTTCCATAATAAAAGACCTTATGCCAGTTGAAAATCAGAAGACTGGCACTTATAATTTATGATATTCTTCTTTCTGCTGTGACAGAGAAGGAACAGATCCTAACGCTCTGCCTGTATCCTGCTATTTAAGTCCTGCCAGTTACAAAGATTCTCAATGTGAGATATTATTAATTTTTAAGAGCATTTTACAACTTTGGTCACAGTACCCAAAGAGCTGGAGAATTAAGACAAAAGTCTTCATGTTAACACAAAACCAGTAGATTCTGTTTGGAATTTATAGGATGTGCTTTGGAAGGTCCAAAGGAGTATATTGATGTTGTCAAAGTGCTTGAACAGGTGTCTTACTTTAAAAACCACAGAGTGAACGTGCAACATTTTCTGCTTTGTGGCAACTGCAAACCCTTACGGCTCCCTCTGTAATCATGGTGGAAATGGTCTGAAAAACTGATTATGTTGCAGGAAATGGTTAATTTTAAGAGGTTATTTCTTTAGTAGAGAACCATTCATGAACTATGGCTTTCAGCCAGGTGAGTATTACCATTTCAAAATCACTTGCATCTTTCCAGTTCTTCTAGAAGCAAGGTGCAGGTTCTAAAGGAAATTCTTTCTCTTTGTTCTGCCCATATATGGAACGGATGTCTTTAATAATTTAGGGGAACTGATGGCGATAGATTCATAGGTTGTGCAAACGTTTTATTTCAGTGCAAAATGTTATTCATATTAGTTCCTTTTAAATCTCAACTGTTACTAGCGCTGTGCTTCAAGGCACCTTAAAGAATATCATCAATTATCACACAGACACAGAATCACACAGAATGTTAGAGGTTGGAAGGGACCTCAAAGATCATCTAGTCCAACCCCCTCGCCAGAGCAGGACCACCTACAGTAGAGCACACAGGAACGTGTCCAGGTGTGTTTTGAATGTCTCCAAAGAAGGAGACTCCAGAACCTCCCTGGGCAGCCTGTTCCAGTGCTCAGTCACCCTCACAGTGAAAAAGTTTTTCCTCATATTTTTATGGAACCTCCTATGTTCCAGCTTCCACCCCTTCCCCCTTGTCCTGTCAGTGGACGCCGCTGAAAAGAGCCTGACTCCATTCTCCTGACATTCCCCCTTGACATATTTATAAACATTAATGAGGTCACCCCTCAGCCTCCTCTTCTCCAGGCTAAAAGGGCAAGAAGGAGGACCCGGGTAACTATAGACCGGTCAGCCTCACCTCCATCCCTGGGAAAGTGATGGAACGACTTATCCTTGGTGCCATCTCAAGGCATATCAAGGATAAGAGGGTCATTAGAGACAGTCAACATGGCTTCACCAAAGGGAAGTCGTGCTTGACTAACCTCATAGCCTTTTATGAGGATATAACAAGGTGGATAGATGATGGCCGAGCGGTGGATGTGGTCTACCTTGACTTCAGTAAAGCATTTGACACAGTCTCCCACAGCATCCTTGCTGCTAAACTGAGGAAGTGTGGTCTAGACTCTCGGGTAGTGAGGTGGACTGTGAACTGGCTGAGGGGAAGAAGCCAAAGAGTTTTGGTCAATGGGGCGGAGTCTGGTTGGAGACCTGTATCCAGTGGAGTGCCTCAAGGGTCGGTACTGGGACCAGTATTATTTAATATATTCATCGATGACTTGGATGAGGGACTAGAGACTACTATCAGCAAGTTTGCTGATGACACCAAGCTGGGAGGAGTGGCTGACACACCAGAAGGCTGTGCTGCCATCCAGCGAGACCTGGACAGGCTGGAGGGTTGGGCGGGGAAAAATTTAATGAAATACAACAAGGGTAAATGTAGGGTCTTGCATCTGGGTAGGAACAACCCCAGGTTCCAGTATAAGTTGGGGAATGATTTATTAGAGAGTAGTGTAGGGGAAAGGGACCTGGGAGTCTTGGTGGACAGCAGGATGACCATGAGCCAGCAGTGTGCCCTTGTGGCCAGGAAGGCCAATGGCATCCTGGGGTGTATTAGAAGGGGGGTGGTTAGTAGGTCGAGAGAGGTTCTCCTTCCCCTCTACTCTGCCCTGGTGAGACCCCATCTGGAATATTGTGTCCAGTTCTGGGCCCCTCAGTTCAAGAAAGACAGGGAACTGCTGGAGAGAGTCCAGCACAGGGCACTAGGATGATTAAGGGAGTGGAGCATCTCCCTTATGAGGAAAGACTGAAGGAGCTGGGGCTCTTTAGTTTGGAGAAGAGGAGGCTGAGGGGTGACCTCATTAATGTTTACAAATATATCAAGGGTGAGTGTCACGAGGATGGAGCCAGGCTCTTCTCGGTGACAACCACTGATAGGACAAGGGGTAATGGGCTGAAACTGGAACATAAGAGGTTCCGCTTAAACTCGAGAAGAAACTTCTTCTCAGTGAGGGTGACGGAGCCCTGGAACAGGCTGCCCAGAGAGGTTGTGGAGTCTCCTTCTCTGGAGACATTCAAGACCTGCCTGGACACGTTCCTGTGTGGCATAGTCTAGGCATTCCTGCTCTGGCAGGGGGATTGGACTTGATGATCTTTCGAGGTCCCTTCCAATCCCTAACATTCTATGATTCTATGATTCTATGATTCTAAAGAGACCCAGCTCCTTCAGCCTTTCCTCAGAAGGGAGATGTTCCACTCCCTTCACCATCTTTGTGGCTCTGCGCTAGAGTCTCTCGAGCAGTTCCCCGTCCTTCTTGAGCTGAGGGGCCCAGAACTGGACACAATATTCTAGATGTGGCCTCACCAGGGCAGAGTAGAGGGGCAGGAGGACCTCTCTTGACTTACTTGCTACTCCCCTTCTAATACACCCCAGGATGCCATTGGCCTTCTTGGCCACGAGGGCACATTGCTGGCTCATGGTCATCCTGCTGTCCACCGGAACCCCCAGGTCCCTTTCCCGTGAGCTTCTCTCCAGCAGGGCAGTCCCCAACCTATATTGGCACATGGGGTTATTCTTTCCCAAGTGCCAAACTCTACATTTGCCCTTGTTGAACTTCATAAGATTTCTCCCCGCCCAGCCCTCCAGCCTGTCCAGGTCTCTCTGAATGGCTGCGCAGTCTGCTGGTGTGTCAACCACTCCTCCCAATTTTGTATCATCAGCAATCTTGCTGACAACACTCTCTAATCCCTCGTCCAGGTCATTGATAAATACATTAAACAGCACCGGCCCCAGCACTGACCCCTGAGGGACCCCACTAGACACAGGCATCCGGCCAGACTCTGCCCCATTGACCACAACTCTCTGGCTTCTTCCCTTCAACCAGTTAGTGACCCATTATAATCAATGCTGTCTCAAGGTTTTTTTCATGTTTGTGTGTGAAATATCCTGTCAGTTACTTCAAGAACAATCACATGGTGCAAATGATTTGGGAAAACTTCTGTTCAATGGGGCTATGGGGAAATTGCTGTAGTTTAAGCAGGGCACAGTTTCTGTAACAAGCAGCCCTCCAGTGACCTTCCAAAGGTTTTCTGAAACTAGAGGAGCAGTGAATGGTGAAAGTAATTGTTTAATCTGAAGAACAGATGTATATTTCTGACATTGTTAGGATGGACCAGGTCAGACCACTGGTGGTTGGGGATTACATATATGGAAATAGCAAATATTGTACAACATACATTTGGTTGGAGTGGGAGCAAATGGAGACAGGAGCAAATACACCAGCCTGTACTGTCCAATGATAACAAATCAGGTTCTCTAGTATCTCATTTCAACATCAGTTGTTTTATAGAGTACAGTGCTGTAGAGCCAGACTTCTAGTGCCAGTTACCTAAATTTCTATTTTTATATTATTGCTAAGGGCTACTACTTTAGCTATTGGTATGTGCATATACTTTTGTTCATTTAGAATTGAACGGCACAAATTTTGATAAAATACATCTTGTATGGGAATCCATTATGACTCAAGAAGTATCCTGAAATATGTAAATAAACTTAGAAACAGTAAACTGGTCAACAGGAAAATACTCATGGTGTCACTTCTTTAAAGATTCATTACATTTTCTTCTGTTAGCCGAAGAGAATCTTGAAGGTCTTCATCATGTTTCATTAGAAGAATGTATTTTGTCATGCTGCTAGTGCCAGCTCTCAAAGTCAGTGTTGTGACACTGTTGCATGGACTCACCAGCGCAGAATGTTTTCTGCTTGTTTGGAGGAGATGTCCCTGAAATCCTCAATTTACGCGTAGTTATGAAGTGTCTTCCATTAAAGAGGACCTATGTTCCTGACTGAAAACCTTTTACATTTGGGATATTACGTTATTTCAGAAGGATTGTTAAAGGGAAGAAGTTTTTGGTCTGGCAGAGAACACCTACTTGGCGGCATTTATATTGGTGTTTTGCACTGAGTGTTGTGATGTGGTGCTCTTTAAGTTTGTGGTCTAGAATAGGAGTCATTATTGATAAAAGCAGCCAGCAATAACAAAGATCATAAGTAAGTCAGCAGTATCAAAGCAGAAGTCCTTTGGATACTTCTGAAGAAGATTTGAGACTCTGTCTAGATAAACTGCTACATGTGCCACAGTGAGTTGCTTTGACAAGAAGGGCAAGTCAGATTCCCAGATGTGCAAGTGAGTAATAAGAGTTTGAATAATGTTGTTATTTTTACATTCTTATACCACAGAGCAGGAGTCATTGTGTTCACATATTCAGATACTATCATTGGGAAGGATGTAGAAAAAAATACAGAAAATTCAAATGCTGGTATAAAATTTTGAACTTAGAGAGTCTGGGAAGATCCTCCAAACACAGGATTTGTTTTGTAAAAAGTTGGAGAGGTGGCAGCACTCTGCTCAATCTTCAGGGCATTAAAAACACACCTATGATTACTGAAACAACCGTCAATCTAACAGTGAAATAAGTAAGTCAGAACCTTTGTCTGGATTCACATGAGATTCAAATTTTTGACCTGTGGAAGTGTAGTTCCTACAGGCTTGAGTGGGAACCCAAAGGTGGGGAGAGAAATAACAAACGAGCATTAGTCACTTAGGAAAAACAGAGTAAATGTCAGATTCCTCAAAGACCTGCCAGGAAAATAAAATATATACAAATCTATAGGGCTCATTAGTTTCATTTATTGGCTGAAAGTCAGAGCAGCCTAAAGTACTCGTTCTTCTTGCTTTGTATACCAAGAGCACGTGAATAAACGTGGACTGATACTAAGTACCTGTTTCAGTGATGCCAGCATCACTTTAAGGGTTACTAATCAATATAGTTGTCATATCCATTCCCTATTCAGACTTCGGACAAAAAGATAAATACTTAGGAGCTATCTAGAGTAATTGTCTTGTAAAAGAACTGAGGCCGTGCACACATCACCCTTATGTTGAGTCATTCCCTCACAAAAAATGTAATGAAGTCAGTGAAATGGCTTCAGAAGTTAGATATTCGTCACTATGAGTGAGGATATTTGAACTTTTGTGTAGTCTATGTCCATAACGTGAGAGAGACTGCAGGGATTTCTATCTGTTATACTGCAGGCTTGTCAAAATGAGCACCATAATTAATAATGTCATAAAAGGAGTTACTTGTGACAGTTTCATGGATATAAAGTGTATTTCCAATTTGACATCCTGTGGAAATTGTATCCTAAATGATAAGTCATAGAGTATAAAACTAGCTTTGATCTTTTAGAAAATTGCCTATGTTGAAGACACAAGCAAGTAGAAGGGAAAATTCAGGCAGTTTGTCATCTGGGGTTAGGATATGATGGTATATTTAATGGTTCTGCTCCATAAAAATGTGAGAACCCATATTTTACTATGCTCTATCCACTGGAGAAAAATATGAGGAATCCTGATTTTCTCCACTTGGATGAATATATATATTTCTAGAGAGCATTGTTGAAAATTAGGTAAAAACGGAATCCATCCCCATTACAGGTAAGAAGGTGAGGCAAATTATGACATGCAGTTCATTATCAAATAACAGTTACTTTTCAAGCAAAGTGACATCACAGGTTTTCTTCCGATGGGTTAGAAGGATTGAGATTTTTTTTAATGTGGATTATGCATTGTGTAAGTTATGACCCAGGTAAACCCAATAGTGTGTGCAAATGACACGCTGTCCATCACATACGGGGTAAGCGTAAAGGCTTTGCTTAGCAGAAAGAAAGATTTGGCTATAAAGATTTGACATTTTCAGCTTTTATGGCTTGTGAAGTTTTGCATGATTTTTAAATATGGAATTTCTTTAAGAGTTCAGCTCATGGTGAGCTGACAAATGCTTTCTGACTTTCTCACCATTTAATGAAGCAGAGGTTTTTCTTTTTAGAGCATTGAGTCTCTCAAGGTAGAACGGAGTGTGAGACATCTGATATTCTCTCTGTTGTATTTTCAGAGAATAGCGGCTATAAAGCAAGCCCTGAATGCGCACAACATCAGTTTCTTTCTGAGGGGAGGATACTGGGTCTTAGTGACTTTAGCTGACTCCGATTCAGGTAAATATGTAAATAAAGCCCCCAACAGACCAACCTGTGGGTGCCTGTCTGAGTTCTGATAAGTTAAGGAGAAAATAATTGAATCAATATAGATGTGTACATATACACACATACACAAATACTTACTTGCTACTTGTTACAGAGAGATACACGTGTAAATATATATATGTATATATATGTATGTAAATACATACTTGTGCACATGTGTAATGTTTATATTTTAATCTGGTACTTCTTAACACCACAAAGTAAATATTTCTTACGTATTTCTATTCTATCATGCCTCATGATCTGTTTCAGGAGGTTCTTGATTTCTTTCTGTATTATATCCCTGATGGGATGTCTTATCTGTCAGCTCTCTGCAGAATGCACAGGTCTTTTGTCTAGTCTCTAATGTACAGTTTTGCTGTAGTGGTACAGTTTATGCTACAATTTTGCTGTGGTACCTCATCTGGTTTAAGGGCTAACATTCGTCAGCTGTCACAGAAGGCTGGGATTGAAAGAAACCCCTGTTCATTCCAGCCTTTACCAATGGATGACCATGATGAGTTCATTTGTTGTTCAAAGCCTTGGTTTCTCCATCTGTTTTGTTTCATTTTAAATTGTTCCTCTGTCCTTCAGCCACAAGTCACCAGTTAGTTTTGTGTTGTTGCCTTTATGGAGAGGCTACATATGGAATGAAAAGGTTACAAAAATAACAAAAAATGGTTTTGACCTGACAATTAGATAGAAGGAAAGCCCAAGAATGTGACTGATTTGAAAGAGAACTTGCTGAACTATTATTTTATTTTGTGTTTCAGACTCTCAGAGGATTGGAGGAGGCAGTGGTTACTGGGCTATCGTGGTTCTCTTTGTTATCTGTCTAGTTGCAGTTGGAGCTTTCATCCTCTACAAGTTCAAAAGGCAAGTAAACCTCACTCAACAATATGTACATTTTAAGATTTAGATTTATCCACAGAGCAGCACAGTTTGTTATTCGAAAAGGTTTCTTGAAGAATTGCAAAAAGTCCACTGCATTGAAAATTGTGTTTTTCTGAACTTTTCAGAAATCAAGCTACTGCACTGATGCTTGCTCACACCTGCTGTGTTCCAAGCTAAATAGCAGCAATATGGGACCTATGGAGAGTTTGTTCAGCTTGTCTAAATAATATCATCAAGAAGGAGAGCTGAGCTAAAATATTATTCCTGATTAATTCCTACCTCATTACTCCTCACAGTTATGAATAAACTAAAGCTATTGGGACAGCAAGTGCATCTGCAATGCTGATTTTCTTAAAAAAAACCAAAAGTAGTGATATCAAAACACGTTGCTCTCTGGAGTTTCTCTTTGCACACATTACATATTAATTGCTGGGGCAATGCCATATAGAATGAGTGGTGGAAATAGATTAATGTTAATTTGACTAGACTGTGTTGAGGGGTAAAATAATTCTGGAAAGCGGCCTTTATGAGACACATATTCTCAAAATTGACAGGGTATACCATACCAGCCTTTGATCCTCTGGCAGGTCTTTACTCTGCAATTTATTTTAATCATGGCTACTAGGGTTCTGTGCAATTTGAAGAATTTTCTTCTTGTTGTTTTGTTCTTAATGAGTTTGTGTAATCATTGGCTGTAACCATTTTGTATCTCTGGGGCGTTTAGAAGCCATTGGGTTTGATCATGCTGGAAGGAAGCCTTCATCATCATCAAGTCCTGATGACCTTACTCATTTAAGATTCCTATTGATTTGTCTTGTTCTCTAAAGATTGTTTTTTTTTTTATTTGAAACAAACATAAATTTATAAAAATGGGTGCAGCACTGAGTTTGTGATAGCAATAAACATAGATAGCATTTAAGTAAGTGTTTAGAAAAGATTTTTTAAGTCAGAGAAAACCTCTTTCTTCCAAGAATCTCATTTTTTCACCATAGCACTCAAGTTTCTTAGAGCTCATAGTGGTTGATTGCTCTAAAGGACAAAGCACAGTATCCTGAGCTGACTGTCTACCACTGAACAAAAATCCTTTTTGCTATTTTAGGTGCCTGCAGCAAGGAAAAGCATAAAAATTGTTGATGTGATATAATTATATCATTTCAGTAGCAATACATGGAGGATTTGTTGTTTGTAGGGTGGGATCATAAAACTTGCTTATGATATCTTTTGAAAGCTGTGTGATTTATATCTTTTATTATCTCTTAAATGGGAGCAATTAAATAACAGACACAATTACTGCATGGCAAAAGAAGTATAAAATATTCAAGAAGGGAATAAAAAAAACATTTTCCTTGAGTTCTTTCTGAAATGCCCAATGAACCATTGCTTTATAAATAGAGCTTTTATTAAGGAGGAAACTATAGTACAATTTGCAAATTGTGAGCTTTAATATCTCTCATACTTCTATACGTAATATGTGAAAATCGTTTGTGTGTCATTTTGTGGATGTTTAATGTAGGTGCAAGTGAAGAGAATTGTGAGATATATTCAAATGTTTCAGTAGCCTGAAAACTGCTGTTGGCATTGATGAATGACCATGCAGTAGTATTTAGTTTTAGTCCATATCATATCTGTTTCTGAGATATTTGACAGAATAGTGTTTAAATATTCGTGCTAAGCCTTTCCAGGATGACAAATTATTTTGGTTGCATCCTTCATTTGCAATTTGATCTTTAAAGAATATTGAGTGCCTAATCGGTGCTACTTTTGAAAAACCACTTTTTCCCCATGTGCTCCTCTCCCACCCAAATCTTTAATCCTTAAAAAACATATTTCCTATGTTTATAAAGATGGATGGTGAATTGCTGGATCCCCATGGAGTACTTACTTACAAGTAGAGTACTCAGTACAGTGAGTATGTAAGTTTACAGACTGGTCCATAGGGACTGACTCTGAAGCAGAGTGTCCTTTATAGATATAGAGGTTACAGGCTGTAATGCATAAGGGCAGCTTGTCAATATTATATGTCTGTATGTTAAAAATTAATTTGCTGAAGGAATGCTGTAGGCAACAAAAATTGTTCAATTTTAGGAGATAATTCCAGCAGAATAACAGTTTCTGGGCCCTATGGCAACTCAGATGACATGCAAATATTTCCAAATAGAAATGACAGACATGTATAAAGTGTTGAAATGTTAATACTGTCCATATTTTTTATGTATGATTCACAAAATTGAAGGGGAGATGGAAGACATTTTATGGCACTATTCTTTCATTTATGTAAGTTATTATTCAGACATTTCCATCAGAAAAGGATTAAACGTCCTTCCCCTCCCACCACAAGTCAGACAAAGGTTTATTAATTTAAGTTTTATCGTAACACTAATTGGGACTACAGGATGTGCAGTTGGCTTTGGGGCACAGGCAAAGCAGGTGAAAGATTGTATGGATATGCCTTGGACTATTTTCTCTCTCTTTTCTTCTCTTTTCTGGCCTAAAAACATTAACTTAAATTAAGGTGAAGTTTGATACCTAGAAAGACGCAAGATGGAAAGACTGACTTGCAGATAAGATGGTGGCTGGATTGGCAGGGAAGTTGCAGCTTCATATATGACAGCATTTCATCCATTTGCAATGGGCAGAGACATTGTTCAGAATTTTGATGAAAAGGAAAGAGAAAACAGCGGGTTTTTGTGTAGACCATTGCACAGGTTCGATAGAAAATTGAGAAATCTGCCCAGAGTGCCCAATGGTTCCTGAGTGCCAAGGCCCCTTGTCTCCAAGCGTGGTCACCTGCCCTCCCTGTCCAAATTATTTCTCAAGTTCATGTCGTGAGTACTTGAGTCTTAATTTATGCTAATTTTTGTCAGGCAGAATTGTGAGACGAGGGACAGTATTGATAAGACACCAGGGACTAATCTAATGCATCTGTTTTATGAGTGTTTCAGGGCAATCAGGACAGGTCTGATGAAACTTGCTGCTCCTGTTTAATTGAAAACTGCAATACTCAGCGCTAAAAATTTTCGTCCCTCGCAAGAAGCAGATCTCACAAAATTAGTTTGGGGGAGAGCACTAATCTAAAAATAACAATCCTACATAAGACTCTGTGTCAGATGACTCATATGCAGAAAACGAAGAGACTGTTTTAACTAATTAAGTAGGGGCATAGGGGAAAAACAAAGGCAGACTCATATAGAGGTAGTGGGATTTCAGCTGATTAGTTATATGCATAGCAAAAAAAACCTCACTGTCTCGTCACTCATGAAGGAATGCCCATTGAAAAGAAAAGATTAAAATTGTATTATTTCCCAATACTCTAATGAAAATTTTAGGGTCTACTGGATAATCAGAGCTGTCATAGCTGTCTGGCTAATGATTAGTTGGCTGTAAGTCTTGTTGGTTCTAATATACCCTAATCCCAAATACTTGAACACTGACTAGGAAGGCTGCTGCCCTCGGTTCTTATATGCAGTAAAATTGCAAGCATTTATCATTTTGTCTCCCCCTCTCCCTTTATCTAATGGCCTATTTGTGTATCCAACCACTTCTTGCCAGGAACCTGTGCTTGAAAATTTGGTACGGGAATCCCTGGAGGTTGTGGAGCGACTCCTGGCAATCCCGAGAATGGTTAGTTGCTTCAGATAAAAAAAATCAGAGACAAAACGTCTTGAGACACACAGAGTTTCGGTCCTTTGTAATCAGAGTAGGTAAGAAATTCAGATTGGGGCTATTTTACCCTTTAAATTAAAAGTAAATTTTAAATTATAAATGCTGAATGGTTTTCAAAAATATAATTCTAGTCATATCTCACAAATGAACAAATGTTGGTTTAGGTAGTTCAGGGGAGAAATTCTAATCATGGCAGTGAGGAGTCAGCTAATCTGACTAATCTAGCTAAATCAGCTAGACTGTGGCTGTGGCACAAGAGGCAATGCAGACAGCAAACATGGATGGCAGGCAAACCAGGAATAACTTGCCTTTTCTTTGCTCTTTCTGAGTTTTGAAATTCCTGAACAGATGCCTCAAGCAAACAGTATGTTACTATACTCACTTGTATGCTCCAGTTGTTTAAGCATCTAGGTAAAATGGACTACAGCTGCTTGACCAGAACAATATAAAGCAGCTGGAAAACATTTTTAAGAAATCAGATGTAATTTTTTTAAGCAGATCTGGGACCTCCATATATTTTTTTCTATACCATCTTTACTAAATTTAGTTCAGTAAAACCACACTTCTTCCGTTCCCTTTGAAATGATGTTTATGTTTTTTGTGGGTTTCAAGTTGCCATCCAAAAAAAAGATGTCTTCATCCTTTTAGAGCAAGCTTCTGTCATGTGGGGTCTTGGACAACAGTACAGAGAAAACAAATAGCACTGTCTGTCCTAGGCAAAATGGAGAGGAAAATTATATTTTAACTACTTCAAAGCTGTCATGTAGTCATCATGTTACTAGTGGAAGATCTGAAGGAATCTTTTTCTTATTTTTTACTTCTGTAGAACAGCAGGGTATTAGACTAGCCAAACCAGAGCAAATAGTTGCTTAGGTATTTTACCTAAGCAAATTCATTTCTCTAAAACGGTATAAAAATCTTCATCTTTTAGTTTGTGTGCAAACTACTATCGTACTGAAAGCTGCGTGCATTGGTTTCACAAATCACCATGAATCTACTTCAGCCACATTTATACCATTTGTGTGTATTCCTTTATTCTCCACTTCTACGAAGTGACACTGTGTTATCTTTTTGCCTCATTGACTTGCTATCTCATTTTCAGTCTCTGAGGAGAAGCTATCTTTTTTCGCCACCTTGCTTATACTGCTTTTACGTTCTGTGAGAGCAAGTTTAGTCCCAATCCTTGCCATTTAGTTATAAAAAAACAGTCACTAATTTAATGATCCATAATATTTCATAAAAACTTCCTCAGAAATCAAAATAATAGCGTGTAGAAAAAAAATGTGAAATTAAAGAGACAAGTAAATCAGGAGTGCCTTAAAGCACAAAAGTCAGTCATGTGAACATTAATCCAAACATAATAAAGCAAACACCACAATAAATTATTCTATTTAATGGATTGTTATTGTTGTTGATTTTATTTAATATTCCAAGAGAAGCTACATTATTCCATATACTTTGCCATGTGAATATGTTCCTATTTTTTATACTAAACAGAATCTTAATCAAACCTCTGGAAAATGGGTGAAGTTGCATAAAGGCCAATGAATATTGGCTTCACAAGGAAGGAATTGAAAGCCAAATAAACTAGAGAGTTTAAATGAGTGGGAATCAATATCTCATCCCCCTCCTGCTGTTCCTTACTGCTGAACATTTTAAAGTGCAAACGGTTTTGCTGTTTGTGAACATATAGGGAAAAAATACTTCCTGGAATATATTCTAAAAGGTGTGAGACCTGGGGAGCTTGGTGAAACCCATGTATTCTGATGTTCATTAGTAGTTCTAAGTCTCCAGTTCAAATCAAAATAAAATGCTACAGAGAAAACAAAAGGAAGTAAAAATGTAAACCATGGACTGCTGCTCAGCAGAGGTAATTGTCTCCAGTGATGGATGCGAAGCACGTGCATTTTGCAGCTGAAAAGTAAAACCCCAAATGAAACTATTGCATAGTCTTTTTCTCTGTTCTTATAAATGTGCTTTCAATTTTCATATTGCTGATATAAATCTCTTGGGTCAGATTTCATGTCTTGTCATGTTTTTGCGGTAGTCTTTTATGTAGACCCAAGCATTTCAGCTCTGCCTACTTCAAACAGTTGCATTTGACTCAACATAAATTGCTTCCTTAAGAAGAGCAAGGCACATCAGGGGACACAAGAGTTTCTCTCTATATAATTAGAGGTAGCAGCTTCCTTCTTACATGTTAGAGCAGTGAGGAGTGACTGGAAAATTGTCAGAATCAGGCTCGTCTTTAGCAAGGGTTCAGTATCCACACCCTGGTTTATCCCATGGTATGGTCATCCTTTAGTAAACAGAACACCTGGCACATGTTAAAAGTACCACTTGAAAAGGCTTGGACTGTCATTTTCTTCAGTCTGTCTGGGTCTCTTCCTTGTAAAACTGAGCCAGTATGAAACACACGGAGATCTCTATGAAGTATAAAAGTCAAATGTCTACAGTGTATACTTTCACAAGACCCTAATCTTCTCTTTCTTCCCATCCATACTCTGTGTTACAATCTAAGAAGCTTTCCACTCTAAGTGTGAAGAGCAAAGGAAAATAGGGAAGAGTTGCTTAGTTCCTTGACTTTATAATTCCTCAAAGGCCCTGTACTTAGCAAGGTTTGACTCTTGAGGTTTAAGTGAGTGAGAAATAACAACTTCACCTTTTCCTCCTTTTATCCATAACCTGTAAAGAAGTGCTCTTGGCAACAATATGTTTAAAGGTTGTGAACTTCTGCATTCAGGAACCCCTTAATATTTTTAATAGTATGTGTTGTGATTGTGGTGATCTCCAATCAGTGAGTCTTACAGAGATGTGAGTTGAAGCCTCAGGATTTACACCAAATGACACACCTTTCAGACAGGTCCTTTAGCCTTGGTAGACAGCAGCTAGACTAGCAACTCTGCTCACTTTAGTTAACTGCGAAGGTCTAATGTGCCATATGGTTTGAGATGGATAACATTTTTATTATGTCGAAAAATTTTTGCTAATGTCCTTGATGCTTCTGCAGTCTGTCACAAATACAGTTCTGAGAAGGTCCCCTAATTATTGCACAAACATATGTGCTAATTCTGCAGATGTGTTGCAAAGACGTTGTTCTGGGTTTTGTTTCCCTTAGGCATTTGGCGGTGGACGGAAAGTGAGCAATTTGACAGGTTTGATACAGATTTGATTGACAGGGATACTGTTTTCCACATGACTTGTTTCATTAGCAAACACATTATAAACATCTGGAGTTACTGGCCCTAGAGAAAAAAAAAATCATAATTAATTACCTAATGTATTTGTTTTGGTAATGAGGAATGTCCTCCCCCCTTTCAACGTGTGTTTTTTCATCCAATTAATGGAAGGAGAGTGACACAGGGCTTGGCTTTCTGTGTATGTTTGTGCTGCAGGAGTGACCTGTTGAATTGGTCATAATAGCACAGTGCTGTGCTATCAGACCTTCCTTCCATCCTTGTCCTTTGCATTTGGTTTGTCCTGTGCTTTATTTACTCCATACTCACTGAGATACAGAAAAAAAAACAAGAGCAGTCAGATTTCTTTCTTTGTGCTGATACAAATCTTGGGATAAAATACCTGATTTCTGTATATATAAAATTTTGTGTGTATATGCCTATAAAGATGTATGTGTACATATACAGGATGCAATTACCTCTTGAATTGTTCTAGCAAAAGGGAGGAGATCCTCTTCAATTCTTTCATTGCTTAGTAATTTCTACTTATTCTAATTTGATGCAATGGAGGGTGCTGTTCAAAGTATTTTGCTGCAGTAACTTTTATCTCAAACTAAGACGGTGCCATCTGGTAAAGAACCTGTCTTCTGAAATGACATTTAAAGACTTGTTGTCTTCAAAAGCCTGGAGAAAATAGAGCAACCTTTGTATTTAAGAGAGTGAGAGTCTTTGCCCAAGAGATTTCGGGGCTGATCGACTAGTTGCAAAGGGGGAGGGGGATAACAGTATCAAGCTTGTCTGTGACAAGCTGTGGGATGACACACCAGTGTTAGAGGGATGGGGTGTTGCTAAAGGCCTTCAGCCAGTTACTCTGAGGTGAACTGGGGACACGGAAGCTCGATTAGAGTCTTGCAGAGATTAACCAGGGGCTCCTGAGATAGTAGGAGCCAACAGCGAAACATCCGTAGAACTCCCCAAGAGAATTAAGGGATGTTCCACCGAGAAGGTGACATGGCTGACAGCCCAGCTGAAGTGCCTCTACACAAATGCACGCAGCATGGGCAGCAGAGGAGGAGTTAGAAATCTGTGTGCAGTCAAGGAATTATTATCTGGTGGCAATTACAGAGCTGTGGTGGGACAGCTCACATAACTGGAATGTGGTCGTGGATGGCTATGTCTTTATAGCAAAGATAGGCCAACAAGGTGAGGTGGTGGAGTTGCTCTCTATGAGAGGGAGCAACTGGAATGTATCAAGTGCTGTCCAGGGGAGGATGAGGAGCAAGTTGAGGGTTTGTGTGTGGGAATTAAGGGGCAGGCTAGCATGGGTGATACTGTGGTGGGTGTCTGTTGCAGACCACCTGATCAGGATGAGGAAGTTGATGAGTCCTTCTTCATGCAGCTGACAGCAGCCTCTCAATCACAGGCCCGGATTCTCATGGGGGATTTTAACTACCCAGATGTTTGCTGGAAGGCCTGCACAGCCAGCCATTGGCAGTCCAGGAGGTTCCTCCAGTGCATCAATGATAACTTCTTGATGCAAATGGTGGAAGAACTGACTAGGAGAGAAGTGCTGCTGGATCTTGTGCTCACTAACAAGGAGGACATGGTGAAGGTTGAGCTCAGCCTTGGCTGCAGTGACCATGAGATGGTGGAGTTCAGGATCTTGTGTGGTAGGAACAGAATACCAAGCAGGATTGCAACTCCGGACTTCAGCAGGACCAACTTTGGCCTCTTCAAGCAATTGCTAGGGGAAACCCCATGGGACAGGGTACTAGAAGGTCAAGGGGCCCGAGAGGGTTGTTTAATATTCAAGGACCACTTCTTCCAAGCTCAAGATCCAGTGTATCCCAACAGGTAGGAAATGATGAAAGAGAGCCAGGAGACCTGCATGGTCTACAGGGAACTGCTGGGCAAACTCAAGTGGAAGAAGAGAGTCTATAGATCAGGGAAGGAGGTGCTGGCCACTTGGGTAGAATATAAGACTGTTGTCAGAAGATGTAGGTAGGAAACTGGGAAGGCTAAGGCCTCCTTGGAAATAAACCTTGCAAGGGACATCAAGGACAACAGCAAGGCCTTCTTCAAATACATTGCTGACAAAACTAACACTAGAGGCAATGTAGGCCCACTGTTGAATGAAGTGGGTGCCCTGGTGACAGAGGATCCAGAGAAGGCAGTTACTGAATGCCTTCTTTGCCTCTGTCTATACTGCTGGAGACTGTCCTCAGGAGCCCCAGACCCCTGAGGCCCCAGAGGAAGTCAGGATAAAGGAGGAGTTTGCCTTGATTGATGAGGGCTGGATTAGGGATCAGTCAGGCAATCTGAACATCCATAAATCCGTGGGCCCTGATGGGATGCACCAGCAGGTGCTGAGGGAGCTGGTGGAAGTCATTGCTAGGCTACTCTCCATCATCTTTGGTACATTGTGGGCAACAGGTGAGGTGCCTGAGGACAGGAGGAAAGCAAATGTCACTGCAACCTTCAACAAGGGCAGGAAGGAGAACCTGGGTAACTACAGACCAGTCAGCCTCATGTCCATCCCCGGAAAGGTGATGGAACAACTTATCCTCGGCACTGTCTCTAGGCACATCAAGGATACGAGGATCATTAGGAGCAACCAGCATGCATTTACCAACCTGATAGCCTTTTCTGAGGACATAACCAGGTAGATAGAAGATGGTAGTGCAGTTGACATGATTTATCTGGATATCAGGAAAGCATTTGACACCGTCTCCCACAGCATCTTTGTAGCTAAATTGAGGAAGTGTGCTCTGGATGATTGGGTAGTGAGGTGAATTGTGAACTGGTTGAAGGAAAGAAGTCAGACAATTGTGGCCAATGGGGGTCCTGGTGGACAGCAGGATGACCATGAGCCAGCAATGTGTCCTTGTGGCCAAGAAGGCCGATGGCATCCTGGGGTGTATTAGAAGGGGAGTAGCAAGTAGGTCAAGAGAGGTCCTCCTGCCCCTCTACTCTGTCCTGGTGAGGCCACATTTGGCATATTGTGTCCAGTTCTGGGCCCCTCAGTTCAAGAGGGACAGGGAACTGCTTGAGAGAGTCCAGTGCTGAGCCACAAAGATGATGAAGGGAGTGGAACATCTCCCT
Organism: Trogon surrucura; assembly: GCA_020746105.1. NCBI lineage: Eukaryota > Metazoa > Chordata > Aves > Trogoniformes > Trogonidae > Trogon > Trogon surrucura. The sequence continues at coordinate 69,913,698 of CM036620.1, forward strand.
TCTGAGGAAAGGCTGAAGGAGCTGGGTCTCTTTAGCTTGGAGAAGAGGAGGCTGAGGGGTGACCTCATTAATGTTTATAAATATGTCAAGGGGGAATGTCAGGAGGACAGAGCCAGGCTCTTCTTAGTGATGTCCGCTGGTAGGACAAGGGGCAATGGGTGCAAGCTGGAGCATAGGAGGTTCCGTAAAAATGTTAGAAAAACCTTTTTCACTGTGAGGGTGGCAGAGCACTGGCACAGGCTGCCCAGGAAGGTTGTGGAGTCTTCTTCTCTGGAGACATTCAAAACCCACCTGGATGTGTTCCTGAGTCAGCTACTGTAGGTGATCCTGCTCTGGCAGGGGGGCTGGACTAGATGATCTTTTGAGATCCCTTCCAACGCCTAACATTCTCCGATTCTGTGATTTACCCAGCTTTCAAATTGTTGCCACAATATGGAGCAGATGATGATAGTTTTTAGAGAGATGCCTAAAAATTAGTATCTCTTCTTATATTTTCTCAACTACCTAAAGGGGCTCAGCAGAAACTGCAGCTTAACCTCAGTGGCTCAACCCCATTTTTCTCTTTTCTTCTCATTTTCTGCCTCTTGCAATAATATGTGTTTCTGCACAGACCTTGAGAGCTACGATGTGCTGTCATGCTGATCAAGCTGTCAAGCTGCTTCTTGCAATGCAGGGAAGAGAGCTCACGGCCTGCAACTCCCTGATCAGCAGTGCCTGCTTGGTGCCTTGGAAAGGATGTCCTCATGTGCCCAGGCAGGTTGCAGGTGAAGGCAGCTACAGGAGAGGGTATAGCTCTTGAGAAATGTTTAAACCATAAATTCTGTTGCAAAGTTGGAAGCCCCTGATTATTCCTGTTGATTTTACAAAGTCTAATTTAAGTTAATCTAGTTAAGAGCTCTTTATCGGTACCAAGTCTTAAGCCTCCCAGTCTCAGCCATGGTGCTAATTGTTCATTAGACCTGATAGAGCAATTTAATAACGTGCTTTTTATTTTTCTAGATTTGAATCAAAATGAATTAATTAAATGCTGTCTGCTGTAGAGAGTTTTGTCTAATTCAGCAGTTCCCAGTAGGGCCAAGCTTTACACTCTGTCTCCTTCAGTGCTGCCTGCTTAACTTCACCAACCTCCTCTGTCCTCTTATTTGCCCTTATTGATGCCTGTTTACCTCAGTACCTCCTTGGGCCTGGCCTCTTGGTTCTTGACTCTGCTCCCTTTCTGTTCGCTGTCTTCTGGGTTTTTCCTGCTGAATCCTGATGGAATATGAGAGCACCATTCAATGCTATCACCCTTCAGCATCAGCCCACCTCACCAGGGAGATGTGATGATGGTTGTGACACACCTTAATGTTTGTGAAGACACCAGGAACGAGGAATGAATGCCTGATGGACATTTTTATTGCTGAAGTCCTTAAAACAGTTTTTCTGTTGTTTTAGTCATTTATTTTTCAGTAATGTTCATTGTCTGTCAGTCTTAATCAGAAATTGATGCTTAATTATTATGTTGGTATGAACGTCGTGATAAGGCAGTTATGTAAAACTGTGACTGTGAATAAGGAGTTGGTAAGTTTAAATTGTGAACATGAAATTAAGGAAGGGTGAGGTTGGTGCTGTTTGTGATTTTGGAACAACTTTGCTCTGCTATAGCTCTGTTCTTATGCCAGCGTGTGCGTGACATGAAGGAACTCTTTCACAAGGCTTTTTCTCCTTGTCCAATTTAGGAAACTTCCAGGCAGAAATGTCTATGCCCAGATGCACAATGAAAAAGAGCAGGAGATGACAAGCCCTGTTAATCATAGTGAGGACACCCAGAACATCATCCAGGGTGAGGAGTTTATTGATGATGATCTGGACTCTCAAACACTAGGTAACGCAAGAGGTAACTTCATTTTTAGTTTATAAATTTTCATAAGTGATTTTTAATTGATATTTGTTTTATTTTTTGATCTCAGGAAGAAGCAAATAGTACACCACTAACCAATTATTATCTCAGTTGTCTTCTTTTGGCTTGCTTCTGATACATGCTAATGTATGGATGACATGCTATATAGAGCATGAGTACAGAAATAGTGGAGTTTAATGTCAGGAGACTTACTTGGACAATTTTAGAGAGAAATTATATTTAGTAGAACAGTGTGTAATAGGTAACAGTTGAATTAATTCAATAATCCCCTGAATTAGTGGAAAATGGAGTTAAAGCCAGGAGGATTTTCGGAGTCAATGTTTCCACAATTTCAAATGGATTGTATCTAGATCCATTGCACTATTTGCCATCATATTCCAGCAGCATTTGTTTTCATGATTAGGAACATTAAATTTATTCCTGTATAGCTTAACTGATAACTTAGCTGGTAACTTTCCAGTGTTCGTGGGGTTGTTGTAAGGAACCCATAAGGCAAACTTTTCCTGTGAATATCTCTCAGTGCAAATGATTTCACTGTCAGGTAGAAGTGTATATCCTGGCACCCTGTGGTTATTTTTAATGTAACATGGAGTGCTGATCTATAAAGTTCATTTTGTGTAAAATTTGCCATTGTAGTCAGACTGCTTTCAGGTCACAGTCTGAAAAATGTATGACAATGGAAAAAGCTCCCTGCTTCCTTTTCTACAGATTCTGTAAAAATAATCAGATAACCCAAAGCCTTTGGGATTTGTAGCAGGAGATTCACGTTGTAACAGGCAACTCTAATGTCTTCATGAACCCATGGAAGAAGATGTGTTTTAGCTGCACCAGAGGAAGCTGGGGGCAGGACAGAACTTTGATGGAGGAGATAATTTTTTATCTTGGGTTTCACCTTTATCGTTTGTTGTTGATGTCTTTATTTTCATCTGCTGAACTGTCTGCTGCTTCTAGGTTCATGGAAGAGTTAGCTCTGAGCACAAGGGAAGAATCCAGCCTCTTGCTTTGCTCTGTGTATTTCTGTCTATTCTTTGACAACCTTTCTGTATGAGTATCACTGTGTTTCCATTCAGATTTTGCAAGACGACCTTGATTGCACTCCTGACTTTACCGGAGTTACTTCCAAAAACAATCCTGAAAAAAAAAAGTCTGTGTTAAAACTGTTTGAACAACTCATCTCCAGGGTCTTTAAAGGAGAAGGCTGAATGCTAACAACGTCCTTGCAAACATGCCTATTAAAGTGGAGCATTCAAACACCTCCAGTAATGTACAAAAACATAACTTCTTTTAATGGTAGAAAATCCCTTATGGCCTATTTATATAAAGCATCTTGGGATTCTGGAATAAAGAAATCCTACCCTGATTTTTAATGCATTCAAAAATAATCTCTACTTGCCCTGCACTCCTTACTCTGGAAAAAAAAAAAAAAGATCTTTTATACGGGCAGAGCATTATTAGGGTTAAAGAGCACCTATATATGTGTCTGAAATTCAGACAGTTAGCGAATGCAGATCTCGAGCTGATTTGTGCTTCTGCCAGGTTGTCAACACCACCATCATTTCCAGCAGAGCATAAAGAGTTTATTTCTCTGGATTGTAATCATCCATATTTGTCAGCTACTGTACAGATTTTAGACACAAGACTTTATTTAAGACATAAAACTATACTTCTGCTCACTGTACTGTTTTGTTACTTGCACTACTTTTTGCTAGCTCCGGTATTGTTCAGTACCGCCAAGCAAATACTCCTGTTAATGATACTCCTCTATTTTACCTGGCTAGAGTACAAAACAAGGTATGATCCCTGCTTTATATTAAATTCTGGTTTACGACATTATTTGCAGAAGGTTCCCATGCAATGGAGACCACTTCTAGTTCTGATGAGCTTTCTCCCTCCCTGTTGGGAGATGCTAGTAGCAGTCTCCGCTACGTGCACAGCCAGTGAGTTACAGGCCTGGGTTTTCTGTTTGTTCTCTCTCTTCTCATAACTTTTGAATTTCCACAGTACAATATTTCCAGACTCACCCATCCACTTTTTTTGTTTTCTATATATTTTATGTTGCCTACTTTATCGCAACCCCCACCTTGGGACTCCTCAACACCATTACCTTGCAGTGACTCCTTCTGGGAGAAGTGGCAGCTTGAACAGCTACAGAGTTCCCTTATTGCTGATGCCGGTCAGTGTCCAGTCCCAGGTCAGTGGCATGTCGAATGGATGCCTCAGGTTCCATTCTCCTCCCTCACCTGCACCCCTCGAGACAACTACACGTTTTTAAGCCACAAAGAGAACCAACTTATGCTGTCACTGGGATAGAAACCCTAGGAATTCACCACAAATCCACCACCATGAACAAAAGCTTTGCGCGAAAATACACTGTAGGTACACGGAGCTGTTGCACCAACCTTCACCTGACCTGTTGTTTGATAAAGCCACTCTCTTTATGCGATTGATTTGTCCCTGCAATAAAAGGGGGATTAATTGTGAAGTACCTGAAATACACTAATGCTGCCCTTTTGTTTCTGTATTTTCCTAGGCAATCACTCAGGCGTGGTTTTGAGCATCAACTCCAGAGAGATGCACAGTTACCTGGCTAGCTGATATTTACAGCTGAACGCAAAAACCAAAAGACTCTTCTCTGTATCGTTTTATTTTTCCCTGGTGATGTCACAAAACTGCAAATATGGCTGTAAATGCTGGTGGAGAGGTTTCTTATCAGTCCTGTGGAAAAAAAGTGTCCGTCATCAGTTACCAAGGGAGAAAGATAATACATCTTTTGTGTTGTCTGTATGGCCTGAGAACTCATTACAACTAAAACTCAAACTCTGGTAGCAAATTTTAGCCCTAGGCACCTTCAATGCCACCTTACTTCTTTTCTGTATATGCTCTAGTTCTTTATGTTTATTTTTAGAAGAATTGACTGTAACTTTTTAATTATATTTTTAATTGAGGTATTGAGCAGAAGGCTGGGATTCTTCAGCCCAAATAGGTGATTTTTACACAAGCAACTAGACCAGAACAGATGGTTGGTTGATCATGAGGACGTTTTTTTAGGAGGCCAAGTGCTTCCGTACCGGGAGAGGACTGAGCAATGAGACAAATGCACTCCTACACAGTACAAACTCTTAACTTAAACGTGTGTGAGACAATCTAATAGATTTAGACTTAGGCCCTTCTTTGCATTAAAGGAAGAAAAGTGTCAATTAAGATATCTCATAATATAGGATAGTGCTCTTTTAAGCGTAGCAAGTCCTGACAAACCATCAGCACCAGTATCTCGCCCAATCCTATCCCGTGTGAAAGACAAACACCAGCTTGATGCTCTTTCCAGACTAGGTGCCTTCACTTGTGGACAGTCATTTCAGTTGCTGTCTTGTCTCCTGAGCGAGCACTTCTAGGACGATGGCAGCTGCCGGATGAGTTATCCTGTAAACCCCATGCTGGTGGCCTGTCTCTTTTAAATTTCCAGAGAGTGTAAATACCTCTTTTAAGTCTCTTTCTTTGTAAGGTTATTCTTTTAAACCTTCCTGTAAGGGCAGAGGTGTCAGGCAGGTCAGAGCTCTCCTCCAGACAGGACTGGGTCACGCACCACTATCCCCTTCCCACCCTCATCCTTCTTTGGGATGTTCCCTCCCATTTTGCCCTTGCAGGTGGGGCTGGGCAAACTCTGACCTTACCTTTTCTGCTCGAGTTGGTTTGACAATCCCATAGGGCCATGGGGAGGACAGACTGTGGTTTAAGGGTTCGTATTTGCTTTCGGTCACCACAGGGTGTCCCTTGGTCCCTACCACCACTGGCTTCTGTTTCGGCAGGGATGGCAATGGGGATTCTGAAGGAGCTGCCTGCAGAAAGGCTTGTGAGTCAGGTCAGAGTTTCCTAATCCCAGTTTCATGAGTTGGCTCAGAGTTTTGTAGTCCTGACTCTGCATCGCTAGCGAATGGCAGTGGGGTGAATCCACACCCCTCTGGTCTTTTCCCTGTGGTTTATGGAGCCATGTAGAAAACAGGCTGTGATGTGATTAATTTAAACATCTGGCATCCTATGTGCCATGGCTACCTGGGATTAGAAACCTATATGCTTTCTTCACTTTTTGCCTTTGATAAAGAATAAATAGCTCTTTACTCACTGAATGTCATACTGATGCTAGTTTCAAGCTCACACACCACTTTGTTTAAGGAGGATATAGACAGCAAACTGTATATTTCTGAATAAACAAACAGAAAATGATGAATGTTGGTAAGACAAAAAAAGAACTGTCTTAAAATTATTGTATACATAGGAGTCGTTCCTCTATGTAGCTGTGGATATCCTGGAGCATATTGTCATCAAATGCAGTGGACTGGGATGTAATAATTCAGTGTAGTACTGTAGGCTCTCACAACCCCAACAGGATGTATGTGTAAAGCACAAGGAAATCTAAATAATGAACTTACTGTAAGGAGCTAGGTGGAAAAGTTAAACTGAAGATTCTGAAATGCACTTGCAAACTGCTCAGGAAAATAATTTCAAAAATTGTTCTAAAATTTCTGCCTATTTAGTTGTGGAGTGCCATGCAAACTGATTGATGGAGAAGCAACGCTCTAGCTGATTGTTGTATGCCAGACTGCATAGAAATCCAAGGTTTTACATGTATCTGAGCCTGGGTTTCTCGAAGAGAAGTGCAAATACAAAATGTGCTGTGCATTGGAAACTCTCGGGATCGCTGCACCAGAGGCTTTCCCTCCTCACCAGCTCTTTGTGCTTTTTCTAGTGGAAATGAGCTGGAGCAGAGAATAAGATAGTATTGCAAACAGCTTACTTGTTCCTGTGAAATAAATCCAAAGTGGGTTATTTGTATAGGGCAGGTGAGTGGCAGATTAGTCTTACGGATGAAGGATGGGATGGAAGTTCTAGCTTAAGGTTGTTCCCCCATGGTTTGTCTGATTGGCAAAGGACACTGTTGAAACTAGGTCACACATCTGATTTGTGCTTTAACAGCTGCTTCTGTACATTGAACACAAGGTGATTCATATCTCTGATAACAGGAGTCCTTTGGAACACTGTAGAATATTTAAGTGCTTGGTACTCTAATTAACACTTAGCGCAATATAGTGCCTGTAATAATGTTTTCAATGCTTGTTAATTTGATTCACGCAGCACTCCTGTGAGGTTGGTTTGTCCATGTCTTAAAGAACACTGTTTTCTAAAGAGATTCAGTATTGCCGTGACTGTGTTGATAATACCCAGAAGATACTAAAGGAAGCCTTTGATTCCCTGGCAAGAACAACTTTAAAATTAATTATTTTAAAACAGAAAATACCATTATCATTTTCCCACTCATAGTATCTTGGTTTATCTTAAAACAAAAGGTCTCTCTAGTGCTGTATTTTGAATCTCTTGAACTATGTCTGTGACATCTTAGCATTTTATCCTTTACATGTACCTAAAATTCTGATACATGTGTATACAGAAGGACAGAGTTTTTTCTATGCACATGCATGAATACACAAACATATGCAGTATTTGTACATATTCCAGTTGAATTTATTAGTGAGAAAGAATGATTTGATGGCTAAGAAACAAAAGATGGCTGGCAGGTACCTGGGTTCTGTACCCAGACTTTGGGCAAGTTACTTAACCTACGTGTGCCTCAGTTTCCCCACCTGTAAAATGGGGCTGATAGTAATTACCTACCTCACAGGGGTATTGTGAGGGTAATTTAATTATCATTTGTTCAGAATCTTCAGAGTGAAAGAATTCTGTGAGCATAAATTACTAATAGTTTGCTTTCTTTGTTTAATTTGTAATCATTGCTCTTATTAAAGGCAGTCTATTGAAACCAGCTGCAATTATATATAAATGTAAAAAATGCGTAATCTGAAAAAGGTATATCACTGCTCAAAACAAAGAGATAATTTTGTTTAAAACCTGTAATTGGAATGCATTGTTACATGATGGCATTGCAGCATTGGCTGTCATTCTGCTGTTACACACTAGTATCTGAAGCTTATTTTTCTGCAGTGCTATTTGGTTAAAAGCCTTACAATAATGGGTACAATGATACTTATCAACCTGTATGTTGAACTGTTCTGAAACCAACAACACTGGTGATGTATTGACCTCATTTACATCTTTTGGCCTTCTTAACTCTGATGTATTTGCAATTTCAGAACCACCCTGTCCTTCTCAGAGTGCTTCAGACAGTACTGATTTTAAGCATTCTAAAAGAGCCATCCCTATTTACAGCTGTTACCTTTCCTTATTTTATGTAGCTTTGTAGTGGTCCATACATATAAAGTGCTCAGAAGTGTTCAGAAGAAATTTAGGGAAAATCCACAAATAGTGTAAATTTCTCAAGAATAAAAGCAATACAAACCAATGCATGTTTTTATACCTCGTAGAAGAGGGTGGTGGAAATGTCTGTGAAGAAATAGAAGGGCAGAAGCGAGATGTTGTTATACACCACAATTGATATCCAATTTCCTTAAGCTCTTTTAGGATATTCTCATGGAATTATATTCTTTCTGATGAGTTTTCTGCTTTCAATGACCAGCTTAAAGAGGAGTAAAGTGTTATTCATGTAAAACAGGTGGTTTGTTAAATTGTCCTCTGGACAGACAGTGACAAATCAGCGCTTTGCCACTAGTAGTTCCTGGTGCGAGGAAGATTTCACCTGATGTGGATGTGGTGGTTAGCTGGGTTTTAGGTCCAGTGAGACACCCCTTTAGTGGGAATACTCTACTACTGCGTGCTGTCACTTTATAGAGGTCAGTAGAATGGAACTGCAGTGATTTCCTTACACAAATACACGCTCAAAGAAATGTGGGGCGTTTTTCTTATTTTTAAGAAATTACAAGCATGCATTAGTTTGCATTAACTTTTTGATGATGAACCAGTGTTTCTTATAAGCTTTGAATTTCTAGTGTTATTTAAGATCAAATACAATGTTAGTAAGTTGATAGAATCGATGACAATTTCAGTCGTAGATTTTTCCTGTTTCCTATAAAGAAATGTTTTGTAATTTTTCGTTAATGAGACTTTTAGGGGAGAAGAGACACTAAAATTTGTATTTCATTGCACAATCTCTGACAGTTGGTGGTGTTATTGTATATTGATTGATATTGCTGTATTATTTCCACCTTCATTTTTATTTCAGAGGTTTAGATGAAACTAAGGGCACATTTCTTGCAGAATATTGACTTTCCACCAGGAAGAAATTTATATGCATTTACCTTTAAAAATATTGATTTTTGAGATGAAAAAATTTGTTGTGTCTTCTAAGTCCATCCAGAAAGCTGCTTCCTGGCTCATTTTCTCTGTTCTACTCCCAATTGCATACTGCTTCTACAGCTTTCTTTATGAGACTGGCATGTAGCCTAATCTTACTATCCTGAGAAAGTCTTTCTAAAACTTCCATTAAAGTAGTATTTAATTGCCTAGTAGTAGTCACAGATTTGCTCAGACCATTTTCCTAATGTTAAGTCTATATTTTCATGTTTCTGATTTCCTTTCAGTATTAACCACCTCAGTGCCATTTAAATGAGTGTTCATTTCTGTCATGGACATATATGTCATGTTTTTCACTTATTTTCAGACTATAATAATCAAAATGACAAAGTCTGAAGTAACTCACACTCCCATTTAGCTTTTGCAATTAAAAGCCTAATCCCACAGTCTTTGAAAAATGTCAAACTGTGAACTCTTAATTTTTTAATCTTTCCAAAGTCAGCCTTTCTACCCAATTGATCACTTTGGCAGCTTTGCCTCCAATTCTTTATATACTCTCAAGTTGGAGGGAATGCAGAAGAGTTTCCCAATGCTGAGATGGACTCAAGCAGCTCAGTTCCCAAATCTGAATGGGAGTGTCATGTGGACAACTTTTTTATTTCTTTTCCCCCCCAAGTGCATTGCACAGAGCAGAGAGGATTATGCGTACCATCTGGGAACTAAGGACCTGTAATAGTACTTCAGGATGGTATGAAGACTAAAGAATGCATTCCTCTTAGAAATTTCTTCTTTTCTTTTTTTTTCTTTTTTTTTTTTTTTTTCCCCCTGAAATTGATACATCCAGCAAGTTAAGATTCATGATTTTTAAGATATGGGATCTCATTTCTTTAAGTCTTCAGTCCAGGCCTTTTTTTCTTCTGTTAAATGGAGTAGCAAATTACTTAAAATATGAATTGTGGAGTCATGTATGACCGAATGAAGAATATTCATTCTCTTAATCCCTTTATTGCTCCTTATGTGAAGCTTGTCAGAATTACTATTTTCAGCTAGTTTATATGCTGGAAGGCTTAGAAATACATACTCTGAAGTGCAACAATATAGTTATTTCAACAAAATCTTTATCAAAGAGCTGTCATGGTTTCCATGAAAATATTTTTTAATAGTATCTCTAAAATTACATGTTCTTAATTGCGTATTCTTTGTCTCTCCTTCCAGAGTAATTTGCTTTTAGGAGTGACATTTAGTAGCCCTGAAAAAAGTGGATTCTTTCCTTTAAACAAGTAATTATGTGTAAAATCATTTCCTTGCAACACTTTAAATAAATCGTTACAACCTGAAATTGAAGAATAGGTGAGGTAGAGAGAGTCTGCTGCTGATGGAGGAGCAGGACCAAGGGATTGTTCCTCTCTGGAGCAGTTCAACTTAGCAGGTTTGTGGGACAGGTCTGCGTGCAGCTTTTCTTAGAGTCAGAGACAAGTGGCTTCCTTTCAAGTTCCATAAAATACAACTTTAAGCAAAGTCACCAGATAGGTTTGGCACAATCTCATTGTTGAAATTGATAACTGAAAAGCCCAGTGGTATCTTTGAAAGGCAGAACCTGTTTAAGAAAGGGAGTGTATGTGAGAGAGATGCAGGAGGGAGGGATGCACAAGACTAAACAGGAAAAAGAAGAAGCAGGGAGAAAGTCAGTGTTACCAGTGTGCATGATTTTGCCGCAAGTTGTTGATTTTGTTTTGATTTAGCACTGGAGCTTGCTTTAATTCACAATGGCAACTATTCTCAGTTTTTTTGGTTGCATACAGAGATTTTGAACCATGAGTCCAAACTGATACAGCACTGGGAATGTGTGAAATTGTCACCATTTATACCTGTAATTTAAGAGGGATCTAACTCACAGCAACATCTCACTTGAGGTGCATGGAAAAGAGGTTGCTTCCCAGGAGCCAGGATGCGTGTATGTTTACCTCTGAGATGATTGTAGGGCATTTACTAATGGTGTTCTTCCTTAGCACAGCACTGAGCTAGGAAGCAAGGGAGAAGAATTATTTTATAGGGTCTGTGTCTTGGACTTACACTGCTTAAATGTAATTTGCTAGAATCTCTCTATCAGCTGTAATTTCATAAAGTTTAGAGAGGATTAATGGAGTGGGTATAGTACCCCTGAGGGTGGACACTAGCCACTGGAGTTTACTGAACATGTGACTAGAAATTTTAATTTTAGGAACACAGAGTTCCTACATTTCATATATACACCAGGCATTTGAGTACAGCTCCTTTATTTTATTTGTCCCTGACAAGCTATGATTTATTTCCTCATGGGTGTAAGTCAGGGGCTGCACTTGCTGCAGTGCAGAAGGCTCTGTAGGGAAAGCATAGTCAAATGGAGAAGTACGCTTGAATCCTCCCCTCCTGATCACAGTCTCTTCTGAGTGTTTTTTTTTTTTTCTGCTTGTGGTTCTGCCAGTAGGCTAGGTTGATGTTAAAAGGGGACTAACTCACTTTTGTCCTCTCCTGTGTGCCTGAGAAAAAATATACAAGAAAAAAATGCAGGGGAATAGCAGATTGGAGGAGGTGGGGAACTTGATTAGCTGGCAGGATGTCTTGGGAAGCTTCTACTTTTTTGCTTTACTTACCACTTATTTTTACAAATATGTACAGCTACTGCGATTTACCTTTCTGTTAACCCTAGATATCTTTCTCTGCGAAAGGGGAGGTGGTTCTGGAGTATATCACACTAGCATATTCCAAGTGTGGTTTTAGGAGATATCAACTACTGCCCTTCCTCACTTAAATGAAAATATCACAGTATTGTTGCTCTGCATTTATGAAGCTGCATTAGGAATATCAGTTCACCCTGGGTTGAGTATGGGAGGAAGATTTGAAGAGATAACGAGAGCTGGATTTGGAGCATTTTCCATTTCAAGAGTAAAGGATGTTTGCATATCTGCACAGCATCTGTGGCTGTTTTAGAACAGGTGGGTCCAAAATCTATTATTTCAAACTCAGATAAATTATATAGATTTTGCTGGCATTAACAAAAGGAGAAAGAAGCAGTGATTAAACCAAGTCCAAATTGTATTTTTTTGACAGCTCTTGCTAAAAATATGAAAGCCAACAAAATAAAAACTAGACATACTTCTTGTGAAGATTCACAAGGCATTTCTCGCTACCTTGTTCATGTGGAGCGTTGTTTATTTGTCACTGCAGCACCAAATTCTACCCTAATTTGTAACCATGCAGTTCCATGGGCTTTGTCAGTTAAGCTTTGTGTTACGGAAGAGAGATGATCCTCCATGGTGAGTTTGAAATGCAGCTGGAGGCTAAAATTAGCCGTCATCTTGCTGCATCTCTACTCACACAGGTGACCAGCTGATTTTCACCTGAAATCCTTATTCCTGTGGTTAGTGTTGAGTACTTTGGATAGATGTAAGCTAATTACAACCAAGGTAGAACTTAGTTTTTTGAACTACTTAGAACTTCTTTCCCAGAACATGATCAGCGAATGCTTAACACTGTGTTTCTAACTGGATTTCTGACAAAGGGGCCTTTCCAATCCATGTGAAGGTTCTTAGCAGTCATTGGTATCCCATAGTCCATACCTTTAACATACATGACTACACAGTCCTCTCCTTTTGCCTTTACACATTCTAGCATTTGTGAAAACAGTACATGCCTTTTCCTAGTTCTGTTTCAGGAGACCTTAACTTTGGGCAGGTTTCTTTGTATACAGTATCAGGGCTCAAGGGAAGAATGAAATTAATTCATAACTGGTGCATTGTCATAAATGGGGAAAAGTGTTATTTGTATATTTTTGTAAATATGTAACATTTAATGGCAGTTTTGTAGTGACGTGCTGGTTTTGAGAAGAAAACAAATATATGTTTGAATATGCTTAATGTAACACTTAACTGTGATTCAATTGCACAATTAATAGCTTAATCAAAAGTCTTGTGCAATATGTAGTGCACACACATAACCGAGTTATCTGTTAGTGATCCACAACCAAGTTTTCGGCGACTTTTAGTGATGGTGATGAACTGTGCAGTACAGTTTATCATGGTCTCTTTCAGCTTCCAAACATGTAGCAGGCAAACTACTGTATACATACCTGTGTACTCCACTGCATCCAAAGGTATGCATTTGTCCTGAGAACCTGCACTACAGGTTTTTCTTTAATAAAATTTGATTCTAAACTATTGGTTGTTTTGTTTTTCTTGTGAAGTATTTAACGGGGTGTATTTTGTGGAGGGACAATGGTTTAACCAGTCCCTGGAGTTTGTGCGTGTGTTTTGATTTGTCAAGAATTAGCAGCGAAGCACTCAACTTGAGCAGCACTGAACTCAAAGGCTGCAGCAAGACTTCATCCGCCTCCACTTTAGCCACTCCAATTTATCCTCCTGTAGGCAGCTCAACTTTTTCCCTCAGAGTGGGGTTGCTCTAGTAATAACTGGTGGAGGGTGACACTCTGTGGTGAGACTGAAGCGCTGCAATGGCAGTTGAAAAAATATTCTCCCAGAACTCCGCTGAATCAAGGCTCAATATTTCCATCTAACTAAAGAAATAAGGAATTTAGCACACTTCAACCTTGATCTCCCTCTAACAGAGAGCCATAAACAGAACGATGCTGTGTCTGTCCTGCCCTTCCTGTGTCTTTTTCCAATCTCTTCCATTTTCATCGGCTTCACACACTGCTTGCTTCCTTATTTATTCTTTTTTATTAACTGCATTGCCTTTCCTTTATCCCACTCTCTTCCTGAAGAGTTGCTTGTGCTGTATAGAAGCTGCATCCTCCTTGCAAAATTGAAGGGTCTACAAATCAAACCTGTTCTTAAGCTACCTGGGTGCAAGGATAAGTCCCTGGTAAAAGAAAAACGTGATCGTTCTTTTCTTGCCCACAACAAGAAAGAACAGAGATGTTGCTAAGTGTTGTGGTTGTGGATGTGAAATGTGAAGTCTTGCCAAACCTCATACTGGGACAAAGCAGCAATGTAAATGATCACGTACCAATTTTTAGATTAGCCAAAGAAATTTTATAGGCGACAATGAAATTTTAATGGGGCAATGAAGTCATGGAGTGGGTATATTTTGATATTATATATCAGAAGATGGGCAATTAGAAGGAAGAATTGCGAAAATATAAGTTTAAACTCAGTTTTCTCAGTCTGCACTAGTACTTTCTCACAGTCCCTGCTGAAAGACTTTAGCAGCCAGAGAAACCCTGTGGTGTAGGCTGTATGCTCCTGCCCCAGGGCACATCATGCTAGATGTGAATCTGGATTTACAACTAAAGCTTGAGTGTTTCCCTGTTTGTGTAACTCAGCTAGAAAACATCTTGATGATTGTCATTTTAGGTTCTCTAATCCTGTATTGTGGCAACCTGAGACTTCAGACTGCAATTTATCACTTAAAAAGCAGCCTGTTGAATCTCAAGTGACTACGTTTCATTTTCAAATATGGTGCTCTGATATAAGAAAATTAAAGGAAACCCTGAATTCTCGTATTTTTCATGATGTTCCAATAGTTATTTCTGAGGAACACTCCTGAGTTGGGGGGCACAAGTGAGAACAGACACGGACAAGCTGTTCCCATAAATGAGATGGCCAATGAAACTTGCTAATGCTTAACCTGAAGGGCTACTTTACTTCAAAAACCAATTTCCATGGAAAAAAGAAAAAGATAATCATTTCCGTTGCCGTCCTCATCAAAGCCATTTTAATTGCTCTGCTGTTTTGAAGCCTAACTAGTTTCAACATCATCATAAATTATGTCTCTATAATAAAACTTCTGAGTCATAAGCAACAGTCAATATTTTTTCCTGTTTTCCATTAAGACACTGATTTCTTTTCCACTTTTTTGTTTTTGTGATTTATGTCTCTCAGGGAATGCTTTGCTTTAATGTGACTCCAGCTGCTGTGGTGAAAATGTTACTGTAGCCTGACCCTCATGGTTTTCAAAAGCTGAAGCAGAATTCTACAAATGCTCCTCAGTGTATTTTTAATGTCATGAAATGATCCCTTCTCACCGTTACAGCATCACACTAAGAACTGACTTCCAAAAAAGTAAGAAGCAGCAGTACGTGCTAAAAAAACAGGTTAAAAAAGGAATAATTCCAAGGAATAATTCAGTGACAGCAATTATCATACTATTTAAAAATTAATAATGAAACCAGAAATTAAGTTTTTCACTTAAGTTCAACTAAGGACCATGTTGCTGTAATTCTACTAAGTTTTAATTCTACAAAACCTTATAAAAATATTTTCTTCTCATAAAGACAGATTATTGAAGAGGAATATCCTTGATGTATTTTTCTTTTTAGTTATCTAATATATTGTGAAGGAATGGGTTTGCGTGGTCCTGATCTTAAGGTGGATGCTTGAAAAGACTATGATACACTATTTTCTGGGAGAGAATGCTTTTGTAACTGCTGGTAGAAATAGTCTTCTAGGTAAGAAACCAGCTTCGTTTATCAAGAGCAATATGGCAGGGGGAACAGAGGAAGCACATGAGGACACTTTCCCAGTATGTGCTTCCAGCCTCCACCTACCTTGAAGCCGGAACTTTCTGCTTTGGAGCTGGTAGCTTTGTGTTACATAGCCGTAAGTAATCATTTTCTGCCATGAATTTTCTTTATAGTTTATGGACCTCTATAAACTTTTAGCATCTTAAAAATTCTGTGGCAACAAGGTCCATATCTGCATTGGGCAGTGAATGAAAGTACCTCTGTGTATTTGGTTTGAATCTGCCCCATTAACTTGGATACTTTCAGAGTTTGTACTGTTGGTGACAGGAACTACTTCTGCTGCTGATTTTTATACCCTTTTAACATAGTCCCTTCCCTCCTTAAGATTTTCTTTTTCCCCCACTGAAAAGACCTTATTGCTGTTTTCCTCTTGAATTTCGTAATAATACCAGTAATACTTTTCCTTGTATGGAGGGGTTGCTATGCTTCTGGATTTCCTTCCTGTGCTTGCACCATTGCCCATATGAGTTTATCTGTTTATGACAGTCAGTTCCCAGACTTTGGATAATGTTCTGTAGGTCCTAAATCAGATAATGAGGATATCGGAGATGCCAGGTCAGTGGTTTTCTTTTTTTACCATTTGTTTGCTCAAGTTTTGCAAGTCAGACAAGGTCTAGAGCTATTTTTTTGCATTTTAGGCTACAGAATATTTGCCGGGGGGGTTGTGTTGTGGTTTTGGTTTTCATGGTTTTTTTTTTTCCTGATTATTGTTATATGTAGTACATGGACTTGATTATTAAAACTCCGTGATCATCTTGGGTGTAGTGCTATTTTGGCACTTATAGTTATCTAGATTGGGTTTTGGGGGGGAGTTCTTTTTCTTCTTTTCTTAGCATGGGCAGCTCTTCCTATATTTCTCTACACTGACTCTCTTCTGATGTTTTAATTACTAGTGAAGCTGTGAAAGATATTTCTGCAAATCCTTGTAGCTGGCTTTTAGTGTTACTATCCTGAATATATTAGTAAGAGCGTTTTTTTCGTATTTTTTTTTCCCAAATTATTTCTGAATATTCTTATATGTGTAAGGCTCAGACCCCAACCCTGTGTGTTCCCAAAGCTGACTGGAAAGGCCAAGGCCAGTAGAAGTAGAGAATTTATGCCCTATTCTTTCGTTTGTGTAAACAGTTAATTATCCTATTGGGCCTTGTCCTTTTCTCCAGTAGCTACTTAAACCTCTTCAGTAATAGACCTTGTCAAATGTTGAAGAAATCAAACAGAAACGTTACTTTCCTAGATAATCCCTAACAGCCTCACAGACCTCTTAGCACTTCATGAGCAATGACACCCCAGTATAAAACCTGTGTTGACTCTATCCCAGTACAGTTGTAAATATTTCCTTATTTTTTCCCTCTCCATTGGGAATGGTGTTACATTTGCCATCTTTCATTCTCTAGCTAGGAGCCCTTCTTTATAAAGCTCTAGGCTTAAGTACTTAATGAGGGCTCTGATGATGCT
Organism: Trogon surrucura; assembly: GCA_020746105.1. Taxonomy (NCBI): domain Eukaryota; kingdom Metazoa; phylum Chordata; class Aves; order Trogoniformes; family Trogonidae; genus Trogon; species Trogon surrucura. The sequence continues at coordinate 69,930,773 of CM036620.1, forward strand.
CAACTTGTGCACAGATTAGAAGTATAATATAAAAAAGAACTTAACATGATGCTGCAACTTCACAGGGTACTGCAATGATACAATTCCTGCCCATCTGCAGGAATAAACCACAATGGAGGAAGTTGGTTGCTGGTGGGGTTGTCGATACTAAATGCTTTTGGGATGCAACTGGCTAGACCAGATGTTAAAGGTAGCTTATAGAAAATCATTAAGATCTTTAAGCCTTTTTAGGCCATGAGCCTGAGTAACTGACAGTATTAATTTTCTAATTTTACATATTTACTATTATACTATATAATAACATATATTATATAGTAAAATTAATATAAACATATGCATTTTATATATAACATTTTTACAACTTGTTCTGTATGTATCTTTTCTACAGACATTCTTTTTTCTCTAGAGAAATACTAACAATTTGCTTTGCTTTTGAAAGCTTTTTAATTGAGCAAAGGCAATGAAGGGTTATAAGCTTTGATTAAGTAGACAAAAAAACCCTATGTCTACTTCCAAGACAATTCTTCTATGTGTTCTATACACATGCTGACTACCTTTTTCTCCTGAGGTGAAGGAGGCTGTGAGTAGAGAAAAGAAACCAGTTAAACTACTCCATAATACTGCTTCCCTGAGTTTGCTAAAGTAAAATGTATCTTCTGCGTGCATTTGGTAATAATTTTAGTGTAATTGGAGCAAGAGCTGTATCTAAGAAAAGCAACAGGGAGCAATTATGGCTTATCACTTTTCAACCTCGTCTGTCAGTCATCTATAAAGAATTACTATGTTCATCGTTAAGCACCCTGAGAATTAGCTCAGTTTGATTTTGATCCACTTTAATTTCTTAGGGGTGTTTTTTAATGTTTTACATTTTACATTATTTATTAACGGGCCTGACATCTAAGCAAACTGATACAGTAACACTAGATTAGCAGTAACTTCTTGGTATGAGCTCTAAATACACTGAGGTTCCATTTTCCATTGCTGGATGAGCCCTTGGACAGATTACATTCAAGTCATGGCACAGTTAAATCGGGACAGAACTGATACCAAAAATATAATAATTATAACCTGTCCAAGCTTTTTTCAACAGACTGGTGGGAGAGAATGGTACTTGGTTGAGGATGGCTGTTGTGGGTGTCCTTCTCTAAGATGCTACCTACTTATTGACAAATACCAAGAAAAATGACCACAAATACTTCTTTTTTGACAGGTAACTTTATTAATAATGGTCTTGGCTCTGTCGCACCTACCAGGTGCCAGTCTTTTTTCACACTCTGCGAGACTTTCTGAGGAATAAACTAGAAAGGCATAAAGTTAGTTGAAGCTACTAAGACACACATTTGAAGGTAAGTGTATTATGGACTGTTTTGTTTGTGTTTTTTTTTTTAAAGAAGTTTCCATGAATGTGTGTCAAAAAACTTAAATACATTGAGAAATACAGTTGAAAGACTATATTTACAGTCAATTATAATGGGCACTGCCAACATATCCAATAACAAAAATAAAACAAAAAATTTTCATGTTTCTTTCATGCTTTTTTCACAGAGATTTTTTTAAATATGATTTTGTTTTTTAAAAAATACAATAAGGAAATAATTACATTCTTAATATGAGAACATTATCTTACAACATACAGCCTGGGCCAATTAATTGGAAAGTGTCTTTAACAGAAATTTAAATTTGAAAAATCAAATTGCCACAATCATCTCATTAAAAAAAACGTTTGATCCCCAAAGTTATGATCTGTTTTTTTGCTGTTTTTTTAAAAAAAAAGCATCATCCATAAAAAGGAATAAAAAAGCACCTGGTACAGTAACAGGAGTTTGCTGAGGAAGCACAAGCGTAACATTTTCTTAAAAGACATAGAAATGGTTTAAAATATAAGAATTTTCCTTTAAAACAAAAGCCATGCTGCTCTATTGCTGAGTTTGCCTGGTGACCCTGAAATCTAAGAAAACAGTGAAAATACAAGCTCTGTCGCTTTTTATAAAAACATTGTGCAGCAACAGTACTATTCAAGAAAACAGAGTACATTTCACAGCACCGAATGTAGTCTATAGAGAGGTTATTTCCCAAGGGATGGGTTTGTTTGTTTTCTTCTTCCCAACCCTTGGCCATTGTATAGAACGCACATAGCACTAATGCAAACTGAGATGGTACCCATGGACTTAGACCTTAGGGACACACAATTACAGTACGTGTCGGGTTGAGGGCGAGGGGGCGGAGGTGGCTTTATGGAGCCTTTGTTGAAGGAAGGAACAAAGATGCTTAACTTTGCCGCCAGCCCCTGCCACAGCGGGTGCTATAGGTGCCAAGGGCGCTATAGGTTTCAGGCACTATAGGTACTGAGGGCCACCAGCCCCTATGGCAGAGCAGAAGGCTGCGGTGCGGGGGCCCTGCACACAGCCCAGCCCCAGCGTGGCACCGTTTCTGTTTTCTTGAGCAGAAATTTGCAAACTTCAATCTCAGGCATGGATTAAAACATGTCCTTGCCAAGGATTTATTTTTCTCCCCATAGGGTGGAAGATACAATGCCAGTACTGGGTAAACAAGACAAGTGACTTGGCTTTTGACTACTCTGCATTACTTGATGCGGGACCACTTCTTAATGGCGACTGTTACATCATTGCAAATGTTGACTAGAAGCCTAATTTGCATCATCAATATGTACAGATATAAAATAAATATTTATTGAAATATACAAATAAATAACTTAATTTGAAATAAAAAGCCTAAATGAACTTACTTTTGCTTCAAATTTGTTTCTGCTAATATTTAAGGGAACTTGATACTATTCAGTCCATAGTCATACAGCACAGAACGTGGCCTCTGCTTATAGAGTTAGTAAGTAAGCAGATAACCTAAAATAATATAACTGAAAATAATCTCATTCTCAGTGAAAACCACACTGACACCCACTCCTAAAGAGACAAACTAATAAAGTGGGTCTAAAGGGATGTGATCCTTGATAACTGCTGTCTTGCCAACTTCTGTGGTTTTAATTGCAAGTCTTAACTAATTATCAAGACTCCAGCCCTAACATCCGTGATTATCTCAAAATATGAGTAGTGTTTTAATTTTTTTAATTAAAGTAATTTTCTAGTCCTCACAGTGGAGGAGGAAAAATCTTGAGAATGTGACTGAAGGCTCTGCAAGAGCTTAAAAAAAATGCAGAAAAAAAAATTAAAAGAACTCAGCTCATTATATGGTGGGTTTTCCCTCTCTCTCTCCTGATGTTTTGAAGCAAATCTTGATATTTTTAAGGACTTCAGCTGGCAATTTACAACATGTAAGTTCTCAAGAGTGATATGGATGGAGACGAAGAACATATTTCTATAAATTTACAGACTAAAATGCAAGATGCCATTTCCTAGTAAATGGAAGTAGACTCCTGTCTGAGAAAATCCCCAGTTCTTTCTAAAATTGTTTACAAAAGAGTCTGGAAATTATCTTTTAAGTCCATCTTCCTCAAAAATAATAGCTGATGTCTGAAAAGACAAAGGAAACTAAGTACAGCAGTGTTCTATAACTCAAGTTTAACAATATTATATTATAAAAAACAAAACCAGACTGACTGCATAAGTTGGTCTGAGTTGCCATTATCTGTTGAGGATTAATTTGAATTAATTTTTCTTTTTCAAAAAGTACAGAAAAAAAAGCAGTATCTAAAAATACCTGTTTGCCTTTTAAAAAAATCCGAGAACAAGTCATAGTTCAGCAACATGACCTTTGAAAATGACCGGTGCTTCAGATTAGTAATGAAGAGAACATACCAAAATGCATATTATTGTTTTTGGAAGTATGGCAGCTTTTTATCTCCCAATGACAAAAGCATCTGTCTAAAAAGCATCCAAAAATAAATGCTTCACAGCTGAGTCGTGTCATCCCACAGTCTGGCACCAGCGTTGAGGACAGCGGCACTGAGGATCTTCCCGGCCAAGCAAGCCATGCCATTCCTGGGAACACATTTCTTACGTTCTCTTCTGCCACATGAACAGCTAACAGCAAAGCGACTGCTAACAAGCAAGACTTCGCTCAGCCATCTCCGTGGCAGACCTTGAAAGTCAGTCTTTAAGAGTTATGATTTCACGTCGGTCTTAACGCACCAGTCTCCAGTGGTGTTCAGACCATCTGATGTGATATAATTAACATTGCTGGTCTACGCTGCTTCAGCCAAGTATAATTTCAGCTGCGGCTTTATGCTCCTTTTTAATTACTACAGTTGGTTTGGGGTTTTTTTTGGTGTTCATATTCTTTACCAGTGAAGTTGGAAATAAAGAGTTACAGCTAACAAAAAGGGGCACATGTAGTTACACAGCAATACAGAAGAGGGAACACAGACAAATTAGCGCCAAGCTACCATTAACTTAACAGAATTATAAAACCTCTTATGTTGTATCGCTTGATACCACCTTTCAGATGAGTCTTTTGCAGCCTATGTCTTCGTCCATAACAAGTAAGGCCTTTATGGAAAGTGAGTGGTTTTGCTGTATTTATGTTCCATTTTTCATCTCCCATTCCTGGAAGGGGGGAGAAAAAAAAGATATGGAAAATGTTAGAGAAATCAGGATATTTCACTGATGTCAATAGATCTGTTGAGCCAAAGCCAGCTGATGTCAGTAACAGTTTTTCCATTAACTTCATTGAATCCGGCCTTCTCCCCACAAATTAGTTAGGGAATGGTACCAAGTATGTCCTGATTGTGTCTGTGCGCAGCATCCACCCCTACGCAGCTATATACTGCAACTTTTTTTCCCTAGTGCAGTGCAAATAATCCATGTTTGTTTTCTGCAAAGGGTACTTACGGAGCAAACCCACACACCACAGTTGGTGTGAAGCACTCAGCTGGAGCTGCATAAGGGAGAGGCTGGTGGAGCCTAGAGGGCTTTCTCACTTACTTGCATGAGATAACAGGAAGCACTCAATGCCTCTCATAGCTGGCACCAAGTGATTGCTCTACTACTCTTCAATTTTTTAATTCTAAAAAATCATGGCAGATACACATTTCTGTGGCTGAAAAGGACACCTTACTGAGGCAGACAGACTTACAGGCAGGCTGAAGAAAACCAAGGTTATTTACATTACATCTGTTTCTTGTACATGTAATCCAAGTGGAGCTCTTGCTCGGCAATTTAAAGAAATCACTTTGCCTTTCTGTGCCTCAGTTTCCCCACCCATTAGCTGTGGACAATGACACCAACCATCTGCAACAAAGCAGGTACTCTATAATGCTTTCATCCATAGGTCTCAAAGCAAGGTGTCGCTATGTCTTCTGCCAGAGAAGTAAAAATCATGAGATTGTTACAGCTAAACACACAGCGAAATCAAACTCTTGTCTAGTGAGTGATGCCTACATAGCGACAGAAGAGCTGAAGAGGGGTGGGCCCAGCTTAGGACATCCACTGTCCCTACTCCTTGAATCCCACCCTTGCAGCAGCCAGGAACTCATGAAGATCCGAAGGACTTGGCCTCCTGCCGAAGTGGCCGCCGTGGAGCAGCCGCCCAGCTGCTCCCAGCCAGGGGCTGGGGCTACAGAGTCCTCTCCCACCCTGTGACTCCACAGAGGGACTCTGCATGCAGCCTGCTGACTTGGCTCCCAACCCGAATTCCTGAATTTAACACTCATTCCACAACATTTAAGAGGTCTGACTGAAACCTGTTACTTAGGCACATAAATATCTCTTTCTGCTGCTGAAAGCAGTAATAGCATTAGTTTGGCTAAACAGCTGCACGACCATGACACCTCCTTAACTACTGTAAAGCAACAGTAATGGTCACAGTTGGTGTCTGCTTTAGCAGTATAAAATCAAAAATATCTGTTTAAAGCAGATAGGCAATAATTCATTTTTTTTAGTATTGTGGGCTTTTGTTTCTTTCATTTAAATGGTGCTTTCAATAGAATACAATATATTTTAAATATTCAGTTTTAAACTCAAAATTATGGTAAACATAAACTTAAACCACAGGACTGGTAAAAACTAGATTACTTTCAAAACACTATTAAATGCATAGTTCCTATGTGTATGCTACCAAAGCTCTACAGGGAGTCCTTCACTAAGCAACTGGGAGAAAAAATTTTTTATTAGATTTTTTTTTATTAACTAAGCCTTGAAAGTAGTAGCTTCTTTTGCATGTGCAGAAGGAACCTCTTCTTTGTTTCCATTTCTCCAGCAGGTTCACACCAATGAAAGAAAGTTTAAGTCAACATTGACAGCCTGACTGAGAGCTGGAAACTGGGACAGCTCCTTTTCTTCTCCAGTCCCTGAGCATAAGCAAAGTGCTGACATTAACCAGCCCATCACTTTTGAAAAGAAATCAGAAATAATCATTGCAGTTTCCTTGCTACACATAACAATTTGGTTTTAGAAATGAGAAATGTGAAATGTTTAAATAATTGTTTTTATTGTACAACCAAGATATTTGGACCATTTTACTTCTCTAGGAATGCTAAAGCCAAATATTGTTTTCCCCATTTTAACAGAGGCTCCATTTCCAGCCAAGCAGAGATGGACAAAATTGCTATTAAAATGCCTTCTGACTTCTTAAAAATATGCATTATCGCTTGCTAAAAAAAAAATAACTGAAAGCATATGTTACAATCAGAAAGTTAAAAAAAAAATCTGAATATATGTTCGCATGTGACAGACTCAGCATCCCTTGTGCAAGGAAAGAGCAAGAAGGGATGCATTCGGTGCATTCAAATACATATCGAGGAGAAAAAAAAATAAATCTGACATTTTGAATGCTTATACAACTCCCTTGTAACGTTGGGGGATTTGCCAGCTGCTGAAGATGCAAGCGCAAGCACAGACGTGAAATTGGTTTTGCTCCCACGTACTGCACTGACATCCACACGTGGAGAGCCAAGGAGGTTCTGCTCTGGGATACCCACGCGTGACGCCCTTTCCTTAGCCACAGCTCTAAGGCCTGGGCTCACCCGTCACTACAAAAGGCCAAAAGAACTGAGAGCCAAATTCCAGCCTTGCTCGTGCGTGGTTCAGTCCCCCCGAAAGGCGGGTGTGCTGCAGATGCACACCTGACGGCAGCTTTGGCTGCAGCTCCCGCCAATGGGCTGAGAACAGCTGGGGTTGCACTGTCTAATTCAGCAAAATTTCACCGTTAATATTTAGCGCGTGAGGTTTTAGGAAAAAGCTGTCAAAGCTGAATTGGATACTTTGAGTTGTTTTTTTCCCAGGATGGGGAAATATGCTTAGTAGCTCCATATCCTTTTCGATTAGCGTAATCTTACATCCAAAACATTCTAGAACAGAGCTTGAGCAGGCTATCGTGCCATCCAAAGCACAGCAATAACAAACAACACAGCAGAGGTTTTGCTGTATAATATATGCTGAGCATGAAAAAGTAACTACAGCTGGAAGGTGTTCTTTACACCAAAAATGTTTAGGTTTTTACAGTGCCCTGGTTTCTCCAGCTGTAAAGATTAAATGGCTGGCTTTAACATGCCTGTCCAGAGTGTAGCACAAATCCACGCTCTCTTTTGTAAGGGCCATGTTCTGCTAGACCACGTTCCCCCCACCCTGCACTGTGCTAGCCTGCAAATCTAAGGCAAATTGTATAGTTGGATACATTTGTACACTTGGATACATGCTGCCCACATGCTTATGTTGCTGGCAAATTTAGCCCAGGAGAATAGTCATGCAAATCCCATTTAAACTAAAGTACAAAAATTAGAAAACTGTAGCAATACAAGAGGACTGCAAACTTCAGCCTAGTACTTGCAAGACTAAATGAAATTAATTCTATTTGTACTTTAAAGGTACCTTAAGAGTAGATACTTCTACAACATATTGTTGAATATTATAACGTACTACTATTCTGTTCTTGTACCAGCTGGCAAAGATCAGACTTAATTTTGTGTTGTTTTAGAACACTTACTATTACAGTGCTTTTTTAACCACTTCTCTGCTACACAGATTACTGTAACTTTATGAATTTCAGGTGCACTGTCTACAACACAGACCACTTAGCTTGCAAATTAAAGCTATAAATGAGTAGAGAAAAACACAGAATGACAGAGGAGAGACAAATGTGTCTCCCAAACTACTTACCAATTCTTCTGCAAAAGGTAAATCAGCAGTATATATGTAGTAATACAAATAATTTACATATTGCACATTCACTTCTTAAGGCTAAATTTCACCCACAGAAGCAGCAGGAACCTATTTTTCATGCTCTCCTTTTCTGTTTCTATCTCTCCACAAGCGAGATTTTTTTTAATCAAATAAGAAAAGGCTAGGAAAAAAGGAAACCTGGTATTAGTCTACTCACCTTTGCTTTTCGAAGGACATGGCCTCGACATGGTGAATTATTTGATGAGGGAGGTCGCTTCAGAGCTGCTGCACTGTTCACAGGTATTGAGCATTCAGTGTCGCTGGTATCACAACTGGAGATTGGAGAGTTTTCCAAAGTTCGGTGCTTGAAAATCGGGGACTAATGAAGAATAAAAAGCCTACACTGAGTTACCTCCAAGTAGTCACAGAAGCAATTATTTTCTATCTAGGCTTAGAACTGCAGATTTTGTTTTGAAACAAACCATATTCATTGTAACGATGAATACATGGAAAGGAGATTAGAGAAAAAAGAAAACGAAGTGTGTTCTGTGATTAACATTAAAGTTCGTTGCCTGTGATTAAAAAATGTTGGGTCATCTGGAGGAATTGACACATCCCCCTCTGACGCTTCTGATGGCTGCTTCTAGCAGAGAGCTAGGCCATAAGCCAGGACTGCCACCCTACACCATGAACTTGTGAGATGCAGCCTTTGCAAAGGGTGACAATGACTGACAGGGGACTGGCACAAGGTCTCCATCACTGCACGATGACTTGGTGCATTTAAATCTCTGTGGGATGGAGCAGCGTGTCAGCTCATCCACTTTCACAATCACTGAGGACAAGAGGTGTCAGCTCTTGCACATTATCCTAACACATACCGCCTGTGATTCCCGTGCCTACCTGCTCCCTGTTGCTGGAGAACGTACACCAGACGTAGGTGAAGAATGCAAATAGCACAGAAAGGCATTTAATTCTGCTGTTATTTCTCAGCCTTAATAAACCTCTCAGAAACTCTCAGTTCCCACTCACTTCACTGGAGCCGAGAAGGCAGAGCACTCCCAGCCCCTGGTACTGGGATTTGTGTGTTTAACAGCTTTGCATACCTGCGGGCTTGACGTTCCTGATTTGGGCTCAATAGCCAAACCCAGTGTGATGCCACCAGCCAAGGCTTTCTTAAGGCTCTCCTTCACCTCTGTCAGTTCTAGCTCCAGGTTTACACGCTCAGCCTCCTTCTGCTTACACTCCTCTTCCAACTTCTTTAACTTATCTTCAAGAATCACTTGGGTCTTCCTGCCTGTTACCCACAGCAATGTTATTATTTCAGTAAGAAGCTTGAATTGACACAGAATAATTACAGAAATTATTTTCTTGACAGAACAAGGTCTCTAAAGGTCAATGTCATTGCATAGGTGTATATGAGCATATATATACACACATATATAAAATATCTATATATAATATGAAGTATCTACACCTACACATATACACTATGTATATATCTTTTATATCTATATAGAAAGCAAATATAGACATTACAGATTTTTGTTTAACATCAAAACCAAATCTCATATAGTGTCATGTCTTCAGCATGGAATACAAAGCAATCTGGATAGTTAAGCCTACCCAGGGCAGAATTCAGAACAAAAACACACCACGTACCAGCATTGACTTCAATAGCAGCACGTAGATCTTTTCTTTCTTTTCGGAGCTGGGCCAGCCTATTCCGAAGTGCTTCCTTCTTCTTTAGCAGCTCCTCCTCTTTGCTTTGTAACCTCTTTGCATCTGCCTCCACACGATTCTTGCCATATTTGTACTGCTCTGCATCTGTATTTATTGGATTGTAGTTATTTATGGTTAAAAATAACAGTAAAATTCTACACTATTCCCGTAGACTGAACACCACATGAAGCATGTCATGGTTTGAGAAAGCCCTCTTCCAAAATTTCCTCTGAGTTCTGCAGCAGGGCTACAGAAATGATAAGGGATAGATTGTTCTCTATATTTATACAGGAAAAATGAGAAATACCGGTTACTTTATAGTACATTGGTTTTGAAAAAAGGCCTGTCTTCTGTGTAGTTCAGAAGAAGGAGAGAAGGCTCCTCTTGAGCTCTGAACCCTTGATTTTTAATTGGAAGGGGTCAGAAGAAAAACTGCCTCTTTGCCCTTTTGCCTGATTTCCATTCCTACTTCAAATGCTTAAAGTACATGTCTGTTCTCACCTGACATAAGAGAATAAAAGATGTCCTTACTTTTTTGATACTTCAGAGCTTTTTTTGCCTTTTTTATTTTCACACAGAAGTGCTTTCATGTCATGCCTCACATGTGCCTGTGGTCTATTCTATATCACAGCCCACCTCTACACCTCTGATCCAGTTGCAGACTCAAAGAGATCAGCTAACAAATCACTTTGTCTGTCTGCACATCTGAAAGCAAACTCAGGGACACTAAAACATTCCTGACAAACCCGTTTTAGCCCATCTTTAATAACCAAGGTGCCTTTACTCCCACAAGTTATCTATTTCAGTACCAATTGACCTGCATGGTTAGAAAGATGCATACTTCTTTTCCTAAAGGCTAAACCAAATTTCTCTTGTTGCCTTTAAATCCATGACTTCTTAAAAATATATCATGGGATTACAAAAACACATTCATTCCATCTCTAGAAGCAGCCACGATTTTGACTCTGTATTTAAAAGATCTCATTCTAGCTTTTTGTTTTCTTTGCTTCTTTACACAAGGCAATCCCTGTCAAGGATTTCCTAGAGGGAATCCACCTGCCCAAAAGAACTCTCCTTCTGAATGTGCCACTCACCAACTGAAATCTCCCCTCTCTGGTGAAGATTTTGAGCTGTGTGCTTCTCTTCATTGCTTTCTTATACCTTTTGTATTTTCATTAGTGATAAGTCCACTTTTGAGCAACATGATGTCCTCATGTCTTTCCCAGCTCCTCATCCTCCTCTTCCAACAGGAATACAGAATCACTCTTTGCCTCAAATGAAGAATTGTTTGGTTTTTTTTTTTTCTTTTCCTGCTGATATCATGACTTTGCAGCCATGGGTCCACATCTCACATTTATCATTCTCCATATGACAACCTTTTATCTTGTGGCACGGCTGGAGTACTGAGTCATCGATGCACACAATATCTCCTATTCGAAGTTTTGGTGGGCATTTCCTGCTCAGCCTCTCAGCCACAGAAGAACCACAGTGGTTCTTTATCTTATTTGCTAAGAAGACAGCTATTTTGGGTATCCTCATGACTGCACTCACAAGTGAGGCAGAAGTCAGGAAAGATACTTACTGGACGCGGTGCGCTTCACACATGACACCGATTCGGATTTCTTCGGCTGGTTATTTAAAGTTCTCCCTTTTCCGGTGATCCCATTAGCAGTAACAGGAGGCTTCTTGCCTTTAAACTGTTTGAAAACAAAAGTACAAATGGACTCCTGCTATTCCTGTGCCACTGGCGTTACAGTCCCCTCTCATCAAGGGCAAACCTTGACAAAGAGGCCGCCTGCTCAGAGCCTTAATAGAGCTCATTGATTGAGCTGGAGACGGCGCCTGCTCCAGAGAAGTCATCTCTGAGAGCTGCCTGTTCAGTGGGAGCTGCACCATCAGTCATGGGATAACTGGTGGCATCACCGTCTCCAAGTTATTTAAAACTCTGGCATTTACTGTATTAATCAAGCTACTGTGAGACAGAAAAGTTGTACTTTTGAATAATTTTATACAGTAAAGATTCTCAAAACATGGGTTTGTCAGAGTTAATTTCACATAGAAAACCCCAACACCACTTTGTTATTTACTACATAACCTTGACATCCTTGTGCTGCATGGATTTATTTCTTAAACAATGTAATTATTACACATTTTTAAGGGTTAGGAGTTAAGATATAAATTTCCTCTCATACAACCTCTAGCTACTAATGAAAAGCTTTACTTACTTAAAAAACATTCTCATAATAGCCAGACAAGCTCACAAGATTACCAGAAATAGCACGTTTCATGTTGAAGGGGTTTCAGTTCAGAGGGCACCCCTGCAATGAACTGAACTCTGGGAAAAGCAACACTGTCTTGATGAATCGCAGTGTTCCCACGGGGGATGCCTTAGCCGAGCACAAGGCGTACGTGTGCGTGGTCTGGTCGCCGGCTGCCAAAAGGTGACCAGAGGATTGGACTGGGAATGTGACAAGAAGCCTGCTGCTGCAGCCAAGAATTAGGGCAATTTATTGCCCATGTCCGCCTCATATTTTGCAACTTCATGGAATTCTAATATTCCAGTGTGAAGATTTTGTTACAGGTACCTCATCCAAAGTAAACACTTATCTACCTGTTCCATTTCAGGTTAGATTGAAAACTACCCATCTTTGTGAGACATGCACAGGCTTATGCCAAGGACCAGCCTTCAGAGACTGGCCACAGGCTCTGGAGAACATCCCTGGAGTGGCTGTGACCAAGGCTGGGTCTGGTCCCCTGGCAGCATCTGACCCCTGCTACTGAGACTGAGCACACAGGATTTCATCTGCTCTGTAGCTTCACATTTCGGCTGAGGTCCAGAAGCCTGAGGCCACCCTCAGAAAGCAGCATAAACATAGGCTTAGGATTTTCCTCCCAGAGGAAGAAAAAAACAGGCAGTAATTTAAATATGGTATATATGCAATATACACAAGATCATCTAGTATATATAGGTTATGACACATATGCATATTCACAATATATATGACCATAGTATATAAAATATACAAAACAGAAAAATTTTAGAGAGGCAAATTTGATGTCAGAGACAGGTCATATTTCACTTTTTTTTTTTTTTTTTTTGAAATCTTCACTGTCTAAGGAGACAGAAGATAGGTATTCAGGTTAGGTTTGGAAAGCCACAGCTATTTTTTTGTTGTTGTTATTATCCTAAATCTGTAAATCATCAAGAACTTGTGGGTAAAGCCTTTCCCAGGTGCCAATACTTCCACATCAGAATTTACAGCTTAGCAGACCTGTTTCATTTGCAATGGGCACATGACTACACTCCAAGTACTTCAGTGCCAACACTAAGGGACTGAAATAGCCCAAGGCCCTCAAGAGAACAAGCAGATAAACAGAACAGCCAAGAAATAAAAAGCTTTGTTAAATATTAAATAGTACAGTACCTGCGAGCCAGATCCCCTCCCCACAGCAGAGGTATTAGTGACAGACTGAGCAGAAGACAGATTGGATGAGACAGGGTACTTGTAATGATTAGAGGAGAGTTTGTCAGCAGATAACCTATTGGGTTTTCTGTCAGCTGGCGGATAGCGCGCAAAGATTTTTGGAGACGGCAAGTTATCGTACAGGCCTGCGTTATCATAAAGCATTTCTTCTCCAGTGTTCCTGCTACGAGAAGAAGGAAAGCCATCTTCTGGTTCCCACTGCAACACACACACCTTGGCAGTTAGTAAACGACACATCATGCAGAACCTCCTAAGTGAAATTAAAACATTAGTAATTCTTTAGACTGTAGCAAGCCCTCGGTGCTAAGCAAGCATGTGCTTATTGCTTACACTTGAGTCAAACTATTTAGAAAGGTGGGGATGACACTGTGCAAAGGAAGCACTGCATTACATGGCTCACAGCCTGTGTGTTTTCCAGAGTACGAGCAAACCGTTACTACGGCGTCACCTTTGCTGTTTCACGGACTGCAGCTTCAGTTGTCAGCTCTAGCAGGGAGGGGGCACAAGGAGACTGTGTTAACAGGAGGATACTCACAGACTATACATATGAATCTGTGTCTGTGGGATTACATCTGGTACACGAGTTGTTAAAAGTAATAGGGCCTAACAGTTAGAAGAAACCAAGAGGTTTGTCTTCTGTTTGTTTTGCCTCTCTTTCTTTCTTTCTCTCTCTCTTTCTCTCTTTCTTGCTTTCTTCCTTTCTTTCTTTCTTCTATATTGTCTTTCCAGTTAATATCAGCTGCTGGTATGCTCGCATTACATTTTATTTGCTGGAGAATTATTATTCAGAGCTAACCAGATAAAATAGCTACAGGCCGTTCTCTTTTTTTTTTTTTCCCTTTTCAGAAAAATGGAAAGCTTAACAACAATACTCCAGTGATTCATTCAATTAATCTTACAAGGAACCAACCTGGTTGCCAAATATCCTTCCTTAATCCATGCTGGCTGTGGCCATACACTTCTCATAAAAAGGCATGAGCACATCCAAGAACTACACATACAGACTTACAGACTACTCACCACACATGTGGCAGTGTGTTGTTCCCAAGAGGGGTTTTCTACTGTCTTTCTGACATTACTAAAACTGAATTTGCCGTCCACTTCACACTCTGAAACTCTGAATTTCTCTTGAGTTCGGCCTTAGTGGAAGCCTTAACCAAGCAGCCCAAATTAAAAACTGATACAGACTGTAGCTCCCCTGTGAATCTTCCTGAGGACCATATATTGCTATAGGTTAACACCCACTATGTGTTAAACCCTGTTACACACCTGCCTACAATCAGCTCTGCAATTTATGAAGATGGAAGTGACCACTGTGGTTGTCCTTTGGGATGAGCAGTACCTGCTGTCATAAGGAATGCAGCCTCACAGACTGAGAAGTGTTTTGTTTTTTTGTTTTCTTTTTTTTTTTTATCAACAGACACTAAAAAGGGCCTGGCGTAACTAAGGCCTTAATTTTGCCAGGTCCAGTATGATCTAAAAAAATACCCCCTCAAGTGAGTGTTATATTCAAGGACTTGGCAACATATCGTCAACAGGCAACTGCTTTCTAAACGCACGTTGGCTCATGTGCAGGTTAATGTAAACGGTATGTCCCACACCCCTAATATTCTGTAGGTGTGAAAGACGTTTGCAGTTCCCAATCACAAAAAAAAAAAAAAAAAAAAAAAAAAAGAGGAGTTCATTTGGAAACTGCCCAGTGGGGCTTTTTCAGTAATACAATTTTCAGATGTCCATGCATTCAACACATGCAAACGATTTGTTCTGTGTAAATTCAACTCTTACCGATCCATTTATGCAGGGAACATCATCATAATGAAGTGCCATTCCGCTCGGACAGGCGTAGCCATTGGCAGTGCTTCCCCGATACGGATTTGTAGATATAACTCGCCTGTTCATGAAGCTGAATAAAACAAAACAGAAATAATAAAAACCAGAGCTCAAACCTAAGTCTAAATGATGACTCAGTGGTATGTTCCCTGTATCTGATTATGTAGCCTGGAAACATGTATCTTCTCACTTTCTGCAGCAGTTTTCCTTCTTTCGCTACTCACATGTTGCTGCTGGCAGCTCATATTACAACGTATGTTCCTGTACGCCATTCTCACAGCGGGGATACGACCGCGCAAAAGCCAGGAGGGCAACAGCTGTAACTGCTCAGTGGCATGTTTACATGGGAACCTGCAGGTCTGTGTTATAAACCAGCTTGCCAACGTCCCATAAAAGTTCCCTTGTTGTCTGCATCAGGGAGAAGCAGGTGTTTCTGGGTGTATGCATGCTTGGGGAGGGGATGTGAACTTAAGGACTGGGAGAAACAAGCATCAGCTCCAGCAAAAACGTGAAAGGAAGTGGAACTTAAATGAAATCTAAGTCGACATATCTATCAAAATTCGCTCAATAATCACTTCCTCAAAATCTGGGAATTTTTCTTTTCCACATCAGAACTTTTGGCTGGGTAGAGTGTGCACAATGGCACAAGGCTTCCCACCTCTGTCTGCATAATGGTGCATGCAAATACTCTATATTCTCATTCTTGCTGTCTCCCATGGTGGACCTGAGTCCTCTAGAAACTTTAAATAGAAGATATAGATGGATAGATGGATGGATGGATGGATGGATGGATAGATAGATAGATAGATAGATAGATAGATAGATAGATAGATAGATAGATAGATATTTCCCCTCCCCCCTCCCCAAATCAACACTGTAGTTTGTTTTACGTGCGAAACACGTGCAAGTTATCATGGACTACAATGGGCTTGCAAAGATCTAACAACGCAGAAAATAAAAGAATTATGCCCCACAGCAATAACGACCCCAAGGATGAGTTTTCCTTTGTAACAACAGCTGAAATTGAATGAGGTTTAGAGTGAGATGCCAAATAATTCCTACAGCTTCAGGTGTATGTGAATGGGAAAACAAAGCTTTCCATCCCAAACAATGGAACTATTCAGACTCTGTGCTGACATTTATAAAATATGATAAAGACCTCCTAAAGCAGAGAGGGTCTTCTGTAGTGCTGGCCAGAGCTCAAGAATGCTGTGGTTTCAACAGTTGCTTTCTTTTGGCTTCAGAATAACATGGAGGCCATTGAATTTCTCGTTTGGAGGGTGGCAGAGCTCACCCAGCTGTGGCTCACCTGAACTGCAGGAGACCCGGGCTCACAGGAGGGACAGACCTGCCCAGTCCAGCGTGAACCTTTCAGGTCGGTGCAGGGCTGGGATACTCATTAGACAGAAGTTTTTCTTACATCAGACAAACAAACAACAAAAAGCCCAAGATAAATTCCATGATGAAAATGTTTTTAACTTTATCGTATCTCATAGTTTATTAGACATTTATTAAAGAGCAGTACTTGTTTACTGTTCCTCTTAATGAAGAGCATTACTCAAGTGTTCCTGGTTAGTCTAAAGGGCTGCATTTAGAGTCATCGTTGTATTTTTTTCTATTTAAGTAGCTTCAAAGAGTTAATAACAACCATATCTGAAAACTGGGATATTCCTTAATTACATCTGGTGCAGCTGTAGTAACTATTTCCACCACCGAGGGAAGCTAAGATTTATCTAAGTATCTGCAAACATTTCATAAGCATTATTCCACTAATCCTCATTAATCCTGTTTACAGATGCATCCATGTAAGTTAATTATATTCTGAAATTGCTAGATGGGAAAAGAAAGAGAGAACATCTACTTGGAAGCATTTTTTTCTTCAGCCTTTCCTAGATACCTAATGATTTAGATGAAAAACAATGATGGGACTATTAATAAAGAGCCGACTGTTTTGCAAAGCATCAGTATTGGGAAACAACCAACAATCCTGAAGTGACTGTGTGATAATCAAACTTTTAGTGACAAATGCAGTTGATTTGGAATATTGATATTCATTCTATAAAGGTCAACAACAGTATTTTATGAACATTTAAGTATCATTACAATTTCTTCTCATTTTCTAGGAGTAGTTGAAAATCAGCAGACAGCTACTCTAGTTGCTTATCAACAAGCCCTTACAGTCTTTTAAAGACACCCAATGAATTTTAACTACTTCTTAACAGGGAAATTCTGCTATTTTGCATGTTGTTTGACATTCCTTCCTAACATGTGGTCTAGTTGCATATGTTTTTTCACTTGGCTCCAATTAATATCACATTTGTTCAGAAAAGGAAAGCCACGCAGTATTCAGGGGGAAAAGGTTTCCATTCTATTTCTTTCTTATATGTGGTTACTGCTAGATGCTGACTGAAGCAAAAACACATGTCAACACAGGATAAACTTTTTGAGCCCTATTAACTTCAAAACAAATATTAACATAAGTCTATAAGTTAAGTGCATTTTGATACCATCAAAATTATCTGGTTTTCACAAAACCAGGCTTGTGGTTAGACTGAGTCACTTTGATTTCTATCAAAAGTCATCCGAACCAGATCCTGAATGAAGCTGTGTATTTTCCCTTGTTAAAGCTCTCTTAACACCTCGCAGGAGAAGCTTCTTTTGGAAAACTCCAAAGCTTCAGCCTCTTTTTTCTTTTTTCTGCATTTTCAGTCTGTTTAAAGACGTTATGATGGGCAGATGGGGTGTGATTCTCTAATGTATTCTCTAATGTATCAAGTCACAAATTCCAAATTTGTGTGTGGGGTTTCATTTTGCAGCGAGATGAGGGATGATGGCTTTGCCAGCTGTCTTCTCAGGCCACCCGCTCTCTGACCGCAGGGAACCATGCGGAACGTCTGCAGCAGGACGTCCCACCTGTCCCAAATGTTCCTGCACTCTCATTTCTAAATCTCATCTGGCCAAGGGAAAATTACAGTCTTTCCCCACCAAAGCCTGTTTAATGCCTAAATTGATTTGAACATGTAAATCACTATATATAATAGCATATGCTATTTATGCATTACTTTTCTTATCACAACATCAGTAATGGGGAATTCACTGTACTGATTTGCAATTTAAACAAAGTTTCCGTGCTGTGCCCCAGACACCTTCCCAATTTCCACCTCCTAAATTAAAACCCAGGAATTGGACCGGTGTGAGCCTGATGAAGTTTTTAATTAATCGTAATGAACTTGAGAAGGAAACATTGAGAATATGACAATCTAAGACTTAGATTTGCTATGCATATTTAGTGTACAACATATATTGGCCAGTATATACTGTATATATTGGCTATATATACGGCAAATACAGCCAACAGATAAACATGAACTACAAAGCAGCACATTTCAGCATATTTGTCCTCTTCCAGGCATGGTCTTTGGGCAAAATAAAAGATTAAATTATAGCTTTTGATAAGGAGGTTTACTAAAAAAATGAGTAAAGATTTGAGTAAAGCTGGATAGTGTCTGCATCTTTTACAGAACTTAGCAGGATGCCAACACCATAATCATAAACACATCTAACATGCTGTGATGCTGAAACACTTCAGGAGTTCAGTATTTGGCAGAGAGGGAGGTGGATTTTGATATCCTGTCTTGGCATAGGAGTTAATATACGGATATAAATTCTTAAGAGTGCTGGAAACACTCGGGTAGCTCAATGCCTCTCACCAGAAGGTCTGTTTTGCAGCCTGGATGACGCTTGCCGTCATTTCCACGTCGATGTAGTCGTAGTGCAGAGCTCCGGGGTCTGTCGAAGAACCTGTTTCTGCCAGCAAAATTCCTATCCATCTGCCCATGTCTTCAGAGGAAGATGCCTGCAAGGAGAAGGCAAGAACGTGGGTCAGGTCTTTGCCACTGAGCTGAGCATTATTGCAAAAAGGTACATTCTTCTTGGCTGACAAATTGCTACCACATTGTATGAGAGGCTCTGGTTCCTCTCTCCTGAACTCCTAAAAACCCCAGGATTTCATATTAAATCTGACTTGCTAGAAAGAGTGCACTTAAAGTAAGCTATGTGCTCCTCAGTTATGATGTAACACAAAGCGGGCAATCTCCTAGAAAAAAGAAGAAAAAATAATTGTTTAAGGCTTGTGGATTTAGATTCAAGACATGCTTATTTTAGACTTCAGAAAACTGAAAGCTGTAACAGAACTATTTTCCTGTGCTAGTCTGGGGTGTTTTAGTTAGCATGACTCCTGAGAAGAAAACATCAGTGCTAAGTAGAAAAGAGGAGGGGGGCGGGAAATCAAATAGAAGAGAGTTTAATGTTGTTTTATTTAAAAATCCAATAAATTTGTCTAGATGATGACATTTATCTTCCTAACGGTACAACAAATACTATTAAAATAATTTTTAATTTTTCATATGAATGCCATGAAAATAATTCTTTTTTTTTTCATATTTTTTTTTCAAGTCACCAATTGCAAAGTTAAACAGTAGCAGAAAAAATCATGGAAAAATGTAGGGGAAGGAAAATGCGGTTTCTAAATTTCTTGTCCCTTTTAAATATTTCATTGCCTTTCACAGTTCCTTGAGCTGCTTTCTAGTTTTTCGACTTTGCTGATCTGCTCACTTGCAACAGGCCTGGTTGCAAGGACCAATAATCGTGACCTGCCTAACACAGACGAAGGTATGACCTTCGTAGCGTGAGGACTGTGACAGTGTCTACATATGTAGAGTCTCAAGAGACTCAGCAGGTTGCTGGCACGATGCATCTTCTTACTGCAGAATTACCCTTAGTACCAATACAGACTGAGCAAAAAGAGCTCACATAACTAGCAGACAAATGAGAATTAAGAGTTCCCATCAACAATGATCCATTATTTAATTATTGCCAAGTTATTTACCCAAAGTAATTACATCTCTGACGTAAAAGTGTGCCTAGAGAAGGAGCAGGGATATTTTAGTAGCAGGTCAAGGGAAGGTCAGTGCAGAGAAAAGCATCTTACTGAGAAGATTTCTGAACTGCATCGAATCTCAGTCCTCTCTTTGGTTGTAACTCAATATTTCTATTTATCTTTCCAGTATTTATTATCCAGCTCTGCAAGAATATTAGTCTGAATTATTTTTTTTTTAATGTTAAGGTTTTATGAAAGTGCTTTTCTAATTTAGCTTGTGGGTGTTCCTACAAGTCGTAGCCATTAGCAGGCACTGCACCTCGAGCACAGCGACCTCCTGTCCGTTTCGGAGCAGACGGAAGGTCAGGGGATGCTTTGAGTCCAGCCCCAGGATGACTTCGCAGCCACGGAGAGGGATAGAAACGATGTGAGTCTTTAGATCTGTCCTGTCCTTGTGAAAAATGAGTTTATTATCTTTCACTCTGCACCAGCGCTCACGCCAACGGTTATTTGAAAGCACGTTGAGGTATCCTGCAATAAAATGAAACGTGAGACATTTTACTCCTGACATTTTTTGAAAAGAAGACACTCTTCAACGTGATGCTAGCAATTCAACAACTTACTCTTCTTATAACAGAAAGCCCAAATGCGGTTTAGGAAGACAAGTAAATGACCCTGCCCCAACAAATGTTGTACCCTTAAAACAGAGCAAAATTTCATTAACAAATTGCCTTTTTAAAAACCCACCACTTTCCTTATCATGCTCTATATGCAGGTATATAATATCATTAAATAGGCATATAATATCATTAAAAGGGCACTGTTTTGTGTTTTGCCTTCTCTAATCCATTGCAACAATCATTCCAAACTGAAACCTTAAAATCAAGACAATGCCCAATTTTCCTCCCTTATTTAGTATCAGAACAAAAAAACCTTTTACTTTTATTTCCATATTATAAATGGTACATAAATTCAGCATATTGTTCCTTCCAAACAGACAGGGAAACAAATGATATCTTCCGCAGGCCAGACTTTATGTTAAAAACTTGTCTCCTATCTCAGGTCTGATTTTCATTTAATCCTGCTGGAAAGCTCTCTCTTTGGTTTTCATTAAAATTATGACTTCTCATTACTTTTTCTGCATTTCCCTTCCAACGTTATGGTTCCAATGTCAAAGCTTGATCCAACAGGATACAGCAGATCAGAACTCTGCACATCTGGGAAGGTGCCGTAAAAAAAAAAAAGAGGATGTGCACAACCCTCTGACTTCGGCTCTTTGTGATGACCACACTCTCCAGCTCACCTCCCTCCTCCTGTAACAAAACCCAGTATAGCTGTGCATTATACTATAATCCCTAGAAATGGAAAACCCTTCACGTGCAAGCCAGCTGGCTTGTTTTGGAGTAAGAGTCCTTTTTCTCAGACAGTCCTTGGTTTTCCCCTCTGCTTCCAAGGCACCTCTCAAAGCTCTTCCAAACCCTCCTACTTCAGCTGAACTAAGCAGGATCCCATGGTTTTCCTCCCACATATCCCTCCTTAAGCCTTCAACAGCTGACATGACCAAACCACCTTGATTGTGTTCCCAGTCAGGGCATTAGCACTTCAGCCTAGCCTGGGCTGTCAAAGACCCATGATACCGTAGGGAAAAACCTTGCTGTGACTTCAAGTGCTGGTCGGTTTTACTTTCCACTCCAACTGGGTGTCCGCTACAGCCCCAGTGGGCTTTTCCCTCTGTTCATGGGAGGTAGAGTCTTCTAAAGTAGTAAAAGTCTTCAACTATGGAGCAGCCTCCCAGAGGCCATTGAACTGAGCCAAATTTCTGGTGGTGAGAAACTCCTGCAAAGACTTCCTGCAATGACCAAAGCCTAGACACTTATATTTTCCTATAAAATCTGCAAGTGGTGTTGAGTGGAGCCAAATGCAGGCAACAGTAAGGCTGTATTTATGCCCATATCTGAAATAATGATAGAAATACTAGGAATTAAGATTGTACAGCTCTGGTTAATGTCTCACATAATACAGAATAATCAACGAAGCATGAAACCCCGGAAGTTTGAGCTTTTATGGAAGCCAGATGCTTCGGACAATGCATCTGGCTGGACACAGCTTTTCCCAGCTGTTCTTTTGGTTGATAAATCACATCTGTACTTAGCTGATGTATAGACATACATGCACACACTTATTTAACCAGAGATTGCTTATGTGAATGACTCCCAAACTGTAGCTTGAGAGCCACCTGTGATCTCTGAAGCTCTTGTTGGTGGTCCAAGGATCTGCTTCTTTCACACTTTCACCTACCCCATTTCATGCGCCGATGAGTTCTGCCAACTGCTGCCTAATCACAGATTTTTAAGTTTCCCAAAGTTTTTCTAGTCAATTAAAAGGGAAAAGGCAAACACAAATTCAGAATCCAGTGTAACTGCTTCACAGCTTTCTCTCTATGGGTTTATTTTTTTTTTATGTCAGTGATTGGGTGGGTTCAACCTTATTCACGTACAGAAGTGTTACTTAATACTGGAGCAAAAAAGGCAAACAGGAGAATGTATTATTTGCCTTATTTGAAAATAACTGAGCTGTGAGAACATCAGCTAAGTGCATTGTACAGAGCTCTACACTGTGAGCAAACGTTAACAGCTAAGGTACAAAACATAAGCATTTTCTGCATGCCTTTTATATACTTCCATGGTGTTGCCAAGCACTACAGCTGCCATATGGGATGATCAACATTCGGAGCTAAAATAGCTTACTAGAAATTTGTTACTTCATTCAGGTTTTGCCCAATATGTACCACTTCACCAATGCATAATTAAACTCAAGTCACTTCGGCTGAGGCCAGTCAACTGCTGTCATGATTCCTATCCTATAAAACCTCACCACGATCCCTCACAAAGGACTCAATTCCTTCCCAAGAACCTTCTCCTAATTCATAGCCTAAATCTGTTTCACAGTCCAGCCAATATTCATTTTATATCCATTTGTTTGAAAACAGATGTTTATTTCTCCTTTTTGTCCCCACTTCTCCTCAACTCTGCAAAGAGCAATGATATAACTTCTGAGTCTGTGCTATTTCATTGAAAAGTCAAGTTCTTTTAGTCTCTTTTCACATGAGAACCTCCTGATTACTCTTCAGTCTGAGCACATCCTTCTGATGTTGGGGATAGAATTATAGCAATAAAAGCAATTTAAGAGGAATTTCTAGGCTAGGATTTTATGAAATCCTAGTTGCAATGTTACGAGTTCAAGGAGAAACATCACTTACCACATGTTGGAACATCTTCTTCAGCTGATGAGGTCTGTTCATCTGTTGATGGCTTCTTCTTTCCTAAACCAATGATCTTCGTTATTTTTTTCCCTGTTACTTTAGTCACAGTGCCCTTGGTTTCTGATTTTGAACTTTTTTTCCTCTTCACTATTAAGAAAACAAAAATGTGTATTTCAGTGGGTTTAAATTAACCAATGAATAGAGAAAACTTGAATAAAAATAGTAGTTCATAACAAGCAAAGCTGGGCAAGGTGAACATTTGTACAAAAATTGCAAGCTGCAATGAGATAAACATTACATGCTCTCTTTAATGCAGATGCCTCTAAATAACCTCTGTGCTATAAAAATCATGGCATTCAGAATGATAAGAAAAACAAACCCCAAACTTCTAATTTAATTTAATCTAACCAGGCTGAAAGTCTTGTTCCACAACAGTTATCATCTAATTTATCAGTATGGCAGAGATACCTGCATATCAGTTTAGTTCATATACACATGAAAAAAAAATCCAGCAAGACGATTCTTTACTGTTCCTAAACATTTACCTCAAAATACACAACAAAGACAGAATATGCTTGCCTAGCAGAAATACTCCTGCCCTGGACAATCAGGTAAAGGTATCTTGTCACAACGGACCCTTTAGAAAGACAAGACTTATAAATTAATGATGAACAATTAAATAAATGGGATCAGTATAGGCATTCAATGGTTAGAAGGTGGCACTTTTTGTAATCATGAAGGCTTGGAAAGAGACAGTTCTGTTGAAAAGAGGTATTTTGGTAAAATCCAGTCTATGCTTCCATCAACTTAATACAATACCATTAATACTAAGGCTCTGTGCACTGACGCATGTTGAGCTGCTGAACATGGCAAAAGCTATGGATACCATTTTTAAAAGCACCTGCCTGACTAAAACCCTAACAAATTAAAAATCAAAATTTCTAAGATTAAACAGAATCAGAAAAAATGACCTTTAGTTTGCAAAACAGAACAAACAAAGTTTTTGAAATTGCATTCAGTGGCCTGCCTTGGATTCCATCAACAGAGCAAAAGCCTCTCTGATAACTGACAGGGCAGCAAAAATAGCCATCAACTCACCCTGATACATGATTTTGATGAAAAATACATTTAGAATTGTTACTGATTGAGCTGCTTTAAATTTATCCCTGATATATCAATTTCGTTTGCAACAAGGAAAATGTAGTGGCTATGGGCTTGTCTAAACTGAGGGGAAAAAAGGACAAAATGTTCATATAAGAAATGACTATATGAATTGATGAAGTGGGAAGAAGAATGCAAGGAAAACAGAGAAGCAATTTGGTAATTACAATGGGATAACTTATCATACTTAACTAAATCATTAGGAATCATGGAACATAGAAATGGTATCTGTAGCCAAGACTGCGCAAACCTGTCACCTGCTGCAGGTGGTGCTGAGGGGGAAAGGCTGCTTTTTGGGGGGGGACATAGCTGCTCACCAGCAAACCCCAACAGGGTGATGCGTGTGTACAAGCAAATGTATAGTTCCCTCTTTGCAAGGAAAGGGTGTTCACAGCTGATATTGTGATCTCTAAACATGCAAGGAGTTCCCATGTTCAAGGAAGGCCACCTGAAAAGCTCATCTCTCTCGGATATTCTTACAACAGTGAACCGACAGCTTGTTTCGGTGTTTTTTTGTGAGTTTTTTTTAGTGTCCTATCTTCCCTTCATACTGCTGTTTTATTCTCCTGTAGAACTGAGAGGCAAGAGAAACAAGACCTTCATGACAATCTCTTCGACTTTAAAGAATATACTGGTTGCCTGACAGCTAGAGATTTTTTTCACAAAACCCTTTTCTTCTCATTTCCTTCCCCCCAGCCAAATGAGCAGCAGGTTAGGAGCAGAGCAGAGGCTGGCCAGCGGGTGCTGGCTGGCGATGACTGCACCCACCCCTTCCCAAGTACTCCACCCCTTAAGCATTTCCTACCGATTGGTTAAAAAATAACGTAGCTTCATCCAGAACCCCTTAAAATGATGCCAGGGATATTTTACTCTCCTTGCAGTCATTAACAATTATTATTTTTTATTTCTACGTATTGAAGGTCACAGTTTTCAAAAGCAACCACTATTTCTAATTACTCTCCCTGGTGCATCTAAGCCAGGCTGGTTTTGCAGCGGCACATGGTCCATCAGCAAGCTCCTCATGGGGCACCTGAGCCAGCAGGTACTTTTGGACATCACAGACAACACAGCTTTTGGGTCTCAGAAGTTTCTCAACAAGTTTCAGAGGATAACAAAATACCGCACTTTTTGAAAGCTTAATAGAAGACTTTACAGGGTGAAATCTAACCATGTACCACAACTTTTAGACACCACAAAACCTGGCATTCTTCCACACTGTTGGGTATGTCAGAGACCTGTATAGTCCGGAAATGTTGGAAAACGACCCAGGGAGAAGATTAAGGAAATGAGTCCAAAGGCAAGACAGCGCTGGCACCAAGGCCAGTATTGACACGGTGCTCACTGCAGCTCACACTACCCTTCATCTTGACAGCTGCAGAAAAATGTCTTATCTAAACGGTACCATTGCTCCATGGCAAGTTAACCAAGTCATAGGATTTCTTCTGCGTTGGGAAGGAGGGAAAAGGATGGGGAAGAGAGCATAGAGGCTGAATGTTTTAGATAAAACTCACACAAAATTCCCTCTGGGTTTGGGATTTGCCTTTGTTAGATTATAATGACTACAAAACACACATTGCCCCAAAGTAGCATATGTAAAATTATATACATATATATACTCATGAATCCACTGATTTAGTATGTTAATATCATACATAATTTATATATATGTGTGTATCCTCACATACCTATAAACTTTGCTTACATGTGCATATGGACATATGTATACATATGCACACACATATATATGTATGCACACATATATTATATGCTTTAGAAACTATACGCCCACTACTTACATTGCTACTATACATTTACAGTCACTAAAAGCAACTGCTAGTTGCTTATAGAGGTCACCCAAGCTCTGAAAAACTGTACTTTTGAACACACAAAAGGCCAAGTCAAAATGCCTACATTCTGTTTCCTTATACTAATCATATTGATTTTACCTGCACAATAACATCAAATGTCTTCTGTTACTGCAAAATTTTAAGGATTTGCTCTTGACATTGTTCAGCTTTCAAGTTAAACTGAATCATAATAAAAATATTTAAAAACTTCACTGCCTATTTTTAAAAGACAAAGCCAGGTATTTCACTACCTATCACTCCCTATATGCACATTTTATATACACCAAGCATCTCTGGAAGTGAGACGTACCTTGTTCTTTCCCATTGCACACAGTAGCGATGCCGTTTTCCACAGCACCCTCCCCGTCTGAGCTTGGCCTCTCAGACGACAACTTCTGCAGGGAGAAAGAGATTAGCTGACATACAGTGTTGGCACCTTTGCCAAACGAAGTGTCGTGAGTCAATTTAAAAGTATGCTTAATATGAAATAAACATGTAAAACACATTTCCAGCTCTCATCCACTTGGAAGACAAAGAGAAGATAGTAAAAAAATCAGTTGTAGAGGCTTCAGAAAAGCACAGAAACCACAAAATCAGTCTATATTTGAAAATGTAGTCAAACCAGTGAAATAACCATAATTCAATGCCTTTTATTACATAATATATTTTAAATGAACTTCTAGACTCTTGATGTTGCTGTTTGTTAATCTGCTAAGCAGTGAACATTTACATGTATGAGACAAAAATAATTTAAAAATGATTTCTTTAAATAATACTTCATATATGCAATTACAATTACAACTTATCAGAAAATAATGCATTCCTATAAGGTGCTTCAAAAATTCCAGGATGTGCAAAAAAAGGCTTTTGAAATAAATTATTAGCACTGATTACTCTAAAATGCTTGTGTCTGAGATATGGGATGAAGCAGTATAGAGCTTATGCCAGCATGGTTTTGGCAACCACATTACTCATGAGTGGTGAAGCCACAAAGATGTACAGATTATCACACAGAAAAACGGATGAGATGTTTTGCGGCCCTTTTTTTATGGAATGCATCTTAGAAAACCACTCTTTTATGACACTTTCAGTTACTTTGTTAATACTGTGCAGGTGTGTGCAAGCATGCAAACACATGCTTGCGAAATCAGGAGGTCTGGGCTGTCACGGAACATCTTTGCTCTTAAGTTTCTCAAGAGCTACAAAGATGATGAAGGGAGTGGAACATCTCCCTTCTGAGGAAAGGCTGAAGGAGCTGGGGCTCTTTAGCTTGGAGAAGAGGAGGCTGAGGGGTGACCTCACTAATGTTCATAAATATGTTGAGGGGGAGTGTCAGGAGGACGGAGCCAGGCTCTTTTCAGCAATGTCCACTGACAGGACAAGGGGCAATGGGCACAAGCTGGAACATAGGAGGTTCCACAAAAACATTAGAAAAAACTTTTTCACTGTGAGAGTGACAGAGCACTGGCACAGACTGCCCAGGGAGGTTGTGGAGTCTCCTTCTTTGGAGATGTTCAAAACCCGCCTGGACGTGTTCTTGTGCTGTAGGTGATCCTGCTCTGGCAGGTGGGTTGGACTAGATGATCTTTTGAGGTCCCTTCCAACCTCTGACATTCTGTGATTCTGTGATTCTGTGTAAAGCAACAGAACACGACTGACAGCATCATCCTTCCACGGCAGGGGTAGAATTGCCACCAGGAATTTGTCACAAAGACTTTTGTCAGTGAGACTTTAAATATGCCTTAATAGAGCATAGGCTTAAATTGGTGCTGTTAACTTACTGCTCATTCACTTCAGAGCTGTTTCCTAATTTTTGCTCTCATATCCTGCTGAGTCAAGGCAGCAGAGACAATCATTTGTGAATAGCCAAGCTTCTGTATTGAGGCACAAATGCTTGAAAGGGTCTGCCAAAAAGTGACCTCAGCATGCCCAGAGAGCTCTTCAGAAGAACTAAATTCTCCCAAACAAAAGACTTTCTCTTAAAGTTTTTGTATAATCTTCAGATTCTTTTCCCTGAGAGTCACATCCCTGCTTGTTCCTTGCATTTCACAGAGAACATCCCTGCATCTCAGCACACACATCAGACCTGCTGAGCCTGTGCCCTTCTGCATGGGGCAAGAGAAGCTGCTGACGGATACGAGCCAGCCTGCCGGATGTTCGTGACCAAATGAATAGCCGTGGCAGCAGCCTTAGCTCGGTAGGGTGTGTGCACAAATTCACACAAAAACAACACAGGGACTAACATTCTAAAACAGTAGCACAAGTCAGCAAGTATTTACATTCAGAGTCTAGTGGTGCCTCTTTAATAAGTAATCATAAGGAACGTTGAATTCATCATTTGAATAATTTTTACCTTTTCCAGCTCCGTCTTGTGTACTGGAGAACTAGACAACGGCCCATCAGAGTCTACAGCGCCCGTGCAGTTGCTGCACACATCCTTTATAACCTTAGGAGACAGGGCAAAACTCATTAATTGTTCATAAAATATAAATCAGAGAAATTATATATGAAGGGAGATGAGAAGGAGAATCACACAGACATTTACTCAGCTGGCAGGTGTCAGGCAGGCTGCCACTACACCAACCTCTCCACGCTGCCTCCCCAAGTCATTTCACTTGCTTGGAGGAGACATAATGTCTGGAGGGGGAAGGTTTCAGTTTCTAGACAAGCTGAGCTCCAAGACTCTCCTGAGTAAAGAAATCAACAGCACTGCTGCTTTCCACGTGCTAGTTCTACAACATGAACTCAGCTGGCACCACCAAATTAATTTCATTATGATGATGAAAAAAGTAGGATTAAATCCAAGGTCCTGCAAGTCAAAGGACAAGAGTTTTGCACAATACACTACCCAGATTATCTTTTTTTTTTTTGCTGCTGGAGAACTAACAGAATGCTGATTGACTTACTGTTACTACTGCACAGTGGTATTTCACGGCATTTCTGTATTATACTCACACATTGTCACAAAGGTATTGGCCAGATTAACTGTAGGAAATGGGAATGGCACCATCTGCTTTTAAAAAGTGTAAGGAATCTAGAACTGGGAACTCACTGAGATTTTTTATAGAATTTGAGGAACTTAAAAACCTGAAACTACATAAGTGTAAAAATACATGACGAGTAAAGACATTTGATGATTCCCTGTGAACATAATTAAGTTTTCCATCTCTTGAGAGGTAACTGCCAGCCTACTATCAGTCTGAAACTTCTTATGCTGATAAGAACAGGTCCTGACGCTCCATCCAGACTCATTCTGAGGGAGTGCTGAGCTTTACATTGCTGATTACAGCCATGCAAGGATGGCAGAGCCAAGTGAGCTAAGAAAGGAAGGCATCCTACTCTGCTGGAAGCATGACCACTAGACATGCAAACTTTCCTCTTTACATGTAAACGTGTATGTTTACATATCCAGCTCCTCCTTTTAAACTGTTCAGAGCAAACCTGGCTGGGAGAGGAGGATCTGCCCTGAGAACTCCCAGTTTCAGAGAAAACAGCCATTCGCTAACTGTCAAAATCCAAATCTCTTTCAAGGAGAGGAAAAGCAAAACAACAATATCTTTTTAGTTTCAAACTGAACACTGTTCATGTGGAAGCTGTTGAAGAATTAAAAATGGCACCAAATCGTCCTTTCACAAAACTTAAGTTTCCTTTAAGGGTAAAGCTAAAAAAACAAATGTTTATGGGCTTACAAAGACCCTATTGCTACCACTCAAGAGCACACCATAAATTACAGGCATTATATGCCATAAAAAAGAAAGAGCACCATCCTCATTTTACAGGGGGAGAAGTCAGAACAAAAGAAAGATTAAATCACTCAATGCCACATAAAAAAAATTTAAGCAGAGCAGGGAAAAAAACCTACACTTTTATTTCTGAAATAGTATATTAAAACCCTTCAGCATCCTTCCTTGGCTGTCTGAACTTCCCTCTATCTTGTCCCAGAATCGTAACCACAGTATTTCACGGCACTTGGCGTCCTCTGTAACAGAAAATTCAGATATATCTGTTGCAGAGCATTTGCATCTCAGAGTTAAATGTAGCCCTAAATTCCCCAAAATCATAAGATTTTTTTCATGTGTGTTGTTTTATTTTCAATTGTTGATCCTCAGTATGGTGTAAGGACACTGCTGTTTTCTTCCTAATGTGACTGTACAATTTCTGGGAACATTAATTTCTGTCTCCTGCATGACCCCGATTCAACGGCTCATGTTTTCAACATCTGCTCACACCACACAGTTAGTTAATTTTGGCAAAGGCAGATAGTAATGGGAGTTACAGACAGAACAGAGGGAAATAATTTGGCAGCACTAACTGAATAGTATGTGCAAAGTCATGCACTCAAGTAAATCCGTTTCTTATCATACCTCACATATTTAAGGAGCAGTTAAAGTGTTTAGTTGGGTTGTAATTAAATTTTGATTAAAAAAAATCAAATGGAAGCTCATGGTAAGATCTGAAGTAAATGCATATTCAAGGATCCAACACTTCATTTGGGTACAAGGGGTTCACTGGCAAAGACTTGCTCATCACCTATCTGCAAAATAATTGTGTTTGATGCACAGCATAAAACTCATATTTCTACAGCTCACTAGGACGAAATGCCTTTAATATATAATGGTCGCCTGGATGCACTCTCTATAATTAAGTTTGCAGAGAGCTGCCATTATAAACGTGGTTTTCACATGCTTATAGCTTTAACTTAAAATTTTAAGGATAAAAGATTCCACCAGTGTTGCCAACTTGCATAATTTCAATCACAAGACTGAATCTTGTCAATTTTTATTATGTCCCATCTCCTGGAGACATATGAAAACAAAAAAACACTATTTCATTTTAAAATAGTTGTGATTTAGAGTGGGGAAAGGAGGTCAGCAAACTTTTATCTATTGCAATGAAATGTATGGAAATATGAATAAATGTCTCTCAATGGCTCCAAAACTAGAAAGCAAATAAAAGAAATCCTCAGATGTGTTGTTTTTACCAAAATGGCATAATCTGGAAGGTTGTATTGAGAATACTTTGTAACAGCACATACTCCACTAATAGTTTTAAGTTTTTTCACACATCAGAGAAGGGAAATCATTCTCCTCACCACAAATGCCTCTGCGCGTTACAGACACACACACACACACACAGGAAAATCAAACTGAGATCATAAACAACGTATGTGTTCAAATATTTAGAATGTACGAGCAAATGTAATCAGAAAACTGAAGACCCTTCAGATCTCTGGATATCCACAAAACTAAATGTATTCAAGATAATCTTCTGTTATTCAACTGCAAGCATTACAAATACCACAATTACCACTCCAACGTTACAATTAGCAGACTTCAGAACCGCCTCTTTCACATGCAGACCTGGAGAAGGCTTGTGCAGTCTGAAATACATTATTCCTTAGGTATGTTATAGAAAAGTCTTGGACCTCCAGCTGGATCAGGAAATACACTGGGTGTGTTGCACTGAGTGCAGTGACATGAGGAATGGAGGGGAAATATTTGCAGGTAGAAAACTGGAAAGATTCCCTGCCCTGAGCCATTGGCAATGACAGGTGAAGTCAGTGGAATTTCTGGTGTATCTGGAACACTTATCTTTAAAACTACCTTACTACTCAAGTATTAACATTTACTGTGAAACTGTCATACCTGCACTCACGTACAAATTTCTATAATTCTTGTCTTATTCTAAATTACATGGCAGGACTGGAGGCAAAATACTTGCCCTGCACTTACTCTTTGTACATGCTAAGTCAGAAGAATTAAATTAGATTTTTACAGCTACCTTTAAAGGTCTGGACTTCAGATAAAAAGCACAGGCTATGCAGTGAAACCAGAAAGCCAGCTGCTTGCCAGCCAGATGTTGCCACAGAGAAAACTAACAAATCTTGAGTTAAAGTGCTGGTTCCTTGTGGTTGATCTCTTTGGGACGCGTTCCTGTGCGCTCTATTGTAGGTGATCCTGCTCTGGCAGGGGGGTTGGACTAGATGATCTTTAAGGTCCCTTCCAACCTTTAACATTCTGTGATTCTGTGATTCTGTGACTTGATAAGGCGTAAGACTGAAGGTCATCTTGCATTTGAGGAGCTCTGTCCTGGTGGATACTGTGGGATGAGTTCAGGCCACAGACTGTGCTTACCACGGGGATGTAATCACAGTGTCTCATCTCATCTCATCTCATCTCATCTCATGTTTTCATAAAAGTCACAGGAGAAGCTCACACTTTTAACACAATCGAGTTCCAAAGAGATTAGGAAGAAAGCTGATGGCCAGACTGCACACTTTATTCACTTCCATATATAACCAGGCTAGAAATCCATCCAGCCAAGCCACCCCTTCATCCTCATCTACTCACGTGTTTCACAAACCCGGGAATTGCTAGAAATGGCACCCCATCTCTGCTGCTTAACCCTGAAGACAGGAATACGGTAAAGCTTATCTGCTTACGCAAAACACAGCAGAGGGAAAAGGGTTTGGCTCCAGATGTAACTCAGTATTGTTCATTCCCGAAATACTCCTTTTTCAGTGCTGGAGAAGAACTGATGTTCTGGAGCTCTTTGTCATTTTGGCATGAGTAAATTCTATTGGACCCTTACACACTACATATGTTAATATCAATCTCCTCCTCATTCAGAGAGTACCAAAACTCTTAGCATTTTGCACAGAAGAAATGCCCCAAGAAGTTTACCTGCACAAATTAGAGGAAAAGCAGAAATTAAATACACAATAGCCAATGCTTCAAGTCTCAAAATGAAACCCCCTTTACCTTCTGTACTGGAAAATATCATTCTCAAGTATTGCCTAGCTTGAAAAGATTCATCTTTCTGCCTTATTGTGGTTTGTCTGAGCAAGTGGGAATGAGATTCTAGCAGAACAACAGCCAGCAAGCCTATCTTTAGTGCCTGTACATCCCCTTAAAAATACTTCTCTGACATAATCAACCAAGACAACCTCTGTATCATTTCTCTTGTATTATTCCCATGAAGTCTATTGCCATATATGGCCAGTGGATCAGGGAGAGCCCAGGGAAGGAGGTGCTGGGTGGTTGGGGAGGGCGGCTGGAGGCATTGCTGCTGCAAGGGCAAAGGTGCCTTGTGCAAGGGGAGCTGCGTCCCCGGCCCAGGCACTGCAGAGATGCAGACCACTCTTGAGGCCATACATCTGACCTAGGTATGATTTAAATAATTTTCCATCCAAAGCTGCGAGGAGGGGAGAGGAGAAATACTATCTAGCGGGGAAAACCAGGGACCAAGTCTCACCCTTCGTGGGTTCTGATGCAAGATCTGCTACAGCTTTATTTGTGATTTTAGCCAGGAAGTTAAAGAAAACTCTGTATTCACTGGTGGTTGTGATGGTGTTTTTTTTAATTCACATACGCATCTGTTTTTTTTACATAACATGTTGTTTTCTGTGGTGCCAGTCACACAAACATCCTCCCCTTCACAGCCACGCTGGTGTCCCCTGGCTCTGTCAGAGCACGCTGGCAGCAGCCTGGCAGCCTGGGCAAAGCTCTCACATGCAGCTTGATCTGTCACATCTCCAGGTTACACCCTAAATAACACTTGTGCAAACATACTGACCTTGCTTTGACTCACACCGAGGTACCTAAACCCATCCCTTTGCGACGACAGGGGTGTCCTATTGTCCTATTAAACCTCCTGGGAAGTTTAATAGAGTTTGGAAAGCCTTCACTGCTGGTGATGATCTGCAGTGGAGAATGAACCCAGCCCAAACGTCTTGGGACACGGTATGTTCCTGAAGCTACTTATAAACTAACAAATGTTATATGGAAATCACTTGTACCGAGTACGCACCCTTGAGCACAATTTTTCCAGTCAGTTTTAAGGTATGATCATTCAGCACTTTACTCAGCAACAAAATGGAGATAATAACCTCTTTGGGGAACACTACTTAAGGCAAGAAAGTAATGTTTGAAGTGTTTTGAGATCGCTGGCTGCAAATTCCCACAGAAAGTAAAACCAAACACACAGTGTTTACAGTTCAAAGCTCAGTTTTGTGCTGATTTAAACTGGTAAGAAAGAGCTCTGTCAGTAGTTTATTCTTCAGTAAAACTCAGTCTGCACTAAGACCAGAGCCCAGAAGATACTTATCTCTAACTAAGCTCAAGGTGGTGAATAAAAAAGATGTTTTAAAAAGACTTTTCCAAGAGACATCATGCAGTTATCAGAGACAGAAACTGGGTAGGACAACCGGATTAACAGCCCTACGAGGAGGGTTTCAGGGTCTTCGGATGACTGGATACAGTCACAACCTTGATTGTCCTCGTTCTTCAGGGCAAAAAACCCACTTACTACAATAAGTTCAGAACTGACTGAACATTGTCAAAATGACAGATGCGCAAATGTCTACTAATGCCTGAAAGACGCACTGCTCAATTACAGACCCTCAGCTGAAGAGATTGCTGCAAAAGGGCTGCACCCTGTAAAAAGAAAAGCCAACAAAGAGTGCCTAACATTAGATAAAGAAGAAAATCAAGTCCAGTACTCCAAAATTTCATATTAATTCTCATGCATGATAAATCAGGAGGCAATGCTAAGAGGAAGAGAAGGCCTTGGGACGAGACACCATGACCATTTCCTTCTCCTACTGGTCTTCTACACGAGGTTACTTCAGTACTCAATTTCTTTGGCATCTGTGTATTTTTAATATTAAGAACAGTTTTCTGTGGCCTAGCTTGAAGGTCCTTCACACAGAACACATTCATCTGTATGAATGAAGCCACTAAACAAGTATCTTCTTGTAATGTCATGTTCTTAGTAGTCTTTTTATTTTTCATATATCGTTTCCCAGACATGCTGACAAATAAGTGTAGTCTGACCAGTCCGTTGGATGTACTGTGACAAACAGGCAGATTTAAGACTTTACTTGACCACAAACGCACAAAGGCGCACACAGATGCACATATACTCAAGCATGCATGGAAAAAGCTCATTTTTGGGTCAGAGTGTGTAACTGCACACATTTTTTCATGTACATTTTTGTGGGATCATTTTAGCACTCATGTCTGGAAAATTCCACCACCCGCCATATTACTGCTATGATCTCAGCTCTAGTCTGAATTTATACTAACTACACTCCTTGCTCTGAAATCTTGACAGGCTCTTCGGTGACATCAGCTACCTTTTTTCATCAAGCATTTGTTAGCTAGTAAAACTGAAACTCCCTTTGTGGTTTCCAGTCTAGACTTCAATTTGCACTAGGTTTATCAGCTGGGGGTTTTTTGGTATCATCTTTACAAAAAGGGTCTAAAATATTTTGCATTTATTTCACACTTATCTTCCAACAGATATTTTAAAATCATTTGCTTAAGTAAACATATTTGATACAGATTACAGCTGACCTTAAAAAAGTCATCTGGTTTAGCTTTCATGGGAAAATCTGGCCCCCAAAGCGATTTTGAGCTTTTCAGAGAACCCACTGCTCCTAAGTGATAACCTGGCTCCACTGGCATGTATTGGTCCAGTATCTTTGACAAAGGAGGCATCTTATGATCTAAAAATGTGGTTGCAGAGACCTTTCTCATTGTCAGTCTCTGAATCTGCCCAGTTTATTAACTACAGAAATCAGTCATACGCGGTAGAGCGTGGCAGAGCATCCTGGTCCTGTGATTGACAGGCAGGGAAAGCTCAGACTGCTTCTCCCAAGACAGATCAGTAATCTCATCCTCAGCATAGGAACTTCCTGCATAAAGCCACGCACTATTTTCAGAAGCTTATTTTAGGTAAAGCTTGAATGAATGAAAAATAATTATTGTAACAATTTTAAAAAAAAAGATTTGTTACATTTTTAAAATACAAAAAAACCAATGTTGGTTGTTGCTTTTTCTTTCCCTCAAAAATATATTTCTTGGAAACACTGGAGCTGTTGCAAAAACTGAACATTTTTGATTAGAGGTTGCACAGGCAATTTGTACCACAAGGAACAGAATGCTGCAGCAGCTCTGAGGACTGGAAGTTGAGTGTACAGTAGTGCTGCCATGTACATAAAAGAGTTTTTATTAATAGAGAGCTTTGCAGCATGAAGGAACTAAATAAAGTGCTGCCAGGCTGTCTCCAAATGCTTTGCAGATAAAATACTGTCTGGCCATTCACCCTCGGCATGCTTGGTTAACATGCAACCTTAGAAAATCTTTTTATTTTTAAGTAGCAGGATATGGAAACATCTAGCACCACTCTGTCTGCCTGTGTGGGGAAGACTTTATGTACCATTTTGAAAAACAAAAAACACACAACAATTTTTATGAAAGTGAGTCTGATAAACAATGAATTCAGCATTACTAAACCCAAGTTTAGAACAACACAGGAAATAATGGTGCAGTTACTATGATCTAATTACAGCAGAATTCCCTTGACCGTGACTTATGATTTTCTTTCCATTCCAATCAGTGTATTTGAAACTCTGGGTGAGTTGGTGGGACACTTGGATGGGTGGCAGATTTTAAAACTTAAACCAAGATACTGATGTTAGAAGAAGCCTAACCTACATGGCTGTGATTAGTTTCTATTCAAAATACAACAGAGAGTGCGTTTTCTAAGCTAAGATACATATTTGCAGTCATATCTAACATGCACACACACATGCTGCAACTCCCCCCAAAGGTATATTCAAATATTGCACAACAGAAAATTACAGGTTAATTTTTCATTTAGTAAATTAGCCCACAGCAGAAGTGATACCTCTTAAGCCACATTTTATGTCTCCCTCTTCTGCAAAAGAACTATCTGCCATCAGGAAATTTCTCCGTGTTTAATTCAATTGTATTTGGAAAAATACAATTTATTCTTAGAAAAAAATAAGTACCATATAAGGTTAGAAGAGAGCATAGCATGGAGAATGCTTGATGAGTCTTAAAAAAGCTGAATTTCAAGGTCTTTAAACAAGTCACTGGAACTGCACCATAGTTTCCCACACTACTTCACTGGCCTCCACATTTGAGACTGGCAAAGTCCAACATAAATACTAGTAATATGGTTAGGATCTAAAGCTGCAGCCCTTTCATGGGGAATTTCCACATTTGCAGACACTGAACAGAAAGGAGTGGAAGTTGACAAAATCCCATTTCTCAGAATTCTGCATTCCCAGAGCAAACCATAACAGATGACGCGTTGCTAAATCACGAGTAGCAAACTTGATCTGACTTCGGGAAGCCGAAGGATTTGTCTCCATCCAGAGCAATTCCAACAGGTATCTCCTCAGAGATCCTTCTTCCTAAAAAAAGTGACTGTGATGTTGGTATCCCAATTTTTGCAGGGTAGCCTATGGCAGCTATGCATATACACCACTCCAAAAAGCAACCTGGGTGCCAGGGAGTTTGAACTTTCAGTTTGCTACCAGCATGCCCTAAACACCAAAGCCTTCTGGAAAATGAGCTGGAGATGAAGATGGAAGTGAATTTGTCACCTTTCCTCTCAGTGCCAGATTATTGTGCAATTTTCAGTGAAAACCAGTGAAAAAGCTCCGTAATACTGAGCTGCTGATTGCCCAAGTAGTTGCTTTGAGGCCTGAACATTAAGACTGTATTTCTGCAGTCCCAATTTAGACGGTCTGAATTTGCCTGAAAGTTGGTGTCTGTATCTCAGTTTTTAACAGCAACTGAGCAGGCAATGGCTCTTTGTGGGTGGGAGAGCTCCCGGTCAGAAATCCCCCCCGTACCTTTAGCCACTGTTCTGCCTGCTCTTTGCTCTGCACTGCCAGAACCAGGGCATCCGCTCCTTGGTGCGAGATTTTCAGCTCGTGCTTCTTCTTTTTGCTGTCTTTGGGAATGTACGTGATGCTGCAGTCGTTCAGGAGCAGCTCCATCTGGGGTTGCTGGTCCTTGGAACTTTTGTAACACTAAGTAAACGCAAGAGAAATTCAACAGTTAGGTATCACCTTTTTGAGCTTTATGGGAAAGCTGTTATTATATAGAAATGCTATTTTAAAATTTTTACTACTTTTCATGCGCCCCTTCACCACATACCACAGAGTTCACCCAATGTCAGCTTTGCATTTCTCATCTCCTCTGTAATGAAAAATCACTTCCAGACTGACGTTAATAGAAATCTTTTATTGCAGGACAGGCAGAACACAAGGAGAGCATTAAGCTTCTCTGTATTATCCTTATCACTCAACCTTGACTGTGATCAGGTAGGAAGAGTGTGATTCAGGATATCTGTTCACACGTAGCAGCAATACAAACTTGTACAGTTAATGACTGTTTACCCTGCCTGCCAGCAACAGCCCAGTGTATCAAGGTCAATCTACATCAGTGCCTACATGCTACAGCTGCAAGACACTGGCATATGTCTTACCCAGTTTTCTTTTTCTTGAGCTAAATAAAAAAAATGTCACAGTGTGGAAACGGGGCAAAGTCACACTTTTTCAGCCAATACAACTGCACAAAACTGCATAAATCTCCATGTCAGCTTACTTTGTAAGCTCCTGACTAAAACTGCATGACTCACCAAATGCTTTTTCCCTCATTAGTAAATGCTGCCAATGAACACCCATTTCATGCCAGATCACTGATGATCATAGGAATCATAGGACAGTTCAGGTTGGAAAAGACCCTTGGCATCATCGAGTCCAACCATTAACCCTACACTACAAGTTCGCCCCTAAACCATGTCACCCAGCACCACATCTAAGCGACACTTAAACACATCCAGGGATGGCGACTCAACCACCTCCCTAGGCGGTCTGTTCCAGTGTCTGACCCCCCTTTCTGTGAAGAATTTCTTCCTAATGTCCAGCCTAAACCTACCCTGTTGCAACTTGACCTACCCTGTTGCAACTTGACCCTATTGCAACTTGATGACCTGCTCCATGTTTGAACTGGTGATCTAAAGATGATGGGCTCCACATTACATCACTTCTCCTATAGACCTTGTCCTTATTCCCACCTTCCAACACATTAGCATAGCTGAAAGTCCTAAAGCTGTCACAGGGCCAGACTACAGAACCATGTTTAATTGTGTATATGAATGTTGAGTTATTTTATACACTTATGTAAATTAGGCTTTCACTTATACGACTAAGCACAAGGGCTAAAAAGGTATCTGATAACAAAGAGGTATCTGCAAATAAAGAATGCATCTGTTAGTAAAGAAGACTCATTAGTGTCTGTATACACAGAATAGTTGAGTATAGATGTGAACAGAGAAAAAGCACACAAGCTTTTGCATGTCTGCAGCAGCATTCATGTCATGATGCAACTGTCAGGAAGACAGTAGCTGTTAAAAGTGTGTCATAAACACTACAACTTAGGCTGAGCAAATATAGCCACTTTAAACCAGCCTCTGGAAATTGCTCTTAATCCTCCTCTCTCCAAAGTCCATTAACTCAAAGTTCTCTAGCTTGGTCACAGATTTTAAGTTTATAACATTAAAAAAATATTAAGTTTTCAGCCTATGAAATCTTGAAAACATATAACATTAGCCATTTTAGGAAGCAATAAACAGCATATAATTCCCTCTATATTAATTTAAATATTTTACTTACAATTATACATTACTAAAACTGAAATATTTACATATTAAAGGACTTCAAGTGAAAAACGATTCTCTACTAGAAGTTATTTCTAATGTCTAATGCTAATTAAAATATTTTGGTTTTATGATGACAGCTGCATTTATAACACAAGCAATTGCTAATCCCTAAGTACATATATCTGTTTTACTTGCCTATCTCATAAGTTAAATGTCTAAATCCTCCTTCAAACAATAAACCAATCTTGTGTAACTTGGTCGTTAGGCTCCCATTATGATTTTTTATTTTCTTAATCCCAATTACAGAATTACTGAAAGACAATCTCTAAGGGAAAAAAAAAAGCTTTTCAGACCACACAAGTGGCTAAAGGAAATGAAAATGGAAAAAAAAAACATTTCTATACAGAACAACAAACATAACTGTAGAACAAATATTGCATGACTTGAAACAAATCTGTTTCTTTCCCTCTTTCTTTTCTTCAAGCTGTTATCAGACAGTTCTGAAATCTGACATGATCCTGATATATGGTGATAAAAATGTGGACTAAGGATAATCGCATTATACCAATAAAATAAAAACTGCATCTGAATCAACATTCTTTTCAACATTTAAATAGAGAACACAAAAATTAAAGCCTCAGCAACCACTGAACTACAAAATTAATTCCAACTCTATTTTCAGAAACTTCTTACCTCCATTTCCCACACCTCTATTTCATATTTTGTGATTTCCTATACCACTATAAGCACAAGTGTACTTGAAAAGGGAACACACCAAAGCTACGGTGTACCAGCGTAGAATAATGTTCTCCAGAAAATGTTCTATCACCTGTTATTCATCTTTTAACATTTGCAATATTGCAGTAATTATTAGTTACATAATTAGTTACAACTGTTGGAAGCACCAGACAGGAAAACAGGGACTGCCTAACACCCCAACTTATTTATTACTGTAAGCATTAGTTTGCTTATAATGACACAGGAATAAGTGTTTCCCTCAATTAGCCTCTTTTCAGAAAATAGACATTTATGAGCAGACAATTTACTAACTTAACAGAATCTTTTACTGGTGCCTCCAACCAGAAAGAAACATAACGGATTTGCTTCAGGAACAAATACGTCCACTGGTTTCTTTCCTTTCAATAATGCAGCTGTGCATCATGTGAACACTGCATCTGTAATTACCACAGAACAGATGGCAAAGGTTTAGTTTGAAGTGTATATATCACCAGGGCATATGCTGCCAAGTGAATTCTCAGTCTAATAAGGCACTTTTCTCTCCAATGGTCTGATCCAACAGTTCATACACAAAGCTCCCTATGAGATATTTTTGTCCATGGGGAATGAAAGATTGGATTTACAGTTTCAGCATTTTTTTTCCCAAATGAAATATGTTAGAAGGTAAGAGGCCAGATTTTCTTTCCAATAAGAGGGAACTG
The DNA here is from genome assembly GCA_020746105.1 of Trogon surrucura. Lineage (NCBI taxonomy): Eukaryota > Metazoa > Chordata > Aves > Trogoniformes > Trogonidae > Trogon > Trogon surrucura. The sequence goes on from CM036620.1 coordinate 69,971,949, forward strand.
CCTGGGTTTAAGCTTAAGTGAAACAAAAATTGAAGTTCTAAGTGGCTACACAATAAATTTATAATTTCAGTGCTTCTCTGCTTCTTGGAGACCGAACTCTTTGATAAGGCCACTGTAGCCTCGGCCACAGTTCGCAGAATGTATTTCCAAAACCAGACTCTCGTAAAAATAGATACATCATCTAAAAGGTACACAGAAAAGATAAATAAAAATTAAAAATTACCAGTAGTTTGTTTTCTTTGATAACACACAGTAGTTTGGTCCATTGTCCAAATCGTTTCTTTCTAAGGAGGAAAGCGCAAATTTTTGCATCCTTCACCAGATCCATAGAGGCCTCCTCAGACGGCCATTGATGTCTCATTTTCTTCCCCTTTCCATCCTCCTCCTCTTCGTCATAGGATTCGTAAGAGCTGCTCATAGCATCTGAGTCATAATCTTTACGAAAAATGTAAAAACGTCAAGTTAAAACATACAGCCATGAAGTACACCAAAATAAAAGAAAATCTTAAAGTGTTCATTTAAAGTTAAGGCTTTTGAAAATCAGCCATCAACAAATTACTATTTCAGTGCTTAGTATCAATACATCAAGTTAATTGAACAAGAGATGCTGTTCCATTATGAAACTTTATAGAAGACCCACACTGACATCGTGGGCATTTTAATGGAAAGAATAAGTTGGGAACACATAGCTAGAATTTTAGGTAGTTTTTTATTACTTTCAAAATATTATTTGGCAGATACATTCACCTTTTGTAATTCCTTTACAGAGAAACATACCCTATTGCATAATGCGAAACGTAGGCACAGAAATGTCAGTATTGGTACAGCGTATCAAGAACCAAACACTGAATATGACAAAGGTCAGAAGAGTACGTTATGGGGAACGACCTACCTATCAATCCATTTCATGTAATTCTCAAATACAGCACCTGCCCTCATATAACCAACGTTGAATAGACAGTGCTGTTCTTTGTACTACATATTATGCTGGAGTTAAAGGCACTCTGCAAAAAAAATTTTGTTGTGTGCTTAGCCTAAACAGCTTAATCCTGCTCCAAGTTTGGTGACGGAACGGCAAGGGTTTTTTTTTAAGTAAACAATCTTTGTTCAGGCCTTTCATTTTCAACAGTGCAGTCAGCATTAGCAGAGCCCTCAACTACAGAACTAATTCACCATTATCGCAGAAGTTTCTCTTCCACCATCGACATTTATTTAGGTTTTATGCTCGATTTAGATGACTGAAACCCATGATTTTTTTCTTACAGCAAGTTTTAACCAGTTTCTAAAAAAATTAATTGTTGGAAGTGTTGATTGAGACTTCAAAGTAGATATTATAATTCTGCATGCTAAATGACCTATAGGTACCTCCTATGTGGCTCACAAGCAGTTCAAAGGTAGATTTCTCATTAGATGTAAGCTGTACGATCAGCAGAGGGACTCTGTGGGCACAACAGCTGCTGGTTCATCCAAATCTCTGTTTATAGGGGGATGAAAGCCAACAGGAACTTCTGCGGCTCCCATCCTCACACCATCTAATGGGATCTCTGGGGACTTGTTGCCATATCCTGCCCATTATGCTGCTCATGTTCCTCTTCTCCTTCGTTTGTGGGACTCTTGGCCAGAAGAAGAGTTTGCTGTGTGACTCACACCAAGAAGGGTGACCACCTTGGAGTACTCACATCATCTGGGTTGAAACTTTGCTATTCTTTGCCACATACTGCTTCTATTCTATGTTTCTCCAAGCTGCTGAATCGCATCCAAAACAAGGCTTTCAGGTTCTGAGACTCAAAGACTTAGGATAGGATGCACTGGTGTAACATGTTCCAATGCTTCTGATTTACCTTTTTTTGCATCTTCTGCTTTTTCTGATTATTCTAGCTTCTTTTGACATTGGCTTTTCACTCTTAACTTCACCAAAATTTTCCTCTCTTAAAGGGTGACAATCACAGTGGACTTTCACATTATTTGCAACAGCTGTAAGAATTTAGGTATATTGTACAGATCAGCAGCTTTTAATAAAATCGGTTATCAGACAAGGCATATACAGTCTTGTTTTCACCTATATGCAAGTGTTTGTAAACAAACAGACTACAGGGACTTGGGGAAGTTAGGGATATTGCATTTTCATGTCCTATATTCTTCAATTTTCTTCAGTTCCTGTTAGTCTTTGCAGATGGGATGGATGGTATGCAAGCCTCCTTGCTACTAATGATATTACAAAAATATTCCATAGGAACGTGTACTTAAGACAACGATATCTATCCAACAGTTAACAGGGTGTTTTTGCATTTCTTGTACTCTTAGCATGCACTTTGTGGTCTTCTGCATCTCAAACAATTTGAACAGCTAAGGTTACATCTTTCGTCAATACACTGCCTTGGTGGCTTATTTTAATTACCACATGACTGGATTTAGTGGAAGTTTTCTTTGAGTGGAGATATATTACTAATGGCATATTAAATTTTAAAGCAACTTTATTACCTATGGAGAACAGAAACAGAGATGATAAGGAGTCCAGCACATAAAAAAAATACAGCAAAATCCACAGGAAATGATACCATAAGTTACACTAACAGAGCTTTAAATGTCTCTATTAATGAACTTTTAAGGCTGATATCATAAATATTTTTATGGATTTGGATGGTTAAGTACAATAAGAAATCAGTTTCATATTTTGTCTTCTTTTTCCCTAGGTGATCCTTTAGCAGTGCTATTAATATCCGTGCTATTAATATTTTTCTGCCTGAGCACGGCTCTTGTTTAATGACAAAACACAAATCAGTAGTTCACCAGATTACAGGGTGTAGCAGGACCACCCTGCAGCATTTCAAGGAAGGAAATGAAAAGGGGAGTGATTCTGCTGCTCTGCTAAGACTGTATGTTCCTTCATTTGCTTTACAGAATGCGAAACTCTTTTTTACGCTGAATCTCCTAGGTAAATTAAGAGCTCCCCGATAACCTCAGTTTGTGCAGCGTACAAATGAGTAAATGATGTTCTAAGGTAACTCCTATGCATGTTTTAAGATCAGAGATATTTTATTCATTTGTTCTGGTCCAAAAAAAAAAAATGGCTATAAAACGGGGGAAGATATGCCTTTAATCTTTGAGCCATAGAAAATAATGATTAGTGATAAATCAGCCATACACAAGTAATAAATTACCGCAGCCAATAAAAAAAAGAGCAAAAAGGAAAATCTCTGCAATTCTTCGGTACATAACGTCCTGTTGACTGACCCTGTGTAAATGCTCACAGCAGTGATTTCAGCGTTTCATCAGCACACTCTCAGTATCTGTCTGATTAAGTGCATAGGTCTTTGAATAAGTATTTGGACGTGAGAAAGAGTGTTTGTGTGTTGCAGAAAGACGTTCTGGTGGTCAGCTGGGAGGAAAGCCTCTGTCTTTTGCACTGAATGTATAGTCACAAAAATACTGTCATGTGCATCAAACATGGCTTGTGGGAGCCAGGATGACTGATTTATCCCTTTCCATAATGTGTCATCAGAAATGCTGCAAACTGCATCTTTACAATAATTCCTTTTTTCTTTTTGTCTACTTCAGCAAGTGATTCAGTGCAATAGAGGCATACCTGTAGATCAGAACCAGTTTCTGAGACATCCACATTTACAGTACCACCGCTTTAGAGGGGATTACTCTGAATAATACTTAACTCTGTATTTCTGGTTCGATGCTCCCACCACCTTTATAGTTCAAAGTTGTCCCAAAGAGCAGTGGCTGATTTGGACCCTCCATTTCCAGTAGCAGTTGAAACGTGTTTATGTGCACCTAACTTAAGCTCCAGGTTGAGTTTCCTCTAAAAGGAGCCTCGTTTGTGCACACCAAACCAGTTCTGGAAACCAAAGCAATGTACAGCTAGTGAGGATAATCAGAAGCAACCCCAAATGGTCAAATCACCCTTACGACACATCACCACAGCACTAACAGAGATGTAGCTGTCAAATACTAAAAACACTGAAGGACACTGGAATTAACAATTTGTCAGAAACCAGTCTGGAAATACATTACTCACTGGAAGTGATGTACTCTGGAGCCTTCCCAGGACTAAGTGGCACCGCCTCTTCATAGTAGCCTTCAGGAAGGGAAGATGTCGGTAATGGTGGAGGCCCATTATCTGGTGGCTAAATGAAGAAAAAAAGTGATTACAGACAAACCAAGTGTTAAATTAAGCATGGTCAGAACATCTGGTCATGATCAGTGCTAATACCAACAGTTTTATAAAACCAAAGGCTGCTCTTGTGACTCTTTCTTTTATTAACTATCTCTAAAGGCAAGGCTCTGGAGGGGTGATTAGTTGTTGTTATTTGAGTAAGGTGTGTTCTGCAGGGTAGCGTTTTTTACAAGGGAAAAAAAGCCTAAATCTCAAGTTCCTCATATGTTGTTATAATTAAATAATAAGCAGAGGTTGAGATTTGAACAGTAAAGTGACTTAATTATGCTTTGAGACATAATGATACATTTTTAAGTGCATCACTATTTTTAAATCTGTCATTATTGCTGAGACCTTTACCTCTATTCATGATAAGGAAGCAGCACCTTCCCCAGCTGAGTCCTCTGGGGATATAAACGTGATAGGATCGTACTTGCCATCGTCAAGGATGGTAAAATCAAGATAACAGCCCAGCAATAGAACAAGAAATGGATTTAAGTAAGAACATAGGAAGTTCCACCTCAACATGAGGAAAAACTTTTGCACAGGCTGCCCAGAGAGGTTGTGGAGTCTCCTTCTCTGGAGACTTTCAAAACCCACCTGGACGTGTTTCTGTGTGGCTGCCCTGGGGGATCCTGCTCTGGCAGGGGGGTTGGACTAGATGATCCCTAGAGGTCCCTTCCAACCCCTAATGTTCTATGATTCTATGATTAAAAGTTCTATTCACAATACCATTAAGTTATGAAAATAGTGAAAAGATAGAGTTTGTTTATAAACTAGAAATCTAAAAGATCTATGTAGGAAAGAGACTTTTGTGCACAGACCATTTTACAGTGTTAAAGTTTATTTACTAGTATTTTATACCTAAAATAGTTTGTATTACAGCAGCAAACAACAGTCTGGCTGGACAGTTTAGAAAAGGTAAGTAGCCTAGGCTGGCAGAGATAAGGGGCAGATAATTTAGATCATATTTTCGTGATGCATTTTGTTTTCAAAGGCAAATCAATTCTTATTAGAGACAATAATTTTTAAAATGCTATTTCTTCATAATGAAAACTGAGCAACAACCAATGAAAAGTTTGGAACATCAAGAAACTATTACATGATAAGACAAATATTTCAAATACCAGGTCAAATTCTAAAATGCTTCTTTTCTAAATATAAACCTGTTTTAAATTTAAAACTGATTGCTGGGATGTTGATACAGTAACAAAGTAAATTTAGTACTCTGTGACTTCTTCCGTATGACTTTACTGTTGTATTTTCTTAACAAGTACCAAAACAACTGTATTTTATAGAACTCATTCATATTTGCCATAGGTTTTTAGTTCCATATTTTCATATCAGAGAAAGTACTGAAGTACTGAAGTCTTTTTCTAACACCAGTGGTTTATTGTATGACTACAAAAATATAACTTGTAAGCAGAGTCTCCTTTCTGCAGGAACATTCTTTTCAACACATCTCTTTTTTTCACATAATGAAAGAGATGTAACGGTGTTTGTCTGCCTTAGACTGATCCTGTCTAAACTCAGGGAATGAACAGAGATACCGAAGTAGGAACAAGTCAGGGTGGGCTTTGCTCATGGTCAGATACAGACACTACTGGATTGCAACTTAGGTGGGCTAGCAGTCTAGCAGAGGCGTAGAGCCTCCTTCTAGAAGCTATAGATGAAGCCACAGTGACTAAACGCCTCTTCTGCTATAGACCAAGCATTGCCTGGGAGTGACCTGACCTTTAATAACACGTGGCCTTAACTGGAATGAAATTACTTCTGTGGGCACTTTCAGGGCTGGATGCATCTTTGCATATTTCAAAGCTAGACACTCCAAATCTCATTACTGATTACACACCTACGCCAGACACCTAGTTCTCAACAACAGTAGCAAGACGAGTCCCACCCTTAGTGTGCTCTGTAGTTAAATTCGTATGAAGTAGGCTATTCCACTTCGCTGGTAAGTGCTTGCGTATTTTCAGTGTGCAGGAAGGCGAGGAGCTAGCGACCAAACTTGCCCTTCAGCTCATCCACCACTGACTTCCCTTTGTACACCACATAAAATCAGAAACTCTTCCATGAGCAATGGACCGATTCATGACTGAACACAGAAATTCTTGGTCAGATTGAGATTTACACTAATATTAAGTCTATATCAAATGATATAGCCAACTTCATATGTCACACTCAATTACAGATAAGAGATGGTAATTACTGTATTCTACAGTGTTAAGCAAATGACTTTTTCTAGAGAAATTAGCTGTCAAAGAAGCAAAATAATGAAAAAATATGACTTTAGTGTAGCGTCCCTGTAGTTCTGCTGAAAAAAACCCCAAAATTGCAAATGTGCACATCATCACAAAATGAATGAATCTTGCAAGTTCAGCCACTGCTGCACAACAGACATAAGGGACATCAGAAGTATTACATTCGTTCATGTTGGAAAATTGTCAGCAATTATGAATTCTTCCCTACACACCTGCACACATCAGCTCTGCATGGCCTGAACTGCTAGACACAAGAGGGGGAACAGCCTCCAAAGAGTTGGTCTTTTCTCTCTTAACGCAGGCGGGCAGAGCCTTGCTTAAATGAGTTGGAGTCAAGGTTTGCTCCCAGGGCAGTGCAGGTTCATATTGCCCCTTCATATTGCCCCTTCATATTGCCCCAGCTATATTAATATCTTGGTCTAGCCTTAACCTATTTTTCCTGTCAGGTGCATATACAATGTATGAAATTCCTGTCATTATTAAACCTAATTCACCCAGGAAATACCCATCCCGAGAGTCATTCCAATTTTGACTTGACACAGCACCAAGGTTTCAAAGCTATCTTTTACCCAGAAACAAATAAGAGGCTCCAATAAAGATCAGTGGGGGAAAAAAAATCCTTGTTTTGAGACAAAATGTTATTCAGAAAGAAAGAAAAAAGGAAATGAAACACAAATGGTGCTTGTCTGAATTCAACGCTGCTGGAGCACCAGTTACTTCATACAGCTGGGGCGGGCTGGGCTGTGCAGCCAATGTCAACACAGATGGAATCCATTGCTGAATGTACCGGGCCCTTCTCTCTGAAATGCATTTTGCAGTGCTTGCCATAACAAAACTGAAAACAATTATAAAAAAGTTTGAGTTGTTTTCCTCCCCCCTAAAAAAGGAGAAACAGAAACATCCAATATTAAATACTTTCTCATGAAAGCAAGGCTGCTTTAATATTGAAAGAAAATCCAACTCATTAAATACAAAATAAAAATATCTCACTCAACTCTGTATCATAAACAACTACATCTTTGGGGAGTTTGAGCATCAGTAAATGTAAAAAGTACATCTGAGCATTCTGGTACTATGTAGTAATACTTACAGTGCTTTTTTTTTATAAAATTGCTATTTTTGTTGTTTAATTCTTTCAACTTGGCAATTTTTAGTGGAAAAAAAAACTATAATGTCACAAATTATTAACCGAAATAATTCTTGATTCAATAACTTTTCATTAGTTTACCTGAAAACTAAAAAGGCCATAAAACCCTCAAAACTGTTCGCATATTTTATAAAAGGATTAAATCTCAAAAAAACCCTAGAACATGTGTAGTTTGAGTGGTATCAGGAGGAAAGCCCTGGCAACCTGCAAAGAAGGCATTAGCACAAATTTCTCACTTTATTTTATTTTACAACAGGAAGCAGGGGAAAAAAAATGAGAATGCTCCCTTTCAAGACAAATAATCTTGCTCCATCACAGGAATAAGAACTGAGTTAGAAGGGTAAAAAATTACCACTATTTTTATCTAATTGCAGGTAAAGGGACAAAGATGAGTGAGGCATTCTTGCCCAGAATAATACCAGTAATGCTGAAACAATACTGATGAAGGTGTTTGTCAGGTGATGGGTATGAGACCAAATAAAAGATGCTTTACTGGACACCAGGAAGCAGATCAGGTTTTAATCACACCACAGAGCCGAGATCTCTGAAGACGTCAAGGACTGGATTGTGCATGGGATGCTCAATTCCAGGCTACAGGAGGGACTGTGGATAGAAAACAAACAAATATCTCCAAATAACAAGCACTATTTGCTTGGATAGTAAAACCCACTATTCTACTGGACACTATGAAACAGACTTATTGGAAATATCGATTTTACAGTGTATCGTGATCTACACCTCTACCTGCCCCTCTGTATTCCACAGACCACAAACAAACTCTTTCCTTTCTTATCCTAGGAGATAAATTGCTTTATTTCCTCCTTCTGCCCAAGGGTACCTAGCAAGATAGGCAGAGATTCGGTTTTTAGGAACAGTCTAGCTGATACCTGCTGACAATATGGAAAGATTCGGTGTGGAGAGCAGTATGAAAAACAGAGGGAAATAAATGTCATCATGTAGGGGCCTGAGGATATAAAATCACTTCACAACCCAGTGAAGACTTAGACTTTGTAGGAAACAGAAAGAATCACCTCCCTTTACGCAATGATTTAGGACATGGAGATTTCCAGTGCAAAGCAGTCAGTACGGCCGTGCTGCAGGCAAAGGCTGCCAGCGACTCCAGGACCATGCTCGCACGTGTGCTATGAGATCAACCACCAACTCGGATCCAGGAGGGCTGTGGAGCCAGCTGCTGCGTAAGCCCTCAATGCTGAAAGCAGCAACGTGAGACTGGAAAAGCGGTCACATGCTGGTGGTACATAATAAAGCTATTCAGAAGCCAGCAGGCAAATGTGGGCTGTTGAGAAGAAACCTTGACACATGCACGTGCCATTTGCTTTGGAGCAAGCATAGACCTGACCTTCGCACAACCCCACCACATCCTCAGCCTGGAGAGGGCAGAGGGCTCACTTGTTTGTGATCCTTCTCCCCTCACGCGAAAAAATGGATGTCCAGAAAGCAAGACAGAGTATCAATGCAATCAGCAAAATTACTGACAACACATTGCAGCCAGGCTTCATTGTACCACTGTAAAGGCTGGAAATTGGGCATGCACTTGGTGAGAAAGTCTTTAGATAAAATTGCTAAAGCACTAAAGAGAAAGCACCGTTTATTGCCAGCAGTTGAGGACCTGGATGGACCTTGCATTTATTCAGGACAAAAGTACTGACTGTATGGGATGTTAAGATCATACTGAGCTGTGCAGGAGGGAAATATTACCCTGAGTGTAGACAAGCAGAAGCTTAGAAGAATTCTTCATTTGACTTCAGCTCTGTGTTCTAAGGTTATTAATTTCTCAGTTTGTCAGCCGGACCCTACAAAACTGGGAGCCAAATAATGTGAAAGAGTTCTAACAACTTGTCATTTCAGCTTCTGAGCACATCTGACAAAACGCAGCAAACCAGACAGACAGATACCAAAGTCAGCTTTTTGGAAGTGAGGAACCCTGTCAGTCCCACCACAAGGTAAAGAACATGGCTGCATGAAAAGTGTGTTGGTACAGTCCCACCGCACCACCGCTGAGTGTACCCACACAATTACAGAACACACCCCTGGGCCACCAGTGCTGCCAGGAAAAACCCAAAAAGAATTACCCAAGAAATCAGCAGCCACCATCAGACATGATAGAGGGACCAGCAACTCACAGCAACTCTACAAAGAGCTGAACTGGTAACCCACCAGCTCCTACTCCAGTGCTGAACAGATGAAGGCAAGGACGAGATGCTAGTGGAAGGGATTATCAGGTAGAGAATGAGTATAAGCACAAGCGAAGTTTTTCCTTAGGGCAATCCTGACCAGTGACTTGAGTAAGTTTAAGAACAAAAGAAGGTACACGCTTTGCACGCTGTCCTTCAGGGAGTGGAGGTACATCTGACGTAGCCCAAGAGTGCGTCTGCTGACTCAGGGGTGAATGTCTAATTAAAGGTATCACTGTAAAAGTTCTTGGTATGTAGAGTGTAGTGACCACAAACAGATCACAGCCTCAGAAAGCACAACCTGACGATGGGAAAATGTTCTGAGCAGACTTGCTTGCATTTAAAGAATGAATCAGGGCCTGCTATGGCTCCACAGTTTGATCTGAAGATTGTCTGGAGAGCATTTATACAGCAACCGCACCAGGAACTGAGTTACCATTTCACAAAATACACCACACCTGACTTTTTCTTGGATAACCCAATGATAACCCCTTCATCTAAGCAACAGGAAGGTAAAGATGGCAATGAAGAGGACCAAATGGAAACAGTAAGAAGCGAACACAGTACATCGACTGAGCAGAGAACCCAGTTTGTTCTTGCATCTGTCTGATGGCAACATCCACCTGCAGCAGAACCCAGGCATGAGCTTAAGTCTCAGTTCTCGCCATTGTATTTAATTAACATTTGAGATATTAAATAAAACTAAAAAGACTCAATGACATAATTCACCACTGAAAGGACAGATAGTTGGAAGGAGTTACACCCAACTCTATGAAGACAGCAGTGGAAATAAATTCTAGACTCCATGTAAGTAACAGAAGATCTAACAAAATAATTTAAAAGTGAAAATGAATGAGACAGAAACAAAGCCATGGTATTCCTGTATCATTCAGATTTTATAATAAAAGATTATTGCACAGCCAGTTGGAAGCATCTCTCAGACAAAACAACAGAGTTGACTTATATCAAGCAAAGAGTCTGGGTGCACCAAGAAAAGAAACAGGGTTTAATTAATGCTAGGGAACACTTTCATGCATGTTATACGAGAAAAATTAATCTGAGTTTTAAGCAGTATGGGGCCCTCGGTCAAAGGTGATTATTGTGTCTGTGATCCAAGAAATGTCTGTATTTCTCAGCAAGAACAAAATCACCTTTCTCTTCCAGGAGCTAGTAAGATCATCCAGGCACATGGCACGACAGTGAGGACAAGACAAGGCAGGACAGTGAGAAAAGTGCGGGAAACACCATTTCCACTGGAACAATCCTCTCTGAGGGCCTGAACACTGCATCAAAGATCACAGAAAGAATCTGGTAAAGCAGTTCAATCCTACTCTAAACCTCTGAGCTCATTCAGTTTAAATGCAAATTCCAGTTAAAGGCAGAAGGAAACAGCTCATTCTGGCAACTTAGACATAAAGAAAGCTTTGAAACATGGTGACATGCATTGTTATAAACGTATACTATAGCCTGAGATGGTGGGACCACCTTTCAAACTGAAATAGTGGGTTGAAGACAACTAAATGCGAGTAAAATGTTTTGTAAGTTTCAGAAAGGGTTAATATTTTATGACTCCCTGCAGTAAGAGTGACTGCACTAAATAATCAAAAAGGCCCTTTTAGTTGTTCTTTCATTAGAGAAGAACTTGTTGAGATCTGTTCAAACTGAATCTATTAGCCAGCTCTGAATGAAAAAAATGATTTCTTGTGAATTTATTTTTGTGGCTTTTAAAAATTTTCTGCAAGGAAAAGTTCCAAGGTTAACAGTATTTTAAGATTATATTTTAAGAAGAACACAGAATAACAACTGCTTTTCAGTGTTAGAAGAAAACGCACAATATGAAATAAAGATTCATAAGTGCCCACCTGAAACATGAGCCCCTTGCTTTCATTATGGCACTAGTCTCAACGGAAATTTTAAAAGAAGCTTTAAAACTGGTACTTTCTTGGTTGTTGTTCAGAGATTGATTGATGTGATTGGTGATGCATCACCTGAAAAATCCTTTTGATTTCAGGATGATTTTTCTTCTTCTCCAAGGCGGAGTCTGGTTGGAGGCCTGTATCCAGTGGAGTCCCTCAAGGGTCGGTACTGGGACCAGTATTATTCAATATATTCATCGGTGACTTGGATGAGGGACTAGAGAGTACTATCAGCAAGTTTGCTGATGACACCAAGCTGGGAGGAGTGGCTGACACGCCAGAAGGCTGTGCTGCCATCCAGCGAGACCTGGACAGGCTGGAGCGTTGGGCGGGGAAAAATTTAATGAAATATAACAAGGGTAAATGTAGAGTCTTGCATATGGGTAGGAACAACCTCAGGTTCCAGTATAAGTTGGGGAATGACTTATTAGAGAGCAGGGTAGGGGAAAGGGACCTGGGAGTCTTGGTGGACAGCAGGATGACCATGAGCCAGCACTGTGCCCTTGTGGCCAGGAAGGCCAATGGCATCCTGGGGTGTATTAGAAGGGGGGTGGTTAGTAGGTCGAGAGAGGTTCTCCTTCCCCTCTACTCTGCCCTGGTGAGACCCCATCTGGAATATTGTGTCCAGTTCTGGGCCCCTCAGCTCAAGAAAGACAGGGAACTGCTGGAGAGAGTCCAGCACAGGGCAACTAGGATGATTAAGGGAGTGGAGCATCTCCCTTATGAGAAAAGACTGAGGGAGCTGGGGCTCTTTAGTTTGGAGAAGAGGAGACTGAGGGGTGACCTCATTAATGTTTACAAATATATCAAGGGTGAGTGTCACGAGGATGGAGCCAGGCTCTTCTCGGTGACAACCACTGATAGGACAAGGGGTAATGGGCTGAAACTGGAACATAAGAGGTTCCGCTTAAACTCGAGAAGAAACTTCTTCTCAGTGAGGGTGACGGAGCCCTGGCACAGGCTGCCCAGAGAGGCTGTGGAGTCTCCTTCTCTGGAGATATTCAAGACCTGCCTGGACACGTTCCTATGTAGCATTATCTAGGCATTCCTGCTCTGGCAGGGGGATTGGACTTGATGATCTTTCGAGGTCCCTTCCAATCTCTAACATTCTATGATTCTATGACACTGTCTCGCTTCAGCATTTTCTACTAAATATCTGAGAGTATACCTGACAGGCAGACAGATAAAGGGAGGCTGTCAAATCACTTCCCCACGATAGGAAACCCATTTATATGAAACACCCCTACAGAGGGACTGTGTATATTGCAGGAAAGGGTTGGAGGAAGATGACCTATCCTTTTGATTTATATCTACAGGGGTTCTGGCATCTTTCTGGACTCTTGTTGTGGTTAAATTATTATTAAATTGTCAATATTCCAAGAAAAATAAAACATATACTCAGTTTTACTGTGAAAATCATGCAAAATAGCTAAGTGTGCTGTTTGTATTTGATTTTGTTGGACTGCACAGTGCACTGAAATCACTGTCAGATGTAATATGACAACCAAATGCTTGGAGGCTAGAAGTATTCTGTCACTGTCATGCTGTGGATAATTTATGCCAGTAATCCTCAGGCACATCTGAGCAGCAGGACACAGCGGATATTATCCTACTGCCTCGGTGCAAAATGTACTTCAAGGTAACTTGGTGACAGTGCAATGGTGGGATCCCAGGTGTTAAAGCACCACCAGCACTTCGAGCTGTGCAGAGAGCCTTGGCTCTGTTATTTCTCCAAATCCACTGCTTCTTGTCTGTCAAGAGCAGGGAAATACGATAAAAGTAGCTGCTGATGTGGAGATGGAGAAAGCATGCTAAAAGACACAAGCCCTCACAGTAAGAAGAGTCAAGAGGGGACAACCAACATGACTATATTTCAAAAACGGTGATCTCCTGCTGCGGACCCAGACAAAGCTCTGCCAACTGCTGGCACTCTGTTCCTGTGAGCAAGTACATCTATCTGAACACTGTCAGGCAAGTGGAGTTTCCAAGCTGCCCTGAAGCTCACATCCTTTATCTGGAGCTTTTACTTTGCCAGCCATCTAAAGGAGCTGTATGCACAGGCTAAAGCAAGTGAGGATTTGCGCTGACAGAAAGTCTGCTAGACCAGATGTAAGCAAAGGAACGTGCACAGAAAAAGAGAATTACTAAGAGAATTACTGAGTGCTTAGCGACTTGGTTCATTCAAGTATATGCAAGGCCAAACTTTGTCCTCAATTTTAAGACCTGGTCCAAAGCCCACTGAGTCCAGGAAAACTCTCTGGGCTTTAATGTGTTTTAATAACTGGATACTTCATTTAAACTATTAAGAGCACGTCTTTAAATAAAATTAACTTTATACTCTTTGTTCATGGGCTGATGAATAATAAAACTGATACAAGATTTGGCCTGAGCAAATATGCAAGTCTATTTACAGATTTACAAAGGAAACCTTGCACAGCACCTACCCACACATAATTCTGGCTCCTGGCACTACTTTAAGGAGTATTGAATTCCTTCCCACCCACACATCTTTACATAAGTAAAAGCTTAAACATCAATTCAGACTAAACATTTTTAAATGCAGAATCCCCTGAGTGCCATAAAGAAAAATAGTGGTGTAAATGAAACTTTAATTTCCATTTTGCTCACTAACTGATGTGCTAAAAACAGATTTTAAAACAGTACATGGTTTATCTAAAGTTATCAATTCCCACTTTCAATAAATTCCAGTGTTTCAGCAGCACACTGCGTTTCCACTGGAGGCTGAGACCACCATTAGATGTTTTTCAGCAAGTGGAAAGAAGTTTCTGCCCTGAACGGCTGGCAAAAAAAAAGTGCCATACAACATGACTTTCAACTTGCCATGTGAAGAAGGGCAACGTGGAGCAGAATTTACTAGTCTCTGGTGGGCCCAGGAGATTTCTTCTGCTCATCTACAAAAGCACTGTCTAAGAGAAGTGGCTAAGAAAGGTAGCTCAGAATTTGTGGGTCCGAGCAGTGTAATTATGTACAGTTTTTACAGAGATTGGCATTATCAGCTACAAATTCTTAGTTCGTTCGTTTATTCAGGGTAGGTTGAAAATCACCACGCAGGAGCATTAACGGAAGGGAAAATTAGATCTTGGCCACTGTCACTGATGTCCAGTCTCATGTAAAAAGAAAGATATGACAGTCTCTGATCATATCTGTTAATAATGAAATAGAGAAAAGTTTCCAAAAAAACAGCTAATGATCAATTCCATTAGTTCAACATGACTTTAGAAGAAGTTTTTAAACAATCAGACTAGGATTTGAGCTTGCCCCAGTGTTCAAAGGTCAAAAAGCCAATTGTTTTGACCTTCCTTTCTGACTCCACCTGGTGTTTTGCAAGACAGGAGCAGTCTGTCATCTTCTTCACAAATTACAACGTGCTACCACCTCAAAATAGCACCAGGCGTGGATAATGCAAGACAAGAGACTTGAGAAATTTCCTGGCTGATCTCAAAGTGGCACTGACACTAAAAAGGGAGGTGAAAATCACATGACAGCAGCAATAGAATTGCAGCAAGATCTGGGAAAAACCAGCCTCCGCCACTACGGAAAAACCAGCTCAGCTGCACCAAGATGAAAGCGTCGGCAGCGTCACGGGCAGTTCAGAGGGGAGGACCACGCTCACACTTCACTTTGCCAGGCTCGACATGGGAAGACCATGCTCCAGACCAGCCAGCTCTAACTGTGTCAACTTCCACCCTAATTCCCACTGTATTTCAGAGAAATATTTTTGTTTCTCAAAAATCCAAACTGAACTACTGCGAAAACCAGTGCTGACCTTCTGGACCCAATTCATACTTCACACCGTTTCACTCGCTGCAGCTGTAGCAACTTCAAGGGAATTTACACATTAGTGTATGAGAAAGGAAAAGTAGGTCAGTTGTCTTTAGAAAAACAACTTGAATCTTCAGAGCCAATTTATTAAACTGAACCTACATATATATGAAAGAACGAGGATCTCAACTGGCTTCAGCTTACGAAGCCAGCACCTGAAGTCTACATTTCAAAGGCATGTGCATTTTGCATGATTTTCTTGTCTCTCATCAACCCCTACCTTTCTAATATATGCTCTGTGCATCTTGAATTAAAGAAAAAAATAATTTTCAGGCACTGTTAACCATGAAATGGATTCTCCAGGTTTCACTAAATATTAATAAGACCACTTTTGCATCCATTCAAATCTATGCATAATTACTTTACAGCATCCCTTTCACTTGAATTTTACTACATTCCCTTTCTATAATGACTTCAGTATATCTCATTATATTAGCTACAATTAAAATTTAATAAAAAATCTTGTTCAGGTCACAAATCAAAAGCTGGCAGTGATTAAAGTATTCTACATAATACATGTTTGCTAGGTTTGTTTTTTTTTTTACTTTGTTCTGCAGTACACAGCATTATTCACCATCAAGACAAGATTATTATGAAAGACTGTCCAAGAGTTTGATCTGATAAATTAATTTTTATGTTCATACGGTGCTACTGGTTTTTAATTCTCTCAGAATAGGGAGTACATGCGGTAACAGAGTAACACACTAAAAGGAAGCAGAACAGCAGCCATCCAATTGTTCTGCCCTGCGACACTGCATCTGTACTTCCTGCTTCTCCCAATGAACATGGCTCTCCACAGACTGTCCTTATCACCATGCACAAAATTTTCCACAAATAAACAAAAAAGATAATTTATCAGTATTAGGGCTTAGACGGTGCTCACCTTTTAACAGGCTAAATCATTATTTGCTTATACTTCCCAAAAAAAAAACAGTGAAAAAATTTTCTCCAAATCTACTGTAAAGTCAGTAACAGAGGAGGATTAAAACTTGTTTCTAGCTTGTTCTATAATAAGACAGCTGCTCCCAACTGGAGGAATTACAGATCTTAGTCAGTATCTTTGCTACAAACATCTCCAAGAACATGCACTTATACTTGTTCTGCAGGGAGTTGCCTACCCAAAGATGGAGCACAGAAAGATACTGAAGACTTTATTTAAAAAAGGAAGCATTTTTCCTTCATTTTAAAAATCTGAACGTTCACTTTTCAGCTCTCAAGAGGGAGTTTTCTCATTAGGCTTGCTCCAGGAAAAGCTGATCATTAAAATTCGAAGAAACTGTCTGGGACCTGTGGGCTTGGCCAGGCCAACCTCCAACACAAGGCAGGTCAACTTTTGAAATTAAGATTAAGTCGCTCAGGCTGTTGCCACTTGAATTTTCAAAATTATCACTTCTCTCTCTTTTGAAAGTCACCACAGTCTCTCCTACAAACTGAACTTAATTCCCTCAACCAGAGTGAAGGTGAGAGAATAATCATTTCCATGAACGTTCCTTCCCCTAGTAAGTGTTTCTGTTAGTGTTTAGCACAAATATATCCTTTCTTGTATATATTTATATACATTTAAATTAACACTCACTAGCCACTGCTGAGGTATTTCTGGCAGAGGCATCTGAGGAGGTGCCGGCAAACTGTTGGTGACTTCTTGTTTCTGTGCATGTTCTTTTACTTCAAAACCTGTGGAAGAGAAACAGACATCACTTAACACTTTGGTGGATGCAAATGGGACATTTTTTTCCACATGTGAACACCATGTCTGACTGTTACACACCAAAACCTGGCGCTCAGTGCTGCACACAGCCTGCCTCCCAAGCGTGGTTACTGAGGCAGGACTGGAAGAATGCTGGGAATTCAGGAATTTAATCAAGCAGAACAAACACATCCTTACTCTATATGATAATGACGTATATGCTATTTGGATCAACAAATACCAGACACAGAAAAAAATTACAGGAAATCATTCTGAACTGCCTATCCATCTGGAACTGAAAGACTTAAACAGCTAAAATTCAAACACGCTGACAGGCATCTACCACACAGATAAAACCATTCATGGAGGGAAGATGTCACATTTGTGAACATCCCAATGGCACCGTACAGTGAATTAAAACATGGTCAGCCTGTGGCTCCTGCCTTTTACCACTGGAGACAAGCAACAGTTGTTGCCACGGCACATTTTGGATTGGCAAGGCCATCATGCAGCAATGAGTCCAAAATCAACTTTTATACCAAAAAAGTGGAGAAGAGGGAAGAAGAAGAGAACTTGCCTGCCTCCCTTCCTGGTAGAGATGGTGACAGCTATTTGGCCAAGCCAAAAGCACCTGTGTTCACTTGGCTCCCAACTCTGACCATGGAGCCAAAGGGCAAGTCTGCACAAGTCATGGGAAATGCAGGATGCTGTGACACCCCAACCCTGCTGCTGGGGGGACACTGCCCTAACCAACTCTCCACTGACAGAATTGCACACTGAGTACATTTTCCTACCACTTCCTACTATTTCTTCCTCTCATTTTTTTTTAAATAATCCCGTAACTGAGGGCCGGTTTAGCTCACTCGGTTGAGTGTGGTGCTGAAACACCAACGGTTGAGGGTTCGATTCCCGTTCGGTCCTCATGTGTTGCCTGATCTAGTTGAGAGGTGTCCCTGCCCATGACAGGGAGGCTGGATCGAGTGATCTCTAAGGTCCCTTCCAGCCTAGGCCATTCTATGATTCTATAATAATCTTCCAGGTGAATTTGAAAAGGAAAAAGGAGATGAATGTAAAGCTGCTTTGAGAGTCCTTTGTATCACTATTGCATCTCCCTTCCGGGGGAAAAGACGAGTGACCCACTCATTCTGAGGTTTTTGGCACAATAATTTAAATCACAGTTGATCTAACTTGACAGGAACATGATATTGTTTATTTTTCTAAATATCAAAAGGGAGATTAGAGAGCATCTCCTCAGTGTTCTGGCAAAAATTCAGTCAATGCTTACCCCTAGACTGAATGTAGCTCCTAGTGCTTAGTTTAGTTTTTAAAATAGATATTTACATAGTCAAATGAATATCTTTTGGTCAAGATCATGTAGTTCTCAAAAATGTAATCAATGATGAAATGTTTCTTGTCATAATACCCCGGTTACCCGGTTGTGAAGCCATGGACTGAAAAATAACACTGATAAAATAAACCGTCTCTAAGGGGCCACAGATTCTTCTTTCTTCCTACAAATCAAGAGGGACGTTAGTCGTGGGAAACACTCCAATTTTTTTTTTTCCAGTATCACTTTAACTTGTTCTTCTTTATGTAGAATGAATCCATATCATGACTGCTTTCCATATCCTAGTCTCCCACGCTTTCCATAACAACCAGGAATCAAATATGAAGGGCTTTTTACTGAAATAAAAAAACCAACACACTATTCCAAGTGAATTCTATTGACTCTATAGAACTAGTTTTTCCCTAGCTTTAAATTGTGTGTATTTAAGCAAGAACCTGCTCTATCGTGTTTTTTATTTCCTACCAAAATTACACAAGAAAGTGCACACTATAGGTTTACGGCATCAGCTCTATTTTAAGAAAAACAGGCAATGTTGACCGTCATATTAAATGACTAAATCCAGCAACAGTTCTTACTCCAAAATAAACTGTTTGTGTCTTTGTTATTTAGAAGAAAGTCTGAGTTTCAGAAGGAAACGCCAAGTGTTTTCTTCAGACCTACAATCCATTGGGCATGCCAAGGCTCAAGAAGAAAAATAAAGATTATATTTTTGCCAGCTATTCAGAGTAACCACTGGTTTGGATGTGGGGCAGGTTGAGGCCAGGCATCTATGACCTGCAGAACAAATCTGTATGGCCCAGTTCTCTCTGCTTGATAGATATTAAATGAAGAAAACAGTGTGTATTTGGGATATGGAACAAAATAAGGCAAAAGATTTCTAAAGAATTCCCCAAGTAAGAACTCAGTGAGTTTAAAGTGTTTTACTAAAAGCCAACCAGCCCATTATAATAATTTCCACACCTTTACAAAGAAAAACATAACTGTCTATTTCCAGATGTTATAAAGAACCGAGCCAGTTCCCAGCTGCCCAGATCCTTCATTACCGTTTCCCATTGATGTTAAACGGTTTGCTCCAGCAATTGATGCATCCTGTTGGATTCACATAGTTGAGTTTTGCAAATGCATATAAAGAGTCTGAACTCAGCATAGTCCTCAAGCCTCTTAAACTGTGCCAGAGACCCAAGAGCTCTCGTGGAGTTATGTGGGTGGAGTAAAACAACATTTTGAAAAACAGACTCCGAATGACAGTACATCTTAGCTACAGAGTGCTGTGGGTTTCTGAACCTCCTATTGCTTTTAATTTTAATGAAGAGATGAATAGTTTCAAAGGGATGGGAGTAAAGGATGTTATAACCGATAAAAAACGCAGCAGGGTCAGCTCCAGTAAAGTACACGACTCCCCAGGTAGTTTCACACGCAGTGGAAGCCAGCAGGGGATGGCAGAGCTCCCAGGGAGGCAGCTCTCCTGCCCTGCCTTGTTCCTGTGCCTGCCCCAACCTCTCCTTTGTGCCAGGGTAAGCATGTGTGTGGCCTCAGGTTGAACCAGACCGGGGAAGTGACATTGGTTAGGACTAAACCAGGGGAAAAAAAATAAAACCAAATAATGCTTGTGCTAGCAGAAGGGAAGGTGCAACACACGATGAGCAAGAATGAGTAGTCTGGGGAGAGAAACAGGATGATTTTTTTAGACACCATGCTGGTTTAAACTCTATTTAAATTGCAGTTCTATAAACTTGAGCTTATAGACATATAAAGCATAGTCCTATGAACTCTTGCTTAAGTGAACTATGGGATTTCCTTGAATTAATTCTCGTTTGAACTAGGGCATATCTTTTAGCAAAATATTCCATCTTGATAAAATGCCAGCAACAGCATGCAGACCTTACGAAGTTATTCCATTAGTTCATAGCCTCAATGCTCAAAACATGTGCTTTATTTCCACCGAAACAAACATTCAGCCATTGCACTTACTGTTGTGTAAGTCTAAGAGCTCATTTTCAGTCAATTCTTTTCTACATCAAGATTAATTATGATACCTCGATTCGGATAATTTCAAGGTATATTTCTGCAACCTTTAGTCACTTCTATGACTTTTCTTTGAAATGTCTAAATTTTATCTACTTGAACGTAGGTGTTAGAAGTGGATAAAGTGTTCCAGTAACAACTGCACTGAGCTAAGTCCTACCACTTAATATATGGATTTTGTACAGATCTTGCTAATGGATATATCCTGTAATCGGATGTAATGGATCTTGTTATAGATCCTGTTAACAGCCTTTATAACCTACATGGTAGGTGCTGAAAGGTGGAAAGCTCTGGTCCTTGGGTCTTTTTATCCTTGGCCACATCTAGAGTTACAAATTGAACATACCTAGGGAGCTGCTCTGCTATGGAGAAATTGATACCCATGCAGTTAAAATCTCTCACCTCTCAAAACCAAGATGGAGGATGATGATTTTGAACCGTCTGTCAAAAACAGAACTTTCTCTGTACTAACTCTCAAATCACACCTAGGAACTGATGGAGGTGTCACGTCAGCTCTGGTCAAACCCATGCCAAGGACCACTCCATAATTTAACAGCATAACTAATTAAGTTCTAGGATCCAGAAACATACCCAGCACTGTTTAATTTGCTAGTAGAGCTGTAGCTTTTGTGTCCTGAAACATCATCCACAATCCACAAGGAAAGGATATGACAACCCTTCTCTGTGCTTGCAAAGCTGGTAAAGCAGTGTCATCTGACTTCTTGAGGAAGTCAAGTGTTTTTCTTAATAAATTTAGTTGAAAAAATTAGAAGAAAAACATGCAGTGTCAAATCAGCCTTGTTGAGGTTATTTTGAGCTCCTGTGAAATACAGCTGTTTCTAAATATATCAAATTGCAGGTTCTCACCTCCAGATTTTGGTTTGGGGGAGTCTGGTGTATTTTGATAGGCTTTTGGAGCATGAAGCCTCCTTTTCCAATACGCAAAATTGGTACCTGCCTCCTTCCCCCAGTAGTAAAATAGGGATGAGTCTTTAAGAATGTCAAAACCGAAAGGAGAATAACCATTATTTTCAAGATTATCTCCTTGGACTTGAATCCTGTGGCAAAATTATTTCTTTATTGAAAGGGAGGAAGCACTGCAGCAAATGAGACCATATTTTTTTAGCACGGGAGAAGAAACACATCATGAGAAATGCAACTGCTCACAATGTGGCATTTTTCTTTAACACACTGTGCTATTTTTAAAAAATGTAAACACTGACAGTATTTCTGTCAAATGTAGGAGAGACAGAGGTCTTATAGCCCGGACACCACTTCATACATAAAGGTGCTGTAAGGAAATGTAAGAATACTGTTAGAAAAAACAGTGAGGCATATAGTTCGTAGAAGCTCTGTGGAAAGGTTGCTGTACACTGTGAATCATTTATATGGCATTCGGTTCCATAATCTTTTCAAGGCAAAAGCGATTGTGCAATCAAAACGGTTTCAGATAGGAAAGGGGACAGTGAATATAACTCTAATTGCAAAATGCAGATGGAACATGCTGACAGCCATTTCCTAGCTGTGGCTTGGCACTCCTGTATCAGCCAGGCACCAGAGGCCACCTCAGTATCAAGCCTATTGCTGAACTTGGGTGATCTGACAGAGAAGCAGCATGCAGCACCCACGCATCTACAAAACAGTGCTGTGGCCAGTACTCCCTGACACAGTATTTTCATCAAAACTCATAAACAGCATTGCTGCCACAAATAACACGAAGTAACCACTAAGTCAGCAGACGTGAAAAAAACTGTATCTAGCATGGAATGTTGTAGCTGGATTCACCCATGTGCACCCAGGGTACTTCCAGTATGCCTCTTGCTTTATTTACTGCTGAACACGAAGGAAAGCATTCGGAATGGCTACACTTTGTCTTCACCCTGTCTTTCTGTTTTGCTTCAATCTAAGGTTTGTCTTTAGCATTTAAAGCTATTTCACTGAGCA
This sequence comes from Trogon surrucura, assembly GCA_020746105.1. NCBI lineage: Eukaryota > Metazoa > Chordata > Aves > Trogoniformes > Trogonidae > Trogon > Trogon surrucura. The sequence goes on from CM036620.1 coordinate 69,994,480, forward strand.
CAGACTTATTCTGTGCGTTCTGCAAGTAAGAAACGCCCCCCCTGACACTGACCTTTTGATGACTGTATTCTCAGGAGAATGTTAGTTATTACTGCCTTCTTCTCCCTGACAGTGGAAGTTAGATATTCGTGGTCCAGAAGTTCAAGAAACAGGCGCAGCTCAACTATTAACTCTTCCATGGCTAAAAGAAAAGAAAAAAAACCAGAGATAATCACTTTTTCTAAAAAGTCCCATTAGAAAAAAAGGCAGAGTTAATTTTCATTTATTCACATTCATAGTTATTTTCCAGCATTTCCTAAAAATGGAAGCAGACTATTCATTAGCAAAACCAACAGAACAGTCCATTATTAAGCACTACTAGCATTTGTAGTGGTTATTTCAAAACTGACGAAGACAGCTCTTTTCCCATACCACATCATCAAGCCACCACTAGACAAAAGTAAGTGCAGGAGTGGTGACCTTATGCTTTTCTATCAGTGCCATTGGTTCCTCTCGCTTTAACAAGCAATTTTGAACTGCAGAACAAATGTAAAGTTTGATAAAGCTTCTAGACACATTGATATTAACATAAACCTTTAGGGAAAGTCTTTCTTCTTTCACCTTATTTCTTCTGCTTGCTGTGGTAAAAGAGAACAGATATTCCTTTTTTACAGTCATTCGTCTTTCTTACAATTTCCAAAGACAAGCTCCCAACCCACCACATAATTTCTTTTTACTCCTCAGATTCCTGATGATACACTTGATATTTCATCTTATGTCTATCATTCCAGACCTCAAGGCCTTCCAATTCACTCCAGAAAAAATTATACTCCTTCTCTGTAATTCCAATGCTTCTCATTATTTTTTATCAACAAACTTTACAGGTACAAACATATAAACACATTTGTTACAGCCTAATCACATGATACTTATTCAGCAGGTTTATGCTTTAGTTCTCTCACAATTCTGAGATTCCACTTCAGTGGACTCGTTATTTTTAGTTTTGGTCTCACCTTGTATAGAATAGTTCACATTGCCATACTTTCTGTATCTGATGACATTATTCTCATTAAAAGATGACGAGACAAATCTATTTCATTTCAGGGCCGCATCTAGTCCTACTCAGTCCAATCTCAGTCCTACTCTCATTCCAAACTGGCTCTACTTAAATAATTCTCTACTTAATCCCATTTGGTTTTGTAGTCTTTTCAAGGCCTAACAGGGTGACCACTACTAATCATCTTCAGACCTCTACAAAGTACATTCTTCACTGCTCACGCCCTTACCAGCTCTTCCCTATGCCTAAAACCTTTTCTGATACTTGTTTATCCAAGTGAACCTGGAATTCTTTTTTCCATTTCTGAGAACACATCTGGATGTTTTAAACAACCCTTAGTGAAGATGCATTTGTTTTATCCTACACTTGAAAACAGCACCATGCCAGGAAACCTCCAGACAGCAGCTACACGCCTACAAGGGGCTTTCGGTCACTTTGTCCCCACTGAATGCAGATTTTCCCATTTATTTGCAGATTGTACCTGAAAGTACACTCAGGCTGCTCTGGTAAACCCAAAATATTCCTAGCAGGCACAGGAGACGGTGTCAGTTTGCAATACCAAGGCACAATAAAGTCTAAACAAAGCAAGCCCTGAAGAACTACACATGGGCAAATATTTTCTGAAAGACGCCATTAGTGTGCACAGATACATACATCCTGTCCAAGTTGCTTTCTTGCGAATATGTTCTTCTATTCAACCGAGCAGCAGGACTGCCATTATATAAACTGTCCACATTTCCAGGAATCTCAAAGATTTTTACAATATACAGGCAAAAAGACAGCAAAACTGTCTACATTGCTTCACAACGTAGTTCATGAAAAACATCCCATGGCTACAGGTCGCATTTTTTTTTGCCACCACACTTGTAGCTAAGCTGCTTAGAAGTCCACCAGAAATCTGAAATATTTCACAACCACCCTATTACTTCCAGTGTTGTTCACATTATGGAACAACAAAATATATATTTGCAGCAGACAACTTTTTGAAGAAAAAAGATTCAGATTTGCAAAGCAGTAAGCGATCAGAAGACTCAGGGAGGAAACCAGAAAGAGGATCTAAAATCTAAAGAAAAAAATAATACCCAAATAATCAGCTCTTAGCTTTGTGCAGTTTTTTTTTCAATGACACACTTTAGAAATAAGATACGTATTCCATTAAATGTATAGTAGTCTTGTTTTTAAGTATGCTTTAAGTATAAGACATATTGCTATTGTTTTCAAGCGCTTTAATTAAGGAACAAATGATTTTAAAAATATTTATTTATTATAATACATTAATTTCAAATAATCATAATGCAGAGACCTTATAGCAGCCTTCCAGTACCTGAAGGGGACCTGCAATAAAGTTGGGGAGGGACTGTTTACAAGGGTGTGTAGGGACAGGATGAGGGGCAATGGTTTTAAACTAGAGCAGGGTAGATTTAGATTAGATATCAGGAAGAAGTGCTTTACCATGAGGGTGGTGAAACACTGGAACAGGTTGCCCAAAGAGATGATGGAGGCCCCAACCCTGGAGACATTCAACGTCAGGCTTCATGGGGCTCTGAGCAGCCTGATCTAGTTAGAGATGTCCCTGCTCACTGCAGGGGGGTTGGACTAGATGACCTTTAGAGGTCCGTTCCAGCCCAACGCATTCTATGATTCTATAATCATAGAATCTAGGCAGTCATTGTGAAATTTAATCAGTATAAGCTGATGACACGAAACTGGGAGGCGTGGTTGACGACCAGAAGGCTGTGTTGCCATTCAGAGAGACCTGGACAGGCTGGAGGGCTGGGCGGGGAGAAATCTTACGCGGTTCAACAAGGGCAAGTGCAGAGTTTTGCACTTGGGAAAGAATAACCCCATGTGCCAGTATAGGTTGGGGACCGACCTTCTGGAGAGCAGTGCAAGGGAAAGGGACCTGGGGGTCCTGGTGGACAGCAGGATGACCATGAGCCAGCACTGTGCCCTCGTGGCCAAGAAGGCCAATGGCATCCTGGGGTGGATTAGAAAGGGAGTAGCTAGTAGGTCAAGAGAGGTTCTCCTGCCCCTCTATTCTGCCCTGGTGAGGCCACATCTGGAATATTGCGTCCAGTTCTGGGCCCCTAAGTTCAAGAAGGACAGGGAACTGCTTGAGAGAGTCCAGCGCAGAGCCACAAAGATGGTGAAGGGAGTGGAACATCTCCCTTATGAAGAAAGGCTAAAGGAGCTGGGTCTCTTTAGCTTGGAGAAGAGGAGGCTGAGGGGTGACCTTGTAAATGTTTCTAAATATGTCAAGGGGGAGTGTCAGGAGGACGGAGCCAGGCTCTTTTCAGCGATGTCCATTGACAGGACAAGGGGCAATGGGCACAAGTTGGAACATAGGAGGTTCCACAAAAATATTAGAAAAACTTTTTCACAGTGAGGGTGACAGAGCGCTGGCACAGGCTGCCCAGGGAGGTTGTGGAGTCTCCTTTTTTGGAGACATTCAAAACTTGCCTGGATGTGTTCCTGTGTCACCTACTGTAGGTGATCCTGCTCTGGCAGGAGGGTTGGACTAGATGATCTCTAGAGATCCCTTCCAACCCCTAACATTCTGTGATTCTGTGATATTTTTCAAGTAGTTCCACAGCCATATAAATTACCATCAGTATTACTGTACTAAAATTTCTTTGCATTTTCTGGATTCTTTAAGGCAAGGGACTGTAAACAGGCTGAAAGAGAGCCCTCCTCTCTCTTCTTCACCAAAGAATAACCTCTGCCACAGTAACCCCATTTCTTTGCTGAGAACCTTCACTTCTGGGAAGGAAGAAAAAAAAAAGATGAAAGCATCAGATACCACTGATGTGCACAGTGTGCCTACCTGCTTTCAGTTATTAAAGATTTTAAGATCCTTGTACTCAGGATCTTATAATCTATCATAAACAGACAGATTGTGAAATGAGAAATGAACACAGAGCATGAAGTTATGAAGCAAAGAGACAGGGAAGCAAGATGCTGGAGAGACTCCTGGGAGCTGGCACCTGCCCAAAGCTCTCCCGAGGCCTCCTCCCACACACGTGTGGCCTTCCTCTGTGTCCTTGGAGGGAATCTGCATTGCAGGCACTGGTCAGCACAGTCCACGGACCTACAACCATCAAGTCACCTACGTTACTGGAAGCAGTTTAAGTGCCTCCAGTGGAGGATTTTAATAAAAGCCTTGGTTAGGATCGACAGAGGATGACAAGATGAAGCCGATACCAGTGAGACAATGCTTAAAAAAAATCTCAAAACCACAGCCTTACTAACACATTTGCCATAACTGGATTTACATTTGGCTTGGTGTCCAGCAATGTGGTTCAAATATCTAATAGTGCATCATAGAGGAACACAAAGCATGAGATGACTTGTTCTTTCTACCTTTGGAAGGTTACAGGTATGACACTGACTTCAAGCAAGCAGTCATAAATGCTACCTTAAAAATTTGGTATGACAACAGGATTAATTTGTTGTAAAATGGTCGGCATGAATAGTTAGACATCACTTCTTTTAGTTTTCTACCAGGATTACATTGGGGTTGCATTATTATTGTTTTTTTGGTGTGAGTTAGTAGCATCACAAACACCAACATGTAAAGGAAGTACACTTGGAATTTCACTTTACATAAATGCAATGATGTCAAACATCCAAGAAGAAAGAAGGGAAACACTGTTCCCAACTAGTAAGAAACACTCTTTCCACATATCTTATAAGTGCACATTTTTTTTTAAATCTTTGCTGCTTAAGGAGAGAACAGACATATTGCCATGAAGTACATTTAAAATATTTAAAAGAAGGAACTGAAAACTTTTTTTTTTTCTCCTCCCTGGGATGGCGACAAACAAACTTGCACATACTCAGGGGAGTTGTTGTCAATCCTTGTCTTATTTTCTGGATTAAAGAATCTTCCCCTTCCTAGAAATGTAATGATGTGCTCACAAAAACTAATGGAACTAAATAACAGAAAAATCCACATAACGCATATTTTCAGTAAGCAATCATTACTTCTGAAATGGAGAGTAAAAATGAGAGGGTGATGCAAGTCCCAAAGAAAAACATACTCCTCCAGTGAGAGATTACCCTTGGAAATCTGACATCACCACAAAATAAGAATAATAATCAGAAGGTTCTCAAAGAAGGGCCAATTTATTTGACAGTTTTGGCTGTATTCTTATTGCCAAAGGAATTACTTGTAAGTGGCAGGTGGTGAAAGGCAGGGTGGAGCCCAGGGATGGTAATCACAACAGTAAGCAGATTTCAGCTCCACTTAGGAGCAAAATCACATTCCATATTAAATGATGAGAAGTCCATTCTATGCTCAATAGGAATTATAGGCCCCTGATGGGCCGCTGCAATTTCCATGCACAAATAAAAAAACTATGATACATCCAGAGAGGTTTCCAAGACTGGCTCTCAAGAGTTTTAAAGTTTTTCAAATGACAGCACATAAAAAACTGTATACGCAAGCCAGCAACAGAATACACCAAGGTAAAAATAATCAGAGGAAGGCAATTACATCACACTGTAGTTTCTGTTCCAAGCCAGAGCTAAAACCAACTGGGACTGAAAGAGCATGATGATGCAATTATTCCAAATCTACATTTATGGGTACTAGCCTATAACCATTTTTTAAAAAATACAAAGTATTCACTTCCAATTGATTAAAAATTGTAAGAGCAATGCTGTATCACACACATGATTTAAAAGTTGCTTAAACCAAAAGAAAAGACAATGATGTGCTGATGAAAAGAATGGTCAGATTGTTTTTTGGTCACTCACAGCAATTACAGTACCTCTTAACCTTGCCATGCCACAGATGATCCAAAAGTGCTTTCCAGAAAAAGAAATCCAAATTCAGAAAGGATAACAAGAAGGATTTTTTATAATTACGGTATAGTCCATACAATGCAAACCCCAGATGAAGTAAATGCACTTCCATGCTTGCTTGTCTGTTATAAATACATGTATACAAATATGGCATATACAAACCTTTCATAGAAATCTGAGTTAAAAATCAGCTTCACATTTTTAGAAGATCCTCTTGATCAGTCCCTCCTACACCATTGAATCAAATTTTCCTGGGTTTAAATCCTCTGTTCCCTGTTTAGTTTGTCATTTATAGATGTTAAAGGCTAGAACAAGCCATGTCAATGAGATCCACTATGAGAAATCACTTAATCTGACTTTCTGTAAAATACAGGCCAAAGACTTTCATCTAGTTACTCCTCTGTTAAAGGGCAGACTTGTATTTACCTAAAGCACATCTTCCAGGAAAGCTAAAAATGTATGTTGGCACACTGAGTCCTTCTTTCACAGGGAGGGGATTCTGTTTAACTTCTTGAAGTAAATTTGATTTGATTTATGGATAAATTGATGCCAATCTTCAACATACATATATGAAACTCAGGTATGGAGAAAGGTCCAACTACAACCTAATATGAGTGAGCACAAGCACGGATACACACACACACAAGTGCTATATTTGGTAACCACTAAGAGGTTTCCAAAGTTATGGCTCAGCCTAAATCCTGCCTTTATGGTCATTTATTGCAAGGCTGTACTAAATGAAATATATGCCTAATCCTATAATAGTATTTATTCTCTTAAAACTGCTCATACTGCAATTTTATACTACATAACAAAGATGTTCTCTAACTCATACACCACATGGACCAATTTCAGTGCATCTATGTTCTCATCTCTTAAAAATCTAAGCCTCCGTATTCTGCTAGCAGTATGATACTTTCAGACTGTCTTCAGAAGATAGTTGCAGCTGGTGCTGGCTGAAGTATTAAAAATTATTCTATTTCAAAATCTGATTAAAGCCTACTAAGATCCAATGTGTAAAAACTTCTTGAAACGTACAGACTCTCCCACCCTGCCAAAGAAGCCTCACTGGCATTTGGGTAAACAAGCAACAGTGGAAAAATGAGACATATGATCCAGTTTTAATGCAAAAACAGAGTCTGAACTGAATGTTTATATCCATTTCTACTGAAATAGTGTCATCATCCTTAGTTTTCTATGTCGTCATTTGAATATTTTATTAAAAAGCTCATAACAGAATACTGCTGGGGAAACCATGTCTGTATTTCATAAAGATACAAATATTGAGACATTATGAAGAATTTAGAGCAACAAGGAGACAAACATCTTTATGAGGAAAAACACAAAGTATCTGTGACTCACTTCCACTCAATTCTACAAAGCAGTTACAAAAATACAGTCATAAATGAAAAAGTTCCTTTCGTGACTACAATATCACTATCCGGGAAAAGCATTTCACACAGAAATACACAAAATCTGTGTAATAGTCTGTTTAGCACTAGGAAAAAGCTTTACTTTTTTTGAATATGATACCAGAAACTACACATAATATTTGAAAACTGTATCAAAATCCTGTCCACCAAGAAATGAGAAGGCATGCTACTTGGAGAACACAGAGTGAAAAGACTTTTCACTATGAGAGTTTTCTCTTGGTTGCACTGGCCCTTCTTTGCTGCCCTAATAATAACAGTGTAGAAGGTGTGATGAACTCTACCTGTCACGTATGCTGAAAACCTGCCCAGAAAGTAGAGGTAATCATCTTGGGGGTACATGGTTTCACAGGGAAGAATAGTAGAAAGTGTATGAAGAAGGAGTGAAGCCCAAATAGTAGATAAAGCCCTAAAGATGGAGAATTAGCATGGAGCAAGTAAAACACTGTAATACAAAGATCATCATCAGAATGTTTTCACATAAAAATAATTATATTTAAGCCTCTCTAAAACCTCACAACAATCATCTTTTGTTTAAAACTTGGAGCTACCCAGACTGTCACAAACTCTCTTTCCAGACAGCTTGGGGCAAGAGAGGTGAAACACAGCGACTAAAAACTCCTCCTGCCTCATGCATATTTATGATCAACCTCAATGAGTATCAAGGGATCATTTCAGCCACAGCTCACATGTATTCCTCTTTTTCTTTCTTCCCTCTGCTTCAGTTTTCAGGGAATTGGCTTTTACAAAACCAGCTTTCCAAAAAAGCTATCAGAGCTCCAAATGCTGTTGTTGCAATACTTGGGTGATAAAACAAGAGGTGGGAAAACATTAAGGAATGTTTGGACAAGAAACAAGCTGCCAAAAAACCTACTCAATCAACTACAGCCATGCAATGAGTGACAGCAGTGCAGGAGTGTAATCCATTAGCATAAGGCAGATGGATAAAAGAGTTTATTTTTTAAAGTCCAGACCAGTGTTTAAACACTGCCACAGACTGGAGAGGAATGCCTCCTTTTAAGCAAGTTCACAGACTTACAGAAAAAAAGAAAAAAAGAAAAAAGAAAGAAAAAGAAAGAAAAAGACACACACAAAAAAAAGAAAAAAACACCTAATTTTTAAAAATGTAAAAGAAAAATAAGGAAATAAAGAAAGATAAAAAGAAGAAACGAAAAAGAAATGGTAATGCAGGCATTTATTGAAGTCATGTTAGCCAAAAAAACCCAAACCTACAGAAAATTACAGTGGACTTTATCAAATTGCTGAAAGGTTTCTCTAAAAGTATATTTTCCACATGAGGTTTCTCTTTGTTCCCCAAACAACTGTAAAGCAAATGAACACGGATTTCACTCCAGCTGCACTCCCAGCAGCCTGGGCGAGAGTCTCACCCTCTCGCCTCTGTGCTCACTGCGGGCATTCAGGTTGAGTTCTCTTTTCAGACTCTCATTACCTTGCTAGTGCAGAAAATGGAAATTTCTTACATTTAACCATTTCCAAACGTATCAGCTGACATCATCTCACCAGGACAAGACATTCCAGGTCTTGCTTGCTGACTCCTGCATTAGCTCAACTCCTCCATTACTCCAAACCACAAAAGATAAGCAGCCACTACAGATTTAATGAACGAGCTCCAGTTCCACAGAAGAAAAGCAGTTCTCTCATGATTTTCTGAGACAGAAAAACTGTGGCAGGAGGTGAAAGTCTGCCCCAGACTGCAAGCACCAGGAGGAGATGGGGCTCAGTCAAGGCTGAGACACCCAGCACCAGACAACGTGCTGTAATAAAAAGGAAGCGAAGAGTATCAGATCCCTTGTGAGTTCTTCACTCGGGTCCTCAGCTGCACACAGATCCCTTTTTAGGTTCCTTTCGAAGTAATGAATAATTACTTATCTAGCAGAAATATGAGACAGTAAATTAATAAAGTTAATGGAATAGAGAAACAGAATAGCAAAACAATGACAAAGAAATACAAAGATGGCAATGGCAGGAACTGCACAATATAATTTGTATTTTTTGTGTTCTGCAACACAATTTTTATTATACATGTTAAATGCCAAACAAAAACTAAAGACTGTGCTGGAATTCAAAACAGTTTTTTGTCACAAAATCTCACAGTGCTACCTTTAAAAACATGTAGAAACTTCCTCATTTAAATATTGTAACACAATGCTGGAGGTGCCTGTGAGAGTTTTAAAGAAACGCAGCTGTATGCATATAAGATTCACTGCTGTGGCAAAACACGGGCAGTAGATCATGATGGACCCTGAGACTGAGCGCGCTGCAGAGGAAGGATCACAAAATGCTCTGGAACAGTTTTCATGAGCGGATTTAGACACCACAGGTCTGATGCAAGAAGCTGTCACTGTGTCACCAACAGCCACTCAGTGAACCACAGGGAAAACACTAATTGTAAAGCCAAATATTTTCAATAATCAGAGTACTGATACACGGTGGTTTTTGTATGCTGCACTGATCAGGCAGAAAACCAGGTACCAGAACATTATGTTTTCACAGCATGAAATACAAGCCATGAATGCCCCCTTCAAATACCAGTAAGTGAAGTATCATTTTAATTTCTGAGTGCATGGTGTGCCATCATGGACAGAACCACTGAAATTAGTGAAGTTATTTCTTCATAGTAGCCTTCAAAAAGTACAATCAGATTCCTGAACCATTAGATATTGGATATTGCACACGCTTTCAAAGGAAAAATCTTTCTTATACCACCAACACTTATTCTGAAGACTTACAATGAGCTGCTTCTGCAGAAAGACCAAGAGCAAGGCCAGACACTGATGTGGACTACAGTGCTCTTAGTTCTGTTTGCCTGGATGTTCTCTTAGAGTACAATATTCTAGCAGGAACCTTTGCCTGAAAAAAAGAAGATTCTGACAAATTTATCTGACTACTGTTTGTGGGAGTTTTTTTATATACGAACTGCCTGAAGACAAAATTTGGAACTTAAAACTGAACTTCCCTCTTCAAACAAAATTAATGGTAAATCCATGTGTATATTCTAAGGACATGGAATAAAATAAGTTAATAAGCAAATACCCCTCACAACAAAACGGAAAAAAAACCTTAGTAAGAACTTTTGAGTCCTTATCTGGTGTAACTGTCATGGTTTCAATGATGGTCAACTAACTCATTGCAACCTAGGATATACATCTAACACATGTATGTTACAGAGATTTTGTTTTCATTATATGTGCTTTGAATTTATCATAAACCCAGAAAACATAGGTTTAACAAACAGTAATGAACTGCTGCCAACACCTTTCTCTCAGGCTGCTCCAGCCACTTTTCCTCTTCTATCTGATCACGTTTTCACCCATTTAGAATACAGACCACGCTAGACAGATGTACCTACAAGATCTCAGGGAATATTTCCCTCTATGGTTTTTCACTCCCCTTGGCTGCTTTCTGTTTTTTGCACATCATCCAGTTTTTCTGCATCTGGTTAACACTGCCCCATATGTTTGGAACAGGCTCCCTTCTCCCTGCCAAGCAACCTCCCTCTCTACCATGAAATCCCTCTTTCTTTCAGCAGTCCCTTCAACAATAATCCTCACATTCACCCTCACTTAACAGTTGCACCATGTCTCGTCATGCAGCTGGGTTTTTTATCTACCTTTAGGCCAGACCTTGCAAACATTTTCCCATGGTAAAAAAACCACAAACTCCCAATCCTTCTGATCGGTTTCACTAACCACCACAACAGGATGAGTTCAGAGGAGAAAAAAAAAAATAAAATTAAAGATCTGTGTTTTAGTTATTAACAGCTAAAAGGCACTACTTTCATTCTGCTTCTCCTGCCAGCAGCAGGAGGACGGAGCACTGAGGATGGGAGAACAGGCCACCAGCACAGGGACTGCCTGCCCCATCCTCCCCCTCACAGCTGGCCCTTTCCAACAGGGAGGTGATATTCAAGAAAAAAATATTATAACTTCATACAAGAGTATTTCAAAGCTCTGAGGATGTACATCCAAAATGTTTCCATTACCAGAGGCTCTCACTCACCTCGAGCCTTGGTGCATTTTTTGAGGTAAATGAGCCAATTTAGTGTTTGTAAAATGTGCTGCCACAGAACTGGACAGCACAAGCAACAACAGCTTCTCACTGTTATGGCATCTAAAAACTTGGTATCAGGCCACAGGAGAGAATAAAAATGCACTTTATGCATATCCTCAGCATATTTGCCCCATCACTGCCCACTTGTGTCAGCTGATAAAAATGGATCACTGGATCCAGAACAAAACCCTCTATTCAAATTACACAGCTACCTCTGAACATACTTCAGCAGTATCACTTGGGCAAGGCAGCCACATTTTATGACTAGGAGGATCCCTTTGTCCTCACCAGACTTCTGTCACATCAGGAATAACCTGGTCAACATAAGCTTCACCAAGGGTTGGGTGTGCCATCAATCTCATGTCTTCTATCACTGGATAAGGTCCTGGATGGCTTTTTTAACAATATTTGCCAAAAGGGGCTTCCCAGTTCTTCCCATATTCCCAAGTAACAAAGAAGATGCACTGAAAAATGTCCTTTCACCGAGATCTCCAAGACAAAAACTCAGCTCCTTCCCACAAGAGGAAAAAAAAAAAAAAAGCCTGCAAGGATTTTTAGTTTATGGCAAGTTTGCATATTTTCTCGGGTTTATGTGCTTTGTTTTTCACAGACTCGTAACCTAACAAGGAAACCACAGACTGCTGCATCTGTTGGTCTTGGTTATTATCAAAAATGTGCTGACTCTATACAAAAGTCATCCCATTGCATCATAGCACAAACAACCCGTGTCACGCCCGTGGCCGTGCGCAGATGAGCCCTGGGCAGCCGCGCTGGGGAAGGACCAGCTGGGGTGGCCGGACAGTGATCGGGCCCCATCAGCTCAGCCCCAGCCATCACACAAAGGTAAAAGCTATCGATGGCCAACATTTGCATCCTTGCCTCATCTCACCATCTGCTTCTACTGCTGCTCACTTGAAAATTAATATGGTGGTTGCTTGAATCTGAAGCTAATGCTACATCTGTCTTCCTTAGCATTACAGATAATTATTAGACTATGCATGCAACCCTTTTTGCAACTGAAATGGGGTAACAGTGGCCTCTGATCTGATAGAAACCTTCAGCAAGACAGACTAAAATGCTTCCTTTGCAATTGTAGACCCTAAAACAAATCGCACTGAATCTTCCTCCTCCTAGCCTGTGTTCACTTACTTCCCCTTCTTCTTCTTTTTCTTCCTCCCCCATATACTTTCATTGGAGCTAAAAAGCAAATTAATAAAATGCAAATCTGTTTCAAAGAACATAAAAAGGTCTTTCACAAGCAAATGTACAGAAAACTCAGGGCTGGTATCGCTTGTAAAAATTACATCTCCTAGCCTAATTTCTAGGGGCTGTTCGCCAGTTATGGACATTAAGGAAACAACTAAAATTGCATTTTATCATCTCAATCATTTATGACTAATAGTTTCCTATTTGCATCTGATTTGCACCGCATGAAGAAAAGCAGAAATGTGAGAAGAATCAAGTCTACACTGCCATAAAGTCCTTGAGGTAAGCATACGCATACGAGTCTTAATTCTGTGGCCTTTAATCTAGAGGAAGTCCCAGAGAGGTATTCCCTACACATAAATTGCAACATACTGGTTTTAGAGAAGGATTAATTTCATGGGCTTCAGGGGAAAAACTCTGAGATAGAAATTTGTTCTTGGTTTTCACACATAAGACATGCTGGAAACTGCTTACAGGAACATTATCAAATTGAACATTCTTAAAAGTCTTCTAGTAAAAATTATTTTACCCTACATGTACTTTTCATCATTCAAGTTAGAAATTATTTACAATAAGACAGCAAGCAGTCAAATCCATGCTGATAGTTTTATGGGGAATTACAAAACAATGTATGTATTAAAAACAAATAAACAAAAAAACCTTCTGTTCAAAGCAGTTTGAAAATGCAGTGAAGAAACTTCTAAGAAAGTCTGCAACCATTTTTTGTTCATAAGCTATAGTTTGAGCACTGTGGTTATAGCAAATAACCTGTTAAAACTAGAAAAAAAAAGTAAGAATGGTAAAATGCTCCATCATGTCCTACTTCTCTCCAGTTCTGCCCCCCTATTTGGAGGGGCTCACAATATATGCACATTAGCAATAAATTAATGCAAGATGACCTACTCCACTTCTTAACAGCAAGACAATGACAGACAACTGGTAAAACGCAGAAAAGGCCAGTGAAAAAATGGAACTATTTAAATAAGCCTTTGTTTTGGAGCATCTGAGAATGACAGAAAAGCGCTTGAAAAAGCCAGGCTGTCCTGTGAATAGGAAGGAGTATGAGAAGAAAAACAAGTGAGAGATGTGTGAGTGGAAGTCCATGAACTTTAACAATATGCTGTGAAGAAAATCAAAAAGGTTTATCCCAGTTAAAGCATTTGTTTATGGGAAAGATGCAAACATGCACTTGCAATAAATAGGTTTTTTTCTGTTCTCTGCTGCTTTAATCTGTTTTCCCATGATCACACTTTTTTGCCCCCATTTTTCTTAGGAGACATACAAAGAAAGGCAAGAGTAGTTTACACTTTCTCTTATTCCAGATGGCAAACTGATGACAACTGACTAGTAGCCAAATCAAGAAATGAATTATGATGAAGACATGGATTCTAAAAAAAAGTCTTTGCAAGAAGTAGGAGAGCAAATAACATTAAGTAACTTTTGGAAACTGATTTACAGTCTTAAGGCACTGTAGACCCATTAACCATTTCATTTTGCTACCACCATTTTGGGATACAAAGCAGCACTATCTTTGGTTTACAGATGGGAAACTGAGGGGGGCTTAGTACCAGAAAGGCCTTCAGAGAGCATAACCTGGCACTGACACCAAAAGGAGGAGCCACACGTCCCCTTCCCAAGCCCAGGCTGTCCTTCCTGCCTCTTTTCTGGGCTGGCACATGTGCTTGTGCAGACACAGGACAGACTGGAGCAGGGAAACGATTCAGTTTTTAGGTTCAATACCTAGTTCTGCTAGAGTAACTTTACGGTGGAACACCACCATAGGTCTACTTGTGTCTAAATTAAGGCTCCATGGAACAACATGGGGCTGTAGTCCCAAACTCAAGCTGTTTAGAAATCCCTTCTAACCCAGGTTTAGGCAACAGTGGGGGATCTCAGTATGAAAGAGTCAGGTGGTCCTTTGTGTCTGATTTCCTGACATATCTCAAGGAAAGGTAGGACACATTGAAGGCTGGTGTCCTAACCACACTGCTGGAGGAGTGTTGTGCACATCCTAAAGCAGGAATATCTGGTATTTCCCTGCTGGGGGCACCAGTGAAAAATGGGGAAAACTGCATGTTTTGCAGTTCTCTAAATCCACAAATTTGGTGTCAACATCATTTCTATGCTACAACATCAAATTAGCCCTATAGACCAAATATATCCACATCAAATGTGGAAGACTCAATGTTGGAGACAAAGGCTCAGATCCATACAGCATCTGTCTAGCGATTTCCATTAATGGCAAAGTTCGCTCAATGTCAACTGCTGCTGAGATAATCTAACCCTTAGCACATCAGAAAATCCAAATCAAGATGAGGCCCTCTCAAGATAATCTGCCTAATTGTATCCTTTTTGACAGCATTGTCTATTTTTGTCTTTGTCTTGAAATATGGATCTAAATCATGTGTCCTGGGTGCACTGGAAATTCCTTAAGGACTTGCTAAACAAGAGATAAGTTTTCCTTAAGTTTTAGAAAAGCCTAAGCCCCTATGCAGGGGCTTAGATATTTGTATTACAGAATCAGAAATCATTCAAAGCATATAGAAATTACTATTATGCTATTAATAACTTTAATAAACATTTAATTTTATAATAAATTTTTACACCACTTTGCAAAATAGGGGCAGAGCTGCCCCTGCACATGCTGCAGCATGGCTTGACCAGATGTGCAGATGCTAATAAATAATCATAACGATGATGATGATGGCAGAACCATGTAAGCGTTCATGATTTTCTCGTTTCCAGCCTCTCCCGATCTCTAACGCCAAACTGCCTCAGATGGCTGGCGAGGAGTCAGACGCTGACAGCCGTCCTGGCAGCGCTCTCAGCCCCCGGGGCCCCTCACCTAATTATCCTGACATGGAGCAGAAGGATGCTGTGTCGTTGCCAAACGAGGAGGTGCAGGTTCAGAGGGACACCCAATTTCAGCACATGATGCTCCACACCGAACCCAAGGTGTCTGGTCTGGGAGGACAATCAGAGGCCACGTTGGGCCCCCAGAACTACATTCCTGGCTTACACTAGCCTGCAGGCAAACGACTTACCTAAATGCAGGAGTAGTCAGGAAGAGGATAGGATTTCACGCCAAACCAGAGATTATTTGCAGCATGGATTAATTAAAACTACTTGGATTACACTCTTCACCCTCCCATACTGAGAAGGAATAAATGCTTCACAATAAAAATGCTCACGCACGCCAATGCATCTCCCCCACCAATGCCACCAACAGATTGTTGCATGTGCCAGGGTGCAGCCCGACCATACGTAGCTTGTGTAATTCCCCAACACGATGACACTGAAAAAAGTTATTTCACAGGTTATGGTGAAACTATATCCCACTGTATCAGCTTAGCCTAAAAGTCTGAAATGAGAACAACATGGAGAAGTAAAATGAGAGCTGAAAACTGTCATCAGATTCAAGCACACCGCATGCACAACTCTGAAATGTTCATTATAGAATTCCAAGCAAAGGTCTCAGCTCTGCAGCACAGAGAGACTATACTTTGAAATAATGAAAGAGCAAGGATGGAAGGGGGCTTGGAATAAAAGTCAGCAGGTGTGATTGTTATTTGGAAAATTCTTAGGCACTTATTCTTCAGAGTACTGCATGAATATTCATTAGGCCTCCCAGCTTAGGAGGTTTCACATTGGAGTGCTGATATCTTCCCTTTACGGAAGAAAAAACAAGGCGTAAAACGCCAGTTCCAGATAGCCCAGTGGAACTTGAGGATTGCAGTTTCTCCATAGCCTCATCAAGTCTTTTACCAATTATCTTTCTTTAAGGTAAAAGGAACAACAACTAAGTGGCTGTGGGGAAAAGCAATTGCCTAAAACCAATAAAAATATAAATGGCAAAGCCAGAGATTAATTCAGAGCTCTGAAAACTCAGTACAGTACCCCGGTCCTCTGGGAACACCACTTAAGTGTAGCAAATCACGAGCTAATAATACCACTCTTTGGAGCTCTGATAGCAGTTTCCCAAAGCGTGCTTAGTGAGGCCACAGTTCAATGATCCATGCAGCTGATCCATGGAGCACTGCTGTCAGCAGAGCTTCAAATTAAAAACTAAAAGGAAAGGGTTCACTGAGCTCTTGACATAAATTTTAGGTTCAGCAACAGTGCCTTAAAAACACTACTCTTTGGCAATTTTCAGTCAGATGGTGTTTTTCAGAAAATTATCTCAAGTTTGGAAAATAGAATTTTGCCAAGAAGTACCTTGCAAGCCTTGTATCTTTTGATTTGCAGTTGAGGACTACCAGAGCAAACACCTCCCCAAGTGCAAGTTAGGAATGGGCACCTATTTTTGTGTAAGTTAGAGAATCCACATCCTTCAGCCAAACACTGGGGTGAACAGTTTGGCTTGAAGAACCTTCAATAACATTTCAAAAACTTATTTAGAGAGGAAATGATTCTGACTGCAAGTCTATGTGGAGAGCCTGGGAAGCAGTCAAATGATATGCTATGCCCCAACACCTCTCCTCCCCCCAAAATAGAGTAAAAGGAAGGTACTAGAAGACTCAGTAGACCCGCTTCTGGTTCTTCAGGGACCCATGAGTTGCACTGAAGCCACCGATACCTCCTCTCTGTCTTCCAGATTCCCCATTATTGGACATAAAGCTAGTAATTTTAATCCTTTGTTTTGAGCGCTGAAATCCACTATAGAAAGACACTATGTTAGAGTTAAATATCATTTTATCATGTTTTTTAAAACACACGTATGAAAGCAACATGAGAATTCTCGCATATGCCTTCTAACAGTTTAATGGTTTTGCAACCATAAAAATTGAAAAGCATGACAAAAAGAAAAAGTGCTGCAAATGTAGCTAACCAGAGCATGAACCCAAGGCCTTCCAGCAAGCAATCAAACATGTCTGTCTTATTTGTTTAAGTCCTTTCTAACTTTCCCTGCATTAGAAGAACAGAAGTTGTTATTTATCCTCATTCTCTAAGGTCCCTTCCAACTTAGGTCATTCTACGATTCTATGATTCTATAATTTACAGTATATTCCTTTGAGTAAAGGACATGGGAAGGGTCATTGGTACCCTGGCAGGGTTTAATCTTCTAGGTGGTCTGAGTAATTGGGAAGTTTTTCAAAACGAACAAATAAATATGTATCCTCAAGTCTTTCCCACTTAAAAGTAAACAATATGAAGCTAAGTAACATAAGAACTTCAAGGGGAGTAAAAACAAATCAAAGAAAAAGTCTGAGGCAATACAGATGGTAGAAACCTGAAAAATGGAAACTCTAAAAAGGGGGAAATTGGGAAGAAAGTTTAGGAAGGTGCTTTGAAAAGCTGCCTCTCTGCATTTCTGTACAGGGTGCCTTAACTGTGGGTTTGCCTGATGCTGCTGGGAAAGCTCACTGTGATCATTCACCCAGGAGCTGACAACAGAAACCAAGAAATGCCCATTCCCATCAGCTACCCCATCATTCCCTCCTGCTCCTCCCCAGCATGGCCCACAGGGAGGAGCAAGCACCATGTCACTTCTCAGTGACACTCCAGAAACCCCCGATGTGCCCCACAGCACCTCCCCAGTGTCCTTCTGGACCTGCCATCTCGATTCCACACTACATCACACGTGACAAAAAGGAAAATTGAGTGAATACACCTACTTCATGTACTACGACCAGCTACATGCTGCTCACAGAAGCACGATATATATATGATTAAAATGCTTAAAAGATCAGGAAGACTTGCTTCAGAGAAAAACCAAAAACATAATCCTTTGTTAGAAAGGAAAAAGCATAAAGATAAGGATGTAAAATAGGACACTGGGATTCTATTTACTCCTCGTAATAATTAAACAGCGAGAAGATAGCAAAGGTGAAAGACAACAATCAAATAAAAGGAAATTAAACAAATTAAACAGCAAGAAGATAGCAAAACTGAAAGACGACAAACATTAAAAGGAAATTACAGAAAATTGTCACATGGAAAGTATGACCATAAAATACCAGCAAGGATGCAAAGAATATAGTTTTTGCTAATAATTCAGTATCAGTAGATAGGGACAAAGACCAAACAGGGTTATCTATTTCTCAGGGGGTAAGAAAAAACTTCCTGGTATGGCAGGCTATGCCAAGATCACCAAAGAGATGGGGTGAGGCATCCTCTTTTTGTGCATTTGTTAGATGAGGTGACCTCTGGAAAGACCACACTCAGACAAGGGCAGATAGGAGGAAAGTGCGGTGTTTGATTTGAGAGCATCTTACCAATATTTGATTTTGTCATCAGTAATTCTGTCCCTGTTTCTGCCTCCACACTTGCAGCATGCCCAGGCACCAGTGAATCAGCAAAGACAAGGGGGTAGCTGAGCGCAAGGAATAGTCTGGGTCATACTTTATTTGTTTATTATTTTGAGTGTCACTTAATTCTATGAAATTCTTTTCTAATTTGCATCTGATTGCCAAGAGCATTGTGTCTTCGTGTTTTCTTACAGATTCTGCACCTCTCAACAAGTCTCTTTTTCGCCTTTTAGCTTTGGACAGGCTGCAGCCTTATCTCTCTTTGCAAAACTTTATTTATTCTCTTTGCAAAACCTTTTTTATTGTTGGACACAAGCAGTGAGATCAGTCTCCTCAAAACACAAGTGTGGATACAGTCCAAACCCCCGCAGAGTTTACAATCCAAACATTCACTCAGCAGAAAATCCTCATTAGCTCTGTTTCATCCGTCTCCTACCTCCTATTTATTTTGGCATTATAAAAGAATATACTGTGTTCTTGAAAACAGAAGTCTCCTCTATAGTAGGATTTAGGTACATTAAAGCAGGTAAAATGTAATTTTGACAAACATTTATGTAGTACCCTGGTGGGACTGTAGCTGTTCAGCTAAGCTCCTCACCAAAAAAGAGATGCTGAACTGTGTGCAACAGCTACTGGCTTCACAGTGGCAGCAAGAGGGATGGAAGAAGCCCCATCCCAGAAATACAAAGTTTCCCTGTTTATCACACCACGCTCCTGTCAACTAAGCAGTTGTGAGACCCTCCAGTGAACAACAGTTATATATAAGCACATAGATATTAGATCATTGCCAACGGTCTTTAGGAACTTCAGAATCATTTGCATTCAGCCTCACATCCCACTCTGATGGATGCTTGTCTTGGTGTACTAGAAGCAGGAGGTGGTAAAGGGTTGCACGAGCACATTCTCAAAAGGAACTGCACGCTGTGACAAGGAGCAGGTGATCTTTCGCACTTCCTCAACAATCCTTTTCTATTCTCCTCAAGACCAGAGATTTGCAACATATCAAGCATAGAAGGCAGGATCATGGGAGGTGGCCAGAGGCCCCTTCTGAGGACCAAAGACCTATTCAGAAGTCTTTTATCAGAATAAAATATAAGGCTCCACCAACCTGAAGTACTGAGAGAGGGAGTCAGAAGGTCCTCTCATTTAGAGCTGGTGCTACAGAGCCATTTCTTTATGCCTTTCAGGCACAAGAACATTTTATTTCAGCTCAGAATAATAGAGTATTAAATGTTAAATAAAGATGCTCTGGAAACTTACCATGTAGGTTACTAGCAAGCGTGCACTTCTTAGCAGCCTTGTATATTTGGAGAGATCTTTTATTTAGGTTTTTTTTTTTTTTTCCTTCTTAAAAAAGAATTTTTTACTAAATAAACATGCACACATTATTACTCACATCCAGAAGGAAGTGTGACTTTTCAGGAAAAATGAACTTTCTGCTCAGGCAGCTTCTACTAACAGTGCAGAAGAATGAGCATACTATGAGTCAGATTCATTAGAAATAAATTAAAATCATCTGTCATAAGAAACTTCCTTTCTTCTAAACTTTTGCTCTGAAGCAGAAATCAATTTAATTTGTACTTCAAAACAAAGTAAAGACTCTGTAACTTGCACTACCTCCCTAATTGTAGTGTTTATAATGAATGTAAGTTATTTATTTTCAGAGGGTAAAAAATTAACATTCTGGTATTATTTTTGGCTGGTTTGTGCCTTTTTAACAGCAATGCATTCCATTCTTTTCAAATACCTATTAATTTTCGGCATTACAATACATTTAGGTAATTTTGTAAATGGAAAGATACCGAAGTCTGTCTTTACATCACTATCTTATGTATCTTTTTATAAATTAATCTCATTGACTCATGTTGAAATTTCCCAAAAGTTCAATGTTTTCAGCACTTCTAAGAACTGGTCCCTAATATCAGTTAAAATATCATTATATATTAACCTGTTTTGAAACTGGAGCCTCTCCACTTAATCATAAACAGCACAGCTAAAACTTGACCAAAAAATCTGCCAAAGGTGGCGCAGGAGCTGGTGCCAGTTAGGAAGATAATCTAATTCTTTCTGTTCCCAGAGCTGGGCTTTAACCAGGGGAAATTTTTTTTCTTTGGATTGTATTATCTTTAAGCTCATTTGGGGCATTTTGCCTTTGGCTTGGAACATTTTTAAAATAAACCAAAAACATCGATTTGGACGTAGCATTAGTGCCAATACCACAATGTACTACTTTTACATGGTTTAACGTGGGAAAAAAAAATACATCAAAGAGACAATTATAACAAAAGATATAGTCCTAAAAAAGCCTTCTCTTCCTTTCAGGTGAGTGGGAAATGTCACCCTGAACAGATCTGCAGAACCTATAGCAAACCACAAAGCCAACCTGAATCATCTTCGTCTGGCACGCCTGGCTGGAAAGGCAAATCCATGTTGCCTCCACTCCAGTGTGACTGTGGGCTGCTGGGAAAGGCTGGAGCTGCACTGCCCTCCACTTTTCTGGCTTTTCCCTGCATCAAGGACTAGACTGAGCAGTTTCAGAGCACCTCATTTTAGTGCAAAGGGTAGGATTCCTTTTCCTTGAGTAAGAGCCACCTCATCCTACAGCTGCACAACTGTTAGATCTCGTGCATCCCTCATGAATCCAACCAGGTCACTGGTAAAGCAATCCAGTCAGGTGCTGTCATCTTCAGGGCTGCTGATTTTAATTTTACAATGCCCCTGCCGCTACTGAACTTCCAACTGCTTTTTGTTCTGCTTGCTAATGCCTTACTCCGAGGTAGAGAATGTCTGATAGTCAAGACTATCTTTTGATAACCTGGTTTAATCACAAAATCCAGCTCTATTTTTAAAGTGTATTTCTCCATTATTTGTTCAATTGTGCTGCCCCGAATTTCAATAGATAATTTAAAACAGAGGGCAGTTAAATTTTGTGCCAGAAGCAGTTCAGCAGGTCACTCTTATTTTAAGAGAATGTTTTGCTAACACAGAGATACTGAAAACTAAGAGCTGTTTTCCTCGAACTGCTTTCTAAATAGTCTGGAAAAGAAAAGACTTCATGGAGACCTTGTAACAGCCTTCCAGTACTTAAAGGGGGACCTACAGGCAATCTGGAGAGGGACTTATCACAAGGGCCTGTAGTGAGAGGACAAAGGGTAATGGTTTCAAACTGAAAGAGAGTAGATTTAGATTAGATATAAGAAAGAAATTATGTTCTGTGAGGGTGGTGAGACACTATACCATGTTGTCCAGACAAGCTGTGGGTACCTCTCGAAGTGTCCAAGGTCAGGCTAGACAACCTGGCCAGGGTGATCAACCTGATCCAGTGTGAGGTGCCCCTGCTCACAGCAGGAGGGTTGGAACTAGATGATGTTTAAGGTCCGTTCCAACACAAACTGTTTCATGATTTTACCATTTCCAGCTGGCCGTTTTATAATAGGCCACTGTCTGTTGCAAATCACAGCCATATCCTGCTACAGACTGCATCTCCTGAGGCACAAAACTCCACCAGAGTCTGAGCCTCTCTCCTGCAGACCCCTCTGTGCACACGTCCACAGACAAAGCCATGCCTTGAAACCACCCTTTGTGCTGCAGGGCCAGT
This sequence comes from Trogon surrucura, assembly GCA_020746105.1. Classification (NCBI taxonomy): domain Eukaryota; kingdom Metazoa; phylum Chordata; class Aves; order Trogoniformes; family Trogonidae; genus Trogon; species Trogon surrucura. The sequence continues at coordinate 70,016,875 of CM036620.1, forward strand.
GCTTGCTTTTTTCCTAGAGCTGAAGTAGTTAAGGAAAAAAAAAATTAAAATGAAAAAGGTTTCCAAAAGTGAAAAACACAGTTTCAAATTAGAAATAGAATTAGACCTGAGATGTTTTCGCTGAAAGTTGCTGGAGGGTGAATGGCAGTTAGGAGGTTTGCTCCTACAAGATACTAAGCAAAATTCATGACACATGCATAATTACCTGAATTCATGCGATCAGTCACTTGTAACAGTACATGCTGCTTTTGGACTCAGTTACTCAGAGCTTAAACCCTTCTCTTGGGTCCTCAGAGGGCTGGTACCTAACTCTGGCAGGAAGGCATCCTTTCATCCACGTGCAGCAGAGCACATACTTACAGAGATTGGCTCCCATTCTCTTCTGTAATCACCTCGACCTCCCCAGGATAGCTAATGCAGCACAGTACTCCCATCTTAAGTAAACCCATCCTATCTACACTTTTTCCACCAGGAATGGGAGGTGCCTGGAGAGCCTGCGGCCACCAGATGCTGCCTGGAGTTGGAGCTGGGCAAAGCTCCCAACTGTCCCCAGTCCAAGACCAAACGGCAGGGCGCTACACGGACTCCCCCTCCCACACTCCAGGAAAAGATAAAGCTGTCCCAGTACTGCTCGTGCTCAGTCAAGGAAGGAGGCAGTGCTTGATGCCATAGGCTCTCCCCATCTCCTCTAGTCTTGATGGTTGAAAACTGCTGCAAGACTTTCATGCGGTTCAATCCTCCCATCCTATGCTACAGACTGTCCTCAGGCTTAATATGCTCTTTCCATGTCACTTCTATTAGACTATATCTGTATGTAAAAATCTGTCTGGAAGATGTATGAAAGACACATCCAATTTGTAAATCAATTTTTCCTCAGCCATCTATGTCTGTAAAAGATCACATTCTGTTAAATGGTGTAAATTTCAAAAGACATTTAATTCTACATTTTTGCAACTACAATGGCAAATGTGTGGGTTTTTAATCAGTTTAATCTGTTTAAATTCATTTAACTGAATGCCAGTGATGGGCTCTAAATTACCCACAGATCTTTCTGCAGAAGGCTCACGTCCTCAGAACAAGCCACTTGATGAACAGCCACAGGCCTCTGGAACATTTGCTGACAGCTACAACACATTGACTATCCTTTTATTATCTTCATTATGCTAATAGCCAAAAGATTGCAAAATCAGGTGAAATTAACTGAGGTTTTATTACAGCTAAGAAGACAGTACCACTACTTGTAGAATTGGATGCTCAGGGTGTTTTTGCCACATATAATATTTGCCTCTAGTATTTATTTCAGTGTTAGGAGGGAGTCAGTTCTTACATCCTTTCCATTCTGGATCAAGGTTACCTTCATCTCAAGGCTTAATTCATTCACAAACACAGCAATTATAGTGAGGGTCACTCTAATGCATCTGAAATACACCTCAGTCATGAAAACTGAAGTCTTCTTTCTAAAAACCCAGCAGGTATAGCATAATAACGTCACAGAGAACTCCAGAGAATGCTTCAATAACAGACCTCAAATGTGATACGGAGCAAAAATTTTCTAGATTAAAAAACTGCAGAAAACTCTAGATAAAAAAATGCAGCAGGAAGATACATTATTTTATTTATGTATTTAATTACACCTATTAGAAATGTATTTTCTACACCAGTTGCAGCAAAAGCATTTTACTATAGATGCCTATCAATAACTGGATGAGACTTCCAGTTCATTTCACACTAGCTAGAAACAGCCTCAGCCATGTTAATGACTTCAAGGTTAGCTGGATTTCAACTAATAACCTAAACAATTCTATATAGCCAATTACTAACCGAGTCCCTTCAAATGGACACTAACTGGACACTCATCTTTGTATTCAGAGAGTAAAAAAAAAAATTCTTCAGGAGGCTGGCAGAAAGCGTTTATCTGGCAACTGTCTGAACTAAATAGTAGATTTATTGGTTTAAAGAATAGTCTAAAAATTAGAATTGTCACGAAGTCAAACACATATAAAACTGTAATCTTATTTCAAATTTTGACTGTAATCTCTCAAATTACATGCCTGACTCAATTTTCAGAAAAGGCTTGGTGGTCGATCAAAAAGATATTCATTAAAAGGAAGTTGTAATAGAGAATAATAATCGTAACAGTTCTCAGTGGTGGTTGTATGGTCCAACTTCCCTTTCTCATTCTTGAGCATCTACTGAAAAAGTACACAGACTGTTTCACATTCTATTTAGATAAAAGTAAATAATTTATGAATAAACTGCTTTAACAGTAAAGACGTTATTTGGTAAACATGGATTTCAAGAATGAAAACCTGCAGAGATTGTCTATGATGTAAGCGCCAGTTAAAATAACTGCAGATTATATGGCACCAAAAAAAGAATAATCAAAACTAAAAATACAGCAGAAACAAAGAGATTATGGTCTACTATTATATATTTTAAATTAAAGGTTTTGAAGTAAATATAGCTCTCCTTAAGCACTAAAGGTTAGTCTAAGACTGCTCTCTTCTTTTTTTCCCTAAATTCTTTGTTTCAAATTTATGAATTATTGCTCTTTCCGGACATAGGCCCTTCTTAATGCTTTAGTGAGAATATGCTTCCTGTCCTGCAACTAAACACATGCTGTGAAGACACATTAGACTACAAAAATGATAAATTACTCACTTATCATCATAAATGGACTTAAGGAGTATATAACTTACGGCAAAATATTCATATGCTGAACAAACATTGTTTTTTCCTGAAGTTCTGTTAATTCTAAGAAAAGCAACGGAAAAAACACTTCTCCTTATTGCACAGTTGTGTTCATGAGCATTTGTTGCTTATGAAACACGTCTCTGTCGCCTGCCTTCGCTGTCCCCAGCAGATGAGATGCCTGCCCCACACACCAGAATGCCACAAGTGCATTTAATTCACAGGAATATACAGGAAGGTATATTAAACCCCAAAGATAGCTTGTGTGTCCAGTACAGCCCAGTCGCACTCATATCAGACAGATACCAGGTAAAAAGGAAACCAAAATCTCAAGGTTTTTGTTGGGTCTCAAGGTCTAACAGAGCCCAAAACAGATCATTTTTCTACTGGTAGCTAAGGAGTTACCCTTGGGGTAGGTACAAGACCAGAATTCAGTGTAACTCCAACTCTGCTTAAGCTGATCTAAAGATGGAGTAATACTACTGCATTCCTGGTGGTTTTCAAGATTTGTTCCTCAATAAATCACCGATCTGACAGGGGAGGCTGGAAATTTACACTGCAACATTTTAGTCTCAGGTTCTTCACCACCTTCCAGAGCAGACTATGTTGACATTATTTAAGGTCTCTGAAAACATTTAACACATTGCCACCTTCTTTTCACAAGTGTCGCAACACGTTGAAGTCCTCTGGTTAAAGCTACAGAAGTGGTCAGACTGCCAACATGATGCTTCAAAACATCGCATCAAAATTTTAACACAGTCTGCTTCTCAGAAAGGACACCAGAGCAAAATGACCTTAAATATAACTTCCACAGAAACGAAATTATCCAACAGCTCCTGTACAAATAGGCCCTTGTGTGCAACATCAGCTGATATCATGGTGTAATTACGCCAACACTTTTAACACATTGATTTTAAACACACAATATTTTTTTTAACAATGAGGTATTTGCTCCTTGCTTTACTCCCATCTACAAGCAGATCCAGCTATATTCCTAAAATCCTTAGCACAATACAGTGGCAGCAAGAAACCAGTACTTTGTCCCTCTGCATTTGTATATTCTTTCATTCCTCACCTGCAGCATGAGTGACAGATTCTGCTTGTCAAGAATTGTTAATACCTGTAGCCAAAAAACACACATACCAAAAAAATCTAAGGAGCAAATTCAAGAGAAGAGACAACATGTCATTTATGCCAAAATCATGTAGGCTACATTAAACGTTTGGACATGGTGGTTCACGTTTAAATACATAAGGGTGGTGAGATTTTTTTTGACGTTATTACACTCTCACAATTTTCAAGGAGTACTATGCACCTTCTTGACCCTTATATTAAGCTTCCAAACTACATCCCATACTGTCTCTCAGTTATTTCACTGAAAAACTGTTTGGGATTAGAAAACTAGTCCATAGTTAGCATTAGTTTTTCTAATTTTGTAAGTAAAGAGACCACAAATTTTTGCAATCATTTCTAAATAAACTTTTCTAAACAAATATATTAACAAAGCAGTGTAGTCCATCTCTGCCAAACCAAATTCATCTCCGTGCAAATATAGGAAAAAGTAAGGCAGCTCCCCATGGACTCCTCAAATATTATCCTTGCGGAGCATCTATCATTTGAAGGGGAAAAACTACAGGAATCTCCTAGAGAGTGAATAACCCCGAAATAGTCAAACAAAATTAGAAAAAAGATCTTACTTTTTGCAATGCTGAAAAATGTATTTCTCTTACCTCATTATTACTAAGACATTAGGATGGCTTTTCCAATACATTCCAGTGCCTTCCAAACTGCAAAACCTGCCAAATTCTTTGACTCAGTTGCCATAAAACATCTCTAAATTGCTGGAATCAGATCCAAATTTTGTTTTATAAAAGTATAAAAAGGATATGAGTAAAACCGTCGGTTGATTCACTAGTGAATGTAACATATGTTAAAGGGTTTCCGGGTCCTGTTACTCATTATGAGAAAATAGCAATCCAAATACGCAGATATATTATGGTGGCTCCAAAGATTTAGTCTCATCCTATTGTTTTTGGTAGTTTTCCCTTTCATCTAATCATCCGCATCTGGATTTTCCCTAAGTAAATCCATATCTTCCAAAACCAAGTAAACTAAAGCAGTGCCATTAATAAAAGTGTGTGCTTTCTCTGGTAGTATTAATCACACACTTTCCTCTTCATCAACAGAACAAATTAGACTACAGAGAAAATGACTCTTTGGACTTGGTTGAGCGTGGTGCTCAAACACCAAAGGTCGCAGGTTCGATTCCTGTTCGGTCTTTATGTGTTGCCTGATGTAGTTGAGAGGTGTCCCTGCCCATGACAGGGAGATTGGATTAAAATGATCTATAAGGTCCCTTCCAGTCTAGGCCATTCTATGACTTCTCAAAAATTCAGCTGTATGACGATGAAATTTGGAGTACTTTTATCCTTTGAGAAGACAACAACGTAACTTACAACTGAATTTCCACAAATGGCTAGGAAGGATCCTCAAGCAACTTTTTTATTCTTGCTCAACGTTTTTGTGAAGTTTTCTGTGAGTTTTACACTTTAAACACATCTTTAGAGGCTGTTCAGTAGTTAATACCTTGCATATAATCAACCAACAAATCATCATGAAACTTGTACTTAAATACCTGCTAAAACATGTCTTTTGCTGCAAGAACATCTGCTTTACTGCTCAATGGACAAAACTGGTTCACGTCTGTGAGGTCTATCAAGTACATGTAAGACACCTTTTGCCTTTCCAGATGGGTTTTGCAAAAGCTTCAAGGAGCGTATCTCCGGAGGTTCCCCACGTCCTTTCAGGCACATATAGGAAATTCTGGGAATGCACACGAAGATTAACAACTCGTCTGTAGCTTGGCCCCATCCTCACTGGGAAGGAGCAAGAAGAGCAGCCCACTTCTACGACCCTCTCAGCTATGAGCTTCTCTGCACACATAGACCTGCTTGCCTATACTGAAAGCAGCACCAAGCTCCACTCTGAGGTTTTCCAATGGGTTTGGGAAGTGAACGAGACAACTTCACACCTGGGCATGTGTAGGAGTGAAGTCTGTAGAAGAAGGAGCAGTTAATTTATGTGCATCGGTCCTTCCTGGAGTCTGAGCAGTCCCAGAGCTGCAGCTTCATGGGAGGTAACACAAGGCCTAACATCATTGCTTGGCACAGTTATTTTTCGGTCTAAACTAAAAGCTGGAATTACAAAGACAGATATGAAGCAAGTTAAATTCTTATTACAGCTCGTGATGTTCATGCAGTGTGCAATTGGGTCTTCTGAATTTCAGGAAGTGTCTTTTAGAGAGTTCAAGTTCAGGCAGTGTCGGGGGAGTGATGAGGCTGTTTCGACCTCATTTGCAAGGAAAAACATTTCCATGCTTTTTGTGTCAGTTTTCAAAAATGCAGAGGGTTGTGTTTTGGGTTGGGTTTTTTTTGGGTAATTTTTTCAACTTTCAAACAAAGACTAAAGTGATTTATTGCTTTGGAGGACTGGGTTGAAGGGAGGTGTTTTTAACAAACATCTCAAGATTCTCTTTAAAAAATAAAACCTGCACTCTCTTCTGTCCTATCACTTATGGGGTTTTTTTTGCCTGCACATGGATTTTTTTAAATTATTTTTGGTTCTTTTTTATTTATTTGACTGTGCTGTAGAATCAATATTTGAATTGTTTTGCTGATTGTGTCCTTTCCACAACATAGTTTGTTTTTGAATGCTCACCACCCATACCAAGCTGGGTTTAGGCAACAGCACAAGGATCTTCAGGATCTCACTCAATATTCAGTATTCCTCTCCCTAAGGAGTGGTGGTGTCAAATTTCAGCTTTTTCTTTGTATTTTCCCTTGTCATGTGTCTCCATGTGTTTTTTAAGGCACGATTTAGGCAGATTCTGTTTCTCTGTGGTTCAGAGTAAAAGTGCACTTTTAGTAAAGACAAAGAGGATGACAATAGGGAAAGAGGAAAGAGCCAAAGAACCAAAAAGGGAAAAATACTAGCAAGCAGGGTGTAACTGCTACTCCAAATCATCATTTTCAGCCCAAAAATACTTATAAAAGGTGGAATCTTGGTCATCATCTCTTTTTGGTTTTGTAGCTAAGTGATTATATTTAACACAGCTTGAAGCTAGTCATGTTTATACAAGTGCGTGGGTCTAACATGGAGAACCCAAGTCTGCCAAAAGTAACTGAACCGTAAAAGTCACTGAAAGTTTTCATGTTACACCAGAGGAGGAGAAACACAGATATTGGTGCCGTATTGTAACAAGACAGCTGAAGAAGAAAGCTGGAGATTTGCTGGTCATGTTTTGTTAGAAATGTTATTTCCACAATACTTTAAAGAAAATCTTTTTTATATTAAAGCCACTTCTAAAGCCTCGGCCATCAGAGGAGGCAGGATGAGGCAGCAGAGGCAGGGAGGAGGAAGGACAGATCGTAACCCCAGGGTGAAATGTCCCCCTGGTTGGAGGCTCTCCAACCTTTAAATTATAAATATAAAAACCATTCCTTTAAATGCTCATTTGGATATTTTCCTCCTAAAAAGCTAGGCTTTAATAATCACAGATTTGTACATTAATTTGAGTGGGCTGTCACTTGTAAGTCATACCCTCAGAAGCAGCATCTCATCAGGATGAGTGGTGGGCTGGCTCAGGCACAATGATGTCCTCTCATCAATGAGGAAGAAGTGCCAGGCACTAAAAACTGAAAGAAGAGGGACGGTAAGTGTGTCCCAGTCTGACAGCAGCTTCATCAGATGGTTTAGTTCAATTTCTGCCCATTTCAGAGGCAAATGGGAGAGAGGGAAAGACTGCTGCCAAGAAGAGGTGACAAAGCAACTAATCCTGCCGCTGCTATCAAAGGTGAAAAGTCCATGTCAGTTACGCTAAGAATTATCGAATTCCATTTCAACGCAATAAAAGAAGAAAGGAAAAAAAGAACAGAGTAATTCCAAATATAAAGTTACAAGGAAAAGCTTTGGCTGAATATGAAATTGTGATTGGAGAAGACAGAACTAAAGATATGGAAGTGAGGCAATGGTATTTAGCAGTTAAAGCTTCCTCCAAGAGGTCAAAACCATTTTGCATTAGTTAGTTATTTTATGACCATCACACTCTACTTAAGATGGAGAAACAGAAGCTGTCAGGTCACTGCCTGAAGAGAGCTGCCAGGAAATGCAAGCTACCCTCATAAAAAAAAGTTCTCTACATCATTAAGAATTAGAACGAAGGAAAGCCATTACTAAAAGACAGAGGAAAAACTGATCTTTTGGATGTGAGAGGGTTAGAAAAATATGAGAAAACACACAACAAATAGTTTGTCAATCAAGGAATATGGCTGAAGGAAACACTGAGGAAGTGATGCTGTTCATCACTCTCATCCAAGCTGAGATCAGCCCTACCTATCTCATTCCTCATGGAACTCAGTCCAACCTTTGACCTCTGCTGGCAATCAAGTCCAACCTTCAACCACTGTTAACATTAAATACAGAGTGTTTCTAACGTGTGCTATCAGTCTCCTTTGCTGAGTTTTAAACCTATTCTTTTTCTGGTTTTGGCCACAGAAGGCAGGGGATCACACTCCCTTTCTCCTTATAGCAGCTTTAACACATTTGAAGACTATTACCAGGACTCTCCTCAATTTTCTCTCTGCAAAACTACTTAAAATCCCACCACAAACCTCTCACAGGTTGCATCGTGCATCCTTCAGATTGTTTCTCCTGCTTTCTTCTGAAATCTCTCCAATAGTTCATATCTCCCCTGATGTACAGTGTCTCACATGACACTATTCCAGCTGAGACCTTTGTGAGGTTATCTAGGCCAGGGGATCATTTCACATCTCTTCCAGACAACACTCCCAGAAAAAACATCTGCCTGGTTTTCTGGCAAAGTCACGGCATCAGCCCTTCAGACTTGGCCAAGGTGTGGTTGTCACATCCACGCATACATTTGTTTTACTCTTGGTGTAGGTAATGCAACAAAATGAAAGATACCACTTACTTTTGCCTTAAATTGTTTCTATCACAAACAGGGCAGGGATGCCACGCTATAATGATGCTGGTCTTCAGCCTCTGCATAAGCAACACGAAGAAAAAGACTTCAGGGCTTCATCACCAAATTTATCACACTAAAGACGAAAAACGAATGAGGAAAACTCACCCAAATTGCCCAGAATAGTAAATCTTTTGTCATCCGGGCATGAGGCAACATGACAAAATAGCTGCGAACATCCCAACTGGCAGCTGTCTGAAGAAACAGCTTTGCTCTGGGTTCAGAGACCCCCTCCCACAGGCCAAGATTTCAGAGAAGACCAGCTAACTCTTCCTCTGTGTCATAAAGTCAGTTTTATGAGAAGTGGAATGATGGAAAGAGGAAGGATTGCAAATGGATGATACAAATGAGGTGCTCAGGAGTTCAGTAACAGCCTTCAGCCTGGACTTGGATAGTTTTCTGCCTAAGCAATGTTTCAGTAACAGTGTTAGCACTAGGGGGAAGAACATGACATAATCTATCACCTCCTGATATTACCGCACATCATTTTAATCAGAGAAACAGTCTGTGTCTGCCTGAAGTATTAACAGTGACAATATTTACATAGTCCAGCTGACCTTATCCTTTCATGATAAAAAAGGTTATGATGAGCAAACATTGCTTTGCTAATATGACAAATTAGTCATTAGAATTGACACATGACAAAGCCTAATTATAGACTGGAGGTAATAGGCTATAGGCTCCTTTCTGTCTGTTCTAAATCATTACAAAAGTTCAGGCAGGAGGAAAAAGGCAGAATATTTAACAGATGAGACATTATACATGCCCTTCAAAATCAGCTCATCTAGAAAGAATGACACGAATCTCTCAGGGCTTGGACATACCTTGGCACAGCTGCCAAGGATATCGCTCTCCCTATTCCTCACACAGGGAAGCTGCACAGGTCTTAGTTCAGCTGATGAACCCCTGGGGCTTAAAGAGTCAGGTTAGTGCAAAAGATCCCTATTTGTGGTTGGTATTTAGAAGCCATTTGAATCACAAGTAGTTCAGTCATGCATGCGGAGTGTTAACTTCATGGCCTCAGAGCTCTTAACCGAGGAGGGTCTGAAAGGCTTACCAGTGAAGAAGCCTGTGCAGAGCATCAAGTGACTGATCTTTTCCTAAGGCCTTCCTCTTCTGTCTTGTTAGTTTATCACGATAGAATTTTCACAGGAAGTATTTCTCATTAATGATTTAGATCTAATCATGCTGAGTGTTGTTTAAGTAGGAATAAAAGTTCTAAAGAAATCTGTCTGATGCTTGTCAAGGAGTAGCAGTTGTTTAGACACTAGCTGTAACATATCATCCAAATAATAAACCTGGAAAAGACAGAAGAAGGTAATTTTGACATTGCTAAGAGTTTAAATTCAAAAGGTATTCATCTACTTCTCTTCAGATTGGCATCAGAAAAATAATATACTCTGTGAGAGGATGACATGTACAACTGAACATAAAAAACCCCTCCCGTTGATCCTGTCTCCACTTCCCTTCTTCCAAGATGCTCACCAGGTGCTTCCAGCTTAACTATTTCCTAACTAGAGAACTTAGAACCTTAGGCCAGGGTGAATAATCTCCTTAAAATGAATTACCAGTTCTCTGAGAAAACAGCAACTAGTCACTTTCTGAAATACTGACAGCACAAGCGAAAGAGGCACGTACAAGTGTGCAAATATGTTTGTATTTCAAATTAAATGTTTATTTCTGCTTTTTTCCCTCCCTGCCTTTCCTGCAAGCTGTGGTTTTACAAAAAAAAAAAGTTAACATGTCTGGGCTGCTGCTGAGAGGGGCTGATCTTGTCATTAGCACTTTTAGGCCATTGGGTGAACCAGAGGAGGGCACAGAGCCAGCGCATCTTGCGCCTCTGGGAGATTCTGACGGTGCTGAGCAAGGGCAAGAACAAGGGAGGGAGGACGAGTTGATCCAACTCATTTAGTAGAAGCCTACCTTTAGACTTAAAGCTGTCGTGAAATAATGTGTTATTTCTGGTGCAGATGTCACACAATGACCAGCAGTGGAAGGAACCTCTGCACGTGGTCTAGTTCTATATATGTGCGTATATATGTGTGTGTGTATCACAGAATCACAGAATGTCAGGGGTTGGAAGGGACCTCAAAAGATCACCTAATCCAACCTCCTGCCAGAGCAGGATCACCTACAGTAGATCACACAGGAACGTGTCCAGGCAGGTTTTGAACATCTCCGAAGAAGACGTACACACAGACGCTCACATATACATATGTATATACGTGACTTTCCTCATGTCGCTGTGAGTGGAAGCACGACAGCTATGAGGAGGCGAGTGGTGGGAGAAAACCTCTCCATCTCCTGGGTCAGGCACTTGGAGTAAGGCAGGAAGGCTGCAGCTAACCCCAGCTCCTCAGAGACCAGTCCCTATTCCTGTGGGGTTTCATCTGTTTACATGCAGGGCTGAGTAGCTATGTGGAAGCAAAAATAAGGAATCTTTCTTTTTATGCAGTATACTCAGCTTCTTGGAGCATGCATGGCTCAGACAGAGAAATTTCAGGCTGCATAGACCCTATTGTAACAAAACACCTGAAGGCAAAACATGGTATTTATGAAACACATAAGCTAAATACTTCTGTGTCTTGTATGTGAAATACACCCAGGCATTCTAAACTGCTGAAATTACCAGAGGCAATGACAGCAATAGCCTAAATGTTATACTTATTTTCAAATGAAAGCAATAGCTGCAAGTAGGCTCACATTTAGCTTTCTCCTCCCTGGGGCACTGCATTCCTAGCAGGGGTGTTATCCTGCACCTCTGTGGAAAGCATTAGCTGCTCTGATAATAGTGCAGCTCTGTGCTTTTTTAAAGACTACAAAGCAACAATGCAGAGCAGTAAAGTTCACTCTGAATATTTCTGTGAGAATTAAACAGTTCAGTCATATTTCATGTTTTACATTAGGGACATTGTTTATTTTCCCTTCAGAAAATTTGGCTTAAGGTCAATAAATACAAGATCAGTAGAGAGATATTTATTTATTTATTTTTAACAAAAATAATGAAGCAGTGGGCTACCGCACCTACCCTTTACTTTTTATCCTTTTACTTAAAAAATTTTACTTTACTGATAATTAAAAAGAAGAGGCTGAAACTGGATAAGCAAATGTTATAATGGAAGAATGCACACAGCTATCCACATCTTGCATTTCAGGGGTAATTATTTAATTTTTTAACATATTTTAATTCTCAGGCCATTGTTCTCCAAGTGAAATGGAGTACAATACAGTCCTTTCAACACTCTTTTTTTCCCCTAGAATTATGGTTCAGCCATAGTATTCAACCCTTACAGAAGCAGTAAGAATAACAGAAAATATACACATATTCTTACACTGCAAGATGAATTGAACAAAACTATTGGAGAAACAGTTGACAAGTATTTTGATTTGTCCTGAAATGTAACGACCAAGAGAAGTCAGTAATTTTTTTTAAGTACTTCCTGCAATTCACAAGCAGCATGGCAAATGAACACTGCAAATAAAAAAGTAAATAAAATTAAATAAAAAACAATAACCAACCAAAAATAATTCATACCCTTTAAGGATGGAGTATGGCAAGATGGAAAGCTTTGGTACTTCCAGTACACGAGAAATGTATCTGAAATAGTAGGAAGAAATCTCTCCCGAAGGCTTTCAGAAGCGCCTTGCAATGTGTTACACGTGCTATTTTATTTCTAGTTGCTTATCTATGGGTGTCGGTTACACAGTGCAAATCCATGCAGAAATGCTGCCGCAGGAGACTACACACATATGCATTCACACACAGTTTAGGTAACTGTGTCTTTCCTATCCCACAGCTAAAGCAATTCATCAGCTGGAACCATTGTCTAGCATTGCTTAGGGTGCCTGGTTCTGCAGCAAAATCCCACAGCTCCATCATGGAAAAGTGGGCAAGCTTGTCTAAAATAAGAAAAAAAAAATGAGGTCCATGGGAAAGACCTAAGGAATCAGAGTGCCAGTGATGAGGCAGTGGAGTGCAAGGGTAGACATCGATTTGAGTGTCATTTCACAGCACAGGCTTCTCTCAGCCATCCTCTACTGACCCCAAAAGAGCACCTGGAGTATATATTTACATACACACACACACACACACATATATATATGTACATATTCTGTAGGACATTGCTAGTGGAATAGAATCATAGAATCATAGAATGGCCTAGGCTGGAAGGGACTTTACAAATTATTTAATCCAACCTCCCTGTCAGGGGCAGGGACACCCCTAGATCAGGCAACACATGAGGACCGAACGGGAAGCAGAAAGGGGAGGCATGATGGTCATGTAGTAAGAAGCTGGGGACAATTCTCCTCAAATATGTTTATCGTCGACTAATGAGGCTGCTTAAAGAAATAAAATTACATGTTTCCACCCTTTTGAAACTAAGAGACTGTGCTCTCTTGACATAGGCTTATTGAACAGAGTATGGTTTTATTCCAGAACTATACTTGCAATTCACTTTCCTAGATAGATGGGTCAGATCTCACTACTTTCCAGGTGAGAACACTAGGTGCAAATTAGTTTTGGGTAAAGAAGTATTTATTAATATCCTTATTAAGCAAAGATGTATAAGCACCTATGTACTATATGGTTGCAGATACAAATCAGCTTCTTCCAAATGGAGGTCAATAGTGAAAGAAAGGCATCTCCAGAAGGTTGTTCCTTGCACTTAAATTCTTAATCCCTGCCCAGTCCTTTAAATTTTGTTGTATCTAAGGTCTTTATCTGTAAGAGATATCAGCATTTCTCTGGGTAGTAAGGTAAGGAGGGTTGTGTGAATATCTACAACAGATCTCTTCCTACAGGCATCTGTAGCAGCTTGTGGTGTTTCGGCAGGGATCCGGATACAGTTCCGGGGAAAGCACAGAAATATCTACCCAAGCCTGATGCCCTCATTTAGCTTTATCTTGCCTTTCTGGTTAATACAGAATGTTAACATAAACTCCAGCTGCTCAGTATATCATAAGCCCTTGTAAAGAACATGTAATTGCATGTGTGCCTCAACTAAACAGCAACCACGTGGTGGTCTACACTGGAGTGAATGTGATGTGTTTACGAATAGCACTTTCTCATAAATGCTCTACCTCTCCAGCTCTTAATAATATTTAACTTATCTTACAACAAACATTACTTAGGTAAAACAATACAGCAACAATCATCACGTTTTAAACAATAACGAATCCTTCTGGGAGGTCACCTACAACAGGCAGTACAAGCAAGATGTAGCCAGAGAGTAATTATTCAGCCTGAAGCAGAGGTGAAGAGCTACATTCCTTATAAACATATCCTAAACTATTTTTTAAGTCTTTGAACTATTTTTGAGACTCAAAGAGCAACAGAAAGTCAGACAAAGGCTGATACCAGTAAACAAATGTCAACAGGAAAAGAAATACAGAACAAGGGTTATGTACAGCCTCTGCCGTGGGGCTGAAGTTAACCCCAGGATGAAGGAGCTTCACACGGAGCTCTGCATCTTCTAGGTCTGAAGTTTTATTCGACATCCTGGCACATTAATACACATCTTTAAGTCTCTGAGTTTTCCCATTGGCTTCAATGCAAACACACACGTGTGTAAAGAACTTTGCTTTTTGGGTCTCATGGGCAAAACCCTATTTTCATTGGTGTCCATTTCCTACTGGAGTCATCTGAGTGCTGCTGCCTGTTTACAGTTTACAGCCATCCCTACGTTCTGTGGAAATTATTGCTCTACTGTACTACCTGAGAATGATAAATAGATGTCATATATATGATGTATTTAATAAGCTATACAATACAGTATGTAATAAAACCTCAAATAAATAAAAGTTTGGCCTAAAAACACCCTTTAAAGAGATCAGCTTGTATTACAATACTTTATATATGGATTTCTGCTAAGCAAGACCATATTTTGCAATTATCTATATCTATACTTCCTGTCCAAATTTGAAGTATACTTACGAAAAAGAAAATCGGGTTTTGGTAGTATATTCAAGCCATGGGTTCTCCCTGGACTTCCTGTCAAAAATCCCAAATCCCTGACATTGCTCAGAGGTAGGATTCATATTTAAATGGATTAGTAAATTATTGGGTAAACCCAGATGCTTCTGCTTCTCAAAAATTATGGTCCTTTTCCAAGGACACAAGCAACAAAATTTTCACAAATTCCAGCTGTAGTTTCCCAGGTGATGACTCCCAAGCCACTATACATTTCTTTTTTCAATTTTCCTGTCTTCAGAACTTATTTTTCTGTGCTTTGACAGCACATTTTTACTTTTTAAATTTTCAGCAGTGGTAATCAAACTAATTATTTTGGGTTTGGTTTTTTTTTAAGATTAAGAATCTCAGTCACCCAAACACAAGACATCTTAATTAGTAAGGCGTATATATACAAGTAAGTCTATGTAAATCCAAAGAACAATCATTTTCTTTTAAGCCTTCTGAATATATTCTTCTACTTCACAAGAATTACTCATTTTATAGTGTTTAAAGCAGGGAGGCAGACCATTTCAGCTTCAGAGGTGACACTCCTCTGACTGAAAGCCAACGCTTAAAACGCAGTCATCTGTATCTCAGCTAGCTGCCCTAGGCTCAATGCACAGTCAATGGAGAAATTTAGACTTCCTAAAATAGATCAGATTAATTACATCCTAGAGAAGCAGTTTTCTATACCCTGGTTGTAAAGGAAGTCTACAGGGAAGGAGCTCAGCTGTAGACCTGCTCTCCTGTGGGTGGCTCGCGTCTGGCAGGATGTGTCCCACGCTAAGTGCCTATCAGCTTTCACATGCCTTTAATTTGAAAATATGATCCCATGTTTGCTAAAGAGAATGCGAACAGGAGCTTTCTCATTACAGTAAAGCCATTTAAATATTGTTAGAAAGTTATCTGAATAGTCATGTGTTGTACTCACACACAGTTAAGAGTGCTATTACTACTATCATTTTTACGGCACCAGTAAGAGAAGTATTTTCTGAAGCACATATTAACTGGCACCATTGGGAGCCACAGGGGAGCTCACAGAGTCTCCTTGATTTCTGACTCACTCAGCATGCACATGAGGCTGCTGTTACAGGCAGGACTTGTGAACATATGATGGCACTTAGCTTCATGTTCCCATTTTTTCAATACAGATGGTCTGAGCAAGTGCTTTTCTTAGTGCCTTGCAAGTACCAGTAGCTGAGTCCTAATTTAGAAGCGAATAGATTAAAACAAACTGTTCCTCCTCAGTTAGAAAAGCGCATTTCCAAATGCTAATCTTCAAGATTAGTAAATATAACATTACTTCATAAAAATGCATTCTCATTTCACTCTAATTTCAGCTTCCTCCTGTCACAGCCTCATTATGGCTCTTCTTCTCCCAGCCTCAAAACTCTGGTGTGAAAAACATAACAGATTTGATGTACGAATGAAAGATCTCATCTCACTGTCCCAAGAGAAGGGAGGAGGGAAAGAAAGTACTTCTGGTTCATAGCTGTCACTCGTGTACCACAAACAGGCAATACAACAAGCCACCACAAACCGAACAAGAATTGTTGTAACCAACAGCATGGCTGTTCCTTCGAGTGCCATGGATATGGAGGGTGAGGGTTTGCACTGCACTCAGGACCTTTGCTTTTCCTCACCTACCAACACCGGCTCAGCCACATTGATTTTGCTCCAGCCCTCACAGTACACTGAATAATGCAGTTATATATCCCATCACTACTCTTCTATATCCCATTACTACTCCTCTACACCTGATGTAAATAAGCATTGACGCATTTATTTCACAAATGGAAATCATTCTTCTCTTCAGTCAGTGTCCGGGCTGGTTGCCCTCTGCTTCACCTTGCCTTTGGTTGTACATGTCAAGCTGGATACTGTCCCTGAAGGACAGTGATTGAAAATAAACTGTAATTAAATCCCCTATCTAGTTTCTACTCATGGTCTTTTGATAAGAAAGCAGACCCAAACAATTTCCCATTGGCAAAACTCTGTATTTGGGCACTGAAAATCATCATGCTGAAGTATCTCAGTCTCCTTTCTTACAAGGGGTGGGGGGGACAGGTGACTTTCACATCGTTCGTTTTCTACAGCAATCTGTCAGGAAGCTGACTCTATCATAATCTCTTGCATGAAAATTCACAACAGATGCAGGTACTCAATCAAATACGGAGTAAGGCAAGGCAAGGCAAAAAAAAAAAAAGGTGTTAGACAATTACATAGAGGATAGGGTACCATTCAGTGACAAGTGCATGCTAAGTCAAAAAAATCTCTGCTATGTGCAGGCTTCTGATTAAGAACAAGCATAAACATAAATAATAATTAGTATTCTGAGGTAGCAAATTTACAAGTGAAGTGATTTCACTGTGGAGAAAAATCACTTTAATATTTTTGAAGTCCAGCAGAAAGACATCTTCGGACAATGCAGTTAGATTGAGCTCACCCTACACTGCCAAGTGCTCTGCATCAGTCGATGCTGTTAGATGATCACTTGGAAATGTATTTGGAAAAGCAGCTATCAGACACAACCAATACACCACTTGAAATTTTCCATTCAGAAGTTAATAATTTTAATCTGGAAACTGATAGCAATCTAATGTAACAAGTATTTTAGCAAAAAAAACTACAATAACAATACAGCAAAAGAGTGGTGACATATTATTTATTACTTCTCTTACAGAATACACAGTCCTTTCCTTAAAGATTGTGATAATGGGTGCACATATGAGGAAGGTAGAAAAAAACCCAAACCTCTAGGAAGATAAAGAAGCTAGGGCAATACAAAGCTACCCAAATCAATCCCTTTGCTAGTCTTCCTATGCATTTTGCAGTTGTTTAGCCAGTTTAATAATGCCATTTGTTAGCCCTCACACTTGGAACAGATGGGATGCAGCCCTCTGATCCTTAAATTAAAGAACATGCAACTTTATGCTGACAAAGCTTTTAATTATCCAGGACATACAGTCTACCACCATTAGAATTTTAATTCAGTGACATAATTCTATGGTGCAATCAGATAAAGAAAGGAAAATAATGGTATCCTCAAAAGCTCAGATTCTAGTAATCTTTGCTACTAGTCACAAGCTGGCAGACAAGCTGAACGTAAAACAAGATAATGGCAGCAGACAATGAAAATTTTCACTCAAAGGGCTCTCTGCTGGCGTTCAGTGATTTCCCAGCAGTCCTATTATTAGGGTCCCAAGTCCCTGATCTTTCTCTTATTAGTCAATGACAAAAATTCACTAGCCTAGAGGCAGAGGAAGAGGCATCGTAGGCATGGATGCTATTTCTTAAGCACAGGAAGAAAGAGGCATCACTCTGTAACACCAAACTAAAAAATGAATAAAACTATTAAATGCTGTATTAGACTTACTACAGCATAAATAATAATTCCATATGAAAATGCACTGTGCATGTGAACTTAGCAACCACTGAACATTTATTTTTCCAGGGGGTTTTCATCATTCTGTTCTTAGCAGTCTGAAATCGCATTTTCCCCATCTGCTTTGGACAACTTCCACTGGTGGAATATGCTTCCTCCTTACAAAAATCACATTGGGAAGGGATTCTCACTTTAATAAAGAAAAAATGAGAAAAGGAATTTAACGTTTTCTTAGGTAGGCTTACTTCAGAAAATGTCCAATAATTATAATTTTGCAGAATTATGTCACTAATAATGATTTCTCCAGTCCAAGGCAAAAAACCTTCTTGTCACACCCTTTGTCTGCTTTCATGTAGTTACACCCTGACAGACTCTATTATCACAAGGTGCAGTTGCTCAATATTACTTTGTGCCATTCTGAACTACGCAAAAAAGCTCTTTATTATTGACTGTAGCAAAAACACCCTGTGAAGTGCTACGGTACACACAGAGCCATACTTTGTTCCACCCCTCGTAGAGCTGGTAAGAGCCTTCTAGAATTATACGCATATTTTTAATTGCTTCATTGCACTGGGTGCAGCTGAACTGAATAGGGGAAGGATTATTTTGGCAGACTACTATAATGAAGTGAACAGACCCAGGATGGTCATGACCCCCTATAGCTGACCCTGTGAATGCAATCAAAGAAAAGTGCACGTATGTGCGGAGAGTCCCAGCACGTCTCACATCAGTGAGGTAACTTGTACAGCTCCACTCCACTGGCTTACTGGGAGAGGAGCACAGTCTGTGATTTTAATAGCAAATATAGTCTAGCATTACACGGCACTGCTCACGTAAGGAGTACAGGGCTGGAGAACATCAGGTGAGGAGCTTGCCTGACCGAAGGGGCAGGTGAGCCAACCCTATGAACTGCAGATCAAAAGGGGTGCAACAAATGGTCTGATGGATATTATTTCATCATTATTTCAGAAATTAAGTTTACCAGGTAGAGTAGATAAATGCTTTTTTAGATAAATGACATCTGCCATTTCCAGTTCCTTCTCCCTGTCCCATCTTATGAGGTTTTTCAATTTTTATGAATTAATAGCATTTAAAGAGCTGCTCTAGGATACAAGTGCTCTGTAAGTCATTGATGATGGCTTGTTAGAAGGGCACAGACTTCTTTGGCTATATATAATAGCTCAAGCTGTAGCTTGAGCAAGGGCACATTCCTGCTATAATGTGCATGGGCAACTCTGGTCTTGGCTTGGGCAGATGACTGGATCATCCAGCTGATGCCTTCTGGACAACAGCTCCACAGTGGCACCTGGGAACACTGCATACCTTCAGTTCATATATCTTTACCTTACATTTATTTAGATCTTGCTCTGGGTTGCCCAGATTCTGATTCATGGAGGAAAGCACTTAGACCTCAGTAGGAAGCACCTCTTCCCTACAGCAATGTATGGGGAAAGGGCTGGACTTTTTTAGAAATACTGCTTCCAAGTCACCTCCCAGAAGGAAAAAAAAGAACTTAACTAGCATAAATGCAAAGACTGAGACTACTTAAAGTGCACTAAGGTTTGATCCCTGTTTATCAGTATTTTTTCTTTATTTGGTTGTTCTTTTAAGCTGGCAGAATGACAGCCCCAGAACAGCTGTTTTTTTGTAAGGCCTGGTATGTCAGGAAACCTAGCCCCAAGTCTCAAAGATGAATTTCACCCTTTGCTCTCACAAAGTACAATAAACTTCAGGGCAATCTGAGTTTGCACTTAGATCTTGGAGTCTGTTGATGAGCTGACCATCAACAAGAAGGGAATTCCCAAGTGCAAGTACAGCAGAGCTAGTCTCGTAACACTAAAAAGATATTACTGTGTTAGGAAAAAGAAGTTGAAGGAGTTGAAAAGGGTTGAAGAAGTCTAAAAATCCCCAAACATCATGCCGCTTCAAGATAGTTTTTGCTTTGCCCGTAATTTAATCTATATTTCAGTTGTTTCTTTGGAGTAGACAGTCACATGGGCCTTCATGTACTTGTAACTGCCCTTAGGTTGTAGAGAGTGCTACCATTTATAAGGAAGCCTTCTGTACAGCTTATTTTTTACACTCAAATTGCTTTAAAAGGTTGCATAGTTGGATTACAAGCAAGAGAATGGGAAAATGAGAGATCTAGAGAAGAAAAGGTCAAAGGGGTGACGGCTCTCAGCAAGATTTTCCACATATGCAAAATCTAGACTCGGCTTTTTGTAAACAATAATAAAGGAGAAGATCCAAAGGGATGTGAAGGAAATTGCAGCACTGAGAGCCTGTGAGGCTCAGTCATTGCAGACACATGGGAAGAGGAGTCACCAAGAGACTAATAGGGACTTGAGTCAGGTTAAAATTAACTGTTGTGTCTTTTTGCACACAGTTTGATCCAGATCAGCTCTGGGAGCAGGCTCAGGATGTGGTTGTCACAGGGGGGAAGATGTCTTGGTGGCTCCAAGCCGCAGCAGCGGAAGTCAGTGGGAGGGCTCCTTTTTGGGGCCAGAAAGGCTGATGTGGGGTCAGCACACGTACGCACCTCCCCAGCTGAGTCCTGCCCGCGAGGGCTCCCGCTCAGCAGACCGGCGTCAACATGCACACAACCCCAAGCACTAATCTCACCAACATCAAACAAGATGATTCATTTATTTAAATCTGAGAGCTTGCATAAACACTTCTCTGAGCTCCAGGGAAAGAAGTGCAGGAGACCAAGAAGCTGCAAAAAGTGCACCAAGGACAGCAGAAAGTCCCAGAGAAGATGAAAAGTTCACAAGCCACAGGAACAGACAAACTTTCCCAGAGAAGCAACAGCTCTTCCTTTCCCCAGAGGGCACTTGTTTTGTTTATCTGAGGTTTCTTGGTGTGTGCTCTCAGCTGTCTGCATGTTTGGTGACTTGTTTTCATTAATTTCTGCAGTGAGAGACTTTTAGCGTTTTCGATTATTATTTTTTTAAGGTCTCCAACTGTCTGTGGGTTTTTTTCCTTTTAAATGAGACCTTACTTGTTAAATTCTTTTTTTTTTTTCCAGCAGAATTAACTAACCTTGGAAATAAGATTGTTTTTGTAACCAGGTGGGGTCCCACCCATCTGCACTCAGCATTATTCACACTGGCCGTCGTCCAGAATTTTCCTCAAGACTGTTCAGGGTGGATCTCATTCCTGTTAAGCTCAAAACAAAATGTCGTGGCCTGACCTAGCCTCTGCCTCCTTTTGGCAATCCTAGTTCTTCCTGAATGACCCACCATGCACCCATCATCCCCTCTCCAAGGAAACTCGCAGCTTTTCATAGTCCTAATGGCAAACACATGGCACATGCAGGGGGATCAGTCCGAGGAAAGAGCTCTGTACATCCACACAAGCTCCCCAGCCTAAATACCTTTTCCCCCTCTCCATGAAGCAAATCTTTCCATTTTCCAAAAGCTATTCTTTGATAACGTTGTGTGTTAACAGCAGAAAATCAGTTAGCTTCTAACATTTTCAGGTGGTTATTTTCTTCTGTCTGTATCTCCTAAAGCCACCACCAACATCCAGTAAGTAATTTACTCTATTCCCTAGCACCAACTTGGCTTACAAGAATAAATCCCACTCTGCACAAGGGCAGTTTCTTTCCATTTGATCTATGTTAAGCCTCAGCAGCAGAACAGCATCAAAGAGGGGCCCCTCTGCTGCTCAGCTCAGCTCCTGGCCACCACTGCCCCCGGTGACACTCAGCAGCCCTGTTTCTTATCTAATGGCTTTGCCATTTACATTATCTATCTTATTTTCAACTCCTGACATTTTATCATTTCCTCCTTGTAGCCCACCCTGCTCATGGGGCTGAAATGCTGTCATTTCGTCCAGTCTACGCCAGGAGCAGGCAGCCAGCTGGTGTGTGCTCTGTGCTCATGAAGCAGGAGCCCCAAACAGTGACACAGGACTTCACTCCTGAGGCAAATTTCTCCTGGCACCTTCCCCTCTCCTCCTCATCCTCCTGCTCTGAACTTCCTGGTCCAGAATTTCAGCCTCTTCTGGACCCACCCCCTGCTCAGGTAGAGATGCTGGGCTGGTACCCAGGGCCTGATGACAGCTCAAGAGTGAGGATAGGCACTGCTGGCATGCACTGGCTGTGACAGCATCATCTGAAACCAGCCAGGGATGTCTGTCTGTCAGACCCTTCCCTTTAACTGCCCAAATCCTCAGGGATAATCTCAGCATTTGAAGACAGATGATGCACAGCATTATTTTGGGCAGGCTCCTTCTTACTTGAGTTTGCTGGTCTCTGGGGCAGGGGCTGAGAGCTGCAGGCACTGCCCTGCCTAGTGCCAGTTCAGCAGCTGGGGTCATAAAACCTGTCAAACTGACACAGCACACACAGAGGAAAACCACAGAAGTCATTCTTTCCACGGCCAGCTAGCCAATTCATGTGATTTTTTTTTTTCCTGATGGAGTAGATAACCATTTTGCTAAACATATTTCACATTTTATGGGTATTTTCCTTGCACTTGCTATTGCATATTTTTTAAGGCTTTTCAAGCTCCCTTGCCCAAATTCGGTACCAAGGCACCTTCTAGCAAGAACTGGGTGGTTAAAAAACACAAAAGTATAGATCATACCCTACTGTTGGCCATCAGCATTATCACTTTGAAGCTTGGGGCCTTAACCTTTTACTTGATAGTATAACAGTAAATATCTAAACGTATTTATTAGCAATCAGCTATTTTTCTCAGAAAACCCATGTGACAAAGCTCTAATGTATATCACAGAATCACAGAATTATTGAGGCTGGAAAAGACCACTGGGATCATTAAGTCCAGTCTATGTCCCAACACCACCATATCGGCTAGACCAGGGCACTAAGGGCCACATCCAGCCCTTCCTTAAACACCTCCAGGGACGGTGACTCCACCACTTCCCTGGGCAGTGCATCCCAGTGCCTGAGCACCCTCTCTGTGAGGAAGTGCTTCATGATATCCTGGTATCACCTATACAGAGATGCACTTTTTTTTTTTAATCTATCTATAAATACTTACATATATCACAGAACCATAGGAAGTTAGGGTTTGGAAGGGACCTCTTGAGACCATCTAGTCCAACCCCTCCTGTCAGAGCAGGTTCATCTAAAGCAGGTTGCACAGAATGGCATCCAGGTGGGTTTCAAATGTCTCCAGAGACAGTTCTAGACAGTTCTAGCGCTCTTCCACCCTCAAAGTAAAGAAAGTCCTCCTCGTGTTTAGATGGAGCTTCCTATGTTCAAGTTTGTGCCCATTACCTCTGGTCCTGTCATTGGGCACCACTGAAAAAGGTTGGCTCCATCCTCCTGACGCCCACCCTTTAGATATTTATAAGCATTGATAAGATCCTCCTCTCAGTATTCTCTTTTCTAGATTAAAGAAACACAAGTGCCTCGGCCTTTCCTCCTAACAGAGATGTTTAGTCCCCTAATCAGCTTTGTAGCCCTTTTCCGTACCCTCTTCAGCAGTTTCTTGTCCATCTCAAATCAGAGGGCCCAGAACCGGACACAGTACTCCAGATGTGGCCTCACCAGGGCAGAGTAGAGGAGGAGGATGACCTCTGTTGACCTCCTGGCCACACTCTGCTCCGTGCATCTCAGGATGACATTGCTCTTCTTGGCTCATGGTTATGCTGTTGTCCACGAGGACTCCTGGGTCCACTTCGACAGTGCTGCCTTCCCAGCAGGTCAACCCCAACTTGAACTGATACATGGGCCTGTTCCTCCCGAGGTGTAGTACCCTAAACTTGCCTTTGTTGAATTTCATAAGGTAGGGAAAACCAACCAACCAAACACAAAACAAACAAACAAAACACAAGGTGATAATAATGTTTTGTATGCTTAAATGTGGGATGTTCCAGCTGACTGCTGATCTTGGCCACTACATTATAAACTTGCCTCTGAAAGAACCCTAGAATAGCCTGCAAAGGCACAATATTGCCACAAAATACAACAAACTGCTTAATCTGAAAAAGCCACGTTATTTCATATAAGAATCAGAGAAGTCTGAAAACACTTCTTTATTCCCTAACATCTATGTGTGCAGAAAACACCTAAATTAATCTAACTGCATCAACTTCTTAGTAAAAATAACACCGAGGATTAGAATGAGATGGGAGAACATCGACTGTGAAAAGGCTGAAGCTGCAGAGGCTTGTGAATGATTTGCCAATGCCATTGAGACATAGTGGAAGTCTCTTCTAATGCTTTACAATCATCATATTTTATTAATCAGCCCAACAGCACAGGGTAAAAATTGAAATCTGCCTACAAGCTCGCACATATGGGAAAAGCTCACTCCTGGTTGGTTTATTTTATCAAAACCTACAGTAGCACCTATTGTTTGTTTGTTTTTCCCCCCAGACTAGACAGCATGTGGCTTATGAGCCACACCGAGAGATGCGATAAAGCTCCTGCCAGATCTGATTGATGACAGCACTAGGAAATGCTGTGAAGGTCACACTGTAATTCTCCCTTTGCAGCTGCTCCTGGTGAGGAATGGTACAACAAAATACAATATGGATCTGCTAATTGCTAGTAACAGGGAAATTCCCTCCTTACTTTGCCTTCTCTTCCAGTTTTGAACAACAGAATGCCATAAGCATGTGTAACCGATGGGAGACCAGATAAGTTTCAAAAAGATACTTAAACACACTTTAATGGACAAAATAAATTCCACCCACAGCAAATGGGCAACTATTGAGCCTTTATCCATTTGAAGACACTGCGCTGTAGCTGAGCATGAAAGCGGTGTATTAAGGAGCTTTTACAACTTGCTTCTCTGCAAAACTGAGATAACATACCACTACATATTCTCTGTGAAGGAGTGCTATCTCTGACAATATGAATAAGCTCCTTCCCCACCATCCGTTCAGTTTAAATGAACCAAGCAAGCACACTCATTAAAAGCGGCTACCAGCTCAGGATAAATTCAGCAAGCCAGAACATCACTCAGTCAAGTACGATACCAGAATCTTGGTTTCCATAAATGTTTAGATATGATTAAGACAGTGACAAGAGACTTTGGGGAATTCACAAACATGATATAATGACAGTCCCCTAATGAATAATATATATTTAGTGCAACTCATAGCAATTACCTCACATACACAAAGTCTGTATTTCTTGGGGGTAAAATGCTGTTATCTTTGCAACAGCAGCTACACTACAGATTAAATTTGAAACCACTTGTGTACTCTTTTCTGACAATATTATTAATGGATGGAAATATTTTTATTCAGCATTTTGTACTCATAAAGATTTGGCACGATAAGGCAATTAGCAACATCTGTCCTAGAGAAAGACAGTCTTTATCACTCAGCTCAAAAATACCTGATGGCAAAGAGATGTTGGCTGCAGAAATCACCCAGATAGTCAAAAAGTCCAACCAGTATGTCACCATGAAAGGAATAATGCACTGATTTTTAAAAGTGTTCATTTCTTTTTCAGCTAAGGAAAGAGATTTAAAGACAGTCCTATGTAGTTTTGCCTACTTTACTGCCAAACACAGACCATCAACTTTTGAGATATCACTACACGTAAAGAGCAGTATCTATACAAAATCAAGCCTACTAAAAAAGTCCTCTTAAGACTTTCTTTCCTAAATTTCTTGATGGCCACTGGTAAAATACAGAACAAATACTGATCCATCCTTTTCAGAGCCTAGCGTATTTTCCCAGAGCTACTCTAAGAGAGGTAATCACCACCAGCTCATTTGCACATTGCTGTGTGTTAAGGGTGCTAAGCACACTGAGCCGTCAAACCTTACTATGAACCATATGTCGTGACCAACTTTCTGTTAAGATGGCAGAGGAGTAATGGACTTCTGCCATTCAGGATTTAATTTCTTACCATATCTCTGCAACACAGGGCTTATGTCCCAAAAGGTTCATTTGCTTTCTGCCATGAGATCCCCTTTCCACAAACCCCAACTCCATACCTACAATTCTGTTCATTAGCATTACTAGCATCAGCATGTGTTTCATGACTCAGAGACTCAAGAGTTAACTTAATCAGCGAATAAGGGGAATTTAATCTATACACGGTATTTTACAGTGCTGATGCATATGCAATACAAGTACAAAACCTTCACATGCAAGTAGAGAGGTAGGTGCAACCTGACAGCCGCGCTGGTGTAACCCTGCACAACACGTTCATGGTCACCCCCACATGACTGCAGCTACGTGTTCTCCTACCTGCTCACAGTGTTGACAGACTGTTCTCAGTATTGCTTTATACAGACACTGCCTCCAAAGACATCTGGTATGATATCAAAAACTTAAATTTGCTCTAAGATCAGTTTAGGATGCTTCATGGTAGAAAAGCTATCTCCTCCTAAATTTCAATAGGTAACCTTAGTAGATGTGGAATCGGAGTACATTCAAGACTTAGCTTTTTCAGTCTTGGCTCAGAGTCCGCAGTAGCTCTGTAGTCCTTTGGGTGACTTCCATTTCTCTGTTATTTTTGTTAGGTTTGACTATTAGAGTTCAACTGGGAGCCTAAGAACATTTTATATTAGGGTATATTAACCTGGAATAATAACTACTGAGCCTGTAACACACTCACCTGCCAAGCCCAGACAGACAGCTCCTGTGCCAGATGAAACACTGTATTTGTCAATAAACTGATGAATCAGAGGAAATTGAGGGTCATACCAGTAGCTAGGTGTCATTCACATCTAAAACCAGTTGAATTGCAAAACTGGAAGGGATGCATAATTTTTTTCAAAAGCTGACACAGTAGTATTTAGTGTGACTAAACCCATAACAGCATAGAGTGATCTGAACTGTATAAGAGTTTGGAAGCCTAAATCCTTGCATCCCACCATCCCACTTGAGCAAGAGATTTCTTGCAAATTAATATAAACCACGTCCATCCCTCCTCCTCACTCTCTCCTCACAAAACAAAGAGTGGCTTTGAACAGTGCAGTTAACAAGGCGGGCTCCTGCATACCGTACTCCCATTGACTGACATATCAGATACGAAACTTTTGAAAATGGACGGAAATTAAATCGGTCGACTCCAGATTGCATAAACCAGCCCTGAACCGCTCAGTCTTTGTCCTG
Source organism: Trogon surrucura (assembly GCA_020746105.1). NCBI lineage: Eukaryota > Metazoa > Chordata > Aves > Trogoniformes > Trogonidae > Trogon > Trogon surrucura. Next base: position 70,043,998 of record CM036620.1, read on the forward strand.
GGGCAATATCTCAAGGAAGTCTGCAGTGAGCAGCAGGGCAAGATAATTCCTGATTTGACCTCACAGCAGGTTTTCTTTGCACCGCTGAAAGGAATAGCACAATTAGATGGGTACCAAATACAGCCCACCCCCAAGGAGATTTCAATCCTTTTATTTATTTTTTTAAGTGTCTGACAGTATGTCTTCAATTCTGACAGCTTCAAGAGATGAAAATTAAAAACCTGTCCACTAAGACTGTAAAATTTTAAAATAGTATGAGTGGCTAACCTATTGAAGTGGCTTTGCACTACAGCTCTCATTGCTGCCAGTGCTTCAAGAAACACTGTGATTTCAATCCCCTTCATCGAAAAATCTACCTGAGACCCAGGAACACTATATAACACTTTGAATTTAGCTGATGTTTCCTGGGAAACACCAAACAGTGTCACATATCACAAAGGCATTGGATGTCTGCTCATTGTTCTGTGTGCAGACTTGTCACTCTGATCACTTGATAGTCAGATACACAAAGCAAGCTGTAGATGCTTCTTTCCAGAATCCATTTCAAATTCTTCTTACACCCATCTGGTGCCCTGTAGCCCCAGAAAGACAGGACTGCTCTCCCTCTGGTTCTAGTGAAGGTTTTGCGTCTCCTCCACCCCATTTCCAAAAGAAAAAACATGGATTGTTAAAAGGAGAAAGTAATTCTGCAGCCCTTCCTATGGAAACCACCAGGAGGCATAAGCGAAGCCATGAAGGGTACCAAGTGCCCATGTAGGAGAGAGCTGATGGATGGATCCATCTGGCTGCCAAGCTGTTCCCTTGTGCCCCTGCACAAACCCTTCCTGGAGAAGCAGACAGAAAGAACTTAATAATACAGCTATTTTCATGCAAGAAAAAATAGTGGTCCTGTAACATTTAAACAGAGCACCTGCGAGGGTGAGATGCTACTGATGGTGAATACCTCCGAGAGCTGAACTAAGCCATGTTGTGACTTTTTTTTTCCCCATGGAACAAAACAAAGAACTGCACAAAGAACAGCAGAAGCTGTTGGCTTAGGAAGCCCTGGACTCCAGTGTAATAGTTAAATAGATCTTTCTGGCTTTGAAATGTATTATTTTATAATCGGATCTCAGCTGAAAACATCAGTCACTGCAAAGAGATGATAAATAAAACAGGCACAGACACACCAAGTGTTTGCATGAAACTGATCACATAGGATCAGAGCGGAGATTAAACAAATACTTCTCTGTTCCGGGCACCTGTCTTGTCTCGCCTTTCAAAAGCGTGCGCTCATTCATCCCCACTGACTTTCTGGGCAGGTGAACACTTCGGTTTCCAAGGGATGTCTGCCTGACACCGTCCACCTCCTCCAACTCCAGAGCTCGTATTTTATAAAGCAACGTCGCTTCTGGCTGTTTATCCGGCTCTTTTCCAGCCTATTATTTTCCTACCAGCTAAATCTTTGGCTAGTTTCCTCCATCCTCCCCACACAAGACACACACACGCATAGAACCGACAAAGTTGAGTTTCCAAAAAAACCCTCAGTGGAAGAAATCAAAATACGTCGCTGTGAACTGAACTGCTGCCTACCAATCGCAGGCTCCTTTTTAGTTTTAACCTCTCTGTTAAACAGGAAATAAAAAAGGAGGGGGTCGGATGGGGAAGCCAATGGGACAGATCTGGAAGGATGGTTCTTTTCGCCTTTGCCCTTATGAATCCAGGACTGTAACATGATGCAATCTCCCGGCTATGATGAAACGGATTCAAATGGCAAAGTCTGGAGAGATACCACCTCTTCCTACCCTCAAAGGCAGAAAATAATGAAACTCGCAGCTGTACAAAGCAGCGGCGCGGCTGCCAGGCGGGTGCCTTTCCCCGGGAAGGGATGCAAGTGTCCGGCTCGCAAAGAGCGAGCTTCGTTCCGAGAATTTCGCCCGGATTTTTGCTAGTCCAAAGTGGCACCGCACAGCGATGCCGGGGCCCGTCGGGGAGCCGAGGGGGGGGGGGCAGCCGCCGGAGCTGCCGCCCCCTGATGCCCGGGCTCCCCTCGTAGCGTTTTCCATGTGCTTCTCCCGGCCACGAAAACGAGCGAGGCTTTTTTTTTTTTTAAAAAAAAAAGAAGGCTTTTTTCTTTTTCCACAGCTTGCCCAGCACGAAGCTGCCTGGAACAGCAGCGGAGCCTCGGCAGAACGAGAAAAAAAGCTGTTCTGAATCCAGCCCTTTCTCGTCTTTTTTCCTCCTCTTTTCCCTCCCCGCCCGCGGAGCTCGGGAGAGAGAGAGAGAGAGAGAGAGACGCTGCCTGGAGCGAGAGGGGAGCGAGCCGGAGCCCTCCTACCTTTCCGGCCGTCCTGCCGCGGCTGCCGGCACAAAGCGGGCTCCGCGCAGCTCCGGCCGCGCAGCCCAGCGCCGCGGAGCGCAGCCAGCACCGCGCCGGGGGCGGGGAGAGGCGGGCACGGCCCGGGAGGAGGTGCCGGTCCCGCCCGGTCCCACCGCCCCCGGCCGCGGGGAGGGGCGGGGGAGAGGCGGAGCGAGCGGAACAAAGGCGGGCGGGGAGTGGCGAGAGTCCGCGGCAGCGCCAGAGAGAGGTTGGGGGAACGGAAGCCCCCGGGTATACCGCGGGCGGGCGGGTGTGGGTGTGGGTGTGGGTGTGGGTGTGGGTGTGGGTGTGGGTGTGGGTGTGGGTGTGGGTGTGGGTGTGGGTGTGGGTGTGGGTGTGGGTGTGGGGCAGCCCCCGGGCAGGGGCTCTCCGGGGGGTGCATCTCCCGCCCGGACAGGGGCAGGTGAGTCGAAGCGCCCCGCTGGGAGGCAGATGCAGGCAGTTCAAAGATGGGCTTCCAGTCCCTGAGGGAAGCACCCTTGGTGGATGGAGGCTTTTTCCCCGAGTAAATGTTGAAATACTGTGCTACCGTAACTGGAGGTTCAGCGCAGTGCACCCCCTTCATATCTGTGTCCTGGAGATGCTGTCGCTCTGGCATTGAGCAGGGGGGGAGGAATAATCCAAAGCATGAACTGGAGCACACTGACCATGTTGCCATTTATCTAGAGTCACAATTTAAGATGTTTTGTTAACATGCACAGACGCAACACGGATTTAAAACATGGGTCCGGTCAGTTTAGTTTGATACAAGCCAGATTTAAATCAACCAGTACAAGCTCTCATATAGACAAGGTGCGTAAACATGTTCCAACTTTGACCAGTTCACATATTTATTTTCTTCTCTGTCCATAAAGAAATGGGAAAACTGACATATCAGAAGAATGTTCCTAAAGAACTTTAGTTAAGGCTACAATACTTCATCTTTAGTCCAGCTATGTGTTAGAGCGTCTTTTACTTCAGCTCTAACAGTTGGATGCACAAATACTCTCTTTTGAGAAGTATTTGTGGAGCATTCTGCATGCAAGTTCATCATTCCGTACAAGGTTATAGCTTATGCTCTTGTACATCTTAGAGCATACAACTCATTAAGCATTTTGGTGAATAAAATTTGATCTGGCCAAGTTTAATGTGGTCTTCTGTACCGTTTCATCAGTCATTCCAATAGGGTGATACTGAAAGTAACAGGTTCAACCAGGGAAAATTCTGTTTATTCAGCATTTACACTGCGTGGCCATCTAGGACATACATGAGATCTCAGTAGCCTAAACCAGGAGTGTTGAATTCATAGCCCAATCTTTCCAGGACAAATAGTTTAGCCTAAAATCTCACTTTCAGCTGTTCTCTTTCTTGTTAGCCTTTGGGTATGGGCAGGGAAGGATTTGCCTACTGCCTTTTTTCTTTCTGCTTGTTGGGAGCTGGCAGAGATGGTGTGTGGAGTAGTTAGGAGTGATTTTTCTGGCAGTATTAAAGGGCTTAGTTGGCCTTGAAAAAATTAAACCATAGATCCTCTTCTCCGCAGTTCAATTACTTTCAGCTATTCCTGTCTTGGAGCTACTTGATTAGTAGCATGACCTGTAAAACATGATCGCTAGAGAAGACAATCCAAAAGTTTGCTCTAAAAGCACAGCCCTTGGCTGCTCTGCTGCATGTAGCTTAATCCATCCATAGTACTGCTGATTTGTAAAGTCGCAGTGAGCACTTCCAGGATTCAGTGGCTTTACTGCCTGTGGTTTGACAAATGTCAATGCACACATTAGATTAAGTAACACTTTAGCATAAAGCCTCTGCCTGCCCTAATATGCTGTGTCACACCTCTGCCGTTTGTAAGCAGGGTGCTTGGTTCTACCAACACTGCAGAGTGTATCTTCAACAGAAATGTCCTTAAGACATTAGGAAGCTGACCAGCAAAGAAACAAAGATAAGAAATAGCCATCACAAGACCTGAAAGAAGATAAGCACTTTATGCCCTACACAGATGAAAAAGTGAGATAACAAGGGGTTTGTCCTTAGGCTGTTGGGAGAGATTGGTAAGGACTTCTTGTCTTCTGGTGTTAAGTCCATAGGAACTAAAGAATGGGCTATCTGTTACAGAGACAAACATCAGATAGGGCCAACAATTCCTCTTCAAGACAAACTCTCCCTAAAGCTGAAGGGCTCAAAAGAACTTTTTTTTCTTTTTTGAATTCTTAGTATCCACAATATTGCATTTTAAAGTGGCATTCCACCTGCCCAATTCTGAGTTTTGCCATAAGCATTCCACAAGCTACTTCAGCTGCGAAAGAGACCTCAGTGATTTGGTGGATTTCTTTCTCACAGGTCTTTAATGACACTATTTAAATACAAGTTCTCTTTTATAGAATTAAAAGGAACTGCATATAACTCACCTCAACCACTGTAGGGGAATTTCTTGTGGAACAGAGGTGCGGTATCCCTTTAAAGGTGTGGACAACCCAGCTTAGGCCTAAACAAAGGCTCTGTCCTTGAAGCTGCCGTGGGGCACGAGGAGGAGGTTTTATCTCTTTTGTGAAGGGCCTTGCCGGGGGGAGAAGGGGGGGCGAGAGCCGCCTGCATAGTGGAATGGCACTACCCAATAAAACGCTGGCGCGTGTAAACCTGCAACTGACCAACTCTGTTAAGGGGCAGGCGCGGGGACACTGCTGAACTGTATCTATTGAGCTGTCCGGAGCAATAAAGGGAGGACGACTTGTAGCCATATTGGTGTGATGGTCATTACTTGGCAGGCTCTCCAAAGGGACCCTTCTAGAAACCACCACATCATCAAACAAATCAATTGATTACTAAGGGTTTTCTTGCAGAGAAACTGAAGTCATGTGATCAATAGGAAATCTGTGGTTCACAGTAATCGTACGTCATACTTGGCACCCAATAAACTTCTTACACTAATAATCATCTAACACAAAGTAGTAGAATGAAAATTTCTATAAATCTCAAAATCTACTTGAAACAAACGTCCTCAGTGCCTGGAAAAGCATCTTCTACCTTTAAGAGCAAACATTCATGCAATGCTCCAGATACTATCTTTGTTCTCAGTAATTCAAAATACATTTCTACTCTATCAAGAAGTTCAACAAGGGCAAGTGTAGAGTTTTGCACTTGGGAAAGAATAACCCCATGTGCCAGTACAGGTTGGGGACTAAACTGCTGGAGACAAGTGTAGGAGAAAGGGACCTGGGGGTTCTAGTGGACAGCAGGATGACCATGAGCCAGCAATGTGCCCTCGTGGCCAAGAAGGCCAATGGCATCCTGGGGTGGATTAGAAGGGGAGTAGCAAGTAGGTCAAGAGAGGTCCTCCTGCCTCTCTACTCTGCCCTGGTGAGGCCACATCTGGAATATTGTGTCCAGTTCTGGGCCCCTCAGCTCAAGAGAGACAGGGAACTGCTTGAGAGAGTCCAGCGCAGAGCCACAAAGGTGATGAAGGGAGTGGAACATCTCCCTTAGGAGGAAAGGCTGAAGGAGCTGGGTCTCTTTAGTTTGGAGAAGCGGAGGCTGAGGGGTGACCTCATTAATGTTTATAAATATGTCAAGGGGGAGTGTCAGGAGGATGGACCCAGGCTCTTCTCAGTAATGTCCAATGACAGGACAAGAGGCAATGGGCACAAGCTGGAACATAGGAGGTTCCACAAAAACATTAGGAAAAACTTTTTCACTGTGAGGGTGACAGAGCCCTGGCACAGACTGCCCAGGGAGGTTGTGGAATCTCCTTCTTTGGAGACATTCAAAACCTGCTTGGGCACATTCCTGTGTGACCTACTGTAGGTGATCCTGCTCTGGCACAGGGGCTGGACTGGATGATCTTTTGAGGTCCCTTCCAACCCCTGACATTCTGTGATTCTGTGATGACTGCAGAAATAGTCTTCAAAGCTTTAGGCATGACGTGATGAAGCTTAGTCATAGAGATGTCTTTATCTTCTGTGATCTTTATCACAAAAAAGAAAATAATCAGAGCAAAGAAAAATAAAATAATCAAATAGTCCCAGCAGTAAGGTATCCAAATATAGTTGTTTAGAAGATTGGGATTTTAACCATCAGATAATCCCTAGTGTGTTGAATGAGAAAAGTCTTGACAATGACAGGCCGTATTTATTATCTTTAGGATGTGATTAGAAAAGTTATTATGCATTTTTAAAGATATTTTTTTCCCTTGGAAAATCAACATTGGATGAAATATGAGAAACACAACCATGAGAAAAACATCTCCACCCATTTGTTGTGATTTATGTCTTGTAAAGAACTTCAAGCAATTTGGATTTGGCTCACTTAAATAATGTAAAAAGGCAGGAAAACAGCACTTCAAGCATTTAAAAGTATGGGGCAGTTTTTAAAGATACACTCAATTCCACTTCAAACCTGCCTTGCACTGAGCCCATAAGCAGACAACTCATAGGTTTAAGAGGCACCAAAACCTAAGGAACATCCCAGTGACAAAACAAGTGTAAGAAAAGCTGTTGGATGGTGTAAGTGATGATTGGTGTGCCCCAAAATTCTTAGAATCATAGAATGGTTTGTGTGGGAAGGGACCTTAAGATCTAGTTTCACCCCCACTCGCCACAGGCAGGGACACCTTCCCCAGGACCAAGTTGCTCAAACCTCAGTCTAGCCTGGCCCTGAACCCTTCCAGGGCGGGAACATCCACTTCTCTGGGCAACCTGTTCCAGTGCCTCACCACCCTCACAGTGAAGAACTTCTTCCTTACATCTGAATCCACCCTCTTTCAGTTTGAAACCACTACCCCTTGTCCTATCACCACACTCCCTGATAAAGAGTCCCTCCCTTTCTTTCCTGTAGCCCCATTTAAGTACTGGGAGGCTGCTATAAGTTGCCCCCAGAGCCTTCTCTTCCCCAGGCTGAACAACCCCAGCTCTCTCAGCCTGTCCTCACAGGAGAGGTGTTACAGTCCCCTGATCATCTTCATGGTCCTTCTCTGGACTTGCTTGAACAGCTCCACGTCCTTAAGTCTGCTCAATACTTTCCAGTGAGACTTTTCAAGATGCCTCTTGATATTTTGGTTTTTTTGTGGTTTTTTTTTCCAATATCTTAAAGTGAAATGATAGCTGTAAGAAAGAACGTGTATGTTCTTGTCATTTGGTCCCTGAAAACCTCTCAAAACAGTCTGCCTTTTTTTTTGGGGGGGGGGGGAGGGGGGCAGGGACATTGACAGATTTTTGTTGTTTGAGCAGTTATAGAAAATCTATGATTGGCAAAACGTTGATTTCATATAGAGACCGGACACTGCCCTGTGCAGAAAACACAGGTGTGTCAGACTGGGGAGATGAGGGCTCCCCGGAGCCAGCTCTGCTGTGGCTGCCACCCGCCGTGCCTGCCTTCCTGCCCTCACATCATGTGGCCATGAGTGGTCTCAGGGAATAGTGAAACGCAGGCAAAAATCCTGCACAATCTGGGCTGTCAAGATATGGGGTGACATTACAGTAATTGCCACTCTCTTCAGTAAAACATAATGATGGCAGAGTTTCAAAAACAGAAGGCAAGTTACATCTTTTTAGAACAAAAGTCATCTTCTGTTACTTTGAAACTGTGAATTTTCTGTAAGGAAAACACTGGTGTTTCTACAGCTGCCTCAGATGCTTGAGGCACTTAGAAAAATAAAATAAAATAAAAGTCTTTTGCACAGCAGAAAGCTCTTGATAAAGTTTTTTTTTTTCCTTTCATATTATATACTGTGATCCTGTTACATCAGAATCTACTATTATTAATACTCTAATACTCACTATCTTTCTGGTATTTTTTTAGAGAGTATCTTTCTGAAGTATCTCTTCAACAAGTTTTTTCATGGGCCTCATGTACTTTCCAAGTTCATTGAGGGAAAAAAAAAATTGCATTTTACAGATACTTCTAAAATTTGTTTCAGGAATTTCATCCCAAAAGAACTTCTTATACAGGTAAAACTTATAGAAATTATATTCGCCTTTCTTCAGAAAGCAAATTTGAAAAATTGCATTGTAGAAACTTCAAGAAGAGGGATTATGAAGCTTTTATAGGCCTTCTGTGTAACAAAACTATTTGCAACTATCTTCACAGAGACATAAAATATTTTAAATTAAGCTCTTCACTGCTAATTGATTTTGAATCATGGCAAAGGAGGGTATACAAAAGGATAATATATGCCTTAAAGAATAGCTAAAAATGGCTACTTCTCATCCATATTCTTCTGAGCTAAACATGAACAAGCTCCCTCCTTCTGCTTTAAATTTTAGAAGAAACTCTATATAACCTGATCTTTGCGGTCTTGTGCGGGTAAGCTGCTGCTGATTTCAGTGGGTTTAGCATTTAACACCTCACATTTTCAAAAGGCTACACTAACATCCATTTATTAGTCGCATATTAAACCTCCAGTATCACTGAAAAGTAGCTCTTCATTCGGATAGTACAAACTTCAAAAAAAAGATATCCTAATCTCCTTATTTTTATTTATATATTGAGGTTGAACACACTGGGAGAAGATTTCCTGTAGATCTTGCCTCCTTTCTCCTGCTTTCTTTGAATTGAAGCAAGATCGGTACAAAAATGGGATCTCAGCCCTTCCCTGCTCCTTCTTCCGCCTGCACTTTTCAACAAGATATGAAATATATACCTTGTTGAACCAGGTACGAAATTCTATACCTCCCTTCTCCTTTATCATCAAGATCAGGCAGCAGCCAGCTCTTAAATTTAACATCTGTCAAAGTAATGCCTGCATAATTCTGTTGAAAATCTCAGGTATTCACATAAACTCACTATGCCGTTTTATCATACCATTGCTTTGCAATTTTTTCCTACAGAACACTACTTTTGTAAGCACTTGAAAGCTAATTTCACGTTACTCCTTATTTTCAAGTTATTTACTTTTGAGTTGACTCACTGTGATAGAACATCTCTTTTTTTACCTGAGTAATTTTCTTATTCCTTCAAGAAAGCTTGGCTAGGTTTACTTCTAATGATACTTTCAAAATTAACAAAGCCACACTCTTTCTGCTCCAAAACCCCCTTCTGATTTTTCCATTTAAGACAATGAATTAGAAGGATTTTGAAAGAAAAAATGCCTTATTTATAGTTGCGTATCTACCACTTTAAAACTTACCTCCTGTACAGTGCTTGGAAAATCAAGGTCTGGGGGTGCAGAGTGTCTTTGTAAGATTTGTTTTTCAAGTATAAGGCCTCTCTATTTCTTAGTGAATTTCTTAGAGTAGATGTTTCACCATTTTTTAGAAAGCAAGATAGATAGCGTTCAAGAAAATTTTCATCAGTACATTTAGTTTCAGAGTAACAGAAGTTTTGTCAAACTGCTGTTAGTACAGAAATACTATTTTTAGTCACCTTATTAGTGTAAAAGGCCTGAAGTATGCTAATTTATATATGAGCCTGTTGGAGAGGTACAAGGGTAAAGAAAATGTGAAAGCACATAATCTGATATTTATATTTTCATAGAATATTTTCAAAAAAAATACAGACCCTAGAGGAAGGCATCTGCCTTGAAACTCAGCACCTCGTATTAACCTACAGCACCAGTGTCCTCCCACTGATGACACGAGAACATTTTTCTATAGAACCCTTTAATTTTAATCCCTACTCAGAAAAACCAAAAGATACACCTCAGCCTCTATTCTGAATTTATATTTTCTTCTGTGCCATTTCAAACTGAATAAAGTATTTCAGTAGCCTTTGATTATTATGTTATTTTTATTGCACTATAAAAATAACCAGTTATTACACTGAAAAAAAAGGATTAAGGAAAAAAATGCAGCTTGATACTTACACAGTGAGTCATGAAAGTCCTCCAGGCACTTCCATTTATCAAAATCTAGCTGGGAGATGAAAAATGTCTAGTATAACATTGGGTAAAACTGACGAGCCCAAAGTGTCTATACTCCACATGCTTAAATTGAGAATTTTTTTTTTTTAAGTCTGACAAACAATATTGTCAAGTGACATGAAGAGTATTAACCTGGTTCCCAACCTGGTTCCAGGACAGAGAACTGTAAGAAAATTCAGACAGACTATTAACAACCTTAATTTTTAATCTGCTGTCAGTCATGGTAATCATTTAATTATCACTTAACAGAAAAAATCTATAGATAGTAGTGTAAAAAAATTATGACTCTTGTGTCAGAGTTCAGAAGCATGTCCACTCGGGGGAAAAAACACAACTTGCAAGAATGAGATTAACTCAAGCAGTGCTTAAGCAAAATATGTATTTGTAGTAAAATGTCATTCTTACCTTTCTTCTTCCCCTGTTAAAAAATGATGTTACATTGTTTGACGTATTGTGGCAAATCTAATGCAAATACTGTTATGCCTTTTTTTCTGTCAGACTACCTCCTGAATACAAGGTACAATGGGCGAGAGGAGCTTGCAGAATTACCATGGGCAAATGAAGGTTTTAATCTTGAAAGAAATTGAAAACATTGCCATTTCCAGTGGAGCAATGAGTTAGAGGATGTAATAAAGGAGTGCATCATAGCAAGTGGAGAAAACAGGTCAACAGCAAATCACTCAGGACACAAGTGTGACAAGACTCAGAAACAGAAATCAAGGATATTCAGACTTCTAACAAATGATAAACACATCATAGCTAAGACAGCAAATGTCTTTCTTAAAGCTTTGAATCATTATACATTTAGATATGTGGGCCTGCTCGCTTTTGTCTGTGTTTGGTTTCCTACTGATCACTCTGAAGATGCTGTTGTTGGGCGGTTCGCCATGGAAGGACCAAACTGCTTGAGGGCTGCATAGATTTGTTCAACCATTTTAAAAAGTAGTCAAGATGTCAAATACGGAGTGGTAGGAAGAAAAAGTGCTAAATCAGGAAAGTAAAAGCACTTAGAAAAACACAGAACTACTTAATCCTCTTAGCTGTAACTCACAGAGATGACGGCTGTGAGGAGGGAACAAGCAGCTGCAATAACCCAACAAACTTCAATTCGCTGTGTGTGCTTCTACTGAGTCCCGCCTTCCCTAACATGGCTTTTCATAGAATAGCAAAAGGAAGAAAGGATACAAAGACTGGGCCAGCACCTCCTGCGAGCCTGTGAGGATTGGGCCGTAAGTGGCCTGAATATGAAGAAATTCAAGCCTCCAGTATAATTTTACATGCACAAGAGGGCTGCAGTCTGTCACTGTGATATTAAAATGTATTTTTTTTCAGATACTCAAGATAATCTGAAAAATGGTAGCCATGCTTGTGACCTACCAAGTAATCACATTGGTCAAGGGTCAGTCTAGACCTTAGGAAGCTTAGAAGAGCATTACCCTTTATCTCACACGCAAGTCAAAGAGGCAGGAGAAAATAAGGACACCCTGACAGCCATGTGCCATACAAACAGCAGGGCCTGGGATCTCACCTAGCTCATCTGCAAATAGCAGAGCAGCATTTTCCTGCAGATCTGTGAAAAGACCAATCAAATTAATGGTCTGGCTTGGTCACACTTGCAAAGTGTTAAATAGATGGCTTCTCATCAAAATGAGGAATGTAAGACGAGGCATCTCTCCTGGTCTGAACTGTATCTTTTTTCTTCATGTAAAACTAGCCTTGTCTCAGAGGGCTATTAGACTCCAGGTAGCTTCTCACAACTATGTATATTTTTGCTTCTGCCATTCCTGTTTTCACAGTTCTCTGCTGAACCACAAGGAAAAGAAATAGCAGAAGATCAGGCAAAAATGTCCAGCCTTCTCAGACAGCTATAATGATAATCTGGCACGCTTGGCTTCCTATCTGGAATTGTTGGTCAGATATTCCTCAGCAACCACAAAAATCCATATGTTCCTTTGTCTCAAAGACTATGACATGAAAATAAATTGGCTCTTTCTTTGCTGAGTTTAAGCCATGCCTTCTTTAAAATACATGAGGTGAGAATTGGGTCATACATCAGGGCTGTCATGAACAGCTGAGACATACAACTCAGATCCAAGCATGACAATGAAATAGCTGACAGAATTCCCTTGTTTTTTGTATACACATCAAAATAGGTTCCTTCAAGAGCTATATTGATCCTTTTGAACTGCACAGCCATAGCCATATTTACCAAAATGCTGAAAGACAGCATTTCCCTGAAAACAAGACTATGGAACAGCATCTTAATAACTCTAAAGAGCATTATCTAGAAAAACAGCTGATGATTTGACAAGACTCTCAGCTTGTTACTGCCAATGCTGGATCACACTATCAGATGGAATATTCTGGCAAAGGTTTATCTTATTACTCTGAAATGTATTTTCCATTTCATAATGCTATTTAAGATTAGCATATGGAACTCCAGAAATAAACCAGAATATTGCACTTTAGTCTATTCACATTTTAAGAGGCACTCTAAGTTCCTGAAAGAAGACTACATGACTAAAACTCCAATTTGTGATTTTTAAATGGGGAAGATATGATAAATTTTAGAAGCAGAACTGTTATATTCCCTGTTATACCATGTTCTGATTTACAGAGGTTAGGTGATGTACAGAAAACAGTGAAGTGAATTACAATACTACTCACTTGATGGCCCTTCTACATCTATGTATTTGACTTGTGCCAAATCCAGCATACAATATCATACTGTAAATAAGAACTTAGACAAGAAAATGTAATTTAGTAGGTCACTATACCACTTGACAGTAGATACTTTAGAGTGATACAGCACCATGTATCATCTGAAAAACAGAACAGCTTACTGAGATATGCCACCTTTGCACAGAAGAGACATCGACAGACCATTTCAAACTTTCAGGAAAACGAAGTAAGAAGGACACACAAGAGTACTTGTTCATCTAATGTCAGCGAAGGCTTTGTGTATGGAAGCCAAAATTCCTTTTTGGTTTTGGCTGGTAGTAGGAACGTAAGTTGATAAACTGACTGTCTCCTAAAACATTTTTGTGTATTTGGCATCAAATGTGTGTCTATTTGGTGAAGAGTATAATGAACACAAAGAATTACTGTTACAGGATTTTGTGAGATCTGATGGCTTGAAAGTGATTTGGTGGCACAGTCTAGGAACTGCCAATGGTCTAAGACCAACTTGGTAAAATCTGGCTTATCTTCACTTACAGACTGTAGGCACAGAACTAATTTCATCTAAGATTAGATACTTTGCAATGCCTGCTTCTGCATTTGGATTGGCTTCCTTTGTATTCAGTGGACAGAAATATGATAGGTGCAATTCATATAACTAGTTTTAACCATGGAAGTGCTTTTTTTCCTCTTCACTGACCATAAAAAGGAGCACAGAATGACAAACTGACTTGAAGCAAATATAAATGGATGATGGGATACCACTCCTAGGTAAGTAGTGATGCTCATGGGCTAAAATGTCTACATGAGAGTATGTAAAGCAAGAGTTGTATCTGACTTAGCTTAAGTAGGACAGGGACCTTCAGGAGACACTTTTAATGTTGTTGACACTGTAACAGACTAACTTGCTCAAAACAGCTTAAATGGGTCAAACAGAGCTCACATGCTCTTGCTGTCCCTACTTGTCATCAGCCATGTATCTGCATAATACAGCACAGCAGAACGGAGCTGCTGATCACATGTTGCTTAGTAATGCACACTTTCCTTACAACATGAGTTGAATCCCACATGGGTACAATAGCTGCTGAGGTCAAGCAATTTTCAACTTATTTATGAAGATCCACAATGAACCTGTTCTGCACTGGTATGTACATTTCTTTGACCAGTACTTTTTTTACTCATTGAGAAGACGTCTGTAATCAATCTGATGTCCCAGGAAGGTGTAGCTGAGAAGAGTGGTCTTCATCAATGTCAAATTTACCCATCTTCATTCTCCACCAACTGTTCTCCTGGATTTAGATTTTTATAGTGTCAACAGACCTTGTTGATCACATTTTAGATCGGCTCATTTCAGTGCGCTGCCAGTTTTCACATGGAGTCAAAACATAATAAGCTATTCTGAAGGTTAAAGGCGTTATGGATGTGACCTGTAGGTGATCGGGAGCTCTGGCTAACGATTCTGTACCCTGAACATCAACAGTGAAGCAGCTTTTGCTTGGCGAGATGTGACAGTTGCTAGATGGATTGTTCAAGTAATGACCAACTTTACAGATTTGGAGGTACACTTAATGCTCTCCTCAGAGACCAAATTAATATCCTCAGAGACCACATAAATGTCATGGGAAGGCTGTATCCAGAGCAGCAGTACAATTCAAAAATTATGCACACATTAGTAAAGTCATTTAGTTATGTCTTTGTTTTAATGGATTTTTTTAAACATTTGTATCATCAGACACAACATTTAGGTCATGAGAAAATATTTATTTCCAACAGCATGGAATTTGAAAGTTAGTTGGAAGAAGGCATGTTCAATGCTAGGATTTTTCCAATGCTGGGTCAGTTGAAATAGTGTGTTGTAGTGCATATATTAACCAGTTACTTCAAGGAAATGCAAAACGACATAGTGAAGTAGGAAGTGAGTACAAACATTCAAGGCAGTAAAAATGCAGAATACTGACACATGGCTGAAAAATGTACTTTTTGTAATGCTCTTTCAGTATCACACAAAACTAGCAACTCACTTTAAAACATTCTTTGTCAGCAACCATACTTCTGACCATATGAAACTATTAAATTTAATACAGTCTTTCAGCTGGAAGAGATATTAAGGTCTAACGCTCATATCAAACGCTTAGTTTGTGTTAGCTTTCCCTGTTATTTAAGGTACTGCACCAGTATCACGCAAGTTTCTTTTTTTAAAATTGATTTGTACTGAAACATGTGAATAGTAATGCATGAGGGTTTTATATATCTGATTATAACTGGATGTATTATTGATAGAGCACACCAAGCTTTTTTTCTTACATTTTATGCTGAACCGTTCCATTTCCACACCTGCCAACTGCCATCACAGTTCTCATGGCTTATCATGTAAAGCCAGGAAGTGGAGAATGTGAGAATGTTTTTAGTTAGGACATATGTACTAACAAAAACAATTCTTCTATAGATAGATGTATCTATCTACATGTAACTAGGATTACGTGGTATTTTTATCAGCATGAAATGTAAAAAAAAAAGTTCTCCAAACACCCCAAAGTAGTAGGAAAACACAGTCAACTGGCACAATACACTCTTAAACCAGTTTTGTATAAGGCTTCAGTTTTCCTGATGAATGGGACAAAATTTTGAAGTAGGTCTGTATACATTTTAGTCATTATAACTGTTTTATGTCACAATATATTCTTAATAAAATAAAAACTCTTGTGTTGCAATTAAAGATAGCTAGTTACCTTCTAGACAAACAGGACCTTTTAGAGAGTAGGCTGTGTCTAAATATAAGAAGTAGAATTAAGGTGCTTCCATATTTTTGTTTTCATTCTTAAAAAGTACCACACATAAACAATTGCAATAATCGCTTGTGGACATGCTTTTCTTTGGCTTTTACCATATTTTTAATAGCATGTGATCCCCTCTTGGAGAATTTTATATTCATTACTTAATTTTGTAAAAATTGTGTCGTAAAACTTAATGGAACAAAATGTTGGATGCATTTCTTCTGTCACAGCTACACTTTTTTTTCCTCTTCCTTTCAGAATTTCCATTTGCATCAAGCAATAACTGCAAGCAACAATAAATTTAAAGCTGGATTTTTTGCATGTTGTAAACTGGGTAGGACCAGGAGTTACTGACAAAACCAGCTGGATTAACAAATTCTCTGTATTCCAACACATTGCCATCTAATCTGTCCTTTTTCCCCCTGACACATACTAACACAATGAAGCTGGACAATGGTTCAACAGCAAGTGCATGTGATAGTTCTGGCAAGACTATTTTTGTTTTTTTAAGCACATATTTTATCCTGGAGGGGCTAGAAAAGCAGGGCCTTTTTCTTCAGGTCATTCCGTTTCCAAAGTGCCAGACGATCAAATTCCTCAATGCTCATTTTGAAGACTTCCTGGAACTCTTCAGGGGACAAATGCCTCTTGAAAATGAAAATACAAAGGGTATCATTAAGCTCATCTCTGCATAGGAATATTTCTGCCCTTCCTAAGTTTTAAAACACACTGCAAAATAATGAATTAGGATTTGCATTTAAATTCCCGAATTGATTTTGGAATAAACTGCATCAAAACAGCTCAGAGTAGCTAGGAAATGAAATTATTGATGGCAGTAGTGACTTTTGGAAAAAAAAACCAAAACACTTTTCAATGTATTCCAAATGAGCAGAAGCTATGGTTTTCAGCAAAAAGATGTGTTTTTACATGGTGCTTGATGACAGAACACGCTGAGACAAATTTAAGTTATTCCAGGACTTAAAAGAGATTGATAACAATGTAATTTCAGAGTTGGATTTGTTTTGCCTTGATCTTTAATGAGACCGGTGATCACCACACTGGTCCACTAATAGCAGCCTTGTAACAAAGGAAAGAGCACACTGCTGAATTCTTAAATCCAAAATGTGCTTATCCATAGGGACAGACTCCCATCAAAAGTCCAAGTTGGATAAAATTGTCTTTTTTTTTTTTTAATACCAAGAACTATGCGTCTATTTGATGTTTTCAAGATTCAGTAATTTTAAAAAGGAGAGAGAGAAAATGTGGAGAATATCAATAATACAGAATAGGAGGGAAGTAGGAAAACAATTGACTAACAACCATTAGTGCACACACAGAAAAGGCATAAAAAGTACGTGAATTAGAAATTAATATCATATAAAAATGTCATAATTGTGGACTAACTCTTGCTCAAGCAGTTCAGCAGTACTGTTAGTGATGTGTTAAGAACACACCATCTAAAAGGGCCAGATTCAGTGCAATAAGAAGTACAAACTGCAATTTTTAAACATACTCTCCTCTTCCACAATGATTTCCTTGAAACCTGGGACCAGCCCTGCAATGTAACCCTCTCCTCCCCAACTGAGCTTCTGACTTGAAACTTCCCAGTTGCAGCACCCCTGGGCAGCCCCAGCCTGAGTACCTTGGTGCCTGCCGAAGCACTACCTGCATCCAAACATTAGGTCCCCTAAAGCTGCTAAGCACAAGAAACACTTGGACATGCCTCACACAGCAGAATCAGGCTCATCACACATTAGACAACTGCGTTATTTTGAGGGAAGGATATCACCCCTTTCATCTCAGCATGTCCTGGTTGCAGGACTTCCCAGGAATTGAGAAACCTGGGTTCAGTGTTCTCAAACATTAGGAAAAACTTTTTCACTGTGAGGGTGACAGAGCACTGGAACAGGCTGCCCAGGGAGGTTGTGGAGTCTCCTTCTCTGGAGACATTCAAAACCCGCCTGGACACATTCCTGTGTGACCTACTGTAGGTGATCCTGCTAGGGGTTGGACTAGATGATCTTTTGAGGTCCCTTTCAACCCCCAACATTCTATGATTCTGTGATCACTTGGACAAGGCTCAAAAACACCATCTAGTCCATATTACACACTCTAGAGACCCATGTCAGCAAGCCAGCCAGGAGAGTAATTTTAAAGGAGATACAGTCCTCATGAACGTGAAAATGCTACCAGCAAATGTTGAGTCCAAGATGCTGACGATAGGGGGAAATAAGGCACTCTCCAGAGAAAGCGGAGACACTGGGTCCTTTAGACTGTGCTTTTACCAGTAATCCAAATAGGCCAAGGTTGTCTATCATTGGAATCGGGTCCCAACATTGTCTGGAAGAGCACTTGCCACTATAAGGCAAAATTTTGGCAGGGAACATGCTAATACGCCCTGGTAATCCCATGGTTTACCTCACCAGGATGGACACAGACCCATTGGTCACACCTTACAAAGCAATTTTTTTGACAGATGCAAAAGCAAAATTTTACTTTCCACTTATTAACAACAATAAGCTTATCTTTGCAATGTAAATCATTCAAGGAAAACTAATGAAACTGTTTGTAAGAAGTCACGACATTTAATTGCCTTGAATGGTCATCATGAGCCCCTGTGGTTTGCCAAAAAAGGACGGCCTTGTGCTGTTTCCCTTGAGATTCCACATATTCAGAACAGCAGTGACTAACAGTTTGGAACTCAGCCTTCATTTTTCATTTGACCAATGATAGCAACCCACCATAAGCACTATGCATAGCATGGAACAAACACGCAATGCATATTTGGCAAAGAAGATCCTGTTTCGCATGGAAATAAGCAACATCTGACAATGTATTTTAGAAACAATCTCTCACTGACAGAATTTAATTCTACTGGGTTTGGAAAGAAAAAGTAACTTCTTTCTGCATTACTTTTTTTTTTTTCCTATATATTTTCCTGGTAATCCAGTGGACAAATGTGAGCACGCCTGACTTCAGCAATTTGTCACAGCAAGGAACATGTCTGTAGTTGTGAGACTAAAAAAGAAGTCTAGATGAGCAGACCGTTATATTTTGGTTTATCTTATTTTCAAGATTATGGATAAGATTTGAGATGTCCCCTCAATTCAGGACAAAGCAGTGACAAACTGGAGTTCATACGCAAAAGAGAAAATCAGAAAGCCTCTGCCCTGCAGATAAATCCACTTCGCCAATCATCTAAAACCACAGGAAATGTAAAACTTTAAAAGGAATGTCTTCGGCGTATTTTTCTTGAGGTAAATTACACCATGTCTTCCTAGAAACTGCTGTGGTCCCATCAGATCTATTTCAGTACTAACGGTCAGCAGAGGGATAGCCAGTCACCAAGCCCCACATCAGGCCCCTGGCCTTTTCTGCAGGGTGCCAAACATTTGCTACACCTTCACCTCCCAACAAAGCTTGCCACCAACCTCAGCACAAGCTCTGCAACTCCTCTTTTTCTCTCCAAGGCCATATTTTGGCATTTATCATTTTGCTTTTTCCTCAGGCTTAGTGAGCTTTCAGTCCGCATGCATCCATCCTAGCCAGCATGACTTCGATGTGCGCTCTGCTTGTCTGCTTGTATCCAGATGACATCACCTTCATTCCTTGCATGCACTCATTTTCTAATTATAGTGAGGTTTCGTTTTACACCAGTGCCTTTTTTTTTTTCCTCACAGAAGTTCTTAGTTGGCTGGCCTGGTCCAAAAGCATTTGAGAGTTTCCAGCCCAAGGATGCAGTAGCAGAGGTTGAGATGTGGATAGCACAACTTCCCGTTCGGTTCTCACGTGTTGCCTGACCTAGTCAAGAGGTGGCGTCCCTGGCCATGACAGGGAGGTTGGATTAAATGATTCCTAACGTCCCTTCCAGCCTAGGCCATTCTATGATTCTATGCTTTCTATTTCCACTAGACAGTTTCTTTGCTTTTCTCCTCCATATACTGTCCCTTATCTCAAGGACTAACAACCAGACTGCAATATTAGCAAAGTTTCTTACTTTCTTACATGAAAAACATGCAAAATTATTCTAGTAGAAATAAACACATCCCTGTTGGTCTGAACCTTCTCTGAGGACACCAGTCTGTGCCCAGTGTAGTATAATACTCACTTTTTTCCCTTCATCTCAGAAACCTTCACCATTCTATTCTTAGGTACCGTGGGCTCTAGCTTGGGGACCAACCCTAGAAGTAGCAATGATTACAGTTCTGTCTGCAAATTTTGGAATAAACCTTGATCCCAGAAAGATGTCATCAAACAGGCAACACTTCAGAAAAAAAAGTAACAAAAGTAATCATGGGTTGCAGAGTTTGATTTATGAGGAAAGACTAAAAGGCTTAAGTATGTATAAGTTTAGCCAAATGATGACTAAGGGAAAATATGGTAAATGTCTTCAAGTATTTGAAGGGTCTAAACACCATGGGAATAGGCCAGTGTGGGAAGTTTATGTTCATACTTTTCTTTGTATGTGTGATGTTAAATTTTGTCTGCACTGTTGCTGGGACTTTACTAAACCTTATATCTTTAAGACTTAGAGCCCTTCCCAAACAAAGGCAGGGAAAATGCACCACTAAGGAATCTTAGATTGATTTATCTATCTTCTCAGCTATTTGAATATTAATTGGTCTTAACTGAAGCGTTACCTTGTCTTATTAGTCAAACAACAGAAGGGAAATTGAAAAATATGCATAGGGAATAGGAAGGATATTCATCTTGAGGTATGAAAGAAGATGTGTGTGTAAAGCTCTGCTTTATAAGGGCAAGAACTTGATTTCTTTTTCTTTTTTTTAGGATTGGATCAGCTTAAAATATCCAGCTATGTTAACAGTGCATCATTGGGCCATTAAAGAAATAGCCAAACTTATTAGTAAAAGTAACATTCATTCCTTTTTTTTTTTTACTAGTGCTGGCCTTGTTTACATAGGAAGTCTGGGTGTTTTACAGTGTGCTAGTAACCGATCCTTAATTCCCTTTGTGACAATTTGGCCATATTCAGGCAGCTTAACTCAACCTACTTCTCTGCTCTGCATCGACGGCAACACTGGGCACGTTGCAAACACTGAGGAGAGTACAGAGGATCAGGTTAAGGTCCCTTTCTTGCCCACACTCCGAACTGACTGTATTTAAGTGGGCTTAGCTTGGAAGCCACATAGTGCTGTTACATGACAGCACCTGAAAACCTTGCTAAAAGATACAGTAGCCAGTTTAAAGATGGTTGTTCACTAACAAGACTAATACACTGGAGCTCGCAGCATCAGAACATCGGCATACAGCCACACTAGAAAGGACTACTGTGTCACATTTTTTTGGTAAAATTGTATTAGTCTGAGACTTGTAAAGTCAGCAGAGCTGTCTTTTGTTCTGGATAGCATTTTGTGTCAGCTTGCATGGGTAATCAGAAAAAGACAGTGAGACTCAAGTTCAGTAAAGTGCCGAGGATCCACCAGACGCATCCATGGGCCACAGCAGTGGCTTTGTATGGAGGAGTCATGTCTCCAGAAGCACAGTATCTCACCTGCACTGAGAGCATTTTAGATAAGAGATAGGGGATCACAACCTTGAGATCCCACTTTGGGAAGCCTGAAGGTGGCCGGCAGCTTGGGAACCGACTGCTGCTGCAGTAATTCCTCCCCCAGATGTTACCTATAGGACACAGGACTGTGTAAGAAGGGTAACCACACCTTGTTGTAATTATGTAGCTAGCTCTCCTAAAACATACAAACACACAATGGAAGAATTAAAACACAAATGTTTTCTATTAAGATACAGAGAACTAAGCAAGGGCTGAGCTAAACCTCTCTACTGCAATGCAACCACTACAATGAAATATCCCCATGTTCTACGAAATATGATCATTAAAATGAGCGGTACAGATACACACTCGTTTTTGAGTCTCTCAGAGCAAAAATAATTAATTGCACATTCAAACGCTCCACAGCGTTATCTCACAATGAAGTGACGCCTTTTGCTGTAAATTAATGAGGCTTATCTCTATTTTCCTGTGGCCTGCTAAAAAGCCACTAATCATTCTGAATAGAGTTATAATGTTTAATTCAATGAGATTTCTTTTCCCTGAGAATTATTGTGCTTTTAATGAAATTCAAAGATCTTCAAAACTAATACTTAGGAACGTGATAAGTCATAGGAAGGGAAAATTGCAATTAACCTACAGTCATACCACGGTAAGCTGTGACCAGGTCATGCTGCACAAGCGTGTTTATTCTGTGACAGTAATTGGATGGGAGGCCTTATGTTAAAACCTGCTGATGTAAGAAACTCAGAGGATATCATACTACCTCATGAGTCAATATTGAACCATTGAACCAACACACTGGATGGCAGGAGGTGATGAGTTGAAGACTGGAAAAATCAAAGCCCTAATTCCTAGAGGTCATATAAAACCTCAAGTTTGTTTCTCTTTTTTTTTTTTTTTTTGCTATATTAAGTTCATAGGAAATGACAGCTGAGCATTACATTGCTTCTCCTTGAATTGATAGTGGATCTTTCAGCTAGTCTCTCTCTGAAGCACTGTTGTGAACTCTATTTTATAGAGCGTAATTTTAAATAGTTGTCCACTTCAATTTGGTTTTGTTCAGAGTCCTTGTAATACTTCCAACCTCTGATCCACAATATCCAGAAGTAAAAGCTATCTTTTCTAGTCTTCAAAATGCAAAATCCTCCAACTAAATTGGGATTTACTAAGAAAGATTTATTCACAGGTAAGTGAGCATTCATGTAAATAAATCTTAGCTCTTCAGGGTAGTGCAAAGGCTTTGCTGGTGGGACATTGTCTTTTACTGTGATAAAAATTCAGATGTCAGAAGTATCTCAACATTTGGAACATTAATAAATTCTCCTCCCTTCTCCACTTTTTCTCCTCTCCTCTTCCATCCCCTTTTCCCATGTCTCTCAAAGTTATCCCAAATATTACTTTCAGATGCCCAATAATAATTTGATGGAAAATTTTCTCCTCTATTGAATTTCGAATTCTCATTTTGGTTACACAAGGTTTACACTCTTCACCCTTTTTTCTGTTGCACTTCTGGGGCTCAGCAGGTTTTCCAGAGGTTTCTTCTAAGCCTACTGCATGGTTAATTACAAAGCCATAATTAGCCATGTGCCACCTTCCCAAGGGAGTATTGAATGTTATGTTCATCTCTGGAGTAATTAAGCTTCATGCTCAATAAATACTTCACACTATTAAGTAATTATGCAATAGGGGAGGTAAAGTTAAGAAATGGTGTGAATTGCCACCAAATGAGCTTCAAAAGGCATCAGAAGATAATGAGAGCAGCTCCATTGACCAGGGGATGAGGCAGTAGATGCTACAATTGCAGTTACACTAGATGAAGGCGCTTAGTCCGAACACTGAAGAGCTGGAGCCCTTGTGCAACCGAGCCTTGGCAGGATGTGTAGATCCTCCTCTCTCCTCTGCTTCCACACAGCAATGTGGGTCCTCAAAAAGGCCCCCAGGAAAAGCAGTGTGACAGAAGCAGTGAGGAAAGGAGTCAGAAACCACTCCCTGTACTGATGTGATCCCCAGCATCTATAGGAGGCTCCTGGATCTGTGGAGATATCTCATTTAGTATATCAGGGTACCATGAAACATCACAGAGAAGCTGCATTCCTCTCAGCACTACTACTGAGGGGTACTTACAATCTAACCTCTTGTGAAATATCACAAGGCACACAGCAAATATTTTGTAGTAGCAGCGTACAGTCAATAATTTATCCAGTTGAGTCATCTGTAAATATGCAAGAAGCTGAAAAAATACAAGTATTTTTTGTCCCTGCTCATGGCAGAGGGGTTAGAACTAGATGAGCTTTAAGGTCCCTTCCAACTCAAACCATTCTATGATTCTATGATTTCTCTCAGGGATTTCAATGTTTTAGCTACTCAGCAGCACACATAGAACATCTCTGAGGATAACCTGTGCCATCATTCTGTCACTCAACCAAATGAGGTTTTTCATACTGACATAGACAGAATTGCCTTCAGCAGACTTCTGCTGAAAGACATAATTGAGAAAATAATTCATAAATAAAACTAAGACTCCATAACGAATTATGAAAATATACAGAAGATCTTGATTTACAAAATACCTTATTCTTACAGCAGATTTTTCAGTTGCCCTTAATTTGGGCTTTAGTGCATCTGTAATGGGAATGCTCCAAGTCTAACCTCTGTCCACTCCCACAGCATTTCCACTCTGATAGGAATTAGCTTTCGTACATACCACATAATTTTTAACGCACAGTTTCATTTTATAGCAGGTCCTTTCGTAAGGGCTCTGAAAACTGATACAGATACCCAGCAACGACCACAACACAAGCATATGCCTAGAATAACACAAACTTTTTCAAGTTACACAGTGTGAAGTTCCACTGAAGTCAGTGAGCTGCAATTTTTTCACTCCAGGTATAACCTAGACGAAGGCACATTGTGAAGTGAGCCTGCAACCTCAAACCCAGCCCCAAACTACAAACTGCATTTCTCTGTTAAAACACCCAGCACTTCAGTTTTGCTCCGATCTTTCCCATTTGAGCTTCAGAGGAGGTGGGGGACACAACATGATTTGTATAAATGATCCTAGGAGCTGGGGCTGTTACATATTCAGTCTCAGTTACTGGAAACAAGTCCTAAAATGGTTGCAGCCCAAATGGCTAGAACCCAGGGCGATTCCTGAATAAAAAATAGTGGAAAAAATGTCATCCTTAAAACAAATCCAGACAAGCAGTTTCAGGAGGAAAAGCATGTTTGAATTAATGTGAGTGCTCTGTTCAAACAAGACCGCACCCTTGTTTAAATCTCTCATTTCTGTTTACAAGAGAACAAGGTAGCGGATGAAGGTTTGCTACTTGACGTTCCAGAATATTTTTTTCCTTAGTAATTGTTTCAGTGTATACTTGTTAAACAAAGAATGAACACGCTTAAACAGAAGTGGAATAATTTAGTTTCTACTGTATTCGATAGGCATGCATGAATAATGCTTTTAACTCTGATACCGAAAAGAAAAGGCTAAAGAAACTAAGATACATTAAGATAAGAAAATCAAATGAAAACATTACAAGCTGGTTTCCAAACAGAAGCCTCTAACTCTGTCGGCTTTCAAAACTACAGCCTGTGACCACAAAAAAAAAAAAAAAGTCTTATATGCTGTGATAAAATCAACTTCCGGAGGGAAAAAATAAAAATCTATGCAGCTGGGCATGAACCATCAATTTGGATGTGCAAGCACTGAACGATATTGCTGTGACTGAACAACAGGCAAACAATATCAAATCTAAGATAAAATTATGAAGTGTATGCTTTTAGGAGCCCAAGGCCTAAGCTGTAAAAGCTATTCAAGTACTTAAAAAAGGTATCATGATTTTCAAAAGTGTCCATAAATCCAACTTTGTTTGGGGAAAAAACAGGCCACGTGGAACGCCACCAGGAAACCAGTAGGTAAGGAAAGTCCTAATGTGTGCCATCCAAAGGTAATGTCTTAGTCCTTGGAAAGTCAGGACTTAAATTGTCCAAAATAGAGAAGTTGGCTCCAGGACACTTCTGTTTAAGCCCCTGCAAAATAAAATGATCCTTTTTATAATGTTCCAAGGCAGTCCATATTTAATTTTTTTTTCAAATGCTATTGCAGCAAGAGCACCAAATAATCCCAGTTTGTCATTATGTTATGGCTTTGTCTTCACAGAATACACTAACCAAGTCAAATCAGGTCTTCAAAGCAGAGCCAACTTTAAAATTAGATCCCATTCCTTGATGTCTCTGTCCAGCTGAGTTCTGCATGTCTCCAGGGACAGACACTCCACAGCCTCTTGGGCAACCTGTTCCAGTGCACTACTCTCCCAGTGAAGAACTTTCCCTTTATATCTAGTTGTAATTTCTCTTGCAACTTGTGACTGTTGTGCCTCAGCCTTCCAGTGCATACTTCTGAGAAGGGTATGTTTTCTCCAACCCCTTTACTGCAAAGGTGAGCTGCTGACTCAGGTCCAGCTTGTTTTCCATCAGGACCATCAGGTACTTTTCTGCAGAGCTGTTTCCCCCACCTCGTGCTGATGAACGGCATTATTCTGCCACAACTGTAGGGCTCCGGATTTACCTTCACTGAACTTACTAAAGTCCCTGTCAACCCATTTCTCTAGCCTAGCCAGGTCCTCCTGAATGGAGGCTCGGATCACCTGAGCATCATAGAATCATAGAATCACAGAATGTTAGGGATTGGAAGGGACCTCGAAAGATCATCAAGTCCAATCCCCCTGCCAGAGCAGGAACGCCTAGATTATGCTACACAGGAACGTGTCCAGGCAGGTCTTGAATGTCTCCAGAGAAGGAGACTCCACAACCTCTCTGGGCAGCCTGTTCCAGGGCTCCGTCACCCTCACTGAGAAGAAGTTTCTTCTCGAGTTTAAGCGGAACCTCTTATGTTCCAGTTTCAGCCCATTACCCCTTGTCCTATCAGTGGTTGTCACCGAGAAGAGCCTGACTCCATCCTCGTGACACTCACCCTTGATATATTTGTAAACATTAATGAGGTCACCCCTCAACCTCCTCTTCTCCAAACTAAAGAGCCCCAGCTCCTTCAGTCTTTTCTCACAAGGGAGATGCTCCACTCCCTTCATCATCCTAGTTGCCCTGTGCTGGACTCTCTCCAGTAGTTCCCTGTCTTTCTTGAACTGAGGGGCCCAGAATGGACACAATATTCCAGATGGGGTCTCACCAGGGCAGAGTAGAGGGGAACGAGAACCTCTCTTGACCTACTAACCACCCCTCTTCTAATACACCCCAGGATGCCATTGGCTTTCCTGGCCACAAGGGCACAGTGCTGGCTCATGGTCATCCTGCTGTCCACCAAGACTCCCAGGTCCCTTTCCCCTACACTACTCTCTAATAAATCATTCCCCAACTTATACTGGAACCTGGGGTCGTTCCTACCCAGATGCAAGACTCTACATTTACCCTTGTTGTATTTCATTAAATTTTTCCCCGCCCAACCCTCCAGCCTGTCCAGGTCTCGCTGGATGGCAGCACAGCCTTCTGGTGTGTCAGCCACTCCTCCCAGCTTGGTGTCATCAGCAAACTTGCTGATAGTACTCTCTAGTCCCTCATCCAAGTCATCAATGAATATATTGAATAATACTGCTCCCAGCACCGACCCTTGAGGGACTCTACTGGATACAGGCCTCCAACCAGACTCCGCCCCATTGACCACAACTCTTTGGCTTCACAGTCCACCTCACTACCCGAGAGTCTAGACCACACTTCCTCAGTTTAGCAGCAAGGATGCTGTGGGAGACTGTGTCAAATGCTTTACCGAAGTCAAGGTAGACCACATCCACCGCTCTGCCATCATCTATCCACCTTGTTATATCCTCGTAAAAGGCTATGAGGTTAGTCAAGCACGACTTCCCCTTGGTGAAGCCATGTTGACTGTCTCTAATGACCCTCTTATCCTTGATATGCCTTGAGATGGCACCAAGGGTAAGTCGTTCCATCACTTTCCCAGGGATGGAGGTGAGGCTGACCAGTCTATAGTTACCCGGGTCCTCCTTCTTGCCCTTTTTGAAGACTGGAGTGACATTTGCTTCCCTCCAGTCCTCAGGCACCTCTCCCGTCTCCCAAGACTTGGCAAAGATGAGGGAGAGTGGTCTAGCAATGACATCAGCCAGCTCCCTCAGCACCCGTGGATGCATCCCGTCTGGACCCATGGATTTATGGATGCCCAGATTGCTTAATTGGTCCCTAACCCAGTCCTCATCGACTAAAGCAAACTCCTCCACTGCCCTGACTTCCTGTGGGGCCTCAGGGGAACGGGGCTCCTCAGGACAGCCTCCGGCAGAGTAGACAGAGGCAAAGAAGGCATTCAGTAACTCTGCCTTCTCTGTATCATCTGTCACCAAGGCACCCACCTCATTCATCAGTGGGCCTACATTGCCTCTGGTGTTAGTTTTATCTGCCACGTATTTGAAAAAGCTCTTCCTGTTCTCCTTGACCCCTCTCACCAGGTTCAATTCTAGGGAGGCCTTTGCTTTCCTAGTTGCCTCCCTACATCCTCGGGCAACAGCCTTATATTCTTCCCAAGTGGCCAGCCCTGCCTTCCAAGATCTGTAAATTCTCCTCTTGCCCTTGAGCTTACCCAGCAGATCCCTGTTTAGCCACGCAGGTCTCCTGGCTCCCTTCCTTGACTTCCTACATGTCGGGATGCTCTGATCTTGAGCACGGTAGAAGCAGTCCCTGAACGCTAACCAACTATCTTGGGCCCCTTTACCTTCAAACAGCCTTGCCCATGGGATTTTCTCGAGTAATTGCTTGAAAAATCCAAAGTTTGCCTTGGCAAAGTCCAGGGTTGCAATTCTGCTTGCTATTTTGTTTCTGCTACATGAGATCCTGAACTCCACCATTTCATGGTCACTGCAGCCAATCGACTGCTGTTCCCTCAATGTTGTGTCATCTGCAGATGCAGTGAGGGTGTAATCCCTCTTCTACACCTCGACTGAATAATCCAGCCCTCTGCTACTGCTTTGCTGTTCTGCAACATTATCTGAAACTTGTTTTTCACCACATCCCATTAGAATAGCTCACAGGAATGCTGCTCCATTCATCTAATGTTGGAATAACAGCACTGCATTACAGAGAAACTTCTAAAAAAGTTGCCAGGTCAAATCCTTATCGAGCGTAAATTCCTGGCATTTCTAATCAGCTTATACTAAATGAAGATCCAGGCTATTTACTCAAAAGCTAGAGTGCCAGTAATGTTTTTAAAAATCAGCAGGTCATTTATTACAGCTAGTTTACAATGCTGCAAGTATTAGTTCACTGTTGGCATGAACGTCTCCTGGAGGAACACAAGAAACCGGGTACTTCTGCCTCACTGCTGCGTTAGAACAAGCAAACAAAAACATGCCAAGCATTTCTATGCTTAGATAGGAATTCTTTCTTCGAAAAGCCCATATATTATTTGAATGTATTTATTACCAGTTGAGCCTTCCTAATCTCTAGATACCTCCTAGGCTTAGAAAAATATGCTTTTGTGCAAGAAAATATTTTTTTGTAATCCTTAAAATACATTTCTAGGAAATTTAAGCTAAGAAATACTCAAAAAGGGAGGAAAGTTAGGACAACACTGCCAGCCATTAAAACCCCACCTTCCTGCAGTCCTTGACCATTAGCTGATCCGTGACCATTAGCAGCCTCCCTTAACTTAACCCAAGAAGCTAATACCAATTACTTAAGTTCACTTTTTATGACAGGATCACTCAATATAGGAGACTTCCCTTGGAAAAGGGAATCAGAGAAAAACAATCATGCCTTTTCCATGACATCTATGCTGGATCATTCAAAGTTCACAACAAACTCTGTTTCAAAAACAGGAGCCTGCTTCCAGTCAACTTGCAAGAGGGCTCTTAAATAAACCTAGCTCATGTAGATTTATTATTGCTCCCAGGTAGACCTGGAAATCAGAAACATCATGTGTGAGATATTCTAATCTTACTGGATGTGGTAAGACCACTTTCAGATTTGAAAGCTGACATAAATCACAACAGTTCTAGGGCTCTTTTCACTGCCCTGTTCACAGCTATCACACCCAGGAGCTTGTTCTGATTTGCATCAGTGAGCAAGGTTCCAGTCCATAAAACTGATCAGAATAAAATGGGAATAGTAAACCATGGATTTTTTCTTATAAGATTTTCCTAGATAAATCACTCTTGGATAACACACGGGCTTAGCAGCGCTATCACCTTCACCATTTTTGCAGGCACAATCAAGCCCTTTCACAAGTGACATGGGCTGTGCGGGATGAGAACAGATCATCCAGCAACCAATTCTGCTTGGAAAGAGCACTTGATCTGTGAACATCGAATCATACCCTCCAGTGAATGTGAAATGGAGCTCAAGAAAAGATGAAATCTAACTTTAGTACCTGCTATGTATTCCCCATGTTGTCCCCAAAAGCATGAAGATACCAAGATCTGCTAAGTGGGTCCTCAACTATCAGATGGGTGTGTGTGTCTGTCCTTGTGCAGACCTATAAACCCAAGTAGTCTTGGGTTCCCTGAGTCCTCGGTCTTGCCCAAACCTGAAATCTGCTGAATGCACAAGTTAGCAATTCAGTTACAATCTTCTTCTGCAACAAAAGCTAATAATGATAAAGCGCTTTCCTAGGCAAAGCTACTTATTTCCAGCAATTCTGTAATGCAGAAGGAAGGGACGGGAAGGAGAGGAAGAGGCCAGCAGGGAAGGCAACAGTTTGTGCCTGTCACTCAGCTCTGCATATGGTTTGAATGTGTAGATGAGCGCCTGCCTGTTTTTTCCAGTAGTTATAATCCTATTGAAATGCTGCTAATTCAATTGTTTTAAAAACTACCAATCTCTAATAAATGTAAGATGGTCTACAAAGGAGTCCTTCCTTCAGACACACATGTGGAACATAGCGCAGCAATCAGCAGGATCAGCCTGGTCCCCTTATCGCTTTTCTGGTGCAGGTTTGAAGCAGATCTTGTTTATTGTTCTTTTTTTGCAAAACTCTGTGAGATCTTTGAAGTGGTCGGCACAGGGCTGCACCCGGTGCGAGGCAGACTGAGCAACTCCGATGTTAAACAAACAGCGATCCCAGCTGAGGACAGTGTGTGGGTTATGGAGAATGGCAGCCAGGACGGGCACAATCCCTCCAAAGCAAACTATATGTTGCCTTCAGAAAGCAATCTGGAGCTTCATTTGCTATTCCGACCAGTCTGATGTGTTGAAACACACACATATATATATATATGTACACACATAAATGAATCCTTACAGGATGTGTTCAGATGACTATCCCTCCAACTCCCTGCTCCTTTTTCTGGACTTACTATGCTTTTTATTATTGCTACCATGTCGTGCTATACCCCAAGCTTAAAACAGCACACGTTTGAGGCTTTTTTTCCCTTTAACAATCAAATCGATACCACTTGCTGGGTAATCAAGTGACAAGCACATTGAAGTATTTAAGGACATAACACCATTTCCAAAATATACTACAGGTATAAGAATTTGGTAAATGATTTTTTTTTTTAAATTATCTTTAATTAGGAACTTTCTGCTACTTCATATTATATCTCTCTTTTTCCTGAGATTAAAGTTTCTTTCTTCATTTCTTTTCACATTATCAATAAATGCAATAAATTTATTTAAATGTAAGTCTTCCTAAAAGTCCAATGTTGCTATCACATAACTTTTCTTGAACTATCTCTTCTTCTTAATAGTAATTCACACAAAGATATGTTAGGTGAGTCTTTATCCAGTCCTAGCATTATTTAGTCAATAAAAACTAACCTCATGGATTTTGCCTGAACATTAACTTCAGGATTTGGCCTTTGGAAACTAAGCTTTCCTTTAGGATGAATTGTACCTGCATTTCTCCAGCTTATACTTTGAGACATGGATGCTACAGTAAATTTGTTATCATGGATTAAACAGCCAAAAGACAGGCTGAATAAGACAACAGACCAGAAGCACAGGTCCATGTATTTGCAGGATAAATGGAGCTTCATTATAATACTCAGCGTATTCTAGGAGGGTGTTTTTAACAGGAATTAACAAGTTTCCACCCACCCTGTTTCAATTTCCAATATCCTGTGTAATCATCTAAAACTAATGGATACTAACTGGTATCTTTGTAAAACACGATTTGGTCAGATTGCCAGGCTTTTGGCAATTCTTTTCTGAGTTGAATTGTCTACACAGTGTTTTGAAATAAAGCACGATATATAATGTTCTTTGTTTCTTCTTTCATTGCTGTTACTTGGTTACAGGAATATCTAAGGCTGTAAACCAACAAGACAAAGACTTGCAAAGCCATCAAACAAGTAACACTCCTACCTCCAGCCTGGTTCTGTCCACATCCTTAGGCAATTTCACACGAACTCGGTTTGTTACAATAAGTGTTTCATAAGGATAGATCTGTTAAAAAGACAAGAGCATATGAACTCCAGCCAAAGTTGATTCTGGTGTGTGAAAATGACAGTGTGGGGAACTTACTAATTTAAACAGTACATGCTTGCATCCTGATTTCACAAATATTTCACTGGGACAAAAATCAAAAAAATAAAATATAAAACAAGAACACACGTAACCTTTCTAGGAAGTGCTGAATCTGATTGTTCTTCCAGTGTTGGAAAAGCCCTTCTTACCTTGTATTCTGCAAGAGAATGAGAACAGGTTCACAGTTTAGAATTTATAGGTTTCTTTTGGAGTCACCACATTTAACATCTAGGTATATTAGCAGTTTGTTATGCTATTGTACTTCTCTTTTCGCAATAGCTGTTGGATAACCGCATGCATAGTAAGCATTTGACCTCCATGCTCTGAATGCCTCTAACACTGCCTATTACCGAAGCAAGAGTCCTTGAAACCAAAGGCTTATTACAGAAAATCCATCTCCTGATGCCATTGGGTTACACAGTGTGCACGTCTGGTAAAATCAAGAAATTCTTTTTACAAAAGGTTTTTGTGCAAAGTCAGTCTGTCATCCAAAAATTACTTTACTGAAAATAGTTAAAATATGTGGATTATTGCAGGCATGTCAGTTTGGGAACATATATGAAAGCAATTGAGTTAATACAGTATTCGAAGATCCCAGCATTCTGCACTTGGGCTGACTGCAGTGGGAATAACGATAGTGAAGAAAAGATGATTTGGGGGTGTGACTCTTGGATCTAAACTAGCACAAGAGTATTCTAGTCAGGTCAGTATATGCCTATATGTAATACGACTACTAGAAGATCATCTATTCACAGTGATGACTAAATGCAAGCAGGACAGCCAGTATATTTTCATAGACCTTTTTACAGTCTGAAATGAAATCAGAGATAAGTCTACTTTTCAATATCTGTACTTCAAACTATTCAAACATAGAGACAAAGATTTGTACCAACACAGAGGCATGATTTGAAGCATCAGAGTAAGACTTTTAAACCAAGAGTAAGTGTCTTGGGAACAAAATCCTACTCTTCCCCATAAATAGACGCATGTTCCTAAATTGCTCAGCTCTTTTGAAAATTCCAACCCAAGTTCCATATTAAGTTCACAGTCCACTTAAACTGTAATAAAAAAAATTAATGCAAATAAATTCTCCTTTATGAATTCTGTAGTTTTTAATCACTGTAGCACAAACAAGAAGCACAATGGACATTTTGTTTTTCAATTAGATATGCCTTGAAGGAGCAATTATCTCAAACTTCTTCCTTTCTTTGATATGAGATCACCACCAGAGGCTGTTGCTACATATTGAGGATACTGGGATTGACTCAGCCTGATTGCATCACTTTACAATGCAAGACTTCAGTCAGGCCTTTATGTTCGATTAGACAAAAAGAAGATTCTTGATGATAAACATGACACTGAGCTGGGTCGCTGTCTAGTCATTATTGCGCGAACTACGGAAAGATCTCAGAATAGCAAGCTTTAAGGCAATATGTTAATGAGTATCCCCAAAGGAAGAAAACATGGAGTGGAAATCATTTGCAATGTACCTTTCATCCCCCAGCTCGTCTCCTGGTCCGTTTCGTATTGGCCCATATTTTCAGGCTAAAAGAGCAAGAAAGAAGCAACATAGCAGCAAAATAGATCACAAAACCACTCTGCTTATTGTTAACAGAAAAAAAGAAAAGCAGCTGGTAACACACAATCAAAATACAGATCCTTGCAAGACAGGAAGAGAATAAAGTCTCATCTGAACTTGACCTGACGGCTCAAAGCAGGCATCCCGAGTGCTCTCAGTACCCACTGATCTAAGATTGCAGAGGCAGAGCTCTGCTTGTAGAAGAGGATGGAGTGTCAGGGGAGCACCTGGGTCCCCAGAGGCTCTGCAGGTGCAGTTTGCTGCCTACGCTGTGAACTCTCACGGACCCATGAAAGCTGGAGCTTGCATGTCACTCAGAGAGGAAACTGCAGCACTATATCACAGAATCACACAGAGTCACAGAATGTTAGGGGTTGGAAGGGACCTCGAAAGATCATCTGGTTCAACTTCCCTGCCAAAGCAAGCCAGCTCACCCCTAAGCCCTTTGGACATTTTTGAGTTCTGATTCCTTGCAGCTTTTGATGAGCCAGAAAGGCATCAGAAAGCCACCAGTCACCCCTATTTGAAGCCCTGGCAGCAAGGTAAGACTGCAGTTGTCATATGCTCTTCCCTGTGATGCAGATGTCCTGCTGCCATCATCACATTGTGCTGCACTGAAGCTTGTGTCATTCTGCTTTCTGCTTCACACTGCTGATGCTATTAAGACCAGTGAGAACTGTGCACATGTGCCACAGCTTTGTTTGGCCCACTGTCTTTTTCCTTTGCTATCATGAAAAACAGTACAGGGGACTATAAAAGCATAATCATATGACTATTTTTCCTCGAGTCTCATTTTTGCCTGTGCAAACAGTGTGCACAGCTATGCTCGCAATAACCTGCAAGCCTATTGTTTGGTTTTGGTTTATTTTTTTATGCAGCACTGGGCTGGCTGATTACAAATAACAAACCACAGAAGCTGGCATGAACCTGCATTCCGAAAAGCGGACATCCATCCTAAGAAGAATTTTGTCCTCAAGGATTTGAAAACGAGCAACATTTTCAACTTTCCTATGGTTTTTGGCTGTGAATTTGGAGCCTTCAGCTGGGACAAGCATTTCAGCCTACTGTGCCCCGCTCCACCACTCACTGCTTTGGCTTCATCTGGGTGAAGCCTTTGGATGGCTTTAGAGCCTCACCAGCACAGTGGCTGGGCGTGAGTCGGTCCCTCACTGGCTTCAGCGTACTGGCAACATCTATTCTGAAAAGTCAGAGAAAAGTTGTTGGCTCCTAGGTGAGGGTGGGTTTACCCTGACCCTTTCAAACCTCATTTGATCAAGTTGCCGTGCCATCGGTTCCTCCAGAGAGGAGTTCAAGCAGTGGGGTATTGAAGCAATGCAGACACAATTAGTCTTGTAATATTACCCCAAAGGGATGGATTTTTCAGTAGTTACTGAAAAATTCATTTAGCTACTGTCTGACAGTTGCTTTCTTGCAGGTCCTTCCAATAATCTGCAGTTTGACTCTTATCACTACGGAAGTTTAATACCACTCTTATACTTTTGTACCTTTCACACCTTCCTTTGGAGGAAAAAAGGGAATTTGAATGAGGTTTTGTCTGTGTAATTTAGATACAAACGGATCTTTAAAATAAAAGTGCATGTACGTCTATGTACTTCCAGCTTATCGCCACTAATCATAATGGGTCTGTACCTAAAAATATAAGTCATAAACTGAGAGAGAGACCAGTATCAGATACCTTTCTCACAAAGACTTAAAAAAAAATAAAAAAACTACAAAAAGGGATTAGAAAAAGAAGACCTAGTCTGATCTGACCATAACTTTGTTACGCATTTTGCTTTCTAGATTATCTGCCATTCTCTCTGTATTGCTCCCTCCCCCCCTTAAAAGTACAATGACTGTGTGTGCATATACATGCATATATATATATACACACATACAAAATATAGTGGAAAAAACCAAATATATGGTTAAAGAAATGCAATGGATATGGGCTGCTCCACCTTTGCTCTACGATCACTATTTGCCTAACTATAGCCCTAACCCTCTCTACCATTAATTCAAGCTACACTGTGATCTATTAATATCCACAGCCTGTACATTTTGGATCTTCATTTGTTTTGGGAGGAGAATCAAGATTCCTGATGCTCATGGTGCACACAATTAAAAGGAGAAGCCTCCGTCTTACTCTTGCAGACAAACTGTAACCCACATAGGGTATGAATCTGTCAGACAGGGCTGGCAGTCAAAACACCTTTGAAGTGTTATTATTACTGTTTAGTTTTTCCACTAGTTACTAAGCTGCTTTTGTACGTACATTTATATATACACCTACCTGATGTAAGCCATTCTTTCCATAGCCAGGTAGAGAAGCAGATTTAGAATATGGAAAACCTGTGAAAGACATAACATACAGCTATATTTTTTGTAAATCCTTTATAGCCTACTAAAACACAGAATTCAAGAAAACACCTAGAAACAGCAATTATAAGATAATATATACATTCTATTAATGGGATAAAATATAACTGAGCAATGCTCATCTTTTCTCCATATTTAACGTAAACGAACATGTGCAACAATGTCTATAAATAACAGCATGCCAGGATGCACTCACCTTACCAGGCATGACATGAGAGTTGTGGGACCCATGTTGCAGGAGCCTTATGAAGCTACGCGACGCAAAGCAGATTTGAGAGCTCATGAAATCCCTTCCCTCCAACTTGGTGTCAAACCATGACTTGAAAATGTTTCAGATTAAAGGCACCATGATTTTAGAATTACATCACTTATGACCATAATGTGTGTAGTGTGGTTTTGGGTTTTGTTTTATAAAAGAAGCGGTGGTATGCTGCCACTTAAAACCCCCCACAAACACTTATTTCTTTCTTTAAAACTTCTTCTACTGCTTTACATGGAAAAAAAAAACATAAATGAAGATATGGCAATGGATAAAGTAAATCAGTGAGAGTATAAACACTTACGAGAAAGAAAGTTTTAAGACAGACAAAATTGGCAAAGTGGTGTTACCATGAACAAACTAGATGTAACGTGAAAATGAAACTGTGTGGTCACTGTGAAACAACTGAAGACCCCTACAAAAGTAAGGCTGAGATTCTAATAAAGTTTAGAAGATCCTTTAGTCAGTGAAAGGACAAAAAGTGTTTCAGATTAGTTTTCAGTTAATAAAAATAATGCTATGCAGAAGTGACAAGCTGGATCAGTTTAAATTAAACAGAAGATGAACAAATAGTGGAATAAACATTTTTTATTCCAGTACAGGAAACTTCGATAAATTCATACAAAGAGTTATAGAAGTCAGTTAGCTGAAAGAACTGAATGTACAACACTTCTTTCTGTCAAAAATGTTAACAATCTGTGTCCAAAGGGGAATGCAGGACAGAAATCCAGACCCCATTGGATTAATAAATACCCTAAGGAGATTATTAGGAATAAGCCTACAGAAAGAAAAAACAAAAGATGGGTAAGCAAAGAGCTCACGATGTGCTGAGATAAAGTGAAAACTGCCAGAAGTCAAGCTGAGTTAAACACTGAAAATGATATTAAAACAAATAGCAAAAGGTTCTCCAGCTATCCAAATAAAAAGAGAACAAGGAAAGAAGAAATGGGATCACTGGGAGTTACGCTACATCAGTAGACAGCAGAGGTAAAAGGTAACCTAGGCAGGGCTCCAAAACTGAAGGAGTATTTCACCCTTGTCTGCAAGGAGGGAAATCTGATGGAATAAGGGTACGCAGTCATGATGGAAACAATTCATAGCACTTAATGTACTTAAACAGGGAGTGATAAGCTCACATCGAATTGCAAGTACAATACCTCTTACCACTGGAGAACAATACCTCTTACCACTGGAGTTTTTTATAGTTAAGAGGAGAAAAAATATAATAAGGAGCTACTGGTTTGCTTCCAGCAGAAAACTTAAGGAAAGACTGAACAAAAACATCAAAGGAAAAAGAAAATCAATTTATATTCACATACATTTTAACTGGCTTGATGTAAGTTAAGGACACAGTGCCAGACTTGTTTGGTAGCTTTCTTTGTTACAAGAAATGACTTCTGCACAATATGAATTTTATTGGATCTCATCTAACATGATATCATTAAAGCCTGTGGTATTTGGCTGCACAGGGAGTTAAATGCAAATGTGGCAAAGATGTACTTTATCAGGGCAAATAATGTAAGAAATGGGTAGTGAGAACTGAGCAGAACTGATAAAGAAAAGCGCCAGCATGGACTGGTGTTGAGGTGAAATTCCCTCATGTTTTCATTAATGATCTGAACACTAAAAATAATGATGGGCAAATAAACTTTGTTGTCTACAAAAACTTATGCAGCACTGCCAATACAGAGGAGGATTGGGCTAGCACAAAGAACTGGGATAACCTTGAATCTTCTAGATGGGATAAAATTTAATAATTCATGGGAAATGTCATGCCCTTGGGGACTAATAAATACCACAAACTTCTAGTATTTAAGCGGAGAGCTCATAAGTTAGAAATGGTCGGGAAGGAGACAGGCTTAGATATACAGCTCAATCACCAGATGACCTTGAGCTGCTAATATAAAGTTGGAAATGTCTGTCATACATGCAAGATATGGAAATAACTGTATTTTCAGGCAGCGACAGAAGAATCTGGAGGAATCCTCTGTGCTGTTCTTGTTCATCGATGTTCAAGTGGGTTAAATTAACTCCACCAGACCAGTGGTCTAGAGGATGACTGGGGCAATGAAAGCTAATTGCAGGAAAGAAGGCTTGACAAACTTAACTTATTTAAGCTAGTAAAATGAAGGTGATCTATAAAAGCAAGAGATGATTTAGAAATTTAATCAACCACCATCCGAAGTGTGGTATAAACTACGAGTAGAAATTGCACTTTCAGCCTCGCAGGGGGTTTCCACATCTAATGCAACGCTACAGGCTTGGGGAAGGGTGGCTGGAAGGCTGTCTGGCGGAAAAGGACCTGGGCATTCTAATAGACAGCCGGCTGAATATGAGCCAGCAGTGTGCCCAGGTGGCCAAGAAGGCCAACAGCATCCTGGCTTGTATTAGAAATTTTGTGACCAGCAGAAGTAGGGAGGTGATTGTCCCTCTGTACTCAGCACTGGTGAGGCTGCACCTTCAGTATTGTGTTCAGTTTTGGGCACCTCAGTATAAGAGGGATATCAAGGTATTGGAGCGAGTGCAGAAAAGGGCAACAAAGCTGGTGAAGGGCCTGGAGAATAGACCTTATGAGGACCGATTGAGGGAGCTGGGACTATTCAGTTTGAGGAAGAGGAGGCTGAGGGGGGACTTCATCATGCTCTACAATTACTTGAAAGGACATTGTAGAGAGGTTGGTGCTGGTCTCTTCTCACACGTCATTAGGGACAGAACTGGGGTAATGGTTTCAAGTTGCAACAGGGTAGGTTTAGCCTGGACATTAGGAAGAAATTCTTCACAGAAAGAGTGGTCAGACACTGGAACAGACCGCCTAGGGAGGTGGTTGAGTCGCCATCCCTGGATGTGTTTAAGTGTCGCTTAGATGTGGTGCTGGGTGACATGGTTTAGGGGCGAACTTGTAGTGTAGGGTTAATGGTTGGACTCGATGATACCAAGGGTCTTTTCCAGCCTGAACTGTTCTATGATTCTATGATTCTATAATACAGGGACATAGTGATGAATATTGATGGATCATTTAGCTGTTCCAGTTTGGAAACTAGAAACTTATCGTTGCCTATTATCTGAATGCTAGTGAAACCAGAGCACAAAGAGTACCTGTGAGGCAGAATGAATATATCTGCAAGAAAACTATCATCTCTGCTCCTGCCTGGAAAAAGATGATGGTGCTGAACATCCATATGGAGTTCAAGGTCTTGGCTCCTTAGCTATATATATATATATACACTACTCAGTGAGCAAGGGAAAGCGCACTGAGGTAAAGACCAGTTTGAAACCAAACACAATTCACTTCATTAGGAAGAGGCTGAGGAGCAGCCGCCGCGGCTGCCAGGACTGAGCCCCAACCATGGGCACAAGCGACACCGTGTGGCCGGCTGGGAAAAACCCAGGAGGAGAAGAGAGCTGAAACAGTCCAAAACAAAGTAGCAAGATCCACTCGCACAGTGGCAATGGTATTTCACTTAGCTTCTGTTTCCCGTTAACTTAGTTACAATGTTAAACACATTTTGTTTTGCTTGCCTTTTTAAAATTATTTTCAATATAAAGGAAAACGTAACACTAAAAGCCAACAACCACACACTGCTCATTATCACATCCGATTGTAGTTGCACTGTTACAGTAAATTTTCTGGAGTAACTGGCCAAGATAAAACAATCTTTCTCTCTAATTAGGCACTAGCTGAACATCAGCTACTTTGTGCATGGATATGAATCCTGCTTTTTCCAGTATGACATTAACTCTAGCCTCAATATTCTGAGGTTGTCTCTCAGCACATCAGGGACACATGAACAGCAAGGGTCATACAGCTCACTAGATGCCTGCTTTCCTAAATACATGACTCTTAAAATAATGAATTACAGTAAATGATAAACTATTAAACATCTACATATACAGAAACAAGACATGTTTACACAGATAGATTTAAAGAATTGCAAGCTCCACTCTCAATGCCTGCTAACTGCAGCACACTCTGATGTGCTTTGTTGTTAGATGGATTCTTCCGGGCATATAGCTAATGTAATGTGGCTAAATACCTTCTAGAGCAGAGTAACCCTTGGGTGGTTTGCTCAAAGGCTGCACAGATTAACACAGTGCCATTTGCACAGTATGTCTGGACACATCACTAGAGATTCGCAGTCTGATGCCTGCTAACCCCCCCTGCTGTGCATGTAACCACTTGGCATCAAACCTATCCCCAAAAGTTTTTCTCTGATACTCACTGACTATGCCACAAAGATGGGGCTGAATGTCAGAGTTCTCAACCGTAAGTGCAACAGGCAGAGAACTCACCCATGGTGAAAAGGATATGTGACAGACTACAAATATTCAGAGCTAAGTAAGCAAAGAGAATGTCCATGGGTATTACAACAGTCGGGGCTGAATAAAATCATAGGAAAGAGGAAAAAAATGTGTAAATGTCAGGAAAAGAAAACTTCCTCGATGCCAGTTCTGCGCAGCTGCTAGTTGGGTAACAGGACCAACGCTCACGAGGGACAGGGAAATGCTGACGAAAAGCAACGGGAAATGAAATACACAGCCAATACTGCATTGGCACATAGATGACACTGACTCTGACGTAAGTGTATTTTGCACTTTGAGTTTTAATAGCTCCATGCTGCCAAGGTAAGAAAAGAAAAAATACCAAGACAACAAAATAGCAAGCAGAATTGCAACCCTGGACTTTGCCAAGGCAAACTTTGGATTTTTCAAGCAATTACTCGAGAAAATCCCATGGGCAAGGCTGTTTGAAGGTAAAGGGGCCCAAGATAGTTGGTTAGCGTTCAGGGACTGCTTCTACCGTGCTCAAAATCAGAGCATCCCGACACGTAGGAAGTCAAGGAAGGGAGCCAGGAGACCTGCGTGGCTAAACAGGGATCTGCTGGGTAAGCTCAAGGGCAAGAGGAGAATTTACAGATCTTGGAAGGCAGGGCTGGCCACTTGGGAAGAATATAAGGCTGTTGTCCGAGGATGTAGGGAGGCAACTAGGAAAGCAAAGGCCTCTCTAGAATTGAACCTGGTGAGAGGGGTCAAGGAGAACAGGAAGAGCTTTTTCAAATACGTGGCAGATAAAACTAACGCCAGAGGCAATGTAGGCCCACTGATGAATGAGGTGGGTGCCTTGGTGACAGAAGATACAGAGAAGGCAGAGTTACTGAATGCCTTCTTTGCCTCTGTCTACTCTGCCGGAGGCTGTCCTGAGGAGCCCCGTTCCCCTGAGGCCCCACAGAAAGTCAGGGCAGTGGAGGAGTTTGCTTTAGTCGATGAGGACTGGGTTAGGGACCAATTAAGCAATCTGGACATCCATAAATCCATGGGTCCAGACGGGATGCATCCACGGGTGCTGAGGGAGCTGGCTGATGTCATTGCTAGACCACTCTCCCTCATCTTTGCCAAGTCTTGGGAGACGGGAGAGGTGCCTGAGGACTGGAGGGAAGCAAATGTCACTCCAGTCTTCAAAAAGGGCAAGAAGGAGGACCCGCGTAACTATAGACCGGTCAGCCTCACCTCCATCCCTGGGAAAGTGATGGAACGACTTACCCTTGGTGCCATCTCAAGGCATATCAGGGATGTCATTAGAGGGTCATTAGAGACAGTCAACATGGCTTCACCAAAGGGAAGTCGTGCTTGACTAACCTCATAGCCTTTTATGAGGATATAACAAGGTGGATAGATGATGGCAGAGCAGTGGATGTGGTCTACCTTGACTTCAGTAAAGCATTTGACACAGTCTCCCACAGCATCCTTGCTGCTAAACTGAGGAAGTGTGGTCTAGACTCTCGGGTAGTGAGGTGGACTGTGAACTGGCTAAGGGAAAGAAGCCAAAGAGTCGTGGTCAATGGGGCAGAGTCTGGTTGGAGGCCTGTATCCAGTGGAGTCCCTCAAGGGTCGGTACTGGGACCAGTATTATTCAATATATTCATCGATGACTTGGATGAGGGACTAGAGAGTACTATCAGTAAGTTTGCTGATGACACCAAGCTGGGAGGAGTGGCTGACACACCAGAAGGCTGTGCTGCCATCCAGCGAGACCTGGACAGGCTGGAGGGTTGGGCGGGGAAAAATTTAATGAAATATAACAAGGGTAAATGTAGGGTCTTGCATCTGGGTAGGAACAACCCCAGGTTCCAGTATAAGTTGGGGAATGACTTATTAGAGAGTAGTGTAGGGGAAAGGGACCTGGGAGTCTTGGTGGATAGCAGGATGACCATGAGCCAGCACTGTGCCCTTGTGGCCAGGAAGGCCAATGGCATCCTGGGGTGTATTAGAAGGGGAGTGGTTAGTAGGTCAAGAGAGGTTCTCCTTCCCCTCTACTCTGCCCTGGTGAAACCCCATCTGGAATACTGTGTCCAGTTCTGGGCCCCTCAGTTCAAGAAAGACAGGGAACTGCTGGAGAGAGTCCAGCACAGGGCAACTAGGATGATTAAGGGAGTGGAGCATCTCCCTTATGAGAAAAGACTGAAGGAGCTGGGGCTCTTTAGTTTGGAGAAGAGGAGGCTGAGGGGTGACCTCATTAATGTTTACAAATATATCAAGGGTGAGTGTCACGAGGATGGAGCCAGGCTCTTCTCGGTGACAACCAATAATAAGAAA
The DNA here is from genome assembly GCA_020746105.1 of Trogon surrucura. Classification (NCBI taxonomy): domain Eukaryota; kingdom Metazoa; phylum Chordata; class Aves; order Trogoniformes; family Trogonidae; genus Trogon; species Trogon surrucura. The sequence continues at coordinate 70,086,458 of CM036620.1, forward strand.
AGGGGTAATGGGCTGAAACTGGAACATAAGAGGTTCCGCTTAAACTCGAGAAGAAACTTCTTCTCAGTGAGGGTGACGGAGCACTGGAACAGGCTGCCCTGAGAGGCTGTGGAGTCTCCTTCTCTGGAGACATTCAAGACCTGCCTGGACACGTTCCTGTGTGGCATAGTCTAGGCATTCCTGCTCTGGCAGGGGGATTGGACTTGATGATCTTTCGAGGTCCCTTCCAATCCCTAACATTCTATGATTCTGTGATTCTATGACATGCTGGTATAGAAGAGTGACAGGTATAGCAATACCCTGCATTGCTGTTCCTGTATTCTTGATGTGCTGCATCCTTCTCCCTTATTAAAATTTGCATGCAAGGACTATTGTCTGAATACGTATTTAGAGAAGCATCAGATCAACTCCAGAAAGCTTCCAAACATACTTGACATGCACATTACAATCAATGGTTTAGGTGTTAATTTCCAGGCAATGACTCATAGATATTAAGTGTGCGAGCTGGTCAGACTTGGTTTCCCCTGAACAAGGAATCCTACAGCCACCTTGCGCACACGCACATGGTGTCTTGTGAGGACTAAGGAATCAAACTCCTTCAAGTTAGACCAACGAGACTGATTATCTAAAATAACTTTTCTTCTTGTTACAGCCTTGTGACAGACTTCATAGCATCTGTTTTTCCTCTTCCTTGCATAGCTAAGCCGTAATTTCCTTAATATAAGTTGATGGAGCCAGCTATCACATTGCCAAAATGCCCACAAGACTGACATCCTAGCCCTGCTGCCAGACATGCCTCACATTGGATGCATTCTTTTGGAAAATTACTTCCCCAACTTGTTTACCCCAGATGACCTGCTACTGCTCTACGGTGTAAAGTGGAGGAGGCAGAGAAAGGAATGGTCCAGTTGTTCGTTAAAATTAATTTCCTCTATTTTTTTTTGTCATTAATCTAAAAGTAAAATTCAGACCTCAATTCTGATGATCATTTCCTTTAACTTCTCACTTGCTGAAATGTGGAGTAAGAAATGCGTAGGATATGATTTTGGTACTGATAACTACTGTGGTCATACGGTCCTCAGACCAGCATTTAGTAAAAAAATTACCCCATTATTGCACCTGGAGGATTTCTGTGTACTTACAGGTATAACTGTGAGCAGTAACAAAAAATGCCTATTCTCAATTAATCTTTGAAGCAAAGTGTTCGTTATGCATACCATGATAAACACGAAATGGCTCTGCCAATATTCAAAATACAGAGTTTGTATCAAGGAGTAATTAGCACAAGACAACAATCCGCCTGATAATATGACCCTGCATACTGAAAAAATAGGCACTTTTATATGTTAGTGAGGGGCAGGTTTTGGAGGTAAGGAACCTCCAAAGATATAACAGAGTTTCATTATACAAGCAGTGCTGCTTCTTTCACTAATATGAAACTATAAATAGACTACCCTTGAAGTCTGAAGGCACTGAACGCTTACAAGCCATAGCAAAACAAACTGACAAATAGGTGCAATTACGACAGAGAAATGATGGATAAAGTCAGCTAGAGAGCTATGTGGAGGAGGCTGCAGCGGGGCCACCTTCCTTTGCCAGATTCCTACTCGACAGCGGCCACAGTACTCACGGGAGTAGCCGGCAGTCGAGCCCTCCTGCGCCCTTGGGAAGTTTTCTCTGTCAGTTCCGGCAGTAAGAGACAGGGACCGTGTGTCTGAATCCGGGGAATTAGTTCTGGTGTCCATATCCCCTTTCAGAATAAGCCAACTGGTCTTTAGCTGGAGAGAGTAAAAGCCTGTTACAAGATTCAAGATCTACCATCTGAATGCAGTTCTCGTGCTTCATCTGTCCAGGAAGTCTTGTGAACTGGTTCTAAGTTTATGCTCACTGAAATTTGTAGCATCCTTTATTAAATTATAAACACTGACTATATGATGACTTAAACACTGCAGCTCCTATGACCTTCTAACTTTCAGCAGAGCTGAGGACAGTTTCTTGTCTTATTTAATTTGCACAATGGGCCCCACTTTAGAAGATGCGCTATGCCATGTTCTTATAGTTAATCTACTGTTAATATTTTTCTTGTATATTAATATGCACCCTAAGTAAAAGTCTGCAGGCTTAGCTGAATCACCAATGTATATATTGAGACTGAGTGAAAATCCATGAGCTTTTTGCTCTTATATCCCTACTTCATTCTTTACCATAGAATGTAGATTCTAACTCTGGGTGAAAGATTAAGCTTTTCTTTTATCTTCTTGGAAAGACCTACAAGTAGTAATGATTATTTCAGTTATAGGGAAGAACACCTTCATGTACAAAAGTTTGTACTGAAAGACCCATAAACTACTCCCTTTTGTTCTTTTTGACCATTACCTTCTTACTGTCCTGATCCAAGCTTCCATCTTCCCCTTCTGATCTTCTTGCTGCTGGAAGATTAAGTTAATTTTAAAAATCAGAACAGATTACATATTTTTTGTCTTCTGTTTTGATGGTGGTTGTGTTTCAAATAATTTTGAGAGGGGGAAAAAAAAATTAAAAAACCCCACAACAGAGTTGAGCAGGAAATTCAGTGTGTAGAGTCATGGTTTCTCAGAACTACTTAAAATCATTTTGAAACTATTGCAGTAATACTCACTACATTGATCTTAGATAATCTATTCCTGCTTGATTTTGAACCTATCTTTTCAGCAAGAAACTACTTCTAGGGAAAGATTGGTGGGAAAAACATATACCATAGGGACAGTAGTATACAATCATGGCACACAGTGCAGTCATTTTCTCATTCTTCTGTGTTACCATGACCATGAAAGTACATATGGTTACACAGGTATTTTGCAGTCTGCACACCTGGGACTTCTACATTCCCGAAAAGGATAGGCAATTATGGTAAGAAAGATAGGAACAAATTTAGTATTACCTCTTCGTAAAATCTGCAAGAGAGGCTGTGTAACACTAAGCTTCACAGTTCTTTGACCAATATGTTTCTGACTATATTGCCCTCTTAATCTTTTAACATAAAATAATAGTGATATTTCACCATTGGTTTATTTTCTTGTACATTTCCAACTTGCTGAGAAGAAAAACCAAAACTGAAAACCTAAAAGCTATTCATTAGATAGTTCTCAACCAGCAAATGTGTTTTCCCTTGTCTTTTATATCGCAGAATATTTTTCCAGACACTTGAGTTATACCTCGGAAACTTACAGAAAGATTTTGTGCCAAATATCACACAATTTCAGATAAATTCCCAAAATGTGAGCCTTACTTGCCTTTGTATCATTCTATGCTGTTTTGGGGAGAGTTTTTATGGTATGAAACCGAAGTAATTTCAAGCCCATGAGAAGTCATAAGAAAGGGGGTGTCTGCAATGCCTGAGTAAAAGTGCAATGAAGAGCTCCATGAAATGCGATGTAGCCAGAAAACTTCTATAATTAGTATGAGAATACAAAAGTTAAGGCTCAGATTAGATTCTGAGAGGCAGATGAGGGGACGAGATTAGGTTGCACCATCAGAAGTGCTGCAACACCCCCAGCAAGTTGGGAACAACTTTGCCCTCTCCAGTTTCCCAGCCAGCAGGTTTGCAGAAGGTCTGCCCTGCACCTAAACGACATGGGCAAAAGGCCACCACCATTAGCATTTCAGCGTTACCCTGCTTCATGTTCTGGTGCCACCACACCACACACGTTCAGACTGTAACTGGTTTTGTAGAGATGATACTTAAAAGATGACAAATTGCAGTAAGGAAAAAAAACCTATGGATTATAGAGGTGAAAACCTGAAACTGTAGAGCTGGAGGGTTTTTTTCTTCTCAATTTAATGTGGCAAAACAAAGCTGGGTCATAAAATAAAAACAGCATTATGAAAAAATTTAAGGTTTTCACAGTTAGCTAACAGCATCTCGATGAGCACATTTTCCCAAGATGGCAAGCTGATTCTCTGAGAAATAAAAGGAAAGAAATATCCATATATGACAGACAAAGAATAAAGTCCTTACACTGCAAGAAGGATTTAAACCAGATTCACTGCTGTTTTCGGAGCATACCCTAAATCACCAGTCAAGGAGTTGTTCCAGGTTATATGTATGGATCTTGCTCTCACTAAATCAGAAATCTGATGTATTTTTTGAAATTGTTTTTGTTTCAGGATGCTGATGTTTTCAATGGAGAAAAGCAAGTTTAATCCCAAGCATCATTCAGAGGTTTCAAACATTCCACAAGATTTTGAGAGCATCTGACTTCAATGGGGGCCATGAAGGTCTGCCCCTCCCAAATTCCTGAGAGGGCTTTATACAATACATCATTGGCAGATAAACCCAAGTGGCCTGAATTTCATCAGTTCTGAGCATTAGCTTCACCACTACAAAAGACACTCAGTTCTGCTGTGAACCCCAACATGAACTGCATGTTTCACACGCATCACTGCTAATATTGCCAACCTCTTTAAATTATTTTTTAAACTTTAGACGATGTCCAAATATTTGTGAAACAGGGACGAAACAAAAGAACGACCACGCAGGCTCCTGCACTCTTCACTTTACAGCCCCAGCTCTCAGCCTGATCTCTCTCCTATGTCCCATTTTTCCACCACCTTTTTCTCATTCTGAAGTTGGGTTTTATAGTAGAAACACAGAAGCTGTAGCTACAGCAAATCTGTTGGGCGCTGCTGTAACTGAAACTTTTAAAGCCAAATGTTTTGGAAGAGCTTCTTGCACTTCTTATTTTAAATAACATTTTTGTGCTTGTTTGTTCAAACTTGGTCTCCTCAACAAAGAAATGTTCTCTGGATCCTTTTCAGCATGTATTAGTTCAGTGTCCTGTTAGCCTGAGGAGCTGAGTCATCAGCTGCTCATGTATTCATGCTTTAGCCAGGAGTTCTTCCAGAACAAAAGGTAAATTTTATTATTTTTTTTATTAGAAGGAAAGTTCATTGGTTTTTTTGTTTGGTTTTTTTTTTGAGTTAAATTATGTCTTGCTCTTCAGTAGAAAAACACCACCACAATCTTTCAGAACATCTATAATCTAGAAAAGGAAGTTTAAAATATATATCCTCGTTAACTTTTAGAGATTGCTGACTTGATAATTAATTCTCCTGTCACTCCAGTGATTACAAGGAACAACTCCATACAACAGTGCAAAATTGACAAAATACAGACTTTGACTGCATATCTGACAGGAGGAAAGTTGATATCAAAATGCCTAGCTTGGAAGAAAAAAAGCTGCTGTTTAGTATCCTCTTTGCAAATCAAAAATATCTATAAAATTAAATGGCACAGCCAGGATACAGGACATTGGAGCCATATTATCAGCTTGTGTAAAGCAGTGACGGATGCTGATTTAGAGCAGATGATTGTAACTTTGCACTTGCTCATGATCTTTCCTAACACAATTCCAATATTTAACTTGTCCTTTGTCCATAGCTTTTTTTTTGCTCATCCTGAGTAATTGCCTCAAATGATTTGTATACCTAACGACAAGAAGGAATTAGAGAGCTTGCACAGACCATAAAGTTGGCAGATTACACTAAATCAGGCACCAAACCAAACAGCTATTATCTTTTTGCCTGAGAGGCAACGTTAGTTTGTCCAAGATTAGGATACTGTGAGGAGAAAATGTCTATCAAGGACCAAAACTTAAAGTGCACTGAAACATCAGCAAGTCTTTGTTCAAAACCACAGCCAGAAAAAACAGAGGTTATCTGAGTTCAGATGATCTGAATGTGCCCTCACTTGAGCACAAAGCACCAGTTACAGTGAAGGTGCACACGCTGATTCACTTAGTCAAACAGCTTCTTTCTCCTATTACTGTATAAGATCCAAACTGAACTTCACTCAAAGTAGAAACGACTATCATTTTCCATAGAAGATAGTAAAAAAAAAATAACCACACAAAAGCGTATTTTTTTTGTACCGAGTACTTTAAAATTAACTAAAGCAGCCTGTTACTACAAAAGAAAAATATGTAAATTATATTTCCTTTGTTCTAATGATGAAGGCAGCGGGGAAAGCTACCAGCTAAAGTCAAAGTAAGGGAGGACAGGCAGAGGTTTCTCGCTCTGAGGTGCAACATGGAAAGTCAGCTCTGTGCAGCAGAATTCCCACATACCTGTTGCCAAAGATTAATGGTGGAATTCAGTTTAGAAAAATGAATTCCCTCTTACTAATCCTGTACCATGAACTAAGATCATTGTCAAACATCACTGAGAACACAGTAGGCACAGACACCAACATGGAAATTGCGCTGATGTTAATTAGTGAAATATAGAACAAAAATAATAACAGAAGAACGCAGTTTTCATATTTCCATTTTTCATATTTACTAGGGTCTTAAGTCAGATTCTGTGTCAAAAACCATCATGTATTTCTTTATGCTGTTTAGAAACTTAGTCAGCAATCTTGTCACTGGGTCTGCCAAAGATTTTTCAATCAGCTACTGATGCTATCAGCTACTGAATTTGTTTTTGCCATGGTGTGACTACATTTGTTATTGATGTTTTACAGCTTAAAGAACTTGCCGATGAAAAGTAGGAATTTCGTATACACCATTTATGAATGAACATTCTTTTCCCCAGCAACACATAAGTCAGAATTATTTACAAAAGCTAGATATCCCAAGGTATGGTCTGAAAACACGAGAACAACCTTCAACATTTACCTGTTTTATACCATTCCACAAGAAAGAAAACTGCTTTGAATTACCACGACAAATAAAAATTATCCCAGCTTTAGAGAACTTACTGAATCCTTGGACAGCATGTTATACAAAATGATATTTAATTTTCACGCTATTTTTTTTTTTCCTTCTCTATTTGAGATTACAGGGACATAATGAAAAGCAAAGACTGCAGCAAACCAATCTGGAAGTCAATATGCATTCACAAAGCCACGGAGAGAAAACTGCGACAGAGAAAAGCAGACTGTACCATGCTGTTTGTAGATAGGAGGCTTCCTATAGATGTTATCTTTTACGCCAGTGTCTGAGGAAGAGGAAAGAGAAAGGAAAGAATAAAAGAGTAAACAAGCAGTTTAGACCATGCTGCTCTTGTCTCCTCTCAACAACACAAAAAATGCAAACACTTCAGCAAAGGCTACGCATTCACTCAGTGGTTTGTTATTCACTGGTTTTACAACAGAATAATGCTTTATCCAGCATCTTTATATATTTAAAATGTTGCCCATACCTTTCTATGCAGCATAATCCCCCCTAAATTCCTCAGAATGCTTTAAGCCACCCTGAATGGCATCCATTTGCTGAAATGCAGGTGGTTACATCTGCACCACCAATGTATATACTTCACAGACAACAAAGAGAAACTGGCTACACGTGTCACTACTTAAAAGTTCATGTACAGGTACAACTGACTAATCTAATAGTTGTGCTTGAAAAAGGACTTTCTCCATTAGCTATGAAGAAAGTGTACATGTTCAGATATAGATGTTTGTACTAGAATCGCCCAATATTCTTACAGGAAATCCTCTAGTTTGTCTATATATTGAATTGTACAGCTACCTTGGCCTTCCAGGAATTTTTTGAAAGCCCCCAGAGCCACAGTCCAGGGTTCCCATATCGTGTTGTACAGACATCAGATTTACTTAGTAGTACAGACCTGAGCAGATACAATGCCTAATTACAGCGTGTTTACAGAAACATTAACCTCAGAACCTAAACATAAACAAACTGTTCCACTGAGCAGGCAGAGGTACAGCTTAGCAGTCAAAAAGCTAAACACTGTGCACATAAATTTAATGTGCTTATTGACTGAATGTGAACTTGAAAACAGTACAGTACATATGCAAAGACACAGTGAGCTTCCCAGAGTTCTAGCCTTCCAGCTATTTTTGAAGTCTATTTTAATATGACTCATCAACTCAGAGAGTAGATGGATAAGGAAAAAAACAAATCCAAAACTCTCTTCAGTCTTCTGTCCTGCACACAGATTGAACAAATGTATACAGCCATGGCACTATGAATAACTGTATCTTTGTAGGCTTAATAACATTTGCCACTGTGTGCTGCCTCTAACACAGTTTTATATATATATACATATAAGCACACAGCTATCTAACTCCTCTATTTCTGAGATGAAGTTTAACAGCTAACAGATTTTCAGTCATTAGAAAAAAAAACAAAACAAATCACATCCAGAAGAGAATAAACAGATGCCAGCAATTGAAGATCAAAAAGCTAAGCAGTGAATGCCTACCTGGAATATGGAAATGCCTAGGAGCCTGCTGATAGACAGAAGGTGAAGATTTGCTGTCTGAGTACATGGATAAGCTCGGAGTGCTCCGACCACTTTCACTGCCTCCAAGGGGAAGAGCAAAGAAAGCAGATAAAAGAAAAAATGGAAAGCAAAGTAGAGTATTTCAAGCATAAAAGCTTGTTCAGAATGACTTGTTAATCCAACAGGTTTTAATACATGTTTTTTTTTGTAAACCCTATTATTTTTTAGCACAGTATATTGTCTAAGTCACCAAACATCAGTAATGAACATCTGACAGATAATACCAGATTAAACTGCCCCACTTTGAAACTAAAGCTTTTCTTTTCGCAACACTTTGAATGAAGAAAATAAAAGGATAAGAATATCCACAATCCTGCAGTGTATTTTGCACAGCCTTAACTGAATAATCTATCCATCAAGTTTTTTAAAACTTGAATGATATGGCTCTTGGCCTGCCCGTGAAATCAGTAGTGAAATCATTTAGTGGTGTTTAAACTATCTCAAAGCAGGACTAGACCAAAACAGATGTTGCAGTTAAGTCAAATATTCCTGCATGTATCCATGACAAAAACAGATACTGAAATTTGGTTCTTAACTGCAAACTGTTCCCACAGGTAACGTGCCACAGCATTTTTTGTTTATGCAAACAAGGTTGGATTATCAAGTCATGGATCTATAATGCCATAGTCACTTCACCAAATTTCAAGATATACATAGAATTGATCCACATTCATCTTTCCACTTGTTTTGTCAAATGCTCATTAAGTGCCATCCACTTCCTCTTCCCTGAAGCACACTCTATGGCATTATAGTGCTGCTTGGCAAACAAAAAAGTAAAGCTCTACTTTTTTGGGACTTGTAAAATCCTATTAATTTACAGCACTGTTAAGCAACTGGAAGCCAAACATGACATTTATTCTAACATAAAATGGTAGTTAATTTGCTGTTACTGTTTTAGTGTGGATGGAGCACGAATTTAATGGCTAGTAATGATGAAATTACAGCACGTTTTTTTGGGGTAAAGAAAGTGCAGCAGCTCAAAGCACTGGATCTGTAACCGAGCTCTGCTTTCAGGGAGAAGTTTTACAACCATAAAACTACCAGATTACCATAACTGTCTAGGCCATGCCCATGGAGGTGGTCTCTGCCACCAAAGCCAGCCTTGACATGCACCAGTGAAGCCAACTGGGAAGTGCCACTGAGTTCAACAGGAGCAGAAACAGGCCAGACAAGGTCAGAAGAGCGTGCTGTGTATCTCATGGCAATACACTAACTAATCCATTCCAAATTTTATGTCTGGTGAAAAACGAAAACTCAAAAACTGTTCAGTGGCTACCCACTGCATATTCAATAACAGTGATTTCTCATTGAAAAAAATGTAATCCAAGCAGCTGAGAAACTGGAATCACACCCGCAGGCTGATAGCCTATGGTCCTTCTGAAAGGTAAGGGAAGAATCATGGAATTACTGAAGATCTGGTGCATCACCACCAACTGGCAGTCAAGTTGTCCTCACACAGGGCGACAGACTGTTACTCAGTTTCTAGATTCCCACTTTGCTTTTGGAAGAAAAGAAGTGGTGACAGGTTTTCACTGCAGATTCATTAATTCCCTCTTTCTCTGCTGCTTGCTGCCCAGATGCTTGGCCATGGAAGAAGCCTCAATGCCACTCCCAGTTCAAATGCAAAGAGCAGTGGTAGACACTTACTTAATTAAGGTCACTTACAACTCCGAAAACATTAAAAAACTTACAATGTCATTCATTCAAATATAATGTTACTATTAGAATTTTATAATTTAAAAAGGAAAGTTTTCAAGTGATACCCACAGTGTATTAGTTCCTCATTTATTTCAAAAATATGTATTAATTACATATTGTGAATACATAAAATATATTCACATATGACCTGCATGAATAGTAACTTCACTGAGCCGTGACCCCAAGGAGCTGGTAAATGTACACAAATAGAGAGCTGGTCTCCAGGGCCACGGTAGAGTGTCAGTGAGGAGTCAGGCGGAAGCATCGATTACGAGGAATGAACTTGTAAGAAGAGAGGATGCAAGCACACGTTCAAGAGGACAGCAAATCTGCAAACTACTCAATGCAAGGATCATCTGTGTGGAGCAGTCTGCAAATCCATCACTTCCAATTTGCTCAAAAGGGAAGAATTACGGGTGAAATGAGGGAAAAGGTTCTTCTTGCAGCCCATTCACACAAGCTGATGCACACTTAAATTTTAATTCCGCTACTGATTTGGACAAATACACAGAAGCAGTTATATTTCACATTTTGCATTTAAATAAAAAGTATTTAATAGTAAAGCAAACTGAAGACCCATGTAGAAAGTTCACATGTAGGAACTACAGATAGTCATTTAATCTAGCCTATAATCAAAATCTCTAAAATGATACTTTGCCAAGAATTTGTCTCTTTCAAGGTTTGCCTGGTATACACTGAAGAACTTCAAACAAGGTCTCAGAAAAAATACAACTACCAGAGACTGATTTTTCAAGCTTTTGGTTTGAACTCTACCACAAGCAGTTACAGGCTGCGATCTGCTCTGCTGGTCAGTGCAGAGCAAAAAACAGAATCATGAACTCGTCCCTCGATTTTGTTTAACTTGGAAAGAATCTGGGAAGGTTTACTTTGAACTTGAGTGTCAACCACAAAAACTTCCTTGTGTCTTTTGGCTGATGACAGCGTAGGCTCCTCTTTTAACCCTGTGTGTGTGGAGCCAAGTGATCAGAGCTCAGACCATTCTCCCTTTCTAAGGGATTATCAGGAAATATACAATACTGCTTATACCTTCTTCCTGGTCAGCTTTTATCCTATCTGGGAGGATGAAAAATTTGATAACAAACTACACTAAGAGCTGTCTAAGTTCAGGATGGAACAACAAACAGACATCACTGGCCTAATGAGGGAGATGTCAGAGCCTACTCCTGAAACTGGATCCTTTAATATCTCTGCATGTGGTGCATTAGGCTGGACAATGTTCTATGAACTACAATGACTAATTCTTTTCAAGCTTTCAAAGCCAAATTAATGGGCTTTGGAAGTCGTGCTCCTGCACTAGAAAGGCAAGGTACTTTCCACCATGTTCTGGATGTGTTTAAGTGTCGCTTAGATGGGGTGTTGGGTGACATGGTTTAGGGGTGAACTTGTAGTGTAGGGTTAATGGTTGGACTCGATGATACCAAGGGTCTTTTCCAGCCTGAACTGTTCTACGATTCTACGTTTTAAGTGAGCATTTTTTCAGGAGGGCTCAGCAGTCTGCATGCTCACTGACTCCACCCCCTCAAGAGGAAGAGCTACACCAAGCATAGGTACCTGGAAAATCACACCCTACAATTTGCAAGAGCGTGAATCATGAAGCTTTCTTCAAGTGTGGCCATCACAGGATTTATTTTGAAGACATTTGGAAGAAAAAAATCCTTAAAAGATCAAAACCAAATAATTTGTCTGCACGATAAAGAACAGCTCATCCTATTATCTTTCATTGGAGCTAGACCACAGTAGAAAGAACAGTAATCATATTTTTTGCTGGAAAAATTACAAACCCTGTCATTCTCAGGAAGAATATGATATAAACTCGGTGAAGTCAAAAGGAAGATTCTGACTGTTTTAATTTCCCTAGGGTAGTAACATTTCTGTCTCTGGAAGTTTAAATAAATATTTTTTTATGCGGAGTGCTGGTTTTATAAAGATTGCTTCTAGAATTATTAACCAGTGTATTATTTTTGAACTTAACCAAAATTATTTTAAACAAGTCTGATTTCACTTTTTAAAATTGAAGTGGCAACATTAGCCTTGGTCTGGATACCAAGTAACTATTGATACACTCCTACTCTTCCCACACAAACTGCTTTGAAGTGAATAAAATAGCACAGTGACATCCTCAAAGGGCTTCTCCAAGTAAGGAAAAAGAAACAGCCTGCAATTCAGAGAAAAGAATTCAGAGACCTTGAAGAGGATGGAAGAAATCTTCTGACTACTTTCAGACTGAGATGTCAACGCAGTGTAAAACAGCAGATAATGTACACAGCCTCCGCAGGGCTCAGGATTATCTACTTAGAAAAATTACGAACAGACTCACCTGCCTCACAGGAGCACGGTGAGGCGTTGTCAGCTACTGCTTGCAAAATATTTTAGCTCCTTGATAATAAGCGCGGCAGAATTGCAAAATATTATAATTTTGATCACATTAGTAATAATTGTCTGGGCACGAGGAACTGCCACTTGAGGATTTCTTCATCCAAACAGCAGCACTAAGTAACTGTTGCTGCTCTGAGCAACAGCAGGTAGCACTGAACAGAAACTCATTGCAACAGGAGCACTGCTAAGCAATTGCAGGCAGGTTTTTGAATAAGAGCTTTCCATACAGTGAAATAGTGCACTGCGCCACATGAAAGAGGTTTTCCTTACTCAGAACGTCATGTCAGATAACATCATCCAAATTTAGAGAACTGATCAAAAATCTGTTCAAGTAGGGCCTCACAGAATATAAGGGGGTTTGCTAGCCTTCCAAAAAAATGTGTGTGGGGCTGTGACTGCTTGTGGTTGTGGGAAGGAGCTCTGCCAGGTAGGCTTTAAAATGGCAACAGTTTACTCTCACCAGCTTTCTCCTCCAAAACTTTGTCTCAGGGATCATATTTGGAAGACTCGAGCCCATTTCTGTTCCTGTTTATACCAGTGAAATTCATCTGACTTGAGGCAGAACTGTTCCTGGATGCAATAGGGTCCAATGAAGATGCATTAGTTATTTTTCCAAAGGAAAAAAAAGTGTTTGCTATTCGCTTGAGTTTGCAAGTCTGGTTCCTGCAGAGGGTCACTTCCTTTTCAGCAATGGTTATGACGACAAGAACAATACTTTTGCTCTATTAAAGCAAGCAGTACCCCAGAGCCAAGGAATAGGCACTGAAAATGTTTGCCACTCATGTCTCCTCCCTGTTCATACTGTTAATAGAGAGGATGGTCTCAGGAGAAGACACAAATGGTAGCTGAATGTCTTCTCTTTCTCACATTTAACTAACTAGCTAAAAAAATAGTCTTTGCCTTAAGGCTTCCAGACATTCCTCTGTATTGTCTCACAGCTGCAACATGGATGTCACTAAAAGTTAATATCCACTGCAAAAAATAGATTAAGGCAAGGAGAATAAATTCAGTTACTCTGTTTTATAATACAGCAGATTATTTGCTAATCAGTGTAATTATATTGATTCAATCAGTTTACCTGGCATAATTTTTGGAACCGCTACAAATAATACGAAGAATGTCTAAGTGTACACTAGAAGGTTCAATAACTGATCATCCAGTGTTGGATCCACTGTATAAGCTTGTTATAGCATTTATTTAGCATCACCAAAATAGTATAAACACTATCTTAGTACAGATTTTTAAATCATTCCCTTCCTCATTTTCATTTTAAAACCTAATCCCTTCCCTCCACCCTCTGAGAGACACTTAACACTCACTGAAAAAAAGCAAAAATGAAACAACCCATACCCACTTGGTTCTTAAAACTTACACAGTACATCAAGAAAGCACTTGCACAAAACTAAGACAAATTCTATCCAAGTGGAAGCCATGCTTGCACAGACATAGAAGTGAAACACATCTGAATAAGTCTACAGTACCACAGCACGGTTTTGCATTCCTGGACCTTACCTTTGAAGAAAGGGATGTAATGATGTCTGAATGTAGATGTAGGGCTTGGGTGTTGGGGCAGGGAGATGCTACTGGTACCAAGACTCTTAGTACCAGCTGGGGGCAACAGAGAGTAAGTGAAAATAAACTATTTAGTTCACTTACTGAAAGCCACAAATTACAATGCCATCCGTTTTTTTCAGGAACATTTTCCTCCTGATGCTTACAAAACATACAGTTTAATACTTCATCTTTCTCTGGTTATTGCTAAAAACACCACAGTGGCCATACTCGGCAGCTGGCCACGGGACACGCACCTTCTGCAGACAGAAAGAGCATCATATAAAAAGGGCTGACAATGTAATGCATCGGAAAATATTCCAGAAAAGGCACCACAAAAATCATAGCTGCACTCAGGGGAAGATCTGCATATTCAAAAGTTGCAAGAGGGAATGATATATGCTCATAATGGATTTAATGAAATGAAATGGGGAGACCCTTGTCTTTGCTGAGAACTGTGCTACGAGTGAGTCCAGTTCTCACTGCTGTCGGTGCACACTGGTAGGATTTAGCTCACAACACACCAGGGTACACAAGTACATAGCTAATTTAAGCATTTGAAGAAATATCCCAAAGTTATTTAAGATCTGAAAGTTACACATGTGATTAAGTACTTGGAAAAACATTCCCAAAGTCATTTTTGTTTGCTTTGTTGTAATTATGTCCTGATACCATATTTTGGAGGACTAATGGAAATTATCAAAAGTGGTAACTAGGATGACTATCTTCTAAATTTTCAATGAAGCCGTAACACACTAGAAATAATCTGGAATTTCCTTTGTCTTTCCTCCTTGCTGTAACAGTGTGCAGCTAAGCTTAAGCATGACACAGCTGCCAGACCTTCAGTGGAGACTAATCTTTTCTCTTTTTAATAGATCTTTGATACTCAATCTCATTTCCACTTTGTCAAAGACCTTATGTAGCACAAATATTCAATTCTTGTAAAAGCTCTTCCTGTTACCCATAGAATCTTCACTGCAAAGTTTAAGAACTCCCAGTTTTCCAAACTAGTTTATAATTACAACGTATTCCCAATGAAATTAAAAGACACCAAGAAATTAACATAAAAGCTCTGCACTCTCCACCAAATGATGGAGTAAAATTAGAATGAATTTTAAGTAATTTAGTATTATTTCCAAGGATAAAACTTTGTACAGTGACCAAATACGAATGGGCTTCTGTAAGAGACTCCCATGCAAAGATCAAAAGGAGGTGATCACTCCTCTCTGTCCAATGAGCACCAACACAGCTGGTACTACAGCCCAAAGCTGCAAAAACATTGCTCTAAGCCTCTCAACTAAAGCAACTTGGCCTTCAAAATCCAGCCATTAGAATCTCTAGTCACTTCAGCTCTTGCACTATGAAGAGGAGACACAGACCATAACCCTGAAGTACAAGAAGGGATACAAAGTCACTTGGTTACCATCTTGGCTTTGTGAGCGCTCACAGCTACCACGCTGCACCTTGAAAGAGCTGTGGATTGAATGTGCAGCTTCAGGCAGGATGGGACCAGGATGAGGTCCTCTAAACTGTTCTGTCTTCTGTTTACAGATACATGACAATCATCTTTCTAGATGCCTGCTTTCTGTTTTTAAATGTTCATTCCTAAAGCACTTGTCTCCTTTCTCCTCCCAGGACTCTGTTCCTGGTAAATAAGTGACTGCAACAAATTTCTACTCCACCTTGCACCCCTGTCTACCAGAATCTATCCTACTTACAACATAAGACAAAGTAGTGGAAAAATCTAGAGAATAAATAAGGCTGCTTTTCAATTACCTGGTCTGCTGTAATGCTGAGGAGAATGGGAGGTTGGAGTGTAGCGACCATAGCCCAGTGAGCCAGCAGAGCTAGGACTTGACGTCCTGTACTGCTTGAAAGATCTGTCATCTTGGTCACCCTGGGAGGAACAGAGGAATTATATGTCATTAGGGAAGAGAAAGAACTTCTGAAACAGGAAGAATATTCCATTTTGCACATTTCTGTGCTGTGTAGATGGAAGCTGATGTAGCCGTAACGTTCCATGCAATCCCAATGAAATGAGGCGGCATCCAGCCGAAAGCACCTCCATCGCAGTGGGACCAAAAGAGCTCTGCCAAGTATCAGAGAACAGTCATGTTCCCAGGAGTGTCAGCACACAGATGAATTTAGAATGACAACATTTGAAAAGACCATAACACTGTGTAAGATTTGCTTCAGGACAGTGTAATTCCCTGAACGTACAGGAGTGGATGAAAGATGAGATCAGGTTAGTGTGACAGTACTGGGGTCACTTCGTACCCACGGGGACGGATGCGTAACGGTTACAGGCAACACAAAGATCAGCATTTGTTGGCTACATTACATCACAGAAACAAAACATCACAAATTAGAACAAATCAATGTAACCTGCAGATGCTCCCTTGTGGAAAGTCATACTTCAAAAAATGCTTCCCCTCTCCTATTCCAGTAGGAGTGAGTGAAGATATGCCACACCGTAGCAGTGTTAGTCACCCGTTACGAGTACTGGGACATCTTTAGGCATCTGTGTTACTCCCACTGGATCACTCATCATTTAAATACACAGAGATTCTACCTATTTCCATCATAATTTTTCATATTCCTATCAGGACAACTTAACTACATCCATTCATTCATCTTGATTAATTTGGCTTGACTCTATAGAGATGTACAATGTTCTCCAAATGTCAGTTTTTCTCCTCTGCTTCAAGTGTGCTCCCACCCTCCCACCTCACTCCAGACTCAGTGCATGTTCAAAAATGGAAAAGCGGTTTTATATAGTGCTAAGTAGCATTATTGTTTTAATATCAATTTCTGAAGAAATTATACAAAAAAAAAACAGAGAACTGATGCCTTCCTAAGCATGCAGCATTCTGAAAGCATTCTGCCACCATCTCCTCTATGCCCAGTTTGCCATGTTTCCCTCCCAAAGTAGATACATTATTTATTATCCATTCTAACCCTGAGAGTTACAAGTATAGTTACAATTAACTATATAGCATACATATTATATATACTATATATAGTGCATATATATTATATATATTATATATTATATAGTTGTATAGTTATAGTTACAAGTATAGTTACAAGATATAGTTATAATTAACTATATAGTATATATATTATACATATTATATATTATACATATTATATATTATATAGTTATATAGTTACAGTTACAAGTATAGTTACAAGAGAGTTACAAGTATAGCACTGTCTCTAGAAAGTCTTGTGATGATATTTAAATATCATGAGTGTTAGCTAATGGTGTCCAATTGTATGAAACAGTGGATTTTTCCTCTAACAAAAATCCCAGCAGTAAAACTGGTGATGAGATTGCAGAAGATAATGCTTGAGCACCTGATCATATATTCCTTAGAGAAAGACAGCAAGCATGGCAAAGCTGGATAATGTGGGAGCATTCATGTAACACAAATCATGGCAGCACCAATCTCCCTTTTCGAATTTACTAGTACTAATAGTTTGATAACTGGTAGCTAATTTAAAGAAAGTTATTTTAACCTTTTAAAATAATACAAAGATTTCATGTTGATTGTTTCAGACCTTATCTTCTGCGTACTTTTGTATCTCAATCAAGCTCAAAAAATCCAACATTAAACAAAGGGCATTTTCTAATTTTTAAACTATTAATTAAATTACACCTCTATTGGTTAACTTATCTGCTTCACAAGTGTTTACAGTAACAGTTTGTGATTTACAATCCTTAAGGGAAATTCGCAATTCTGCACTACTACTAAAATTTTGCAATACATTAAATTGTGATAAAGGAACAATTAGCAAGGCCTGTGATATATAATTGAGTCACTACCTATGAAACTGTGTGAAATGCTATCATGCTTCCAAGGTGATCTTCCTTGAAACAGTGACTCCCTTTGAACATTAATAAACATCAAAATACACAGACTTAGAAGTTAAACTTTGTGCAAATGATTTAACAATGTCTACACACAAATAGTAAAAGCAGATCAACTATGTGTAGAACAAAAAAAAATAAAAAGAAAATAAGAAGAGAAAGCTATGCTGAGCACTAATTCGAGTAAACTCATATTAATAGCTTTAAATGTAAACATAAACATAATTACCAATTTAATTTATTTAGTAGAAGTGACCACCATACAACCTTTATTTTGGAAAGCAGAAACATGGATGACAGTGGAGATAGATGCATACAGATGACAATCCAGAAGCAGAGCACGTATTCAACAAGTAACACCGTGAAAAACATAAATTATAAAACCCCATGCACTGTAGAGCAGGAGGCAAACCCCACATTTCAGACACTGCTGCTTGTCAATATGACCAGGTATCACAAAATGGGTCAGAACAGGAGAACAAAGTCATTGGGGATTACCTCAGTAGGTGTTGGAGAGAGCAACTGAGGTGACTGCAAACAGCAACACACAACAAATTAGTGATACAAATTCATGCATGATGTTACTTGTGAGAAGAACTACTCTTAAAATATCAATATCCATGTATAACACATGATAAGGTTAGGAAAAACACCTGTCATTTAAGTTAGGGCAACATTTCTTTTTATTTGTTTTTGAATAAGTAAATAAGGAATAAGATATACATAATTTCATAAGAAGCTTTTGTTGATTTCTCTATTACAAAATCCTGGTTTCTGGTGAGGCTAGTTTGTGATCCAGAAAGAGCACTGCTAGTAGGGAAACTTCCACTTAAAGCAACAAACCCTCGTTAAGTCTGTGTTGAAGCACCTCCAAAATCTGGACTAGAACTTTGTTGTTCAGAGTTGGTTGTTCTAAAAGAGAGCAAAGTATCTTTACTATTTAAGTTTTAATTAAACTTTATGTATTTTGACACTTTTGCCTTTAAAAATTAAGCATTATGGTTTTTTTTTTAAGTTGCGCGAACCCACTGAAACTATTGCAGCTGCAGATAGTAGCCAGGATGCTGAAACTTGGAAGACAGGATTACTTTTTTTCCCCTGGCAATATTAAAGGTATAAATATTTGGAGCATCATGAAAATGCACAAGTTTGATTGTGAGCACAGCCTCAAACCACCTCAAAGCGTGCAAGGACTGAATCCTCACAAGGAGCTGGGCAGAAGGTTGTTTAGTCTATGCACCTCTGCCAAATCTAGATGGCACCTCTGCCAAGCCCAGATGTCACCTCTTGCCAAGCCTAGGTCTAAACAGGCAGCTGAGGAGGGCCACACACATTACACAAATTTTTACAGAGAAAAACGTTCATATTCCATAGATTCAGGGCTAGGTAGCAGCACTCTTCTGTTCTGTGAAATTGGAAACCTAAATACCATTTAAACTCTTTAACAGACAAAATCTTAACTCTTTTAGGATGCATTATAATGGAGCCACTGTGGTTCAGCTTTGTACAGAGAGGGTTTGGAAGAGAGCACGCAAAACTTAATTCACCTGAGACTAGTACTGAGACTGCCAAGTATAAAAAGTGTAAGTGATAGCAGGACTGGGGCTATTGTACGTAGTATGGCTATTATTTGTAACATTTACTGGTATCCATTTGCTTTCCATTTGTTCTCCCTATGGAGAACAAAACAGACTTCCATTCTAGACCATATATATCTTGCTAATATACTTAGTATATCTAAGAGGTTTTATCTAAAATTAGAAAATAAATCAGAAATTCAAACAAAAGTTAAATATGGTTAGGGAAGAAATGCTAACTTGAATGACAGGGTTTATATACAAATATGCTTCACAAAAAACAGAATTAGTAAGAATATGTTAAACTAGATTTCATTCGCAAAAACTAGTATTAGCCCTGTATATGAATAGGCTGAAATGCATGCATGACATAAGGATGAACTTTAGTAAGGGACAGTTGAAAGAAATCTGCCCATAGGAAAGTGATACCATTGTTTTGTTACCAAAATAACATGGTACACTTCAAAAAAAATAAATCATGAAAGACATTTGGCTTCGCTTCTGATTTTTTGCCTTATAATTAGCAATGGCTCCTGTGTCCTACCACATGCATGGAGAACTCCTCATAGAAAAACATATTTTAATTACATGTCATCTGTTTAAAAAACGATCACAGAAAGCAACTCTTTAATTTCCACCAACTTAAAAGTGAAATGAACATATTGGGTCGGAAGGCCTTGTGAAAGAATGGATGACATGACTCAATTAACTGAAGATATACAAGTTAGGTTTGCTTTTTTTAAAATTATGCACATCTTTAAGAGTGTTCAGCCACAAGTTTAATGGTGCACATAAACTCTCAAATTTGTAGTAAAAGAAATACCCATGTTTCAGTACCTCCCCGTAACTATGCCTGTCATCTGAAGAGTAACTGATATATGGAGAATAGGAGATCATATCTGGGCGGTCAATGTTATAGATGGCTTTATTTTTAGGAAGAGCAGCCAAATCCCTGTAGTCAAGAATTTCATCTCCAAGCTTTGCCTAAGAAAAGGAGGAAAGAAAGCAGTGAGAATAAGAAAGAATATGATCAGAATGCAATCAGAAAAGGACAGATAAGTGTAGGCAGAAAAGTCATCATAAAAATAAACATTTTTTTCTGTTTGTGCACACATTAACTTTTTGTATTTACTACATAATGCTAAATATTACTGTTGGTTTTATATCCTGGTGCTTTCTACTTTTCTTTGTCACTCACATTTGGCTAATAGGAGTAGCATGGCATCACTACAATTTCCTTGGTTATACTGCATTTATTGCTAGCTGCACAAAAAGACAGAGGGAACAGATATTGCAGTCTTTTTCAAGCAAAACACCCTTCATTTTAAAGTGGTTTCAGTATATGGAGTATGCAGGGTTTCCCAACCATAGGCAGTAGTGAATAAACAAATATTTATTTCCAACATACACTCTCCAGATGCTGAAGAGCATTAGTTAGGTCTTTAATTTTTCCCATTCAGCCGTGTCCCATAGCTTCACCTCCTTTCCTGACTATATCTGAGTAACCCTTATTTATGAGTCACAAACCAGCAGATGATGAATCTGCACTGTGGTGGATTAGTTGGAAGCTCAGAGATGACACTTAAGTACAGATTAAACCCTTCGATGAAACTCGCACAGCCAACAGAAGGAAAGGGCTGCACGCTTCCCTACTATGCTCATTCCGTATCAAAATGCCACATTTGCACAGATTATCCTCGGGATAATGGTAACTTGCACCAAAGGTGTATCCAGCATGTACTGTCTTGTAGATAGGACGAACAGTTGGCCACACTTAGAATGGAGAAATGGGCAGCTCAATGGTCTCATTCCGTGTTCAGGTTTTGCAGAATGATAACCTCGTCGGCAACAAAATTATGAGTTGATCTTACTGTTCTCTGAAGATCTCCTGATGAACAGCTCTAAACCCATAGTAATGTTTTCCACACGCAAAAATATGAAGGTATCCAGGATTTATGTGTGCAGTGATTATATATTTTTTTTTACTATGAGCTAAGAAAAGTTTAACAGATTTTCCAGGGAAGTCATTTACTAGCTTAATCATACAGGAAAAGTTCAGCGTGACAACTTTCAGTTATCCCTTTTTCTAAAACAATGTATGAATTTGTGCAAGTATAAGCAACACAGAAAGGAGAAAGACATCTATTAACTAGGAAAGTGGAACTAAGCTGCTATAACCATCACATACCCTCATCTTCAAAACTAATGACAAAATGTGTTTTAATCAAATACATGATTTTTCAGTGATCTACAGATCTCACCTTCCTTGCAGCTACTTTAAGAAGCTAAAGAGCAATGAAACAGCTCCTTAATGAACATAAATCCCTCCCTACTGGGGAGTCCGTGGCAAGATCTGATGCAAAGACAGGTCATGCAAAGGTAAGGAAGAGTTTGTCTATCAGGTCTGTTGCAGGAAGACTTTGGGGGCAGCACTATACCTAGAAGGATGACCAAAGAGGCTGTGGTAATATTTTTAAGTACCCAGGACTCTGGAGATTATTCTAGCAAACCCAAAGAGGTGCAGAATTTTGAATATTTAAGTGCGAATTACAGTAACTTTAGCCCTTATCGCTTCACGTAGATGTGCAACTTGAGATCCTCCCACTAGACTTCGGAACTGTCAGGAGTAAAAATTATCTAGTTATGTAATTCCTTCCAGTTTAAATATCAAAATGTTGGCAAATTTGAATGAAAAAGACCTTAGAGATACAGCTGCTTTCTAAACAGTCAATTCTACAAGCATACAGCCCACATTGTTTTCTATTTAATTTGTTTCAAATAACACTTTCAAATACATGAGTGGAATTCAAATATGCCAGACAAGGCTCAAATTACAGCTAAGAGGCTTTAGACCATTTCTTCAATAATCTGGTATTTTGGATTCTGCTAAAACCATGCTCTAGGTTTAGAGTATCTGTTTCATTTGGAATATGTAATTTTACAATTGTATGATTGCACATATGATCTGTATAAAAATACAATGGACTTTCTATTCCTTGTATGAGAACATAAAACACATTTATGTAACCTAATATAAATCTTCCTGTTCAATATATTATGTTGGAGCACCTAATTCTCACTTCATAAAATTTAGCTACATATAAGGAAGGACTTGTGGTCAATGGGGCAGAGTCTGGCTGGACGCCTGTGTCTAGTGAGGTCCCTCAAGGGTCACTGCTTGGGCCAGTGCTGTTTAATATATTTATCAATGACCTGGACGAGGGATTAGAGAATGTTGTCAGCAAGTTTGCTGATGATACGAAATTGGGAGGAGTGGTTGACACACCAGAAGGCTGTGCAGCCATTCAGAGAGACCTGGACAGGCTGGAGGGCTGGGCGGGGAGAAATCTTACGAAGTTCAACAAGGGCAAGTGTAGAGTTTTGCACTTGGGAAAGAATAACCCCATGTGCCAATATAGGTTGGGGACTGACCTGCTGGAGAGCAGTGCAGGGGAAAGGGACCTGGGGCTTCTAGTGGACAGCAGGATGGCCATGAGCCAGCAATGTGCCCTCGAGGCCAAGAAGGCCAATGGCATCCTGGGGTGTATTAGAAGGGGAGTAGCAAGTAGTTCGAAAGAGGTCCTCCCGCCCCTCTACTCTGCCCTGGTGAGGCCGCATCTGGAATATTGTGTCCAGTTCTGGGACCCTCAGTTCAAGAAGGACAGGGAGCTGCTGGAGAGAGTCCAGCGCAGAGCCACAAAGATGGTGAAGGGAGTGGAGCATCTCCCTTATGAGGAAAGGCTGAAGGAGCTGGGTCTCTTTAGCTTGGAGAAGAGGAGGCTGAGGGGTGACCTCATTAATGTTTATAAATATGTCAAGGGGGAGTGTCAGGAGGACGGAGCCAGGCTCTTTTCAGCGATGTCCACTGACAGGACAAGGGGCAATGGGTGCAAGCTGGAACATAAGAGGTTCCATAAAAATATGAGGAAAAACTTTTTTACTGTGAGGGTGACAGAGCACTGGCACAGGCTGCCCAGGGAGATTGTGGAATCTCCTTCTTTGGAGACATTCAAAACCTGTCTGGACGCGTTCCTGTGCGCTCTACTGTAGGTGATCCTGCTCTGGCAGGGGGATTGGACTAGATGATCCTTGAGGTCCCTTTGAACCTCTAACATTCTGTGATTCTGTGATTTTATTTAAGAGTTATTCAATGACATAAGTTAGAAATCAACTAATTTTTAAGCGGTATTTAAAGGACTTTGAGGTGATGTCAACACTAGGAAAAATTTCAGTCTGGATGTAATGAAACAATCACTACAGGTCATGAAAAGATGCCCACTCACTTCAATGGCCATCAGCCTGTGCCCTCTCTCAGTGTAGGAAGACATCAAAGTCTGGTATCAGCAGATGAAGAGAAAGTGTATTGCTTTAGTCAATCACCTGTATGAGCCACATTCAGGCTTAGTCAGAACATGCTGTCTTCCACCTTTCCACAGCTGACCACTCAACCATGACCCAGAAACACGCCTCCTATGAGATGGTGCGTTGCTCAGAACGATTGCATTGCTCTGACTCGATGTCCTTCAAAGTATGTCCTTCAAACCACGAATTCATGGTTTCTAAGCTTGAACAGCTTTCTCTAAATTCTCTTTTGTTCAACGTGATACTCCACAGAGCTCATCAGCTGACAGTGAACAGTTTTACTACTGGTTTTAATGATCCAAATCCATGCTACTGCTGAAACCAGCTGTCCTGTGTGTGCCTTCTAAATCAGCATTAGTAGACTATTGACAGATGTGTCTTTTTTGCCTCTTTGGTTGGCTGGAGGTTTTTCTCGGGTTATTTTCAGTTGAATCTGGTCTCTAGTCTGACTGATCATACCTCTGTGTACCCACCAGTACTCATATTAAAGAGGGGAGATGGGAAGACATGGTCAGAGAGGGACAGGGCTACACATGTTTGGGACTTTCCTTTCACTGGCAGAATGACTTTAGGTTTCGTAAAACCAATCATGAAAGCACCGAAGACAAATCTTGAGCATATTTGTATGTTATTGCACTCCTGTAATAGAAAACAGATGCAAAAGATAGCCAAAGAACCATTTTGGTAATACGGAAGTCCAGTAACATGTTTTTAATTCTTTTCACTTTACTGTTCGTGAAAGCCAAAATGGGATTTAATCAATCTCACAGCTTTGACAATTAAGCACTCAGAGACAAGACATATATAGCTAGAACTTGCATGCCTCTGGGGAATCTTTTTTCCTAACTGACTCATATTTGCTAGACAACTTTATTCTTTCACAGTCCCAGCTGCCTCTAAAGTATATTACAGTAACAAACATCGGAGTTGTGTGCTGATTTAATGACAACCTTTGGAAAAAAAACAAACAACAAAAAACAGAAAAAGAGAATAGAGATTTGTCCTTGACTTTTAACAGCCTGTGAAGCATATTTAAAGCTGTAATCACACACATCAAGAAAAACAGTACTGTCCAACAGTTAGATAAATGTCACTAAAACCATACAGATCTTAGAAGAATGCTCTTGCTTATAAAAACAATGAAGTGGTGTATGGCTGTAGAGAGGGACCATCTTGCCAAAGAAAGTGCTTACATGATAACAGGCTCCTAGAACAATGAACTGTCTTGACAGGAGTTGAGGCAATGACTTATTTTTACTGAGAATATACCACTGGTATCCACCAGCATGCAGTTCTACTGGAAGGAGAACTCAGGGACACTGATGCGCATTTTAGCTAGGGCGCAGTTCCTCCATTTCTGGTTCAGTCTTCCTCAGACAAAGGGTACATCGCATTCAAAATAATTTTTATTTGAAGAAAAAAGACAAGTTTGGCTCCAAGGCACTCTTTTGCTTGTCTCAGTGTAGTAGATAAAAGCCCTTAATCTTTGTATAATAACCTCTCTGGCAGTCAATCACGTCTCCAGCAATTTCCCCTGCATATGGTCCTATCTGATGAGAATGGCCTGCCTAGCTGTGGGATACTTGGACGGGACAAAAAATAGCCTTAGCGAATACTGAAGCTTTCCAAGAGACGTTTGCATGGATAGTGCCACATCTATGGATAGTTTTTACCTGTTGGTAGCCTTGAGAAATTGGCCAAGAACATTAGCAATAGTAATTATGACAAGCCTTTGTCATACTTGTCATTTTAAATTCTTTCTATGAGCTTTCCAGAGCTAGTACTTCTCACACCACAAGCACATCAAAGGTCCTCTGAGTTCAGTGACTAGTACTTCTCAAGGTCCAAGTCTTGCAATCACATGCACAAGTGTTTTCATAAGCAATCAGATGCAGGCTCAAGAGCTCGATTTAGATGAGTTGCATTCATATCTAAGCTTGTAATCTACCTATGGGCTGTAGTGTTAACCTAAACTTCTCCTTTTAGAAAGCACTGCAGTATTTTGCATGCTTTGGTTTAAGCCAGCTTAAGTCGTAACGTAAGTGCTATAAATACACCACAAAAAAAAAAAAGAGGAAACTCCCAGAATTCTGTTACGGCAAATGCAGTCTTCAAACATCTTAAATGTGAGAAAGTAAATTCCATTTTAGAGGAATCACCAGCTAGAGAGGTTTGGAGACACTAACTTTCCACAGTGTGCTAAACTGTAGGAAGATGGACAGGGGTTTCGCCATCCCACAGAAGTAATTTCACTGTGAAATACTCACATAGATCACACGGCTTGGGGAACCTGACGTACTTGATGCAGGTACAGAAATAATACTCTCAGAGGAAGTCCTTATTTCCTATGGCAGAAGAGAGGTGAAACAGATAAGAAATAGAGGGGAAGGAGAGAAAATGTAACTGCTACTTCAAAAAGAGTGTGCAAGGCATTTCGTTTACCACTCAAAAAAAGCATATTACAGCGAGCTCAAAACACACAGGCATACCAAGCAGGTAAAAATAGAAGAACACTTTTAGACAATCAAATTAACCTTTTGAAAATGCAAAAATGATTTTACTAAGACTTTCTTTTCCCCTCCCTTCAAAACAAAGTGGTCTGGAGTACTTCTGGGCTGCCAGGCCAGTCCTTGGGCATCAGGGACAGGTCAAATTACAAGATGATACAGTGGCAGTATTTTACTTCTAAAGTTATACCATCAAACCAGCCTACGTTGCTTCTGGAACATGTCATGATACCATTTCATTCACTCCTAGCAAACAGCACAACATCCTGACGAGCACCCTGAATTAGACACCCAGTTGGTTAGCTTCCCCCTCTCTGACGGTAAAACTAACAGATTAATTTTAACACTCAACTGGTTTTGCTCTGTCTTCAATCATTCTGGCACTGAGTGACAGATTTTTATTGCTTTCTTTCTGGAGATTCCTTTATGATGAAAAATATAATTACATTTCAACAACAAAGGATTGTGGGACACAACGATATTAACCATGAGTCGAGAGACTTGACATTAGTAATTGAAATTTAAACAAATCGTACTATGAAATCAAGGTTTATATCCTCTTTTAGCCAGGTATGTTAATTCTTGGTAAATATTTATTCCCATCGTTGGAAAACCTGCCTTTGATTGCAAAAAGTACACATTTGACCATGTGCTTAGTGTCTCACCAAAGTCTTACCTGGAGGTTACAACCACTCAAATCCTTAAACAGACTTTGGCATTGTGAAGCTGTCAGGTCAAGGTGCCATCCTTCTTACTAGTCCAGTCTTTACTTGGAAGTATTTACTAGATTTTAGCAGCAGTATGTGAACGTACCTGCACTGTACTGTGTTAGCAGTGCAAACAAACTACATGATCACAGCTATTCTTCCACTGACCTTCTTTAGCCACTGACCTTCTTTAGCCTAAATAGTCCTGAGACAACATGTGAATATACTTACACTATAAAAAAGATCTATTTTAATTATTTTGGTATGTCTGACTGGGATTTTTGGAATTTTCTCTCTCATTTTCAGTTGTCTCACACTAAAGCCCTGTATACACTAAGAATGTCCAAGGGGACAAGCATGGAAGTAGACTATTCTCTGAGAAATACTTGTGGCTGCCACTGAGATGATAATTTATCGCAGACAGTGTAATTGCACTGCTGTTCTGCATAGTTAAAGCACATTGCAGTTTTTCAGAACTTGTATAAACGACATGAAAGTGCCATCAGTGCACTGATATCATGTGCAAACCACACTTCTCTTTCATGATGTCCCTATAGGAGGCAAAACGCCACAGAGAAAAAAAAGAAAGGAAAAGGAAAACCTCCATTATGCCAACGTTTTAAACCCTGTTAAAGTCAAATGACAGTTTTGGAATAACCTCAGGATTCCCTACATAAGGCTTCAGACATTCCTTTGTCATGTGCATCAGTGGAGCGTGTTTTAAGATCACATATTGTGGCATGACCTTAAAACACATAACATAACCTGGCTGAATATACTTAAACCTCAATGAATTCCTGGAGATTTTTCACAGGCTTTCCTCAACTTAGAGGTGCCATCTTGTTTTTTAAGAAGAACTACAACTCATTAAAATTTCTAACAAATAGAACCTCCTCTTTCTAAAGTACTTCTGTAGATTGCTTTAGTGCTTCCTTATACTATTCAGTTAATCCCACAAATTTTCCCATTTTTCTTCCTGGTGATTAAAACCTGCTCATTCGACATCTCACACACGTTCTTTATTCTCTGCACAATCCATTACCCGTGTAGTACCCCCAGCTCATGCCTACTGTACATAACCTCCTAGCCTTTGGCTTCACCACCTCTGTTCAGTTCTTTTCTCTGTACTATGTGTTTTAATTCTTCCTCCACCTACCTCTTTTTCCTTTATGCCTTTGGATAACCCTTATACTTTGGCCTGCTACTTTGATTTCTTCTGTCATTTTCAGATTCATCCCTTCTGCTTACAATCTCACTCTCCCATCATTCCTCTTTTTGCTGTCACTCTCTTTCACAACTACTTTTCCCCTTCCACTAAATCTCCAAAGTTCTGGAGTGTGTTACCACTTACTCCTTCTGCCTTTGTCACCTACTTTAATTACATGCTGTGCATGTATCTATATACAGAGAGATAACTTTTAAAAACAACAAACTGCAAAAGTTGACCAGAAAATTTCTCAATCAGTATATCCCATTCCCAACTTTACAATCTGCAACAACAAGTTATGTTGAATCGTCCCTTACTACCCTTTTTGAAATGGAAATCTTTCTTCTTGGTTTATTTTTTTCCAATAATAAGCATAAAAAAGAGGAAAACGCTGAAGAAAAGGAAAAACAGCTAGACTTGGGAAAATCCTCTAAGCTCCATTCTGTTTTTTTTCGCTACTCAGGCAAAACTCCCTCTGACTTTCAGATACAGATGTCTTCCTCTCTGCTGGGGAAGGGGCAAACTCCCAGCACTCAGAAGAGATGTGTCATAAATGAGTCAGCCTTTAAGGATATTTTAAGTATATTTTCTTTGCCTTTGTGAGAAGGTATTCAGGTTGGACTCCAGCACAATCTTGTCTGCTGCCTTTCTTTGAAGGAGAGGGAAAACCCCCCACCAAATCCTACTATATTTTCAACACATTACATGAGGTTTTAGCCTTGCAATTTCAGTTACTCAGAGAGAATAACATCCTTCACAAGTCTGAAATACTGCTTAATAGCATTAGGCTGAATCAGTAGCACTTCTACTCTGCCCTGGTGAGGCCGCATCTGGAATATTGTGTCCAGTTCTGGGACCCTCAGTTCAAGAAAGACAGGGAACTGCTGGAGAGAGTCCAGCGCAGAGCCACAGAGATGATGAAGGGAGTGGAGCATCTCCCTTATGAGGAAAGGCTGAAGGAGCTGGGTCTCTTTAGCTTGGAGAAGAGGAGGCTGAGGGGTGACCTCATTAATGTTTATAAATATGTCAAGGGGGAATGTCAGGAGGACGGAGCCAGGCTCTTTTCAGCGGCGTCCACTGACAGGACAAGGGGCAATGGGTGCAAGCTGGAACATAGGAGGTTCCATAAAAATATGAGGAAAAACTTTTTTACTGTGAGGGTGACAGAGCACTGGCACAGGCTGCCCAGGAAGGTTGTGGAATCTCCTTCTTTGGAGACATTCAAAACCCGCCTGGACACGTTCCTGTGCAATCTACTGTAGGTGGTCCTGCTCTGGCAGGGGGTTGGACTAGATGATCTTTGAGGTCCCTTCGAACCCCTAACATTCTGTGATTCTGTGATTCTGTGATTAAAGTATTTTGACAATTTTAAACATACATGTATTAAACAATACATTTTATATTGAAATACTCATTTGATTTTCAGAGCTCCCCATGAAGAATACAAGAGGAATCACTTCCCAAACACACAGGGACAAAAACTACAGCCAAAATTCTTCAGGGTAAAGCCCAAACCAAATTTTTCCAAAACTGTAATTTAGTCAAAGTTGCACTTGCTAACACACCAGATTTGTAAACACTCTTTTTATAGCTGCTGCCAGCTGTTCTGATTTGTCCCATGCGCCTTCTGTCCCAGCCTTGAAGAATCAAAGCAGAGCTTTTCTGAACAAGGATACCAAGGGTACCACTTGGATCATCAGAGAAACATCAGAACTGAAAAAAAACGTACTTGGCCTCAGCATTTAATGAGATAGTTGTATCTCAGTCCCACCACTTCAGAGAGACCATTTCCCCAGCTACAGATTAATTTTTCATTTCCTAGGGGCAGCTTATTCATCTGCTAACCTTGTAATTATTAAAGTTGCCAGAACTCCCCTCTTTTCCCCTTGCACAGAGACAGATGCACAAATCATCCAATTTAAGGAGGTACTTAAAGCCAGAGATTAAATTAAGTTGGGGCTGGCTTGCCAACATTTTACAAACAAATAATAAAAAAGAAATTCCAAGGGGAGATTTTTTTTTTTTTGTAAAAACAAATAAAGTGAAAGTCCTCTGATCTTCTAAGTGCACAGCCACATAAAAAGAGGTCATGCACTGATCACATCATAATCCGACAGAAGTTAAAAATTAACTTCTTTTCTTCTTATTCATATTTTTACATTTCTCCTTATTCAACTTATACATATATCTCTTAGGTCAGCATTTTGAAGTTGTAGCTTTAATCACTAAGTAAAAGCAGTACATTTATAGTACATTACTACATTACATTAACCTACTAGATTTCTGCCACTTAAAATTTAAACTTATGGTACTGAAAAAATTTAAATCCATCCATCCATGCCCTCTGCAAAAAAAAAGTGATTGAGAAAATATGCCACTGAAGTAATACTGCATAAAAATATGGCCCTTTTACCTTGTTTTTTTCTTCAGCTTTTGCAGCCTGTCTACAAACTGGATGCCAAATGGATGTACCTGGAAAGTAAACATGAAGTTCTGCTTAATTCGGTTCTCTAATAAGAACCTTAAAAGGTTTTAAAGAACCTTATTAACCCTTGTGTAAGATTTTGTAAGACACAGCATACTGACTGATTCCACTGCAGTCATTATTTCATGAATATTTTCAAAGCTAAAACCAGTAACTTCTCAGTATCAGTAATCCTTATCATATACATTTTAAAAACTAGATGCACTTCAGAGAGCTACGTGTACTTCAATATATGAGATCAACATGCAAAACCCGAGTCCTAAGAAGCGTGATATGGGATCTCTGGAGTTCCTCCAGCCCAACCTCTGGCTCAGCAGGCAGCTCAGGGTTGTGTCCAGTTGAGTTCTGCAGATCACCAAGGATGGAGATCTCACAGCATCTCTGGGCAACCTCTTCCACTCACATGGCATTTTTTTTCTCCTTACATGTAGTTAGAATTTCCTGCACTCTTATATATGTTCTTGTAATATTCTGGCCCAGATCACACTAAGTAGCACACTGTGATGTGATGGAATAGCATTGTGGCATTCAGCACTAGATGAAAATCCAGTCCTTCTTTCTGAATAATTCACTGTGCTGATCTTGTACTTCCTATATCTTTGTCTCTTGTAAGACAAATACTAAGGAACTGTATAAATTCAAGACTATCCATCCTGAAAGAAGCAAGAAATACGGAATGAACCAATTTTCTACTGGATGTAAGTACTGAAGATTACGACCTCCAGAAATAACTAAACAGTAAGTATGAGAAAGAACCTCAATAGTTTTGTTAGTCACAGAGGAGAAAACATCTTTTTAAAAGTTGAACACAATGTCCAATACACAGTGTTCAATAGAAGTGGAATGCGTGTAACTATATAAAGGAAAACAAATTTGTAAATTTTAATAGTAAAAAGGAACCTTTCTGTTTATGCCAGTCTGAGCTCAGGGAGGCCACACGCTAAAGCTCTGCACAGTTAAATAAGGTGAGTGCACTGCAACTTTTGCCTGACTAAACGGCAAGTTGAGAACCTTTGTGTTATAAACATTTAATGTTTATACTGGGTGGAGAGCACCAAGAAGAGTTATTGGAAATGATTGTTTTGACAGCAGTTTGATAGTTTCCTAACCAGTGGATTTTGGAAACAAGATAGAAACACATAGTCTACTTCCCAGAAGACAGATGGAGATCATTAGAATTTACTTCAGAAAAATAACCCATATGATCTGAGACTCAAGCAGTAAAAGACTATTAGTACAGATCGGATAAATCATGTTTACTAAGTTACTGAAAGTTTTGGGGACCAAACCACTAAGAAACATCTTTACAGTATCTTTAAATTCATGCTAATTTATCTTCCAATCAGGACTGGGTCTGAGCTTGCCCTCTAAAAGCATTGGCCCAACTGCTGCGTAAGTTGATGTAAATCTTCTCAATGGTTTTAAGAAGTACTTGGATCAAGTTTTTTTTTTTAAATTACTCCTATCTGTGGTCAAGCAAAACTGGCTGGAAAACTTTTTTCCACAGAAGAAAGAGAGTCCTTTCACCCGGAAGTCATCTGTTGGATGACCACTGATGACTCAATTTCTACTATGGAACGTGCAACACCTAATGGAACTTTGCAGTGGTTTATTAAGAGGATCAAGAACAAGTTATAAAACTCTGGGCTCTGACAGTTTTTATTATCTAGCACATCAAGTCAGGCAGTCCAAATACCTCATCACACACCTCTCATGCAGTTAACACCAGTTTCTGTAAACCGTTCCTCACATGAAGACAGAAAGTGTCTGACAGTAAGCTGGTATGAATGTTTCATGCATCAGAAAATAAAGGAAGATGGGTCCAAATTAACAGGACCTGAGCATACTTTGTGATTATTTGAATTAAAATCAGCACAACACCTAAAGAATATCCACTCTTATAACAAACTGAACTTAAAAACTTAAAAAGAAGATTCACTTGCAACGCAGTTTAAGAAGACTTGAAATGTACAAACACATTTGTTTGATATCTTTTTTTAAACTACTGATTTCCCAGAGGATTTTAGTATTGCTACGATTCTTTGCAGTTGGAAGAACCACAGCATTTTCTGGCTCCTGAGGGAGAATCCATGAGCACAGACAAGGATCATTATGTCCTTTAATGAGCTAGTTCTTGTTTCAAACCAAAGCGACAATAAAATTGTCATTTCAAATAACGTACTAGATTATAATTAGATTTAACTGAGACCACTGTTGTGTTTTAAGTAAAGTTTAACTTTTCCAGCTTCCAGAATGATTTAAAAGTATGCTTCTAGAAAACTGGACAATTGCAAAGCTGTAATACAAGCAAGCATATGATTTTAAGATAATACACCAGTCTTGCCGTTCCCACATTCTACTGAGTTTCTCTTTTCTGTTTTCTTCTAAAAGGATACTGCCAGTCAAAGACACAGCCAAAAGCCTTCATTTTCTCTTGTGTCTCACCCTGTATTTAACTGTGTAGACATTGTTTTCTTTTATCAGTTTAGTATAGCTAGAAGTTGTTACATATGAAATACAAATTTTAGCTCGTATCTACGTTAATTTTTTTCCCCCCATTGAATAAATTATTGTGCGAGTCTTTCTCTATTACTACTGAAATTCCCTGACAAGGAACACTGAATTTCTGCCGTGTGAGATCATGGCATACTCTTCTCCACTCTGAGGGCACTTTGGTCTGACCAAGGAGAAATCAGGCAAGGGCCTTCAGGTTTTCTCCACCTACCCAAATGTGCAATGGGTACAGAATTGGTCTTAGGACTGCTACAGCATCTTTAGAGAACCTGCTGCCACACAGGTGTAATTTATACGCGTGTAAGTTTTTATCTGGACCATGAATCATTGAAGAAAATTCACATTATTTTAGTAAATGGAAAATTTTATAATCTTCACTGTCAAGTACTTCCATCTGCAGGAAATAATGGCTACCACTCATGCTTTCTGTAATTCAGACTTGTTGGATTTCAACTGTGAGAGAAGTAATGAGTGAGTAAGAAGCACTAAGGGTTTGATTTTGCTTTTCCTTAGCCTACACATTGCATTCTTCACTTTTTTTTGCTAGTTATGAAGTCAAAACAAGCACAGAATGGCTCAGCCGTGCTAGTAGGCATGGTCAAGAGGGCCATGCTGCCACGTGTAACTGTGTGGTTTTGGTTTTACCTTGAAGATACATTTCTTCTCCTTCTGCAAACATCTGACTGCACCTGACACATCGTGCGCACGTTGGGTGATAATGTTTTTCTCCTGCCTGTTTGGGGAAAAAAAGGTACAGATTATTAAGTATATTGACCAATATAGCAGCTTCATTATGAGGAGTTTTTCTAATCTGGGCTAGATGATCTTCAAAGGTCCCTTTCGACTCCTACCATTCTGTGATCCTGTGATTCTGCATGATTAATCCTCTACAATATGACTAATTAGAGTAAATTAGTTAATGCCAATTAGTTCAACAATCTCCTATAACCACAATGCTTACTTTTTATTATAGGCAATTTATGATTTAACATGTAATTACGGTCTCACCTACACAAAAAAAAAGTTAATGTGCAATAGTTAAGTCTCTGAATTTACAGAATGGAAACAATTTCATATATTGAACACATTTTCCTTGCAAACAACCATACTGTGCATGAAGTAAAAAGTAGCTTAGGACTTCCCTGCACAAAGAAGCTGGGAGGTCATAACCTTGAGCGTGGATTTAAAACCTGTTTGTCATGATCGCACTGAATATATAATCTTAATACACAGCAAGAACCATCTTGTGCAAGGAATGTTTGTTTCTCCTTTGGAAGCGTCTTGCAGGTAACAGGTATTAAAGGGTTTCCATAAGGAATGTGTGTGGTATGCCTATAGGACTGTAAGTTTAAAGCTGACACTTTCAAGAACTGTGCACTAACTCCCTCATGCAGCCAAGCCATTCCATGATTCTGTGAATTGTTCTGAGATTAATCCACATAATTTAACATCACCATTTTCATTGTTTGGAATGAGAACAGGACCAAGCCCTAAATTTGCTCAGAACAGCTCAGTTCATCAATTTTCATAAATGTACATTTCCAATTACTTTATAACCCCATTAATTTAAACAGCTTCATCACTGAATTCAGTATCTTTTTCAAGAGGAGACATCCCTCCCTATAAAGGAGCAAGCGCTTGTCTATGTCAGAACATCAGCATGTAACATAGACAAGGGTGAAGGTAACCAAGGGATTTATGTAGGACTCAATTTTAGTAGCTTGGCCAAAAATTCAGTTCTATGGCTGACAGTGGGCAACTTCGCTCTGGTTCCTACAGGGAAGGACAGCAGCACCACAAGACAATGTTGCCCAGAGCCAGTGACAAAAGTAGGACGGAGTTGTGCTCTTCGGAATGAACAGAGCACGCCGGCCCCTCCAAACTACACCTCTACCCCATGTTTCAGAAAATGCTCACAAAATAGAGCTCAACAGCCCAAAGCTGGCTGTTGCACGTGGTCCCAGCACCCTTCACTCTTCAAAACCCTTACAGAACTGAAAGCCAAACATTGGCATCTCCTTCCTCCTCTTTGACGCCACACTCTTCTGTGCTAGACAGAATGGCCCATGGCTTAAGGTCAATGCCACTTCCATTATGAAGAAAAGCTAGGAGACCAAGTAACTTTAAACCTTAAATTAAACTAAATTTAACTTACAGGTAGGCTAAGTCTGACTTCAGTAGACATTCTCCTTGAGAAAAAAATAAGTCAATTTTGCTCCATGTAAAATATCTCGTAACCTGCTTATCTGAAAAAAGTTGAAAGTGCTACTAGGACTCTGTGTACCTTTAACAAATTACTACCAAATATTGCCCCACTATGTTAAGCATGTAAATCTGCTATCACAGCACTGCACTGTAAATCTGCCTTCGATTAATTAAAAAATTTAGCACTGTTACTACAGGGATGATGTGTCTTAGTCCTTCCCTTTGACTGAATGTCAAAGCTTTCAGAGGTATTTATACTAAACAACATAATCTGCATCTGGAGGCTATCTTGCTGTTCACAATACCAAACATAGGAGTGTGGTAAATTTAGGTTAAAGAATCTCTGGTTTTCCTTTGTCAGTATTAACTTGATTCACCCCTGGAAACCTGTTGCTGCATTTGAAATCAGCAATGAGGAAGAGCAACGCATCATATCAAAACTGTCATTCTGAAAACAGCTTTGTTCCTCTTCACTTTTCTTCTCATGGTGTCATTTGTTCAGACCACGGAGTGATTTTTGCAACTTCAGATATGGAAGACAGTGACCACTAACTGTCTTGACATCTTAAAGTATCAGACCATGAAGTATCACTATTGGGCTTAAACCTCAGGATTAAAATTGCTTGCCTGAGTGTAGGTGTTTAAGCACGGAAGAGTATTTAACTATCACCAGATAAACTTAAGTTTGGGATATCAAGCTGAAAATAAATATTTTCTTTGGAAGATTTGCACTGCATGAGCATTGCTAATGTAATGCGTAGCCTCAACAACTCAATTGATTTAGCACAGTTGATACAATTCCACAGCTGACACTCTCTAGAGGAATTCAGTTACGCTTTTGCTCAAATAAACCATCAGAATACATTCTCAGATAATGTGGATGCATCACAGAATAAAATCTTTTGCCCAAAATTTAACAGTACAAACAAACACATCATCTTGAGGGCTGGTTTAGCTCAGTGGGTTGAGCGTGGTGCTTGAAACACCAAAGGTCGCGGGTTCGATTCCCGTTCAGTTCTCACGTGTTGCCTGACCTAGTCGAGAGGTGGTGTCCCTGCCCACCACAGGGAGGTTGGATTAAAATGATCTGTAAGGTCCCTTCCAGCCCAGGCCATTCTGTGATTTTAATTCACTTTGTATAGTAAGTAATATCAACTAGCTGTAGAATGGCACAGAGAGACCTCTTCTATAACTTAGATACAACGAGGGGAGAAAGGTATAGTGATCCTTTTGCGGATGTTCACCAGGATAACTCCAATGGATTTTGCTTAATTGTCTGAATTAAAATGGGACATACTCAAATTTTTCCCACAACTCTTAGTGCTGACACTTTTTTCTGTTTCCCTCCTTTGTAATTTTTTTTTATTTTGTCCTTCTTCTAACTAAAGAGCAGAAGACAAGACATAGCAGACTCTTCAACACTATTTAAAACAGATCACACAATCTTTCTAAATTGATGCATGAATTACCTAATAATATTCCTGCATATGTTTTTGATTAGATACCATAAATTCTATTTAAACCTAGGACCTGGGTGTGTTGGGTCTGAATGTGAATCGTAACCTCACCTGAGTACATGGCAAGGAGACTTTCATCAGTGCCCCTTTCTCTTCTTTCTTCAGATTATTTCAGAGGCTTCATCTCACACATGAACAATCAGTTCCAGCAGAACTCAGAAATTTTATAAGCTTAAGGCAGAAACTGTTTTATATTTTCAGTTTATTTGTAATGATGGCCTCATTATTTTTTCTCTTCTTGGTTATATTGATGTGAGGAGTTTAATACAGCAAATTCCAAACCATATGGTTACTTCTTCTTTGCACAGTTTGAAAGCTTAGTTTGACAGACTGTTGTCTCAGCGTTTAATAAAATATCAACACACATAGCACAGAAGAAGCGACATTCATCTCAGAGAGATCTCTTACAGTTCAAGTTCTAGATTGTAAGAAATCTGCTCAATATCCTACATTTGCTTCAAGACTGCATCAGGTCTTTGTGCCCAGGCATCCAGATGTGAAGACAGCATTCTTATGAAGATCAATTTATAGATTGTCAACTGAAATTTCAACAAACCTGAATAGCAAAGCATGTCCTTAGCAACACAGTACACGACCTACAGTGTAAAGTTTCTTCAAGTCACTACACCAGCTTTCCACAATTACTGAATCCAAGTCTTGACACATAATTTAAAAATGGCGTCAAAACAGTCCTTAACACTGAGACAAAGTATGAATTACTTCATTCCCTTTAGGTGTGAGGGACTGTTCTGAAATAGCAGAACTCATCTGCACCGCAGGCAGAGCCTTCTGGGCTGGGTCACCGCGAGGAACATTCTACCCGCAGAGCTGAGAACCTCCCACACTCCCTGCCCTAAGCATGGGGGCACCACAGTGTTGCTGCCTGTCCCACAGCACTTCAACAAATAGGCCCACGCTTCGCTTAACACTGACCAGAAATCTCTGCAACAAAGTACGTACAACTCTCTTCTCTCATTTCTAGTAACTTCAGTCTTTGAACTAGACAAAAGAAGAATGAATCCGATGCAAAAACACGAATCACAATAATTTAACACACAACTTGAAGACAGTAAGGAATGCTATCCTAAAGTCTGCAGAGCAGTATGAACAGGAGGCCCAGGAAAGAGGCAACACTAGCAAAACCAGAGTAATTCACAGCAAAAGGAATAACCTTAACTAGTTAAGGCTGTGTTTTAAATTAGCTGTCATCACCTAGGAAAAAACACTACATTGTTGTAGACAGCTCCTCTGCTCATTCTCTGGCCATGGTTGCAATAACTGATGAAGTAGTAGAATATATAAAAGATGATATGTGTAATAATTGTAAATGTGTCACAATGACATTTCCCATACAGCTGCTCATGCTGTTGCTAGGAGTGTGACTGATGTAATTTTTTACTGCAGTTGATGAGCAAGAACTGCTTATGGATTGACACATGAGGGATTGAACCAGAGCAGCCTAAAGCTCAAAACCTGAGCTGAGTCCTGGAAAGAAGACTCAAGATTTCTGATGACTTTGTCACCAGTGAAGTCTAAGTACATCCTATCTCACTGCATTACTCAGTAAAGTAGCTAGTAGAGGGGAGAAAAAAGGAGACAAACTCATTTATTGTGTTAAATAAACTTGTAAATATTTGGTTCCTCTCCAGAGAATTAAAAGTTTCTAGTAAACTTTTTCCCATAAAACTAAAAAAAATAATAATAAAAATAATCTATCTTGTTCAAAATGCCCTGTGGTAACCAACACCTTTTATTGCTGGGAGTAAAGAGTTTGTGGAAGTGAGAAAAGGTCAGATTGCTACAATGATTCAACCAAATTGACTTTTCATTTTAAGGGTACGTGTTGCTGCAATAGCGCATTATTACCACTGAGTGTTATCTACTGAGGCAGGTCAAAATCCTGCCATCCTCATACTCCAAATGAAGTCCTAATTGTATTCTATCCTGAACAAAGATAATGGAAGTCAGCCCACAAAACACTGAGCCTGCTCATATGCTGTAGTGGTTTGCTCCTGGCCGGTGGCAAGGTGCCCACCACAGCTGCTCTATCACTTCCCCCATCTCAGCTAGTCAGGGGACAGGAAAACATAACGAAGGGCTCACGGGTCAGGATAAAGACAGGGAGATCCTTCAGCAATTACCATCATGGGCAAAACAGACTTGACTTGGTGAAATTGACTGAATTTATCACCAATCAAATTAGAGAAGGGCAAGACGAAATAAAATAAAATCTTAAAAATAACACCCTCCCCCCCCACCCCTCCCTTCTTCACAGCCTTAACATTACTCCTAATTCCTTCACCTCTCCTCTCTCCCTCTGTGCAAGTGTTGCAAGTTTTTTCTTCCCGCTTCTTAAATATGTTACCCTACAGGTGTTAGCATCATCACTGACAGGCTCAGCATTAGCCAGCAGTGGGTTGGTTTGTCTTTGGAGCCGGTTGGCATTGCCCCTATCGGACCCTAAGGGAAGTTTCTAGCAGTTTCTCTCAGCAGCCACCCCTATGGCCCCCCTGCTACCAAAACCTGGCCACACAAACCCAATATTTATGCCAAGGCATGGTGCAGCTGCATGACCCAGAAACAAAGCCTACAGAAGACTGGTATAAAGCATTCTCAGTTAAAAGCTTTTCATATGGAACAAATTTGTTGGAGAGCTGGGTCATCACCAGACAACCACCTGTTCAAGCAACGGGAAGCAGAATAAAGCACAAATGCGACGAGAATCAATAAGCCTCTCCCTCAGGCAGCTTCTCACCTTGAAATGAAAGACTAAAGCTCTTATGAAAGACCTAAGACTTTGCTGCTGCCTGTTCAAGTGGAAGGGATTTACTGTTTGGGATGGGAAGGGGAAAAATGCTTAGGTACTATAGTGATGGGTCAAAGTTTAGACAACAAATTATTCTAATAGCTAACAGTAGAAAT
Organism: Trogon surrucura; assembly: GCA_020746105.1. Classification (NCBI taxonomy): domain Eukaryota; kingdom Metazoa; phylum Chordata; class Aves; order Trogoniformes; family Trogonidae; genus Trogon; species Trogon surrucura. Next base: position 70,126,264 of record CM036620.1, read on the forward strand.
ATAATTGAGTTTAAAGTTAGGAATTGTGCAAATGCAGAACAAAATGATAGAAGAATTCAGATTGGAAAGGACCTCAGAAGTCATCTAATCCAAGCTCCTGCACAAATTGATGTTCATTTCAGATCAGTGTGCTCAAGAATTTGGCCAGTCAGATACTGAAAACCTCCAAGGACACGAACTGTACATCATCTGGGGAGACTGCTTCAATGCTTAGTTATCCCTACAGTGATTTTTAGTTTTCCTTTTCATTCAGTCAGAACTTCCTCTCTTTCAACTTATGACAGTTGTCTTCTGCTCTCCCACCATGCACCTCAGTAAGGAGCTCATCTCCACATCCCTGAGGGCTTCCTCATAGGTATGGGAACACTACTCTCACATCACTCTTCCCCAGGCTGAAAAAGTCCAGCTCCCAGAGCATCTCCTCATGGAGTATGTGCTCCCGTCCCTCAACTATCATGGTGGTGGTTATCCACCAAACTCACTTCAGCTACTCAGCATCTTTTGGTATGGGAGGGCACAAAGCTGAATGCAACACCCAGTATTCAGCAACTGCTGAATAAAAGAGAGATATCTTCAATCTACTGGTTGTGCTCCTGTTGAAATTGCCCTCTAGGCTGTTGGCCTTCATCACTGTCAGGGCACACTGCTCTCAGGTTTAGCCAGCTGTGCACCATATCTCATATGCATTTCCAAGCACTGATAATTGAATGTAAGACATCAAAATAAATCAAGATGTGCTCGAGGGACATACATCATACTGAAACAGAACATAAAATCAAGATGTAACTTGTTGATGAACAAATCTGCTACTGCATTCAGCTCAAGTCCCTGGATTCATACCAGCAGATCTTCCCATCAAGTTATTCCACCTACTAGGCAGAAATCAGGGGTTGTTCTTGCTTCTTCCTTCCTTGTATTACATCCCTCCTGTTCTTGGCCAGCACTTCAAGATGGGATCATGCAATGTGCAATCCTAAAGGCTATGTGAAATCTAGGGCCCAGGTGTTTGTCTCTCCCTCTTTATCTCAAGAGTACCACAGAGAAAGTGCACAGCACCGCACCACCAAGTGTTGTTCACTGGCCACATGCTCATAAGTCTGACATTGCATCCATGTAGTGGCGTATTATGTGGTCTATACTGGCTCCATAAAGGGGATTCTACAGGGTGTTTTCAAATTAAAGTAATGACATTCAGAAAATCTGATAACCTGTGCTGCTTGGAGTAGAATACTGTGCTCAGTTATCAGCTTTAATAGTAACCACGTAAAATCTCTGTTCACATTTCTAACAAAGGCAGACTTTTGCACACGCTGCTGAAGAACTTCAAGGATTATTCAGTAACAGTTGTCTACAATAATGGTTAAATTAGTAAACAGCTGTCATGTAATCTACTGGGAATGAAGGGACAGCCAACATTATCAAGGCAGAGATACTTGGCAAAGTATCTATTGCTTATGTTATCCAACAGTGTCAACGAGATAAAAATGTGAGAGCCAGAAGACAGAGAGAGAATTATGTGTAGGAAAACTCTTACTAATTCTCTTAGTCACAGTGGACCTGACTCACCACTGACTCACTTCAGCAGTGTGCCATGGCAAATGGACCATTTTCAACAGGGTTTACACAGCGTAAATGTAGTGTAATGTTTTGAATCAATCCTTCTCCTCATCTTCTCCTTACTGGATTAATTTATCATCCCACTAGATGCCAAGAAACAGTCATGTGAAATGTTCAACACATGCACCTGCAGCATTACTTACAGCTTTAGCTGTCTCACACGTACAGTTATTTCATATTGTCTTGGTTCTGGCTCATCCCGCCGTACTTTGCAGAGCTTTGAGGCTTCCCACCCACATTTGAGTCATTTTTACTGCCTCCCACACACTCTTTATTCTTCCAGGTATAAAGTACAGATTGAATATACCGGCAAGGACATTTATCTCAGAATGATAGTAACTTACTCTCAGTAACTGGACTCTCAGAAGGAGAAGTTTCTAATGCTTGCAAGAGAAATGAAAAAAAAAAAAAAGAACTACTTAAAAAACCCTAAAGGGAATAATTAACAAAAAGAAAGAAGAGGAAGAAAAATCATCACTATTACAACTGTAACCTCATTCTGCGACATCTGCAAGCACCCTCTGACTCAGGAGCACTCAAGCCCTGCCACAGTCAGGCAAAAGCTGGAAAAGGCCAATAGTGCGTTTTTTCTACAGAATTTGGTACATGATCTTGTAAATCACAATGGTCTGTCATGCCTAAAATCACTGATTTTGCACTCAGTTGCTTTTGTTATACAATGAGCAATCTGCCCCTTTTGTCTTTTACTTCTCAGTTTTGCAAATTTTTCTTGCCACCCACTGAGACTGGAAGAAGCTTCTGTTTTCCATTTGCTCAACAATCTCCATTTCTTCTCCATTTTCCCCTCCCACTCCTTAAAACCCCCTTATGGGCCAAGCCATGTTGCAGCTGGCTCTCACTTCTGCCATCCCTTGATGGGGAGAGGGAGTGAAGACAGAGAAGGATGACTTACAGACTTAATCCCCTTCCTTTTTAACTTTGCAGCTGTGCATTTAGCCCACTCATTTCAGATGGGAACAATGAAGCTGCAACCAACACCGAACAGCCCTGGGGAGGCAGCATGATTTATCAGACAAAGCTAGCACACACGTCTTTTCACGCTGGCCGTGGTGATCCAGGCTGCAAACATCTGAGGACAGAAGCTGTCTCTCACTCTGTGCCTGAACAAGGACTGATACTTTGATCCCCAAATTTAGCTGGGACTAGAAATACTGCTGTCATATGCAGAACTGACATTAATACTCCCTCCTAGAAGTAGGAAGTTGCTACTTTCAGACCCATCCACACATGTCACATTCAAGGTACCACTCAGAAGTTTCTAATCTGGGGGGAAAAAAGAAATCTGAAGAAGCACAAAAAGTGCTGAAGGCTGGCAGGATGAAAAATCTTAAAGGTACAAGAAATGAGTCACATAGGCTGCATTCCTGCTATTAGCAGACACACTGAACCACTGTCACATGGGCCAGAGCATCCTGGAGATACTTTATCAAAAAAGCCAATTGTCACTAAGTGCACTTACTGCTGCACCACTGTCATGGTTACGGGAGAGAGCTGGAGAGAAGTGCTTGTGCTGTTGGCCAGAGCACGGGGAGGTACAGGGCGCTGCCAGTCGCGGCGAGCGCCAGGCATGAGTCAGAAGACCACCAGAAATGAAAGAAATCACATAAATAAATCAGATGAGGAGCTAAAGATATCCCAAAAAAGCGCAACGTTTCACACTGTCTAAATATTCAAATGCTGGCAAATAGTACTACGTAACGCATCACCACAGCAACACATCACTAGAGAGGCACTGGAACTTGCACGTTGCATGCACTTTCTGTCTGAGGCTCAGAAGGTGTTAAGGCAACTACTGGAATCACTGCTTTCATGCTTTAATTCATCAATCAAGATAGCTTAAGATAGCCAACTGGTACCACACTTTCATGAAATAGGAAAAGGCAGTGGACAGAATCCACCTGCCTGTCAGGCTCAGGAGTCAATCTGTGCACTGAAACTCAAACACATACAAACCCACACAGGCACAAAAGTAGCCCAGCACTGCTGGTGGCTTTTTCGATATATTTGAGAGAAATCCTCAACAGAAAAGCAAAGAAGGAAATGTAAAAAACACCCAAAAAATCTGCATCAGTCATTTCTTCTTCTGTATCAACCAGTTTCCCTCAATTTCTCTTTTCTCTTAATTAAAAATAGTTTGCAGAATTCCTTACTTTGTTAAAAATGTAACAGGCTTACACTATCACCAAATGCTATTCAGTACTCTTCCTCCATAAACCTAAAACCTGGTTGACAGGGTAAAGCCATTTCCTTTTAATACGTACTGTTTTCTCCTGACATCAAAAATTGTGGTTTTAACAGTTTAGATAATAAATATGGATAGGTATAGATCTGTATCTCTTTCTGAAGAAAAGAGGTGGTTGAAAAAGGGAAAGGATGAGGGTAGGAGGAAGAGAAGGTGAATGTATCTAAAATAATACGACTGGACTACATAACAGGCTAAAAGCTAAGGTCAAAAACATTTGCATTTGCTATTTATTATGCTTGCTGATAGTATTTTTAATGATACCTGTTTTAAAGCAGAAAGTCTAAGGCAACTGTCAGTTAACACTTACCCAGCCAAGTTCAGACACTATACAGTGAGGATTAACCTGCTTTTGCAGCCCCAGAACGAAGGCAAGTGGCACCAAAACAGAGACGGTCCTCAAGCTGCAAAGTGCCTCCCATCTCACCAAACATTATGCATTGAAAGTGCTAGTTAATGTTTCCTACCTTAGATGGTTTCCTTTTGCAAGAGCTAATGCCGGTTTATTTAGACGTATCTTTTCCAACAGTTTTCATTCTCCTCTTGTGATGGGAGAGAGCTGGTGCAGAGAGCAGCTTCTAACTGAAGATGAGCACTGACACTTGGATCCTTTCGCAGCTCTGACAGCCTTTGCAGGGCTGCCCATGCTATAGGAAACCGTTCGCTCGTGTAGATGGAGCCGCTTTTATTGCACGTTTCAGTATTAATACCAATATTAAAAGCTCCTCAAGTACCTTTTACACATCGGTAGGTTTTGTTGTTAGTGAAACAGCAGGGTAACAGGCATTTCAGAATGAACCATTCCTCCACACTGCAGGCAGAAATTTGTACACCCTGCTGTAAAGAATTAGTCTCGTCTCTCTGCTATTCCGAGACTTCTGCAAAGGGGAAGGCAATTGATTTACAAAGTAGATGTGGCTGCAAACAAAAGCAGCTCAACCCTTGGGCAAAGCAAAAAATTAACTACAAAAAATAAGATTCATGTTTCAATTAGTAACTCACTGAGGTATAAGTGGCATTTAATTGACGTATAAATTATTGTCATTATCAGTCTTGTTCCTGCCTAGTGCCTACTGTATTTGTTCCCTTATTTTAAAGTAACATATAGTCATGATTAATAGATGTAAAAATAAATAAATTACTCTCTTCTAGATATTTACACATACATGTAAACCAGAAAAATGTTAACCCTTTCTTTCTCCGTATACACTGAGTGCCATTCTATCACATTAGGGTGTCCGACATAGCAGTTGGACTCATGTTGATGTTTAGTAAGCAATACACCTATTTTCACTAGCACTTGTAGGACACATTTACACCACAGCAATGTAGCTGTAATTCACTGGACAACTGCAGAGAGAAGTCCAGTGAAGTGCTTACAGAAGCAGTTGTACTGCATGCAAATAAGCCAAAAGAGACTTTTCCAAAAGCATAACTTCCAGTGTACTATACTGTCAGTTTTTATTCACATGAAATTCAAAACACCAGCCAGTAGTGGTGGAGATGCAGCTCGTTCATCGGCTATCAGTGGATTTGGTCGTGGAGACTTGCTACAAGGCAGCTCAGCCTGGCCATCACTGGGCTGTGGTTGTTTATCCAAGCTACCACATCTGACCCCCTCACAGCCTACACTGTGTTTGCGCCACCCCCAGGAGGTTATCTCTAACAACAGAGAAAATCATCAGCTGAAGCAGCAGATGAAGAAAAAAAAACCAAGTCATATCTTGCTATGGGCCATTAATGTTAGCAGATCCACAGAAAACAAAACACAGTGCAAGATATGCCAGGGAAATTATCTTCTTTAGAAACTGTGGAAGGGCTTGCTATCACTGCAAAAGGTAGTGGTGAGGCATCACCTGGAGTACAATGTCCATTGATGCTGAGAGAAGGTGGTACCAGCTAGGAAAAGATTGTGAGAAGGTCCACCAGCACCACCAGAAGAGCCTGGAGCTGACTTTATGAACATAGGAGAATTTGGTTCATTCAGTTTTGCAAAATAAAAGTTACAAGGAACTAAGACTGTTCTCTGTAAATTCTCCTTAGAGTTCATCAATCAAAGAGAAGATTAAAGAAGGTAAAAATCAATCTGTATCCAAAGAATTAGTAACCATACACAGACTACTTTAAAATAGAGAGGTGCTGTAACTGAGATCAAGTTTTTCAGTATCAGGTGCTAATGAAACCCAGGCATGTTCCCCAGGAGAGGATCAGAAGTCACTGGTTGTCACACAGCTCCTCAACAGCCTTCCATGGCCTGTCATGTGGGAAGGACTGGAGACATGCAACCCACCTCTGCCTCCTTCCAGCAAAACACAGTTAGAAGATTGATTAAAAATCACAAAAAACCCAAAGTGTTTTCTTGATTGAAAGCAGTTTGTATCAGGCTCTGAATTATCATATGAAATATAGTATATCTTCAGAAAAAAGGTAATTACCCTTATTTTGTCTATTTTTATGATATGGTCAAAAGCACAAGTTGAGATTTTAGTTAATAAATAACTGTTTGTTGTAGAAAAAGAGACAAAAAATATTTTCAGTGCCAAACACAGAGAAAGAGATTACAACACAACAACAGGGAAAGGGCTGGTTATAAAAATCAACACCTTGCTATTTTTAAATGTATTTATTTTCTGTGTTATTGCATGATTTTAGCTATTGCTGGATTGGCAACGGATTTATATCATAAAAATTACAATAAACTTTTCTTCTTACTGAAAGCTTTCAGTTGCACTGAATTTTAAGTCAAACTATTAACTCTAGTGACCCCATTTAAGATGGTAGTTTATTGGTACATATGATCAGGGATAAAGCAGCAATCTCTAGGTGAGGACTGATGTTACATTAAACAACGCTCCATGTGCTTCACGGGCAAAGCAAACCTTGCCCATAAAGCCACTGGTTGGCAGATTTGTTTTTTATAAAAAAAAAACCAACGAAACTGTTGCCTTTAAAAGCAATAGAAGAATTTATGGTCTCCGTAAATTAGTGGCTCAGCTAATCTGTGTCTTTTCCAGTACAAGTTCCCTGGGAGACTGCGGGCAAGCCAAGGTGGACTGGAGGGGAAGAAAGGAACAAGAAAGGAATTATAAACAGAGCTATTCTGTGTTTAAGCCCATTTACTACACAGAATTAATCTGTCCCTCAGAAAAGAGGCTGAAGGATGATTTTAAGTAACTAAATCACCATTGCATTTGGCTGGCAACCTACAAAAACAGTCATATTTTTAGAAGTTATCAGTAACTCACACTAGTTGACTCTCCCTTCCTCCTCTGCTGAATAAACACTTAAAATGAACAAGTGTTGGAAAGGGAGACAATATTATAAAATCTGGGCAGAGAATAATCGTGGAAGCAGCTGTCCTCCTGACATTATCGCAGATATCAGAGATGGAAAAAATCCTATTAGGTCATATAGTCCCTCCCTTGGTCACTGCAGGACTTTTCCCTAACGTAGATTTTCCAGTGCCTTGTCCAATCTCATTTTGATACTATATAAGTGATAGCTTCCAGCAGCTCCCTTGGGAGACTAGCCCTCTGCTTAATAAGTATTGCTGTCATGATTTTCCCCCATTTTAATAGCAATTTGCCCTATTATTTCTGTGTATCGCTAGTTTATATTCAAGATGGTAAAAAGTTTTGAAAAAAGTTTCAGTATTCCACACAATTTCACAAAAAACAACCATGGCCACTTTTTTCTTTTCTCTCCCCCACCCCCCTCCCCAGTCCTCCTGACCAGGAGATACACACACACCCCGCAACAAGCCAGTCGGTGACAAAACACACACCGAGTTCAATACCAGACAGACGGAAGAGATCAGCCCCAATTCCAAGCCCTTCGAACAAGCCCATCTGCTGCAGATGAACAACAAGTGACTTCATCGTGTTAGCTATAGATACGGTTTCTGTGTTCCTTCAAATCTGTTTGCTTAAGTCGTGACTTTTAGTCTAGCTTCCTAACGAAACGAGGTATGCATGCCACCTCTTCATGTGACTGCTCTTCACAGTTACTGTTGAAAATCAAGGGCCATTCAAAGCCATCCCTTACAGACGTCCAAAGGCTCAGAGAAATCACAGGCTGATCACCATGGAAGGAACCTCACACTATGTGTCACCTCTTGAACATGTCAACAGTCAGTGGAAAAGTAAAGAAAGCTCTTGACATACTTCATGTGGAAACAGAGGGAATGGGAGCAGGTTCTGGGAAACATCATGAGGAACAGCAGAATGCTGGGACACAGGATATGCACCCACATTCAAGCTTCATTAGTTTTGTTGCAAACAAAACAACACAGTTTCATACAGACCATAAATTTTCCAGGTTGCTGTAACAAGCCTCTGGGCATTAAGTATCATTGTACCTATCCAAATGCATTGTCTGCTTCATACTAACTTCATCCTATCTTTCCTATTTGACAGTGACACTACCTGACACTGCTGTGCTTTTTTACATATCAGGAAAGTCCTTTCTCCTCATCTTTTTTAAAAAAAAGATTTCAGAATCTTGGATCATTATTTTTTGCACAGTTAAATGCCACAGTTTTCAATCAAAGTCACTCCCAGCCTGCACCAATACCAAAGTCAGAAGAGAATCAGAGCCACAGCACTGTCATCAGAGCACAGTCAGGGAGAGGAGTGGAGCATACATACATTCACTAACGGAAAACATCACCTACAATTACAGTGACATATGTAAACAGGTATGGTAACATTCGCATAACAGTTTTAAAGAACTAACTTCTCTCAAGTTTGTTAATGGAACATCTACAATAAAAACAAGGCCTTCTCCTCCCGTTCAGCATGCTCTCATGAAGCAGTCAGAGGACACAAATACAGCCACACGGGCCCCCAGCTCCCAGGAATCCAACTCAGCACTGTTACTACACCAATCTTGAAAACTCTTTTTTTTCTCTTTTCATCATTCACAGAGACAGTAAGGACCCAGCTTTTAATCACATCATATCACATGCTATTGGTTAACCACAGTAGAGTACCACCAAACAGAAAGAGTATTTTTGTACAGAGATTTCAAGGCAAGAGCCAGGTCAGAGGAACACAATATTGTGAAGTCAAGAGTCAGTACAAAAACTGGACATTCTGTTCCACTCCCATCTTAGTACTAATCATGCCTTGTAACCTGCTGAGTAAGTGCACCCCAAATTTGCTACAGCTTTGACCATGACACTCTTCCCTGCATTCACCTCTCCTTTATTGTATCAAGTATCAGTTAATGAGCTTCACTATCAAAGTGACCCCCTCTTACTACCTTTCATTCAGTGTCAAAGGCTGACATTTCTGAAAACATGCAGCACCTTCCACCGGTCATCTCTTATATTTTTGAAGTTTTTTAACGTCTTCTTCTGTTTTACCTCTCCCACTTGGGAGAGCTGTCTGTAAAAAGTGTGACAGTTGCCTTTATAGTCTTTTGCATACCTTATTACAAGTTCATTTTCTCAGATGCCTGTAAAAACATCTGATAATGGAAAAGCCTCCCATGTCTAACCCCAACACTGTATCATGCCATCTAGTATGGACTCACTGTTTCCCTCCACTTGCTTCTCAATTTCTACTTAGCTATCATTGTCCACCATTTGGGTAGTAAAGTCTTTGTACAACTCCTAGCAAATCTGTCTCTGGTGGAAGTCCTTTGGAACTTCTCCAGGCTTTCTTAATCAATTAAGTGAGTGAACTGAGAAACCTGGGGAATCTCTTCCTAACTCCAGCACTGTAAGGGCTTCACAAGATACAGGGAAAGGGTACAAAGAAAGAGTGGATAATCGATGACATTGATATGGATGACAATACACTTAGATCCAAGGAGAAATGCTATTCAGGGAAAAGGAATATAACAATTTCTGAACCCAGGTCAGTCATGTGGAAAACTCTTTTGCATAAAGCATAAGTATGCACCTACCCTAAACAACTTTCTTGTTTTATAGAACCACAAATGGAAAAAAATCCCTGCAACGTAGCTCATTTCTGGGTGTAGATATACAATTCAAATGACTCTGTTTTTCAACAGCATCATCTCAACTCTGGGGAAAATCAAACAGAATCAAAAAGCAGAAATTAGAAAGGAATTTGGTGTAAATATTAAAATGTGCCTGGTAACCCATTCACTTAATACTTCTGCTACATGAACATTCTCCAGTGCCACAAATATCCATCTATGGAGTGTGTGTATTATCAACTCTTTAACAAAACAAATCAACAAGAACTATAGAAAAAGTCCCTAGTATTTCATAAACATACATTGAACTGTTGCATTAACGCTCATTTGTGAGCATATGGCTACACCGGAAAGGGCAAGTCTCTGTGCACTCACAGATGTGTTTGAATGACAGGTTCTCCTTACCTCGAGCACTCTTCCTGTGATATACTTTTCACAGTTGTCACATCTGATACCAAACTTTGCATGATAGTCTGTTTCACAGTATGGAACACCATCCCTAGGGAAGAACAACAGGTCATGTAGAGGTTGCTTTACATAGTCTTACAGATTTACTGGGAGATTATACCGCTAAAATTTGTTAATGTTTCAACACTTTATGGGGTATTTATGGACTTTCTCACTTCCCAAATGTTTGTATTTATTGATTTTGTAAAGAATTGAATAGCTAATGAACTACTCTGGCCCCTTCAAGTCTCCTGTGATCCCACTTTCCTGCTTTGTTGCTGAATTCAGCCACCACCTCTCCCCTTGTCACAACACAGTCTCTGAGACCCTCATACCATTTGTTTTGATTATATTACTCGTTAACTTCTTCCACGTGTTTCCTCCCCTTTGGAAAAGATCATTACTTCTACCTATTATTATTTTTTCCTTATCTAATTCATCTAATGTATGTATCTAATACTTATATGATGTAATCTTTTAGATTAGACTGCACAGAGTAATTTCCCAACTGAGTATCTTGACTGTAAACCAAATTTTGATTAACATTTAAGCGTAATGACATTCCTGACTGGACTTGCTTAAGGACCGTCCTGGATTAACCATCTCAGGAACCTGTTCCATGGAAGCCAGTAACAACTACAAGATTTCAACCTGAGCAGTAGAAGAGATCTTGCAGTACGTTCATGCATTATGTGAAGAGTTATTTCATCACCACAACTGATTTAAGATAATTACAAAGCATGAAGAATAAAATTAGTATGTTATGCCAAAACAGTCCACGATCAGACAGATTTGTCAGCAGAGACATAATTTTATCAGACATTTCCCTGGAGAAACATAGAAATCAATTTTATAGCATACAAGCTGGATTGCTTAGAGACTAACCTATAAGTTATCACAATAATTAATTGAATTAATTGAAGCCAGGACGTTTCCAATCTTGAGTTATTTTGTTTGGCATTTTTTTTAAAAAAGGATTTTACAATAACTTTTTCTTTACAATTTATGGGTTCTTTATTATTTAAATAACAAGCAAAAAAAAGTATTGTACCAAAATACAGCAGAGTAACATGACATTTGAGATAATGCTAAACCTCACTTAAGAATACCCTTTCATTAGATGTTATATCTGTGTTAATGTAAATCCAAAGAACTTTTGAAAGTCAGTAAGACACTGTCTCTGAAAACCATCACATCTGGGTTCTGGTGACTGAGTTACTCAGCTGTTTAGGAAAAATATATCATCATATCAACACACTTCTCTGAAGCAGAAATTAATGCCAGGTGCCTTGGCCAGTGAAAGCCCTGTATCTCACCAGAGTGATACGAGTGTTGACACGGGACTCGGTCTGCACGTGTGCTTTGTGCTGCCTCTCACTGCTGTCACCACATCCAGTCTGGATCTGACAGCACGAGGGTCTGGAGCAGCGCAAAAGCATGACAGGTACTTCCTTAATAAACTTTTTGAGAACATTTTTGTTTATGTGAAACCCATGGAAAGGATAATATCCATTTGTTCACATTACAGCATCACACAGAGCAAAGTCAAACATAGATAACTAAGGGCGTATCTACTGCGCTTTGAAGCACACTCCACCCATTCCCTTTTTGCAGCATTGCTGCTTCGTCCCTTCCAGGTAAAGGGAGAAATTTGACTTTTACTTTTCTTCACTTCATTTTTTCTGCTTCTAATGCAATCTAGATAATAATCTAGGTAACAATACCTCATCTTTTATACACGTCCAAACATACCTAAACAAAAACTAAAGGATACGCAACGCTAAATTAACTGTTTGCTACTGAAACAATGCTGAAATCAAGTAAAAATGCACCTCAACTTACTTGCTGATGTACTCTGCATTCAGCAGCTTGCCGCAGGTATTGCACTTAAAACAGCCCAAATGCCAGTGTTTGTCCAAGGCAACCAATGACTGCCCATTTTTTATTTCTGAACCACAGCCCCCACAGTCTGCAAGAGGAAAATGCAACATGAGTGAAACACACACTTCAGATGGTCGTGCAACGATACTGGTCCCTGCAGCACAAGGATCCATCAGTGTCCCAGTAACAGCTCATGCAGGCTCTAAAGCTCACTGGTGGCTGCTCAGTGACAGGTGCAAGTGCTGCTGCCCTAATACTGCCCTAACACTGCAAACAGACATGAATCATTCAAAGAAAAAAACTAACCACTTCGGTTTCTAGTGACTTAAGGTTTATTTTAATTCATTTATACTGTATTTAAAAGATGCAAAGTTTCGCTGAAGTTTTCAAGCATTGCAAATCAGTCCAATAAAATTAAAGAAAAAAAACAACCCTAGAAGTCGTGAGATTAAAACAAATAATTGCTTCTTCATACTACACTTTGGTTTTGGGTATGGAAGCTTTACTTATTATTTCAAAAGTCTTTTTTCAACTACGAAGAAAAAGCTAAGCTGAAAATCTGATGCAGAATTCTGTAACCAGGAAAAATACACCAATACTTAAGAGGCATTACAAATTCCCGAGCAGTGGTGACATTACAGTACATGAAAGTGATAGCTGGCTACATAGTTATTATTTATAGAAATTCACTTATATAAAATTCCAAAAAGTGACAACAAAAATTAAATGCAAAACATGTCCTAACTGGGTAACACTGGCTAGGCTATATTGATTAAACAGGCTGTACATGAACTAGTTATACTCCCGAGAAAAAACAACTGAAGACAAAACTTTTTGGAGGGTGTGGTTGCCTTTTTTTTTTTTTTTTTAAACAATGGATGCTTTTGATTATGCTGGCAAAAGCTAGATCTCCTCTCAGTCTCCACATCAACAGTCCACCCGTGAGTGTCCTGTTTATAGATGCCACATACACATGGGTTTGAATCTGATTGTGTGTATCTCAAAATAATTCTCTAGTACTCTATAGGGTCCATATTCTCATTCATTCTTTACTCTGTACTCTGTACTCTGATTCTATGTACAGTTTTCTTACAAAACCTTAAAATAGCCAGAATACATGCAAAAATAGGGATAAATATCAATGATGAACTGATTCTAGTATAAGTATCTTGGCAACCCTTCTAATCCACCATATATTCAATCCTATGTGAAACCATAAATGTATTTTTTATGAAGTCTTCATACATATCAACAATTTGCTAGAAAAAAAAGACAAGGTCTTAAAGTCATTTGAAAAGGGATCTAGAGATGTCAGAATTGAAAAAAAATCCCAACCTACAACAATGTTTTATGTGGAAGAGAAAGATAAATTAAAGTATTTAAAAAGATTTATCTGTCATTAAGAAAGAACTCCAAACATAGGATCTCATCTCTTAAAAACTTTCTGAATTAAAGTTCTATTTAGTTGGTTACATGACCCTAATGAGACATTCTGTTAGCGCAATTGTAAATGTTTCATTTCTGAGTACACAACAATAAAGGATAGTTCTTATTTTCTTTTAATGGATTTGGAATAGATTAAAGGAGTAATAATATGTTTCTCTAATGTCACCCTGCAGAGCACCAATATGTGGAAACAAGCCCAGCACAAAAGCATGTGCATCACAGATCAGAACATTCGAGTTTTGCTAATAAAAGAGAACATTTGGGTATATGCCTGGGTTTAGTCCCACAAGAGAATAAATACCGCAGTATATAGAAACTTGCAATCAGAAATTTGGTTTTGATCTCCCCTATACTAGGGGTTCTTCTGGCAATCTAATTTAACCTCTCAGTGGTTGAGGGTTTATTTCACAATCTCAGTACAACACCATGTGCTCAGATGTCATTTACCTTTCATCCGATTGAAGTTTGGGTGAGTAGAAACGCAGCATTTTGTGAGCTACTTCTTTATTCCCAACTGCTTTTTTCTCTGTTACATTCCAGATAATTAAAAACAAATATTGTGGTTGCTATGCCAACAGTGCCTACTGATGCAACGTCCTTGTCTTCCTGTCTTGGATGCAGCACCCTTTGGTGACTCACCTACTCTTAACCAATAACTCTACAGAACACATCAATTTGCTGCTACATGTTGATATTCTTCCCTGAGTACTCTTTCGACATCAACATTGTCACAAGAGGTTTTCCCAGATAGCATTTTATAAATGAAACAAAACAGGTAGGTAAGTATTTATATAAGAATAATAAAAAATTCAAGGACTCAGGCAAAAAGCAAATATTTGACATTCTTCATTTCTTTCAAATGTGATGCATAAAGGAGGTCAAAAACAAAGTGGGAGGATGAAAACAGAAAAAATAGTCAGAGCAGGCACTGAGTCCCAAGGGAACACCTGAAAGCATTCTCGAGCTCGAGTCAGAGATGAATAACATACCTCATATGTATCGGGCAGTTCTGAGTCAGGAGCAAAAACACCATAAAAGGGGGTCAACATATTACACGGTCCTTGGCTCAGCTTGCTTGTCACATATTTTCATGCCCTACTGTTCTTTTACACAAAAAATTTCTTCATTTAAAATATTAAGGCTTTTCCAAGAAGACTGCTTTTTAAACAAGGACGCACGCCATTTACTGCTTTGTGTAAGAACAGCTACAGTCAGCCATTCCGGACTTTCAATGTTCCAGCTCAACCAAGATGTCTCTGACATTGCCTGTTTATTCCTGAAACACTGGTTCTAGCCTAGCAATTAGGTGCTTGGAAAAGAGCTGGTATTACATATTGCTTTTTCACATATGACATGTTGATCTGAATGTTTCCCAAATTCTTAAATTACCTTTTTAGATATTTCATTTATTTTCATTTTATTTTATTTAGATATTTATTTATTTTCTGTCACTGACCAGGCTCTTACACATCCTGCTACACATACATGCACAGACCAACACAGATTTGTGGCTGCGGTGCTTCTCCCTGAGCCATCAAAGCTCTATTCCCCACACCACGGAGGCATTATACCATTGCTACCCAATTTCCTGAGCCCCACAAGCTCCACGGCTCCTGTGTCAGCCGGGTGCTCCATGTCAGCATGAAAGCAGAAGATGTTGGCTTGCAGCCGCACTGCAAGACACTGGGGAAACGGAGTAAGGAAAAGGTAAGAAATGAAATAATCTACACAGGTAAGGATATTTATCTGGGATCCTGGCAACATCATAGCATAATTTACTTGCAGGCCAGACATGGATTTCAGTTTGCCTTTTGAGAAGTCAGTATATCCATCAGATCACCACAATCAGTACATCGTTTCAAAAGCAGAGCTGGTTAGTCTGAGGTGAAGATGAGATCAAATTTCTTTACAAATCCAGTCTACAGCATGCCACGTTATCATACAAGCTTGAACCAAGACTGTTACCCGATTCCACTAAAACCTACGAATAGATTTCATCCATTTCTAATGAGATTTAAAGCAGACCTGTATGTGAGGTTTAAATACATGTTTTGAGATTTTATTTAGGGAAAATAAATCTTATTTTGGAAAATAAATCTTATTTTGTTTTCCATAGTCAGGTTTTGTCACAAAGACAGGCTTCCAGTGCTGTTTCCCTTTGACACAAGTGGTTTGCTGAGGTTTGCAGGTACCTGTGCACTGGTGACATTCAGTGCAGCAATCTGAGAGAGCTGGGGAAAAGCAACGCAAGAGAAACTCTCCGTATGTACAGGGAAAGGGAATGTAAGTACGTTAAATGATTCTGTATCACAAATAATCAAATGAACTTGTTTTGTCAGTACTCAACCAGGCAAATAATGTCCATTAAAGTCAAAGGCACTTTTCCCATATGACCAGGAGACAAACAGATGATAGGCTATTATAGTAGGGATCTGCAAATGCAGCCAGACAAGACGGCTAAGGACAATCCCTCTCTGGAATAAGTGACAAGAGAACACCTTAAGAGAAAGGGCCATGCCCTCCCCAAAAAAGAACTGCATTAACAAGACACGAATCAGCATAGCATCTCTGACTGCATTCCCACCGCAGCTTTTGCTGATAAATCAGAGAAAGGAGATAGTGAAAACTTCTGTAGAGAGATGCAGGGGGAGAAAAAGAAAACAGCAAAAAATGAAAGATTTCTCCCTGAAGTAGGCTGAATTCCTTACATAAAAAGATGAGCAACCTATGGGGTGCTTCCTCAGCCATGCCAAATCCAACCTAATCTGACGTGATAGTCATTAAAAAGATTTCCGTCTTTGCTATTTAATTGAATTGCTTTTGCTGTTTATTTACATAAAGGCAGTGGTTGGCTCCCAAAGCATGGCAGCTCCTCCTGAACAGATCAGCAGAGGAACAGAATTCATTGCAACAATGCTGCTCTTACGATCTGCTGACAAAAGGTGGTATGAAAAGTCCCCGTTTCTTCTCTGTGGTGTTCGTATCTTCAGATAGTACATGACAGCACTGAGGTGAAGGCCAATGTTCCTCTAGTCTCGTTGCAGATATTAACCCTTCTCGTGTAGTAGTTGGCCCATACAGTCCTGTCACTGATATTTACTGAAGCAATACTGGAACACTTACAAATTAATAAATCTCATATTGGATTTCATTTTAGCTGGAGTTGGACTAAATCCTCAAAAATATTATGTGTTTCTCCAAGTAATTTGATTTAATCCAGTTTTAATCAAATATTTTGAGAGGTTCTGTGTATTGTTAACCCTATAACGGCACTATTTGTGTTTCCTCTTATTATCAGACTTTCTGGAAAACTTTTTCGCATTACTGTATTTCTTGACATCTTTTATGCAGCATAGTGGTAGAGTCCCAGTTACACATATTGGTGTAAAATTTTGTTCTTTAAACCTGTGTAGACTAAGAACTACCAAAAGAAAAGAGCAGAAGTCCCTACTTACTTCGCAGGTTCTGTACCGGGAAAGAGCCAGTGCTGCTGGAAGGGGGCAGGGAACATTTCTGGCAGATGCACTCCTTCCCGTTAAAAGTTACCCGGTCACCTGCGGGGAAAGGCAGCCTACAAGAGAACAGACAAAAGTAAACAGGTTACAGCCTCACACTTTTTTCAAAATGAAATATCTTCCCATAAAAGAACCAACTATTACTCTGTTGTTTTTTTCTCTGCTTGTCCACTCCTCCTTTACAATTGTTCAGCCACTTCTTCAGTATCTAAAGATACAAAACCAGAGAGAGCACCTGAGTCCAAATCCTTGTGTACATACGAAATGTAGTATCAGCAAGGGTTGATCACTAACAGGATCAGTAACAGAATGAAAATAAAATAGGTACGACAGGAAGTAAATACAGGCAAATGCAGCTGCTTTTTGTTGCTAAAATGCTCCATGAAACTGGTGACTTTCAGATGTTAAAAAAAACAGCCCTTGTCCTCCCAACTTTGATCACATCAAAGTCCCTCTCTTAATTCATATGCTCAGAAAGCAAATGTTGGTGAACTCTCATAGGAGAAAATCTATCTCAGTTATAAAACCCAAAGTGTCTACATTACTTGTTTGCTCTACTCAACAACAGCTCTCCTTACACTTAATTAAATCCTTCCTTTTTATCAATGTCCTTAAAACAAAATGCCTTCCACTGCGAGCTTTGCCTGGGCACAGAAACTGCTGAGTTTTTTTCTCTAAGAGGACCAGATGGACAAATCACTTCATAATGCAGCAGAGGGTGGTGAGGATTTAGAAACACATTTCACTCCACCCAAAGCTCATGTCCAACTAAATCCCAAGTGAGCTATCAAAATATGGCTTAAGTGGGGCACACATATAGCCCAGGCCTTCTGCCACACGGTGAAGTCCATCTGAACAGATTATTTCATTAACATTTCATTAAAACTCTGTATGACATTACCCCAAAAATGACATCAAATTCATACCAACTGAGAGGTTGTCTTCACTTCAAAAGCTGCACAGATTGTTCTTGCTAAGCATAAGCATTATTTTGCTCCCTGAACAGACCAAGAGTGGCTTATTCTACATTTGTGTTGCATTTAAAAGAATCTTTTTATTACTTTAAAAGAAAAAAATAAAAAGGGAGTTAAATCCAGTTAGCAACCGGTCACGAGCAGTGTTCCCTAGGTCTCAATACTGGGGTCAGTCCTGTTTTAACACTCTTATCAATGATCTGGATGATGGGATCGAGTGCACCCTTAGCAGATTTACAGATGACACCAAGTTGGGTAGAAGCACTGATCTGTTTGAGGGTTGAGGGTCTGCAGAGGGATCTAGACAGACTTCATCCATGGGCCAAGGCCAACTGTATGAGTTTCAATAAGGCCAAATGTTGGGTCCTGCACTTTGGCCGTAACAACCCCCAGCAGTGCTACAGGCTTGGGCAGGAGTGGCTGGAGAGCTGCGAGGCAGAGAGGGACCTGGGGGTGCTGATGGACAGTTGGCTGAACATGAGCCAGCAGTGTGCCCAGGTGGCCAAGAAGGCCAATGGCATCCTGGCCTGTATTAGGAATAGTGTGGCCAGTAGGACCAGGGAAGTGATTGTCCCCCTGTACTCTGCACTCATGAGGCTGCATAGAATCACAGAATGTTAGGGGCTGGAAGGCACCTCAAAAGAACATCTAGTCCAACCCCCACTGCCAGAGCAGGATCACCTGCCAGAGCAGGTCACACAGGAATGCGTCCAGACAGGTTTTGAATGTCTCCAGAGAAGGAGACTCCACAACCTCTCTGTGCAGCCTGTGCCAGTGCTCTGTCACCCTCACAGTGAAAAAGTTTTTCTAATATTTTTGTGGAACCTCCTATGTTCCAGCTTGTATCCATTGCCCCTTGTCCTATCGTTGGACATCACTGAGAAGAGCCTGGCTCTCATCCTTTACATATTTATAAGCATTTATGAGGTCACCCCTCAGTCTCCTCTTCTCCAAGCTAAAGAGACCCAGCTCCTTCAGCTTTTCCTCAGAAGGGAGATGTTCCACTCCCTTCACCATCTTTGTGGCTCTGCGCTGGACTCTCTCAAGCAGTTCCCTGTCCCTCTTAAACTGAGGGGCCCAGAACTGGACACAATATTTCAGATGTGACCTCACCAGGGCAGAGTAGAGGGGGAGGAGGACCTCTCTTGACCTACTAGCTACTCCCTTCTAAAACACCCCAGGAAGTAAAGCAGAAGCAGGGACTGACCACTTTGAACTGGCTCACCTACATTAGCATATTAGCTGACCTGAAAGAAAGTAAGTCAAAACTAGAAGAGAAGAACAGGACCTTCTAAGGCACAAAGACAGATGACCACAAAACATGCCAAAGCTCAAAGGCACCGCAGCATGCCACAGGGCCTCCTTAGAGGGGAAGGCATGTGGGGGCTTTCCTAGCCCATAAATACATCCTGGCTCATTTTCTCAAGAGTTTAGTAACTAACCACAATGCTCCTTCATTCAGATGGGAGAGGGCAACAATTTCAATTCTCTATTAAGTTTTTCACATCTGCAAGATACCGTGCTCTATAAAACCAGGGAAATCCTCTTTGGAAGTTGCCCACGCAAAGCTATGGGCAGACAATTCCTTTCCTCGTTGGTCTTCTAAACCTGTAACTAAGTCTCAGAGTTTGCTTCACTATGTTGTTCATTGGGAATCCAGAATTCACAAACAACACATTTGCTAGTATTTCTGTAACATTTGATCTCTCGCTTTTCACGAGCAGCCTTGCTTAAGGATCTCAGTGTCAGTACAAGTGAAGGCACAACAGAAGGTGGTAACAGTCAATTAACAAGGTTTCAGTTTCTGAGCTCTTTAACTTGTGAGCAGAACTATATATAGCACTGTATGTTAAGAGCAGTGTATCTGCCTTCAAATACAATGACATCTCACCACCAGGCACCCCGTGAACATTGCTAGGTATGAGTTTTAATTAGCTACTTATCCTTTTAAAAACATTCAGTGTGATTTTCACAGTTGGATAATCTATTTTTTAAATGAGAATTAAGAGCATCTTTAAAGCAGCTCACTGAAATTACTTGTAGGATAGGATTTTGATACATCTTCCACAGAATCATAGAATCATAGAATGTTAGGGATTGGAAGGGACCTCGAAAGATCATCAAGTCCAATCCCCCTGCCAGAGCAGGAATGCCTAGATTATGCTACACAGGAACGTGTCCAGGCAGGTCTTGAATGTCTCCAGAGAAGGAGACTCCACAACCTCTCTGGGCACCCTGTTCCAGTGATTCATTTCCCAATTAATTTTGTCTTATCCACCTGCCTACAACATTTGTAAACCCAGAAACAACTGGAGCTCACGAACAAAATTGTATTGTAAAACATCAAACTACCATCAGGCTAATCCAGGGTAACTGTGTGCTGATGCTGAAAGGTCTGGTCCTGGTCTTGTCCTTCCCTGCACCATGCCTCAACCTATGCAGCTGTAGGCAAGTCATTCGAGCTTTCTGGGACAAAAGAAAGTATTCAATTCTTTTCAGAGCAGACGGATGGCCTTCTGTTCTTTAATTTGCTGATCTGACTGTGGATGAACAGTCAACTAAATTTGACATAAGAAAATGAACAGAAGCATACGGCTGGGGTTGTGGGGAGAGCAAAGCTATTCGTTTCAGCAGCAGACTGCAGTTACACTTGGTCAGGTGTAATGTCAGATTGCAACTTAAGGACATACAGGATCAAATTCCGCTCTAACTTGTACCTGGTACAATCGCATTGCTCAGGGTTGCTCCATAGGGACGAATCTGACCAAGAGTATTAAACCTGATGAAACAAATTGGACATTACTTGCTCTGTACTACCTACAGGAATTTCAAAGTCTTGCACACAGGAAGGAATAACAACATGCACCAGAACACATTGAGGGTCAGTCAGCTGGAAAGCATAAAACAATGCAGACATCCTGGTGGACACCACGTTCAACACAAGTCAGCACAGCATCCCTGGGGCAAAGAAGTGCAACCGCATCCTGGGCTGCACTAGTGTAGTCAGCAGGCCCCGAGATGTGATAATCCCCTCTGGTCAACATTTGAGAGACTGCATCTGGATCGGTGTGCATCATTTCAAGATCCTCAGGACAAGATTTACTGGAGGGAGACCAGTGGAAGTGACTAGATCCAGAGCTGGAGCACAGGATGCACGGGCAGGAGCTGAAGGAAATGAACTTGTTCAGCTCAGGGGAGATCTTATTGTTGTCTAAAACTATCATCTGACGGTGGGTATATGAAATTGGAGCTACACTCTCCTCAAAGGTACAGAGTAAAAGGACAAGAGGCAGCAGACATAAGTTGGAACATGAAAAATGTCAACTTATATAAGGAAAAAAAATTACCATGAGCATGCTCAAATGCTGGCACAGGCTGTCCAGAGAATCTGTGGGATCTCCATACCTGCAAATATTTTAAATTAATGCTGTCAGCAGCCTGCTCAAACTGGACCTGCCTTGAGCCAGGTGTTGAACCACAGGTTCCCCACAGATCCCAGAACAGGAGGCTCAGGGGAGACCTCATTACCCTCTACAGCTACCTGAAAGGAGGTTGCAGTGAGGTGGGGGTCAGTCTCTTCTCCCAAATAAGAAGCAAGAGGACAAGAGGAAATGGAAATGGTCTCAAGTTGCATAAGGGGAAGTTTAGACTGCAATTTAGGAAAAATTTCTTCACTAAAAGGGTTGTCAAGCACTGGAACAGGCTGCCCAGGGAAGTGGTGGAGTCACTGGAGGTATTTAGAAGACATGTAGATGTGGTGCTTAGGGACATGGTTAATGGTGGACCTGGAATTGCTAGGTTAATGGTTGGACTGAATGATCTTAAAGGTCTTTTCCAAACTAAATAATTCTATGATTCTGTCATACTATAACAATTATATACATTCCTCCAACTGGGTGAATAAACCACCTGCCAATTCACAAATTATATTAACTCATAAAACCAAACCCCAGATTTTTAATACCCTACGCACACTCAGTCCATCAGTAATAGTGAAATCGCAGAATCTATGCAGACCATAAATCTTACATATGCTTAATACATCAATACAACTTAATAACACACTAAGACTTCTCCTGAAAATTCCATTTTCAAAAGTATTATCACAAGCATGATTACCCATTTCTTTTTAAAAGACCCGATTTCCAGCTCTTTCCCATCCTGCGTAAGAGTCACACAGTCCAGTCTTTGACAGCCATATAAGAACTATATGCACAATTCTAGTAAAACTCAGCTGCTACTGCTACAGATCTGCTTTAATTTTCTCCTTCTTTCTATTTCACTTTTACAAACACATTAACCTTTCAAAGGAAGTGTCTTTGGCAGTTCTCTGGAGGTCACAGCACCTTCCAACTAATGAAGCTGTAAGAAGAAAATCACTTACTCACTTCCCAGGAATTCAGAGTAAATAGTTAATCTGCAACATATTTCAACGTGTCTTGTTATTGTTCTACTCCGTTCCAGTTTTAGGCATGGAACTATAAACAGCACTGGAAGAAGAAGGGACTAATCCCTCAATCTTCATGCCAGCAGAACAAACAAGCAATTAAAATCTGAATTTGTTTAAAAGTCAGCTGGTCAATGCAAGATAGAGAGAAACAATCACATAGGATGATACATTGTACTCTATTTTTAATAGTTCTTCTCTGAATACTAATTTATTTTTTTTCCACACTTTGACCTGTGGCATCCCAGGGCAATAGTATTCGAGTCCCAAGGGATGCCCAGGGATGAGTTAGGTTTCTGACTCATACGGTTTTTCACAGCGTTTGGCAGCAGCTTATGAATGTAGTGTGGAGGGCACCAGGGAACACAGCTCTTTCCTGTGACACTTGGCCACGCGGCATTCCCAAGTTGTAATACCAGCAGCTCCAGAAAACGAACGGGCTTGTGTTACTGGCTTTTTCCCCACTGCTTCAGCTAGCTGTGTGCAAATTCGATTTTCTCACCCATTTTACCATCTGAAGCACTATACACTTCCCACCAGTTTCTATTCAAATCTCATCTTCTCTGAAAATAAAAAGAAGGAGCTGCTACTGTGACTGGTTTACTATTCAACGCAAGAACAGTTTCAAAGCCCTACTTCAGAGCTACGGCAAGACAGGTTACAAAAGTGCTCATTTAAAGCACTTAACGATCCTGCACCAGTCCAGAGACTCGTGTCATGAGTGCAAGGTGCCTTCTGCTGCCAACCTTTTTCTGCTGAAGCTGGTAAGTGCCTTGCTTGGTTTCCATTAGGTCAGGATCAGCCCCACTGTCAGGCCATCATCTCCTCTCAAGTTCACACTGTTCTGGAAATCAGATTTCTAACAGAGCATCCACATTAAAGTCCAGCTGTAAAAGGCAACATCAGATGCAGTTTGCATGATCATGCCTCAGACAGCGTGCTTTTGGCCCATTATTTAAGGTTTCTGCCCACCCGTAAGAAACAAAGACACAAATGGTACTCCTGACTCTTCCCACCAAAGAAAACACCAAGGCAGAGTGCATTACAATCCCATACTTCAAATCAAACAGCTCTATTTTTTCACTTTTTATTTTTTTAAACAACAAAAAAAGTTTTTTTTTTTTGCTTACATGACATGTATTTACAGTCTACCCACTTTACTGAGGATATCACTCAATAAAATAAATGCTGATGATGTTTAAATAGAACACTCCCATAAAAAAAACCATAAATTATGTCTGGCTTGCAAAGACTGGGGTAATTGAAGCAATGCTGATTTAAATCAGTCGATGACCTGGTCCAGGTTTTTTACTATAAACAGATGACAGGATTCTTCTGTTGCTCTGCACCACAAGTCAGTGTTACAATCCCCCTGGGAGACACTAATTGAATACTGCTAGTCAGCAGGGCATTAGTTGGCTCTGATGAAGACAACATGAATTCGTGTGTCTATCTAAGGAAAACAGCAGAAGCAGATCCAGGTCTTCCTACTGCAGTTTTAGATAGCAACAACTAGAAACTTCATCAGCGAAACAGCTTTTAATCCAACTATTTAGTTATGCAGTTTAGGGAACATGTCTGATTAGATTTTTTAAGATGAAATACTGTTTTATCAGGAATTTCATTTTTAAAAGCTTTAGCATGTATTCAACACATATGACATTCACAGGATGTTCTAGCATTTTCATTGTATTGCAATTCAGCTCACCCGAATTGTCAGGTACCTAAGAATAAATAGTACAGTCATACAGAAAATTACTCTAAATTTCCACGGAGATGAGACAAATTGTACCACAGATTTCCAAATTACCAACTGAAGGTTAGTATGTTCAACGGCCCAACAGGAACCTAAGACAGGTACCAAGCTGCTAAGTATAGTAAAACACAGGTTTTATGCCTAAGTGCTAGATCACAATGGTGTGGCTGAGGATACAAGCACTTTTAGGAAGAAATAGAATCAAAGTTTTTCTTTTTCTCTTAAATGAAACTCACTTTACAGAAGGTACTAGTGCTAAAATCAAAAGTAGCAAGAATTAGCTGTACTCATCTGCAGAAGAGCTGGAATACTAACAGGCTGTAGGCCAAGAGCATATGCAGCCAGCAGTTCATAGAATCATAGCATGGCTTAGGTTGGAAAGGACCTTAGAGATCATCAAATCCAACCTCCCTGCCATGGGCAGGGACGCCTCTCAACTAGACCAGGACACTCAAAGCGTCATCCAACCTGGCCTTAAACACCTCAAGGGAGGGGGCATCCACAGCTTCTCTGGACAATTTATTCCAGACTCTTGCCACCCTCGTACTGAAGAATTTTTTCCTAAGATTCAATCTAAATCTGTTTTCCTTTAATTTAAATCCATTTCCCCTTGTCCTATCAGTGGACACTTTTGTAAAAAGTCCCTCCTCAGCCTTCCTGTAGGTTCCCTTCAGGCATTGGAAGGCCGATATAAGGTCCCCCTGGAGTCTTCTCTTTTCAACACTGAACAATCCCAGTTCCATGGCCATTTAATTATTCCTGCAACTCATATATTAAATCAAGATCCTGCCATGAACCATGGCTGTTCTGGAATTTGAAGTGCTGCTTCTCCATCAGCACAGGAGGATCTATGAGCTCAGCAGCTGTGCGAGCTGGGCATATCTGCCTGGCAGACGGACACAGTGACACAGACAAACTGGTTTTGGACCACACCTGAATGAGGCACCAGCACATACAGCATCTACAACGAGGTGCATCAGTGCCTCACTGTGCTTTCTCATTCAGCAAGGGATTACTTGTGCTGCTAAAGGCTCAAGTTTAGCCAGAGAAATTATTACAGCATTCCCATTTGCTGCAAACCACTATAACAGTGCATTTCCTCAAGGTTTGGTAGACTTGAAGCTTCTTCCTGAAGTCTTCAACAGATTCATTTGTGTTATAAGATGCAGGTCAAATGAACATCAGTCACTTGTACTGCAGAGTCTGCAGACATTCCCACCAATGCTGGACCACAACATCGCACATAACCACATGGGACATGAACCCACAAAACTACACTGGGCTACTGTGGGGGCAAAATCTTATGCAGTGTCTCACCTGTGACCTCCATGGCTGCTGAAGATCCTTAGTACATAAGTGTTTGTGAGTTCAGGAACTTTCTATCTTATTTTAAATTACTATCAGAGCTTCTGGGAAGCAGCACTGTGAAACTTTAGTTTAAACTTATTAATATAGTATCTTCTTGGCTTGCCAAAGACTCAGTCATTGGCATTGGAATCCTTTGTAACGTTGGTCAACAAAAGACAAAATATCTGACACCAGAGAAATGAAGCAAAATTAGGGGCAAAAGGTCTGACAGTAGAGGCAGTGGCAGTTTCTCAAGTACTTTGAAAACCTCACACATAAAATACCATAAAACAAAAAGGCATTTGGGGGAAAAAAAAAAAAAAGAGGCATGTGGAATTTGCATACTATTTTTTTTAAATTCTGCTACTTTTTAGGAGTGAATAGCAGAAAACAGAACTACTTTTTTGTCCATCTCTAGGTTGTAAGTTTAAATGCTGGCATCAGTCTTTCAAAATCTAGTTTTTAAATGAAACCAAACTTCATGTAGAAAACATACCTGCAGACAGCACACACAAAACAGTCTGGGTGATAGGTTTTGCCCAGAGCTGAGACCACTTCTCCCTCGATGAATTCATCACAACTGAAGCACCGTGTGCCATAGAGTCTCTGGTAGTCCAAAGTACAGATGTAGTCTCCCTGTCTCACAAAAAATCCTCCTTGAGCCAGGTCACATCCACAAGCTGCAGGAAGAGAAAAGGCAAGACTCAGAAGGCTGAAAAAGCAAAGCTCGCTCTCTAAGATGATGCTAATTTTTCATCCATGATCAATATGGTTCCTAGTGGAGTATTTAAGCACTTTAACATATGGGCTTATGATCACATAACAGTTGTGCCTCTGAAACCCACTACTTTTAGAGTAAATTACATCAGTGATGTATTTTGTACAGTCGTAGTTTGGATTTATTTTATGTAAAAATACTAACGTCAGTGCATAGGCTGCAAGTACAGTTCAGTCTTTACAAGCTGAGTTCAGGACTAGCATATAAAACACCTGTCATATTTAATAGGTTAAAGGAAATGCATAAAGGATATAAACCTTCAAAAACTAAAGCACCAATGTTACAAAGAAATGCCTCTGACAGATTACAATTGTCTGATATTTCTCTTGAACACGAAAGTGGTTAA
Source organism: Trogon surrucura (assembly GCA_020746105.1). Classification (NCBI taxonomy): domain Eukaryota; kingdom Metazoa; phylum Chordata; class Aves; order Trogoniformes; family Trogonidae; genus Trogon; species Trogon surrucura. The sequence goes on from CM036620.1 coordinate 70,153,027, forward strand.
AATACTGTTCCCTCTAAATACAGTGCTGTAAACTTCCAAAAGTTTACAGACCTTTTTTTTAAAACAGACTTTATGTTTTTCTGATAAACACCTCCCACCAAGCACAAACTGGAGGGGTTTCCAGAACCATTGGATCGTGGCAAAGTAGAGTTTTTAATCCAATCTGTCAATTTATATTTTTAAAGCTAAATCTGTAGGAAAGGGTTAAAGCTGATGAACCAAAAGTTTGTGAGACTTTTCAGCGGCTTTCTCCATTGCATCAGGGATGGAGCTAGGCTGGTGTTTAGAGAACACATAAAGAGAAGTACAACAGTCTGGCTGAGTCATGCAGCGGTGGACAGAGATGTAGAAGATGATTGACCAGGATCTTTGAAAACAGACATGAGTTGATTTATAAGGAGAATCGGAATTCAAACCGGTGACTCTGCTGCTGTGCTATTACTTTACTCACAGTATCACAGTTGTTACTATGTACTTCTGCTCCCAGGGATGTGCATGAAGCGAAGTGCTTCCAGCAGCAAACCAGGCTTATAGTCAACCGAGGCTGCACAGACAACCACAGCAGTGTCACTATTCACATGCAGAACAGAGAAGAAGAGTGGCAATGTTGCTTATCAAATTTGGGTTGCGTAGAATCATAGAATACGTTGAGCTGGAAGGGACTTTTAAAGGTCATCTAGGCCAACCCCCCTGTGTGGTAAGCAAGGGCATCTCTAACTAGATTAGGTTGCTAGAGCCCCATCAAGCCTGACCTTCAATGTCTCCAGGGATGGAGCCTCCAGCACCTTTGTGGGCAACCTGTTCCAGCGTTTCACCAACCTCACAGTAAAGAACTAACATGTACAAACACTGCAAAGCTGCTCAGTCCTTTGCACCTACGTACCTAGCAGAGGTATCTAAATGCTTACAGTTCAAGCCTGAGACTTCTGCTTAGGTACCTGAGAGTCCACATGCACCTTGGTTTTCAAACTTAAAGCTTCCCAAATCACACCAAAGCCTGTTTGCAATGCCAGAATCGGTCATCTTGCATTTAAACTATGAGAGATGAGCCCAGCAGGCATGATTAAGGCACAAAATAACACATACTCGCAGCACAGAATCCCCAAGAAAGCAGAGGATCCTGAATGCTCATTCAGATCACCCACCTTTCTTTATCATCCCTCTTAATAGCTAGAGACACCACAGTACCTCCTCAAGGCCTTCTTGAAACTCTGAGTGGGTACTTAAGTCCCAATCTTTCTCTGTGGAGACTGCCCAAACAACTAAGTGACAGAAAACAACCATCATGTCAAAATGTGTGAATATACAACCAAGAACAGAAGAACCGTGGGTTAATTAACACTTCTTATAAGTCAAAATTATTCCAGTCATGGAAAACATGTATAGAAGAGACGATGTCTCTTGCAATACATTGTTCTTGCGCTTTATCTCACAGGCTTACCACATTTGCTTTAAGATTTTTCTTTCTCATCTTTGCTCTAATTTTTACTAAGAATACGCTTTTTTGAACAGACTTTTCAAAAATATGGCATGACTTGCTGAATATTATGAGATTCCTTCAGTTTATATATTTCACCTAGGTACGTACTGGTGTGGCAGAAGTATGAGTCACCTATGGATTTAAGACAAAGCTGAACAGCATGCTGAGCTGACACTAATAATGCACTAGAGCAGCTCTAAATTGTATTATAGTGTTTAAACTTGAAGAATGGATCATAAAAGAAAAAAGTTAAGGGACATAGTTGGGTTCCTGAAGTGAGCAGCAAGGGTTTACAACCCTACAGAGTATTTCTTCATGCCAGGAGTGACACCTCTTACTGTGGTGCACCTGAACAAACCCACCAAGAACATTTACGATGGCATTTTTGGTCTGTGCCATCCAAGAAGGGCTTGGAGCTAGACTTCCATAACTGTAGAAAGTCAAGGAGCTGATAGGATACCCACAAATTATCTGACACTGCTCTGTCTTGCACTCTTGCCACTACTAAAACAAGCAGTAAGCACAAGCAAATCTTTATGTTTTCACTGCTGACATGGGTCCTTAAGGGAGGCCAGGCATAACCTGTCTCACTGCTGCTAACAGGGTCCCAGCGTGAGGTTCAGGGCAGGTGAGGTCAGTGAGTGCCCTGTCACTGGATCTTGATGGGACCTGACCTCATCCAGAAGGTATTTGGCTTTCTCTCGGCGGTCACTGAGGTTACCGTTACTATGTCTTGTTGTGTATTACTCCAAAGCAGTTTGAACTCCTGCACTTTATCCTGGCTCCTCAGGAAACCCTGCAGTGAAGCTGTTCACTCAAAGAGAGACAGAAGAACAAGATACTTGGACTGCAGAACAAAAGCCGAGCTTGGCATTCTCTTTCAGGCCCTTTTCTGCATTGCCGTTGCCTCAGCCTCCCTGCTCACACAAGGTGCCTGAACTCAGTCAGGAGGAACACAAATTGCTCCATGTTCATTTGAACAGCAGAATGAAGATAAAGAATTGTTTTCTTCCTAAGCTGGTTCTAATACCTATTATGCTACTTTCCAGTTAACAGCCTGACAGTCATAACAGGTGCCCTGCCAGTGAACTGCATGCCAAAGTAATGGGTTCTTTGAGTGGCTTTCGCTACACACCACACTACAGTTAACATTCATACAAGACATGCGAGACAGTAAGTGGATCGTGAGAAGGAAAAACAACTTACTAACATATTTGCTCTACAATATAGAGTCAACTATTTCATTCCTGCAAAGAGCTATCTCAAGACGCGTGATTTTCTAGACAAAGTGCTGTAAATATCACCTACTTTTAGCTCTAGAGCAATAGATAGGACAGAAAAAATTAACAGGAAAAGACTGTACCTGGGTAATCAGCCAAGGGGAAGATGCCAGCGGTTTGTAAAGGAGAGGGAAGCACAGCCCCAAGGAAGCATATTATTACAGCTGATTAACAACAGGAATAATGTTCCTGCTACAACAAAGCCGACCCATGGCAAGGAAATGCGCTAATGGCTCAAAGTCCATAGGCATTATCGGTACAGAGGGGGATCTGGATGGAAGGGGAGCTGGACATCTTGAGACACGAAGAAGGGACTTACTTTAAATGCACAAGGTGAAATGTCTTCCATTCAAACAGGAACAACAAAAAAATTTCTCTTCTGAATGGAAGATGAAGAACTATTTAAATACAACGAGAATTGTTTTCATAAGAATAAGTGAGGAGACCCTGCTCATGAATAAACAGAGGCTGCAAACTAATAGAAATGTTTCTAACCATCACAGGAAGAGTTTGAAGGCTGAACCATAACAAAAAAGGGATTATGAGATATGGTTAAAATATTAGACTAAGGAGACTATCTTGTCAAGGTTAGTGAAAAAGAGATCATAGAACCAGTAAAAGCATCAGATATGAGACAACCTTGGATGGAATCAGGAAAAAAAAAAATTTTAGGGTTTACATGCCTTAAACTCAATACCATATAAATATCATTCAAAACCACAGTTCTTCTGTTTAATGCTTCTGCTTAATTAAGCAGATGCATCTGTCATCCTCCATAAAATCAGTATTTAGCAAACATTGCAATATAGTAAATATCTGAAAGTTTTATTGAACTGTTCCCTGATACTGCACAAAATTTGAAGTCTGGCTATAGCACAGAATGCATGTGAAATAAGGAAAGAAGCTCTTTGTTTTTCAGCAACAATACCACTTTCTGTGGAATACAGTAGTAGAAATAAATTACCTTATAAACAGGTTATAGTATACATGTATTTGGAAACAATTAGATTTGTAACAAATTGAATTGAGACTAGTGGCCAACACGCTTATTCTTCTTCAGAGATTTGATAACCTCTTCCGCTCAGCAAGAATATTAAATATCCTGATGTATGTCAGCTTGCCTACTGATGCAATTTAGTGCAAGAACATTTTTACGGCAAAAGATTATAAATTTACTGAATATTTCTTTTACAAAGCCAGCCACTTTTATGCACTAAAACCGTAACTTGTGAAGATTTCAGATAAAGCAATCTTACATGTCATATTAAAGAAAAATATTTTTTGTGTTACAGCTTTTAAATGAAAAGAGGCTTTTCATGCAAAAATGTAAGGTACATTGTAAAATATTTCTTCAAGTTCTTATCAGTGACATTGCTTTTCCAGTGTTTTAGCATTCCAAGAGGTTTCAAAAGCATTTGTATTAACCCTCGACACCACATTTGGTCCCTTAATCTCAATTCCTGTCAATGGTCATCAGTTCTTGTAGAGTTCCCTCCAAACTGATTAGCTATAAGCAAAACTCCTAAGAAAGTAAGCACATTAATGCATTTTTTTGGCACAGAAAACTGAGCAGGGTGGGCTTTTGGCCCTTTTTTTTCAATTTTATTTTGGCACATGTCCATCACAGAGACCATGTACGTGACAGTCCACAGAGGTGCTACTCTCTGCAAAGTCTCTGTATTTATTCATGAATGAAGAAAAATCCAGCTCATAAGTGTATCTGGAGCAGAGGAGGGAGTCTTCATAGTTATACTCTCCCTCCTACCCACTGACTGTGCAGGATGGGTGAAGTCACAGCTTTTCCACAAGCTAAATACTCCTTCCCTGCTCCTTCACGCATCATTCCATCACCAGCTGTGCTCTACCAGCCACAACTCAAGTCACGAACCCTCGCCTGCTCCTGCACTTTTTGAACCATCTGATGTGATTTAACTCAACACCCAGCTGACCAGAGGAGAACAAAGGAATTTCAGCTAAATATTGGGTCCCAATCTAAAAATGGTCCCAATCTAAAGCTGAGGAGAGTAACTGTGAAAACGGACCCATTAGTCATCCCTTTGTCAAGATTCTGTGTCCCTTGCCTAGTTCTTACACGGACAGAGACACTGCCCAGCTGAGATGACCCTGCACACCTGCAGAGACAAGAAATCAGGGAAAGGAAAGCTGGACGAAGCCTAGGGAGCACATTTGAAGGCAACTATCAGATTACTCTTCTAAGACAGGAAATGAGCATTATGTCACAGATCCACTCCTACCCAACATTTTTCATCCAAAATGAGTATCTGAAGGTAGGGCTATTTAAAACCTAGAAGCAGTTTGCAACCATTACTGACAATCATCTTAGTGAAACTACAAAAGCACTACAAACATAGTATTTATGGATAGACCAATACTGAAAAACTCAGCTGCTTGTCTTGGTATTACCCTACAATACCAAGGCAACGCCCTGTCCTGAACAGTTATGAGCTGTAGGAATAATTTTTAAGTAGCAAATAAATAAATGTTTGTCTCCTCTTACAGTATGTGGCAGCACACTATTACCTGGACATGCTGTCGGACTTGAGCTGGAAGATACCCACACCATTTCTGAGGAGGGTGCCTCAGGATAGCTTCTCTGACAACTCAGTAATTCCACTCATTAAGATAGTTTGCAATTACACGACAATGAAATATCTTCTATAGATCTGAGGGGTTCCTCTACTTGCTTTTTTTTTTTCCCCAGCCCAGTGTATGTAACAGCATCTGGAGCACTGCTGTTTATGTTGTGTGATTTCACAGTCAATCAAACTCCATAATTTTTTATTGCCTTACAGCCTATAAAAATAAATAGCAGCAATAACAATTAATTAATGCACTTGAAGCACGTTACTAGCCTGCTATTGTATGTCATTAGTATTCCATTTGCACTGTACGAATATGAAATGCATCACTATTTTCCTTGCTGGCAAATGAGCCTATTATAAGTAGATTAATTTTTGGCTGTGTGCTGGGCCTGAAAATCAGCTGTGCACCGAAATGCTCAGAGAATGCTACACTCATTGTGCTGTTGCTGTACACTACAGCAGGCTCTAACAGTAAAATGCACTGGTCTTGTCATCCCAACAGTGCCACTCTGTTTTCAGCCTGCCAGACAATCAAGTGTTTTGCTTATCAACCTCCAACCACATGTCTGAAGTCTGTTTTTCTTCCTCCTGTTTGTTGTCTGACGCATCTACACAACTGATCATCTACACAAACTCTCAGGCTAGACCGGCCACAACACCCATAAATTAATTTGTGGAGTACACACTTCAGCACACGAAAACCCTTAGACATTCAGAGCACTCTTAGGAGACTGACAACACATCAACAACTCAGGGGTTAAAAATGGACAGTTCAGGGAGCTTCCTGTGCACTATGTAACTTCACTCCTGTAATTAATAGGAACTACACATCTAGTAATTTTTGCATTAGAAAGTGCATTTCCATTTTCCATTTCTCTTCTGGAAAGCAGAATTTCCCAGTAGCTTAAAGACAGTGTGGCTGCCCTGTAAAAGCTCTCCTGTACTGTTAAGGATGAGAGAGATCCTCACAGCACCATGTGGAACACGGCTGTTTCAAGCTCCCAAACCAAAACTTGCCTGGTTTATATTGCTTTATTATTTTAAGGAATCAATCTGGTTATTTAAAATTTATAAACACGCTAAAGAGATTTAAGAAAAGCAGCAATGTGCATTAATCAACCTAATAGAACGTTAAGTCTTTATAATAAAATACTGCTGTCATTTGCCAGACTAATTAAAGCAGGTTGCTTTTTTTTTTTTTTTGAAAAACATGTAAAGCAACAACATTAAATATTTTCTGATTTTTCCTAACGATGCTTTGGGTGCCAGCTACAGGTTTGCAAATTAAGTGCTTCCCCTGACAGATATGGCAGATGGTCTTGTGTTAATGAGTCGCAGAAAGCAGGAGGTGGAATAACACCACTGTGGCAGTGATGAATTTTATGCAACAACTCTCTCTGGGTCTCCATGCAGGCTTCACATCACCTTCGTGCATCGAAATTCCCAGTAACTACTCCAGCGTGCTGGCTATACCCCTGCTGTATCCCCGTGTCAAAGAGAGTGGTACAGACAGAAAATTCCCCTGTATAAAGGGATCCCTGAAGTGACATTTTTTGCATGGGGAAAAACTTTACCATAAGAAGAGATCATGAGTAACTCACAAGAATTACAAGCTCTTCATGGGCATGATATTATCTAATGTGGGCTGAAATTATGTATGAAATTATGTAACTTCTTTATATGAATAGTATCTTTACCGGCTGCAAGGCTTTATTTAATGAACATTAGGCATAATTTTTAAAATGCATTCAGTTTTGTCCTGGTTCTACTTTGATTTCAACCAGGATAAGTTTTACTCCTCTCCATTTGTTTGGTGTCTTTGTCTAAATTTACATCAGCATTTCCAGCATGCTTAAACACCTCTCCCAGGCACATCTCTCTTCCCAGTTAGGAGTTAGCCCCCTGCTATGCAAACATTTTCTGCACATAGCTCTATCTGCAGTTTGGACCATCCCCCAGAAACTTCAGTAATTACTTCTCTGAAAATTCTATCCACGTTTTTAATGAGCACTTAATTTTCTAGTATAACTTCTCAGCCTTTGGACTAGAGGGATGTAAATAAGCAGAAAAGCAAGGCAATGAAAAGATTAAAGAAAAATGCAAGTAGTAAGAAAATAACACAGGTATTAGATAATACCTGAGTGTAAAGGTAAGGGTAAGCAGGTACAGCTTTACTACGCCCTAACAATCTAATCCTCAGAAACTTTGTGTCTTTAAATGAAATAAATCAACCTGGAAAACAGGAATATTAGAAGGTTGGCTTCCTGTAGTGGCTAGCTAGCTAACCTTCATCGAAATGTTAGGAAGATACTCCTTTATCAGTACTTGTAACCGTGACTCCTGCTCTGTACCTTTCATCATGATGTATTAATACGTAAATTCATGGAAGATACTCTTAAAAAATATTCATCGGAGTCTGGATGAAATATATGTCATGAAATAAAGCTTTTGCTAAAGTACTGATATGATTGGTACATGGCCAAGACACATAGAGCTGCAGAAAGTTCCTTACAAATACAAAGAAAGGTTGCAAAAGAAATGTGGCTAAAACAAAAGAAAAATTAACAATTGTTTTGTGATTGTGAGAGTTCAAAATTTCTTTCATACTTTAATTACTGAGTTGCTTTTAGAAAGTTAGTGACTAACTATTTTTGAAGTTTAAGAATTTCAAAACCACAATACAAAACCATTGGCCACCACATTAAATTATCGGTGCACAGGCAAAAGTGATCATTCTTATCATCGTTATTTCAGTGAAATACAATACTTAGATAACATGACATTGGTAAGTCAGCCCCAAACCTACCATGCTGTCCAAGCTAGACTCTGTGAGCACTGAGCCGGAAGCGTAGCTTTTCCTGTTATACTGAGTCAATATGATCTGGGACTGCAAAGTCCTGAAGGACTTGGAAGGCGATGGGCACGTTGCTGAGAGCACCTGATGGGCAAGAGCCACTGCGCTCACCCCCAGGGCCTAACATACCACACATGCCATCAGACGCTACCACTTGGCCAAAAGTTGGGACCCAGAAATCTTACTAGTGAGCTTCCCGTAAATGACTCCCATTCTGAAACGTGAAACCCCATAGCTATGTTCAAATGCGAGTCCCTCGGATTACTCAGCGTAGCTTTCAACGTATTTATATCCTAGCAGACGTGTTTGATCTAATGAACTAATCACTCCTATTACCAAGTTCCTTGACGTTTTTAACCTCTTCACAGAATATTCCAGTCTAGCCCTTTTCATTACCATGGCTTTACAATACATGATGTAACTCCAGGTTGTGTTGTATATTCTACTGAAAAAAAACGGTATAGAAGTGATATATCCAGCCCAGGGCTTTTTCACAATTCCCAGGAAATTGTAGTGACACAAGAATCAGAAATACTGACTCACAGGACCAACTCTAAGCTGAAGATGTGGTATGTTCTAAGAGGTTAATTAAACAAATAAGATTAAATTTCATGGGGAAAAAAAGTATCCTTGAAACCACCAGCCACACCGGCATGGAAGACTGCATGTGCTGCCAGAGGGTAGGAAGGTGCTGCAGAGGGGCCTGCACAGGCTGGGTCGATGGGCTGAGGCCAAGGGGATGAAGTTCAACAAGACCAAGCGCAGGGTCCTACACTTTGGCCACAATAACCCCCTGCAGCGCTACCGACTGGGGGAGGAGTGGCTGGGGAGCGGCCCAGCAGAGAGGGACCTGGGAGTGCTGGGTGACAACCGGTTGAACAGGAGCCAGCAGTGTGCCCAGGCGGCCCGGAAGGCCAATGGCATCCTGGCCTGTATCAGGAACAGTGTGGCCAGCAGGAGCAGGGGTGTGACTCTGCCCCTGTGCTCAGCACTGGTGAGGCCTCACCTCGAGCCCTGTGTGCAGGTCTGGGCCCCTCCCTGCAAGAAAGACACTGACAGGTTGGAGTGGGTCCAGAGGAGAGCAGCGAGGCTGGGGAAGGGTCTGGAGGGAAAGTCCTGTGAGGAGAGGCTGAGGGAGCTGGGGGTGTTCAGCCTGGAGGAGACTCAGGGGGGACCTTCTCACTCTCTGCAACTCCCTGCAGGGAGGGTGTAGCCAGGTGGGGGTCAGGGCTCTTCTCCCGGGCAACCAGTGACAGGACAAGAGGGCACGGCCTGAAACTGCATCGAAGAAGGTTTAGGTTGGATCTCAGGCAGCCCTTCCTCACGGAGAGGGTGCTCAGGCACTGGGATGCACTGCCCAGGGAAGGGGTGGAGTCACCGTCTCTGGAGGTGTGGAAGGAGAGGCTGGATGTGGTACTTAGTGCCATGGTCTGGCTGATGTGGTGGTGCTGGGTCATAGGCTGGACTTGATGATCTCAGAGGTCTTTTCCAGCCTCAACAATTCTGTGATTATGTGATAGCAAGACAGTAACCCAGGGCATTTTGATTAAGGGTAAAACAAGGCTCATATAGAGCAAAACTGCTAAAGCACAATTTGTCATGTTTTTTTTATCTGTAGCTCAGACTGCAAGCGTACTTCATTTCATCAGATCAAACCAGCAAAGGACAGAGATACGAGTTATGGCTCTTCTCACATACAAGTAATCTTGTACAAGGAACAGCCTTTTGCAGGATTGCGTGGATTTTCTCATTTAGCTAGGGTGGAGGCTTCAGGATTTTTGCATGCAACTAGATTTGCAAATCTACTATGGATCATCCATTGTGTGGTGTGCTGGAGTGACTATATAAAATACTGTGTGGTGTACTTCCTCATTTTCTGCAAAGCTGTAATAATTAAATTATCCAGGCCCCTTAGAAACATTGAGCTTTGATTCATGCTTCCAGTATTTTCTAAATACTGTATTTGACATTGGTTATTGCCACTCTGGAAAAAACAGGATGCTATTACATCACAGAAAAAGAAATGCACCTAAAGCAAAGTCATTTCTATTCTTATGAAAGATCAGAGAGGCTATCCAGGGTAATATAATTGCAGGACCTATATCTCTTCTATCTACATTACATTAGTCTATGTCTCTACTGGTTTACTAAATTACACAGTTGTAATCAAGCTACAAGTGATTATTTGCCTAATCCTGTATGAGAAGAAGTCCTGACCTGACAGACACCCTCAGAATGAACTGGACAACACAATTTGTTTTAATTTGATAGTCTGAGTCATCATTTTTTATCACCCTTGTGTGCTTTTATTACAACAGTAAGAAATAATAAAAAAGAATTTGGAAACGTGCGAACCAAAGCCCTTGAAGTCTAATGAATAAAATGTTTGCCTTATTATTTCAAAGGCATTTTCTTCTATTACAACTGCATTTTTATTAAACCAAATTAAAACTGAAGATATTTGAAAGTAAAGATTGAGTAAAAATTGTAGGTGAGGCTAGATGGCATGTTCCCTACAGCCTTTTCCTAGCAGATTAGCTGTGTACCTTAACAAGAAATAATATATAAAAATAGATATGAGTATAAACCTTATTTATAATGCCTATTTACCCCCATAAATCCTACTATACTTTGATACTCAGCAAAACCAGCAGATGTTCACAGTGTTGCTACTAAAATTTTTTATCTGGACATGATCTCAATCTTGAATAGTAAGAACTGTTCCATTTTTAAATCTTCTCTTAGAATTGTTTAGAATCATTATCTGGGGAATGTAAGAAGAACAGGATAGGAATCAGTGACTTCATTCTAACCTTCTTGGGTTACATAATTTAATTTAAATAAAAGAGGCACCTGCATACTTCCTGTGACGATTCTGAAACTCTCAGTCCCAATCGGAATAATCAGACGGCAATATGGCAAAATACGAAACTACCTTTTAAACAATGAAACTTCATGATTTATCTCACATTACTAAGTAAATGGTTTCACATTTCACACATATTCAAAAATGTAAGTGTGACTTCTTCCAGTGTAGTATCATCTGTCACTGATCAAGTCCCTCAAACAGACCTCAAATACCTCTAGACACCCTCCCAAGACATGGTCATTTGTCATTCTTCTTCATGGGCTCTTTGTCAGTTTGCAGTCTCCACCATGGTACATCTGTAAATACTGTGAAAAGAAACATAATTTCCTGCAGTTTTACAAATACGTAAGGTTTTCTGATGAAGGTTACGAGATGATTTAATGCAGAGGCAGCCAATCTAAGCAGGCGGGCAATGCTGCCAGCACTCCCACACGTGGGATTATCTGTCCTGGGACTGTCCCGCGGCTGTACGGGATGCTGGACACGTGGCCTCTTTCAGGATGCTATCTTTGGCAGATGAGGTGAGAGAGGGCAAACAACAGTCCAGCAGCACGACAAGAAAAAGGGGTTCAGAAAAAGGAGTCGTGGCATAAACCTCTCCTCCAAGGCTGAAAGGAGGTAAGTGGTCACCTGACCAGGAGAACTGAGTACCATTTTTTGCTAAATCTTAACAAATTAGCACTATTTTTTCATGATCAATTTTGAGCACATTGTCAAAAACCCAAATGACATTTCCCTAACCTGATTTTTTCCCGTTTATGTTAGTTACTGAAACACACGTTCAGTGCTCTGTTCCATTCCTAGGCTCTTCTCACGTAATAACATGGTAAATCCAGTAGCAAGCAATTTATACTTCTCAAGTAACAAATGAAACCCAGAAACTGAACAAAAACAGATACCAGAAGGATGCCAGAAAATTCATAGAAACCCTTGAAAAGTGATAAAAGAAATTATGGCACTGAAGTAACGAGGGGGAAAAACAACCAACCATGTGTGCAAACTTAGCACTTAGCAAAATTAGTAAGAAGGAATAGAAGTACTCCAAGAGCCCCGACACCAAAAATCAGTTTCACCACACGGCTCTGACACTATCTTCTGTGCCAGCTGAGAGTCTGATGGGTGGTTGACAGATATTGCCCTGTTTCTTCCCTGTTAACATAGTGATTTTTTTATCATTCTATTCAAGATCTGCCTGAAGTGAACAGACTCCTTCTTATCTCTTACAGACAGATAGGGGCAACGCAGCTTCCACATTATATTCATCATCATCTTCTGCATGGGGGTGGGAATAAAAGCCTAAATTTGGGATCAACGAGTGGTTTCAGAATCCACTAGCTTCATCTGCAGGTGACCTGACAACCTCTAAGAGGAGATGCTCTGCGAAATGAAAATGTGGATGTATAATTAGGTCTTGTTCCTTCCGTAGAACTTGTCAATGTTTTCCCATAGCAGATCTGGATTTCATCAAGATAACTGTATGGAGCACACAGCAGTATGTTACTGAGACTTCATGCAGGAGACAAGACTCCTGAATAACAAATTAGCTGCTCTCTTCCTGAATTTGGTCTGAAAAGCTAATTTGATAATAAAATTTGCCACAAGAACACGTGGCTTTAAAAGAGTTTGAAAGATGTCTGTACAGGCTGTGTTCTACTTTAAATACTATTCTGGTTCTGAATAGGTGACCAAAATGTTTTTTCTATTTGCAACAGCACACTACGCTTATTTTTCCTTCTGTGTAATTTTGCAAAGAACACAATTATTGAGCTGAACATTTAATCCTGACTATCTCACTCATTAAAAATTGACTTGAGTATTGTATACTACATACTTAATCCCACGAGATTTATAAAAATATCAGTGTATCTGACAGATACTGACAGTTTTCTTTCTTACAGTTTCCTCTAAATAGAAATGGAAGTAGTCCTATTGACACGAGTGGGACCAGAGCCATGCTCATGTTTCTAGGCTGTGCTAAAAGGATTAATAAATGTTATCTTAAGTACTGTTTAATAATGAAGTAAGAATGTCATCCAGTAAACATTAGTTAACATTTACTCCTTTGTATATTAAAAACATACTAGATCTTCACAACTTCCAGATAATCGTTCAACCAACCAAGTATTTACGTGAAGGGGTGTTGTATCAGCAAGTTCTCTGCTTCCTTGACCATCCCTCCACCATTCACAATGTGTCAGAATTAGACCACAGCCAAGCACCCACCAAATAGTTCACTCCCCACAAAATGGAAATAGTCACACTGGAATTCAAACATCACAGTCCATGACAAGAAAGTCTGAATAGACAAGGCCATGGCCGACCCCACGGCATGCATTAGAAAGCTGAGAGAGGGATAGCCTCCGAATTTCTTTCTAGATTTGAATTCCTTCCTACCTCCACACCATGTTTCACTACCAGTTCTCCCAGTCTGTTCCTCTTTAGGTCCCAACTCATTATAGCAAACTTCACAGGTGTACATCCATTCAAACAACACTCCACTTGTAGGATTTAGGTTGTTTATAATCTTAAGAGTAAGCATCACAGAGTTTACAGTAAATTCTTTCAGGCACTGACTGGATTGTGACACAGGTGTGTGAAGTTTCCAGGACCATGAAGTCACACTCCCAGCGCTAATGCCCCACTCACAGAACAGCTGTCACAAGAACTTACCTTTGCAAACAAAGCACTTAATATGGAAATATTTGTTCTGAACTCTCAAAACTTCTCCTTTGCATGGGTTTCCACAGGTATTGCAGAGAATTGCAGTACTTGATGGCTTCTCCAGTTGGCTATGTACAGCCTGTGGTTGTGAAACTGCAAGGGAAGACAAAAGGTGGAGCATTTTAAAGCAGATGCATTTTCTGTAAGACCTACAAATAACGCCAAGTAACACCCGGGATAAAAGAGTTCAGGCATATAAAACAGTTTAAACTTCTGCTACAGGCCAGCACAAGAGATGAGATTTCTGCTAAAGGAGCTGAGACGAGCTTCTCATTTCAGAACTTTCAAAGCTCATGCCTACAAACACTTCAAACATAAGTAAGAATTGCTTATAGAGGAAAGAATTCACACAATTAAGTCTTGAGAGCCTCCACCTGAATTTAAAAAAAATGCTTTGTCACATTTTTTCTTCAAGAATTCAAAGACTATAGATAAAAGCTATTGTTTTATGCAAAATACCTTTAATAGAATTTAGTAACTAATACATTGTGAGCTGCTGACCTTTGAAGTTCAAAGTAATTGCTTTTTCCACTGATTTTAAGGCAGAAATACAGTTCTGTAGATGTTTTGAGTTCATACTTCTGAAATATTGACGTCGCTGTAAATACCACATATACCTGATCATTAAACAAAGATTGTTGTCATTTTTAAAGAAAGCCACAATTTCAAGAGGTTTGGTTTATCTAGGTTAGTAAAATATTAAATTAATTAAAAATCTGCTGCCATCTTGTGATGTAAATTAGAAAGTGCATTTATTGGGCTGTTCATATTAACAATATAAATTGGCCATCACAGTGTTCTTAGGTGTCTAGAGAGCAAACAGCAAGGCAATTAATTATAATGCAACTGTACTATAATTCAATGGACTTGACTTTTTTCCTGTTTGAAGACGAACCAAACCCAGGAAAACATATCAAGCATTTTAAGTAAATTTCACATTTAATTGCATTATTCCATAATGTGGCATGCTTATTCTAAGGTTGGATTGCTTATTTCAAAGTGACTGATTTTTTTGGAAGTTTTAACTTCAAAATAAACTTACTAACCAGTCAAGATGGAGCAACTTCTCATAGGCCAATACATTATATAAGAAAGGGAATGAGGGGAATCAGATGTGTTTTCCTTCAGGGTTTAGCCAAGGGACAATGCCACTGCTGTGTAACCCTTTTCTTTCATCAACATTAAAAAAATGTGGAAGTAACTTTTTGTATGAGACTGCAGTGAAACCCTAAATTTGTAACAGGCTGAGCTAAACCCTGACTGGACAAGACCTTTAATTTCTATTTATATTGTAATATCACAGTTGCCATTTCAGATACAAGGCTTCTGAAAGAAAACATAAAAAGAGGGAAAAACATCAACAAAATTTATTTCAATTAAAAAAAAAACACAACAGCAACAACAAAACAACTGCAATGTCTATACCTTCACCATAGGTAGAAAGATACAGAGAGGCAGTGACGGTACTGTCACTACGATCACGTATGATAACGGACAGCACCAAAACCAGTAAGTGAGGGACATCCAGCTCCTGTTCTCTAATACCCTACCTTGCTGCTCTTCCTCCTCCATTCTCACCTCATCCCTACCACCAGCACCTTGTGGTGATTCCTAAAAGGCCTTTCCACATACGCTGACTTGAAGGAATCAGTATTTCACTGAGATCCTGTGCTTCCCACCTGGTCTTCCAAGGAAGGTTTTACCAGTTTTGCCCAAACCAGCACTGCCTACTCTTCTTAGTAAAGTGCTGTTGTTTTGTTTTGGTTTTTTTTTGTAAGGACATTATTCACCAACCATTAGCATTCTCTCTTGCACACTGAAATTACACATTCTGGGATTGTCAAAAAATTCCTGTTCAAGGCAATGTGAACTTCAGAGCTATTAGTGCAGCCCCGGTTATAATTAAGTACATCTCCAATAAAAACAACACATCACGACAGGCAATTAGAAGTTTATAGAAAGGCAGATGCCTAAATTTACACAGAGTAAATACACAGTTAAAATTAATGTGAGGGTCTGACTTAATCCTCAAAAGAAAAAGGAGGAAACTCTGAACTTTGCAATACTTAACTTTTGACACAAGAATTACTTTTTACTGTAACCTGCCCAAAACAAACTATCCACCCTGAAAAAGAATCTACTCTGTAAGAAACCAAAACAGTTACTTAGTAGCCTAGCTGCTAAAATTTTATAGCTATGGACAGAGAAGGTTTGCTCCCTCAGGAATGACTAACAAGCATCAAATTTGTAGCATTTAATTCATGGAAGATCTGACTTAATAAGAGCTGACCACACCCAGAACATTTTGGCCTAAAATTTAAATTTAAAATATAAAATTCTGATTGGAATGATTAAACATTTTACTTTATTTCATGCCTATGGCTACGGCTTTCTGAACGGCATCTCTCCAGAGGCGCTGACGCCTGGCCGGTGTGGAGCAGACAGATGGGGATGCGATCTCACACCCTGGCGTGTCCCATGGGCAGGGGACAGGTAACCTGGCCAAGCAGAACACATGCTGCAGGGATCCTGATCATAGAATCATAAAATCCTTTGGGTTGGAAAAGATGTTTAAGATCATCGATGCCCTTCTGGAGAGCCTTGAGGGCAGCCCTCCATGCAAGACACACCTTTCTTTCCCTAAAGTGAAACTAGTGTCCCAATCCCAGAGAAAATTTCACTTTTCTGCTTGTTTTCTTGCCCTTGGGAGTTCAATGCTGCACTTGCTGCAAAGTAGCAGGAAATTGAAAATTACTGCAGATTTGGCTTTTGAATTGTGAAAATCGTTGCAAACTGAAAATTGTGGCAAAGTGAAAAGAGGAGGTTTTGCTTTCCACGACGCACGTGGTGCTCAGTGTCCAGAGCTACGGGGCAGGACAACTTCACACTTTTGCTTTTCTTCAGGTCTCTGGATCAAGGTTTAGAACTCAAAAAACAAACAACTCAGTCATAAAATGAATCAAAAAGGAAAAGATATAGTGTTTCTGTTTGAATTATTCCATTAAAGTATCACAAATTATATTTAAAATATGCATGGCATACAGATGAAAAATTATTTTGCTTTCCTCTCAGTTCAGAACTAAGCTATGCAGTATTTCACATGAAATCTCAGTGGGAATATAGGGCCTTTGGGCTCATTATAAAGCCATGCTTCTGAAGACAGTTTTAAATACTTATTCTTTCATCTAGCACAAAAAAATGACATCATTAATGATGTATTAGTTTAAGTTTCAATATTTTAAAATATATTGTGCTTTATGTTGAAATTGCAACTGCTGACAACTTTGAGAAACTAACTATATTAGTGAATTGAACATTTTAACTTACGTTTCAAATCATATTTAAGGAAATATGATTATATGGTAATTTTCAGCATTCTACTTCTGTGCCTTATGTACCAAACCCACTCTTTGAAGCAGTAGAAGATGCAATCAACATATTTAATGAGTGAAATACTGAATTACTGATGAAATGCAATGATCTGAGACTACTCATCAGATCATAACTAACTAAAGAGCTCATTAAAAAATAAATGCTTACATTATACCCTGATGTGTAGCATTTAATGAAACTAGAAATTTCCTTCTTAGATTTAAATGACTTTTTCTAAACAGAAATACAAATGAATGCCCGATTCTCCAAACTTCCCTTTCTCCCAGACTGCATTCTGCTCTAGCAGAGATACCTCTGCCAATCCATGAACCCTGAAAAGATCTGACTGCACTCAACTTTTTGACAAGGACAAAAACTGGTAAGAAAATAACTAGCAAACACTTTCCACAGCACTTCTCTGGTGTGCCAGGTCTGTCTGCTGGGGACATCACTGCCAATAATCTTGCCAAATGTCCAGCATTCACGTAGTTCTGATGTCAAGACTCGGCCTCTCTCCAACAGGCTGCGCAGTACAGAATTCCGCAGTTCTGGATAAAGTAGGGCTTAATGAGTTAGCAATGGTTTGTTAAAATAAACATCAGATAAGATACATCCCTCGGATTTATTCCTATACTGTTTGCTCGAGACATACACACTTGCTGCAAGTATCATCAGGAAGGGGGTACAGTGGTATCACTCATTATGAAAGCTGCATTACATACCTTACAGCAATTGTAAAATCATGTTTTCAGTGTGCTTATAATTTTGCCAAACCAACCAGTTGTTCTCGAGCTCATTTCTTCAGTGAAAATTTCAGATAAACTGTTTAAAATTTTTATAAAGGTGGGAAAAAAAAAAGGATAGGATGCAATACATAATTTCTCAATGTTAAAAAGAAGGCAGAGCACCTCGTTTCTGGAAGTACTTGAAGTAAAGGCTGCAGCCTGACAGAGAGTTGTGAGAGGTATGCTGGATCCATGTAAATCCACAATATGTGATCAAAAAACCCACCCTTTGAACAAGCACAGCTCCTTCAGCATCACTAGACTAAGTAGGCTTTAACAGGAGTGGGGACCAGGATGAGGTGCCAGGGACAAGGACAAGATTTGGCTGAGACACGAGTCTTTTGGAAGCAGCACAAGACAAGCTGATGGCAGTCGCAGAAGGGAGAAGATTCCTGAGTCCCTGGTCACGCTCCACTTCAGAGACTGGGATGGAAAATGTCACCTTCTCTCTGGTGTGAGCAAACTGCTGAGGGAAATCAAACCCGTGGCGAATGATCCCATCTAGGACTGGTCCACGCAGGGGATGACAAACCCCTTTGCTGTTAGGCTGACAGCCATATGAGCGAAATCTTCATGGTAGATTGCAGGACATGATAAAGAAACATATGGCCAGAAACTGCAGAAGTTTGTCGCATTTTGCTTTAATTTAGCATAAGAACCCAGAGCAGCCATCACTGAGTTGAGAAATCAAGTACCAAAAAGTTAAGAAGTGTCATGTTTAAGAATACACATTCAATCCTGCATCAAACCACAAATATGAAGTTTAATAATAAAGACTTTCACCTGCTTTGTTCAGTATATGGACATAAATAAGGCTATATATCCCATTTACTTCACACTATTTAACTCTGTTCTGAAAACCCAGTTTATTAGATTTACTGCTCCTAACGATTACAGAACCTTGAACTGACAGAGGCCCAAATGACACAGTTTAATATTAGAATCACAGAATCCTAGAATGGTTTGAGTTGGAAGTGGTCTTAAAGGTCATTTAGTTCCAACCCCCCTGCCATGGGCAGGGACACCTCCCACTAGACCAGGTTGCTCAAAGACCCGTCCAACCCGGCCTTCTGTGATATTTCATGTGGACATTATAAAGAGCACTGTGAACTAAACTAAGGGGTAGTTTGAATGGGAAGACAACACTTACGTGAACAAATATTTTATTCCTAAGAAACAAGTTTTCATCATTCCAACAATCACCTCTCAATGCAGGGAATGTGCTAATTGCTCATCAAGGTTCCTGATGCAGAACTAGGGCCCAAAGGCAACAGTAAAAGGAAAATCAAAGGGACTGGGAGGGTTGCCTCCCCTGTTCTTTTTGTGGAATAGTTCGGGGGGGTTTTCATTGTTCTGAATGTTGGGTTAAAAAAGTGCAAGCCTTTCATTCCAGGCTCATACAAATATAACATCATTTGCCTTTAACAGTAACCCTCCATCAGCACAAAAGCTACATCAATTTTCTTTAGCAACTATCAGCACTACTGGTTCCTCTATAAATTCACCAGGAACATCCCTCCTTCACAACCCATTACATTCACTTCACAAGCTGAAAACATTTTGTCTAAGGAAAAAAAATACTTGAAAGGTACTAATATCTAAAATTATCTGTTTCAGCGTTTTAGTTCAGAAAAATTATTAGTTTTTTCAACAAAGGCAAAGGCCACATTCCAATTCTGAATCAAAAACTCACAGCTCTGGTAACAGATATTATTCTGTATGAAGGAATTAGCAAAAAATTATCTCTGTGCTGACAGTGAAATCCTTCTTCTCGATAGGTAGAAGCTGTTACTGACAAAATAAACAAATACGAGACCCAAGTGCCATTTACTCACTGAGTACTGGAGAAACATAAGTATTGATCGCTGAAATGCTGTATCAAGTGATTTGGGGAGGGTGTGGTTCACAGCAGCCCTGAGGGGAATTAAATTTGCAATTTTCTCTGAGCAGGATTAAAGGAGAAGCAGATGAGTGCAGCAGCACCCAACCAGAATTAGAGATTGGAGGTCAAGTTGTTTTTTCGCCAAACCCTTCTTGTGTCATCTCCTTCAAAACACTCAGGATTGGATTTAAAAACACCCAGATGAAAGCAAAAGAAACAAGCATTTAAATTACTCTAAATCTCTCAGGAAGCATTATTTCTAGTTGTAAGTGCCTAAAGCTGGTCCCTGTTCCCTCTGTGCCTTGTGTCTCTGTGTAATATACAGTGACTAAGAGTTCTTCCATTGCCTAGTGTGGGCGCAAGTATTATAGTAATCCTTGAGGTGTTCAGAGAACTACATGGATATGAGCTATAAATTAAATTTAGACAAGGGGTTTGGGTGTCTTTTTTTTTCCTAAGAACTGGTGATTCATTATGGAGCCTTGTGGGAACCTGAGACCTCGATGATCCTCTCCACAGAAAGGATGAGAAAAAGAGTGACCATGGAACAGGTACTCCATGAGCTTTCCCCACCCATCCTTCCATCAGTGCTCAGCATCAGGGAAGAGCAATTCCTTGGCCCCAGCCCTGCCTGGCCATTCACCCCAGTGATCCAGGCAGGAGGGAGCACAACCCCCCAAATGGACAGGCATCAAACCCGGCCAAACAGCAGACATATTAGAAACAGATGTTCTACAACAGTATGTTAAGTATCTAGTGGTAGCCAGTTTTACCATATTTCTCAATCAGCAGCTTATGTTAAAAGCAGTTCCAAACGTCATTATAACCCAATACCTTTTTCTACCACACATCACACAGCAAAGCAGATCACAGGAATAAAGGGAAATCTAAAGCAGTTTTGCTGTGAATGTCTGTGTTACACAGTCCCCTCGAGCCCTCCAGCTGGCTGTGCCAAGGGCTGAGCTGTCTCCACTCCAGAGCACAGGAGCTCACCCGCTTCCCCAACGGGCTCTTCTGCATGGAGCAGGCCCAGCCGCTCCCCCAGAAACACTCACTGCTTTTTCCAAGATCTCTGCTGTGTCTCCTAGAGCTTTAAAGCACCGTTACTGCTCCTCTCTTTACTTCCTATACCCCAAGAGAGGCAATTAAGCAAATTCAATAAACATCTATATCAATACATCTCCAATCAAACTCATTTGCGTAGTCCAAAAATATAAAGTAACACGGTTTGATAATCGTGTTCCTTTTCGCAGTGTACACCTGCTTCTACTACTTAAAACCAACAGCTTTTACAGTGTCTTTCCATTGGCAGTGAGGAAAGGATTGCACTCCTTTTCCAGCATTTCCTACGGATCATAATCAAAACAAACCTAGAGCTGATACAGGACAACAGGCAGACAGCACAACTGAACCAACCTCTGCTTCTACTGCTAATTACAGAGATTATGGTATCAAAGCCAAAGGAGAAGTGTTATCCATCTGAATGTGAATACAGCCATGCATAAAAAGATGCAACACCCCACAAGTACTCGGCACACAAGAGCTCCAAAACTCACCATATGCTCAGTGCAAATTTCACCTCACATAAACAAGCCTAGCAGAAGCTAACCTCCTGCCCTCATTATTATAATAAAACGTTTACCAAATCCAAAGCCAGTTAGTAAAAATCTCTGCTGAATTTTAGGAACCGTTACTGCAGTAATGTAAAGGCTCTTTTTGCATGGATTTAGTGAAATTAAAATGAGTAAAGAACAGTACTCCAGTATATCTACATAAAGGAATAGGCATTTTTTTCATTACAATAAATGTAAACTCTAAAGTCAATTTAAATTAAATAAAGTGAGGAAAGTTTTCAAACTGAGCTGTCAGCTAAGTGCCAGTATCATTATAATTTCCACATCATCACTTGCAAATTAAAACAATATGAAGCATAATTTAAAATCAATGTTTAACTACCTTCCTCCGCTCTGCTGTGTTTTCACATAAACACAGAATAATTATTCTCATGATGGTATCAGTGATTTAGTTACTGCAGCTCTGGATAAAAAACAAGTTATTTCAGGTCTAGGCTCTCCAAGCCGTCATTGCACTGTACCTGTATCTTCCGGCATTCCTGCATTAACTCCCTTCGAGAGGGGAAATGCCACCAGAAGCTGGGCTGCGGCGTGGCCGGCCGGGCGGCGAGGAGCTCAGCGGGGTCTGCGGCAGCGCGCCGGCACGGCAGCCGCTCCGACACCAACGCGCCCAGGGGTCAGATGACTCCTGCAGCACCCACGCACAGGCGGGAGGCGAGCCAACACCTCGCTGCTGTGTAAAAATAGTGTCCTGCAGAAGCCTAAATGTTGTCACGTCCAAAGGGTAGGCAACCGCTGGCAGGGTCCCGGAGGGACAGGATGCCGGACGTACCAGCGATGGTTTGTCTTTGCATCAGGGTAGTGATGAGCAGCCGGGAGAAAAAGGCTTAAAGAAGGAAAACCTGCAAATCGCCTGGTCACAGATTAAAAATAGGGCTGAGATAGCTGGGAAACCCCTCTCGTCATCCCCCTCAGTCCACACGGTCCCTTGTCCTGGTGCAGGAGGGCACAGCACCGATGTCAGAAGGAGAGGTGTAAGATTGTCTCTCTCCTGAAGGTGGTCAAGGAGATACCTGTCAGCCAAAAATCTCTTCCTTGATTGCTCATGTGGAGTTGGACTGCATATCACTGGAATAACAGCAATGTGTTGAGCTATTTAAAGCAATAATTGCTTGCCCAGTTATCACGTGAATACTCCATGAGGATTAAAATCAGTAGCTCTTGCTTTTGACTAAATCTGCATGAAGGTGGTAACGTGGTTTGTGCACTGGAAAGGGGATGGCTTGGACAGCAAACTGGCTACACACAAAGTGCTGGGATAGGAACAGGATTGCACCTCCTTTTTTCAGCCCACAGGTAACTTTTTTCCCTGTGAGCTTCACAGAAGCCAAACACTCTCCTCCCCTCCACAACCTTTTACCCAGCTGTTGCCTACTTGGTTACAGCAGCAAAGAAAGAGCTCTCCCTGTCCTTCAGGAAACAGAAACTAGTCAGCGGTGTAAATGTCAAAAACTGGTCTCTGCAGCTTCTGATGCTGCTGAGGGAGGGCTGTGAAAGCCACACTGCTTGCACAGCACCATGCACAAAAAGCATAGTAAGTTCACTTTGCCACACAGGTTGAAGAATAGCTGAAGCACATTAAAATCTATTAAACTGATCCAATCTGCACGATTTCAAAGGGTGAGTCTCCGTCGACCTCAACAGTTGCTGCAGAATCATTTCACAGAAAGTTCCACACCTTCCAGTCTCCATCAAAAAACAAACTATTGTTTAAAACTTGAAACAGTGTGCTTTCTTTTTGTTTGAAAAAGAGGAAAAGAAAGGGGTTATTTGTGTGCAACGAAGTGCAAGTTTTATGGCTTAGTGAAGTTCTTATGTTGCTTTTTATTAAGCTCTTACCAGCTCACTATGGATGAATTCTTATAAACACTATATAAAAAGGGAATGAAGGCTCTTTACTCTTTTTTTTTTTCCCCTGAAAACTAACTACTTTGAAAGCATTGATGTGCAGTTACAATCAAGTTTGAAAGTATTTCATGATGAAAAGGCAGGAATAGATCTTGTAGAAATGCTCATCTAAAGCAGAAATCAGGAATTTCCCTGACTTTCAGAATGTTTGTCTTTGGTTTACTGCTTACAGAAAACATCTTAGGGATACAACACAAAACATTGCCCAGCACTGACTGCTGGGAACAGAACAAGCAATTCTACAAGGACAGTTGAGGAGCTCTGAATTCAGAAATCTACATGGTGAGTACATCACTGTCCTGGGACTGCCAAATGTGGTCTGTAACTTTAAATCATAGAATCATAGAATGTTAGGGATTGGACAGAGCAGATCTGAAGACATCAGGTTCTGCACATTGAATCAAAATTGTGAATTGTCCCATTTTAAAAAAATTCTTTCATATGCACTGTATTCCATCAGCTGAGTTTTGGCACTAAAACCTTATGGCAATATTTTGTTTTGTTCAGTACTGTCGTGCTGTCTTGTGCGAGGCCAAATCTGTCCCTGCACTCTTTTGGATCCATCATCAGCCACCCTGGCTGAGCTCTCCAGGATTTGGCCTACTTAGTTTTTTCCCAGCGGCTACTTCAGCTTGGCAGAAACGCAGAAGACACTTTACTAAATAGCAACACTCTGAAGGAACAAATTAATAGGCAGCAAAAGTGAAAACGTTTTCACTCTAACACAGCCTCTCCCTCTGCTTGCCAGACTTTCTCCTTTTCAAGGCTAAACGCTATATAACCCACAGTTTGATGTTATATGACCATAATGCAGTCACACAGTGTACTAATTTGTATTTGCAACTCTAGGTGTAATCCCTGAGCCTCCCTTGCGGTCTCACTGCTTGGCTACAGCAAAAAGGAAACAAAAAAAACCACATTCAAAGAGCTCGTGTTTTTGTGAAACTCCAGCACTACTCATGGGCACAAAGTACAGGACTATTGCACTTCATTAGCGTGCTGGGCTGACTCGGGGGAGCGTGACAAGAGACAGCAGTGACGGCAGCACAGGCGAAACGTCGCCCGCCACCACTCCTGCTGCCAACGATCCAGAAAGCAGAATAGCTTTAACCTGATTTCTCAGATCAACACAAGCTAAACACCTGTTTACTCCCCTGTTTCAATCAGAATGCTGCCCTTGCTATAGAACAGGATGAGGCACTTGACTCCTCTTACAACTTCAAGTGAAGTTCTGGTAGCCACAGCAGTGCCCTCGCCTAACCTCTGAGGTTTCTTTTCACCAAGGTTACGTTACTGAGGTCAAAGCCTTCACTGATGGCTTTGCAAACAGCAGCCAGACAGCTTAGCAGCGAATTTAGGCCACGATGAAATGGATTAGCTGGCTGCAAACTCTTTATAGCCCATGCTACCACTGGTTGTAAATGCCATTTTTAAAAGATTTCAGATACGCTTCTAATTAACTCATGTTGATTCCCATACACGCATCTCTCTTCCCACTAAAAGTTAAAGTGAATGTCAATAGTAATTGAAGGTGATGGTATAAGGTCTAATTCTGCTCCTTATGTTCGCTGCAACTCACTAGACCCATTTTGAGCTTTTTCCACAGCCTTTGAAAATGTATAGAAACTATTATTTATTGTATTAAGTATGGAAGATGCATAGATGATTTTCCTCACTATAAAATATGCAGCACTTTCTAAACAGGAATTTTTTAAAAATCAGTTAAAAAAACACCTGAGATTCAGCTACTTTGCAATACACTACATGTATGTACCTGCTTCTATATAGCAATTGTCATGCTGCTTGGGATCTGCATGTTGGTTTAATTTTAGGTTGCCCAGCGTGGAGTCAGGAGTTGGGCTCAACAATCCTCGTGGGTCCCTTTCAACTCAGGATCTTACCCAATTTTAAAATTCTATGTTCCTGGATTTAAAGTCATTCACTAAGTTTCTAATCAACTGCATATAAGACTTTTTAATAGCAAACGGAGGCTAGGAGTCCAGTCTCAATAGAGGTTAGGAAATTTATTTTTCATAAACAACCTGCAATTAATGAATTTTGCTTCAGAAATGCTGAAAAACACAAGAAGTCATCATATTTCACAGAATTTTCTCAGTAAGCATTAAGGTATCCTTCCCCCTAAGTTTCAAAAACCATCTGTAGTGCTGCTTCATGTTTCTTTTGACTTCGAGTGTTTTTGATCCAGTGTTTATTCAGATTTTTTATTATGGATAATATGATCCCAAACAAAAAAAAAAGCAGTAAAATGAACTATATGTCTGTATGTAACAATGCACACACTTGGTTGCTAGCACAAAAATAAAATTAAGGAAGAGGTATTTCCTTTTAACTATCATCATTTACTGGTTAAACTGAAGCAATCCTTAGCAGTTGTGCTCAAAGTTGACACTGCTTCTAAATGGTCCTTGCCCTCAAGCATTTATGATCCAAATAAAGAGGACAAAACCTTGGTAGAAGTGAAAACAAACAGTCAAAGGGTAAAGTTTTAATGAGACAGTCGGGTAAATGGTGTCTCTGCTGCTACTAAGCCCACGTCTTCCAACTTTCTGCCTAGCTTCTCTTGCAGCAATCCTATTCCTACTGGGAATGACTTGCAGAGCCATCCAACCATGCCCTTGGTCACCAGTCACATCCTACTAAAATTCAACCTGCTCAGCTTGAATTTAAACTTTTGGCTATCCAATACCTCCACCCTCACATCCATGCATGAGAAATTTCTCATCACCTGCACAGCCATGACCTATACACACGGTCCTCTTTAACTGAAACACACACTCAAGCAAGTCAGAGAAAAACAACCATTTGAGGGCTGGTTTAGCTCACTCGGTTGAGCGTGGTGCTGAAACACCAAAGGTCGCGGGTTCGATTCCTGTTCGGTCCTCATGTATTGCACGATCTAGTTGAGAGGCATCCTTGCCCATGACAGGGAGGTTGGACTAAAATGATCTCTAAGGTCCCTTCCAGCCTAGGCCATTCTATGATTCTGTGATTTGTGGGCTCTTGTATTACGAGGCACTGAAGTACTCGACGCCGACTACACTGCATATTTATGAAGCAGGAAAAGCTGAAGTGTGAGATCAGGCTGAGAATCCACTGAGAGCAGGCAGCTGTGCTTGCTCCAGAGGTAAGTGGGTCATGAAACCTCCTCTAGTCCATGATATCTCTCGGGTAATAAAGAGCTTCCTTCAGCCCTGAAATTCGTGATGACAGCCCTTTTCTGCCACTCCCAGCTCCCTTCTCCCAGGGGTACCTCTCTGCAGCAGACCTAGACCCAGACCAAAGGTTGTGTTATCCCCTTTTACTCCCCCAACTGCAATAAAGTCACCATCTAGTATTCTTCAGAAAACTGCAAGCACTTGAGACAGTGAGCAGAAAGCAAACACGAAGCCTGAAAAGCCTTTAGCAGAGATTGCACAGAGGAAGGGGTGGTATATTTCACCCATAAATAGGGTGAAAGAAAATCCTTAAGAGGACTGACAAAACCCTAACCCTTCCTCATAACAAGGTGACAGGGCACTGGCACATCCAGAAAGCGCTTTGGAAAGTGACACAGGTCTGAGGCTAAAGGGCTACAGCCTGGGGAGGAGTGAACAGACAACGCGAGATTCAGCGGCGGTACCGCAGGTCACACACCTTCAGAAATGAACCTGCCACACCAGGAATCTGCTGACCTTCTGAAATGGACAGGGATGGCTGATAACAAACAGAGTAGATGTCAGGTAAGAAAAGACCCGCTTAAGTAGAGGTCATAGGCTACCATTTAGTGCAGAAGAAACTGCCATGTAATAAGGGTAAGGCAAGCAATTAACAGAAGATACTAGTTTCTGAAAGGACAAGCACTGCAAGAGACTAACTGGAGAAAGGACTTGAGAGTGTGAGAGGGAAACTTACACCATCTGTTGAATACCCAGCAGTAAGCTGGGAAAGTGAAGGGGATAATGGGATATATTGCATTAAGGGAAGGCATTGCAGCTGCAAAAGAAACAGTGCTGTAACAAGAACTGCCGAGATAAAACCTAGAATCCGAGCCCAGCATTTTATGGGAGGGAAATCGAAGGAGCAGAACAAGGCAATAAATGTCAGCTTGTGTGGCCAAAAGTTGCATGTAGTAGGCATGAAAGTTAGAAAAGCACATTTATATCCCTTAATACACGAGGAATTAAACTACAATAAAAATTTGACATTTAGAGGATTGTGAATGGTGCAAGAAATATGACAGGCATTGAAAAGACAGCAAGATCATTTTCGGGTACTTCTAGGAGTACATTTAATGCATGGAGCAGGTTTTTAAGGATAGATTTTTCTGCGTGGGCTGACTGTACATTCACACAAAGGAAGAGATCACTACATGTTAATTTATCATTGTTTTACATACAAAATTATAATTTTATTTTTAATTAATTGAAATTTTGAGTGTTTAAACAGATAACAAACTGAATTATTAACTAAATTATTTGATAGACTTAAAAAGATTAATTGCTCTTTTCTGTAAAGTTACACAGACTGCCATAATTCTGCAATCACCAGCTACCTACCTATAATACAAAATCATCAAACGAAACTGTGAGTTGGTTGCTATTTAGAGAAAAGCTTCAAGCTCTCACGTGTTTTAACTAGAATCCAAAAATTTAAATTTGGGGGTGTCTTATAAAGGAAAAGAAAAAGTAATGAATGCACACAATCCCCACCCCCTCAAAAAAATGGGAGATTTTGAGTTACGAGGCTGGAGACTAAGCCTAAGGAACAACTCATGTGCCTGAAACGCCACAGGCGTAAGACCAAAGCTGCAAGGCTTTGAAATCCCTCTTCTCACACCTGCTCCTCGGCACGTCCAGAAGCAGAGTCAATTTTTCACCTCCCATTTCCCAGTTTTTTCACAGGGGACTGCCAGAAAGTGTCTTCAGCTTCCTCCCCTTTTCCATATGTAGTGGATGGTAAAGCAGCCGTATGTGCTTGTTTGTAGCTTACAACTTCTGTGTGAGCACGGGGTACCGACTGCTTTACGCAGTGTCACCCAGCAGCTCCGATAACTTTCCACTTGAAGAGTGAGAGAGTAAGAAAGCAGAGTGTCTTTACAAATGAGTCTTTACAAAACAAGAAGGAGAGTGTGTGGGTTTTGTATGTTAGTGATGGAACAAAGAGGAGCGTGTCCTTCACGAACGAGGGAGTCACAGAATGCAGTCTGTAAGGAGACGACAACGAGACACCTTGACCATTAGGGCTACTAATTAAGTCAACAGCAAGGATGCTCTAAACTTTTGAACTTTGAGAAAGTGCGCAGGCTTAATAGGCCTGTGAATATTAACTCCTCTGCCCTTGGTGGCGTAAAGTTGGAGGTAATGAAACATGCGATGTATGCTGTTAAGGGGGAACATGGAATAGGTGGATTGGGAAGCCTGTACCTCCAGAGTGCCTCAGCCATCGGGGAAAGGGAGAGGGTTTCATGTGGCTGGGAAATTAGGATAAAAGGGGGCTGCATCCTCCAGCAACTGGAGAGACCTCACTGGGACTTCGCAACCCCGGTGAACTCTCCCTTTATTCGAAGAAAGTTAGGACTCCTCTGTCTTCTTTGTGAACACTGACCTCTGGCAACGTGATTTTCTGTACAAGAGTTACCTTGTTTTCCAAGAAAACATGACCACAGAGACCTTTCCAGATCCGTGACACATTTTTTGGAGGAAATACAGAGTGATAATTCCCCCCTTGATCCCAGGCTGTGTTTCTCTCAGGACAGGCATGCAGAAAGAACTCTTTACAAAAACTTGGCTATAGTCTCCAGGTTAGGGCAACCTGAAAAAGTGGGAAAAAGAATTTAACCCCGATAGATTTAATGGGGAACCCCAGCTGCAAATCCCATTTACAAACCTAAGCCTTCACACAGACAGCTCTGTTCTGGTTTAGAAAGGTGAGAAGAGAGATGCTGAAGTCAGGATCGGGATCTGGACTGTGAATCCCAAGTGTAAAGCCCTGAACAAGAAAACCTGCCCCAGAGGGCAGAGAGGGGATTTCAGACACGTTCTCATCTGCAGCTCTCTGCATCCCGTGCACACACACTCGACGCCCAGCACTTTAATCCTTGCATTTAGCCCAGTGACCATGCTACAAAACATTTTTCTGCCTGCTTTCCAAATCCCATTCTCTATAAAGGGATGTAGCTGCAAAGCAGCAGGTCAGATCCAAAGCCTACTTAAATACATTCATTTTGGTTGATGATCACTGAGGAATTTGTCAACAACGTCACGTGCTGTTTTGAAAGAAGCAAAGATAAAAAAGAAGTCATCACTGAAAACGTGATGCTGCTGGACTCCACTCTGTTCCCAGTGAAGGCCACCAATAAAATTATTATTGATCTGGGTGGAAGACTTTGAACAGCATTTATTTTTGATCTGAATTCAGCCAAGTTTTGATCTTAGCAATTTGCTCGTCACTACCAGAAAGTTCAGCCTTTCCCACGTTTGCCTAAGGTTACAATTTCTCATCAGAAACATCCAAAATGAAATTATGTCTCTGAGCTCCCTTTAATACTAAGAAACAAAGCAGAAAGATTTTTTTTTTCTCTTGGAATATGTCTGAACTAATTGGTATTCTTTATTGCTCAGTTCCAGCATAAGCAGCTCTGATAAGAATCAATTAATCTGGTAAGAATCAATTAAAAAAAAAAATTACTGGACTCTATTACTGCTCCACGGCTCCCTGGCTGCCTGATAATCACTTCTAGGACCTCCATGAGTTAAGCAAGATTCATCTTTAGGGCATTAAGCTATGACCCTAGATCAGAAACTGGAATTTCAGTGTCATTTGCTCCCCCGGGGTCTGCAGCACCGACTGGGCTGCACCCCTGCTCTGGCATCACTCTTCACGCTGATGTTTGCTCCATCTGTGCACTGAACAGAGGAGGGGAACATTCCCTGGCTCAGAAATGAGCAAATGTTTGGAACTGGGGAAAAACAGTTTAGAAGGAATTTCCATGGCTCATTTCTCTTTCCATTCCCTGGTACAAACAGAATACTAATAACAATGCCTGCTTGTTATAGAAGCACTAAAAAAAACAAAAGCAAGATAAAATAATGTAGAAAACAATAGTTCATTTTGATGGCCAAGCCACAATGAATAACCTCCATCACTAATTAAATTATAATTTACTAACTTTTCACTAACACTATGTGAAACTGCATTTCTAAAAGGATTACAAGCAATACTTTACAGATCTTTCCAAAGGTTCTTTCTTTTTTTATGCTGCATGCTACAGCATATTAAAAAAAAATGTTTTAAATTTCTTAAATGCTGACTCTGAAATATAAAACTAAACTCCTGGTTTTATTTGCTCTGCTTAATTTGGCATTAAGAAAAGATAAGTTGCTGTTTTATTGCAATCACACAGTTACTTCAAATATATGTATGTACTGACGTCATTGAAGTGCTGGTGCTAAAGTCACACTAGCTCACACAGGTGCAAATTAGTTCACTTTGGTGAAGTTATCACGGCATGAGAATTTCTTCTTAGATTCAAAGCCACCCAAACAAATCTAATTGTGCTTCGCCCCCATCAGATACAGCAGCACGCTGCCTCCCTTTTCACATTCAGGCTACACAATTTCTGCAATCAATTATCTTTCAACACTGCATTCATGGCAGAAATGTGTTATATTCACACAAACACCACCCCGGAGCCTACAGCCACTGTGCTACTTCTTGCAAAGTTTTACAACTAGCAGTTCTACTGTCAACACATCCATTTCTGAGCTATCTATGCAACAAGCCTTTTGACTGAGTTTTGGGTTGCTTAATTTGCAGCCTGCCACCTTATTCAGACAGTGAGTGAGTTTATGTCAAATCGAGTATTTTAGTCTGAAGCTTTACACTTGCCTTTTGCAGATGTTAGGGGAAGAAGCAACATCATTCGTTAAAATTGCATCTTATTTATAAAATAACAGTATCACACAGCATTTTTCCAAGGTAACATACATAAATGCAATTCAGTGCAGTCGGGTGAAAATACACTGACAAATCCCATGCTAGCCTAAGTCCCCTGATTTCAACAGTGTTGACACACAGACAAAGTATCTTCTTTGTGCTGAGGGAACAATGGTGGGATATGGGCAGTCTGGGGACCAGAAATGCTGGAGACCGCTAGCTCCCATCCAGCCTCTGTACCCAAGTTGCTTTTTCATGGGAGACCTTAGTTTAGAGGAGGTGAGGGAAACTGGTGGCCACGGTCTGGTCCCAGTGTTATGTCAGGGTAAAGCTGCACTGAGCTCCAACAGGAGCTGCCACAGTCTTCACGCTGCCTCCACATTAGTCCAACCCACTGGAAATAAAAGAAAAAGGGCAGGCTCAGGAGGGACCTCATCGCAGTACTGCAGCAGTTAAGGAAGCAGCTACAAAAAAAACGGAGGCTCCCTCTTCACAAGGAGTCACATGGAGAAGACAAGGGACAACAGGTACAAGAGGAGAGGTTTCATCTTGACATAAGAAAGAAATTTCTTGCAGTGAGAACAATCATGGCCCAGAACAACCTCCTCCGGGACAGGATGGAGTCCCCATTGCTGTGGGTTTTCAGGATTCAATTGGAAAGGGTACTAGATAACCTTATCTAGTTTCCCTTTTCCACTAAAGGTTGGATGAGGTGATCTTCTGAGGTCCCTTCCAGCCTGAGATTTCTATGATTCTGTGAATAAATGCAGCCCTGCATGATGAAAAGTGTGATTCAGAAATTCACTTCTTTTCACCAGGGGGAGAAACTGTAAAATAGCGTTGGAGGAAAGCACCAAAGAATGCTTTTCAAGTCAAAACAAGAGAAAGCAAAAGAAATTATTTTGAGGTACTGTTTCAATCTAAACTGGCTTTTAGTTTCACTGGGACTGAAGCTGGTAAGCCCTTGCGTTCCATGCAAAAGGTATAATTAATCTAAACTCATAGCCAAGGCCTAGCGAACAGCTACTTTTGCAAGAGCATTGCAAAATCTGCTCTTTTCCTCTCAAGAGAAGCCTTATCTTTGTCCCTCACACAGAAAAGCCTAGTGAATCGCTGTGACATGGGGGTTGGCAGCCCCACTGCATGTCCCATCGGGCAGATGTAGGTCACTCCTCCTCCACGCAAGGGGAAGGAATCAAGGAGTTTCATCTGGCTGCAAGCTGCTCCAATTGCCAATAATCCTACCAATGCAAGTCTTTAATAACAACCTACTAAGACGACAATTACGTAGCTCCTTGACCTACATGCTGCTGAGGCGATACTGTGTCTGTTGGGCCATCACTGACACAGCTGGTCTGGTTCATGGACTCAGCTCGTGATGCTACATGTTTTACTACATCCCCTTCTTGCTGCATGCAAGACTCTGAGGCTATTCCTATTCACACTCATTCCTCCTTAACCATGTGAAGCTCCCTTCTGCTTCCCGACATGGTGTGACCGCTTACACACAGTTTTGCCCTATGCAGTGTTCAAGGTCAGGTTGGATGGGGCTTCGAGCAACCTGGTCTAGTAGAGGGTGATCCTGCCCATGACAGGGGAGTTGGAAGTAGATGATCTTTAAAGTCCCAACCCAAACCATTCTATGATTCTATGATTGACGACTGCTCTTTGTCCAGTTGGCATTATGTAGAAACAGGGTAAATTATGTGTAGGCAAAACCAGGGGACCACAGGACACAGGGATGCCTCCCACATGTAGTCAGCAAGGAGGCTGGGTGCCAGTCCCCAATAAGCTCACACACCCCCACCAAACCCACACATGGTTTAAGGAGAAGACAGGACAGACTGCAACCATCAGGTGCTGGACTCAGCCAGAAAATTACACTGCCTGGCAGCCAACTTGCTTGCAACTAGCCCTGTTTATCGATAATTTCTCTCCCTTTTCCTGCAAATGCTCCTCCCTGACCCACTTTGACTCCTCCTTTCCCCGTCTTTGATCCCTCTCCTGGACCCACAGTTTCTTCACACTTCTCTTCCAGCAGCCCTGGGGCTCCCCACAGTGCAGGAGGAGGCGAGTCTCCCTTTCTCCCTTGTTGTTTTGCAGGGCTCTTTCATATCGCAGACCATATGCCAAAGAAGCATCACAGCATAATCCGGCCCTGCTGTACTACCTAAGTATCACAGAAAAATATGTCTATTAATGAGAAACACTTTAGTAACACGACACACGGAAAGAGCAAGTTATCCATGCTACCACAGCATATTTTCAGTGTTTATTTCTAAAACAGAACCTAAGCAAAGATAATTCTCCTCCCAGTCCAAATACTCGTAAAGTGAATGACGACTCAGATTGTAAATACCCATTCTATGGTATCCTATTTCTCTCTATCATTTAGAGTGACAGCCCTGCTCTCACTCAATTAAAAAAAGGACAATTCTGCTTTGTAATGAATGAAATCAACGTCCACTTTAGTATGACTCAGTTTTCTGCACTGGTAAGCACTATCAGTATCTGTATTTCAAAACATTTTGTTTCTAATAGTGTTTCTGTAGAAACCAGCCTGAATTTCAAAAGGTTATTTTGCTTTTCTGGGTACTCTCTTAAAACACAGATGTGAACATAGCATTAGGTGAGCTACTTAAGAAAAACATAGTCTAATGCAGTTAATCTGATCAAGATGGAAGAAGTGAGTATTAATTTCATATTCAAAGCATGATATCCAACTCCATTAAAAGACTGATAAGGTCCTCAGGGTATGAAAAATAATAGCATACGATTGAATTATCACAGCAATACACTTTCTTATACAAGAGCCAGAAACAGGACATGGTAAGGGTTAACATGTTAAATAAGAAGAGGACTAGAAACAATTCCTTAATGCAATTCAATCTTACGTTTTCAACAATTTTAGCTACAACTGTCATGAAGGCTGTGCAAAATGAGATGCTTTCTGGAAGCGTTTCTCTCTGCTAATTAACCAACTTGCTTACACAAGTCAATGTAAATCTCTAAATTAGCCACTGTGACTTGCAGAAACCATAATTTGACCTATCTTCCAGACTCAGCCATTCTAACGACATTTTTTATAGCGTCAATCACAAATAACTCCCATCTCTTTAAGCTACTCTACTAGTAATACTCTTCTGTATCACTAAACATAAGAAATTTCAGTGCTATCTCAATTTTAGTCCTTCTTCTAACACAGAGCCAAAGCAGAGTTGAAAGTCTGGTCTGAATTTCAGACTGGAAGATGGGAACGACATGCACTTATGGCCCAAGCTACACAGCTTGGTGACCCCCATCACGTCACAGTTTCACCATCTGACAGCATGCTGACAACTCGAGGCAGACAGGTTTTAACACCGTGCATTGTACCACCGGCTTCGTAACAACAATGCTTTTAGATAGCTCTACATTTCCAAAGCACTATGAAGAAGACTAACCTGGCATCTTTTCCAATGGCAATTGCAATCGTCAAAGGAACAAGTTTTCAGTTCCTCACTCTATGAAAACATGAGCTTTTCACAAATACAAGGACTGGGCAAAACTCCAGCCTTCCCTTGTTTGGCAGAGTGGGAGTCATGTGACCTAATTCCCGGCACCCAGAAATTGTTAAAGTAGTTAAAGTGGGGTCCCACTATCATAAAGGAGGCAGAAACTTCTCACCCTGAAGTCCACCACACCCACCACAGGCTGGCACAGAATGTCCTCTGGAAATGCCTCCTTTCCAGTCAACACTGAACTAACTCAAGAGAGACACCTAACATCAAGATATCTACAACCAGATGAGATAAAGCCAAAACTGAGCACTGACTCTGTTTTCTGTGCCTGTTTAAAATTTTTATTCGGATTGAGTTTATTTCCTAGGCAAACCCAGTCTGAATCTTCTAGATCTCAGTTACCCATCTGGCAGCTCTCCTGATCCTTCTCATCAATGCTGCTCGTGATTCCAGCGTGGGAGCCCCATAAACAAGGCAAAATTTCATCCTTCATTAGGAAAACAAAAATACAGCTTTCTAACACTGCCCCCCCCAAATTATTTGAGATCGTGTATAATCATTTTAAACAAATATAATGAGGTTTGGAAATTAATTTTTCTAGCAATTTGGTGAGGCAGATAACACTTCAGCAGCAAGTTTTCCATCTTCTGCACCATTAGTTTTGATTGGGATGGAGTTTTCTTCACAGGAGCTAGTGTGGGGCTGTTTTGGATTTATGCTGGAAACAGCGTTGACAACACAGGGGCGTTTTAGTTATTGCTGAGCAGGGCTTACACACAGACAAGAACTTTTCTGCCCCTCACCTCACCCCACCAGTAAGGAAGCTGAGGCTGCACAAGGAGCTGGGAAGGGACACAGCCAGGACAGCTGAGCATGTAAAGCTGATGGAAGAAGGAAGGAGGGGGCATTCAGAGTGACGGCGTTTGTCTTCCCAGGTAACGGTTAGGTGTAATGGAGCCCTGCTTTCCTGGAGATGGGTGAACACTGTCTTGCCGATGGGAAGCGGTGAATGAATTCCTCTGTTTGCTTGTCTTCGTGGTTTTGCTTTACCTATTGAATTGTCTTTATCTCAACCCACAAGTTTTCTCACTTTTACTTTTCTGATTCTCTCTCCCATCCCGCTGCAATGGAGTGAGTGAGCACCTGTGTGGGGCTTAGTTGCTGCTGGGGTTAAACCACGACAGCACAGTATAATTTTCTTCCCCTCTGTGCTACTTTGCCCCTTGAAGTACCTCTACATAATGATGAACTCAAGTGTGAGTTATCCCAACTACTGGCTATTTAGTCTTTTCCTAGACTCTTTGATTTTCCTCTGCAGATGTGAATCCATTAACAATCTTTAATATTATTGCCTCATACTAGTAGAGCATATACTGATGTGAACATTCACAAAGAATGAAAAATATTAGCAAAGTACTTCAGCTGTACTGAAGTCAATTGAAATATTCCTATGTATAAAGTCAGAGATCTTCATAGAGATTTATCTTGATGGGCTTGGCGGGTAACCCTGCTAGCACTTTGGAGGAAGGATTGTAATTACTTTGCACATCTATACAATGCCAGCTTCTGTTTGATGAAATGCTACTGTCAATAGCTATGCAAGTTTAATCAGAAGAAAGTTAGTGATTCACTGAAAAAAATCTTTTAGTGAGAATATCGTGTATGAAACCACATGCAAATGTATTTTATTCAAAGCAAAGGTATTTACAAGAGCTTAGGCATTGCTCTCAGGCATGAATTAACAATACGTGGCACTGTATAACAAAAACGAAACATCTTTAATCTCTAAGCTTTAAAATTAGGCAATGGAAGAAGACAGTCCCTTTCTGAGTAATTATTCCCACAACATTACAAACTCTTACTCCAGATTCTGCCTACACAAATTCAGGATATAGCCAAGTATTAAATACTCATGCAAACTGTCTTTAATATAGGCTCATATCAAGCGAAAAAGACTCAGACTAAGTGAAAAAGAAAGAAAGAAAAAGACACCTTCCTCTTTTAAAGGAAGGTCTGTGAAACAATAGAAAACTTCTGCATATAAACACGTGGGAACTGCTGGCAAACACAGATACCATGTTGAGGACAGAGAAGAAAGATCAAGGGAAAGGCAGAACCTACTGATTACTAACCCCGATGAGAAGTGCTGCAGGTTCTCTGCAGTGGAGAAACAACTGAAATGGCTGTTTCTGAACAAGGAGATCACCTCCTATTCTTTCGTCCTGCGATTCACAACAAAAATGGCCTTTCTTCAAATTCATTTCTTAAGAAAATGTGATTTTGCACGGAATACCTGCATTTGTTTTCAATTCTTCCTTCTAATCAAAATAACAGAAAGTGCCCAAAACACCAGTTAACCATTTGTGGAAAAAAAAGAAGTAATAGCATATCACTCTATCATTACTAGCTAAGATTTTTTGATAAAATATTCTTTAGTCAAGGTTGCATCATTGAGGCTTTTTATACACATAGTAATAATACTACTTTTATTAATAAATACACCACTAATACAGTGCTGTTCAGTATGGTACTTGAGAGAGCAGCATCCCTGCACCTTTAATTCAAGAACATTTTCTGCTGTGCTTTAGAATTTGCTTTTTTTTTTAAGCTTCCATTTAACTTTCTTTCCAATTGCAGGTCAAATCCATCCCCTAATTCATGCCATCAGATCAATTACTGACAGTCTGCTAGCACTGTTATACCTATATAGATGCAATCAACACTTATTTACAAATTGATTGGGCCAATTCCAGTTGCAAGTTCTACTCAGCAGTATGGAAGGATAAAGGAAAATTGCTGTAAATCATCTCCTGTCGTCCAAACAGGCAGCCTGTGGGCCCAACACTATAGCACTGTAACAGCAGTACCGAAAAATCTTCCAGTAGACTGACAGATTTCCCATTTCACAGAATCATAGAATGGCCTAGGCTGGAAGGGACCTTAGAGATCATTTTAATCCCATCTCCCTGTCACGGGCAGGGATGCCACCTCTTGACATTTCCATATTCGATCTGTTAATAATTACCAGAAATTGGGAAAAGACTGAAAATAGGCTAATTATAATCAATCTGAAAGCTGCCGAGTCAGAGTTTCATTCGTTCTCTATGTTCCCGTTTCATCCAGTGACATTACATTTGTAGAAAGGTAAAATTGTAATAATCAGTTTAAAGTTTATTCTTCTACTCACACAGTGAGATTGAATTATTTTACTTAAAGCACTGACCCATAACCTTTCAAACACACTCAGATCTACTGATATGTACCAATCTCTTTATTAGTTGTATGATGAGGTACGGACATAATTCAAAAATGTAACAAAATAAATTTTGCTTTCTTAAACTTGAAATTTCTCTAATCTTTAAAAACAATTCTTTTCTTCATTATCTTTTGCAATCATTTTACAGTTAGTTTTATACCAATGAGATTCTACCTTTCCTATCTAGGAATTGACCATTTTGTATTCAGACCAGAAGAAAATAGTGGTCCCAAGATTCAACTCTAAATCAAGACGCTATGTTAAAATTGGCCTAGTTGTAGTAATGACAAATTAGAAATGAGAAGCTGGGTAACTCTACTATGCAGAAAATCTACAGAATATTGGAAATGTATTGTCTTTATTCTCAGGTTAGCTGGACAACAGATAAGATCTTTAATCATCTGTCAGAGAAGGGAAAATATAAGCCTTGAATCCATTCAGCTGTTTAGTTCATGACCTGGAGAATTAAGTCTGGCCCCTTACAAAGGCACATCCAAGCATCACGCACACCCTGAGACATAGCTATGGTTTTAAAACAGTCACGTAACTCTAGCAGGTCCAATGGAGAGCTACAAGGGGGATTAAGGGACTTGAACATCTCTCCCGTGAAGAGAGACAGAGAGAACTGGGGCTGTTTAGCCTTGAAAGGAGACGGCTGAGAGGGGACCTTATTAACGTCTACAAATATCTGAGGGGTGGGTATCAAGGGGAAGGAGACAATCTCTTCTCAGTGGTGCCCAGTAAAAACCTAAGAAATAACGCATTTAAGTTCGAACATAGGAAGTTTCTCCTCAACATGAGAACCTTTTTTACTGTGAGGATGACAGAGCCCTGGCACAGGCTGCCCAGAGAGGTTGTGGAGTCTCCTTCTCTGGACATTTTCAAAACCTGCCCAGACATGTTCCTGTGTGACCTGCCCTAGAGGATCCTGCTCTGGCAGGAGGGTTGGACTAGATGATCTTTCAAGGTCCCTTCCCACCCCTAACATTCTATGATTCTATGATTATGCTACAGAATAACTGAGTTTCCATTGAAAATGTACACATGTCTCTATTTCTTGGAAGTGCTGCACGTGAGTTTCAGAAGCGTTGCCTTGCTGTCCTCCTCTAGCTTTAAATGTAATTTTAATCATGCCAAAGCTGAGTTTAGCACTCTCACATGCTATATTTAGAACCACTGAATAATTTAGATGGGAAGGCACCTGTGGAGGTCATCTAGTCCAGTGTCCTGCTCAGCAAGGATCCCACTAGATCAGATTGCTCAGGGCCTTGTCCTGTCCAGATCTGAAAACCTCCAAGAATGGAAAGCCACCACACCTCTAGACAACCTGCTCCAGTGCTTTACCACCTTCTTGGGAATTTTGTTTCCCCTTATATCTAACCAGAACTCACCATGTCGCAAGCTGTCTTGCCGTTGACTCTTGTCCTTTTGCCATGCACCTCTGAGAAGAGTCTAGGTCCCTCTTTTCTACAGCCCACACCAGTACAGACATGAAGACAGTGATTTACCTCACCCAACCTCCTGAAGGAGCCTGGCTCCTGCAGCCCCTTCACGTATACCCAAAATCTGACCATTCATGCAATCAATTCATGGACCTGCTCCACTTCAGCCCAGTGGCAGGACACTGAGTCACAGAATCACTGAATCACACAATCACAGAATGTTAGGGGTTGGAAGGGACCTCGAAAGATGATCTAGTCCAACCCCCCTGCCAGAGCAGGATCACACAGAGTGTGTCACACAACAACGTGTCCAGAAGAGTTTTGAATGTCTCCAGAGAACGAGACTCCACAACCTCTCTGCGCAGCCTGTTCCAGTGCTCTGTCACCCTCACAGTGAAAAAGCTTTTCCTAATGTTTTTGTGGAACCTCCAATGTTCCAGCTTTTATCTGATGCCCCTTGTCCTGATATTGGACATCACTGAGAAGAGCCAGGCGCCATCCCCTGACACTCACCCTTTACATATTTATAAACATTTATGAGGTCACCCCTCAGCCTTCTCTTCTCCAAGCTAAAGAGACCCAGGTTCTCCAGCCTTTCCTCATAAGGGAGATGTTCCACTCCATCATCTTTGTGGCTCTGCGCTGGACTCTCTCAAGCAGTTCCCTGTCCTTCTTGAACTGAGGGGCCCAGAATTGGACACAATATTCCAGATGTGGCCTCACCAGGGCAGAGCAGAGGGGCAGGAGGACCTCCCTCGATCTACTTGCTACTCCCCTTCTAATACACCCCAGGATGCCATTGGCCTTCTTGGCCACGAGGGCACAGTGCTGGCTCATGGCCATCCTGCCGTCCACCAGGACCTCCAGGTCCCTTTCCCCTGTGCTGCTCTCCAACATGTCAGTCCCCACAACACAAACAGGCACAACAGCAAAACAGACCTTCTGCCTAAAATCCCTCTCACACAGGAACATCATCACAAGTGAGTGAGGATGCATAACATTAGCCTTCCAAACACATATTTAGCACCTATAAAAAATTGACCTGGTGTTCCGTGCTGCTGAACACCTTTAACTCATAGCATCTTTAGCCATACAAGTTTTTTTACAAGACCACTTTCCATCATAATATCACACCACACACCATAAGTAGTAAAGTAAAACTTTTCTCTCTGGATCTGCCATAAGGAACTTGAGATGTCCTGGAGGGTCAACATTTCTGATCTGAACATGTAGCTTTAGACCATTGGATTCTAACAGAATAGAAGCTAATTTTAGGCACACTCATGTATAAATGCCTAAATGAATGACTTTTTTTTCAGATATAAATGTCAGAATAAATTTCTTGTCCCATAGTGCTGTCAATCACACCAATTACGCCTATTTCCATTTACAGTCTGCCTTCAGATTTGCAGCACTGTGGCCCAAGGACTGACCCTGAGAATTCAGAAGGAATTTCATTACAAACCTACAAACCAAATATTAGACATGTAATGACCTCAGTGATCACACCACCAAAAAGTCACAGGAAATTGGAGAAGCCAAGCTGTCTTTTTAAATCTGTGCATATACCAAAGATACCAAGAAGCCGACCTGGCTTACAGTTACACATTTGACACTGCAATTTGCCTTAGAAATAGGGATTTTGTTGCGACAGTAAATACCAATCCCACCCAGTCACATTTCCTATGGGTCACAGGCATTACTGCACAGGTGTCCAGTTTCCAGACTCTACACCCTGCACAGGTTCCTTCCAATTTAAAGAACGGGCAATGTGATTAAGACTGCTAATCTGGATGTATTTTGAATTTTGGCTGACTCTTCGACATGGGAGCTCTGGGAGTTTTGACTGTGATATAAGAAGTATTGTTAAGTCTCACAATTTTATCAAAGCCTTGAAATACTTGACATTTTAAATTAAGTACTGTCACTGGGAGATAAGCGATTATACAGCAATCTGTTCTTTATTTTTTTATTACTTTAATTTGGTTCCAGCTGTCATAGTTGCAGAAAAAGGTTAAGGCTTTTTCATATTTAATATTTTAGAAAGTCTCCTCCTCTCTTTCCTGTGTGAACAACATAAAATTCAAATGGTAAAAAAGAGATGCTACTGCTTACAATTTCTCCCTTCATTTTCTTGCCTAATTGACAGATCTCAGGGATATGCATAAGGTTTTTACTTCTGCTTCTATACTAGCTGGTATCTAGAGATACACTACAATCATAGAATCATTTGGGTTGGAAAAGACCTTTTAGATCATCAGGTCCAACCATTAACCTACCAAGGCCAAAATCACCACTAAACCACGTCCCTTCTAAACAGCTCCAGGGATGGGGACTTCACCACTTCCCTGGGCAGCCTGTTCCAAAGGCTCACAACCCTTTCAGTGAAGAGATTTTTCCTGATATCCAAACTAAATCTCCCCTGGTGCAACTTGAGGCCATTTCTTCTTGTCCTATCACTTGTTACTTGGGAGAAGAGACCGATCCCCACCCTGTTAAAACCTCTTCAGGCAGTTGTAGAGAGTGATAAGGTCTCAGCCTCCTTTTCTCCAGACTAAACAACCCCAGTTCCCTCAGCCACTCCTCATAAGACTTTTTCTCCAGACCTTTCAAGATCTTTGTCGGCCTTTTTTGGACATGCTCCAACACCTCAATGTCTTTCATGTAGTGAGGTGCCCAAAACTGAACACAGGATTCGAGATGTGGCCTCCCCAGTGCCGAGTACATGGGGACAATCGCTTCCCTCA
The DNA here is from genome assembly GCA_020746105.1 of Trogon surrucura. Taxonomy (NCBI): domain Eukaryota; kingdom Metazoa; phylum Chordata; class Aves; order Trogoniformes; family Trogonidae; genus Trogon; species Trogon surrucura. The sequence continues at coordinate 70,195,295 of CM036620.1, forward strand.
TCCCACCAGCCACACAATTTGTGATACAAGCCCATACCTGACTTTGGAGCAAGAACACAAATCACACGAGCTTTGTTGCGAAGCCACCTTCACAGGGTGTTGGGAAGAGCCGACAAAGTAGCCCTAACACCTCACCGGTGTAGCTCTAACAAAAACGGAAAAATATGAGGGGAAAAAAAGAACAAAATATTCCCACAGCAAGTGATATTGCTCTCAGAAATACCAGAAGTGGCCTCTTCATTCCACAATTTCACTGCGGTGGCTGGGGAGCTAGGACAGTGGTGACAGTACCCACAGCTGAGCATCTCCTACCAAACTAAGGCAGGGGCCAAAAGCGTCTCACCACAGTGGCTCTTAGCAAGTGACCCAAAACTGGCCCCCAGCCCCCCACCACTTGGATCAAATCCTGAGCTGCTGGATCTGTCTGTGTATCTTTTGCCACACTACTTAATTTTCCAGCCTGCAGGCAATTGAACAGAGCAGATGTCACAGAAATGACTTCATGCATTAAGCTGCTATTTGTTTAATTCTGATGTGGAAAATGTGTCACACTCCAAATAGTTTAGTATATTAATATACCAGTTCAACAACCTTTTATATTTTATTCTAGACCTATTTGCTTATTGACTTTATTCTAAATCATAATTAAAACTTGCTTACTTACTTCCTATCTACTTTTTTTAAGTACATTCTTAACCTTACCTTCAGTTTCCTCAAGCAGAATAAACAGAAGTATTATCACAATAAACATCTAATGTCTTCACATATTCTGTCTACAATTCATTTGCATTAAATGATATTAAAAAAATGCAAACTTCCAGAGTAAAGTATTCCATTAATAATTTGCAGCAAAACAGTTCATAGGTGAGAAGGCTCTGGAGGTTCTTTATCCACACAAGAAAGCTGACCATAGCTATATCTGGAAGTGGTCTCTGAGTAATGTTATCAATAAAAAAATCTCTGAAATCTAAAATATTCTTATCTGAATCAATCATTTTTCAAAAAAAAAAAAGTTTCTTCAAATTCTAATTCTAAGGTAAGGGGCAGCTTTTAATAATTGCAGCATGAGGTTTTATTTCTTAGATTAGTACATAGTTCCTTATGCTTCCACAGGACTATACATGACAAAGAGTGTATCTAGTCTTGAATTTGAAAATTATCCATCTTAAAAACATGTCAGGAATCAATTTTAGAATAACTTTTAAAATGTCACGATGAGCACGACAAATGAGGAAGTCAAAGCCATAAACGTGAATAAGGTCCCTTTCAAACCAAAGAGGCAATATAATGCCTACTAAATTTAACTCTTCTATGGATTTGCATCAGATGTTGCAGAGCCTTATTAGCTTGACAAACTCTAAGCATGTATTAGTAAAATTAATCCTCTTGCATATAGCTGCACTCCTTTGATAAGTCAGCATCCCTAGCATTAGCACTTGTAGTTTCTTGAGACTCTCTAGGCACGCATAAGACAAATTTAACTTGCCAGTGCCTTACCCTGACGCTCTGCCACAGCACATTTTGACAAGCATTCCCTATGGGGGCTGGAGGCTCCAGAGCTGGCTGCCATTTCATCACTGGCTTTGTGTCAACAGCTCTGAAAATAACCCTCATAAATTTCTTAAAATAAACTATAAATTTGAACAAAATCTGGAGTACGCTTTTCAAAATAGAGCTTCTGAATACACACATTTCTGTGGTTTGAAGCCCAGTTAAAGCCTACTATTAAGGATTTCCTGCCAAGAAATACCTGTCAGCATTTTTCTTTACACCTGGCCCATTCAATTTGATGGTGATCAAGCAACCACTCCTCACCAACAAGACTCCATACGCAGGACAGATGCAGGCACAACCCGTTGTGAGACGCCTCAGGAACAAAGGCCAAACACTGGAAAAAGGCATCAAACAACGCAAAAGCTGAAATGACTTTGTTCAGAAATGCAGTTCCTCAGCTCCTCATAACCACTCTGTGTTGGTGCTGTGCTGGTTCCCAGTGGACATCTCCTGGTGTGACCTGTCTGCTCCCCATCTCACTGGTACAGTTCTCATTATGCAGATCCTCTTTTCCCCCATATTAAATTATATCCTGTGGTTACACTCTTCTGAAACAATGAAAGGATCAAAACCTGACAACAAACACATGAACATAGAATCACAGAATGCTTTGGGTTGGAAGGGACTTTTAAAGGTTATCCAGTTCAATCCCCCTGCAGTGAGCAGGGACATCTTTAACTGGATCAGGTTGTTCACGGACCCATCAAGCCCTGACCTTGAATGTTTCCAGGGATGGGGCTTCTACTACCTCTCTGGACAACCTGTTCCAGTGTTGCACCACCCGCATTGTAAAAATATTCTTCCATATAGCTACCCTAAGTCTACCCTCTTTTACTTTAAAACCATTACCTCTCATGCTATTGCAGCAGGCTCTGCTAAAAAGATTAGCCCACCCTTCTTACAGGTATTGCAATACCTCTAGTATTGCAGCCTGAAAGGCTGCAGTAAGGTCCCTCTGGAGCCTTCTCTTCTCCAGGCTGAACAATCTTAACACTTGCAGTCTTTCCTCAAAAGGCACGTGTTCCAGCTCCCTGATCATCTTCATGGCATTTCCTCTGATGCAGTCCAGGACAGATTTGGCCTTCTGGGCTATGAGCACACACTGCCAGCTCATGTCTATCTTTTCATCAACCAACAGCCCCAAGTTCTTCTCCCCAGGGCTGGTCTTAATCCCTTCAGTCCCCAGCCTGTACTGATACCAGGGGTTGCCCCAACCCAGGTGCGGGACCTTGCACTTGGCCTTGCTGAATCTCATGAGGCCCACTTTATGTAGGAACTTGACGATGCCATACAGAGCACATCAGGGGACAACCAGCGTGGTCCACTTTGATCAGATTTTTCTTAAAATGAACTTGTTTGCTTTCATGTGTTTTGAAGAGAAATGCTATATGCGGCTTGGAGCATGTCCATTTTATCTAGACAAATGTACCCAGTAAACAAGCTTGACTCAGCATAAGCCCTCAGGACTCAAATAATCTTCATCCCAAGAACTAAGCTCTCCGGTCACCAGGGCATACAAAAGCTGACACATATTATCGGTCTGATCCGGAAAGGATCATAAGTATTTTCCAAATTACCTATTGTATTCATGTGATTGTGACCAATGAAAGACACAGAAATTGAAAAATTGGAAAGTTGCCTCCATCCTCTGCTTCCCTACCTGGCTAGGAAAGGGAGATGGGCTGGCAGAGAGAAAAGCAGGGGCTTTTCCAATTTTCTGCAAGTCTGTAACACTGGCCTTTGGAAAAATATTGACTTAAGTCTTCCTTTAGAGGAAAGAGCTCCATGTTATCTCTTTGCCACCTTACATCACTTTTAAAGAGCTTTAAACAACAGGCAAGTGACAGTGGCAGCTGCTGGCAGGGGTCTGCTGGGACAGGCGTCACTGGAGGCTGTACAGATTCCTTGGTGGGGCTGCACACTTCCAGCTCGGGTGCCAGTATGTGCAGCCTTTTGCTATCATGTAAAAATAATAATTTAAAAAATTAGGTTCTTGTGGGATTTTATTTTTATATTTTTTAAAGTATTTTACATTCGCAGTCTCACCTGATGGGTGACATTAGTTACAATCTTGATTTCTCTTTCGAATGAAATGTCCTCGTGGACATGATCCAGAGAGAAATAAAAAAGCAAAGGGAGGAATATTTAGGCTGCCTGGGGCATGGAGTTAACAACAGGAAACCTGCTCTTACTGCAGTTGTTTTTTACAAGAGCAACTTTTCCCTCCCTTCTTCCCTCCTTGAGCTGTTGAACAAGCTAAGGACCAGATATTATTTTTCAAAACTTAGTGGAAGATGGCAAACAAGCTTTTGTTTTCCTTACTTCTGTAGGCAACTGTCAGTCACTCATGCCAATGCCAAAAATAACACAAAATGTATTAAACCTTATGTATGGGAAGTCAAGAGTGACCTAATGGATGTAACATTTAATTCAGACTTTGGTATTTCAAATTATTTTGCTCTTGGCTAATCCTACCATATACAAGTCACAAATCTCTTCTCAGTTCTTCTGTGTGTACAAGCAAATTCCCTCCTCTTGCAAGAGCTTTGCAGTCAATTGACCAAAAATACTATTAAAAAGCTAAATATGTTTATACAAATATGCAGGACCAACAGTACCATAACAAAATTCTACTAAAATAAACCAAGTTCAGAGAACATAAACGTAAAGAGTGATATATCCTACCAAAAAAACCTGAAGAACTACCTGCAAATATGGCAGAATTTTCCTAAAGAGATGTTATCTTTCAGCTTGAAAGTAAATATAGTACAGCTGTTTACATAGTATGCAAAGCCAGAGACAGCATTGAGAGGACTCAAAAGTTTATAAACAACATGAACTGCAGTCAGATGAAATAGAGAGAATATTTTACCCCATTAATTACATTATTTGCATTTAAAAGGTTTTCAAGTTTTACTGCATTAACAAACACACCATTTTTGAACGTTTACACAGAAGTGCACAGCAAAAGGTCTAAAGAAATTGATAAAAAGAGACTTTAACGCTGACAGCAACACGCAACAGTCATCTCAGAGGCAGCAGAAGAGATTTCAGCCTAGAGACAAAAATGAGTGAAACATGGAGGGTGACTTTGTGGGTCAGTACAACAGCTCTCCTGGATGTGCAGCTCTCACTGTCCCTCCAGCGTCCTCCCTCCGTACTGCTCAAGTGCTATACATAGCTGCCAAGCCGAAATGCCAAACAGCCTGTGACCAAGATAGGTGCTTTGGTAACTGTTAATTCTTCATAGTACCATAATATCAATGCAGTGGAAATACTTTCCGTATCAAGTTGTTGTTATTTTGGTGGTTTTTTTCCCAGGGCATGATTACTGTAATTTCTTTAGAAAATTCACAGGAGTTACCTCTTAAAACACTTCAGTCCTTTTCCTTCCATCACAAGAGTCATCACCAGCCTCCCAGCTCCACAGCACGGAGGCACAGAGCAGGCAGCTTGCTTTAACTCATCAAGTTTTGCTGTTTATCTGCTGTCAAGGTTTCTGTAAGCAACGTCAGGTGCATAACTCCTTACAATACATTCACTTACAGAAAATAGGCTCCATTAGAGAAAATAGAAAACTGGTAGTTTTTATTAAAGAAAAATAAAACCAGTACAGCATTTTCAAATCAAGCAGAGTGATTAATACAGAACTGGACTATCAGGGAAGGCAACAGGTTCATCTCTTATTGTCTTGACGGAACACAGCTCTGCTTTCACAAACAATTCACTATAGGGATACGTGAGTGAAAACAACCAGTTATACAGAGAAATAGTAGATTAGGTAGTTTAGCAACTTAATTTGACCTATAACCTAGACAGTTCTATACAAATAATTTAACCAAATAACTAGAATTAAAGATGAGTTTCAGAAATTAAATTGATGAGTTTTTTAATGTCCAGAGTGCAAACAGCTATACCGAAAGCATCCATCACTATTCAATACACAATTATTGACCTTGGGAAACATATGCATGAGATAAAAACTACCAGGATTGAAGTTGAGCCTGCCTCCAATATATAGCATTGCTATATATTTTCAAAAACATTAAGTTCCTTTGTATTTAGAAAGGCTCTAAGAAACTGCCTTTTTCTAATTCATAACAGGATGGGTAAATCAAACAAGTATCCAACCAATGTTAAGGCAGTTTCTGACAGCTTTAGCTTAACAGCCAGGCTGCTTCTGCCAACTTAGATTTGCAGCTCGTGCTGTTTGCTGCTTTCTAAAATAGGCATGACTACGGCACACTTCTACATCTATGTAGACCTTATATGCTTCAGAGACAAGATGTAGAAAGGCAAACCAAGGATTTCTTGAAATCTGGCAGTATCGCCCTCATGTCAGTCTCATACTCTTTGTGGGACACAGACTGTGCTTTTCCCACAGAAAACGAGCCTTGACCTTGGAGCTCAGACATACCACAACTGAAAACTGTAGATCTATGGAAAGACATGTGAAACGGGTGCCTATCGCTTCAGTCGTTCTCGTGAAAACGTAAGATACTACTTCAGTCCAGAAAGATTTTTTTAACCTCAAGGTTTAGAAATAGCAGGAGTTAATGATCCTCAGCACAACCTAGGTTTCAGTCCTGGGTCAAATCCAATTAATAACATAAACACAGTCAAAGCTACAGCAGTGTTAACTGGGTAGCTCTATTAAGATATTAAGCTCTATTAAAATATAAATAGAATTTACTGTTAGGTTGGCTTTCTGCAGACAACAAAATTTAGGCCACATTACCAAAAATGAGCTAAAATTTGGCATTTGAGGTAATGCATGACTTAGTACCATCTTGAAAAACATTCAAGACCACTGCAGACACATTTAGCCACTGTTACTGTTAGTTCCCAGGTCAGGATGTTGGGCACAGCTGGACACAGAATCACTGGCTACTGGTCCACACAGATGTTTAATCTCAACTGGTACATACAGTGTTACGATCTTAAATAATGACATTAAATGTGGCACGTGGCAAATTAAAACACAAATACCTATTACTAAGTCATGTGGGTGGTAAGGTTGGTAAGATATGGTTGGTAAGAACAGAAAAGCCTTGGTTATTCTCACAGCCAGCAACAAAGACAGGCTCCGAGATATTAGTTATCCTAGTTTTGTACCATGAAAAGCTGTGGTTATTAGGATAAAGAGGTTAACACATTTATATCTACTTCTGTACTGAGGCACATAAATAAATGCCCTGCTTTCAGAGCAACAAAACACTCTGCATTTCGCAGCGATTTCACCCATGGGTGATGGATATTTAGCACTTCTCAAAGTTCCAGGAGTGATGGAGAAGCCAGATGTTCACACCAAACACTTTATCCCAGTAGAGGAAAGGCTCTGCAGCTGCACACACATAACCCACAGGAGAGGTCTGCATCCTTAGGCAACTGTTCAACAGTAGATAAACCCTGTTTCTTCCCAGGACCTGGTGCAGCAGAGCTTACAAATAAACAAGGCCAGGAAGACGAGTTGGTCAACGGCCACACAAAACATGTGAGATTAATCTGCCCACAGGTCTCTGTGGCAGCTCAGCATGAGCTCCACAGTCAATTCTGTCAACCACGTGGGTGGGAACGCTCTACCTCCATGTACACTGTTAGTCACAGAGAGCTTCGACGGCACACAAACCAACGCTGCTCTCTCATCACCAGGATTTACCCACCGCCTGCGCTCAGGCACGTTTCTGTCACTGCTCCAAAGCCAAGGCCGGGGTTTTATTTGGCCTGAGCAGCGCAGGAGCCGCTGCGCACACCAAGGCTCAGGCCACAAGCAGAAACCCTACAATTGGCAATCCTCAAGCCTGACTTACAGCCAGGTTAACAGACAGCAGAGCAGAGAGCATATGTGCGAGTCGCAGGGGTGAGGTGTTGGAGTCCCTGCCAGACACTCGCTACAACTCGCAGCGCAGACATACGCAGCCCCAGCTGTTCCCAATTGCTGCCTATCCTGGTTATGGGCTTTGGCTGCAAACCCTTCCCCATTCCCGTCTTCCTGCTGTCAAGGGTAATAGTGGCAACATGGCCTGTTTCTACAGTTTTCTTTGGTCTCTGTACCCTACACTATTGTATATGCAACCTTAGAGATCTGACCCTCTGTGTCTGTGTCACAGTTAGATCAACCCAGTGATTGCTTTAGTGCTGCTGGTGTTGCAAAGTCAAAGAAACACCAGAGCAAAGCAACACCTACAAGACTCTGCAACGTCAAACTTGTCAGGCGAACTCCAATGAAAAATCCTCACCTTTCTCTTACAAAGTATAGAAATAGTTGTTTGACTCGCAGATCCCAACGAAGTTTGCAATACTGAAGACATCAACAGGAAAAGAGAGGCTTTTTCTAAACAGATCAAAACAAACGAAAGTAACTGAGATGAAAATAAAGATAAAACTTTAAAAATATTTTTCAGTACTTCTAGAGTATTCACATCCTTTTAAACAGCAATATTTGCAGCGATGTGGGTTTTATAAACGTACCTCAATAAACCCTCTTGTCTGTAAATGAGGCTGCCCATTCATTTAGTCCCACTTGGTGCTGCTCAGCAGAGAAGATCCCAGTATATATTTAGACATGAACTAGTAAACTGCCTTACATATTACTTCTGAAATTCCCTGCTATCCATGAATTCTCAAGTCATATACCTGTGAGGGATATATGTGAGGAGGTATATAACCTATTTTCTAAAGTGACAAAAGCTCTTGCAGGACAGGTTCTATGGCTTCCTCTCCACATCATATGTATCAAACTTTAACTCCTTCTACTTTACCAAGAATTTCAACACACAGTGTCACAGGGATTTGATTTTACTTTGTCAGCTTCTGAAACAGACTCGAAAGAACACAACTACTGTATGCTTAATGCTTCACATTTATAATATATTACTTCACTCCACAAACCAGCACTGGTGAAGAATATTTTTTTTCCTGAAGCTCAGATGAACCTGGCAAGAGGCAAGAAGAACAGGGAACAATCACACATTTTATCCTCTTCTGAAGTATTGGAGAGTGCCCTGTGCTAGAAATTAAATGATAGACGATGTACTTGAAAACTTCCAAGGAACTGGATACTGTATTTATGAGCAGCTACTATACAATAACAGCCAAGATACCACACTTGTTCCTCATATCCACCATGAGGAGCAACTGCAGTCTGTTACTGGTTTACGATGGCAGTATTGCTTAAATCTAAAATCAGCAGTTTCTTAACAGCAAAAAAACCCCGCAAACCTCATATTACAAAAACATTAAAATCTTTCAAAAAAATAAGTACAGATATCTTACAACTCAGAAATGTTTATTTTTCATTGCCAACTGCATTTGTCCCACAGGATCAGGAGAATCTCCAAATACAGTTATTGATCGATTTTACTAATGCCAGTAGAAGAATGTTCATATTAACAGAGAAAGGGAGAAAAACTGTCTCCTAAAGCAGACAGAAACATGTGCTGAATGGAGTTTATATTTCTCTCACGTTTCTTTTCTGAAACGGAAAAATAACTAACCATGCTTTGCACAAAACAATACTGCATCCAGATTTCAGAGCACAAACATCAACTAATAAGCTGTGAAAAAAACATTCCAACATCTCAGATGATAAGAGTTATGGACCTTGACACACTGATAATGGATCTTGACACAGGGAGTAATTTAAATTCAGAAATATTTGCCTTAAGGTTATATTTAAGGATGCAGACAGCGAGCCAGCAAGTTGTCCGATAATCTCCAAGGCCCATCCGCTGCCCTGCATCTGACTCTGGGCTTGTGCAGACATGGTTCTGCCGGCTGTGCCCCCTCTCACCCGGGCGATTTACAGAACTCGGCTTCGAAAAGCCCCAAGCAGCACAGCCCATTTCCACACAAATGTCTTTAATTCATCATTGTGAGTGCTACAGGCTTGGTTCAAGAGCATGGTGAGTTAACGGTACCAGCAATCTCCTAGCAGGACTGGAAAAATGCAGTAGCGAGCTTAAAATTAACAACAGTCAAAAGACGCATTTCCATTGCTAAAAGCCTGAATTTGTGTATTGTAGAAAGGGAATGATTTGTAAAATTAGGCAAAACTAAAATCAGTTTCCTCACTTCTCCCTGAATGTTGGCCAGCCCATCCTATAGAAGAAGGCAAGAGAAGGAAAAGGCTACCTCAGTAGCCATACTTTGATTAATTTTTCACTTCTCTATAAACTTCTTAGCCCTCTGTGTTTTTACGACAAAGTTGATTATTGAGCATTTAAGTACATAAGCCATTAATGTCCTGAGAAGCAAAACTGAAAGTATGCTGACTTGAACATCACTCTGAAATGGCAGTAAGATGTGTACAGATACCAGCCACGGAGGATGCTCATCACTGTACAGATGCTGCACAGCAAACAGGCACATTGGCAAGCAATAGATCCGGCTCACAAAGCAATCTGAGTGTTTTAAAGCAGAACCAGCCACCTTTCCAGAGCTCTGCTGCAGTGCTGGGGCAGCATGTGAAGGCTCACAGCAGCAGCATGTCCTGCAGTCAGGAGTTACCAGCTGACGTACCGTCACCTGATAATCTCAACTGACCTGTTTCATCCTCTCTTAACTGTGCTGTACGTTCCTACAATCCAAAAACATGACGCCATTTAACAGACATCATATGTCAAGCTGAAATTGGTTCCTAAACAGCTGTAAAGAAGAATCTTCAACCAAAGGAATCCTAAGATATGGTTTCCTATTTTTTTACAATCTAAGAAATTATATACATCCTATAGGAAGAAAATGCCATAAGGAAATTCATGTCATTGTTTTTTTGGTTTTTTTCCAGAGAAACACAGCTAAAATGGCAATGAAAGGAATTACAAAACTTGAAGGACTGTTTGTTATAATCTGCCCACATTCGTTAGTTGAGGAACTCCAAAGCACATCGACCTCCTGCTGCTCCTACCAAGCAATTCAACGCTCTCCTCTACCGGTGCTCGAAGGGCTGAAAGTAAAACACTGTATCTAACTATAAAATATACTAGTCTGAAACAGTCATAGTATTGTTTCCAGACAGGATTCCTGTCAGCATATTTGCATGTGAACTTCAAAAAGGAATTAAGCATCTCCCAAGCAGAGCAGGACCCTGCATGACAAACCTGCGTAACCTCTTTTGTAACGAGAATCACAACGTTCCTGCTCCATTTGGGCTGTGACACTTCACTAGCTGTTCTCTGATCCACACTATCAAATTTTCCCTCTAATATAATAGTTTGAAGACTAAATAGCCGTGTGAATTTGTGTCACGACATTTAATTTGATCTTAGACAATTCATCTACTATGTAATTAGCTCCGCAACTCCTTTTTTTTTGCACTTTAATAGACACCATGTTACCCTATTTCTGAGAATTGATGGGGTCCTAATTTTTTGAATCTCAAACTTTTAACCTATTCTGTTCTTCTTTACCATCTTGAAATCATAGCAAGAACTGAAATGTGAGACTGATAACCATATTATAAAATCTTAAATGCACATTTAGAATCCTAAAAGCACAGACATGCCATGTAAATGTCCTAGGTATAAAAAAAGCAGTCAATGGCATCTTTCTTAGAAACGGTTTCAGCCAAGATCAATGGTAAGTATATGGAAAGCAGCTGAGGAAAAATCTAATTACAAAACATGTAATAATGCATTTTGAGCTGTGCTTTACTATGCCACACGATCATATGCTTTCTAGATTTAAAACCATAGGATGAGTCTGCAGTCCATTAATAGAGAATGATGGTTCAGAGTATGTACAACTGAGCCAGTTAAAAATACACTCCCTGGATCTATGTAATACAAACTAAATCACGTTTACCAAATGTAAGTATTTTAATATCTAACACCAAAATTTACAGTTAAAATGGCAAGGCAGGGTCGCAGGGTTGCCTGAAACCCTCTTCATACAGATAGCTAACGACATGTTGCATCAGCACAAGAGGGGACACAGACTGAGCGAACGTTTCTGGAGGAACAAGCACAGATCCACGAGAGTTTACTCCATCTCAAGAGTAACAGGATGAGCACAGATTTCTCCTGGACTATCAAACAGTGCAACAATCCTCAAACCTTATATGGGGCTGATTTTAATACCACATTGCACCCTTATTTTCATTGCAGAACAAGAAATATCTTTCTGTTACAGTAAACACCAAACTTGGAATTACAGCCTTTCCATAGTAATTTTGGTGGAGATCTTTTAGAAACAGTGATTTTAGTTAAAATTGTGGTATTAAATTTACTGTACTACACTTGCCCCATTGATGTTAAGCGGAAAATTTCCATTGATTTTTCAGAGTAGATGTGAGCTCCTCACATTTAATTCATCATGAAAATTGATCGTAAATTGTTTACATAGTCCACGCAGACACGTAAAATCAAAATTTGGAAACATCAAAGCTAAACCTGCACTCAAAACCAATACTCCTAAAACTGCCACTTATAATTTCAAATGAGAGCTAAGAACTCTCAGAGGTTTTTTTCCACTCTCTTTTTTTCCCCAGGATGTTATTTTTATCTTGGCACCGTTCAATTTTTGCTATTTCATTTACACCATGTTTGGTGCAATTACTGAGATAGAACTGTCTCAAGTCTCCTCTGCACTAAAGCATTATCCACGGATTTTTCTACTGGCTTTATAAACTTTACAATGTATTTAATTGACATTTTAAACATTATAAAGATACAACTTTGGACTTTAATACTCCCTCATTTCCTTAAATTAACCAAGGACAGGATTCCGTGTTGGAGTTTAGCCATCTCCAAGGCAGATGTCACCACCTGCATTAACCATCTCGATTCCCTTTAGAGACAGAGACCACATTGAGGATTCCTAGCACAAAATTCAATTCACCCGAAACTCTTCTCTCACCTGCACCCCCGGACACCTGCCTTAGCCTGGGCACTTCCCAACGCAGAGGTCCGGCACGCCGGCAGTGCACGTTTCATCCACAGACCACGAGGGAGCGTGGATGATCAGCACATATGGAAATATCTACACCTTCAATAGGCATGAGGAAATGAAGTCGCCGGCAGGTGCGTGACCCCAGGGCTCGCACTGTTCTAACCAGGAGCTCGTTTTCCTCTTTGTTTGCACCAGGCTCTCATTTGGCTCGCTGAGAGGACGTGATATGATTAAGCATGTTGACATACAGAGTCACCACGTAATTGTAGCTATTCAACCTCTCCCTGTTGTTGTGGCAGAAGGTATATTTAGCAGCTACAGTTACCCTCAGAAATGAAACACACAATCAACTCTCAAAGCCTCCTCCTTCTTCCCTATGCACAACCCTGTATTTGCCTAAAAGACTGTAATATTTCGTGATCAGCGGCGCTCTGAAGCAACCACCCCCCAGCGCCACATGCCGCAGATGTATGCTGAATCGCTGGAAAACACAATTCCAAGTCAGTTCTCAAATTCCGCATCTGTCACAGGATAAACTACTTTTGTATTGCCCTGGGCACCTGGATCCCTCTGGGTAGCAATCTTAGCTCGGGACCCCGAATACTCCGCGATTTTCACCTTCTCAATCACCACGGCCAGCAGAAAAGGCCGGATTTTTAACCCAAATATCCCCGCCTGAGGAGCCGCCTGCTCCCACCTCCGGAATGCCGGGCGAGGAGGGAAGCAGCAGCCTGACAGCCGCCCTCATCCCCCGGGCGGCTGCGGGGCCGGGGCGATACACCCCCCGGAGGGGGGGAACAGACCCGGGGAGGACGGGCCGAGCCGGTCCCGCGGAGCCCCCGCCGGGCGACGCCGGAGCCTCCCGCGCAGGGTCCCGCCGCCCCGGCTCCTCCCGCCCGGCAGCGCCCGCGGCTGCGGCAGCTCCGCTCCGCCACACGCACCACACACACGCGCAATTTTTTGTGGGTTTTTTTTTTTTTTTGCTTTTTAGGTTAGCAATTTTCAGCCACACCCGGGTGAGCAGCCGCACCGCGACAGCTCCCAGCGGGGCAGCGGCAACGTCCCCCTCCAAAACACAAGAGCTGTTGGGGGGGTGCGGCGAGACAGACACACACACGACCCGGCTGCTTCCCCCCCCCCACCCCGCGCCCGCCTACCTGTGCCGGTGCTCATGGCGCGCAGGAGGGGCCGCGCCCGCCGCCGCTCCCCGGAGCCGGTACAGCTCCCGCCGCCCGTCACCGCGCCCCAGCGGGCGGCACCATCCCCGCCCGCCGCCGTGCAGCCCGCAGCGGGGCGGGCGGCGCTGCGCTCCGCCCCCCCACCCCCGGCAGGTGCCCTGCACCCGCAGCCCCGGAGCGGAGCGGAGCAGCACGGCGAGGCACGGCACAGCACGGCACGGCGGGCACCTTGGGAAGTGTAGGCAGCTCCGCGCCGCCGCCCGCGGACTACATCCCCCTCCGTGCCTTGCTGCGGCCGGGGGAGGCTCTGCGGGCAGAGCTGCTGCAGCACCCCCCAACCCGAAAGTTCCCGCTCGTCTCACCGGCTCGGCCGCCGGGCAGCCCCGCTGTGATTCTCTGCGTTTTTCCTGCCCTGATCGCGCTCGGTTTGCATCGCGCCCGAGCAGAGCGAATTGGTGCACAGGTGCTTTAGCGTGTCCCCAAAACGCCCGGGGAATGGCGATGAGGATGTTTGCATCCGCCCTCGGCTCAGCACAGGGTGCAGCGAGCCTTGTTGTTCAAGGAGGGTGAAAAGTCGTGCTTTCTGGAGCAGGTGAGCTCTCGCTGATGCTTCACATTTGGAAATAAAAGGACACGCTGTTTTTTATTCAGTATTTCATCTGTATGAAAGTCTGCTATATAAAGGTTGAGAAACACAAACAAACAAGAAAACATCTGTTTTAACAAACCCAGAAGGAGCCAGCCTTGGTTACATAAGCGTGTTGTATTGCAGTGCTCCTCTGATGCTGAGTTCAGACGGGGCTCTGAGCAGCCTGGAGTTATAGTACCAGCATGAGGAAATAGGACGGTGAAGACTTGCTGTGCATTTACATCAGTGTGCTTATTGTGCTCTTTTCCACCAACAGTCATCTAAATAAGTTAAAACTTAACTAACAGTTGTAACCAAAATATCTGCACAACTTTCCCATCCTACACCAGTAACTGAAGGGAGATGAGCCCTGTAGCAGTGCACAGCTGTCATGATTTGATAGGGAATCATGATCCTTGGCTCTGTGTAAGTATAGCAGTTCAGTACGGCTCTCTTGTCTGATGCAAACTGAGAGCCCCCGGAGATAATCACTGCCATTGGGAAGAATGTGGATCTGCACTCAGAGCAGCCATACAGGATCAGACAACCCAACCCACTTGCCCATTCCTGACAGTCACCTGCAGTGGATATCTGCAAAGGGACTTCCTGAGCTAGATGGGTCTTCTTTGTATTGAAGACTCTTCCGTGGATTTTCTTCCATTGTCTTGTCCAGTTGTTTGAACCCATGCATGCTTCAAGCAACTACAGCATCCTGCACAAGGGATTTCACAGATGAACAACGGGTGTTGCTTTTGTTTTGATCCTGCTAGCTTTATTTGATACCTGCTCATTCTTGTAGTAGAAGGGAGAGTAAACATATCATTCCCTATCCACTTTCTCTGTCACTCGTGAATCTACACTGCTCTGTCAGATTCCATCCTTCACTCCTACTCTACTTAGTCACTCCTTAAAATCGGCAGCTTGTAACTTCAGTACCACGCTGCTGTCACTTTCTGTCATTTGTTTTGGAGTTGGATCATTGTTTAACACTATGCCTTGCTAAGCGCTTTTATTAGTCATTTTCCCATCCTGCAATCATCTACCACCCATTTTCCATTGAAATCCAGTCTCCCAGATGAAACAGCTGAGATCTTTCAGGACAATGATGCATCCTGAGAATGGTCAGATATGCTCATTGGGGCACTATGAAGTTCAGGCTCCCGTTACTAACCCATATCTCAGGCTACTAGGCAGTCTGCTCTTGATTTTAAAGAGCAATCAGCTTGTCCAGGCACGGCAAAGAAGGTGGAAAAGTCAGCCTCTAGACTGTCAGCACTTGCACCACTTCTGTCATTACTGGAAATTGTATTGTCACTTGGCAACCCTCATGATCCTACTTCTTTCTCCACATCCTCAGTGTCATTCTGAATTCTTTTAAGATCATCATTATTTTCTGGAAGAACTTAGAAAATTCTATGCAAGGCAAAAAAAGTTTACTTTTTAGTATACCAGTGTTTTCTAATATGCATTCTTGCAGAAGGTGGTGTAGCTCAAGCAGCCACAAAGTTGTTGGGTTTTTTTCTGCTATGTATTTAAGTGAAATTAACCACCTCAAAAAGTATTTCCCTTTCTTCATTTTTTTTCCTTTTATCACCTTTAAAATTCAGGGAATATAACTGGGGTAATATTCAATTAATACTGGTATTTTAAAATTCAGTTTCAGAGCGAAGTTATCATACAATATTTTTCTTTAATGCTTTCCTTGAAAGAAGCCCAGCTGAGGAAAGCAAAAAGGATTGTTTCTAATATTTTCAAATTTTCCAACAATGGGGAGGCCACGGGCTTCCAGCGCAAAAATTTTATTACTTTTATTTGCTTGTTTGTCTGCAAAGCTTTTTAGGTCATTGCCAACTTGAATATGAAAGGGGTCATATTTTAGAAGCATTTCAATGATGGAGGGTCTGGCAAGAGGGAGAGGAACTAGAAACCTTCTGCAGAGGGAACAAAGCAGAACCTTTGTCTTGTCAGTAAAAAAAAATGCTTGTGAAATAAACCCATCATCCAGCCAGTTGCCAGAAGTGATTTACAGACTGTTCCAGAACACAGAAGATCACAAATTCAAGTAACTGTTTAACCTGATGAGCTTGGCCCTTGGCTTAATGTTGAAAGATGACATAGTATCACAACATATTCAGGTCAAATAGCAACTTGGAGTGAAACTTGAAAGAACAATTAGTTTGTGCCAGCTGTACTATCAGTTGTTCAAATCCTTCTAAAAATGTCCTAAACGAGTATCTCATGGAAAAAAAAAAAATCAGGAAAAAAAACCATGTAAGTTAGATATCTTTTTGTAATTCCTACTATGCATCTCTGCCTTTAAATTCTATTAGGCAGTCCTAAAAATGGAGCTTAAGCTCTTAAGTAACTTTGGTATTTCTTTGCTTTTTAACTGAAATCTAATTATTAAGCTAATATTCATTCCAAGCTGCTGTCTTTAGACAACTGTTATATCTTCTGAAAGACAAAAAAAAATCTTACTATTTATAGTAATTTATTTTGAAGTGCTTATGTTTTAAATGACAAATTATCCCTCAAATGTGTTCTGTAGATTTCTAGAAACGTGTCATTTTCCTACTACTTCAAAAATAGCAATTCTTTTATATCACAGAAGATTAAGAACCTGGCATGACATGCTGTCATGACCTCTCTTTCGCTTTTTACTGCTTCTCTTTTGTGTGAATAAACCTCCCTGAACATCTGTGTGTTAAAAATAAAAAAAAAAAGTAGAAATGATTTTAAGTCACATGTCTTTCATGAATTCAGGGCTTGACTACTTTGCCTGGGTTACAGTCCTGTAACAAGACCTGGACTAGTCTAATTTTATGTCTAATCCCAAACCTATGTTATGACTTTTTTGACATTAAAGCTACTATACCAGGAAATTGCCGGTTCTGGGACAGCTGCCAAAATTAGCCACACTTGTGTCTCCAACCTGTTTGTGCCTGTGGCAGCTACATCTCTACCACCTTCCTGTGTTTGTCGTATTGATATGACATTAATAGCGAATATAAGTCAAGTCTGAAGTTTCAGTAGAATAACAGGCTGGGATCTTAAAATGAGATTCCGGGTATGAAAATAAATTGCCAACTATTCACTGAGCCAGAAGTACACGTGTTTATAAATAATGAATTAGTGTGAAGCAGCTGTAATGAAATAATAACATAGCACTATATTGAGATGTCTGCAAAAACTTTTATGCAAAGCTCCTCTCACACTGTGGGCAGAGTATAAATACTGCATCAGCAGTTGTAACTTAGACATCAATTACCCATTACAAACCTAAATGCATTATGATCAGTAAGTCAAATAAAACTCTCAGGCAAACTTTGAAAACAGAAAGAATGAAATAACATCAAAGAAACAATGGTCAAGGATGAAAGAAATCTTTGTTACAGCGAGACA
Source organism: Trogon surrucura (assembly GCA_020746105.1). Lineage (NCBI taxonomy): Eukaryota > Metazoa > Chordata > Aves > Trogoniformes > Trogonidae > Trogon > Trogon surrucura. The sequence continues at coordinate 70,212,944 of CM036620.1, forward strand.
ATCAAGGACTGTTCTCTCATGTCAGCAGTCGCTTTTGGAAAGTTGGTCAGAACAAATAAATTTTAATATCACAGATTGACGCATATGACAGGAAGCTTCGCAGGTGATGATTAGCATCAATATATAATTTATACACAAGAATTACAACCACCTAGGTTACAGAAATGAAATGTGCAGAAATACAAATGCAAAGGATGATTTGAGGAAGAGCCAAGACAAAGCATGAATAACATAAAAGTCATTACAGTTGCAAAAAAAGTGGCAAAAATTTAATTTTAATTTGGGAAAGGTAGATGAAGCTTGCAAGGATCTCAGTGCAATGTTACACAGTCTGCACAACCAGTGATATCCATACTCCTGACTATAAACATGTAAATAATGTTGTGCTTTCTGTAGTAAACAAGTGAGAAGTATAATAGTGTTCCTTCTGTGCCTCTCGCAGAGAGGTTAACGCTTATTAAGCATATTGTGATCTCTTGCAAAAGTGACTCCTCGGAAAACTACTCTTTATGTGAAGCTACAGCCTGTCACTAGGAATAGCTGATACTACAATCCATTGGCTCCGAGTCAATTTAACTCTGTTTTAAAGTGCAGTCTGATGATGGATGCTGATTTCCAGTTGCTTGTCCTACATTGCATCTCCAACACTGTTCTTACATAAAAAAAATGAATACAGCATCATGCTAGTAGAATTCAAATGCTTCCTGGGTGATAAAACTCTCACATAGCACCATCTGTAAGCAAGGCTTTGCCTGTGAAGATGGATGACAGTTTACAGAAGCTTTTGACACACTCTGCCAGGGCACATACCTGGGCTCGCAGATATCAGCTCCTAGAAAAATGCAGCTGTGACTCAATAATTCTATTTACATCCTCAGCTGCATCAAAGCTGCCTCCTACTGTCAGTATTGCTTCCCAGGCTTAATGATACAAGATTAATGTCCCAGTCTGTATGTAAGAGCCTAGTCCAAGCATACCTAAAAAATAATGTAAAGGTTTTAGGGGATGTTTGTGGAAAACATATGCACAGATGTCAACTACGAAATAAGAAGGAATGGAAAAATTACTTCTTTTTTTCCCAAATATAATGAATGGATATGACACATACTGTCCATTCAATGTGCTAATGCTTTTTATATTTGTTTTCGCTGTATGCCCTTGAATGTATTACGACTCTCTTATATAGCATGCCCCCACATGTTCACAACTTAACATCATTTTTGTCTGTGATGACAAGTGAAAGCATATTTTGTTTAGTCAAAAGTCTGTAAATGGAATTGTAAGATGGTCCCAAGACCAAAATTCAGACTGGAAGCATCCAGAGTTTTGATAATTTTCAGATCCATATTGACAAAGCTCCACTATGCCTTCAGATCTTCTCTATTTAATAGAAAATCATATTTCTCAAGATGGTTGATTGCACCATACCTTTTAAAGATTTTGTTCTTCTAAGAAATACCACCCAGGCTAGATACTTAAGAACAAGAATATGTTGTGCTTACGCTTGTCAACATCTTTTTATATACTTAATTGTGCTATCTGTAGTCAAGTATTCTAAAAAGATGCATCTAAGAAGAAAGATATTACTAGAAGTTGTAACCTAGTTGCAACTGCAGATAAAACCTCAAAAAAAGTCATCCATTTGCACACATGAGCCCTTCTTCCAGTCTCAACTAGAGGGCAGCAGTAATTTAGAAAAATTCCAGTGTCAAAGTTTAATGCTGGGCTGGCATTTAATAGCCAGCATTAAAGGTGCATTAAAAGATGTTAAACTACGTACGGATACTACACAAGTAAATATATTCAAAGAGAATATGTTAATACAGAGTACGCACCCTCCCAATGACAACTAGATCCTGAGCAGAAAAGTCCCAGACTAGACTTGACAGCAGATGGAAGTGTGTGAGCTCAGGTCCTAATCATAGTCTAACGGGAGAGAAAAAAAAAACAAACAACAAAAACCCCCAACAAACAAACAAAAAACACACCCCAACAAACAGTGGAAAAGGAGCTGTACCACTCCCACCTGAGGAGACGAGGGAAGACAACTTGTCCTTCCCAACAAATGGTGCTCCTCCTCAGTACAAACCCAGGATGCAGCACAGGGAGAGATGACACCCAACCGAGTGCAACCCTCCCAGCACAACAGGTACTAAAGGCCCCAGCCCTCTTAGGGGCCCTCATATACTGAGCACCATGGCAAGGAACACTGTGATTCATCCATTTGGGTCACCTGTCCCATCCTTTCCTCCCCATAGGCACAGCTGCTCCCCCCCATTGTAATTGCCACCAGGGCCAGGCAGCCCCAGAGAACTTTTATCCTGGTGCTGTCAAACCAGGACATCCAGCTACTTTGCTGGTTTTATATGAATGCAGACTCTACAGTTGTTTACTCAAGTCAAAATTATCAATATAGTATTTTTTATACTGTAGATACTTCAGTGGCTGAAGATGCTAATCCCAAAGTATAAGATGAAAGTATTTTGAGCAACCTTAATCAAAGCAAATCCCTCACATGGCATTCCTACCACCAGTATTCATAGAAGTTACCGACACTAAACTCTGTGGCACCTCATGAGCGGCACAGAGATTAGAGAGTGATAAATCACAATTCTATGATCATTTCTAGCCTGGTGGATATCTATCATTTTGGTTCCTCCAGGTATTTCTTCAGGCCTGTTCTTCCACAGAGCATCAGCAGAGGTAGAAGTGAGCCTGAATCAATATCAAAATACCTTTGCTCCACTTTGGATGCCTAAGTATGTTGAAATTTACTTCCTCAATACCAAAACTAGATCAGGAGATATCTGTATTCCATGTATATTCAGGCTCCCATAAATAAAGTTCCCTCACCCTGCATTTTCTAGCACTAAGCAGAATCACCAAGCAGATGGGCAAAATTTCAGTGCTGCAAATTAAGTGTTTCTCTGTACAGCGAAGGATTATAAGTGCTTTTCTGTGGAAAGACTTTTTTACCCATACCAGAAGTGCTTTAGCACCCAAGTAAAAAAAAACAAACCCATGAATATGTATACAGAAATAAAAAAATATATTTCAAATAGTATACATTTCTGCAAACCTTGAGATGGGAGACAGAATTGAAGCAGACCTTGTTGACTGCTGCTGCTCCTCCTCCTTCTTTTTTAAAATCAAGGAGCCATGGCTTTCCACTCCACTCCTCACCATAAACAGTTTCAGATGCACCGACATCATTTTCTCTTTTTTAAAAGCTAGCAGAAAAGCTGTGACAGCTTAAGTGAGAAATCTCACTCAGTGAAAAAAAGCTTGATTAGTGCCCTTTTCTAACTGCCTAACATGGGAAAGATTTCTTTGAAGGAAAAGAAACATGAAATTAATTTGAAAACCATAAAAAATACTCATCACATAAGTCTTTCCTGGCTATCTCTGAGAAGGTTACAAATCTCTCCTTAAAAATAAACTCTTATTTCTAGCTGCAAACTTCAAGCAGCTGAAAAAAGTTAACCTTTAATGAAAAATCAACTCACCTGATTATAAAAGGAAGTACCTAGTTTATTTCAAATCCACTACAATGCTCTACAAGGTGGGGTTTTAAGCTGCAGAGGGTAGAAAAAATATTTTTTTATTTTGAAAAAGCAGGTATTCTGCAGGAATTTAAGAACAAATTTAATTACATGTAGACTTCCCCCCCTTTTAATAGTTGGATGTTTGCAGAAAAAACAGAAGTATTACTTCCATGTCAGCACATGTTGCCTAAATTCTTAAGGCTCCGCTGGATGTTTTCGCGGCCTTATTTACCAAATAGCTGTTAATCTCAGTCGATACTGTTTCAAAACAAAATATAGAAAGCTCGTTCCCTATACTGAAGCCTGGGAACACAGATTTTTCTAAATATTTCTGGTTTGGAGTCATTAAGAAGTAAAAGCTTTCTGCACTATGTGTGGCTTAAAAGTTTGTGTGTAATTTGAGGAAGTTGTTACCCCTACGGAGCGGAGAAGAAATTCTCGTGACCTCGAGAGTAACAAGGAAATGGTGACTTATTGTCTAAGAGGTAAGTGCTAATCGTCAGTTTTTCATCTGAGCTAAGGAAACTGTTTTAGAAGGTTTCTCTTTCTCTAATACATGGAGGCCCATGGTCCGTGCCATGGCTGAGATGGAACAGAGAAATCAGTCACAGCCTTCTTGCCTGCTGAGGTGGGATATGGACCCAAACTGTTTCCGTGGTAGGAGTGTGTTGGCTTTTTGGCCCATGGCCAGAAAACGTCCTCAAGTGTGTGACGGTGGCTCTTGGGAACTGCTGAAGTTAAGCGGAAGCTCTCTCAGGTGTGTGCCATGTTATTGCTTGGGCTGAGGAATAACAAGCTCAGTGACATCTGTTATTAACATTTGGTAATTGGAAGTAAACTATTATTTTGTGAGCTGGGTAAATAGCTTAGGAACAGTTTAAGCTGGATGTTTTGACTCAGCATTTTCCTGCAGACTACAAGGCGACAGCATTTCCGTACAGATGGATGGCAGTATATTTTTCTTTTTGTATTTTCTGTTTTTCCTTTCTGAACCAGACTATGGAGCTGGGGTGATGGGTTTTTCTTTTTTTTTCAAGACCTAGGGGAAGTGAAACTGAGTTCTAACCAAGCAGATGAAAAGCTGACAAGGCTCTACAAGAAAACACTTGTAACTCTTTAGCTAACTAACTCTGTGCAGTTACAGTAGAGAGATAACAACCTAATCAAAAGGAAACATATGGCCAAATCTATTTCTGTGGAAGTTTTCTGTCACCATAGCGTGAATATAATAATACAACTAATATCTGTGTGTGCTGTTAATCCTGCTAAAATTAATATAATTATTTGGATAAGTTTGCTAAGTAAAATGTTGCCACTATGATTTCATGCTACAGGCTGGATAGATTTCACATCGAGGGTCTCAGCGGATAGTTCTTTGTGAACTTTGCAGTACCAATTCTATTACATGACATTTCTTTTAAGTGACTTTACCTTAATCACTAGATGAAGTAGGAGCCAATAAAGACTAATTTAGCTAAGAAGGCAGTATGTTGTGTGATTTCAGATTTGACATGCTAGATGTAAATAGTGAAGAATGCTAATTTCAGGGGGAAAAAGCCTCAAACCCAAACAAAGACCTTTTAATGCTAGGGCTTACCAATGGGAAATAAGCTTTATAACATTTAATGCAATTGAGATGAGAGATCAGACAGGAATTTAGTAAAGGGGGTAGAAAAATCACTTCTTGCCTAAATTTGGTATTTGTTATCAGTGAATAGTCAAATTACATTTCAATGTGCTTACATGTTAAAGTTAGTCCCTTTGGCAGCAGTCCATTCCTTCACAGGTATGTCCCCACCTGTGATGGAGTAATAGTTACACTGGAAAGTATAACTTGGCTTTAATATTACAATGTGTTTTTTTCCTTAAAACAAGCTGCTGTAGTGAAAAGTGGTCAGGCAAGCATGCAGCTGCAGAAGGGCAGACAAACAGGATGATGAAAAGCAATGCCAGAGAGAGACAATTAGAGGAAATGTCTTGTTTCAACACGCAATGTCCTCCTCCGCCTCCTGGCAGCTTCTTTTAATAATCCTGGAAAGACCAGGGACAACCCCAACACAAACAGGGCCATCAAGTCTTCATGTAATTTTGATAGCTAAAGAAGAAGTATTATCAAGCCGATTTTTTAGCATACGTAAATGTAAACAGGTGGCATGACTTCTCCTGTACAAGAGATGTGATTGCTAATATGTAAATCACTCTGTGCTACCTTTGTGTTTTTCCTGTTTGCTGCAATGTATTGCTCTCTGGAGTTATTTCAGGAGAGCAGCTGTTTACATCTTCAATAACGTTATTCACTTATATTTCTGTAGTGCAGCTTGGCTTTAATAACGCAACAGGAAGTCCAGGTCATTACCCTGAAGCTGAAAACTTCGTTTTAGTTGTTTCCACTTAAGCTACATTATCAATACATAGCCCCAAGAACTGAAGTACGGCATATGGCATGATGAAATACCCGTTGGAGTAAAATCATAGCGGAAGCTCTAGGTCGACAGAGATTCTCCTTCCCCTCTGTTCTGCCCTGGTGAGGCCACATCTGGAATATTGTGTCCAGTTCTGGGCCCCTCAGCTCAAGAAGGACAGGGAACTGCTTGAGAGAGTCCAGCGCAGAGCCACAGAGATGATGAAGGGAGTGGAACATCTCCCTTATGAGGAAAGGCTGAAGGAGCTGGGTCTCTTTAGCTTGGAGAAGAGGAGGCTGAGGGGTGACCTCATTAATGTTTATAAATATGTCAAGGGGGAGTGTCAGGAGGACGGAGCCAGGCTCTTTTCAGTGGCGTCCACTGACAGGACAAGGGGCAGTGGGTGCAAACTGGAGCATAGGAGGTTCCACAAAAACATTAGAAAAAACTTTTTTACTGTGAGGGTGACAGAGCACTGGAACAGGCTGCCCAGGGAGGCTGTGGAGTCTCCTTCTCTGGAGACATTCAAAACCTGCCTGGACACGTTCCTGTGCAATCTACTGTAGGTGATCCTGCTCTGGCAGGGGGGTTGGACTAGATGATCTTTCCATCCATGGACCCTGAGGTCCCTTCCAACCCCTAACATTCTGTGAGTCTGTGTGATTCTTGATCTAGTTGAAGATATTTGTCCTTATTGGAGGGGCAATTGGACTAGATGGCCTTTAAAGGTCCTTTCTGACACAAACTGTTCTAGGATTCCAAGCAGGTATTGAAAAGGGAGTTAAGGAGTCTGGAGCTCGGTTGTTGTTAGTTTTGTACTTGTTTCCTTAAGTGTTGCATCTCTCCTAATTTCACTTCTTAAAAATAAAAGCTGGTTGTATTTTTTGAGAGTTTTAGGGTCACACGAATCAGTGGCAGATTTTACATGGATTGGGCCATAGAAATAGAGGATGGAAGATTGGTATTTATTGGGAAAAGTATGGGGTTAGATGATTTTTTTTCTTTTCTGCCAAAGTATCTTGAGTACACATAAAAGAGGAGGTGACAGAAATACCAGTGAAGAACTGAGGTTATAAAATGTAACCAAAGATTATCCTTAAATATAAAAATAAATGTGATTAAAAGATTTAGACATTTATGAAACTCATAGGAAATTAGTCAGTGAAATCATGACAGAAATGTGGTATTTTATGCTGTTGGCATAGCTACTACATAAATTAATTAAACCTGAAGTGGCATGCTTTGTGTACTGCATTATTGTCTAATATCAGATTAATTCCAGTGGAAGGAGAGCCCTGCGGGATGATTGGCTGGTTGTGTTTTATACAATTAATTGAATATCTTCCAACTCCATAATTTCTGGGAAGTTGGAGAGTACCCAAGCATACTGCGGGAACAGATTGGCTGATCAGTGTGAAGTAGTATTTATAATTCCTGTTAACATGGTGTGACGGGATGAAGGTAAATGAGAGTATGAGTTGTAATTGATAACTAGCTTATAAAGTCTAAACCCAACTTTTAAGCACATGTTCCTTGAGAGAGATTAGCAAGAGCATAACTAAGGTCTTTAAGGAAGCTGAAGGGTCATTTTTTTTCTGTTACGCATGGCAAGAAATGTAGGAGGCCGGCAGTGCTGTGCAGGACAAGCCATCACCTCACACCACGTTCTCCAGGTGCTGCCCAGTCCCGCAGGCTCTCTCTGATTGCTGTGTCTTGTGACAACACCTGCCCTGCCAACACACACAACTAGTCAGTGACCCGACACCACAAACGCTGGGATGTTGGGGAGTAGAGATGTCTGAGATAACAGATGCACAGACTTTGGGATGGACACTGTCTGTTCTGTTCTCCTGCAGTGCCTGCTGCAATGCACCTCACACCGATGGCATGTGAGGTACTCTCTGCTTACCTATACGGTAACTGTGACTAACTGTATGAGAAATTTTCATTGTGTTAGGGGGAGAGAGAATATAAAAACCTCTCAAGGTGTGGAGGACGCAAAAAAAACAAGCATGTTTGAAACAGGGTGGATTATTTTCAGTTTGTCTTGTCTTTGTGGTTCATTTAGAATATTGCATCTGGATCAGTGATAAAGTCTTCTGACACAGAAAATCTGTTCTGCATGTACCCCACAACAGACCAGCTTAACACCCAAACCTGATATTTAATGTTACATAGCTGCATAGTGCATGCTAGATCTGTAAAATCCTACACTTCTGCAATTTAATCCCAAACAGATCTGTGAATTGACTGTTTAAACAAATTTTCACCTTTTTTTTTTTTTTTTGTAGCTGGGGTGGTAGCAAGAAATCTGTGATCAAAAGCAAAGGGGCAACAAAGCCTGGTACTCCATCTGAAGGACTATTTGTTACTTTTCCTGAACAATGCTCGCTTAGCACAATGGCCTGGATGTGTCCCATGAAGCCTTTTAGCCACTAATGCAAAATGCCAACATGAATTACTGCTTTGAAAAGCAGGAGTGTGTGAATGAACCTGCCAGCACACTTGATACATTTCTGCTTCACATAATGAGCTTTAGTAGCTCAACTCCATGCCCATGAACATTTCAGGGTGTGTTTTTTTTTTAAAAAAAAAAAGTTTTTGAATTAACAGTATTGGTTAATAGACAACTTTTTGTATTTGCCACGTCCAAGCCAGGCTGTGCAATCAACAGGAAAGATAAGAAGGTCAAACAGGAAGAGCTGTGCTGGAGTCAGTTTTGAGCAGAGCTGAGGAAGGCAAGGATCTGTCTGCTCTTTACCAGATTGTTATAGCGAATCAGGCTTGGAAAAGGTAGGAGAAGCCCTGTGCATGTCTGTCTTTTGCTCTATTTTAGGCACTCGTGGTCCGGTATTTGACTGTAGGTTTATTGTTGGCATGTTAGAATTGTGGCCAGTTAAACCGGGGTAATTTCAGTAGCGTTCAATTCTTTGATGTGCCCATAATGAAATGACTGGAAAATATGTGTAAATCTGATCTGTTATGGTTAGAAGAACCTGCCGGGAGTTCCTGTGCTGCTGTGTTCCCTCTTCTAGGTAGTGTGTGAGCTGAGCTGCTATGCAGTTAACAAAAGCATACTTTATTCCTCTGCATTAGCTGCCACAGGCCAAACTCTGCCAAATCTAGCACTCGAAATATTGAGATTCACAGATGCCTTTCATAGTTTTCTAACACTGATTTGATTTTTTTTTTTTTAAAGCACCCCTGGAGTTTATGCTGATTTTAATCAGCTGTGAAATTGTGGCTTTTTAGTCTGCAACTTTCAGCATTTAAAATTGGAATATTTGGATTTATGGTGGTTTCAAAGCTGGATTGTAAGTGGAAAGTATATTTGAGTGCTACTGAAGTAGGAAAAATAAATCCCAAGAGAGGGTTAAACTTTTAAAGCAACCTATTGTATCTTTGAAGCTTGCTAGGGCTTTTTGTTTGTAGACCAACTGTGAACAATGATACTGTTTGCAACACAGTTTACTAAGAATTAACCTAAAGTTACTTCAGTGATGGAGTGGATCTTCCATTTTTTGAGAGTACTCAGATTTCTAAGTCTATTTACCCTGATTACAGATTTGCTTTATCTTTCTGTGTTTATACACAGCAACACTGCAGGAAAAAGTGTTAAGAGTTGCCTATACAGCACCTAGTATGGATATATTTTTTCTTAATTCATTCCTGTGACTGAATTTCATAGGGATCGAGGCTGTGGTTTACTCTCTCAGAGGACTAAGTTTATCACCGTCTAGGCTGTAAGATGTTTGTAACCTAATACAGAAGATGTGCAACAAGTGTGAGTTGAAATGAGGGAGAAGGAATAGTAAAACAACTCTAGCATCAGTTTCAGAAAATGACCTAGATTTAATTTCTGGCGGTACATTTGCAAGACTGAGGTATTGTAAGACATGTGGGATGTACAGGAGATGAAGCAGAGCAGAAGATCAAGGGCATGCCCAGTGTCAAATGTCCATTAAATGAAGGCAGTGCTGGCTTCACTGAGTGGGTGTCTTGCCTGGTTTGGAGTCCTGGAGGAATGCAACGCCCCACATGAGTAAAAATTTGAGGGCTACCACAGTTCTATTATTTCAGATACAGCAGAAGTTGTTGGAAGAGTCTGGAGACTTAAAATTTATTAGAATGACCTTGATCTACTGGGGCTCAGGTGAGGAGAGGGGAGAAAGAAACAATAGCTGGTGCTCATTTTCTTTGGCCGAGGTGGGAATTGATGCACAGAGGAGCAATGGCTGTAATCTTGTACCATCCAGGAGGTTCCCACTATGTATGGATAATCAATTTTGGGTAAATTAACTCAACTTTATGTTCACTTCTGGACTCTGTCTACTTCTCCAGCATTTCTATAGCTATCCTACATGACCGCAATTAATATTTGTCTTTACTTCTATCTCTGTAAAACTAGACTAATTATAGTTGCCACTGATAACTTGAAGCTAGTCATTAGTAAGTGGTCCTGATCCTCCTAGAGGAAAGATGCTGAATGAAAGAGAAATATTGTATTGTATATGGATTTTAGGCAACTAGTTCAAATATCACCCAAATTATAAACTGGGTCCTATTCTTATACTTGGAAATACACCTTCAGAGGCACAGAACCTGCACAGTGGATATTATTAGTTTTTTCTTCAACCCCCTTAAATGGAAGGAGTTGGTGGGAGAGAAAGTGTTCCAGTCAAGCACAACTTTATTCTAACAACAAAAGGCAAGGGGGGAAAAAAACCCAACAACCATCAACCTGCATAGTTAGGGAAATGGAAAATGTCAAGCTATATGTTTTTTTCTTCTGGTTAGCTGTGTTTTGAAAAGAGAGGTACAAGTACTCGGTGAAAAGGAAGCAGTAACAGAGGGAAAAGCACGATAATAGAATTGTTCTGTTTATCTTCCAGTACGGAAAAAGTGTCTTTTTTTCCATCTTGTATTGGGTTTGCCTGGCTGGATTTTGGCTGCAGGGGGGGCTGTAAGGTGACTTCTGCAAGAAGCTACTAGAAGCTTCCTGAGTCCGACAGAGCCAATGCTGCTGGCCAAGGCTGAGCCTATCAGTAAAATGATAGGAGAGGAACGCCTCTGTGAAAACATATTTAAGAAACGAGGAAAAAGAACTGCGCCACAACAGCTGGCACGGAGATGGAGAAGTGAGACTCTGTCAGGACAGGAGGGGGCAGGATGTGCTCCAGGCACCGGAGCAGAGAGTCCCCTGGGCCGTGGCGAAGACCATGGTGAAGTGGGTTGTCCCCCTGCAGCCCATGGGCGAGGTGCAGATGTCCACCATGGGGCAGAGGACCCCACACTGGAGTGGGTGGATGCCTGAGGGGGGCTGTAGCCCGTGGGAAGCCTGCGCTGGAGCAGGTTGCTGCCGGAGCCTGTAGCCCGTGGAAGAGAGGAATGCCCACGCTGGAGCAGGTTGGCCGGTGGGATTTTTGGGACGCTGCGGGGGACTCACACTGGAGCAGTTTCCCTTGAAGGACTGCGCCTCAGACTCACGAGGGGTGGGCTGCCCCTTGTGAGGTGTCTCCCGTTGGGCAGTTTGTGATGAATTGCCCTTCGTGGGACGACTCACGTTGGAGAAGAGAGCGTGAAGCTTGTCTCCTGTGAGAGGGACCCCACAGTGGCCCTGGGGAAGAGTGAAGAGTCCTCCTCTGGAGTGAAGAAGCAACGGTGCAACCAACATCAGATGAATTGACCATAACCCCCATTCCCTGTCCCCCTGCACCGCTCGGGGGAAGGAGGTGGATAAACCAGGATTGATGTTGAGCCTGGGAAGAAGGGAAGAATGAGGGGAAGGTGTTCTGCTTTTAAGATCTGTTTGTTTTTCTTATTTCTCACTACTCTTCTCTGATTTGTTCTTTTAATAAATCTAACTAATTTCCCCAGAATCAAGTCTGTTCTCCTGGAATGGTACATGCGGATGATCTCCCTGTCCTCATCTCAAAACTTGAGCCCTTTGATATATTTTCTCCCCCTGTCTAGAGGAGATGGGGGAGCGAGAGAGCGGCTGTGTGGGCACCTGGCTGCCGGCCAGGGTCAAACCAAGACACATCTCATGTTCAACAGCTGTTGAACACAGACCTTTCCAGCCTGCTGTGCCCTCTGAGAGGGCAAGGGGAAGGTGCAGTGACCTTCTGAGCCTCAGAAGCCTGGGCAGGTGTCACCAATGGCTCTGTGCAGGGCAGCATGTCCAGAGAGCTCAGGCCATGAGGAGGAATGACACAAGTGAACCTGTGTGGCTTTTGAATAGAGGTTGGTTCCTGGTTTGGAAAAATGGGAAGATCATTAAGTTGTATGCACCTGCACCAGATACGAACTTCTTGGTCAAGCCTCAGAGAGTATGTGATAAACTAGTTTAGTCTAAATTACACCTAAAATGCCTTGTCAGTGCACATAAATGCAGTTTGGGAGAACTAGTTATAGAAGACAAACTTATTTTACAAGGTGAGTGTTAGATTTTTGATCTATTTCTTCATCTTGTGTTTACTGTGATCAACAAATGGCTAGTTGCTACTAAGTATAATGGTAAGTTAGCACTATAGATATTTCATAAATCTCAAGTGATGAGTGACTCAGGCACTGGTGTTTAATATTCTCTATATCTGTTTTATAGTGGGTGAATGTTTTTCTCTGGTTTGATGCCTCTGAATCTGTTTTAATTTGTACTGAAATGGTTTAATAATAGATGAAAAAGCATCAGCATAATAAATATGATGATTATACCATAGCATTGCTTGTGTGTTAGTTTTGCTCCTTGGGGTAGCTGTACTATAGCCAACAGTGAATAGTAGAAGGAATGAAATGTGGTGTAAAGTTCTGTGAAATCTTTGTCACTTGGGACCAAATCTGTATCACTTAGGATATACATTCAGTTGCTAAATAAACATGCAAAAGGCCTGGATAGACTAGATGCCTAGCTAGAGGAAAGTTATTTACTATCTTCTTAGCCACATGGGTTAACGTTTCATAGTTAAGGCAAACATTAAAGATTAGAAAGGAATCTGTAGAGGAGAGCATGACTGTTAAAAATGTTTTTGAGATTTGAATTTTCATTTTGTGTATCTTGGAACAGCCAAGAGAAAACATTCCAAAGAACATACCACTTCTGCTTTCATTCATTCTGTTTTTTTTTCCTTTGGCTTAGGCTCTGGGATACTATGACTAAATCTTCCTAAACAGATCACATCTGCTTAGATTCATTCAGATGTCCTACTTGCTTGTGCAGCACTGAGCTTTACAGGTTCATTCACAACCCTATTTATATATGTTACCCCTACCAACATGCGCTGTTGAAGAAGACATAAGAAGTCAATCAATGTCTTCTCCAACTCAACTGAATTCTAAGAATTCAAGTCATGGTATATTTGTTTTCCTGAATTTTGTTTAAGATGATATTTCCGCTTGTAGATAGGAGCTGATGTTAAAAATGAATATTCTGAACACTGAATTTCATTTCTGTGATTAAGGATAATCCTGATCTAAAAATAACAACTGGTTTTGTACTTGTAGAACCATGTCATTTAAAGAACCACCTATGGAATTAAATTATCCTTAATATCACAACATTTATATTTTCATCAATAGGAGATACCAGTATTTACAAAATATATGCAGAAGAGGGTTTAATTCTTAAGTCTGAGAAATACAATGTGTTATATATAATCCTAGTACAGTACTGAAAAGAATGCTGTTAGCTACTGTTATTACTTTAAGAAAAAGATCAGCTACATAAATGGAAAAACATATCCCTAGTAAAGTGAGCTTGGTCTCTGTCACGCCCATATTTTTAATAATTTATAACTAGGTCATCAAGCCTGACGGGCAGTTTTTCAGGCACGTTAGCAAGAGAAACTGAGATCTGAAGTCAGAACTATAATGTTAACTAAATATGTTAGTGGAAACACTATTTTCTGAGAAAAAGTATCAAAATCATTTGTGTTTGAGCTACTGTGTTTCATAGGTATACATGAATTTATACACAACTTTATATGGAAAACTGTGATGCTACACCACAAAGCATCTTTTGAAAGTCAGCCTCACCACTCCGACAGGCACTTCTGAATAAATGGGAAAATGAAAACATTAAAACAACATCCAGGCTAGATTCCTTCGTACTTCATTAACTTAGGTGATTGTGGTAGGTATGGTTATGGTTTAATTCTCCAGTTTGGTCATACCACCTGTAAGTATACCTCATTTTTTTATAATTGCGTAACATGTTTCTGCCTATATATAGTTTGCTGCTTTTTCATATGCTTCATAGGTGTTAAGGTTTCAGTGACTGCAAGAGTATGAAAGTTGTGCGGACACATCACTGCCTTGTCCCAGGTACCTGCCTACCATGGCAGGCAGCTAGGAGATGTTGCACTGTTCACTTCGATGCTGAGTTTTCTCAGGTTTAGGAGTCTATAACATGAAGTTTGGAAGGTGAAAAATATTGGAAGGCATGTATGGCAAGAAGCAAGTCAGAACAGTGTTCTTTGGGACAGCCCATTGCATGGGGAACAGAGAAGAGAGAAATTTGCTGACCAACCTGAAGGCAGATTGTAAGAGGCTGCTAGGTGAGCAGATGCTAGTCTGAATTTTTGGCAGGGTGAAAGTAATCTTCCATTAACAGTTTCAGCTTTAACCAGTTTCTGCTGGAAAACAAATGGGAGTGGAAATTTCATGAAGATTATGAGTTTGCATACTCACGAGTGTTGCTTGTTAATGAGTACAGCTGGAGTTAGCACAGGGGAATTTGGATTAAGTTCAAGTGACAGGACTAAAGAAAATCTTATCTTGTGGCTTTATAAAATCAATTAAAGAGGCGTGGGAGACCCCGCTGAGGAAAAGGGTCTAAACACCAGTGGAACATGTGCTGGCTATGTGAGTCACATCCTTTGCGGATGTGTTGGCCGATGGTCTGGTTGTACTTTTCTGAAGCTTGTGCCCAAGAAATGGGATTGCAGGATGCCTCCTTCGCTACAGAGGGAGCAGTGAAGCTTGTGACTACTTATGGTCTGCTTCCATTTCTATTCCTTTTTCCTAATGTTCATGCTAGTAACAGTCTTGCTGGCAGACTTGGCCTCTAGCTTCAGTAGATCACTCTTCTGCTTTATTGCAAAGAAATCTTTGCACCCTCACATACGAATCTTCCTGCACTAAGGGTTCCTGCAGAGGATTCATTCTTTATCTGAATTTATAAAATCCTTCCTGCTTGCTCAAATTAAGCATGCAGTACCCGTTCCATTCTCATCACTTTTAGAAAATGATGTTTTTCCCCTGCATTGCCTCTGTTAATGCGAATGATGCCATCCCTTGGAGGCTCTGCATTAAAGCTGGCCAAGAATGAATAATTAGCAATGGGCACAAGTACATTTCACTTCAGGCCTTGGATTGTTGCTATTAGTCAAATCTATCGCTTTGTTGCTAAAGCACTGATGCCGTCTGATTGCAGCAGCTTTTTCTGGGGTGAATTTTGGTGTTACACAACAGTTGCTCTGAAAGAAATCTAGAGCAAGTACTTTAATGTCTATTACATTTAAAAATAACTCCCGCAGAAGACGGACAGCTCTTGAACGTGTGCATGTATTCTGACATTTTACAAAAATATACATTTTTAAAATTTTTTCTTTGTTTCCCCTCAGGTTGTCAATAATGTTAATTGCATCACTGTGAGGAGTTGCGAATGGGGAGTTGAGCAGCGGCAGGCAGTGCATCCGTGCTCAGCGCTGACACCATCGCCCCTGGTCTAGAGGGAAATCCCAACAGGAACTTGGGAGAGGAAAGAAATGGAGCAGGGAAAGGACAGGCCTGGCTGGAAAGACGCAGGGGCTGGTGCTGCCATCAGCACTGTCAGGGATGGAACCAGGATGGACACATTGCAAGAACACGTGGGTAAGACCTTGATCAATAGATCCTGGTCACTCCACTCTTGATTTTTCTTTGCATTTAAATTCCTGTGTTCTTTAACCATTGCTCGCTGCACACACGCAGAGAACTGTCACATGTTTTTCTTTTTTTTTTTTTTTAAATACAAAACAAACAGCTATATTTTCTCTGTGGCAATGTTGCATGGATTGGACTATTAAATTGTGTATTGAAATCCACTTTGGGCAGATAAATGGATTATCTATTTGTCAAAATAAACTGAGGTAAAAATCATTAGAATACTGAAATACAAATTCTTTGTATAGCACTTAGCTATATTCGCTAAGATTCAGAAGCAAAGATGAGTTAGACTGCATGTTTCCATTTTAATAAAATTCTCATATTTCTATTTTTTATCAAAAGATATAATTCTATATTTTTCTGCAATCGAAAACACACTTCGTGCAGTAAAAACATGCAAGCTGGAAACACTTTTTTGGGTGGAAGTGTAGAATGGCAAAGGTGGCTGTGTCTCAAAACCAGTGGCCAGACTCTTACTTTATAGTAGGCCCACGAGTTTTCTGAATGTGAAAAGTATTGAAGTATCAAGCGACCACGGAAAAACTATTTAATTTTAAATTATACGTCCTATGGCTTAGACAATGTCTTTCTGTTCACAACTGCAACTCTGCTGACATCAAAGAATACCCGGTAAAAGCATCCCAGGGTAGTATAAAGTTTCTTTTTAGCTTGCCAAGAATTATGCAAGTCATTCCATTAGTTAGGAATGGCACATGGAGTTCATGTCAAGCCTTTGCATCTAATTATAGCACTTTAAACAGTGTCAGCATTTAAAATCTATTTATAGATTTATAGTAACTCTTATGCTTTTGCTCAAATTTAATAGCAAACTATTATTTTTATTTAAACTCCCATGACTAATAAAAAACTTGCTCATAGTTTTTGCTTTCTCCTAAAAGTCATAGAAATTAGATTTAACTTTTAAATAAAATATTACCTGCTGAGTATTCATGTCTTGATAAGTACTTTTCACGCAAAGTCCGTATCTGGTAATATCAAAATAAAAGTAATGACAAGTTCACAGGCCAAAACGATATGCTAGCTAATTGTCCTTCTCAATTGTTAAATTATGATGAAAGTAATTGAAAGTTTTGACAGTTGATCTGTTTGTGCTTCTGATTAAAACAAGAAAAAGCAGAACTACAACTATGTATGGTCCCAGAAGCTGTGGGGAATTTAAATTTATAGTATTCCTTAAATACAGTCAGTCTACACTGTAGTGAGTTTACTACCAAATTTCTATTTAAAAACAAATATGGTTGAGCCCAGATTAAAAGAATCAAACAAAAAACCCTCAACACCCCTGTCAAGCACCCAACAAAACCCACAGTGCTTGGGAACTGCAATTTCTAATTCTAGTATATGCAAAGACTTGGCCTTAAAGATGATGGTTTTACTGCTTATTGCATTTTTTCTGAGGAAGGAAAATTTTGTGTTTATGTATCCTTATTTGCGTGATTTTGTTCATGTAACATTAATACACGCACTTGCGGGAACATGCATAAGACTTAGAAATTACCATGTTCTACTATATTAAAAGTTTTTTCTTAAAAGCAGAGCTGCAGAGGAAAATGTCTTGGGATGCATCAAAATTGCCTCAGAAGTTTTCTTTTGAAAATTAAAGATCTATTTCTCCCACTTTTATTCTTAGAAGTATCGAGTCTTTTCTTCAGTGAGTTTTTTTTCCAAGAGAAGCTTGAGAAATTGGAATTGATTGGAGTGGGTGTTTCTTCAACAGGAAACTGTACCATTTCCAGAAGAACTGGAAGAAATGTGTGTTGAAAAAGAAAAAAGCAGATTACTATTAACACAAAATATACTTATTTTGTGTTATTTTTCTAAAACTTCAAATCACTTATTTTTACATTACCCCCTCCCAAGTATTAAACCTGTAACAAAAAAGGGGAAATATTATTTCTCTCCATGTACGAATTGGTACAAGGCACTCGTATCATTGCTGATTTATGCCACCGAAGCTTCATTGGAAGCCACTTCTTAGTACAGGTGCAAGGCAAGAGAAAATGAAGCCTGACCCTTGCTCCCTCCCAAACAGGACCTCAGTTTCCTGAGGTTTTCTTCCCATCAATTCTCCATCATCTCGAAGCTTCACATCAAAATGATGAGGTCGGGATTTAACTTCCTCCCCTGTAGTAAATGGTCTGCAGATACTTCTCTCAGGTTTTGGGAATTATATAAGAGGAAGAGGAAAAAATATAGTTATTGTCTTTTAGTAACTATCCAATGCATCAAATGCCTTGAAAGTGTGAGGTGTTTGTTGTTTTTTTTGTGTTTTTTTTTCTTCAGTCTGATTTATATGGACTTAGAAACTGCACTTAACCATTCCTTTCATTTATCATAATAGAGTGCTCTCAAAGTGAAAAATGCAGGAATGTCAGTTCAAGGACACTTCATAGTCAAGCAGAGAATTATCCAACTGGTAAGGCATTTTCTTTCATGGTATCTTATAAGTGTAATGCTTTTCTTAATGCTTACTTTTTTTTTCCCTTTTTTTTAAATTGCTAAAACTACGTCAACAACGTTTGCAATCTTTACTCCTGTAAACTTTACAATATACTTCATGGCAACTGTGAAGTGCCCAACTTCTACATAAGATTGGTTGAGAACTCCTCATAAAAAGAGAGGACTTCTTTAAAAGTGAGAAACAATTTATGGCCTATATTGTAATGGCTAAGAAAAAAAAAAAAGGAAATAAAAACTTCATTGCTTATTTTATGTACGGCTTTCAATTCTCCAAATGTCTTATTTTTCTCAGTTTGTGGCCTCTCCAAATTTTTTTTTTTTTTAATGGTGCATTTTCAATGAAGTTGCAATTGAGTGTACTTCAGTAAAGTAGGTACAGCAGGCATCCCTTCTGGAGGGCTCATGGCCTGCTCTGTGAATTGAGGGTCTGGTCATGGTTCCCTTCTCTTGAGAGAGAAATAACCATCGGAAAACAGCGCTGGGATTGCTCTCTGCTTTCTGGCTTGACCTAACAAATCAAATCAATGGCAGGCAGTTTCACCCAGACATACAGTTATTTGTAGTTAAGCAATTTGTATTTATGTACCTGTTTGTCTTGCTCCATACAGAATTTGAGTGGCTCTTAACTAGAGGCATGGATCAGAGCTCACAGAAGCAGACAGGAAGATTGCCATAGATGCAATGATTTTTTTTGACCATGTTTCATGTCCTTAAGGCATTAATAATAGTTCTTTTGGCAAAAGCAGTCTTATTTCAGTTGTTTTAATTCAATGTAACTGTTATTCCAATAATAGTAACTTTATATAAGACTTAAATATTTAACTGTAGAAACACAATTTAACTTGGAGTCAATTTGATACATTTTTAAGTAATAGTCTTTTCTTGAGCCAATATCTTTATGGCTTCAGATAAAATGAAAAAGTAAACGATAGTGTTACCTAATAGAGATTTGAGTAACATTCAAAGACTCTGGTTTATGTTCTTTGTACAAACAATTGACTACATGACCACAGCATAAACAGAGAGGTCTTGCAATTCAGTAACTCTGCTTGTAGTTCTGAGCCACCCTTCTTGACCTTATAGTAATGAGTAATTTGGGTGCACCTCATTGTAAAATTCCTGGAGACATACATAGGGAGCCCTCCGAAAACAGGTTTAGATGCAGTATATTGGCCTAGAATGTAAAAAATACCTTTTTTACTTGATTAAAAGGTGAAACTCAGAGGAGGTGGAATATTTTAGGATGCACAGCAATCTTATTTAATGCTGGAAGCGTGACCTATTTGCACACTTGCAACTGGAATTTTTTCCAAGTGGCCATTATTGGCTTATATGTGCCCATCTGTATATCTGAAAACTTCTGAATATAATTTACTGTTACTGAATTAAATTAACAGATGTGCAGAATGAAAGCAGCTTATCAAAGATCCTCTTTATCTGAGAGAAGCTGGCTGAAACTGTAGCCTTAGCTGTAGTAAAAGCTTCTCAAACAGATGTCAAGATCTAGGAACAGGTATCCAGCTTCTTTCAGATGTGCTGGGCAAATGACGTAAGTGAACCATCTTTTGGACCATCTTTTTTGGTTGTACTCCTCTACCTGCCTAGCTGAGAAACAGCTTTTTCAGTTAATAGAAGCCTTCTGAAATAGTGGATGTGTTGTCAGATAACCATGTATTTAAGACTAGCTTAAAGAGTTGTTGTAACATGTGGACTGTTTTTTAGGTTTTTTTTTTTTTGATTACCATATCTGTTTGTCTCAATTTCTAAAATATGCACAGGATATTTGGAAATCTGGGCATGTTCTCAATGTCTGTAGAGCTGTCTAATTTGACAAATTACCAATCTGCTTGCTTTTTTCCTCTTCTATGTTCTCCATCCCCAAGGGTGTCAGTTGTTTCCCACAATTTCTATGAACTCTTACTTTGCCCTCCTTTGTATAGCAGTAGCCTTTATTATACAACTGAATAAATCTTGTTTTGTGCTAGGCTACTGTCCCTACTGGATAATAAAAATGAAAAAGAAGCATGCAGAAGATCAAACAGTTTTGTTTCTATCTTTGAAACTGGAAAAAATAGTTCTTCATGTAAATTCTATGATTTCAAGGGATGTTCTGGTTCTCTAAAGCTGATTCACAAAACTTGTATCACTGTAAATGGATATCCTTCTCCAGATATCTCCTTGAAGTTAACGATGGTAAGACGAAAGAGTGGATGTCCTGATCCTAGACTCCAAAGACAGCTGAGAGGGCAGCTCCGTCTTCTGGAAAATGACAGCAGGGAGGTGATGGCAGTTTTCAGTGTAAGTCAATTGTTTGGGAATTGTTTTATTTATTCAGAGAATACACCCTGTACTGCTGAAGTAGTCCATGAGATATTTGGGTCCCATTTCCACTTAAATGGTGTATACTTGATTTTGAGTGACCAGCTTCCCATGGCCCAAAACCATCTAGAGGCATTAGAAATACTGAACCATTGAAAGAAACTAGAGCACCAAACTGATGTAAAATACGTAAACCCAGCTAAATAAGAAGTTGCAGAGTTTTATTTTAAAGACGTTCTGCTTTGATTTACATCAAAGGAAATGACTCATTTTCCGATTTTTTAAAATTTGCTCTCATACTGACTCTTCAGTTTCCAGTCACTTGGAACCATTTGGCATGCAGTTTACTTGGGAAGCCCACTGCTATGCCAAAGAGGAACTCTGAGGGAGAACAGCATAAATATTGGACTTCCTAGAGCTAGATGGCCAGAGCCTTAAATAGCACACAAGAGGGTTGACCGATTTTATATTACTGTCTTTAATTTAATTGTATATGGGAAACTCATCCTCTGTAACCATTAAGGTTTGCTACAAATACAATTGGAGATTTCCCTCTTGATGGAAAAGGAGGATGATATAATTTGACCTTTGGTGTCCCTTTTTTATCTGACCCGTGAGTTTCAGCCTCCTTCACTAGCAAGCCAAACACTGAAATCTTAATTAGTTAAGGCTTTACTGTCTTGGACGGATGTATTTCTACGTGATTTTCCTTCCAGGTGTTGTGAACTCTCTGTTGCCAGCCTGTTAATTTCGTGGTTGTGAAAACTGTACCCCTGTTCTGCTCTGGCTTTTGCTTAGGGAGGGATGGAGAAAAGAGAGCAGGGATCAGGAGGAGAAGGAAAGCAGTGTATAAGTAGACTAGATTTGTAGCCTTACAAGAAACAGACTGGAAAAGAACTTGGAAGGAAGCAAGATTTATAAGTTTCCTTAGAATGTTGGTTTGATATTCAGCAATGCATAAAGCCCTTGAGGATGAGAGATTTTAGCATGTTATTAATAGATTTCAGGCTCTTGTTAATATTTAATCTAGCGTAGAAAGGGGCATACAGAAGATCAAAGCAGTGATGAGGCATGCCTGTTGAAGAGGCTTAAGTTAGATTTTTGTTTTCAGAAAGGAATTACTATTTTAATATGTTCATGTTGTGCAAATTGAAGATACGGAAGTTAAAGAGAATTAATTCAGAAATCTTCTAAAATCATGACCTAACAGTTATAAAAGCAGCGGATCAGCTCCATCTTGCTCAGATTACAGAAAATGTTTGAGGGATGATTTTATTTTTCTTTTTTTCCCTAGTGTTAGAATGAGTTTCTTGAGCACTCCCTAAATTGTTTTAAGATGCATTTCAGTTTTGATGTGAGGGAAGCAAGGGTACAGTACTGGGAAATGAAACAGTAACATTATACCTGCTAGCTTTGTGTCTGATTTATTTTATACTGGTCCAGACACCTGTCTCATAAATTGCTACAGTTCTTTGTATTTCCCTGGAAGACAGTAGCCAGCATCACTGGAGCACCCTGTTTGTAAGCTACTAACTGAAGTACAACCAGATTGTGTATTACCACTCTTCAGCTACAATTCACCAAAATATATATTTCTTTCACTTATTTGAAGATTTACACAGTTCTCCCTTTTAGCATTTCCGAAAATCCTTTTAAAATCCATCATTGTCATTTACAATGATCACTCATCATCTTTGTTAAATGCACAGTTTAATGCTACTCTGGCAACACAAACCAGTACAAATGAGGAGAAAAGGATCTTACTGCATTTTTTATTTTTTAAATAATCATAGAATCATAGAATTGTCAGGGTTGGAAGGGACCTTAAAGATCATCTAGTTCCAAGTCCCCCGCCAGAGGCAGGGACATCCCCCACTAGATAATACTCAAGTATATTTAATTGTCTTATCTATAGGAAGAGTGAACTGGGGAATGACTACTTAATGTCTTCTCTGGAAGAAGGCTGAAGCTACCAGTAGGTTCAAAGATGTATCAGAGGAGGTTTTGTATATGTACAGAGTTCTGAGGCTAACCTACAGCAGGAGGCTGTGGATTCTAAAAATTTACAGTGGTTTAAGTGACCTAAAGAAATTTTTAAGTCAAAATCCCAACCCGACAAACAAAAAGATATCCTTTCCATGATTTAATATTAAATGCCCACACATGTTGCAAAGGCAGTTCCCAAGCTGTAAATGGCTCTGTCCTGGAAGGGTATTCTTGGAAAGTACCACTAGATGCTTTCGTGGCTTTCACAGAGAATACTGGCCGCTATATGTAGATGTGTCTGAACCAGACAGGCCTTTAGTTTCACTCAGTGTGGTCAGTCCTGAGGTCTTAATTTCTCTGTAAATTAACCTCACTGCAACTGTTGGCGCAATTGGTAAGAAAAAGACAGTTTAAAACATGACATACTGTATGTTGTAAGTATGTGTTAAAGAACAGATATCTCATATAAGTAAAAGCCTGGGTGATTTTTTTTTTATCCTTTTTAATACATAGTTTTAGTATATGTGTTATATAGTGAGAAATTGTGCTTGAGTCTAGTATGATTGTAATAAAAATTTTGGTTTTGATGTTTTTAGGAGCTCTCTGCCAGACTGCTGTCTATTCATAGCGATCAAGATCGAATAGTGGTGACATTTAAAACTTTTGAAGAAATATGGAAGTTTCTAACCTACCACTCACTGGGTAAAGCTGTTTCACCATAAAACAGTTCAATATGCTTTTATTTATTTACTTATTTATTATTCCTCTGCACACAATTTCTGATTGACTGGGAACTTGTTGAACAGGACTTTGAGATTCTTTAACTCCTAACAACAGTAAGTAATGTTCCTGAACTGAATACTAGTGACAGGGCTGGAGAGACCCTCCAACCTCCAGGAGAACTTGCCTTTGTCCCAGAGCAAACAGCTATAGTTCCTGGCAGATGTCTCCTCTAAGCGTGGTACTCCAGAATCAGATCATATCTTCTTTCTAAGCAGTCTATTTCAATGCAGGTGTTCTTGTCCTAAATTTGCTGCAACTTACATGCATTTTCTGTTCACTGTAGACATGACAAGGCTATTCCTCTTTCTTTGCACCACACTAATACTTACTTTGAGAATTCTAACCCACACCTCCACTCAGTGTTGTTTTTCACTAGGAATATCAGCCCTGGTTCCTACAATCCTTCTTCTCAGAGTATTTTCTAGACCTCTGATCATTCTTCCCACTGGACTCTTCTAGTTCCACATCTTTCCCAAACAGCAGTGAGCAAACTGGACAGAGTTGGTGAAGCTTCAGAGGAAATATCAAGTAAAACAAAGATTGGTTCATATGCTTTGCATGCTTCAGTTTTGTTTATAAATCTGAGCATGCCTTTTGTAACAATATGACACAATTAATTCGATTTCCATTTTTAATATCCTATAACTTCAGGTCTTTTCTGAAGAATAGCGTTCGAATTGAGTCTTTGCATCCATTTTGTTCACTTCATTCTTTTTCTTCTGTGTATGGAGGACTTGGGTGCATTATTATTGAATTGGTCTGATGGAAAAAGACAAATTTAAACCAATGAATGTTATTTTTAACTCCACTTTTGCTATTTACTTGCTATTTTTGTATTTTAAAATGCTTCTCAGAGAACTAGAAAAAATATTGTTTCAATTCAAGAGGAAGCAAAGGAGATGAAGTTTGTTTTCTTAGGCAAGGCTGTGGCTAACAGACAATTGATTCAGCACCTTCTAAATTGCGGAATGGCAGCTTAATGACTGATCTGTCTACTTTTCCTCTTCATCATAATTTTTTGCAAAAGGATTTTCTAGTGTGTTAATGTTGGCCCTTTAAGTAACAATCTGTTATCTATAACTTGATGATTATGATACAGCAATCCAGACCTCTCTATAACGATCATACAGCTTTCAAAGCCCAAAGAACTAATGTAAGGAGTCCCTGTTTCCAAGATCAAGCACTACCTTCTTCTGATTGACATGACTCTTGCATGCAGCATCATCTCTGTTCCAAAGAAATTCCAGGAATCTGATGCCCAGGTGCAATATCTGCATAAATCGGCACAGCTGGATCAGGCAACAGAAATTCCTAGAGATTATTTTTTGAGGTTATTTCCAAGCATACGGTATGAAGTGGTGCTAAGGACTTGTTTCTCAAAACTTACTAGCAGTTACCTCTTTCAGACTCAGAACCTTTCCAATGTAGTTAAACTATGGGAAACCTTCATAAGGTGAAGATGTAGTCTGCTTTTTCAGCAGAATTAGGCACAGACAAGTTGTGCAGCTTTTATGTGTGGTTTCTGAGAGCTAAGTATTAAAAGTAGCTCTAACACGTGACTTAATTGATGTAGTTTTGCCAATACTATGTAGTAAAATTAATTATACACTGTGGGTTAAGCGATAATGAAGTTATCTGAATGCCTGCCCCAGTCTCTGGCTTTCTGAAACCTTGTGTTCCTGTGTAGTACTCTAAAACTGTAAAGAAAACAAATTGGATTTTTTTTTTTTCCTAGGTTTTATAAATCATTGCATGGAGAATTTATTTCTAGATCAATCTTTCTGGCTCGGCTCTCAAGAGGAGGAAGAAACAGGTATTGAAGTCTGTATAAATGAAAAATCGTTAAATTTGATGTACAGAAGCCTGCTGGTACAAGAAGGTAAGGAAGACAGTACATGCTAAGGGTAAATTTAGAGAAGCACCTTTTTTTTTTTTTTTAATCCCCATATCAATATTAAGACCTATTCAAATACTTAATGAAGTTGAAATTTAAATCTATTTACTCCAAATGCACCAGAAAGAGCAGAGAAAGGATGAAACAGATTGGATTCAGTAGGATCATAGAGAGGATTACAGAAATTAGTGTGCAATTGGTCCATAAATGGATACCAAAAGTATTAGGGAGGGATGCACATTCCAGCTTGCTTAATATTATTGCAGATCCTGCAGATTTACAGAAGAGGGATTATAGATAGTTTCCAGGCTCACGTGCTTCTCCTAAATAGCATCACCTGCTGCCACCATGAGAGGCAGAATGATGGGCTAGATGGATCATTGATTACTCCAATAGGAACATGCAAAATGTTGCAGCTGAAGAAGGTTCTACACTTCCTTGCACACCTCAGCTCTGCTTTTTTTTTTTTTCACTGAAAGAGAAACTAGACAGAAAAGTCTGAACATCATAGAATCATAGAATATCTGACAATCAGAAGGAAAATTCTTGTGAAATCTCAGATTTTCAATTTTTAATTGAATATTACTGATGCTCTTGAAGCCAGTTTTAAAGTTTGCATGACATGAAGAAATTACATAAAATGACATCTACTCCACTGCTTTCTTTTTAGGGGCATTTTTTGTTTTATGTCCTGACAATCTGATAAGAAAGGTAATTGCTACAGACAAAGAAATAAACACTTATTTTGAGACTGGGGCTTTTACTGAAGATGTAACAGGTGGATATGTGGATGGTGACATGACCGTGCTGCCTAATGCTCCTCCAGAGCCACTGATCCCTTTTCATCAGTAGGTACCTGACTCTAGCTACTTATTTCATATCCATCTGTTTCATATGTACACACATCTGCTCAGCCACAGGGGACTCTAAATGGTAGCTTGTTGTGGAACATCCATCTTTCATTAACACTGAGAAAAGATGTTCTATTCCCTTCCATACTACACAAGTGAAATTAATCCACGTGCCTGCAGAGCAGCATTTGAAGATGGTTTGCTGTATTGAGTTAAATACTGCTTTTTCCTGAGTCTGAAATAAAAACTATTAATATTTCTAGAAAAGCATAAAGTGAGAATTTTAATTTTTTTCAGGGTGGAAATATGGATAGTAACAAGTGGGATGCTTGGAAATGTGAATAATAGGTTAGTAGTGGTTTTACTCAACGCTATTGACAGGAGCTATCCACCTCCTTAATGCAATTTGTTTCAAGTTCATAGCCAGGCTCATAATTGCTATAAAACCAAAAATCACATCAGTGGGATTATCAGTGAATTTGCTTCAGGAATCGCCAGAAAAATCATTCATTCTTGGTGCTCTTATTAGTTAAAAAGCTGGAATTTATCTATCGACCTTGAGTGGAGAGAAATAGCACAACTTTCTCAGTTAGTTTTGTTTGACTGAAGTAACACTACTACTAATGTTACTGGAAACATAGCTGTGTCTGAAACAACAGGTAGTTGTGGGAGGGGTGCATCTGTTTTCAAGTGGATTTAAAACATTACTGTTATTGTCACAACATTTAGTGAGGTATTTTATGCACTAACTTCAATTTCTTTTTCTACTTTCAGGTGGTTTCTTAAAGGGTATTCTAATCCTGTTGATTTCACGTACAAAGCTGAATCTAAATCCATCATGAGAGTCGGTGAGAAATTCCATTCAAACATCAGCATCAAAACCCCCCACAAACTTATTCTATGCTTATATTAGGACAGACACTAAAGAGTTCAATATTTTTTTCCATTGTATTAAGATGGGAAAACAGCCTTCAAAGTTATGTTGCAGTAAAATTAGTAAAGGCATAAATCTCTGCCTAAATTGAGTTAAATTCTAAAGGCTTATCTCTCCCCTTTTTCCTTCTAAATACTGTATTGCGTAGATGCACAAAGTAGTAAAGAGTAATTCAGTTGATGACAAACTTCAAAATAAGAAAATCCGCCGGTGTAATTATTGTGGACCTTTCACACATGGATTGCTTTATCTAATACTGCCAGAGAAATGAAATTTATACAGATGGTCTGAGATTAAAGAGTAAATATGGCTTATTTTCTACCATTTGCATCAGGGTTAATACTGTATTGACTAGTATATGACTGCATATTTATCCAATAGGGATTTTACTAGTTGTTTCTTATGTTTTTATACTGGGTCAAGTTCAGATCCCTTTGTAAGAGACAAAGTAGAGCTTTAAATATTCCTTTTTGTTGCTTCATGATGGAACACACTACAATTTAAAAAACATTTTAGATTTTGCTTTCCAGTGGCTGGGAAATAAGGATTTTTATGCTGTTATTTAAAATTCTAATTGTTCAAACCAATTAAGTTCGGATGCTTTAAATCTTGCCACACAGGATGCGCAGCTCACGAGTTCCAGAAATGTCTTTTGCTAAAGATGTTGTCGGGCTGAGCTGCTATTCTATGAAGTGTAAGTGCATTGTTAAATTACTTTATCTGCAAATCTGTTTTATCTCCTTATTACACAGCAATGGGGTCCTGTCTAGCTGTGATGAATTATGAAAGTACTGTGTCAGAAGAGATGAGTTTCCAGGAAGGTGACAAAATTGAGATCCTTGGCTACTTCATTGAATGCATGGAATGGTTTCTCGGAAGACATATGTTTACTGGCCAAATAGGTTTTGTAAGGACAAGTCATGTTAAACTGGACTTACCTAGAAATGAGTAAGTGATATGTATTTAACTCATGAACAAAAAGTGATCGTCTCTTGAGCTTTAAAATATGCAACATTGAACTCAGGTTTGGTGGGGGGGGGGGGGGGGTTGGTGGGTTTGTGTTTGGGTTTTTTTTTGTTTTTTATAAAGTTTGAATTGTCATAGTGTGTATCAGTCAAAACAAATGCAAAGAAATTGGAATATGAAGTCTGCTTAAATATTGGAAAATATCACCCTGTAGCCGAGTTTCTTACCGGGGAAAGGGAGTTGCTGTAGTTGTTATCTGCTTTAGTCTATTCTTTGGAACACAAGATCCAAAAAAACTTTACTCTTGCAGATGATTCAATTTTTGCTGATCTCAAGATCTATGTTAAAGCATCCACATTCTGGCTTTGCTGGTACCCTCAATTACAGGCCTTTAATTGCTTCAAAAGGGTTCTTCTTACAAGTAATTGCTCATAATGCAGAGAGAAACCTGTAAAAAGTGTGTGTTTCAGCGTGCTTTGGCACCATGTAAATAGGCTGTTCCTACCAATATGACTGGACTGTTTGCATGCTGAAACAATGAGCTCTTAAATGTTTGCAGTCCAATTGAGGTGTAACTTTAAGATTATTAATTTCTAATCAATACCATAAAGTTCTTGAAAATTTGTGCTTTTAATAAATTCTCTCATAAAATGCTATACCATGGCACGGACATAAAACTTGCTCTGACGTGTCATAAAGTGTTAGCTGCAAGCAGAGCTACTACCAGTTTGTATGCATCTTTACAAGAAATGACTCCTACCGATTTTGAACACAGCAGAATCTATAATGTAAAGACTGTACTGCTTTCTCTAATGAGCTCTGATTTGGCTGATGCAGTGAGTTCCTCAGCCAAATCTGCTTTTAGGCACCTTCAGTTGTTCTTTTCTTTGGTAGACCAGGAGACCTGGATTTTCTTCAAGTAGAAGAGCTATCTTTTTTTTTGAAAGAACGAAATTTGGAAGAAGTGATACATCTGTTGGAACAAACCTCCACCACAGATGTTTGCTCTGTGTACAGAATAGGTAAGTATATAGTTTAATCCTTTTTACAGCACAAGAGACGTGCAGTTCCTATATCCCTGTTATAATTGATTTTTGTTAACTTAAAAAAAAAATCAGTGGGGTTCCAGCCTTCACACCTACTTTCAAATATCTTGGTATTCAATTTGATCATAGGTATGGCATGTAAATATCCTTTATATCATCTTTGCTACATTCCTGCTGATGCTTTTCCCAGCAGAGCATTTACAAATCTTTTGTCCTTTTCTTCTTGAGTGAATTAAACAGCAAGGTTTTAAAAACTGTTATTGAGCTGAACAGATCTTCAAGATTTCAAATGTCAGTGCTGAATTACAAAAGGCTGCATGTTCACCCAGATACTGCTGGCTTTTCATTCATCTTAGGAAAGGCGGCATAATAACTATTGACAGCTAATGCAAACATATACACCTCCTTGTGTTTGATTTAACTTTCAAAGTTATAGAAAAATAGCAAAATCTATTCATGCAAAGAAAAAAACCCCACTTTCAGCTACATTATCTCTGATACACCTGTTATTTCTCTAAGTGCTCCTGCTTTACATAAACCAATTGGATAATTGGGGTTTCACCTCCAGAGTTAGCGTAAAGTAGTGTAATGTAATTGTCTTGCTGAACTGAACAGGTGCAGCAGCTTCTTATCCCACCACAGAGTTTTATATTCATTGGTGCTGTACTAAGAGACAGGTTTACAGGTGCCAATTTGAAAGAAGCAGGTGTGTAAGTTTGACTCAGGTGCATTAGTTTAATTCTGCAAATCAGCATGTGTGTGAGCAATAACTGGGGCATGTCAGACCTGAGCTGTAAAATGCAACTCATGTCAACATGCAAAATGACTGACTTTTGCCTTCCTCACTCAAATTAAAAGGCTGGGAACAAAAATTCAAATCTCTCTTAGGTACTAAAACAATCTCATGGGCAGCATGACAACTGAAGTACCTCGAGAAATATCTTCAGCACAAAATAGTAATTTTTAAATGTTCTACAAGTGTGCTATGTGAAACATATAAAACTAGATCTATAACAGTAATGTCTGCAAAATTTGAAGATTTTTTAAAAATAGATATAGGGATTTTTTTTATCTGTATGCTCTTGGAATGGACACAGAAGTCTGATACTTAGCCACACAAACCACCCTAAGTAATTACTCCCTGCCTCTGCCTTGAGTGTGACACTAAAACTTCAGTAATATTAAGGGCTTTTTTTTACCTCATCAGAAAGAGTTGTCTTTAATTCTTACTCCCCATCTTACTGAGCAGTGGTAGGTACATGATAACTGTGTAGAAAGCGGTGAATTCTACCAGCAGGAGGGTTAGTCCCTAGTATCTGTTAACTTTGAGGTCAGGCTTAGAAATTGCCTCTCTTCTAATTTCCAGGTCGTAAACAATTATTTTGACATAAAGAATTCCCAACTAAAAAATAGCCTTTTCTCTAGGATATTTAAAATTGGAAAAGAACTAAGATACAATAACTAACATGGCCTTTTTCTTTCTTACAGACCAATTAGAAGAACTAGAACTTCAGAAAGTTCATGAGTGTGGTAATACTTCATATTCATACAATTTGCACATAAATAATTTTTTTGTATCTTTGCCATTTTTTTTTTCCTAATATCTCTTCACATTCTAAATTTCCTCTTGTTTACTTTCCTAGGTTTTGCTGTATCCCCTTCTCACTAGGTTTTGCTGTAAGACATTGCAGATTTTCACTGATATCAGATATCTTTCTTGGATCTTATTATTCAATTGTAAACTGTATGACTTATTTTTACTGCTGTGACACACACATGCACACATCCCCACCATGCCCCCACATTGTTTAACAGGGCAAAATACTGTTTATGGGGCACCTGGCAAGTGCTGAGTTTGAATTCCAGCAGATTTTTCCATCTGCTAGAAAATTTCACTCCATAAATATATTTCCCAAAGGAGATATTTTGATGATGATGCAGAATCACTTTCCTTTGGCATTCAGTTGCTAAGCTATCACTATCATTACTTGTATTGTACTACATTTTTCTAAATAGCAATTTTTATATTTATGATTCTGCTGAACTGTTTCAGAAATGAGATTCTAAGGAAACTGAGCTGCAAATCTGCAACTTCAATGAGCAGCTGTAAGCTTTACACTGATTATGAGTGCAAACTACATCTCTAGCCCCTGCTCTATTACCTTGTCTGGATAACAGTGGGAGGACTAAAGAGATGATGGCATGCTGTCTTTTCTTATATTTCTAAGACACTCAACAATGTCAGTACTATGAGAATTTAGATCAATGACCATATCAATGAAATACCACCACAAACTAGGTGATTCTGAGAAAGTTAATCTGTGCCAGCAGAGAATACAGGTTGGTATTTGATTAAAAGAAGAAATCTTATTACATATTACATATTACGCTGACCACATAGAAGTAACCTGGACAGGAGAACAGGACCTTTGCAGGCACCCTCAAAGCACCCACATGAAACTTCAACAACTCAAATAGTTCAGTCTTGCGCACCCTCCCTGGCTAACCTGCCTTGGTTTTCTATCGGGACATAGATGGTGCCCTTACTCAACTCACAGGTGTCCTCAAATTCACAGTTCCATTAGACCTTAAGTCCACCCATCCCCTGACCTTGGGCCCTTTATTCAGCCTCTAGTTCAGATCTTGCGTCTTTCTAGATTCTGGTCCTCCTCTTCTTACCAGCTAATCTGAATTGTAAACCATTGGCATATCTCTCTTGCTTATCTACACAGAAAATGGAGAATATGACTGCATACTTTTTTGAGTATACACTCAGACACAAAACAGTTTGAATTAATGTTGGACTTCCGTTGGATTAGTGATGGATCAGGCACAAGGCCTGGATAGACAAGTGTACCAATCAGCAGCTTGCTAACATGTGGCAAGTCCCGTTTATCTCCATTCCTCTAATCTCCTGTGCTTGTTCCTCCCTGATTCTTCTCGATATCTCTCTTTTCCCACCTTTGGCTTGTCTCCTAGACACACTGTTAAAAACTGCGGTATGTTTACATAATATTTTCTTAACAGCATCTTCTACTGATAAATGTCACTGTTGATCTATCAAAGATCTTTGTGTGCATGCCCACATGAAGTTGTGATCTGTAATTTATTTTTGAATTTCAGAAATTCCATCTTCACATTCTAGCACAGGATCCACTTGCAAGAAAGGCAAGACAGAAGAACTCCTGAAGAACTTGAAGAACTTGGAGGCCACCCAGGCAGAAGAGCCAGCTACTGAAAGAAGGGATTCTACTAACTCTCCAAATAAAGAAATCCTTCCTCCACCTGAAGAACCTTGCCTCCACATACACCAAGATGATGTTCAGGCATCTGACGTCTTTGAGTCATTGTTACTCTTCTTAAATAGGAAAGAGTATGACAGAAACTTCAAAAAGCTGTATGATTTCTCCTATCCATTTATCAATAACATGTTTTTTGGGTTTTCAGAAGAAGAACTAGTTAGCTTTTTCAGATTGGCGAGGGAAGCAGCAAAGAAATCAGGTATGTCCTGGGCACTGGCAAGACTATGCTTTCTCTTAGGCAGACTCAGTGTTAAAAAGCTGAAGTTTTCCCAAGCTCGGGTGTATTTTGAGGAGGCGTTGGGAGCAGTAGCTGGAGGGTTTAGTGATTTGTACTTTGTAATTGCTCTTTATACAAACCTAACAGTCATCTACTTGACACAGAAGAACAAAGAAAAATGTGCTCATGTTTTTGACAAGGCTACATCTCTTCTCATGGGAATTCCCAACTACATTTGCAGTGCTGACCTGGAGTCAGATATCCTAAAGTATGCTCTGAAGAGGACAATTTTAAGCCAGAACAAACATGCAGAGGCAAGGGCATGCTTTCTACTGGCAAAACACTACAGTGCACGCAAGCAGCATGAAGAGGCACTACCATTCTTGGAAAGGTTTCAGTTGTTGCTTAATGACTT
This sequence comes from Trogon surrucura, assembly GCA_020746105.1. Taxonomy (NCBI): domain Eukaryota; kingdom Metazoa; phylum Chordata; class Aves; order Trogoniformes; family Trogonidae; genus Trogon; species Trogon surrucura. The sequence continues at coordinate 70,246,009 of CM036620.1, forward strand.
GGGTTTACAAAACAACTTATCAAAAAACTGTTGTTTCAAACTAGCAGAGTCCTACAATGAGAAGTGCTTGCCACACATTGTACTAAGTTGCATAAAGGTCACCTCTCTCCAGAATTCAAATACTTTAACAGATTCCTTGAAAAGTGTTGATTTAGTCATCAGAAATGCTTCAAAGATTTATGGCCTGAGAAAACTCAGGCAAATACTCCCATCCCAGGCTGCACCTTACCTCATACAAGCACTTTCCTCTGTGTTCACTAAGGAGCAGCAAGGGCTATGCAGCACTATCTATCGTAGCTTAGCAAAGCTGTACAGCCACCACAAACGGTATGGAAGAGCCATTGTTTACATGATGAAAGCGCTGGACTCGGATATTACTGCTAAGCCAGCAGAAACTGTTAACTATTTGGTTTCACTTGCTTGGTTATACATTCTTTATAGGCAATATGATGTGGCTTCAGCCATTTTAAATGCGGTTCTAGACTCTTCATGGAGCAATCCTCAACAACTAGGCATTGCTTATAATATGCTTGCTATTGCTTTGAAGAGAACAAACAACACAAAAGAAGCTGCCAAGAGCTACTATAAAGCACTGCGTCTTTCAGAAGAGACTGATATGACCCATAACCAAGCTATAGCCCTGGCTAATTTTGGGGCACTCTGCCTGCACGCAGCAGCCAGCAAGCTGGCAGAACATTATTATATCAGGGCCGTGAAGCTGTTCTCCAAACTTCCAAGTGTGGACTGTGGACAAGACTTTATCCAAGTCCTCCTTCAGTTGGGGTGTTACTATGTTGGTGGAACTCAAAGAGAAAAAGGAAGGTTTTATTATGAATGGGCTTTTTTAGTTGCAATGGAGACAAGTCATCTGGAAAGTAAGTATATATATTTATTTTTCCCCTCAAAGTTACAAAATGTACCTAGTTTGGCAGTGTTTGTTATATAGGTATGTTATACTTGTTGCTTAAACAGTATTTTATGTCCAGTTACGTGACAGCTATCAAAGTGACTGAGATCTTTGCTCTTTCCCATAATAGTGGAGAAGTAAATACATGTTGTCCTGCTCTTCTGCTGGTACTTAGGTTTGACAGAAATCATGGAGAAAGTGAAATGTTAAGAAAAAAACTAAATGACTTAATTGGTAACAAGTCTAGAGATTTTTATATTCAGTAGTATTTACAATAGTTCTGGTAGCATTGGTAGTACAGACAACAGACTTGTCTTTCAAGGTATGAAAGCAATTGATAACCTGGATTACTTTTGCATAAAATAACTGTGTTTAGAAGACCAGTGCTTTATTTATTCTTGTTACCGTGATTAAGGCTGCTTATACATGAATTTGTCCAGTTGATTATTTTATGTGGGGGATCGAGTTTGAAGTAACCTCTAGCTTTTGTTAACTTTGGAGGTGAAGAAAGTGGCAGTGGAACCTTCTTGTTATGACTTTTAGATTGTTATTCATTGACTATGCTATGATTTGTGAAACAGTAAGAATGAATTACTTTAAAACTAATTTAATTTTAATTTTAAAATAGAGATTTGTTTTAGTATTTCAAATCTATTCTCCCAGGTCAGCTACAAGCAATTAAACTGCTGTGTCAGTTCTACAGTACAGTTGTTCCCAATGAGGCTCAGTGTGTCATCTACAATGAATATCAACTATCTTTAGCTAGAAAGATGTCCAACAAGGTTCTGGAGGGACAAATTTTGGAAACCATTAGTCAGCTCTATTTGTCTTTAAGAACAGAAAGGTAAGACATGCTGAATGACTTTGCTTTCATTCTGGTTTTAACTTTTCTGTCATACTAAAGGATCTCAATTTTTGCAACAGCTGAATGTGACTGATTTTTTTTTTTTTTTTTCTCTCTGATTTGCCAATACACTTTATCAGAATTGAAAGGTTCAGACTTCTCTTGGGTATTTTTAGGTAACTGTCATCTCTCAAGGGAGACAAGATGTACAGGACAGATTAGCACCACTTCAAGAGGAATTTATTTTTAAAATCTGTGTAAATATGTTTAAAAAGTATTATATATTATGAAACTATAGATGACTGCTATAGCTCTAGGATTATTGCTGGCAGGTGACTTTTTTGCCCTGATAGATTTTTTTACCATGACGATATTTCCATTAGAAACCAAATGACATGATCCAAATAGGTAAGATATCAAATTGTCTCTAAGTGTTTCTCTTTGAGGAGATGCTTTTTTTTTTTTTCCAAAACTTATATAAGCACAAAGCCTATGTGCAACACTGCATACTGTTAATCTCCAGCAATTTCTATACTGCTCTTATTTTCAGAATATGGATTTTTTTGCTTTGTTTTATTAAAAAAAAGCAGACTGCACAGGTCAATTTATAGTAACTAGCAGATGCTGGTGAAACTTGCAGGTTTCCCTAGACAATTTTGAAAGTACTTTTTTAAGGCAGCCTTGTCTCATTTCTTTCTTACTGTATCTCACTTCAAGGAGTCATTTTAGATTCAGGTCTTTTCAAGCACGCCTCAGTAAGGATGGAAAAAAAAGATCCTCAGTTGTGAAAGGAGTGTAGATGCCTATTTTAGCTTTAAGTGGCTGCAGTCCAAGCATCTCACTTTCCTAGTATGTCACCTAATCTATTTTGCTTTGTTCACCACTATTTAATGATAGAGTTGATGAACATCCTTTGGAGAGGCTGAAGACAAAGGAGTTGTTTGAGATTTCAAACTACCTGGAATTTGCAGAAGGATTTCACTATCTGGAGAAGCTGCTCCTTTGTGTGCATGCAGTACATTGAATTTATGTATCCTAGGAGCCTGGCTCCCAGATGTAGGCTGTGTAACCTTAGCAGTCCACCAGATAATAGCATGTACTCAATATGGTATTAGACCGTAGTAACAGTATTTTTTGAGCTGGCAACCCTGAGTAAAAAGGATGTGTCTATAACGAAGTAACAAAAACAGTGATGTCCTTCAAGTCAGCACCTCCATTGTAAATTACTGCGGCCACGCCAGTGGACACAGCCTGACCCATTCCAGCTGCTGTGCTGAGTTATAGATCGGTATATGCTTCTGTCTGGTATATGCTTCTGCTTCTTGTAAAAGTAAAAACTCTGAAGAAGGGATGGAAGCAGCCTTCAGTAAGTGGGCTGAGTTGGATCACTTCAACTATTTTGCCTTTCCTCATGTTAGCAGTTTGTTAGCAAAGACAAGACTGGCTTGTTCAGTGGATCTTTACTTCCTCTCATGAGTATAAAAGGAGTAACAGGTCTATTCAATTTCTGTAAGAGTCAGAAAGCAGTAAAACCACTTTTTTTTTCCCCTCAGAGAAGATACCTTGTTGAGACAGAACTGAAAACTTGATAGTGTGAAATGTGAGAGAGTGTATCACTTTTATATTTGTTTCAGATCTCTAGAGGTCTAAGTAGGCTCTTCTAAAGATGCACTGTATAAAGATTGAGCTACTGCAGTTGTTATGTTTGTGTCTTGTGCTTGAAGAAAAATGCATGGGGTGAAGGTGATGGGAGTTTAACTCAATACAGGATTTATTAAGTCTGTAGTTTCTATGTCTGGTATAAAGCTCAATCAATCTGACAGGTTTTTCCAATGAAGAATATGATTATTCTTGTGAGATCAGTGTTCTTACAACAAAATTGCACTGGCCAATGATCTGATAATTTTGTGCTTCTAGAATTGGTCATGTTGTGTCCTGTTCTCTCTCTGCTTCAAGTTTTTCTACATTTGCTGAAATGTTTACAGATGCAATTCCTTTCTGAGGTTTCTAGGAAAAATCTGTAAATGATAGAAAAGCTAAAGATGAGGAAAGATTTTTCCACCTGTCACTAGACTGAGGTAGGGGAAGGATACATGTAAACTAAACTATTCTAAAATAATGTAATGTGATAACAGGGAACATAGATTGAACAAAGAAGGACGAGGGAAAAGAACAAGTTTTGCTAGGTAATGTAGTTGAGAAATTATAATTGTGTATTGAATAGGGGAAACAGATTGTCATTTACATTAACCTAAAGCTTTTCTCACTATCAAGAAAACTGTCTGCAGTTCTGAAGAACCCCTCAGTGACTGGCAGTTTTCCACATTTCAGGGCTTACAGGTCAGCTCTGGAATATACCAAAAGAAGTCTTGGAATATTTATAGATCTCCAGAAAAAAGAGAAGGAGGCATACGCTTGGCTACAGGCAGGAAAGATATATTATGTTCTCAGGCAGAATGAGCTTGTGGATCTGTATATTCAGGTATGTTATCAACACTTACAGGCATGCACATGTTGTCAACATGGTGCAGGTGGCATGGCAAGAGAGTAATTCAATATAACGATCCCAGAGATTTTGCTAATGGATGTTCTGCACATATAGTAACACCATTTATGTAATGCTTAACAGCTGAAAAGCTCAGCATTTCCTGTTGGTGCTCTATTTTAATCTGTTGCTTGACTCTGGAAAGATTTTGGGGAGTGACTTTAGTGCTTCTCTGTTGTAAATTCTATGTAAATTCTTCATTATTGTCTACCAGCACAACAGCAATCAAACAATGTATACGTGCTACATGCTAATCATCATCTTAGCTTGCTGGCTTGTGGGCCAGATCCCCAGGAAAACAAAGAGTAGCTTCTTGAAGAAGCATTTCCAAAGCATCTAGAGCTGTGGCATGAAGCCAGCTGGTGCTGCTGCTGTCTTTATGCATTTTAGCTGATAGCCTCCCAAGTCAGTCACCTGGTGACACAAAGCCAAATCAGCATGCAGGACAATTTTCTCCATCTGCTTTATTTCCTCCAAGAGGAGGAGTGGGCCAGAGATATGCATGTGTATTCCATACTGTGCATGTATGGAACCTGGTATTTAGACCAGAGAGTCAGTGCCGGACCACGAGGAAAGTCTCAGAGCAGGAATCAGCACACTAAAAGGTTGGCCACTGTGTCAGTAGTTTGTGCAAGTCATCACGTCTCAACTTGCACGTAAAACATAACTTCAACAATGTGATGCAATAGAGTCCTTGGGTGCCTGAAGTCAAAAGAGCTGGAAAAAGATAATTGCCTTTGTACTTAAGTAGTGTCATGGGTTCTTATGTTCCTTCTTCAGCAGCTGCCACTGGCCTGCTCAAAAACAGGGTACCAAAAAAGACAGAGTATGGTCTCATAAAACATAACCTTTCCTATCTAATAACGAAAAGAGAGGCCTTAACAATATCTTTTACTCAATTGCTAATATTTATGACTTTTTTTTTTTCAAAGAAGCAACCAAGATTTATTTTCTTTCTTTCCCCATTCCTTGTTTTCTTTTCAGGTTGCTCAGGACACCGCTCTTTACACAGGAGATCCAAATTTAGGAATGGAATTGTTTGAAGCTGCTGGAGACATATTTTTCAATGGTACTTGGGAAAAGGAGAAAGCAGTGACTTTCTACAAGGTTTGTGCAGTTTTTCTACTGCATCTAGAGTTACATACCCTCCCATCATAGCAGGTGTTCTGCAAATGCTGAACCAAAATCTAATCCTCTCAGCAAACAGTTTACAACCTATTGCAACTGAGTAGTTTTCATGGTGTTAATAGATATCACCTGTTTCAACTCCTCTTCTGGGTGTAAAATATGCTATAAGCAACGAGCGAAATAAAACCAGAAATTGCATGACATGACATGAATGGAAGCTTGTCAGCGCACGTCTTGGGGTTCAGTTGTACCTAAGCTGCTGTTATGTGTTTCAGGACAGGGCTCTTCCACTTGCTGTTCAGACTGGCAACAAAACCACTGAACTCAGATTGTGCAATAAACTGGTGGAATTGCTGATAAATCTGAAGGCTTATGAGGAAAGTCTGGAATATGCAAGAGCATCTCTCATGCTCAGTGTCACGTTAGGTAAGATCGATTTCAGTTATAGCTGAATATTACTGATATCTCTAAAATATGGCAGAACTCTAAAACTTTTCTTCCTTTGAATTCAGTCAGATTTCTTGCCAGGATTTCATAGCAATGCTATCATGGCTATTTTTGCCTCCATGCAAGAATGAACAATTTCATTGCTCCTTCTTGTAACTCCAAATTCCTGTGGAAAACCTTTGGTAGAGCACAGAATTAAACCTGGAATTCCAAGTTCAAACTGAGTGTGCTTCTAACAGTTAAGATGTAATGCTGATGAATAGTATTTTCCCAAGAGGTTTCTGAGTGTCATACATGTTTGGATTTGCTTATAGCCTTGCTCTAGTGAACTAACCTAGTATAAAGTAATCAAAAACAGTAGGGCTAGTTACAAAAATTACTATTCTTCAGGTCTGAGAGCTGTTCAACTGATTAAGAACCCTCTCACCCTTCCATACAAGCACAGAGAGGTAATTTTGATCAGTCTGAAAATCATCTTTGTCATAATCATTAATGTGAAGTATGTACTGGGAGGGGCAAGGTAATCATTAGCTTTCCTTCTTACGTTCTTTTCATAATAATCTATTTGTGTTCTTTACAAGTATGCACAGATTGTATATATCTATACATGAGAGAAGAATGTAGTTATTTCTTAAAATTCCAAACTGTCAAATCCTACAGTGGGAAATTCAGGAATTCTGTGGGATTTTTCTTAAAGGGCAGGTTTTGGCCATGTGCCTCTTGAGCAAAATCAGTTTTATTCAGTAAAGCTCAGCAAATGAAAAAAATATATTGCATAGATGTATTCTGATTTGAGATAATTTGACTACTTTGTCTCCTTGGTTTTATCCTGACTCACACATTATCTCATTAGGAAATCAGCTAAATGAACGAATAGCTTACCATCGGCTGGCTGCCATCCATCATCACTTGGGTCACTGTGAACTAGCTGAACACTTCTATTTAAAGGCCTTGTCCCTTTGTTCCTCTCCCCTGGAGTTTGAGGAGGAAACACTGTATTACGTCAAGGTGTACTTGATCTTAGGAGATATTATATTCTATGACCTTAAGGTAAGAAATACTAAAAAATGCTGCAGAAAATCGTTACATTGAGTAATGTTTCATAACATCAGGTTCTATCACAGTGTGGTTTCGTGCATTTAGAACGTAAATAATAAAGTCGGAAAACCTACTAAAGTTTAGAATCTGGATTATTCTCCCTCGATACCTAACAAAGGGAGCCTGGATGTCCTCCTACACCAGTTGTAGGACAGAGGGTGCTATGTTTGTGTCTCTCATTTCAGGATCCCTTTGATGCGGCAGGCTATTATCATTTGGCACTTGCTGCTGCCATGGACCTGGGTAATAAAAAAGCTCAACTGAAGATTTACACGAGACTTGCAATAATCTACCATAACTTCCTTGTGGATCGGGAAATGTCTCTATTTTTTTATCAAAAGGCAAGAACCTTTGCAACAGAGCTGAATGTGAGGAGAATAAATCTGGCTCCTGATCAGTGTTATAAGAGTTCATAAGCATCTTTGGAAAATGTAGCCTAACAACTACAGAAGTACCTAGAGAATGATTGCACTGGCTTTGTAGGAGGATGCAGAATGTATTCAATGTCTCATTATGCATGTACTGTAAGCTGGAGCTCAGCATCCCAGACAAAATTACCAGTTTATATGACAGTGAACTGCATTTCATTGTCTCCAAGATGTACAACTTATACTTACTGTTTAAGAATCAGCCTGTGAACTAAACCCAAAAGCCAACAGTCTTTTCTAACTGAATATTTCTTTGCTGTTTCTGCCCAGCTAAATCCCAGAAAATGATCAATGCATAGATGCAAAGTAAAATACAAAAACCAATAAAGTGTTATAGAGGAAAACCACTCCATACTCATTGCGTCTTTCTTTGCTGACCCAGCTCTTGTATGACCCAGCTTTATTATTTTTGTGATATCATGTGCATACATTTGCACACGTATGCTAGTTTGGATATTTGAGAATTGGTTTGATCCAGCTCCTCAGGCATTGCTCCTCATTTCCTGTCAAATTCATCTAATGCAGTACTTGCAGGTACTAGTTAAAATTTATCTTCTAATTCCTGAAAAAGCCTATGTACGTCTTGTAACAACTAACTGGTTTCCAGAACTGAACTCTCTAGTAATACTTACGTATTACTAGAGAGAGAGGATACTTATATATGGTCAAAATAGACTGACACTTAGGATACTCTCCAGGAGGGTGGGATGTGCATCTTCATCCTCAGTGAGTGCTGTAAGCTCTAGTATATATAACAGATAGTTGTGACTATCCTGATAATAGTAACCTGTCAATTACCTTGAAGAGATTTGACTACTTAAGTAGACAAGGTAATTCTCTGCAGTCCTCCACTTGGCTCAAATTTCCAGAAAGTGAAGTGGAGCTTCAGTGCTTTACCTTTAAGCTTAAACATTTTGTATTTTCTATTTCAGGAAGGCTCCTTGCACAGTAAGGATTTTGTTCGGGTTTTTTTCTTGCTCCTGTGTTTTTGGTTTCCCTGAGGATTATATAGCTAAAAATAATGAATGTGATAGTGCCCTGCTTGTAAACGTGCAGCACTATTAAATATATCTCAGCACTTTTCTTTAAGAAATTAAAAAAGCTTTATGTTGAATAGTGAATCAGACCTCTTGATTAGTACAAATGTGTGTACTGCTCAAAGCAATTCTAGACACAATTTTTTCAGAAATTCACAGTCAGACTAGAATTAAACACTAAAGTTGAAAGTTTTACTGTTTGAGTATCTTAGGAATTCACCTTGAAGACTCTGAGACTGGTGTCATATTATCCTACTAAGCATGGGAAATTAGAAATCCCTTATCCTTTTCCTTGTGTCCAGTAGTCTAGGGAAGTTCTTCTCCCCCCTGTTCTGCCCTGGTGAGACTACACCTGGAATACTGTGTCCAGTTTTGGGCTCCCCAATTCAAGAGAGACAGGGACTTGCTGGAAAGAGTCCAACAGAGAGCTATGAGGATATTGAAGGGACTTGAACATCTCTCTGAAGAGAGACGGAGAGAACTGGGGCTGTTCAGCCTTGAAAGGAGACGGCTGAGAGGGGATCTTACTAACGTATATAAATATCTGAGGGGTGGGTATCAAGAGGAAGGAAGGAAACAATCTCTTCTCAGTGGTGCCCACTAATAGAACAAGAAATAATGGATTTAAGTTAGAACATAGGAAGTTCCACCTCAACATGAGGAGAAACCTGCTTACTGTGAGGGTGATGGAGCACTGGCACAGGCTGCCCTGAGAGTTTGTGGAGTCTCCTTCTCTGGAGACTTTCAAAACCCACCTGGACGCGTTCCTGTGTGGCTGCCCTAGGGGATCCTGCTCTGGCAGGGGGGTTGGACTAGATGATCTCTAGAGGTCCCTTCCAACCCCTGACATTCTGTGATTGTCTTTACCTGAACACTAAACAGAAGCCCTGTATGATCTCTGCAGAGCTGGGAAAATTGTGGATGTTGCTCTCCGTTCTTAACTTGTTTTTCAGTGCTTGGCAGTTTTTTTCTCATTTCATTTGGTTTTCAGACTAGATAAATTTATAACCTTTCTCTGGTTCTGATTGCTGTAATCATGGGCAGACTCTGTGTTCTGGGGAGGGAAGCTGCACTTCCTAATTTGGAATTCATTTCTGCTGATAAGACCCATCTTCCTTCTGCCTTGCTACTTCATCTTGTTGCCTTGATTCCACAGAATTTTTGCTTTGATAGCAATCCAGTCCTTTATTGTTAATTCACCCTTTAATGTTAAATTATGCTTGAGCAGTGTATAGCACACTGATTTTATTGGCCATTCCCTTCAAGCCAGTTAAATAACACATGAAATTTTATCCAGCTTTTGAAAAGATAGTTGCTGATTTCTCTCTTTGCTCTGAAACAGAATTATGTATTTTCCTACTCTGTATGATAACTGAGTCATGGACACAATTTCAAAGAATTGCATTCCTATTAGATATATAAATTCCACTTTAAGTTTAAAAACTGCTTCAAAACCTGTTAGACCTTTAGATACATAATTTTCTCTAGGAAGCACAACAACATTTTATGATTCTGCAATAACAAATGCAATGGACTTGGACAGCAAATTTGGAATTTACAAATTCAGAGAGGAACTCAATCTGGGCTAAAGGATTTTACCGTTAAGTTCAATCCTTCAAGCAGGAATGGTAAGATTCATCTTCCCCTCAGGAGACACCCTCTTCAGCATTATGGTCAACTATCTATAAAGTAGAATTCTATAGGTGGCCAAGATGAATCTTACCTGGTGTACTTCCTGCTTTCAAGTCTTCTAAACAGAAGCCTGATTATTTGAGATATTATAAAACTCTGTTTTCCCACAGCTTTTATGTAAATGATCAACTTTGGCTAGATAAGTGGTGGAACATTCTTCTAGTTCAATGATGCAAAAAGACAGAACAGCATGGAGTCTAAATGCTTCCTACATACGATATGAAAAGCATACCTCTGCAGAGTCTGTTAGAAAAGACAGTGAAGGATGGCATGCTTGAATGGTAAATGAAAAAAAAAGACACGGGGAGTAGAAGGCTTCTACTCTGAAACAATTATATAGCTAGTCAGTAACAGAAGTTTGAGAATCTTGATGAACCAAAAATGCCCTGTAAAGCTGTTAAAGGCTCTGCAGGCACTGACACACAGTAGGTATTTCTACCTGATAGGAAATAACACAGTTCTGCTTCTAGGAAGGCCTGAACTGGTGCCTGTGAGCAGCTAGAACCTTGTCAAATATAGAGACAGAATCCTGTGGTGGTTTCTCATCCAGGAATGACATACTTTGCCACGTGTCATCCCTTCATTTTTAAATGGGAACAGTAATGATGCCAGCACGGTATGGAAGATGTAGTTACTGGAAAGGAGTGACTTCAACCCCTGTGCTTTCCTCAGCCTGTAGAAGATCACATTTCTGAAGAGAAAAATACAGGATATTTTACTTGGTATGCTAGGGCCCTGTCCTTCTCTCCATCTGTTCTGGCTACATTAAAAAAAAAAAATGCCGAAGCCTGCATGCTCTGTGTGTGTGTGTAAAAGGAAGCACGGTCCTGTCCTCTGAAGGAATTCACTCTGGGGTAAGGGAAGCCTGGGCTCCATCACCCATGCTCTCAAGGCTTGAATTAAGCCTCAGGTTTGATGGAGCTCTGAGCAATGAATCGAGTTAAAGATGTCCCTGCTCACTGCTGGGGGGTTGGACTAGATGAACTTTAAACATCCCTTACAGCCCAACTCATTCTGTGATTCTAGGATAAGCACCTTTGCATAAAATACAGTCTCTAGAGTGGAAACTGGCCCGCAGCGTTCCTCTCTCTCTCTTTTTTATTTTTCTTCCCCCCCCCCCCCCCCCCCCCCGCAAAGTAAGAGCTGCACTGCTTTCTTGTGTCCCCATTTTTGCAACTTTGGCCTCCTCAGAGAAGTTATGCATGCATGACGGTTTTTTTCAGAGCCTGATCCACCCGGTTTTATCCTTTCGGTTGTTGCAGGACCAGGCGATGGAGTTTGCCTGCCGAGGGAGCCGCTAGCCGCGCGGTGGCACTCTCTACCTTTGCACCGGTGGCCTCCAGCTCAGGGAATGGAGGCATTTAGGAACCTGAAAGTTGCACACTGTTCCGCTGTTGCCCGCCCTTTCCAACTAAAATCTAATACCTCTTAAAAAAAAAAAAAAAAAAGGCAAACAAAACACGCTAAAAAGAAAACCACTTCAGAAATGGTGCCTTCAAAAACGATGACCTAGCGCCCAGCCAGTTTTTCAAGCCCTTTTTGGCAGGACAAGTGAAACACAGATCTCCCCCAGATGAGCACCTGTGTGCTCTGTGTCAAAGAGAATATGCTCCACAAGAGCAACAGAGCACTTGAAGGGAATAAAAAGAGTTGAAGATAATAATTCTAAGCTACTTTGAAATGCTGATAACTGACCTGTCCACAGACAGTATAAAGTTGGCTGCTCTGAGGTGGTTCACAGCTTTATTTGGTAATAGGAAAACTGGAGTGCAAATACGGAATACTGCGGTAGAGAAGAAACCCAGTAAATGAGGTTAGAGGCAGGTACACGCTGAAAACTATTGGTGCTAGTTTAAAATGGTCAGCTTTTGACAGCTGCTTGTTTAGTCAAGGGAAAAGAAGAATTGCTTGGCTTGGTGCTATAGTACTCTAGGCAGTGACATTCAAAATACTTAACCTATGGCACAAAGCACTTTTCCTAAAAATGTACCAAAGATATTAGCAGAGTTAGTAGCCATTTTCCCACTTAATATAAATTGCCTGCCTGGTGTTATTGTCTGCTGAAGTGCTAGGGAGATGTTCCTGTAAATATTTTGCTTCTAAGGCTTTTCTGCCTTCATTTTGCCATTTCAGATAGTGAAGGGAAGAAAAACAATGTTTAATTTCCCAGAATATTTATCTCTATCTGGCACTTTAATCAGTGAGTGGCAGGTTAAATTGCCTTTGCAGTGCACTGACATGCTAAATGAATTGTATCTCTGCTTGAAAAGGCAAACTAAATAAGGTTACTCTGACTTAGAATATCATAAAACTTTTATGCAGTTTAGATGCTGAATTACTTTAGAGAGTTATGTGTTGGGAAACTCTTGAAAATTCTCAGCAGGTGTTTTTCGTGATGTAGCAGATGTACAAAATCTGCTCAAAGTACCCTTTCTTTGCCAAGTCAACAGAAGGGAATTTCACCATTGCATGGAAAATATTTAATTTTGGGGAGTTGGAATGAGTGTGGCAAATGGAGCATTTTTGCTTTTCTAAAAATAACTCAGATTCTTTCTGAACGTTTCCTGAAGTATGTTTAACACCACTGGCTGGTGTTAGATACTTGTGTTCTATCAGTCAGATTATAAAATGAGGGGGAGAGAAACTTCTCAGGAAGCAACCCATTCCCAAACTGGGGAAAGATGGACCATTTTCCACCTGCTGATATTTTCTTCAAGTGCAGATACATTTCTGTGTGCCTGCCTTTTCTAACATACGCTGTAGTTATGTGTTTGACACGCAACACGCATGTTCCTTTCTTTCCCTTCAGAAGGAGACGTAACACAACACCAGTGTAACTGAGCCATTTTTGTGATATCAGAAAGCAAGAGCATGTGGTTATTAGGACATGGAAGTAAGCACCTAGGAAATGACTGAAAGAAACTTGAACTAAAAGAATAACTCGAGTTTTTAGAATTGGGGACTTAGGGATAGTCATGCACTGAACCCCCAACTTAATTTCTGCATTTTTCTATCATTTGTCTTTATCGATTCCTATCCACTTCTTAACGCACAGAAATTTCCAAATACTGTTATATGTTTTTGTCCAGTGGCAATGCAGCCAAGTATCCACATTTGCTTGAAATTCAAATGTAAATTAATTACTTTTAGTCTGCTCTCCTTTTAAACAGTATCTTTTTTAATAACCTACTGTTTATTGAGGCAATTTTATTCTCAAGTCAGATTTTCATTACTGAGCATCATTGTAAAATGTGGTCAGGATGTTTTCGCTCATGTTTTCAAAACTGATGTTTGTACTAACTGTGCAGAAGTATCCAAATTATAAAGAAACAAGATTATAAAATAAATGCATCCACTCTGTCCATGAACTATTTCCCCAGACACTACTACTTTTTGAATTTTCAATTCTGTATTTATTTCTCTGGTAGATTAAAGTGATATGCACTGCAATTTTCTTTAAATCCTGAAGCTTTGTCTCATATTGCTCAAGACTTACATGGTATAAAGACTTGGCTAAAATTCATATATTCTACTGATTAATTGAACTCTAGAGTAAACACTTGTAAATTGCTTACTAAGTAATCTGAAAAGTGTTTTTCTTTTATGTTCTGCTGTAGGTCTGTCATTTATACACTGTATAAAAGTGGGTTTTTCCTGTTCTTCCTGCATACCAGAGATAACAGTAGTCTTACATGCAAATGTACAGCTGAGTAAATATGTTGTTCATTGTGAAGCAATTATAATTGTATGACTATAGTATTATTCTTTATTATCCAAGATAGCAGTAACTTTTCAAGTGTCACTGTTTTACTCATCAGTAACTACAGGCTTCTTAAAATCTTGAAAGACTTCTTGACAAGAAGTTTCAAGAAAATCAAGGTGTCAGCATAAATCTTAGCCTAAAAATGTCCTTTGCTAACAAATTTTAATTAATGTCATTGTTTCTGACATAATTTTTTTTCTTTCACAGATCAGTGGAATTTTTGAGTAGAATCACTTTGTTACATTACCTATTTCCTTTTTCTGCTCACCAGCTGATCAATGTATATAAATTTGCATATGTGAGTTTCTGGGTCATTGAACAGGTGATGACAATTTCTTATTAAATCAGAGAAAAGTTGCCCGTATTGCACCTTTTCTCAATTACATTTGCTCTATTGCTTTCCTTTTTTAGACACTCTTTTTTACTCCAGTTTAGGTCTGCTAGGCTTTTAATCACTCTTGAATCTTGGGTGTCTGCCACATACCAGTTAATGCTGGAAAAAAATCAATCCTATTTCTAAGAATGAGTCTAAAGAGAAGTGCACTAATTGGTCCATGTTTATTGACTGGTTACCTGCTCGCCATAAAGACTTAATGACCAGGAGCACTGATTTACCAGCAAAGCAGGATTGCTTTAAGAATGGGCTTTCTCCTGTCAGAAAGTATTTCCATCATAAACTTATAAAAAATTGCAACCTGAGTAGGCAAGATGTTTTGACACACTCTACCAAAATTCTATTCCTACTGAGTAGGCTTGGGCTACTTGCATCTTGTGGGTAAGCAGGCTCTGCCCTGCATATGCTTTATGAGGTTACAAGGGTGAAGCAAATACACCTCTGAGACTTCCACAGGAAAGTAAGAGAATACCTTTGAGAAGTAAGAACAAAGCTTAATCTCTGCTCAAAATGAGGAAGAATGAGAAGGGAGCTATTTTGAGGATACTGCTGCATCACATCCAGTCTTTCATACTCACAGCAAGCATAGATTTGATTCAGAATGCTCTGCTGCTTTTTGTTCGACAGCCCAAAATGCATCCTTTTTAATTGGCAAGAGGTAAAACCTAAAGCAGTGCGCTGAATATATTTCTCTATGACTTTGGTCTTTATAATGCATAATTATCTGCAATTTTGCAAGCAGCTTGTTTAGTGCTCTGAACTTTAATTTAAAATCTATACCTGGATTATCCAAATGTATTTGTTGATTTTTCCTGAACTCTCTTTTGTTTTTAAATAACTTTTAATAGACTAATCCTGTATTAAATATGCTGGATATGGTTTATAACAAGTTAAATCTAATATAAACTTAGCTTGAGCATTTAGAAATATTTAGATTGCTGCCTTTGGACCTTTGTGTTCACAAGTTAAAGTTTTATTTTACTCAGTTGCTGAGACCTGGAATTCTGATTTGGACAATATGCTACATTCTCAGTTCACAGAGATCAGCTAAGCTCCACCAATATAAAGCCCCAGAAGTGGGTCAAATTAAGAATTTGAGATTTGGCTAAAGTTCTATATCTAACATGACATTCCCTTGCCCCAGGAGATTGAAACTAAGTGCTGAGGTCCCACATAAAGGCCCAAGCTGAACAGACTCCTGGGAATGGAGAGTGCATGTGAGCTGAGAGACTGATTCTTCCTCCCATCAGAGCTGCTGAGCTGCCCCCATGTGTGGCTCCGCTCTCTTGTGTGAGAGTCTGGAGGAGCAGTTATGTGGGCTTGGACAAAACGGAGAGATTTCCTGAGCACTGTATCTGCTGTAAACTGTGAGGAGCACTTCTCAACAGGATGTAGAAGTTTTGGCATATCCTTACACATCCTTCTTGGTTGTCCTCTCAGTGACCTTCTCCTCTCCTTTACTGTTCTGCAAAATACTAGACCTTCAGCTGGAAAAAGGGCTGCAGAGGATTTGGTTTATAAGACCCATTAGAGTGGTTTGATTCTGGAAGAAGGTCACAAGTGCATGCTCAAAAACTGTCTCACTTTCCTTAGAGTTCAAGATCTTATGGAACTTTTTATCTTTGGAAAATAATCTATAAAAAAAATCTATAATCGTTCATTGGCTGATTCATATTTCTGTAATTAGAGTCTTCTCCCATTCCACAATTCATAAGCCAAGATACTGTCTGCTTTGTTTACATTTCATGAAGCTAATACTTGCCAGGTTTTACCAAAGTGTGATTTTGACAATTTCTGCTTGGATTCTTCCTTCTTTTGTCATCTTGTCCAGAAGCCTTACACAGTTAGTCTATCAGGTAGACTATATGAGAGACTACCAATGAGCAGATAATTTCATCCTGCATTTAATTTTTAATATTAGGAAGACAGGAAACTGTAAAATTGAGCCTTCAGTTCCCCTGAATTAAGGGAAAATATAATGGAAACTCTGAATGATTTTTATTTCTTAAAAAGGGGTGTCAAGGCATATTTTCACATATCCATTTGTAATCTCAGAAATTTTAGTTTAAAGCTGAAATAGTTTAATACAAAGGCTCAGATTAAGCAAGCACATAGATGTTCAATGTCACTTA
The DNA here is from genome assembly GCA_020746105.1 of Trogon surrucura. Taxonomy (NCBI): domain Eukaryota; kingdom Metazoa; phylum Chordata; class Aves; order Trogoniformes; family Trogonidae; genus Trogon; species Trogon surrucura. The sequence goes on from CM036620.1 coordinate 70,262,424, forward strand.
GCTAGTTTAAAATAGTCTCGCGAGCATTTAACAGAACAGGCGTCTGGTGTTTTACTAAAGTAACAATGCGTATGGGATATTCAGCAGTTCTTCCATTGTGGTCAAGTACTTTGGAGAACTCAGAATTCTGAAAACAGTCTCATTACACTTGTAGATCCTCTCTTTTTTTTTTTTTCCCTGTTTTTATCTAATATAGTTTTACTACACCACTTCCAATTATTTCCTTTCTATTCCACAAAAAATCAAACATAATCTCTAGAAGAAATTATACAAACATTACCTTTCAGACTACAGGAAAAATATAAATCTGTGCACTGGACAAGCACAGAAGAGCAATAAATCTTTAATATCTTTACTGCATCTTCAAAAGTGATATATTTTTTTCTCATGGTATTGATTAGTTATGCCATAACAGCTAATGAATAAATCCGTTAAACCCACTCCTTTACTACCAATAACACAGTTTAAGCAAAGAGGCTCAGACTGGTAGCTGAAGAATGCATATGCCAATAAGATTCAAACACTCATTAGCTACATTCCCATATGAAGTTCTTGGCATCAGAATGTATCAAAATAAGTACAAAATGTACAAGTACAAAAAATCACAATAAGAAATTATGTAATCAAGATGTATCAAATCAAGATGTAACAAAATGGATCAAAAAATTACAAAATGTTCAAGTACAAAAAAAGTACAAATAATTACTAAAAGATGGAAGATTGCAAACCAAGATTTGTTTTTAATATCATGTTTAGTTACTGTATCTCATATTATGGCGTGTGGTGGAAAATCAATATTTAAAATTGTCCATATCCTGAGACAATACCTCTGAATAAAAGGTGGAAAACAAAACAGATTAAGTTCATCCAACTTTAGAAAACATCTGAAAATAACCTGAAGCTGTTTTTCTTCTTTGAAGTGCTCAATCCATTAAGGGAAGGTGGCTCTTCTGTGCTGGGTGGAGTCAAGTATCACTTTTCTTTTGGTCCGTACCCTAAAATCATGTTCATTCTTTAACTTCATCTTTTATGAATAAAAACAAACTAATAAAAGTCTCTGGAAGAATTCACCATGCAAATAAACCATTTCATTATTCTAAAGGCTTAAATCATCACTTAGAAATAGCTTTATGTGCTTAAAATTGAACTTATTAAAATTAAAGATCTTGTTACAGATTTATTTCACACACCCTTTTCCAAAGAACATACAAATTTGGTTCAATCCCAAAGAGCCTACTCTTGCATGGACTTTTTTATTATTATAGACAGTCTAGTAGAAAAGTGCAATATCTTTGTGGTTTGGATTTGACAACAACATTGCAATTCCTCGATTACCATTGTCCTTATCCCTTGCAAAATCTGCAGCAGTCATTTAGGTAGCCACCTTTCTTCTGGAACACCAAGGACCTCAGAAGTGGGATTTAGCAAAAACAAGACATAATACACATCACTGGCATGAGACTGGCAGTAGGAAATACCAAGATGACAGTAAATCATGTCCTAGACCTCACATGTCAGAGTTTGCCAGGAAAAATATTTTAATGAGACGGTGGGTGAAAGTGAAGAAATAAATGCCAAACTATGTAAAATAGTGTCTCATCGTACATCCTCTTGTACAAGAATAACCTCATCTTAACTGAACCGGGGACGATGCTGGAAACGTGATTTACTAAGAATTTGAAAATAATTTGTTTGGACTTCATACTATCAAAAGGGAAAGAATTTCAAAGAGCATCCTTCAGAGAGAGAATTTTGGACTTGTTCACGTGTTTTGAAGAAATCTGGATGTCTATACTTTGTCGATGGTGGCAAACTGAAAGGGGCTAAAAGCACTACTGAGAGCAGGATCAGAATTCAAAACTCTTTGAGAGAGGAAACTTAAAGACTTGTGTTATAGAGAATAAATGTGGAATGGGGACTAGCTGATTGGGTGACAGAAGAGGATGAAGGGTTGGAAAGGGTGACAAGTCAGACATGAGTAAACATTTTGGCTGTAGTGCAAAAATGGCAAGCTTCAAATCAGTGGAAGTTTCATGGACGACATACAGAGAAATTTATTCTCTGTCCACTGAGACCTTGGATGAAGAACTGTATCCAGTGTAGGCACAACACAACAGAAGAAAGATGTTGACAAATTATAGAGTACAAAGAGGAACAATAAGACCGATAAAAAGTTTGGAAAGTATGAACTTTGAGGAAAGGTTGAAGGAACAATGTTTGTTTAGTCTAGAATAGACTGAGGGCAGATAGAACAGTCTTCACAATGTAAAAAGCCTTTTATGAAGAACATAGTTCTCATCTGCAGGAGAAAGGAAAATAAGATTTATATTGTATATTTTCATAATAGTAGAGTAATGAAATACCAGGATCTGTTACATAAGAAGAGTCTCCTTCATTGCAGCTTTTTAAAAATAAGTTAGATAAATCTTTTTTTTTTTTTTTAATAGGTATTTGGTATCCTGGTTGTAAGTGTTTCTGCCTCAGGGCACCGAGGTTTCACAGGATCCCAAGAGATCCTTCCGATCCCTGGAATTTGCATACTTTCAGGATTTACTTTGACAAAACAGAACATATCAAGCTATGGAGGGATCAGAAGACCTCCATCTGTATGTGTGCCAGAGCCTCGTGGATATAAGCCAAAGGAGATGGTGACTCAGACTCTTTCACATCTAGCTGTCCAACCACCACCTAAAAAGGCGTTATTTCACTTTGTTGTGTTCTGTAGGGACAAACCATGCTTACATCACTAGAGTGAGAGATAGGGGAAACCTGTTTTCTTTCAATCTGGTAAGGGCATAGCCACCTCTTTGGCCATGTTAGTGCTGATGTGTATGTGACCAGTGCCAAAGCTGGAAGCGTGCATGGGATTTAATCAGGCTGAAGAGTTTAGGAGAGATTTTGAATGGTGGTTATACCAAAACACTGGATAGATGCTTAGTAATGAGTCCTGTATCCTACAGTGACTGAATGGGCTTTGGTCTACCCCAGCTAAACAATAAAAAATCCTTTTGGAAGATGTAGCTTTTTCATTGTATTATTCTTGTTCTCAGACAAGCTTAGTGCTTGTGAATGAAAGCAGATATAACAGCAAAAGAGACAGACATAATTCTTTTATCTGCACAGGCACAGCGTGAAATACAGTGGCAATGCTGATGCTAAAAGGCTTTCTCAGTTTCTGGGAGGATAGTTTAGTCCGCAGGCTGATGCGGAAACAATTATTTACCAAGACTGATGAATCTGATATGGGTGCCTGTCCACTAGGAAACGGGATTGAGAGAGGAGTGAAGGCTAATGAACAGATGTCACTAACATCTTGGACTAGAAACCCATAATCTAGAACAGAAATGTCACAACTATTGCATGTTACTGGTCTGTTAAGCAATCCATTTCCACTACTAAAACTTTTTTATAAGCAGACTTGCATGCAGTTTATTTCAACTGAATGTACAACTCCCCAATTTGAACTGGAAAAATGCAGCTATTTCCAAGATTTTACAATTTCAGGAAGACTCAGATTCAACAATGGAAAAAGCACAACAATCTTTTTCAGTAATTTTTGTTATGTGTTTCTGTTGGCTTATACCTCTTTTCCATCCATCATCCTCAATGAAAATACATCAAAGTACTATGGTGTGGGCTAGACAGATGAATAAATAGGTCAGATATTAGGCACCTGACAGCAAAGCTCCTGTCCTCCAAACTCATATTTATCACCCATTTAAACAGTCTGAAGTCCATAGGCATAATTTTGGCCACTGGATTCTCTCGACTAGATGTTCTTCCTGTGGTATAGCCATAGTTCCCACATCACGAGTAGCTCAAATCTCATATCCAAGTCCCATCAGGGTCTGCTAACAAGATCTTCCCTTGCTTCTTTTGGTTGACACCTTAATGTTTCAAACTTGATTAATAAAGCATTCTTTTAAAAAGAACAACTGAAGGAGGTTGTTCTCCCTAATATCATGCACTGTTAATTTTGGGGAAGAGGTAACAGAAAATGGAGGAAGTTCTATCACTATGTTCCTAACAGGCCAGTAACACTGTGAAATCACACAGAGTCTCTCTGGCGTTGTGGTTTACCACATACTGATGGGCACCACTACTGAATATCTTAGTATTTATCCTAAGGTCCCAGATAATCATATGTGGGCTTTGCAGTTCCAAAAGTAGGTTATTATTGGAAGAAAAGTTTTCCTTTGGAAGAGGAAGTCACACCAGTAAAACAGTGGGACAACTGCCACACACCTACCTTTGCTGGGTCTCAGTTGTATGAAAAGTACAATGATCCCAGTGTTGTAAAATTCCACATCCAATTGGCTTTGTTGATTTGCCTACATTGGCCTTTCAGCTTTGGGCACTGTGGTCTGAAGCTGATGAAAACTCAGGCAAACACCTTGAAGACTAAAAGGCAACTGCTTTTTCAGTGGCTACAGGGTTCCTCTAGCAACCCCCTGAAGCATACAAAATATCAAGCATTCCACAGTATCAAATCAATAGGATGTGCAATAAATGATTTGTATCGCTACACACCTTCAAAAATCTAAACTAATGAGAGCTTTTTTGTGTTTAATTGGCAGAGTTCATGCCACTGTACTAATTTTGCCATCTGAGAGATTTGTTGTCATTGAGCTTGACGTCCTATTTCAGGCACAAAGCAAGAAATATAACCTAGAAAGTACTCCATTTTTAGCCACTGAGTTTATAATGTTCAGTGCCAAGGAAAATATTTTCAAAATTGAAAAACATGCAGAATTTATTTTCATACTTGTTGAAAAAAAATTTCCACTGCTCCACAAACACAAACACACCCGTGAGCACAAATCCTCAGTGAGGTAATGGCAAAGCTCAGGAGCAAGTCTCCAAGAACTGAGACTCACTTATGTGAACAAAAAAATATTAAATTTACAGGCTGGGTGGCTGACAGCTATCCTCACAGGTGCCAGACATAGTTTAGCCATAGAATTTTTTTAATTAGTGCATTCTGGTTTTATTTCTATTTGCTGTTATTTATAAAATACGACTGTCAGAAACCTTTGATCCTAGTTACCATATTCTAATTACTCCTACAGAGCTCCTTCAATTTTAATGGATATCTGTATTTATGCTTGAAACTAGTGGACTGAAATGACAACACTGAGGCTATGGTTTGCAACCATTATGTTTGCCCTTATGTGGCATAAGGGAGAATGTGGTCCCAGTTCTGTTATTAAGAACAGCCAGTGTGTTGCTGTATGTTTGATCTGAAATGATCTGGAAACATACATTTATAATTTTGGAAACTTATAATTAAAAATTACTTTTCTTTTGCTGAAAAATCTAAGTGTATAAAACATTGGGCAAATAAAGTAATTAGCATAATTTTTAATTTTAGAAGTGTGCAGATTTTGTTCCCTTCCTATAGAACTGGTGACTTAGTGAGGACAGAGGAGCAAAGATCAACAAATTCCTTTTTTAACCCTTTTATTTTCACTGAAAATTTACTCTTCTTTATTAACTTGTAACCTGAAAATCCAACAATTCCAACTGCATCCTCAGGCAAAATGGCTATTACCATGCATACAAAAGGAGAGGACACCAAGAATATTTCATCTGTGGGTTTCATAAAACCAGATTTCCGAGGACAATTTGATCTCTCTCCAGTGGAAAATTTCTGTGGACTTATGAGCCATTTTGAGTTACAAAATTATACCAGTGCTGATTTGTCCATGGAAAGTGACCTACATCATGAGGCCTAAGGGAAAGCAAAACAAAACTAATTTTCTGCAGGACAGAACTATGAAGCTGGTTGTAAGAATAACAATTTATGTAAATGAGTTTCTAAACTCTCACATAAACAGCTTCTGGGACCTCCTACCAGTACTACCCAGACTGTAAAAGAGCAGGCACCACACAGAACAGAGATCCTTGAAGCCTGCAGAGAAACCCAAAAATTGCCCCCAGCACTCCTGAAATGAAGATTCCTTAACACAGACATCTCTGTACTCTCAGGTGTGCCCACAAAATTCTCTCTGTAGAATGAAGACCATAACTCCCTTCCCTAAATATTTATAGTCTCATAGCAAAGGTGACATAACTACTAAGAATTAGAAACAACAGCTAATGATAGATGTGTACCACGGGAAAAGTCACGTGCTACTGAAGCTTCTAAGAAAGCCACAAGGCCACGAGTGAAAGCAGAATGAGTAAGGAACACATCACTAAAAAAAAAAACACCACACCAAAATAAACCGCAAAACCCCCAAAACCCCCAGATGATCATCATTAGTACCATAGCACGGACTGGAGAAATCACTATTCCACAATAGTTTATGGCTAAAGAAATTCAGAGCTTCATTCCGTCCTGCCATTCAACAGTTTGGGTATCTTTGACATAACTTAAGGAAAAGGCAGCTCTTTCACGAGCTCTTTGAGAAGGCAGACACACACAGTCTCTTTCCCTGAGACCTTAAACAAGGATGCCCTGAAAATGGTTACTGTGAACAAAGCTGTTACCTTCCCTGCTTCCTTGGGAAATGAAATGTCTTACAGTGTAAGAGTCAGGGAAACAAGAGCAGATATTGCCAGGTATATATATCTGACTGGTTTTCCACCTACAGGAAAACAAGACACATTTTGACTTAGACATTTGTTAAATAAAAGGTAACAGACTTCCAAGCCTAGCTGAGTGCTTCTTTATCAGTTTCTGAGAAAAAGACAAATTTTTTTAAAATGAAGAACACATCGGTGGTAAATTCAGGATAGTGTAATTTATATCTTTTTAAGATAATCTCTGCCTTTCTACAAAATCTATAATGATAGCACTAGACTAAGGGATAATAAGCCTAAAAAAAATAAAAAAGCGTACTGAAAAACAGTTGCCTGGGCTTATTATCAAAAAAATGGTAGTAATTTATCTGTCTATAGCATGTCAGATAATTTCTAGGTCAAAACCAAAATGAAAGACCAGAATCCCTACTACAGCAAAATTCTTCATTATGCTCCACTGTAACATGGTAATTTTTGAAACTATTATTGCATAGAATAAATATTCTCCTATCTATCAGAGTTTCAAACTCATGCATGAGGAGGCCTGATCCAACGCCAAATGGAAGCAATGGAAAAAACTAGGACAGACTGAAATGAGAGTTGAAACAGTCCTTGGAGGAGGAAGCCTGTTGTGAGCAAAGTTGCTTCCATACACTATGGCTTTTCTTGAATAGATGTGTTTTTCCACAATTAAAACTGTTTTCATAAGTGAGGTACATTAACTGCTGTGGGCCTTAGCGAAGCAAACAAATTCAAGGTCATACATGACCTTCTTTGCTCAGTGGCAAAAGCAGGGTTGCTACATCTCAAGCAATCTGCTCACAACTACCTGCTGAAGGGCTTTTAGTAACATTTTTGAAAGAAACAGTGAGAAGAGAGCCAATATTTAGAATTTAAAAGATTTGAATATCAAACTAGGATATTGAGGAGAAAGTTGTCAAAAATAATGGAAATTTTGCTAGAGTTTGCTAGACAAAAAATCAGAACAATTCAAGGTCCTTAATTTCATACACATACACTGAAATAATTTTAGGATCTTTCTTTCTGAAATTATACTTTTTTCCATCCCACAATCCAACCGGTATCATCAGTTTGGTACTGGTGCAGTGGATGGAATAGATGACACAGGAGCATCCCTGCCCAACCCAAACGAGTCTATGTAATCAATTTTTTAGCTAACGCAGTTTTTCCTACCTCTCTGGTAATTTTTGCTATGCAGGATATGTTCCTTTCTTAAGGGAAGAAATACTCCTTACATTCAAAAAACCCACAGCCCTTTGAATGCAAATAAAATGACTAATGCTTCTTTAAGCTCACAGTGGTTCCATGCAGTAACTTAAATAAGAGGCTATTAGTTCATCTGTGACTGAAAACCAAAGCCAGATGGATTAGCTTATTAGAGTTCTCACAAAATATAGCTATGAGTTATGGTCATAGTGGGGAATACATTTCTTTCTCAGTTGCCTTCTTCTAAGCTTCTCTTTCAGCTGTTTCATTATACTAGGCTTTTAGAAAACTGTTGCACCTAATCTCTTCTAAAAAGTCTTATTGAGTAAGAGGGAAGGAGCAGATGTTATTTTCAAATGTTAAAAATGTAGCTAAAAGCCGAAATGCAAGTTTGCTAGGGGCACTTCATAAACCCTACATGTTCTACTAGTCTTTCTGTCACAGAGAAACCAAGTTTGAAATAGAGTTACAACAGGAAAAAGAGATATTGGTCTCCTTGTAAAAGCACATTCTTCTTTTTGAATCTTTGCATGAATTTAGGACTAATGAATGAATGTGATGGCGCCTGCTGCTCATTGTTCTTTGTGTGTACAGGAACACATCTAGTGAAAAAAACTCGTCAAAGGAATTTGGCACAAAAATACCACCAGTGTGAATCGTTAAGAGGGTTCATCCGGAAGCAGCCAGCTCGATATCCAGATTGGTCAGGACAGTACAACCGCGTGCACACCAAGAAGCACAACTTTACATGCACAAGGAAGTTCTAACAGGAAAATGACATGTGTGGCATTTCACCTCATAAATGCACTTTTTTTGGGTTGTAAAGAGCTTCTGCTCTGAGAGTTCTGGAAGCAGCAGAAGGCTTCTGAGTCCCACTTCTGTTCATACCAGAGTCAGTGGGAAGGTCTCCACTGCTGTCAGTGAGCAAGTGGATTTGTTGGATCATCCAAGCATGTTTTGAGGATGCTCCAGGCCCTCTCAAATCTGTTTGATCCTGATAAGCAAAGTGGATGCTCAGTCCCTGGCAGAAATGCCTGAAAAGGTTCATCACGACCCATCTACCAAAACCGACTATACAACAGGCCTCACGTGTAACTGTCAGGGTAACTGCCACGTGTGTTTGGTCTTTGTGTGCTCTACTGGGACTACCAAATAGTGCCCCACTACTGAACTTTGGATCTCGCAAGCTGAATCAAACTTCATTTATTGTTTTACAAGATCTGAATCTTGGATAAATACCTAGTATCAGCTTCATTGGTTTTATTGAGGATGTAGGTATCTGCAGGACTGAGATACCAAACAGCCATTAGATTTGACAAACAGACATTAGTTTTCATTCCGACTGGCTTCACTTTTATTTAAAAGGAAGTAATGCAGTCTGGATAGAGTCAGTTTGCAGGGCTATTGAGTCTCCCAAGCTGCCAGCTGTTAGCTTTGTTACACACAGCTGAGCTGACTCCCACCGAAACCCATGGAAAGTCTGTCAGTGTCTTCGGTGAAAGATGAACTAAACCCTTTTCAAACTCCCAAATTAAACAAGACACAATGCATGTGATTCCTCTCACCTAACTTCAAGGACTAAATTCAACTGCGTATCAGCTGCACTGTATCAGTGCAGATTGTAATTTTTAACACTTTAATATATTCAAGACATCCACACAGGGCTGCCAGGAACAACAGGGCATGTGAGAGAGCTGTGCCCTTCTGGAGTGTCAGTGCCCTTCTGCAGACCAGATGGAACACCCTGGAGCAGCTCAAACAGCACCAACACTATGCGAAACTTTTTTGTTTCTCTATCAGTGCCTCCAGATTGATACACACAGATTTTCTCTCCCCAGAAAACTGCTATGGCTCCCCTGCTCATACCGTTTTCTGTGTCTCCCCTAAATCAAGTAAAGCTGTTTCAGTTTAACCCGAGTCTTAGATTTCTAAGAGGGGGATGTCAGACTGAAAAGACAGACCTTTTAATAAAGCCACCTAAGCTCCCTATGCATTTTGCCTTTTCACTAGCTAACTCACTAACTTTCTAGCTGTGTCTTGAAACCTGTATTTGTACCGTGGAACTCGTCCATACTCTGGAAATTTTAGCCTGCCTGTATAACAATGAACCTAGTTATCAGCTGTTGATTTAAAGGTTTCTTAAACTATAAGGCATTTTCTTCAAGTCAGCCACGAAACAAACTTAGGTTATTATCTCTCCAGATCTTGTAAAGCAATGGAGGCTCACAGTGGCTAAAATTCAAATGAAAGCTGTGATCTCAAAGGACTGCCGGGTGCTGCAGTGGAATGGTAGTGAGTCAGAAGACATCAAACCAGCACTCGATGTGCTTCAAGGAGGCACTGTACTGCTGAGAAAGATAAACCTGACTCTCTGTGACTTGTGGTCAACTAAAGGTCTCACAGAACATCTGACAAGGGGAAAGACATTAACTTCAGCGTCCTGGCCAACTTACACAGTATTAGCAATAACAAGTCTAGAACATTTTGGGTCTAGTTTTGCACTCCTCACACTGAGTTTGGGGCCAGGATATCTCCTGGTACCCTCTGAATTAAAATGAGTTCTACCAACTAAAAGCTGCACCAGATTTGGCCCTAGGATCAGCTCCCTTCTAGATTTGCTGATAGCTGTAAATCGGGAAGTTCACCAGAACCAACTAGACTTCCGTTCTGTCTTGCATTTGATGCTGTCAGGTGAGTGGGAGTTATTTGGACTCTGAAGACAGAAGTGGAAGTCAAAAAGCAACCTAAATCCCAAGTGATTCTGTCCACATGCAGATGTTTTCAGACCACTGTGATTAAAAAGAATCACAGAGTCATAGAATGGTAGGGGTTGGAAGGGACCTATGAAGATCATCTAGTCCAAAAAAAGCCTGCATATGAAATCATCAATTACAATAGAAAAACAGATTGTTGGCACTTAGTGTATTTCAAGAAAAGAGCCTTACACAAATGGGGAGAAAAACATTCTAGTATTGCTAAATCATATTTACATACTAAATATTGATACCAGATGAGTTCCCATTTGTTGATAAAAACATTGCAACATGATAAATGCTTTAATCTAAAAGTTTTTGTGAAACATATTGTAAGATGTGGAATACTCAGAAGGAGAGAAAAAAAAGGAGCACAGGTCAGTTTATATAAGAACGAGAAAAACTTTTGACAATACCTTGAGCAAGATATGCAGGGACAAATACCACAATTCAACGGGTTGGTTATTCTGCAGGGACTGGATACAACAGATAAACATGTCTGACGGGTTCAGCAACTAAAATTTTGGGATACTTGCACTAAGTGTCAGAGATACCAGAATTTGCCCTGAAAAGGCACAATTTGTCCTTAAGCTATATGCCATGTACCTTTAGTAGTTTCTTTCACTACTCCATGGACACGATAAAATGAGATCCTTATACAGAATCCTTGGAAAAGTTAGTTATAGATTGAAAAGGGACTGATGTAACTTGAACAAATCATATAATTTATTTGAGTAAAATTCATTGCATCCACATCAAACATCTGGGATAAGAGTCAACTCTTTAAATGTGGGGAGCGAAGGAAGCAGGGAGGGAATGGAGTCAGAAAAGGAGAGAGATTCTTCAAGAAGCCAGATGAGAAGACAAAGGTGGGGTTAAACGAAGTAGTTTTGATGAGACCACCTTTCAAGAACTTCTGGAAATCATTACCGATGGATTAGATGAGAAGCCAAGAGGAGCTGATGTGGATGAGGTGAAAAGAAATACCAATTATTTCCAGAGACTGGGATGGCAATGAGCAACTTGAATTTCAAGTGAGGAGAATAACTGTATAATGAGGGTCCAGTGGCAGCAAGGAGTATTGCAGTGGGCCTATCGGAATATTTACAGGAGGGAAACCAGGGAGTCACACTGCAGAAAAGGCAGAGTTTTGCACCAACAGCAAATACCTCTGAAATCTCATGTGAGAACAGTCTAAAAGACACCTATCACTGCCTTCTTAATCCTTAGTGTTCTGTGTAAGTGCAATTAAGCCATTATTGCTACAAGTTGCTCTGTTACACATGGTCTACATATGAGATATATGATTTTTGGAGCACAGAATTCTAATTCTTCACTCAATTTAAAAATAAATAAATAAATAAAATCACAAGCAAAACATTGTCTTGCTACCTCTTACATGTACACACAAGTTACCAATGTAGAGGAATTTTATAGTGTAGGTTGATTTTAGAACTTATCAGCCAGAGAGAGTGTAACAGAAATGGCTGGTAGGGAGATACAATTTTTTTTCAAAATCCTGACCCTGAAAGAAAGATAGTTGTTTGGCACTGTTAGACTGCTAAGCACAACTATTGTGTAGCAGCAAAAGCATAGGTATTTACAGAACTTTAATAGACTTATCCCATTGAGCTGAGTATTCTAAATACTAGACTGTAGAAACTGTCTCCCATCTGACTCTTGCATTTTTATGGTCAGAAAAAAATGGTGGCAGCTCTCAAAACAATTGCCAATAGTTTGTCTGAAAATATAAACAAACAAACAAGCAAACAAACAAATATATAAATACATAAATGGAGACTCAGGCTGAAACTCCCTGTGGGGTGACAATGCTCCAGAATTCTGTTCCTTCCTTCCAGGATGAGTTCTTTAATCAGTATATTGCTATGTAAAACACGACCAAATCTCCTTCTCCTCCAGCAGATCTTCTGAAGAGAATTAGGTAAACATGAGGTCAAACATGACAGTCAGATGCCTAAGTGCAGAAGCAATTTCAGTCCTGAATTTGTTTGGCTGCAGTGACTGCCAGCCACTCATGTCACACTTGGCCTGTTTCTAAAAATTTCAGCTACCTGGCTATGAGGAATTCCACCTCCTTTCAGTTGCCCATGTCTTCATGGCACTGCGTAGTGCTGAGCACCTCCTCTACCACCTTTGAAAACTGAAACTCATCCTGATCCTACTGACAGAGGACCTTCAGGTTAGCGCAGTGCCTTCTTCCTGCTATAAGAATAGCAGGAAGGGCTGAGTAGAAAGAGACTGAAACGTAAAGCTCTGAGACTCTGAGCTGTCTGAATGGCAGCTCAGTGGAGAGAAGTGTGTACCATTTGACACCCGGTTGGTTTACTGTTGCTGTTCCTGAATACCAAGAAACTGGCAGATCCATAAAGAACCCATTCTTCCAACACATCCTGCCAAAAACACCCAAAATCAAAAGGTTTGTCTGCGGACAAGCTTCATGAGTCCGTGCACTGTCAGTTGGAATTTTTGAATCCTTGTTTTCTCTTGCAACAACGAACATCATGTTATTTAAGTTTCTTTTCAGATTTGATCTCAACTGCAAATATTCATATATTCATCTTGTTCTCTTCCATATGTAGTCACTGCTCTTTCCTAACTGCAGCTGCTCTATGACAAGTAGAGTATGAGAAAACAGGCATGCATGACTCCTTGACTAGTAAAATTTTCCAAAGACTGGGCCAGGAGCACACAGAAGCCCTGGGGATAGCAGTAAATACACATTCCCTTGGGTTCTTTGGAGTGGAGGCAAGCATCTCCTATTTTTCCTCCCTCACATAAAAATTACCCTTAAGGTTTGCATGTTTTCAAATACATTTTATGCTCTGATTTCACCGTAGTAATATGATTCCGTAATTTCATTATGCAAATTCTTCTAACTTAGAGCGCCTCTTACTTGCTCTTCTTTTATTCAGCCATCATTGAAAAAACCCATGACAGTTTTAACCTATTTGGTTAAACCACATTGATAAAAAGTATTTAGGGAGAATACTGATTAAAACAATTTTTTCATCATGAAAAACTGTGGGAGGTTTCTAATATAAGGCAGCTCTTCGCCCTAAATGGAAGAAGAGTGTAAAGCAGACGTGAAAGAGGTACGACACGCATCTGTCCTCCACCGTGGCTTCGATAATGATCTGCAGAATTTCAACAGGCATTTATGTAAAGAGGGTGGCAAGCAGCAACCCTTGTCATGACCGCTGGTGAGTTTTCACAGATAGTCATCCGTGGAGACAAACCAGAGAAAAGTGATTAATGGGCTGGAATAACAGGACCTTGACGAGTACTGTAGTTTGTGCTACAACGTTTCTTCACACTGCACACATCTGCCACAAACAGGCTCATGAAATCATTTGCCATTTGCTTTATCTGCAGAAACATTCTTTGTGTGCTGACATCATGCAAAACGTGCCAGGGTAAGCAAATAAAACCCTATGGCAAACAGCTTCATCCAGCAGTAACACCTGTCTTCTTAACTTGCTTCAGCCAATTATTTCACAGGGACCAAGCTGATAAAAATGTCCCAGCTCCCCTCCTCTGCCATCATTCAGCCTGCACAGGCAGAATTACAATTTTCCTCATTGTGCCTATGTTGTCTTTTTCTTTAATCCCTCAGAAGTAGTTCTATTTGCCTTCAAGTTCTAGGCCTCTATCTTAAACCAGTTTCCAACTCTTACAATTTTATGGCAAATCTTGAAAAGGTAGTGGTTTTCTTAAAACATTAACTACTGCGGTAATTTGAGAGTCTCCATTCCATAATAAAACCATTTTCTACCCCTCATTTCATGGAGAAAATTCAAAAATACAACTCCCAGTCTTATAAAAAGAAGACAATAAAAAGAAACAAAGTATGGATTATTAATTTTTAAATTCATAATTAGAAAAAGGCTCAGGAGTTTGAAAACTTGAGGTTGGCAGAACTCCTAAACACACCTTATTTCAGCAGCCTTCCCCTGAACTGACTGCTTAACTAGACAAATTTGATGAAAAAAAAATCATATACCCAAGGCAGGCACCATTTTTATGGTAAATCCCCAGCCTTTTCCAAGTGAAATTGAACAATTTGTCCTTTCCTGGATTATGCAGAATAAAGATTTCTTTAAGAATCTGGAATTTTAACTCTGAATTCTAGAGTTAATCTTATATTTGTTTCTGTAATTAATTCTAGAATTCTAGTCCTCAGCCCTCTTGGCACTCACTGTGCAGACCCTCTTGCAGAAAGACTGGCTGATATCCAGTGACATCCACACTACCCTTCCACAATGCCAAGCCACCATAAAAAGATTCGTAAAAACTGCAGGCCCCTAAACCTTGTTACCCTGCCAGTAAGGAAAAATGCAGTCACAGAAAATGGGATGGTATCAATAAGAAAAAATAGGGAAAAGACGGAAGACAGAACAAGGTCAATGTGATGTTTTAGAGAATATCTAGAATTATATACTGAATACCTACCAAAAATGATAGAACAAAAGGAGCAAGTTTGATTAATACATGGAATTTCCACATTTAAAAGAGTAACTCGCTTACAATAAGTCTTTTCTTAATAGCTGAATAGGTTTTAACATAATACACTAGGTATACCTTTATTCACAGAACATCCTTCTCTTGGCAAGATTGGAGAATCTTGCCAATCTTTTCAGGAGATAATACATGCCATCTGGAGGAAATGTTTCTCTTTCCCCTACCCTCCAATCTGTTATATATTTCTCTTTGATCTCCCCAGTCTCAGCACTTTATCCTCTGATCATCCCTAGCCCCCAAACTCCAGCTGTACAACTATTTTCACTCTCAGTTTCACTGTATTTCTGTCTGAGTTTTGCCTTGTGGTTTTATCACACTACTGAAGCTATTAGTCTGCAATAGCCTTAACCAAATCCTGCTTCATCTCTAATTCTAACCCATCTCTTTCTTTCTTTCCTTTTGAAATTCTGAGTGCACTTCCTAAATCCATTTTAGGACTTCTGCTATCTGATTATATACTCTTTTAATCCGTCACATTGTCTGCATTATGGTCACAAAATCAGATTAGAAGTAGGAAAGGAGTGCAAGATCCTACCTACCCAAGGCAGGATCAGTTCTTTCTAAAGTAATTTCTGAACTATAATTATACAGGATTTCTTAGAAAGGAAGGCCTCAGAAAAAAAAAAAAAGAAGTTTCATATCCTCTCCACAAAACTTAGTTCCAGTGCCTTGTTATCTTTATATTTAAAAATATAGTCCCTTTATATTTAAAAAAGATCTATAAATCCTAAAGTGCCCTAGCAGCATTTTGAGTCTTTTCCTTCTTGAGGTACTCTAGTGAAAATGGAGAACAAATTGTTACCCTCTTCTTTCAGCAACCTTTTACATATTTGAATACTCTTATCATGCCCATTTTCTGTCTTCCTTTGGTTTAGACTAAACAATTTCAGATCATTCAAGCTTAGCTTGCAGGCATACTCTAAGTCTCTAATGATTTTACTCTCCTGTGGTTTCTCTTCAAATGATACATGTCGTTTTTGAAGTGGCAAATGCAAACCTAGGCACAGAATTTCAACTCAGACTTTACCAGCAGTGAGGAAAGAAGAAATAGAAGGAGTGGGCTGCGGTTTTGGGGTTAAGATATACAAAGGTTCTATGTATTTCAACAAGAGGGAGAGTCTTGGTGGCTTTGATGTGGTTTTTCCCCCACCGTGTGTAGACTGATGGGCTTTCATAAGCTTGAAAACTTGTATGGGGAACTGTACTGAACCAGTCAGGCCCTGTTTCATTACTGCATTGCTCACTACTTGTGCCAAAGCAGAGTACTTTGCACTCGTCCTTATTGAATTGCATCTCATTTACTGGAAACACTTCTCCAATTAAAAAACATTAAATTTCAATTTTTCTCTTCTTTTGTCTTGTAGTCAGCTGCAGTTATAAGAACAGTGCTGGACTCAAAGATATGTTCGTATGGAAATGTCTGACATAGTTTCAGGTAGACTATGAAGGACTGATGACTTTTTGGATAGCAGAATTCCCAGAAATTATACATTGTGAATTTTCAACCAGACTTTAATTTCACTGTTTGCTTACACAAATATTATCAAAATATTTCAAAAGTACTAGTAATGTCAGCATGTACTTGTATGACAGCCATAGTTTTTACTGAGTCTACAGTCCCTATTATTCTGTTACAGATTAAATTAGATTTGTGAGAAAAGGTACATTCTTATTTGTAATCTGTTAAGTGGTACTTTGTGGTCACCTGGAGGCTTAAAAACTGAATTTATTTTCACTCTACTGTGAACTGCACTTCTAGGTTGCTTCTGACAGTTCATTAAGAGCATCTTAAGGTGAAACATTATGGGCTCAGATGAGTAAAAAACATATGACTCTTTCCCTTTAATTCTTTCCCTTCAAATTCATTCCTCTTTAACGCACTGTACCTTTTTTGCACGTCAGGATCTTGCAGGATATGTATATTCACAGGGTTGCATCAGCTGGGATGGAGATTCCAGGCAGCTGTTCAACAGGAAAGCAGAGCACAGAGCAGAAAGAACCAAAATCCCATTTACGCTTGTATGTTTTCCTCTGATTCACTGTAGCCAATTATTAGAAGAATAAGGAGTTTCTATGGCTCATGACCATTTCCATGC
This sequence comes from Trogon surrucura, assembly GCA_020746105.1. Classification (NCBI taxonomy): domain Eukaryota; kingdom Metazoa; phylum Chordata; class Aves; order Trogoniformes; family Trogonidae; genus Trogon; species Trogon surrucura. The sequence goes on from CM036620.1 coordinate 70,279,564, forward strand.
AACTGTTGGTTCTGCAAATTCAAGCCACACACACAGATCTATGAGCTAGAGCAGAGGCAGTGTGGGTCTGGCAGCACGTCTTCTCTGAAGAACCCACAGAAGTGTGGGCTGAATTGAAGGAAACTTCTCATCCTTTCAGACAGCTCCACACGTGCGTAACTGACAGCAGTTGGTGTCACTGTATCTCACTTTGGAGAGATAATAGGAGATAAGGAGCAGCACAACCCTATTTTTAGAGAGCTACAAACTCGGGTATCCAGACGAGCAGCGACTTGGCCTTAGGTCTGCTTAGTCCATCTAAACCCTCTCAGCAGTAGCAGCAGCAGCTAGCTGAGCTTGCAGGTTGCATCTTCAGACCTGGCAGCTCTTGCCAAATGACCCTTCACAAAACGTTTGTGTCCTGGAAGATCCTACAGGAGGGTGGGCTGCGAAGCAGGAAACCTGAGCACGACAATGGGTTTGGTATTTCTTGTCGTCTTGCTTCTGCAACAATACTAAGGCTTCTAACACCCTGTAGAGGAAAACTGAATCTTCCAGACAAGACACGAGTATTTACCTCCAACACCAAAGCCAAGCCCTGCTCTTGATCACAAGATCAGAGGATTAAATCTGAGTCTTCTACAGCTGAGAAAATAATGTCAAAATTTTGGTTCCTGTATCTCATGAAAGCAAAAAACAAAGAGCTCATTGCTTTCCCTCTTTTATTCTCCATTCTTCCCTTCTGAAACACACATTTTGACCAGATCTACCTCTGTATCCTTATACACACACTCGCACATTAACAGCTCTTCCAAACACAAGTTGTCATGCTTTGTTCCTCTGCATACCTTTCATTTTTATGAATCAGTATTTTCTAATTTAGACTTTTTTTTTCTCTGTGTGTGTGTGTGTGTATTCCCAAACAGCTCCTCAAATAAACACGCATTTTTTCACCACAGACCTTTTATTTAATGATAAAGTTTGAGATATAATTCCCCCTTCTACAGCTAAAAAAAAGCCTGTTAAGACTGTGATAGAATTTAAAGCATATGATTTCTAGGCCAGTTCTGTTACTAAGGGTCTGAATTTCCTCCCCCTAAACATACCAACATAAACTGTTCTTTTGGCTAGAAATGAAGAACAGAGCAGGCTGTGGCACTTCCTTCAAATCATCCTGTTGCTGTGCGAAAAGCCTACCTTTTTTCTCCTGCACGAAATGCGGTAAGTTCAGAGTAGCTGCATACCAAGTTAGAGGAGAACAAGCTCCTGATTTTTTCATTTGCTTTCAGTACACTTCACGAGTATTTCTTGAATACATTTTTGGACTCATTAACGCTTCCAAAAATTACTTATCGGCATTGGCTTGAGCAGAACATAGAGATGAATAATGCTTTTTAACAACTGCTAGGGTACAGAGGAAAGCAAAAGAAATTGTCCTTAAAAGTGTATTTCTAAGGCACAGCTTGCCTGGTTTACAATGGAAGCTGAGACTGTTCTCACTTTGTTTGAAATGATATGTTTCTGAAAGTCATATTTCTCCCTCCACCTCTTCTTTTCTTCTGCAGTGTCCAGTCTTGAAAACAAACAGACAGATGTTCTCTTGCAATGCCAGGAGTGCAAACAGACTTTAGCTGTCTAGTTCAGGAAATGAGATGCAGACAATCTGATAAATAAACAGTGTTTATTACTCCAGTTTAAAGTGTGCTTTGGATTTCTTTTCAAAATAGTCCTACAAGGAACTGAGGATGAATATTAAACATGTGCTCCTAATTGAGAGACCTCAGTGGCGATGTAAGAGTGGTCTTTAACTCACACAGTTTGTATAGTGAGGTTATAACAGAAGTGAATGCTTCTGAACTTTAACCATATTAAAGAAACAATAACAAAAAATCTGAATTACAGAAATTTGCTCTAAAGCAACTTATAAGGCATATACACATGGATTAACTAGAAAAACAGAATTTAGGACAGTGTTTGAATTAGAATACTTCGTGCTTTAAATTCGGAATGAGAAACACAGAGATTTAAATCAGCTTATACATAATTACCCAGTTTGGAATAGGACAAGACAGAGTGGAAAATATTCTTACACTCAAGTGGTTAAGTATGCATTTTAATGGTTATGGGGTCATAAATTTAGTTTTAGATATCATCCAAATGGCACTTCCTTTACCAAGAGTACATAGATCCCCAGTGCAACACTAAGGCACCATTTCACTAATTCTGTGTGGTGACACGTGCCACCCTACTGCTCTGCCATGGCTACACAGACTACACAGAAGAGCCCAGCATCCATGGCTCCAACAACACATACATTGCCAGGCAGAAGTGGGAGCAGCTGGGGACCATAAACTCACCCTGCACATACACCAGGAGACACAAACAAGCGGGGACAACAGGACAATGAACTTCATAAAAAGCCAACAAGGACTTTTTTTCCTATCGTGAGAAAGGGAAGAAGAGGGTTTAGAATGCAGCAGGTGAGTTTTGGAGCTAACTTCTGATATTCATTTAAGGGCATGGCAAATACATGCTTCCCTGTCCTTTGGGTCTTGCATAAAATCACAGTTTGGCTGTCAAGAGAGAAGACAGATACCTACTGAGTCACCAGTAACATTTCCTGCATTGCTTGGGATGTCTTGAGACACCTCCCTTCCAGCTATGCAGTAAGCATCATTTCCACCAGACAGAGATGATTCAGAACCCATGAAACGGTCATTTTTCCAAGTGATGGAGAACTACTACTGAATGAGTTTTCATTTAAATAGCTTTTACTGACATACTTGAATTTTGAATGAATTCAAATTCTGGTGTCCAACAAGCAGCACTGAGCCATGAAACCTCTTACTCACTATTCCCAAGAGGAACACCCAACACTTTGTGTGCCTGTCCCTTTTTTCCTAGCCTTACTCTCTTCTTTTGAATTAATGAATTTTGAAAGGAAAGAAAAAAAATGGTTGCAGAAACTGAGGTATATCTTACAGTTCTTGTTTTATCTCCTATAAGAATTGCTACCCCTCAGAACAGAATTAATACCCAGTCCTAGCAGTTGCAATATCATGCATATGCTTATCTGAGAGAATTCATGTCATCTGTTTTATTTTGGCTACAAGAAAACAGTCAGCAGAAAACACTTTTCAGAATGTTTTAACTAAGTTAATGAGATGCAGACTGATAAGCCAGCTTCAGACCTAACACTTTTCGTTTTTATTAGTCTCTAGTTTCCTTAAAGGGAATGTTCATACTAAAATACTGACTTCTTTATATTTTGGATATTGCTCTATCAATAAAATTATTTAGTGAATCTTACCTTTTCAAAACGTGGCAAGGTATGTCCTACAGGAAAAAAAATACATTTTTCTCATCACAAGACACATAGTGTCTTTCACCATCACGTATACCTTTCTTTGCCATAAAACTGCAGCTGTTTGGAGAACCCAGTTTTGGACCAACTCTGCCCTGTAACAGAAGGAACAAAACACTAACTGTATGGCAGATTCTAGATGATGACTGCTGCATTCAAGAGGTCCTTAATTAGGAGACAGCTCTATAATTTCTCCCTTCTTATGACCCTATAACCAGATGCAGCTGGTCAGCAAATTGTTCCTACTTAAACCTAGCTCATGGGATCCCATCAAGAGAAAGCCTGAAGTAGTACCTTGCAGAATTGCATGAATTTTATTCAATACACGAAAAAGAGGGAAGGGGGAACTGCAGGCAGAAGTCTGCAGTTGGAAGTGTCATATGCAGCACATAAGACTTGCCAAGTTTGGTACAGTCTCTGGGTAAGCTATGTCAGAGGTCCTTCTCCTGAAGTAAGCTTTTCTGGAAGGTAGTTCAACCCATACCTAGATTAATTATTTTGAGAGTTACGACTAGTTGCTACCTCAGAGCAAATGTGCTTTCTTGAAAAAGACGGCACACACGGGTAAGGTTTACTCTGCATGTTATGAAGACTGCGTGGGTGACTAATTGACAGGGCTTGACAGATGCTCTGCTCCACCTGACAGTGTTACTGAGCACTTTGTGATTAACGACAGACTAAACCAAAACCCAAACCAAGCACTTTCAATTAGTATTATATAGAAGCTACCAAGTCTTTTGTTGCGGTATATGACAGTGGGGAGCCCAGTGGACCCCCTTGGCTGACAGCATCTTGTACAACCGGCCGTGATGCCGTACGTGAGCAAGAGGCTGCGAGGGTTATGGTCAGTTCTACACGTCTCCGCTCCATCACCTGCTAACAGTGAGTTATGTCCAAGTGTTGTGTTTAATACAACAGGGGCCTGACTTTGATTATCCTTTGATGGCAGCGGTGACGAATGTCCTCATTAACACTGACAACATTGAAGGCTGCTTCCACAGAAGTCACAACTCCCTTCACACACATCCTCTTACACACATCTATTTCTATTCCTTCATCCCGCGTCGAGCACCCACAGCCGCTGGCATCGAGCGGGCCGCCGGGCTCACCCCGGTCCATTTCTCCCTCGGGGCGGTGATTTACCACCGGCCGGCCGGCATCGGGCCCCAAGCTCTCCAGCCGAGCCCGGTACGGTGCAAGCCCAGCCCCTGCCCAGCCCGTCCCGGCCCGCCTGCGGGCTCCTCTGGGCCAGTCCCTCCCCGGCCCGCCAGCGGGGAGCGGGCCCTCCCCAGCCGGGGTGTGGCCTGGACGTCGCTGCTGCCGCGGAGCTGCCGCGGCTCCTGGTGGAGGCGGCGGCGGCCACGGGCACGTCCCACATAAAACCCTGCCGCTCCGCTCGGCGCCGTCCTCTGCGCTCCCCGCGGCCAGCGCTCACCTTGTGCGGCAGCTTGGCCATGGCTCGGCGCCCCAACCCTGCGAGCTAGTGCCCCGGAGCAGCAGCGCTGCCGCGCCTCGGGCGGACTGAGCCGGCCTTGACCCCGCGGCTTTATACGCCAGACTCCTGCCGCCCGTCTGCTGCTCTCGCCCGCTCCGCCTGCAGAAGCTCTGCTCGGGGCAGAAGACGCTTTCCCGCCCGTGTGTGCGTAAAGCCCGACTTCTCCCTTCCCTCGCTGCACCGCGATTGCACCTTCCCCGCCTCCTCTGCTCGGGCCGGGCGGGCTCGCACCCCTTCTCCGCCGCTCTCCCCCCCAGCAGCCCGCCGAGGATGCGGGTGTCGCTGCTGAGCCCGCTGCTCCTGCTCTCCCTCAGCTGCAGCCCGGGCGCCGCGGAGCTCTCGGCCGCCCGAGCCAAGTGCCCGACCCGCTGCGATGTCTCCAAGTGCCCCAGCCCCAGCTGCCCCAGCGGCTACGTCCCCGACCGCTGCAACTGCTGCCTCATCTGCGCCGCGGGCGAGGGGGACTCCTGCGGCCGTAAGGAAGACCCGCCCTGCGGGGACAGCCTCGACTGCCGCTACCCCATGGGCAAGCGCTTCGCCAAGGGGGTCTGCCAGTGCAAGCTCAGCGCCCAGGTGTGCGGCAGCGACGGCCGGACCTACGACAACATCTGCCAGCTGAAGGCGGTGAGCCGCAAGGCGCTGCAGCACGGCCTGCCCGCCCTCGCCCAGGTCCAGAAGGGAGCCTGTGAATCGGGTAGGAGCATGGCAGGGCCTGCCCGCAGGGCAGAGGGTAGCGGGTGGACAGCGCAAGAGCTGCGCTAGTTTCCAGGCCAAGGAAAGTCGTGGTTTTTGGTGACCGGGCAAGACTGGAGGGCCCCAGCCACTGTAGGAGGCTAGAAGGTCAAAGCACCTTGCCTGGCTGCCAGCAAAAGGGGTGCTCAGGTCCTTTATGAGCCTTTCTTTCACCCTCAGAGTGGGCTGGAGATCTCGGGCTGAGGTTTGGGAAGGTTTCCCCTTGGTAAGCGTGCCCGCGGACGCCTCGACGTTGCGCTCGTCGCTGCTGTGAGCGGGAGGCGAATGCGCTTGAGAGCACGGAGGCGGCTCGGTGGAGGGCGTTGGGCCGTTGGGGCTCAGGGCAGCGGCTCCGTCCTCAGCCCTTCCTGGGGCAGGGCAGCGGCACGGGCTGGCTCCCGCCCTGCCAGCTGCTGGGCCTTGCGGTGGCATCGCCCGTGCGGGCTGCGCTGCACATCTGCTGCACCATGGCCCGCGAGCTGAGCAGGGACCCAGGAACGCCTGTGCTCCGGGCCCGTCGCTGGCGGTGTGCGGGAGGGCGGTGGGAGTCACCCGAGAGGCATCTCTGGGCAGAAAATGCCTCCTAAAGCCCTGCAACTTAAACAGGGCAGAAAAAGGGTGAAGTAATGTATAAATCACCTAAAACGCAGTCTTGTGCCCATTTTGTTTTGTTTTTCACAACAAGTTTTGTAGTCTTCTGGAGTCTAAGGTGGGAAAAGAACGCCTGTGGACCTCCTTTACAGTTTAAAATATTGCCACTCAGTATATCAAATAGGCTTTTGTTGGCAGTAACTTTTTAAAGTCTTTAAAGCTTGGATCTTGTGATATGCTGTGGCAGCTTCAGGCATGAAGGTTTAACGCACTGAAGTTGATTTTTATTTTTTTAGTATTTAAATGGGTCACTTTATGAAAGTTAGTGCTGCTAATAGCTTTTCACATAGTTACAGATATGTTATTTTTAAGGTTTTGCTTCTGCTGCGTTTGTCATAATGTTCCTGGAAAGAAAAGTCGTGTGCATAATGGCATTTTAAATCATGCATAATGCAGTGTTTCCATTATGTCAGGTGAGCCCCTAACCGTCCTGTTTATTCAGAGATAGCCAACTTGCTGAGATTATTGAGAGGAATCAGAGGGAAAAGGTAGTCTGTCTATGAATCGGAGGCCTTACATATATATTGCTCTTGCAAGAAGGCAAAATGTGGTGCAGAGAGGGAGGAGGTCAAATGATATTCCTGGATTTCCTTTAGGAGTATCTTGTCAGAGCCAAGAATTCTCCAGATGCCAGCCTGGAGCTGCAGTGATCAGTCTCTCCAGTATTTTGTAGTTACAAATTGCTCTTTTGCCTGTTCCTTTTCACATCAGCATCCGTTAGCTTTAGTACTCCTAATACTTGGTTGGAACAGATCCACATGAAATAAGAAGAATGTTTAACCAAAATGAGTGAGCTAGCCTGCATCTAGGGGCTCACTGAGTGGTTAGGATTTAGTATGTATGGCATTTTCTTTAAGAATCCTCCTGAACGTACCATTAATAGGCTTAGGAATTTGGAGCTGTGAGGTAGAGGTAGCATTTTTTTTTCTCAAGCAACTATTTTAGCGTTCACTTGATTTTTTTTTTTTTGTCCCGGAAACCCTCAGCTTAGATGAAGCATCTGGTTCTCTGTTAAGTTTTAAATTTTTTTATTCAATTATACAGCTGCATAAACTGAAACTCAAAGAAACCAAGTGTCTTACCCAAGGTCAGACTGAGTTGGTGGTTGAGCCAGGAATAGAACTCAATTATGGTGTTTTTCTTATTTTTTTTTTAAACAATAACATGCAATGGCTGGAATGAGCAGTTTAGAAGAAAGTCAACAGTTTAAAATTCTGTTGAGTTTCTCTCTTTTCCCTGTTCTTAAAAGAAGTCTGGCCTCAAATGACTCGGAGTTCAAAGGGCTAAGCTAGTTATAAAGTAAATCCAGTTTTACTTAACCATGCATATATTAGAACAATCTCAGATAATGGGTAGCCTTCCATAGCATGACTTAGGCTGTTTTCAGAACATGCAGTGACCCTGAAGAGCAGCTTTTGAGATGTCTACTTCTGTCCATTTCCAGTCGCTTATGTTGATATTAAGTTAGATCCTGTTTGTGATAAACCAAGACAGGCTGAGAAAGCTGCTGTGGTGTCAGAAATCTGATGAGTGAGGATGCAAGAAAAAGGAATAGTAGAGGATAGCAAAGGATGTAGGAAGAAAGGGAGGAAAGAGGTGCCCAGAATGTCTGAGTGATGATTCCAAAACTGACAGAATTTAAAATATTTTTTCCTTGCTGAAGTCCTGGATTAGCTTGAAGAACAGCATGTCAGATGGCAGGTTCTCGATACAGCATACTAAAAAGGGTCTGCACTGCGTAGGGATATAGGAACTCTCACTGATGTTCTTCAACATGCATATTCCCTGAAAAGCGTGGCTCACACAGTTAGCCTTATGCATCTGAGCAGACCCATGGACTTCTCTGAGATACTAACAGGAGCTGACCACAAATTTAACCTGTGTGCTACAAATACTCTGGGGGTTTTTTTCCCCCTCTTGAACACTAGATACATTAATATATGGGAGTTTTCTGAAGCAGACAGCTTTTTTTTCTGCCATCTGTTACCTACTGTGAGAAGGACAAGCTATTACAGGCTAGTATCTAAGTAGTGGCACAAACATTTATGGAAAAAAACCTCTGTAATCAAGACCCACTCTTACAGCGCCCTGATTCTCACTGTAGCAAATGTAAGTTTTAACAATGCCACATATTGATACATTGAAGTGTCAGACTCCTCACTCAGAGGATTCACGTGGTCATCATCAGTCTATGGCCAATTTACGTCAGACTTTTTCTTATAAAAAGGGCTGTTTATGATCTCTCAGTACAACTTTCTTAGTAGAGTTCATAATTTGCTGCAGTGTTATTTTGCTTCTGCGAAGACATTTCAAATGTTGAAAGATTTGTATTTGCTCGCCTAGGACGTGGAAGCAAAAAATTATTTGCCTGAAAAACAAGGGTGGTGTTTTGTCCATGCAACAAGGAAAACTGAAAGATTGATTAGAAAACCTTTGGAAAAAGGAAAGAGAAGTTCCAGGAAAACAAGTACATTGCCTTTAACACTGATCCTTTGCAGGGTTCTGCCTGAGAATGTCTGTCCTCTGCATTAACTGAAGCCACTCTCAAAAGTGGTCATGATGCAAAGCCTCAAACCTTTCAGTCAAATCTTTGCAAGATATGAGCCTAAAGGTTCAGTTCCCTAGAAGTAATGTTTGAAATACAGTTAATACATGAACAGAGTTGTTGCACACAGTTCTGTCTGGGGTGTTTGGAGTGTGCCTGTACATAACCTTGTGCCTGTACATAACCTTGAAGATACAGAGGAACAACTGTGCATATCATTACTTGCATTTCTGAGAAACTGGCCTAGTGAGAGACACTGAAGACTCCTGCTGGCATTATGGTCATCAAAACCTTACAGCTGCCTGCAGCTGTATTTGGGAAAGTGCCCTGGAAGGTGTTGGCCAGACGCAGGAAACTCTGGTCACATTCCTTTAGTGATTGTTTTCCTTATGTCTGAGTTTGTTTTGAGTTCCTGCAGGTGAGGATGAATAGTGTACAAGGTTTGCTATGGAATTCAGAGTGTATCACCTCACTTCTTTGTATAGGAGAGCTAGCAGAGGTGGTCTCGTCGTGTCTCCTTATGAGGGTCACTTGGGAAGAAGGATTAGCAAGCATCTGAGGTCAGCGAGGCAGTGAGGTGTCTGTGTGGGAAGGCTTGTGCCAGTCTGTCTGGCCGTTGTGATTGCTGCAGTGCACAAGAAAGCCACTTTGGTGTTGGTTCACCAAATTGTTTTCATCTGTGCGTGGTAGACATCCATTGTATAAACAAGTTGCCTGAACCATAATGTGGCATTAAACTCACCAAGGCTTTATGGTCAGTGCACAGCTATGCAACTTGATCTTAATGCTGAATTCATCAGAAAAGCTGCCCATGAACCTATGCTTCCAGCAGATGTTTCTGTTTTTTAAGCAGAGACTTTATAATCTTTTATTTGTCTTTCATTTCTTTCCATGAAAGCACAGTAGGGACAGTGTTTATCCCTGGTGATCAGATCTGCCAGGTTGCAGTCCTCCCTTAGACATAATAATTTTGCTGAACACACAGATCTTTTCTGAAGCTGGTTTTAAAAGGGGGATGGGGGAACCGCCTTAAAAATAAGAGTTTCCCAGGCTCACAAATTCTTAATGAATATACAGCTGTGGTTTTTAATACAATGTATTGCCTTTAAGAAAACAATGAATGTGATTTCATTTGATTTTACAGGGAGTAAGTTGGCAGATACTCAGAAACTTTCAGTCTTTTGTGAATGTAAATTGGTCTAGCTTAATTGTCCTCAGTGAGATTTTGACGATTCATTTCTGCTGAATTTTTTTCCAGTTCTCTTACTAGGTTATCTCTACAAATGTGTTGGAATTGTTCCTGATTTGCAGCAGTGTTAATGAGATTGAAGTGGCCCTATTGTCTCTGCACAAAAGTAAATAAAGCATTATTAAATGGACTCATATCCTGTAGATAACACTACTATCCAGGAAAATCTTAAGCTGGTAATGAGGACACTCCTACCTGACAGGCATTTAGGTTTAGCCATGTAAATAGTTGGAGCCCTGAGTACTGAAGACATAGATGACATTTTAAAAAAAAGCAGGCTGAACATCTTCAACTCCGGTTAATGCGCATACATTCAGATCTGGATTTTGAGTGTTTTATGAGAGGAGATGGAGAGATTCTGAAGATTTAATTGCATAATTGACGTGATAGGGTGGGAGTTCAGATCTGCTGAAAAGCTGTTTGATCTGTGGCTATGAAGAAGATTGGGATAATCTTTTTTTTTTATTAAGAAATGTGTAGACTGCTAACGACTCATGCAGTATAAATTTGGTTTTGCTTCTACTGCAACCTGGCTGCAGCACCTTTGATATGTTGGTTATGTAACAGATAGTTAATTGGATTAAATTATGGCTTTTTGTCAAGATAAATTAGGTTTGGTTAGTGTGAGATGATTTTGAACATGCAGTAATAACACGGAAAATAATGGATGTTATTGAGAGACCTTTGAAAAAATATGCAGCAAATCTCAGTAGGTCAATAGGTCAAAATACCCAAAACTGCTGTAAACTCAGAGCTTTTATGTTCACAGTCCAGCAGAGGTCTGAGAGCTGCATGAAATTCTGCCAGACAGCAGGAGTATAGGAGGGAGGAGAGAAGGTAGAGACACATATTTAATTTTATGTTTTAGTAAGAACACTAGCAGCAACTAGTGTCTGTCAACTGCTGCAAATTAAAGCAAAGACTGAAGGTTTGACAGAAAGCCCTGATACTACTACTAGAGTTATAAAACTTGTTTTCGGGGTGTACAGCTTATACAATGTTGGATGTTGCTTCCTTCTTCAGTTTCTCCGAGTGCAGTTCCTCTCTTCTAAAGTACATTCAGAACTTATTATGAAAGCCAACAGTTTACTAACAATGCACTAAAATGTTAATAATTATAATGAACATTTCAGTTACCTTAAATGTGACTCTGTGTGAGAGTTTGCAGAGCCATCTTCTGAGTCCACAGTTTGAGTTCCTGTCACGTCGTATAATTTGTTTAAAAGTGCTTATCACTTCTAGCTCACAGAAAATGATTCCTGAGAAAGAATTTCTATGAAGGCATCTTAACTTTGTAAGTCAGTTTTAATCAGTATTTAGTCCCCACCAGGCAATAAGAACAGCTCATCTCTAATCAGGCCAGTAGTCTTCAGCTACACCTTTCATAAAAAGTTTGCATGTCTGTTATTCTTGATCTTCCTTTGTTTCATATTTGCCTTTAATATATAGTGCAGATTTGGATTCTTTTTGAGGTTTGAATATTCTTGTTTTCTGACCCCAGCAGAGAGGTTCTGGACTTCTACTCAGACAGAAATGCTTTCGCACTGGTGTGGAAAGAAGATAACCTTTGTTTCAGTTTTGCAGTCTCCTTTCTGTATTGCTGCATTTTATTTTCTTTATCTCTTTCCATGCTTACATTCATCCACCAGCTCTTTGAGATTTTTTCTGTCTGCCTGCCCCAAATCTGACCTGGAAGGTCGCTCTACCTGTGATGTTTCTCTGGTGGCTGGTCAGGAGTGGTGCAAAACTGAATTCTTTTGCAGGCATGTTTGTGGCCATGTGTGGTGCTGTCACAATTTGGCATGAGCAGAACAGTTCAGCACTCAGCAGATGCCAAGGGATTTAGTTGCTCTGAGCCACATAGAACTATGCTGATTTACACCAACTGAAAGCCTGCATTCACCATGCTTTTCCCTCCTAATTCTGTGCTAGTTCATCAGCCAAATGTCTAGCCAACTATCTTTCATATATGTGTAGTCATTTCTATTAAGATAAACACTCTGATAATGTTATGTCCTGTCACTGAACACTGCTGTGTATGCAAGCATTCAAAGTCATGTTAGTAGACCTCAAAGGATATACTGCATAATCAGATAAGCTGCTTGTGAACTGAAGGTAAGATAAATCTTCAGTGGCTCAGTAAGAAAAATAAATAGCAGTGTATTGTGCTTACGTTTGACTGTCCTCTGTGATTCCTGTTTGCAGTGTCCCGTTCAAACTAAGTATTGAACCAAACGTATTCAGTTGGTTAGAGGGATTTTTCAGAGTGCGTGAGACTGTACATAAAAAAATAATAGACCGAATCTAGTCCTGCCAAGTTGTTCCTTCTGTTTATACTGTATCATATAAATTTAGCTTGCTAAATGTAAGCATGTTTTCTTTCCCCTCAGAAGTAAATCCTATGTCCATTCACAGGAAAAAGAACTCATGGACTTTTATGGAGAAAAGCCTAATTGTCTTGCTCTGATTTCTTCAATACTTTACTCCCTGGTACCGGTGTTGGGTCTGTTCCAGAAGTTCCTGTCTTTGCTTCAGCTCTTTTGGATACTGTAGTTTAAGGCCTCTAATTTTTTGACTTCGTAGGTCCTTTAACACTTCATTGTGAAAATTTTCGAGAGACTGCAGGAACTGTAATGACTAGTTCTGTCACCTGCTGTCTTATAAATTCTTTCCAAGAATGGAATTGATCAGTGAGACATGGTTTGTTTTTTTTGTAAATAGCTTAGACTCTGTTGTGCTATATTCATCCCAAGTAATTTACAAGGTACAAGGTTTAATGGTCAGTAAAATACCTGTCGATAAAGCTTGAAAATTATGTTTGAATTAAGAACTACACAGAATAACAAAATGTATGAGAACTCTCTCTTTTCTGTGTATCTTTCCTTCTTGTGTGAAGCCTTCTACCTACTTTCCTTTTAAAGACTTGGGTAGAGGGCAGCTGGTGAAAGAAAAGTGTGTACTTCAAAAAACAGAGTTTGTATCTGGACTCATTACTGTGTTATGTGATCTAGAAATAGGGAGATCCAGAACCCTTAAGACCAGGTTTTTGGCTGGGTGTGCAAGAGCTTCTTTAGGGTAAGTTCATCCTTCAGCATGAGTTGAACTTGAAGCAAATCATGATGGTGCAAACCACCACTTCTGAAGAGTTTATATAGTTTAGAAATTAGAATTCAAAGCCTTTCCTTCCTAAGTGGCAGAAACAAAAATTATCTCCTGGGATGAACAGTACTGTTGCACCACATTTGAAAAAAGCCAAAGATGTTATTGCTGTATCTGATTACAGCTTGTTTACTGCCTTCCTTAGATCCCACAGATAATTTTAAAGCGTCAGACTGTGAACATGAACGATTGTTATTTGCGTGTGGCGATATGTCCCCTGGCATATGTTTAACATATGTGGTGATATGTCCCCAGATATTAGGGATTGCAGATAAGTATTACATTAGAGCACAAGCAATATTATTACTTTGTGATGTTAGTATCCAGGATGCTGTGGGGGTTATCCCCCCTCTCTAAGACCTTAATTCGCACAAAATTACATTCAGCATTTATAAATGCTGCATGTAGTTTTGTTTAGGGGATGTTCTGCTGGAAAGCAGCCCCATGGAGAAAGACCTTGGAGTCCTAGTGAACAGTAAGTTGTCCATGGGACAGCAGTGGGCCCCTGTGTCCAAGAGGGCCAATGGGGTCCTGGGGTGCATTAAGAAGAGTATGTCCAGCAGGTCTAGGGAGGTTCTTTTCCCGCTCTACTCTGCTCTGGTGAGACCACACCTGCAATACTGTGTCCAGTTTTGGGCTCCCCAGTTCAAGAGAGACCAGGACCTACTGGAGAGAGTCCAACAGAGAGCTACAAGGATGATGAAGGGACTTGAACATCTCTCTTCTGAAGAGAGATGGAGAGAACTGGGACTGTTTAGCCTTGAAAGGAGACAGCTGAGAGGGGATCTCACATACAAATATCTGAGGGGTGGATGTGAAGGGGAAGGAAACAATCTCTTTTCAGTGGTGCCCACTAATAGAATAAGAAATAATGGGTTTAAGTTAAAACAGGAAGTTCCACCTCAACATGAGGAGAAACTTCTTCACTGTGAGGGTGACGGAGCACTGGCACAGGCTGCCCAGAGAGGTTGTGGAGTCTCCTCTGGAGACTTTCAAAACCCACCTGGATGTGTTCCTGTGTGGCTGCCCTAGAGGATCCTGCTCTGGCAAGGGGTTGGACTAAATGGTCTCTAGAGGTCCCTTCCAACCCCTGACATTCTATGATTCTATGATTAACATAGTACCACACTGGTTTTTATCAGAATGCTTAGTATTTAGTAATTTATTGCTATGCCCAGCTGCTTGTGACAGCTTAATGTGAATTTGCAAAACTTTTTTAGGTGCAAAGGCTATAATTTACAGAGGGTTTCTGATGCATCTACTTCACAAAATCCTAATTTCGGTTCTAAATGCAGTTCCTGAAGGCAGCAGCTATATTACTTGGTACTTATTAGACCACATCTATAATACTGCATCCAGCTTTGTACTCCTCTGTGCAAGAACAAACTGGAATGAGTTCAGGTGAAGGCTGCAAAGATGGTTGTGGGGGCTGGACGTGCCTGCTGTGAGGAAGCTGAGGGAACTGGGCTTGTTAATCCTGGAGAAGAGAAAGCTTCAGGAACACCAAAGAGCAGCCTCCTTGTGCTCCTGAGAAGTTACCAGGAAGATGGGGCCGAGCTCTTCAGCACACAATGGGAAGAGATAACGGACACGAGTTGAAACATGAGTCTCAATAAGAGACATTCAGACTAGATACAAGAAAAAAAATTATCTCGTGGAGGACAGTGAGGCAGTGGGACAAGTTACCCAGAGATTTTTCTGGAGTCGTTGGAGTTCTGCAAATCCCAGCTGGACAGACACTTTGAGCAACCTCGTCTGCCTTTGTAGCTGACCCGGCTTTTAGCAGGAGGTTGAACTAGAGACCTCCAGAGGTCCTTTCCAGCCTGACTTATCCTATGGCTCGGTGCATTTTGGATAATAATTAGTAGTTGTCCTGAGAAAAATACTTAAGGCAAGGCTTGTAGACTTGCAAGTAAATCAAAGAATTTATAGCCAAGTGATGTTGATGTTTAGTTTTCTCAGGATCAAGCAAAATGCTGGCTAAGTTTTGAACATCTTACTGACTTGATTCCTTTTCCAATACATGTTCAGTAGCTATCCCAGTAGGAGAAACAGACAAACTAATTCAATTCAGACCGTATTTTTCTCACCTACTTGGTAAAAAAAGGTATTGTCTTATTAACATATCCAATTCTTTCTGCTAGTATAGGTCACCTACAGTCCAGCAGCCCAAGATACAAATTCAACTTCATAGCAGATGTGGTGGAAAAGATTGCACCTGCGGTTGTGCACATTGAACTTTTTCTCAGGTAACGCTTTCAATTCTTTGTGTTTTAATTGCATCGTTTCACAAAGGTCTACAGAGATTTCCCAGTGTAGTAACTTTTATTTTGAATTCTTGAAGTTCACAAAAGACTCTGAAATATTATCACAGACTTGAACCACCCATTTTTGTGTTTTGTTCCTGTTTAGCAGATCTTTTTGATTTGGCCTACAGTCTTTACAGTGCTTTACAAAACATATTGTCTGCCATAAAATAAGCCCATCTCCTTTTTGGAGTTCTCCTCAGCCTTCACTAAAATGTGTTGCTTGTTGGATTATGTTTATTATCTCTGTTTAAAAAAACCCACAGACAAGTCTGGAAGGTAAGCTGGATAAACGTAGTTCCCTGCCACTTATACCACTTCCAATGAGAGATGATTTTGTTTTGGCAGGAAGAACATTAAGAGGTAGCATGTTGACCAGATATAACCTGTCTAAACACAGAAATTATTTCTGATAGGAAAAAAAATGTACTAAATTTGCTGACCAAAACATACCAATATTCAGTGCACTGAAGCTGGGGCTAAGGCAGCAAGTTTAACATTGAGTGCTCAAACCAACCTGTTGTCAGAACAAATTACTGCAAGTATTATATATGTCCCATTACCTGAATACCTTTCTGCATGGAGTGCTCTAATTTTATGTAGGCTTAGTAATTTTGTGGACAATTTTTACAGGCTTTTTTAATACACAAAATTGAAATAATCAGGTTTTCTGAGACATGGCTTTATGCACATGGTGTTTGGTTACAACTGAAGATGTTGAAGACCTTTGCCTATGCAGTTGAGATTGTTGGTTCTTTCCCTATCCGTAGATGTTAGTCCAGCAGCCTGCTGGGCGCTAATTGTGATACTGCCTTCTGCCTGGGACTGGCTCCAATTCTTTACAGCCGAGTAGCTCCAAGCTTTCAAACAGTTTCCTAATAAGGACCACATCTTGGAAGAAAGAAGAATTAGTGGACCTTTTCTCATTTTCTTCTGCCCAGGCACTTTCCATTCCCCTAACACATCTGAGGTCATCACAGCAATTGTTCACAGAGAAAAGTCATAATATTTTAAACAATTCATAAAGTCTTTTAGCTGTGTATATTGCAGCAAATGTTGTTTCCCACCAACTTTTACCCGTTGTTAGTGTTTTTAATTTCTTCTCTTTCACAATCGCAGTCCTTTTAGTTTCCAGACATGCTTTTTCCTGCCAGTCTATACCTAGGCTTCATGATTTTCTGAGATGTCACCTCTTTAGCCCTCTGTCTAGCTGCAAGGTTGCTACTGCTTCTCTTTTTCTCATTAGAGGGTCAGTCAATTTGTTAGCTCTGCTATTTCCTGTCACTGTTTTCTTACCGGTGGGATCAGATGAGCTCTTCCTCCTTCCATTTTTGTCACCCAGCCTCTTTGCAAGGAAGCCTTCGAAGATAGAATTGGAAACTAAAGGAAAAGGATCCCGATGGTTGTCTGAAAACCTCTGTGTAATCACCTTCCTGGTGACTAAAAGCAGTCACAATTTTCAGCAAATGAACCTCTCTTTGTAATTTTTTTTCAAATTTAGTGTTTTTTAAGACTTGTAACATTGGTCATCAAATGTTTTGTTATTTCTCAGGGTGAAAGGTGGTAAATGATTTCTAATACAATTGTTTCTTAAGTTATTCTTCTCTTACAAGTTATAATAACTTTCTTTTTTGCACAGGCACCCTCTTTTTGGTCGAAATGTCCCACTTTCCAGTGGATCTGGGTTTATTATGTCTGATTCTGGTTTAATTGTCACCAATGCTCACGTGGTATCAAGCACAAATGCTATATCAGGGAGACAACAATTGAAAGTGCAGCTACAGAACGGAGATACCTATGAAGCCACCATCAGAGACATTGACAAGAAATCTGACATTGCAACAATAAAGATTCATCCTAAGGTGAGTGGCATAAACAGATCGATGAATTCATTTGGGAAATCTATTTCAGTTTCTTTTAGTACGGAGTGGTTCACTGGGATATATGTTTAGGGGTTCCCTGGAAATATGTCTGGGGAAAACAATGTACTGAAACACAGGCCTGGAAGTTTTCTGTATCTCAGGTATTTTGGCTAATTCTTTCAGCTTTGTGCTAGTACCTGGACTGCAAGGAGGTACAAAGTATAGGGAGAGTGGCAGGCTGGTCAACAGCTGTTTTGTATGTGGTTTCTAAGAGAAGGGAACAGTCTGTTGGAAAACGAGGAAATCTCTTTCTGAATCCCGCTGGCTTTTTTTGGGTGATGTGTGAGAATGCAAGGTAGTACTGCTGGCAGTTTAAAGCAGTAACTGCAGTAACACCCTGAAGTATACTAATTTTACCTGGTAGGAGTTTTGGGTAAATGATAGTAAGTGGCTCTTTTCATTAATGTAATGGAAAGTGTGTGTTCCTAATTTCTTGCTAGTTTGATCTGTCCAGACAGGTTATTGTCAGGTATAAACTAATGCTTCTTGCTTTTCTTTCTTTCTGTGTTTGTTTAAGAAAAAACTACCAGTATTGTTACTGGGACACTCCGCTGACCTGAGGCCAGGAGAATTTGTGGTGGCAATTGGAAGCCCATTTGCCTTACAGAACACTGTGACAACAGGTATTGTCAGCACTGCTCAGCGAGATGGCAAAGAACTTGGCCTGCGGGACTCGGATATGGATTACGTTCAGACAGATGCTATTATCAATGTAAGTACTAGGTATGTGAGGAAGTAAGCTTCACACTCCTGTGACCTTGAAATCCCCACCTGCTAAGCGGGGAAGTGGGTGTGCTGAAAGATGAATCCACTAAGAAAAGCAGCTTTGTATAAAATCAGTTTAAAATTGGTGATCGGGCTCTTCTTTTTATAAAAAGGACTCTGCAGCATTTGTAAGTTGTGTTCAGGCATTAGTGTTGTCATAATTAGTGTATGATAAATAAAACTAGTCTCTTAGAGGTTGTTTGTGAAGCAGTTGCATATGTCAGACCCTTCTCGTTCTGGAGGTCTCATGCAATAACACATGGTTGTATAGACCAGCAGTAAATTATTACAGTATTTTCTCTCTCTGCTCGTTCAGCTGATCTGGCCAAACAAGCTGTAGAATAGAGCCAAAGTTTCTTTCATCTCCATGCATTAGAACCAGATGAAGTAGTCAATCTGCTCTCAGCAGGACACCCAGGTGAAAACATTAGGACTGGGGTTTTTGTCATTGTTCTCATTTTCCCTCTGCACATCCCATACTCCAGGTAAAAATTTAGAGGTAAAAGAACGTAAAGTTTGAGATACAATTTGGAGTTAAGAGTCCTCACACTGCGTGTTATATAGAAATATGTGAGAATAACATCCCTTCAGAGCAACTTGAAGGCATCCAAAGAGCTTAAGTCCTTGGGTGTGTATTTAACTTGTACTGATTCTTAAAAGAGCACTGCATGTATATCTAAGGTAGAAAATGGCCTGAAATTTTATGGCTTAAATCTGTTATACATTGGAAGTAAAATTTTTTCAGAATTTGTTTCCTGGACCTCAGTATCAAATTTGACATACCAAGTAACAATGCTTAGTGTTTCACACATGCAGAGCACTTCACAAGTGTTTATCCTCACAGATTTGTTGAGAGACATTGTATGGGAAAAAGAGGGTAATTATTTTTTTGTGCTAAGATATGACATGAGTTAGCTTTTTCAAAAACCTTTTCTATGACCTGGGAGCTGAACCTATTAAGATAATCAATTAAAATTACTCTCTTCAGTTGTATAAGGAGAATAGGAAAGCTCAAACAAAGTGTGTAACTTCAGTTGGTGGCAGAGACAGAATTAGAACATGGGATTCTTGACTTTGCGCCTATACACATTCCTTAAGGTCAGGCTGCTTCCTTGGATGTATTTACCCATTCACTGCCCTCAAAAGCTAATGAGCAAGTTAGACTAGGATAGCAGAGTGTGTCAGATAGTAATAGACTAAATGGAATAGTGATAGCGGAGGAGGTAGGGAAAATGACAATATATTTGAATTGCTTTGCCATCTGAGAGCACAGAATATGAAGATCGTCCCTGGCATGGGGATGCTTTGTGCTTAGCTAATGCGCTAGTTTTCTCCTGAGAACGGGAGGAGTTTGAGAGCTGGTCTATTCAGAGCATTCCTGTGGCTCAGCCAAGACTTTCCTGCAGGAATGTGCATGCAGCTGCCTTCTGAGAAATGCTGGGACAGCAGGAACATGGGGCAGGAGAGAACAGGGCCATATGTTCCTAAATGGAGCTATACTGCATGTGCTGAAGTTCTCTCACTGTCACATCCCTCAAGCAGAGGACAAGTGAATGAAAGATGATATGCTGAGGAAGGCTGAAAAATCATTATCTTGAGTCTTATGTCTGACTGACACAAAAGAACCAAGTGTGTAGCCTCTCTGATCAGAAACTGATCTTTGTTTAAGCTCAAACTTTGAAGCTATTTTATAAGCTTTAATGCATGATTTATTCCTCTCAGAATCTATAAGGTTTGCCCAGTGCTATCCAAGTGTAAACAGTTGCTATGGCTCATGCTCTGCTGTCACGCATCACTTAGCGTTTGTTTCTTTTGAGTGGTAAGTTGCTGCTCTTGGCTGTTCAGCAGACCCACTTGAAAACTCCAGCTTCACTCAAAAACAAATTTGTTGAGCCAACAAAGAGATGGACAAGAAATTTGGACTCCAACTCTCATTTCCTGTAGTCCTGCTGGATGTTTCCGTTGAAGGCCATTAGGTATTAGGCAATTCCGGACTGCTCAGAGCTGCTATATGCCCTCCCTAGAGATGATTGCATGTCTGTGATTACTGAATCAATCCTTGTGGAGCACCTACCTCATAGCAATGTGCTGTGACTAAACGTGTGTAAAGCACTGTGTTCTTCTGTGGAGGAGAATAAAGGAGACTGACAGTGTTACAAAACAAAGCAATCAGTAAAACTACTTAAGAACTATATGTGCACCTCACTGAAATAAAACTTGAAATAGCAGTTATTTATTTCAAAACCTTGTCCTGACAGTCTTTAGAAGAATGTAAATACTAGTTTTAACTATTAAATGATTCTTCTTAGACTTAGGGTCTAACTGTTAGGAGTGGTAAGTTGCTGCTCCTAACTTAAGGCCTGTTTCTGAAAAAAGAAAAATCTGTTTGTGAGAGTTATGAATGGGTAAGAGCTACCTGTAATCCTGTAATCTCAGAATCACAGAATTCTGTGATTCTGTGATCAGTACTGTGTTCCCCAGTGCAGCCCGAGAAACTACCTGCTCTCTTTCATGTACTTAAAAACAAATTTTCCGCTTAAACTTGAGAAGAAACTTCTTCTCAGTGAGGGTGACGGAGCACTGGCACAGGCTGCCCAAGGAGGTTGTGGAGTCTCCTTCTCTGGACACATTCAAGACCTGCCTGGACACGTTCCTGTGTAGCATTATCGAGGCGTTCCTGCTCTGGCAGGGGGATTGGACTTGATGATCTTTTGAGGTCCCTTCCAATCCCCAACATTTTGTGATTCTGTGATTCCGTGAAATTACCATTTGAAATGAAAATTGTGTTTCCTGCAGTGAAGCACCAATTTATTGTTCCCTTATGTCATTTTTTACAGTATGGCAACTCTGGAGGACCTCTAGTTAATCTGGTAAGTCCAGGTGACTTGTTTTTTTTGTTTGTTTTGTTTTGTTTTAAAGGCTAGTTTTAAAAAAGGGAGAGAACAGTTTTTTGAGAAGATTCATAGATCATACAAGCTCCCAGCCATCCAAGCTAATGGTAGGCAGATACGCTTTTTAGCTAATGCGTTTGCATTATGCAAATTAGGTCTCAGTTAATACACCATTGAAAAACATTTCCCTGTGTAGCAGAGGAAATTTTACACAGCAATGAGGAAAATGGGATCTGGTAGGAGCAGTTATACCTGTTCACACTGTAAGACCTGGGCTGCAAGGCAAAGATGGGACCTGGTTAATGAGCACAACTGACTTTAAAATAGATTGCTTCAAACCAGCGCTGATTTTGCAGGTCAGTGAAATGTGACTGTAGTGGTAGTAGTGACTCCACTGCTCAGCAGAGGGAATCTCTTGCCGAGTGGTGAGATGGACCTTGGATGAACAAAGTGTACTGTAATCTCCCTGGCTGTCACAGTTAAATGTGAAACGGAGTATGAATCAGAGCCCAGATCCTCCCTTACAAGTAATGTTTATTTCTTGAGGGATTACAACACTCTAAAATGCCTTACACCAGCCTTTAACGTGAGAAGCTAAGCCGCAAGCTGAACCCTGTCACTTAGGAGCAAATTAATTGGAAGCTGTCTCTCAACAGGATGGTGAAGTGATTGGGATTAACACCTTGAAGGTCACAGCTGGAATTTCTTTTGCTATTCCTTCAGACCGCATCACACAGTTTCTCACAGAATCCCATGACAAACAAAGCAAAGGTAAGGTCTGCAAGAAGCAGTGACATCTTCCCCTTATTGTTGTGATCTGTTGGTGAAGTGCCAAAAGACATGGGTCTGGGATCGTGTTACTGAGAGGAGCAGTGTTATTTTACAGTATAAACACCACAGACGTGGAAATAGAAAACAACTTCACAGAAGTGGAGAGACATTTTATTACTCAGACCTCCAAAGAATAGACAGTAACTGGGAAAAGGCCTTAGGATAGTGAGGACACACACGAGTCATTACAGTCTGAAATTATCTTGAGAACAAATGGTGACTTGTTCAAGGAGTCTTACCCTCCTCTTTCACATATTGTGCAAACAAAAAAAAAGATTAAGGTGTACTGTGGAGAATAAGATAAAAACTTTTTAAAACTTTTGTCCGCGGATGGGGTGTAGCGTATGCACTACTGGCGGATGATCTTTATTTTGCCATGGTCATCGGTGTCAGTGCTGTATAACTGGATATTGTGATAGACACTCAGACCCTGGTGGAAGCTGTGTGCTAATTCCTGCAGAAATACATGATGAGGAGGGAGAAAGGCAGAGAAAAAGAAAGACCTCTGCACCAAAGAACACATAAATATAAATATACCAGGAACTAACAGCTACAGGGCTCTTCTTTTATGTGCCTGCCTTGTATCTGTCACACTGTACGAGATGTCCTACTACGTGCTGCACAGCCAAAGCTGATCTAGTAATGCTTCATCCACGCCAAACCTCCCTTTCTCTTCTGCTTGCCAGTTAATCTGTCCACACCCTGCTCATCTTGTCATGACTGTTGGCTGCTGCTTCTTGTGAATCTCTTTGATATCAATCTTGTCTTCTCCTGAGTTCATCCAGTTGCTGATGCCAGGGTTGTTTCCCTTCACCATTGTCTTTTCGGTGTTCTGCAAGCCTTGTGCAGAAAACCACCACTGGCCGGGGGGCTTCTGGTGAATGGGGCTGGAAAGTCACGTTGCTTCTTCAGGCACCATTGCTTCCAGAGATTGATGAACTCGCTGAGCTCAGCAAGAGGGTCTAGACGTCATTTTGCCTATGGAACCCGAAGAAAAAACATAATGAAAGATTCAAGTTGTGATTGTAACATACTGATTTTTTTTTTTCATCATTCATATTCTCCTCAGATCAAAGGAGAAGGATTCACACTTACTCTTAGCATCACTGTGGCCATCAGTTGTTGGCATATCTTGGGCACAGGCTAGTTTTAATTATTGTTTTTAATTTTCGAAATTTTTTTGCTTTTGCTTGTCTGAAGTACCTTTTGTACTTTTACTGCAGGCAGAAGACAGTCATTAAAGCCCATGATGTGTAGAGAAAGAGAATATATAAAAGATATTATCACCATATTCGAGACTTGGCTTACATTTATTAGACCTTTAGTAATAGTTTTCAGGTTTGTCGTACGGGCGTTATTTCTTGCCATTAGGAATTCATGTAAGCAGAATTTTTGGGATGTTTTTGTCATGTTTTTGTTCTGCTCCAATTATGTTTCAGTAGTTTCAGTGGGATCCACCCTTATGGTACAATGAAGTCATAGAAATAAGTTTAAGGGTATTACCATTTTGCTCTAAATATCATATTGCCTGAACACGATAAAATTCCCTTAGGAGACTGCTCTTTCCAGATTTACTCTTGCATATAGGAGATACTTAAAATATTGTTTAATAACTTTAGTCTTTTCAATCTCAGTTGATCAGATAACTACCAATTTTATATAGAAGGCATATATTTTTTAAGTCCTACCCATTGTATATAACTGCAAATATATGATCTTTTGAAGTACAGGAGTGGAGAGGAGAAAAAGGAGAGAATGGCATTGGAATGAAGCATTTGAACTGATTATTATTATCTGAACATTCTATATTACCTAACATATGGGTTATAGATGATAATACTTAATGTATTTTTGATCAAAGATTTACCACACTCTTGCATAGAGATATTTATCAGTTGAATGGTCTGAAAGCCTTTGCTAATTTGAGATTTATCAGAAATAATGTTATCCTTTTATGGTTAGGAATTCTACAGTGGTGCATGAAGTTGTCTCCATCTATATCTAAGTTTTAACCATCTGTGTGTTCTGTCTTTACCTCTGGAAGTCATCTGTATATTAAACATTGACTGATTTTGTTTTTATTTTTTTACTTCAGTGTTTTTTGTTAGTATCCCACAGGAATTTCTCGGTTTCAGACTTGGCTCTGCTATCTATTCCTAGTTTAGACTTGAGCAGAGCAGTAAAACTAGAAAGTGTTCAAGCATGGATCCTCTAGAGTGGAAGACAGCTAGTTAGCAATTGGACGAAGTATTAAAGAGAAAATCCAGCCTAAGAGATCAGCCTGGCCTCTTTTATAAAAATGTTAGCAGAAAAATAAATAAAAGTTGCTTCATGTGGGCAAGGAGCAAGAGGGGAGTACTGCACTGGCCACACCTAACAAATTATTTACATGAATCCTCATTTACATCCCCAGAACACTCATATTAGTTGTGTTGAAACTATATGCTTACCTGTGTATTTGCCTGATTATTACTGATAATTATAATTATTACCAATAGTCACAGTTGCTGCTTAGAAGGCTGAGTATGGATTCAGACTACTGATTAAATTCAGCTGTACAGTGTGTGTGGAAGGTACACTGCACGTAATTCAGCCTTATACACTCAAACTATTTTCATGGATTCTGTCTGGCAGCGGAATATGGTTCTTAAATGCTTTCAGGACTGCTTATGCAATCTACAAAACAATCTTAAATGCAAAAAGAGTGAGCAGAGAAGTGGGAGTTTTGCCTGCTGCTTGAATAAAAAGTGCAGGATTTGTTTCTTCCCTCGGAGATATTGGTGATATACTAGCCCTGCTGAAATCACTGAAGTGGGGATATTCATGTGCCAGAGGTACTCATCTGTAAGAGTTTGAATACCTGGCCCCTTAATTAGGATTTATCCATTTTTTTTGACTTAGTTTATAAGTCATAAACACTTCTGCCTTCAGCCTGTGTTTATCTGTCTTGTTTGTATCTCTAGTGTTCCAAGCATCGATTAAAAAAAGAAAGGTTTAACAGTAAAGCAAATGCTTTTCTTACTGTGGAACAGAAATCCCCATAAATAGTGACCTGCTTCTAGATACTTGGGGTCAGCTGCTTGTTTTGTTAACACAAAACAGATTAAAAGTTTCATCTAGGGGTTGAGGCTGTTTTGCTTGATTTTGCACCACTGGAATCAGTGCTTAATCGGGCCTGGTGTTTACAAAAATGAAATGCAATTTGAATCTCTCTCTGCTGTGCTGTGCTCCAGCTTTAAGCTGCAAATGGTTTCACATTTGTTCAACCTGATTGTTCCAACATATTAACATTCTTTTAACTGCTGCTGGGACTTCACCCTGGTGACGTGCGTCTTGGATTTACAACCTCACTTTATTCCACTTCTCCTAATTATTTTTCTTTCGCCTCACAGTTGCACAAATGGTCAGAATGAGGAGTTTTGAGACTTGTTATTCACAGAGCAGATGTAATATGAGAGTGATAGTTCCAGGTGCCACATACTGTTTTGCCAATGTGACATAACACTGATGGCAAAACGCCTGTCCTTTGGGGATGATAAAGCATTTCAACTGGTAGTCTGTGTCTATTTCGATCTTTGCTGATACTTCTAATAAACTGGGCAATTATATTCCCTCTAATCATTGTTGATAAGAAACTTTGGGATTTGTGCAAGATATTTGACTTGTGTTAAATTGCTTGGAATAGACATTCGCAAAACAAAAGGCCTGATGTTTTTTTACCTGTATTCATAGAATTAAGGTTTGAAAAGGCCTCTAAGATCATCAAGTCCACCTGTCAACCCAACACTACCACAACCACCAAACCATGTCTGGTGGGTGCGAAGGGGAGGAATGTAGACTCTGCTGCTGTAATAATCCGTAGCATATTGCTATTAGTTTTATTTTATACAGTGGCCTGCTACTCTTACAGTATGAATTGCCATGAAGGCCATTTTGAAGTTTAATGCATGAACAGCAGCGAAGTAACATCCCAGTGTGCCCAAAGATGAAGGCAGAATGAGACTTAGTTGTGAGTAAGTCTGTAGTTACCAGATTTTGTTTTCTTTTTCACAAAACCTTGTTTCCACATGTATCATTAGCCACTAGGGAAATAATTCCCTTTTAGATCAGTGGCATTTCTGCTGTGGTTTTTCATTTTTGCCCAATCTCCTCCTTTCTGTTTTGTTCCAGATCAGTTTCTTTTGTCCCTTCTTTCATTCTTGTTTTTCTTTCATGTAAACATTCCTAACTCGGCCCCCAGAGTCTGCTTTGTGCTGCTGCGTGTTTCTGCATCACACAGGCAATGACCAGCAGCAGACTGTTTAATTTAAGCAGTAAACTGTCACCAGAGAGTCTGTTACCTATGTGTCTCATGAAGACAACTTCATCATTTAACTGTCCACATTGCAGGGATGGGGAGATTAGTTTCAAGTGGGAGAAAAAGCATGTTTGGATATTCTTAAGTGAAAACTCACTTATGCCATGTAGTCTAGAGAAGCACTATCACACTAGTTCACAGCCATTCCCAAAGCTTTTGATACTTCAGTTTTGAGTAACTGGACTTCTTCATGACGCTCTTACAATAGCTGATTGTGATCTCATTAGCTTCGCTTTAAAATAGAGGAGGGCCAGAACATATTAGGGTTAACAGTTAGTTACAGATGTAAGATTGTTTGGAGTGCAGTAAATCCAGTGTTTAGTAGTCACCATTTTCACTGACCCTAAGGGGAATATTGGCTGTGCCTACAATTCACGACTAATTTCTTTACTTGGGACTATTTTTCCTTGGAAAGAGTAAGAGTTAGAGGGGACTGCGTACATCTCCTTTTCAAACTTTTTCCTCACATGAGAACATGGAGAAGCTCCAAGAAATTGTGAAGTAGTTATGCTGGAACAAGTAAAGGGAAATTCATGCCGGATATACCTAACTACTGAAGCACTCGCTTCAGGAAGTCATCAAACTGCATTTTTTTTCGTAAGACAGCTGTGTGATATCATGACTACTAAAAGCCAACAACAGAAATGTGGCACTGTTCCTAAAGGAGTAAATTTTCACTATTTGAAGTTCTGTAGAGTCCTGGCTAATCATAGAGTAGTTTGGAATGGAAGGGACCTTTAAAGGTCTAGTTCAACGTTGCTTGCAGTGAGCAGGGATGTCAGAGCCCCACCCAACCTGATCTTGAACGTTTCCAAGGATGGGGCATCCATGACATCTCTGGGCAACTTGTTCCCACTTTTCACTGCCCTCTTTGTAAAAAAAGTCTTCCTTATATGTTGTCTAAATCTACCCTCTTTTAGTTTAAAACCACTACCCTCGGTCCTATTGCTACAGGCGCTGCTCTTTGTCCCCAGCTTTCCTGTAGCCCCCTTCAGGTACTGGGAGGCTGCTATAAGGTCTCCCTGGAGCCTTCTCTTCTCCAGCTGAACAACCCCAGCTCTCTCAGCTTGCTCTCATAGGAGAGGTGCTCCAGGCCTCTGAAATTTTTTGTGATCATTTTGGCTAAGGTCCATGATTTTTTTAAAAAAAAACAACTTGCTTTTTGTTCTTCAGGGTAGAAATAACAATCCATTTGCATGAGAATTGGTGTGAGTCTTTTGGCTGTCCTTTCTCTGAAAGGTGGACATTTTGATTTTTTTAAATCCCATTTCTACCTTTTAATGAGAACACCATACGATTAAATTGTCTTGATGAATTTCAGATGAAATTGCAGTTGATTACAAAAATTTCCATTTATTGAAGTTATGTGATACTAGATCACAGGAATTTTCCTGAATTTCCCAAAGGAAAACTCTTATGGAGTATAAATTGGTTTCTCTCTTAACCTCATTTGCAGAGAGAAGGATTTTCATTCTGTATACCAAGGTGAACCAAAATAAATTACCTCAGTATAGATGTGTATTTCTGTTTAGTTTTGTTAAAAACTGATGCATCCTGTTTTAATTGACAGGTATTTGGGGCCATCAAAGTATTTATCTTTGTCAGTGTTTGCCTAAATTTCTTAAATATCCTCTGTGTTATTTTCAGATGGGAAGAAACGTTTCATTGGCATCAGAATGCTGACAATAACACCTGCGTAAGTATCTGAGAAGGGCGACTCTGTGTGACCATACATACAAAATGTGGGTGATGATGGTGCAGAGCATCATTCAGCTTTCATTGCACATCTCCAGAGAATCTGGAAGTGTGCATTAGCTTCTGTGAAGTCTGCAAACATTTTTAATTATATTGGTGAAATACATGTTCTGAGACCTGAAAAATCACTCGGTCATTCTCTAAATACCGATAACAGTGGATACCCTGTTGATAGTTGAGGGAAACTAGGAAAAGCCTGAACATGGATTTTGGTTCTTGGTGAGGATGTCCGGAGTTACACCAGGTTTTCGGTGACATTTAAACAAGCTGCTGCTTTCAAGTGCCCATGAGTTACAATGGCAAATTAGCAGTCTGAGGGTTTGGCAGAGGCCATATGATGTGAGATTTGGTGCCTAAACTTCAAACAGAAAGAAAGTAGTTGCTGAAGTGCAGAACTAAAGCTTCATGCCTCCATGTTGACAAAGCCAAAACGTGGACTCCTTCCTCCAGTTCTTTACTGTCTTCTCTCTCATATTGCTTTGTGTCTTGCCGTTACCCGGATATCACCTGGGATAACAGATGAGGGCTCTTACACTTGTGCTCTTTCCCAGCAGCAGGCACATTTCCAATGTGGCAGCAGACTACAAAATTAAACAGGACAATTTCCAGCTGGGGTTGCAGTAAAGCCATCGTTGTTTTTTTTCAAATTACGCTTTTGCAATCCTCCTCAAAGGGTCAGATCCTCAGCTGGAAGAAATCACTCTGATGGCATTAATATCACTGGGCCACCACTGATAGGGACAAATATAAGAATGTTTCTCTGCATAACTGTTCAGTGAACATGGTGTGAGATTTTACTGCTTTGGTTCTGTCTAGTGAAGCAGTGTAAGAGGTCTCCAGGCCTGTTTTTGGGAAAATACTACTAGTCATTTAACTGTTAGCTTCCTCAGTACAAAATTTAATGAAGTGAAGCTGTGTGCAGCCATTTTAGCTTGCTTTCCATCTGGGGGACCCCAGCTTTTCCTGACAGACCACAGGGTAATTCAACATTAGTTTAAAACCCTTTCTTTCTAGAAATGAGTTTTAACCTACACTGTACACAGACCTGAAATGTCATCTGCTCAGAACTGAGAGGGTGTTTTTAGAGTCTCTATTTTGTTGCCAGTTCCTGTCTTTTCTTTAGAAAGGGATGCACAAACAATTCCTAAAGAACACTTGAGGAAGCTGAAGTTTCCTTGGAAACCTCACAGTTCTGATCTGCCTGATGACTGAAGTTATCAAAAGCTATATTGTTCTAGATAAAGAAAAACTAAGAACGACTTCCAAAATCATTAGCAAATTTTTGTCCCCGTCACCAGCATTAATTCTTTGGGGCAGGAATGCCTTTTGTCCCTGTACAGCATCTAAGACAGAGAGCACAACTGTCCCTCTGCTCTCCTACAGTGCCCTCTGTGCTGCTGCTACAAATAGCACAAGTCAGGTTCTTGCAGGAGATGTACGAGACCATTAAATAAGTGTGCTTTGCACAAGTAGTTTTGAGTCTCTTAAAATCTGTTACATTTTGATCCAATTTCACATCCCCTACATTCTTATCACAACAACAAGGAACAAACAAGTAACTTAAGTCATTCATTTTTGGTGACAAAAAAAATGGAGAATAAATAAATAATACTTTTTGAATGCTACTGTTTTTGTAGTGGAATCAAATGCTATATAATTTTGTTCTTCTTTTTAGCTTGGTGGAAGAACTGAAACACAATAATGCTGATTTCCCTGATGTCAGAAGTGGAATTTATGTACATGAAGTTGTTCCAAACTCACCTTCTCATAGGTATGTAGAGCACATTTTCTTCACCATAAATAAATTTTCAAATAGATACTGGTAGGTAATATTTTTGTTCATATTCAAGTACTTCTTCATACCAATCTTGATTTGTATTTAGACAATTCAAAATTGTGTGTTTAGGCTAAGTAAAAAAAAAGTTAAAATATTTGTGCTAAGATTCTGATCCTGTCTATAAAAGTGAAATATTTCAATGCTGAATACTAATAAATAGAAACTTGAGTCTAAACAGGAAGCAGGATAGCATTTATGTAAGACACCATCGGAACTGTTATCTGAGACAATGCTTTATCTTAGAGGAAGAGACTGTTGTATGGAAAAGTTTCAAAATATACAAGACACTTCTAAAAACTACTTTAAGAATTATTAAGAAAATGTAAAGGCAATAAAAAGCAGCTATTTTGGATTACATTTGAAGAACGAGAGGGAAATAATTTACCTGTAATTCAGTTGGTACACTTTGCTTGTCTTGAAATTTTGAAAGTGGTTTAATTTCTAATGCTTGAAATACATCCTGGAGAGATAAAAGCATGTTCTTGCAAAGGGATAGAGTAAGTCAATCCCAGCTAAAAGTTTTTTCTATTTCTCCTTTGCTGTAGTTTTCTGGAAGACAAAGATAAAGCTAGACTACTTTTACTGTTGGTGTGTTTTTGCTGTTTTAGAAGAATATCTCAGGGAAATCATGCGAGCCTGATTTTGCCTTTAGCAAATGCTACTGGTTATTCTTTTGCAGCCAGAACAGTGGAATTTCCATTCAATGGAAACTAAAACAAATAAAAATGTATCATGTCAGACAAGGAAGTGGTAAATAGTCTTTGTACTTTTTCTTTGCATGGAATACATATTTACTGCCTTTTTCTTCTTGCCTTTGCAGAGGAGGGATCCAAGATGGAGATATCATTGTTAAAGTCAATGGGCGTCCTTTGATGACTTCCAGTGACCTGCAGGAGGCTGTGATGAATGAATCACCTCTACTACTTGAAGTTCGAAGAGGAAATGATGATTTGCTATTTAACATTGAGCCCGAAGTTGTCATGTAAATAGAATTGAGGAATCTTTCACCATAATTAAACTCACTTATTCTGGAACACTAGATACCTCTCTTACAGCTACAGTAATTATACTTCCTGTTGACTAATGACAAGGTGGACTAACTTAATTGCCTGAGCCATTTCTGTACATAGTAGCTAGAATGAATTCAGTTATGCCATTTATAGAAGATTTAACTTTCAAGGAAATTTAAGAACTGTGTTCTTGGGAGGAGGAAAACAAATTTTGGGTAGCTGGTAAAAATGGGGTCCAGTTCCTGCAGGTTCAGAGCAGACTCAGGCCTGTGTTTTGAAAGACCAAAATACTACTGGAAGTGGGGAAGCGTGCTGAAAGGGGAAATTATTCTTAAACTACAGTGATGGTTGCAGCAGAACCAAACTATTGCAATGCACAACTGAGCTTTTTTTTTTTTTTTCCTGTAACTTTTTCAATGTGAATCTAGTATTGGCAAAGCTTGTATTTGTTCTTGGTGCTTCTATGCTACATGTCAGTGCAGGTAGATTAAATCTGTAAATATCGAAAGGAGCAAGAATGGTATCAGGCTATAGAGTGTTACACCTAGGTCATGCGATTTTGGAATATAGTAAATGATTCTTATAGAATTAATGCCTTATTATATATAAATCAAAACGATGTGCTGAACAAAGTTAAGTTTGAGAAAGTGCACAATTTTTTAAGAATTTGATACAAATCAGTTTTGCATTTTGCTGGTAAGCTTTGCTGTAAAATTGTTATACTACTTTTGGCTTGTACTGTGTATGTTTCTACTGTAAGGAGATTAAAGTTTACACAAATAATGTGTTGGTGTAAACCTCTTTTTAAATAAGTATATCTTCCCACCCTCTTCTGTCAGACTGGAATAGACTGTCCCAAGAGAATTTTCTTATAGAAAATCGGGCCCTGATGTTATGAAAATCCTTTGCAGCATCATGGTATAATTATTCTGCCCTTATTTAGACTATGTTTAGAAGTGCTTTGCACAAAAATAATTTATTTACACTGTTGGATTTTTTTATTTATGAATTGTGCTTTGATGTAAATCAGAGTATCTGCTTGGAATCCTATTGTCCTCAACTCTGCCTGTACGTAAAAGAAGCAGAAATGAAGCAGCGTTAGCCCTATTTTACAGCTGGAGCATGTGAGACTTTTGTGTAATAAACTCAGGACAGAAATTGCTAAGAGCTAAATCCAGCTTTCCTACATACTCTAAACCACACAACTGTCTTATTTCTTAGTGAGTATTGCTGCCATTCCCTAAAAGACAGAGGAGTATGTTTAACTGGAGCATTTTCAACAGCAAGCTGTGCTTTCTAGGTTTGGTGCTTCTGTCTCTGTTTAAGTCCTTTTTGCATCAGAGTATATCTTTGGGGTAGCTAGAACCTTACCTTTAGCTTGCCATCATGTCCTTCTGGCTATACCAACTGACTTGTTTGTGATGAGCCTTGCATCTTTGGGTTTCTACAGCACCAGGCATGCTAAAAAGAGCAATCTCTTCATTACTTGCTGGCTGGCTGTGACTGCAGCCGTACAGTTGGAAGGTGGGTAAGGTATGTTCCTCCTAAAAATGAATACTGTTTCTTTCTATCACATTATTGACCATGTCTAAAAGAACAGCTGTTTTCATCTCTCCAACAGAAGGTGCTAGGTTGTACCTGTTGGGTATATTCAGTGGGATCAACTCCTTTGCATTAAGATACAACCTTAGCATCCACACTTGCAAAACACAAAAGCACGCTCTGAACTTTGGATACCCAGGGCATGCAGAAGGATTCTGTGATGGCTCAAGTCAAGCCTGTCCATACATGTGTACCATGTTAGGACTACCACGTATTTTGTGAGAAGTGTTTAGCTCTTTGTGTCTATTGATTAATATTAGACAAGTTAAAATAATTCCATGAGCTTGTTGCTCATTTTTCAGTTATTGACTAACAAATTGTTTCGTAAAAAGAGCTACGGAGTGATTAACTTCTCTTACTGTAAGACAAGCTTTTTGGCTTCTAGATAACACTGCAAAAATGTTGAAATAAATTGCATAACTCTTATTTACAATATTACTGAACAGAGTTTGGTAATAACAGCACTAAAATTAAAACCATACACACTTATTGGCACCAGCCAAATGCATTGGCCATTTAATCATGACACTGTATGGACAGGAGAAAGACTCCTTAATCAAGAACTGTTGTGTTCTACAAACAGTTCATTTCTTTTTCCAGGCTTTGTCTGAAAATCTTAAAGAGCTCACACATCTTAGAGTTTGCAAATGCCCTTGCATTGCAGCAAACTTCACTCAGAGGGAAGCAAGGTCCCATGAGGTTCATTTTTAGAAAGAAGGCATTGTCACTTCCTTTGGCTGCGGAGTGTCTGTGTCATTTCAGCTGTGGTGTCACCCTTAACTGCTAAGATACAAGAGTAGACTTTATTAATTGCCACTCATTACCCTAACAGTGGCCAGAGCTGCAAAGGTTAATTGCTCAGTCTTAAGATCGAGTCAGCAACTACTGATGCCAGCAGTTGATAATAAGTCTATAATACAACCTTCCTGTATTTGCTTCTTGGCTAAGATAAAATTAGACAACTGTTGGTGCCTAAGACAAAATGTTCAGGCAAATCTTGTTATAAGCAGTTACTGGCACTGGCCCTTAGGCAAAAAAGCAGCAACACAAGCGTGGATCTTGATCTCTCAAGGAAGCCAGCAGGTGCAGCTTTTCCAAGTCAAGGTTGGGTCAACAAGATGAATGGCTTTGATATTCATTAGTCTGACCACTCTTATTACCACCAAGATTTCTAAAGCCACCTCCTTATTCCTGCAAGGCCTAATCAGCAAAATAAGGAAAGAGAGTGCTCAGCAATGACAGTAAGGAAGAAGCAAGCATTTCAGGGTGCTTTTACTCTGCAGCCCAGCAAGGCCTGCAGTGGAAACCGTGCTCCTCTGCCAGCGAGCTGACCCCTGCAAGGGAGCTGCCTCTCACTTGTCCTGCCCACCTGTGTCCGCTGTGGGGTCAAGCACAATAAAGACAACTTCTCAGGCTCCGTGCTCAGTAGAAAACGGGAATGACATAACACCATGCATAATATAACACCATTCATAAAACAGGGATGGTGTCTTTCAGGAAGACAAGGTTTGGGCAAAGCAGAAAAAAGAAAGGGAACCAGCATGGAATAACAAGAAAAAAATCATATTCCTAGGAGATATTTTTTTTTAAAGGAAAGATATGTCTGTTAGTTTCTCTTATATAATTAGACAGGCATGACAATGGGCCAGATTGCTGTACAGCTGCCTGAATCAAGTATTTGAATACTCCATTCTGCAAGGATGGCATCTTATATTTATCTCTGTACTCTCAGAGCAGTTGGGGATAGGAGGGATGGGGAACATCTCAAAACACCAGCAAGTCCCCACAAAAAAAAATAAGTAATGTTGAGAGAGCCTTTAGACTTCAGCCAGCACAGCACACTCTCTGAGCACCATGGAGCAGCTCCTACAGCTGATTATTTGTGGAGATTTGCTCCCTGTTGAAGCTTAAGGCTTGGCCGGCCACTAAACTTTGACAGACTCTGATCTCCCCACCACCCTTCCAGGGGAAAATAACAGGGGATCCAGGGAGGGAGACTTGGAGGTTGAAAAAGAACTTGAACCAGTTTAATGAAAAAAACCCAAACAACTAACAATAAAGACATCAATCTGTATACATATATATACAAGTATGCAAACATATCCAAAGATATAAAAAACGTGACAGGACCCACACCTTCTACATGAGAACAAGGTCTCAAGCAGAAAAAAAGAAACAAGAAAAAAAGTCCCAGACCAGACCCAGCAGCAGATGGCAGCGCCCATGCAGAGAGTCCCAAGGACAGTCTAAAGAAAACAGAAAAGAAGCTGTGCCTTTCCTCTCTCCTGCCCAGAGCAAGGGCAGGAGAAGACAACCTGTCCCACCAAATGATGCTCCTCTGCAGCATAGAAACAGGAAACCCCAGCAGCCCAGGGAGAGGTGACAAACAGTGAGCAACAACCCCCCCAGCACAGCAGCACCCAAGACACAGATGCTCCTCTCAGAGGCCCTTATATATTGAGCGCATGGGAAGGAGCGCTGCGATTGGTCCATTTGGGTCACCTGACCCATCCTCCCCTCCCCGCAGGCACAGCTGCCCCTCCCTGTCCCTGGGGTGGCTGCCAGTGCCGGGAGCCCCAGGGAACCGCTGTGCTGGGGCTCTCAGACCAGGACACTCCATCACTACAGAAGTGCTCCACTGCACTTGTACCTCTGGCATTGCTCACCAGAAAGAGAGGCGCTTTCTATTTTCAAGCAAGGAAAGCAAAGATAATTCCTTCCCTTAGAGAGGTTCTTGTAGCTCTGTCGAGGAAGCAGGAGTCTGGGGGCTTGCCCGTGTAAAAGGCTGGCAAAGCAAACCAGTGCTGTGCATGCTGTGGCCACTACACTGCACAGAGCCCTCCCAGGGCCAGCACTAATACCTGCTGCAGCTGTAGGAATTTTGGCCTGTAAGGATCTCAAAAGGCTTGGAAAGGCAATAGAAATCTGAATTATTGAGGAACTGCAGCGGTCTCACAGAAAATCAATGCATCTCTTGTGCATAGCCTGTTCTCTGCTTTCGGTTCTGCGTGTTCTGCACAAACGAGGTTGGACTTGATGATCTTAAGGTCCTTTCCAGCCTTGATGTTTCTATGTTTCTAGATTTCTACTCTGCACAACCACACACCAACTGGCAGCCTCTGCTTTCTGCACATGCCTCGTGACTGCCTCGGCACCAGCTATTCCGTACAAATCTCTTCCACGCAGCTTCTTCCGCAGGGCCTGTTTCGCACTCCCACCTTTTGCCTTCTGCCACAGCTGCTCTGTTTGCTCTTCTCCATTGGTTTTGCACCAGCTATTCCACCACCATATATCCCAGACGGCGGTTTCACACTCCTAATTTTGTTTTGACTGCTTGTTTCTTGCTCAAGGCTTTGTTGGTTTAGCAGAAATCCGAAAGAATGAGGAATCTTTTTTTTCTTCCCAGGCCCTGAAGTCTGAAGTCATACACTGAGCATTTCAAGTTCATAGCATAATACTAGGGCAATGTATTGCTGAAAATTTTATTTAACTACGAGACATTGCAAGTTATAGAAGGTGATGTGGCCTCTGTTTAGGCACCACCAGCCAGGGACTGGTGTTCAAAGACGTACACACTCCACAGGGAGTGTGTAAGGACAGTAAGGGTATGCTTTCTGTACCTGCATATAGGACCTAAGTCTGAGGATTGCTTTGAAGTAAGAGGAAAACTTAAAAAGGGAAGGAAAAGGGGGTGTAGTATGTTTATTTTATTTTATTCCCCTTATTTACTTGGGTTTCTGTAACTTTCATTTAAGTGGTCATGCCTGGGGAAACACAGGTCTGTGTTTGTTCCCATCCTTCTTCCCACAGTAGGAGATTAATTTTGCAGCCTTGGTGTTTTGAAAATAGTAGATTTTGTCTTTTATCCAGACCTTCCCAGTCCTTGTGGCAGCAGACACAGCTTGGTAGGGCTTTGCTGTAGGAGATCTTTCCAGGTCATGCCATGGGCTGTAAGCCAGGGCAAAAAGAACCACCAGCAGTTAAGGCCGAGTTGCACAGAAGACCTTGCTAGCTGGGCTAATTCTCTGTCTTCTGGCAAACATGTGAGGCATGGTTGCATTCTGGTGTTGCATAGACTGCTGGTCATTTCAGCTGAGCTACCTGGCTAGATGCCCTTTACAGTCAAGAGAAAGAAGCCGTAGCCTTCCTCTTCTCAGAAAGTGTAGGCGTATTCCATTTTTCTGCTAAAAAATGCTCAACATTATATTCGCTACTGGTGCAATAATGTTTGAGGAGCACCGAGCATAGATGCAGGAACCGAGTTTCCCTCTGCAATGGCCACAAGCAAGAAAAGAGGAAAAACATATTTGTTTTTTTCTCTTTTGATTTTTATCCTCGGGGGAGAAAGGTCAGACAGAGCAGGTCTCCCCCCATCCTCCCTTTGTCTTCCCCTCTCTTTCTGTCAAAAGGTTCCCCCAGAGACTGTGAGAATATGTCAATATTAAAGAGCATTTTCCCTGTAAAGATCTCTGGAGGATAACAGAAGCAACTGCTCGCTCTCTCTTTCTTCAACAAACATTGGCCAGGCCTTAACAAACAGCCAACTGAGGCATAGTCAGGAAAAAACAACTTCTTAGAAGAAGCAGTCGCCAAGGAAAATAATTGGGCAGCACGAGGGGTTTGGTGACGCAGCTACGCAGCTGCTAAGTTCAATGACTTCTCGATTGCCTCCATCTGAAGTTGTGCTCCAGTATGAAATGATCTTCTATCTCCATAACTATAAATAGCTGGATATGATGATTTGCTGCTTGAAATCCCAGAAGCAGCTTGGGAAAAATACCAAAACCAAACCCTAACAACCAGCAAGAAAACAAGAAGCCTTCAACTATCTTCTACATAAGATCTTAAATGACAGAGACAGAGGAGCTAGAGAGTATAGGGCTAATGCTTTTGAAGATGGTTTTCTAACATCTCAATTGGTCAAGATGTGCAGCACTACAGCAGTAGTGCCAGCTGGTCTGTCCTATGGGACAAAGTCCACCTCAGGGTTGGTGTTGCATGGACTGCTAGTCCTTTCACCTGAGCTACCTGGCTAGATGTTCCTTAGGTAGCTTTCCTCTTCTCAGAAAATAGGGTTCCAAAACAGGTTCAAAAAAGTTGTATCCTAAAAATATTTGCTATAAAGCCTCCTTTCTGTAAAGAAGATCTCAGATGACCAAAACTGATGCACATGTCTGTGCTGTACAAATCCCAAAATAGGTGAGATGAATTATAACCCTGTAATCTTAAGCGAGTTTCAGAGTACTGAAGGTTTTGCCTTTGGTTAGTCGCTGCATTTCAATTGTAATTTTGAACGAGTGAAAAAAATCTCAACATTGTCTCGTGTCCAGCAGAAGTAACCCATAAAGTTTTGTATGAAATGAACTCTTCCTGAGTGTAGTAATACATGATATTTCATGGTATTGTCTAGGATTATCTACAAGAGCATAGGGTAGGTTTTTCAAATGAAGGTACAAAAATGATGGTTCCTGCCAAGCTCACTGCACCATGCCATGCCTACCACAGCCACCTGTCAAAAAATTACCTGATCCGAGTTTAAAATGCATTAGTTACACTTGCTTTTCTAGCTTTTTACCTCTAAAGCTGTTTCTGTCCTGTCTATAAATCCAGGTGCAAGGAATGTAGGAAAATACACCTAAACCACCAAGAATGCCCCCAAACACCTTTTTAAGGTACATAATATCTGAGCTTGAAAGTCCATCATGCTGGTAGACTTCATGGTCTGCTTCCCAGTGCAAGTTATGCAGGTTACCTCCTGCAAGCTGTATATCCCACTGGAAAATGAGCTATTGCTTACATTAGGGACATAAAGCTGCCAGTTGTGCCTCTACAGAAAGCCTTCAACATCTGAAATACATTATTCCTCTGAGATTAAATATTGCCATTCTGGTGTAATAAAATATTGTCATTTTGGCCAATAAATCTTACAATGAAATCCCCTATTTAGGAAAAATCAGAGAAAATGTTGCAGCAGGTTAAGGGTATTCTGATGTTTTGAGAAGTGCTTCTCAGTGGTCTGGCATGTCAGATGTTATACGAAGAGATCAGTGGGCAGAATCTGAGGAAGAGATGAGAGGTGCAATGGTAAATATGTACCATTGCTTCACATTATTTTTCCCCAAGAGGTCTGTACATATGGTCTACATTTTTCCTGGGATTGTTGCAGTTCAATTTCTGAGTGCTGCTGAGATTTTTTATCCTGGCAAACTGAAAAAAAAACCAGCTTCTGAAAACAGCCTGGCAAACTTCTGTAAATCACCACTACTCTTCAGAATGAAGGAAGCTTTTCTACAGCTTAGTTATATCACTGAAGTGATTTAATATTTGCGTTGAAGAGAAAAACAGTAATCTTTACACATTTTGCACTCACAGATTTGCCTTAAGTTGGAACAGTATTTGCAAAACTTACTTTTCAAACTGTTTTACCCAAAAACATGGTAGGAAATTGAATAAAATCAGTATTTTCTTAAGAGAAATGTGAACCTTGTCTAAGGTTATTTTTAAAATGGGCAGTATTTTCTTAACACAACATTTATTTTGCATAGTACTGAGGAAATTTGACCGAACAGAGTCAATTGCTAATGCTGTCAGTCCTAGTGGCATGCAGTCAGGGTGTGAAATGAAAGACTAAGTCATAGAGGTTCTGTAGGAGATACCTGAAAGTTAGCTTGTCAGCTAGCAAAGCCCTTCTACAGACTTTGGGTAGAGTTCTATAATTCTGCAGTCTACTACAGGGCAGGCATACGTTTGCCTCTATATGTAACTGTGAAGGCTGTGAGAGTTTGCAGCAATTGCTGTTAGTTACAACAGCTGGGGAGAAGTTATTTCCCCCAGCTTGCTGATTGTTAAGACTCCTTATCCACCTCCATTTAACCAGGTTTGAGAATATGCAAGTGATAAATCAGCATAAAATACAGAGTTTCTTTTTCTCCAGAAAACTCTGATTCCTCTCTGATGCCACCTACATTCCTCTTCTAAGAGGTAAAAATTTGCTACAGTTACGATCCTGTTCAGGTCAATGAAGTTTTGGAAAGAGGTGCTTAAGCTTCAGAAGGTCAGTGAGGTAGCAAGGAGCTGTGCAGTTAAAAACCCAAGATTTTGAACAAAAGGAACTCTTGACACATTTTCATTTTGCATGTGCAGCACGAGTTATATAGTCACAGATGCACCCTCTGTGAAATCAAACCTCTGTAGCCCTTTTCTTTTTACAGAGAAGGAAAGAAAGAAGTCAGAGTGAAAAATGAGCTAGGCACCATTCTGCTTTCTCTGTTAGCATGGGTGAGGAAGGAGAAATGAAAGGCAATCATGGCCTGAAGTGTCAGCTAGCTCTTCCTGGGGCTAGGAGCGGTTGGATGATGCAGAGGTTTATTTAACTGTCTGTGTCTTTACACAGTCCCATTCCCGTGGCATTTGAGGTCCAGATTCTCCAGAAGGTGTAGGTGGTATGCCATGAATACCTTACAGACCGCATGATTCGCTGTGTGTGGCTTAGGGGTACTATTTCCTAGAAACTGACTGTAAGACAAAATTTATATGCATGTGGCAATACCTGACACCACAGCACTGTTTTGTGTCCTGATTTAGGGGAGAAAAAGTCAGAATATAAACATCTCTGTTGGAGCAAAGATTCCCCCCAAGTTCATCTCAATGCTTCCAATCACAGTGACGCTTTTGATATTAATTTCTCTCCCTAAAAACACAGCAGCTGCTCAGCCAGAAAGAAAATAATTTCCATCACAGAGGACACAGAGAGCCTCGACAGAAGGTAGGGTGACAGGTGACATTTTTATTTCACATAATATAAAGCACAGAAAATTGTTATTAAGTAGATGGTATATCCAAGTCGCACACTCTATGTAAGTAGTGGGTAAAGAAACCTTCCCAACACCAAGCAAGCAAAAGACAACCTCATAAGCATATTTTGACATTGTACACAAATCGGCAATTTTTAATAGCAGCTATATATTGATACTAATGAAAAAAATGTGGTTTCACTCTGTAGTGTGTCAAGCTAAAATTACAGCATTTTGAGAATCTGCTTCATGTCAGTTTTTAAATTTATACAAAATAGGAAAGAGCTGCATGAAATTAAATCTTACTGCTTAATGATGTGTAGCAGAAGTCTTTCTGATGTTAGTACCAAAAATACTTCAGCTCATTCTCACTGATAATTCCCCACCTCTGTTTGTGCCAACATTAACAAATAGAAAGTCATATTGATTGTAATGTACTACACAGAGTAGGTTTAGTTTAGATTGAAATTCTCCCCTCAAAACAGAAATGAAAAACCCAGTCAGTGTGCTGTTTAACTTTCTTTTTGTGTGCATGTGTGCAGACTAAGAGGATTAGAAAAGGGGATCTTAGAGGCGTAGAGGGTGTTTTGGGTTAAACGCAAGAGCTGATCCCATGGCTGCAGCAATAGTATTTTGAAAAATCATTTTTCAGCTGCTATGGTAAATGTTTCTAAAAACAGAGAAGAGGTTTACAATCTGTTACAACAATGAATCAAAATAACTCTGCTCATTTTCCATGCTAAGTCTCAAGAGCCTTGGTAAACACAGCATGGGCTCATTCAAAACAGGAGAATGATTGACAATGTAATGCAACGCAAAAAATGAAAGAGAAAACAGGTAGATTAATTATCCATTAAACTAATACTCATCTACTCCTCGGACTACAGTCACCAGAGCTGTGTCTGCTTAACAGATAAACTCTCCGTGGGTCTGGCAAAGTACACCATAGAAACCCAGGGCCTGATCCTGAAATCTGTGAAGGAAAACATAGGCTTGAAGTTAAGCACATGCTTAATACATTGGTGAACACCGAAATCTGGTCCGTGCTGGAATTCTCATGATGCTAGTATTAAAACACCACTCTAAATCTCTGCAAGTGAGCAATCACAATTTGCCAGACCAACACATATTTTGTCTGACATTGGTAGCAAGTCCATAGTGGCCCCTGATCCTATGAGTGGTGAATAGCACACACACCTAACTTCAATTGTATATACTAAAAAACACGCGTGATGCATTCATGTATGCACTCTATACAAATATAACATGCAAAAAAGGGAAATTAGCATAAATAAGAATATAAAAATTATAGAAGTATTCACCAGAGAAATGCAAAGATGAAAGATGAATTCTGTGGCTAGCAGGCTAAAAAAATCTCACCCTGGGAACTTTAAAAGATCTGTCTTTACCCTTGAACAGTTAAAAACACTCATGGAAGTATTGGCCATAATGAAGAAAATATTGTCAAACAGATATTTCCTTTTGTGATTAGTGCAGAGGTATTATCAAATGAGATAATACCAAATGTGGCAGTCAAGTCATATAATAAAAATGAAATACTCCCAGTTTAATAGTAGCTCAGGATGAAGTTAGACAGCTATATCTAGAGCTAGGCTCTTTTTCTTTCTTTTTTTTTCTTTCTTCATTTTATTCTATTTTTTTTTCTTATTTTATCATCGGGATCAGATAACTTGTAGCTGATTTAAAAACTATCTAAACTGTCTCAGTTCACATTAACTTTCTGTAAACCTTAGAGCTGTGGTGATGCTCCATGAATAGCTTCAAGTGAGACTGGAAGATCTCTGACATTTTCAAGGGCTTCTAATTGATGAACATATAAATAAGCATCAAAGGGTAGATTTTGATGGGATTTTTAAGTCAGATTAATAACTTCACAGCTGATGAACTGAAATTGGAGATGATAAATGTCTGGGGGAAAAAAAAGATGATTTTGATTGCATTTTGTGCAGACCACAGGAATGCATCACATGGCAGTGAGAGGGTGAGGGAGGAGGTGCTGTGGCAAATGGGTTCTGACTTTAATACATATTAAATGTATTCTACAATTTATTTGAAAAGAAGGAGGTTTCCAGTTCAAATCTATCCCAGACTGTGATGCTGGACAAGTTGTTCAACTCCTTCTCTGCTTCGGTTCCCGCATCCTTTAAATGCAACTGGTGGCAATGCCTAACATGAAGCCCTCTGG
The DNA here is from genome assembly GCA_020746105.1 of Trogon surrucura. Lineage (NCBI taxonomy): Eukaryota > Metazoa > Chordata > Aves > Trogoniformes > Trogonidae > Trogon > Trogon surrucura. The sequence goes on from CM036620.1 coordinate 70,322,013, forward strand.
AATCTCAGGCAAATAAGATTATACTATCAAATTGCAAACACTCTCTCTATTTGATTTTAAAAAGTGAGACTCGATCAGCCTGTGTGGTCTGCAAGAAGACAGATGTCTAAATGGGCATTGCCTCCTCTTTGATATTCAGTCTCTTCACTGAGACCTTAGCTCACGACTGTGAATGTGTGCTTTTATAGATGCCTGAATTCAGGGTCTCAGCAGGGTAAAGGCAACGTGCCCAGTTACTCAGGGTGATGTCTCTAAGCATCCTAATATTTAACTTGGACTGGATTTCAGCTGAAAGTTTAAATTTCAATGATTTTTTTTTTTTTTAAATCCTGATAAGTCACCATTAATTCTCCAACGTTTCATTTTCCTGTCTCAAATTCATATTTTTTCCCCTTTATCAGGAAGAATCCATTTTGGTAGGATTTGGGGTGGGTTTTTTTGTCTTCTTTTAGACGTGTTTTCTTCGTGTTTCAAGTCTCAACTAGAAGATTCTTATGGAATATTAAAATTCTTGTAACTTAAATCCATAATAGTAAAAATAAAAAGTATCCCTTTGCACATTCCTTTTTTAACCTTTGTAAACTAGTGCCGTACTTTGTACCATAAGAAAAACTCAAAGCTAGCATGTCAAACAAGATAATGGAGTCATAGAATCACAGACCGTGTTGTGCCTTGCTGAAAGATCTTTCAGTTTCTTGTAACTTTTTGAGGTGAAACGTCCAGTGCTGGAGTCACAGCTGGGAGAAGCCAAAGCGCGGGGACGCTCTCAGCCTTTTACAGCATCTGGAGGCAAACACATCCCAAACGAAGTCTGCTTCCGAAGGGAAACACTTTGTGAAATGCGGCCTGCTGCTCTCTTAATTAGATGATATGAAAAATCCGAAGTAACGTATGGAAGGTGTTTGCATTAACATCGAGACGCGGAGGCTCCTGGGGCCGGGAGGGCTGCGGCAGCGGAGCGGCCCGGCCGGAGCCGGCAGCTCGCGCGGGGCGACGCTCACGAGACCTGGGCGTTGCCGGGGCAACGGCGGGAGCTTTAAAAGGCCGTTAACCGGCACTAATGGTCAGTCGCCCGGAGGAGGAGGAGGAGAAGCTGCTTCGGAGCCTGCTGGCGAACGTCGGAGCCGCAGAGCTTTGCGTACAGGGGGTTTCCTGAGGTTTTCTCAAGGCAGGGAGACGCTGAGGGAGCGGAGACGCCCACCCGGAGCCCGCAGCTCTCAGGGGCGACGCTCAGGAGACTTGGGCATTGCCAGGGCAATGGCGACCCCACCCACCCCCCTAATACCAAAGCTCAGGGAGCGCAAGGACCTGCACCCAGCGCAGAGTGAAGAGCCTGTGTGCGGTGTAGCAGCGTGCAAGAAGGGTGGAGATCGCTCTGCCAGTTGGCCTGTGAATCTCACAGGCGGTCATTGCCCTCGCCGTAGAAGCACAGCTATGGTCTCTACCAGGCAGAAGGCCATGGTCCCACAACTTGCCAAAATGGATGTGGGAACCCAGACAGAGCTCCCACAGGAACATACAGCTGTCCCAGTCACAGGCTGCAGGGAGTGCCAGGGCCTGTCGCTGGTAATGGGTAGCAGCTATGAGAACTGCTGTGTGCAGTGCGAACAGGTGGATGACCTGCTCAGCATGGTGGCAGAGCTCGGAGAAGATGAATAGCTAAGGAGCATCGGGGAAGCAGAACAAGAGATAGATGGGTGGAGCCAGGCTCTGCCTTCTTTGATGGATGGACCTTCTTTTGAAGGATGGACCACTCGATGGATAGGGAATTGGCTAGATGATTGTATTCAAAGAGTTGCGATCAACAGCTCCGTGTCCGGATGGAGACCAGTGACGAGTGGTGTCCTGCAAGGATCGGTACTAGGACCGGTGTTGTTTAACATCTTTGTTGGTGACATGGACAGTGGGATAGAGTGCACCCTCAACAAGTTTGCCAACGACACCAAACTCTGTGGTGCGGTTGACAGACTGCGGGGAAGGGATGCCATCCAGAGGGACCTTGACAGGCTTGAAAGGTGGGCCCATGCCAACCTCATGAAGTTCAACAAGGCCAAGTGTAAGCTCCTGCACCTGAGTCGAGGCAATCCCAAGCACAAATATAGGCTGGATGAAGAGCAAATTGGGAGAAGCACTGGCAAGAAGGACTTGAATGTGTTAGTTGATGAAAGGCTAAACATGAGCCAGCAGTGTGCACTCACAGCCCAAAAAGACAACTGTGTCCTGGGCTGCACCAAAAGGAGTGTAACCAGCAGATCAAGGGAGGGAATTCTCCCCCTCACCTGGAGTGCTGCGTCCAGTTTTGGAGTCCACAGTACAACAAGGACATGGATCTACTGGAGTGGGTCCAGAGGAGGGCTGTGAAGATAAAGGGCTGGAGCACCTCTGCTATGAAGAAACGGTTGAGGGAGCTGGGGTTATTTAGCTTAGAGAAGAGAAGGCTCCAGGGTGATCTAATAGCAGCCTTCCAGTATGTGAAAGGGGCCTACAAGAAAGCTGGAGAAGGGCTTTTACAGGACCTGTAGTGATAGGGCAAGGGGCAGTGGCCTGAAATTGCAAGAAGGTAGATTTAGAGTAGTTAGAAGGTGCAAGCTGGAGCATAGGAGGTTCCACAAAAACATTAGGAAAAACTTTTTCTCTGTGAGGGTGACAGAGCACTGGCACAGGCTGCCCAGAGAGATTGTGGAGTCTCCTCTGGAGACATTCAAAACCTGTCTGGATGCAATCCTGGTCCTGTGTGACCTACTCTATGATCCTGCTCCGGCAGGATGATCTTTTGAGGTCCCTTCCAACCCCTAATGTTCTGCTATTCTGTGAAGACCAAAAAAAGTAGCAAAATAAGGTCAGGTTACAATCATAGGATAGAGTCATGTGATCATTAAGGTTTGAAAAGACCTCTAAGATCATCTAGTCCAATCATCAACCCAACACTGCCATGACCAGTAAACTATATCCTGAAGTACCGTGTCTACATGGTTTTTAAACACCTCCAGGGATGGTGCCTCCACCACTTCCCTGGGCAGCCAATTCCAGTGCCTCACCACTTTTTCAGTAAAGAAATTTTTCCTAATATCCATTCTAAACCTCTCCTGGTGCAACTTGAAGCCATTTCCTCTTGTCTTGCCATGGTTCTTGAAGTCCATGGCATTACTCTTGTCTATAAGCTGTATCCAGTGATTGAAAGGTGCTATATGTCCCAAATTGGGTTCAACCAGGTAGAAGTCAACCTGTGGTCAATGGCTAACTGGCCTGAGTGACTCTACTGTGGGATAACACTTTATTGAGCAAAAATTGTGCTGCATTGACAGATCTTATCTGCACAACAACAGCAGGCATTTCTCTGAAAAAGTTGGTGTTTTTGGAAAACTATCTTCATTATCAGTTAACTGCAAAGTAACTCAACATCTGAACAACCAGGAAGAGGAAAAATCCCTGTAAATGTCTTTGCGCATTAACAATATGTTTGATTCTGGAAGGTCTGAAACCTCTGGGAGATGGTGGAGTGTTTGCAGTATGAAAACCAGCTGAGGGTTCTAAGGTGTGCTAGAAGGGGCTGACTGTGGGTCACTTGTCAGCCTCCTCGTAAATCTGTTAGAAAGCAGAATATGCATAGACTGGCAGGTATTCTCTATTTATGCATGGAATAATATAGCAGCAGGTGACTTTAATATAAGGCAAGTAATTTCTGCACATTGTACAGCATAAACTCATCAGGCACCTATTTTGATACTGGCAAGACTTCTGAGCAAGTCAGTTTTAAGGAAGAAAATAGATGACAAGATTTATTCCATTTTCTTTGATTCCTCAAGATGCAAGAAGGCATCCAGCCTTTTTGATACAAAAACGTTCAGAAGATCCATTAGGGATTCTGCTAGAGCTGTATGTTTTGTACTTCACCACTTCGGTTATCTTCGTGATCCCTGTCTTTCCACTCTCACTCACTGTTTTTTGCGAAACTATCTTTTCCAAATAGCTGCAGCAGACAAGCTTGAGGAAATGTTGGGCAAAGAAAGGGAGGATTTATGACCAGAAAAATCTGAGAAATTCTAACTTTTTAACAAGCGTTGCTACACTGTTATTACCTATACACAGTGTTGTAAATCAAAGGAGGGAAGGTAGTGAGGCCAGATTTGTTCACTAGCTTATCATGAAATTAAGTTAAATAAGAAATCTTAATTATAGCATGGAAAATAGTAATTTTCTCAAAAAAAAAATTAATTTTTGTGGAAAAAAAATCCAATAAATATTGATGAATTGTGTTTTCAGTGGTGACACTGAGAAGCTATATGAAGAAGGCAAAGTGTAAATCCAGACACCAGGCAATCACTTCCATCTTTTTTGCAAATATGGGCAAAGTACTAGTCTTTGATTACAATTACAAGCTGCCGAGAACTGGATTAAGAGCAGCAAAGTCCTTTTGCATTTGTCATGAAACAGCTATAATTTTATGTGAAAGAGTGACCTGGATTTGAGCCAAGTGGCCAGCTGGAAAATATACAGCGGGTTTTAGGATATGTATAAATTACTACGTTGACTCCTCCCGAAGAAACAAAGCTAAAAGTGTTCAGATCCCTTTGAAACATTACAAGAATCAAATTGCAGATACATCAAACCAAATGGAGGACAGATTAGTCCTGTCCTATCTTAGCCTAACCTATTATTTTTTTGTGTCTTGTTCTGTCCTGTCCTGACCTTTATGTGGTAATAAATGAAAATATGACAAGGCAGCTGCAAGGTGTTACTCTCTGATACTCTTTTCAAGGAGTGCATACAGTCGGTAAAAGTAGTATGATTATGTAGTGATCTGTATTTTTTAGCTAAATAGGAGAGAGTAAGTGTAACCTAAGAAAATGTTGCCCTCAAATCAGAGTTTTACTCTGATTAGGACAAATATGAGAACAGCTTAGATGTATCCTAAATTTTACATATACTTAGCCAGAATGTTGACCATTTTGCTGTAAAGAGATTGGGACTCTGAGCTTCATTAAAGTGTGTGACGAGTCAGAGTTGTACCCATTAAAGATATGAGCTGCAGTGTTTTGCACTAACATTTCCTGAGTGATGAAGGCTTTTAGACTAACTAGATAGACATTGCTGCTGTTGAAGTGAGGAATATAAAGGCCCAAGTAGCTGTGATTACTTGAAAGAGAAACAGAATACACGATTCTGCAGAAATAGCCTAGATGCCATCTTCTTACTTTTTTCCTAGGCTAATGAAGGGATATCTCAATAATTAAAATCATTACGTTTCTGTTCAAAATAGCACGTTCAATGTGTAATTAGAATAAGATGCAATAGCAAAATCTGGTCCTAGTCTCTAATACTGTGAGAGTTTTTTGGTCTGCCTAGATGTATAAACACAGAACTAACAAAATTGTATTTTCAATACTGATGCTGAAGCAGGATAAAATTGGATTCAGCACTAAAGCCAATTTCTCAACGCTGTGGTGGATATGCTGATAGAAAGATTCAACTTCAGCGATTACCCTTGGTCTCCCAAAGCCTTGAGACACATTTTTTCGTACACAATGAAATTATTTTCATGACATTTCTTCCAACAGTATCTTATTGTTCAAACAGGATTTGAATATAACATACATATATCTTTTTAACTCTATGAATCGTGGCAACTGTTTCTTTACAACAGATGTTTTGTTCCTCTGGGATAATCTCCTAATTAGTGATGGTCTTTTGTAAAAATGCTTTTGTAAATGAAGCTTCTTACGTCTTTGGCTGAAAACTGAAAAAATAACCCGTAGCATCTTATTGTTGCATTGAATTTTGAGGCTGTACTTACTCCTGCAATTAGATCAGTTCTTTTCCCGGTTATTTTTCTAAATCCATTTATGGTGATGCAGAAGGTAATATGACCAATAATGGAAGAGTAAGAAGACTTCCATAGAATAGCTTTAATCCAATCCTCAATAGCATGTAATAAAATTCTGTCCTTTAGGAAAGAGTTATCAGATCTCAGAAAATAACCTTTACAACCCTACTTTCCAGTTCTAAATAAAGTAGACATAGTTCTGATAAGACTATTATTAGGATTTTCCTTTCTGGGGCATAAATGAATTCAAATTCCCCTTCTGAAAACTAAACTTCTAACTGCTACATGTACTGCAGTGAATCTGGTCTCCTTTCCTGCTGTGGACTGTAACCTTTTCAGAGCAACAACTGTCTTCACTCTGCCTGAAGCTTACAGTCAGAGCTTAGCTACTACTGAACTCTAAATAAATGCATTGACTCACACACTTGCTGACTTAGTCTGCGTTTGCGGTTTGATAGATTTCCCAAAAGCTTCAAGGATTTAGTCTGAGATTTTTTTCTGTGCCTGGCATATGGCTTAATGCATTAGCATGAGTGTGGGAATACACTTTTATTTTTTTTTAACTTCTCTCTCATCAATAGTAAAAGAGTTCATCTGTGAAATTTTCCAGCATAACACAGATTGCAACAGTGGGCCCACAGAGGTAAAGTCAGTGAACATAAGTAGTTATAGACTGAACAGTCCTGGGAACCATCCTAGGGCTTGCATGTAAACCTGTATCTGCATCTCACCTTCCTTGATCTTCTGTTGAAGACTTTATCCTGATGTGGGCTACAGGCAGTATCTGTCAGCCCACCCCATTCAGCAGATGTGCTGCCATCAGCAATATGCTTACTCATTAAGAGCAAGAAGGGACAGCAATTGTTTCACTTTTGTACTTACTGGAATACAAACATTATGGAAAGGGTGGAGTTTTTCATTGGTTTTTTTCCGTGATTTTATTTCTTCCTTTCCACACAGGAGATGAATTTAGTTCCATTCAGACAGTTGACCTTCAAGCTCTCAACAGATCCCATTCATGAATTACAATATGTTAGATAATTTCACTGGAAGCAAGAATGGGAAAAACTGGCATTTCTTACTCAGTGTCCTGTGAGTGCTGTGTGATTCCTACCCCAAGGAGAAAAAACAAAGACCTGATTGGATTAGATTATGAGGACTAGGCTCTGAGAAGCTATCTCAAATAAGTCTTAACTGAGATTAGGTATTGAGGCTCAGTATTGCAGTAACGTCTCTTCTCAAGTGCTGTTGATGCTGAGAAACATTTAAATTCCAAAGATGTGTATACCTTCAACTGCATATCTACATTTGTCCTATGACAATACATTTGCAATGAGACAAGGTATTGTAGTTAATCCAAAATCTGTCTAGGATGTTGGATGCTCTACTCCACAGTTTGCTCTTGTAGGAGTTCTTGAAGGGGTGCTGTACTATGGGATTTTTTTTGGCTCCTTGTGATGATTTCCTCTTTCTTTCTTAAAAAAAAAACAAATGGAAACATGTTTTAAGAAGGAATATACACTTTCAGTACAGCATACTTGAATGGGAAATGGGGAAATCAGACTTTGATTCCATTCATTGGGTAAGGAAGTTCAAACTAACATCTCTCATCTCCGAGTAAACTGGCCTAAGTAAGTCACTGTCAGGGAAAATGGCAAAAACTGTGCTTCTGTGAGAAAAGGGATTTAAGAATTGTCATTTCTGAACAAAGACATAGCAATGAGCATTACCTTAGCTTATTTAGCTGACTGACCTAAGCTTGGTCCTTGTGTCTTAAAAAGACAATTTTAATAGGATGCTTCTCAGGTGCTCAGATGCAGAATTGTGGACTTGGCTCTGGGAGCAGACACTGTACAGCAGGTCACCTGGACACAAAACCCCTGTGTTATTGTCAGCTTTAGAGTTCTTTTCCTTTCACCTGAATTTATTTGTTTTGTGCTTAGAGAGCTTTCTCTAAAAACAGTGGAAATAAGCTCTGAATGGAACAAAGTCTTAAATCAATGTGAAATGCTCTCAGAAAGAGGTTGTCCATACATATCCTTTCTTCTTTATGGGTGGCTCCAGAACATAACGATCCTATTTCGTATACAGAGCCAAAAGGGCAAGACAGGGAAAAAAAAATTGACCTAACTGTAAGCATCCCTGTAAGCAGTTGAGGGAGATGAGGGTAATGCAAACACAGTTCCATAAGATGAGAGTCACTTTATTAAAAGCATCTGGCACACAGAGAAATAGGATATTTTGGCACCACCAGAAACTTTATCAAGACTTAGCCATGTAAGGCTGCATGGATTGTTATTTATAGCATCAGCTTAGAGGGGGTATGGAAATTATACCAGAAACCTCATTAGTATCAGCATGAGAGCCGTGGCCAATCTCACTGCTCCAGTGATTGCATTTATTCCATAGTGCAAATACAGCAGACAGCCAGGGAGAAATCTTCTCAGTGTCTTTCAGCCTTATTATGGAGGAAACATGTAGAAACGGAGAACAACTGCAATACTGACCAAGAAAGACCTTTCAGGGACTGTTACCTGTCTTTTCTAGAGTCACAGACATATACTGACATTCCTCTCCAGCGGAAAGCAGATTTCTTTTTTCTTCAGAAACTAAACTCTTGGAAAGGAAAAAGTGTCTAGAGATAAAGCTTTAAAAATCTGTGATTGTTCAGAGGAGAGTGTATTATAAACTGAATTAATTAAGGAATGACATATGCCAATAGCAGATATGCAAGTTACCTACTGCAGGCATTCGGTGTAGTGAAACCTGATGTGAAGTGGCTTTAATTGTAAACCTCTTATCACTTTGGGAACTTTTCAGTCTTTCGAGTACTTACTTTCTCTAACTAGGTCACCTGACAGTGAGCCAAGTCAAAGAAGTGGCTGATTTCTTGTTTAAACCAAGATGCTGCCAACTACTAATATAATACAAATATCACTATAGGTGTCACAGCTCTGACTTATCTCTAATTTTTGGACAGTCTGTATCTGCTACAGACTCATTTTGAGTGTTTGGTGTGCTCATGGTTTTTTTCTTCAAAAAACCCTCATTCAGGTGTGGGCAGCTGGTGTGTCTGTCACACCAGCACCTGTCAAGGGAAAAGCTGAAAGAAGCTTCGTTTTCAAAGAGTTTGAAGTACTGGTATGTACATTTGAGGACTTTGGTACTTAGCATGTTTTCAGATTATATCACCAGAGAGTTATGGAGGGGATGGACTGAACTTGAGGAGTCTCAGTCTTATACAGAGCTGCAAAAATGTTATTGAAAAGAAAAATCACGGCTTGACATGTAGAATTTTCCTTATGTGCTTGCTACTGCTTATTGTCTGTATTTAATAACATATCCAGATTTTTTAAATTCAAACTCCAATGTAATCTGACTTTAATCTACTAGGTTTATATCAGGTAGATGAGTGGAAAAAGACATGCAACAGCACTATATTTTGAAATTCTGCATTCCTCTGGGAGTCTGTTAATTTTCAAAGACTACAGTTCAGGCTCTAACTGAACAACTGGGATAGAAGTTAACAGTTTGAGAGTTTAGAGTATTATGCCTTAGCTGAATTGGATTTAAAGTGTGGGCTTTTTTTTTTAATCAAGGCTCAACTTGCATTCTGTATTGACCTTGTTTCATTTACTAGATTCTTTACTGATAATAAACCAAATGATAAAGTGCACATGAAATACAGCCATGCCACTAATTGAAACATCTGATTTAACTTATGTCTGCAGTTTGATGCAGTCGTTCCTAATTGCTTTACCTCTGAACTTTTCTTTTTTTTTGTGGGTTAATGGACCAGGAAAACTTATCCCGACAGACTCAATCATATCTGGAGTTACATTGTGTTCAACCTGTGCATCCATCCAATTTTTTTCCCTTGGGCTGAATGTCAGTTAAGTACATTCTCTTGTGTTATACTTTGGATATTGCAGGAAAAATCTAAAATGTCTAGGCCTTGGATAAGCTGGTTTTAGGTTTTCTCCTTTTTAATAACACTCTAAGCTGATCTACACTTTGCAACAGTTCCCTTCAGGACCTTGTAAGGGCTAATTAGATCTACTACAATGTATGTACATCTGAATTGGCACTTAATTATTTCCCTTTATCGTTAAAAATCAGGTGGAGTAACATCACATATTTTCAAAGGACCATATAGTATAATTTTTCTCATTACCAGTGCAGAGATCCTTCTGCGGCATTTATCTACATTTCTTCTCCTCCTGGACATCATTACATTTGCAGACAAATCTGAGGATTCCTAGCAGGCATTTTTAGTGAGAAATTACCTGCAATATACATTTTTCTATAGCTCTGAAAGAATATCTCTTGTTTCCTCATAATGTTTCATACTGCTTCATTGAAGATTAAGGTTCTGCAATCAGAAGCTTCCAAGCCCCAAAGACCTTTTTAAGTTTTTCCTTTGTAAGGTGTCGATAGACGATTGAAGATATGTAGTTTTGTGTTTTCTAGGCCATGAAAAGGGAATCACCCAGTCATTCTCAAATGAGCTGCTATTAAATAATGATAGAGGATTGCAAGGTTCCTGCTAACTGCACTTGAAGTATAACAGACAGACGTTAAACATCCTGTGCATTCTATTTGTATAAACATTGGTTTGGAAATCATTGGGTTCAGTAGCCTTCAAAATCCTCAGAAACCACCAGGCTACCGTTAGAAATTAGATGTACAAGCCTAACTTTAGGATGGGAGAGACCACTTGGGAGATGTGGGTTCAGGATGGTGCCCAGGCTATGACTAACGCCTGAGCTGCTGTGACAGCTGCAGCCAAAGAGATGCTCTTAATGTATCCATTGATAAGGACAGAGGGAGGGGAGCAGAAAATCAAAAGGACCGATAACAAAGATCAATGGCAGTATATTTCTGCCTTGCTGGTCATCGCTCCTTTTAATTCCTTAAAAATTTAGCTGGAATACAGAACCGCAAAAGAGAGATTTCTGCTTTACTAGAATGAAATTATACTTCCTACGTGAATGCTTCTAAGGCCTCTGCGTCATGTATTTAGGATGATTTAAGGATATTCACTATGCCTAGTACCTGTACCTAAGTTAGCAAAAAGCATTACTCTCAACTGATTCTGTGGGAAATGAGAGCCTCCTAAGACACATGCTGGTGGCTGAGGTATGAGTGTCTCCCTTTGCAGCTTGTTGGGTACCCATTTGAGTGTGGTCAGAGAGGGAGAAGCATTATGCTTTAACTTTGGAATCCAGAAGTAGGGTTTAGGGATATGAAATCATTTTAAATATTATGTAGAGTTTCCCGCAGAGATAATGACAGCCAAGGAGAGAATTTGATAAAACAGGTAGGGGACGAAGTGGTATTAAGCAAATTAAAAATCTGGGGTAATGTGGTCAAAAGGAACAGTCTGAAGAATAGAGGAGTGTCTGGCAAATGTTATATAACTGAAATTATTCTGGCCAGCTTTGGGTAGAGAAGAGCCAAAACCCAGAGCAGGCTCCAGTAAGGACCGCCCAGAAAGAAGAACTGGAATGGAAAAAACTTGTGAAGCACTTTCCAACTGTCCCAAATTCCTTTGTCAGTAATGTGAAGTGCTCTTTACCGATTGCCTTGGATGGAGCTGGAGGTGGTGAGGTAGTGTCTAAGCTTTAGTACGTACCCAGCAGCTTTTGCGCATGCGCAAGCTGAACTGGAGGAGAGATGAGTCCCCAGTACCTCTGCAGAGAAGAAAAGAAGTTTTTCTATTTAATTGCTGAGTTTTGCCCAGTTTGCCTACCAGCACTGAGCCGTTGTAAGAACACTCAGTTCATTGTCTCCAGAAAAGACTCTACCGGTGGGGCAGCTGTGGTATTTCAGTGAAGCATCTAAAATTAAATCACATGAAGCTGTCTAATTTCTTATTTTCATATTCCACTAAAGCTTGTTTTCTGGTTCAAAAACATCTTGAGTGCCCTCAGCTTTTCATGACCTACATTCCATGCATTAGATAGTCTCGCCCTGCCCCCCACCAGTGACAGACACCCAAGGACAAAATGTCAATAGTGTTTTCCCAGAAATAGAGATGATGCATGTCTGAGTCAGGGACAGACGAACCAAAGACTTTATAAACAATACAAACACAGAAAGATGAAAATGATGCAAGAGAATCCGCTGGAATTTGCTGTCTTCATAATTTTGCGTGAACAGTCAGTATATTCAGCATCCAAGTGGTATTATTTGCCTTTCAGAGTCTTGGAGGTGAAATAATATTTTAAAGATATTGTTAAATTAGGCATCTTATTTTTGTTCTAGAATTCACTGTTGTGTAAATGGATCTAGTCAATTGTTTTTAATGTATATACCTGAAATGTGTAATGATGTAAATCTAATTTTTTACCTGCATACTTATTATAGACATCTATTAGCATGACATATGAGTAGTTTGCATATTAGGTATATATTCCTGAAATGTGTCTAAGCAGTGCTATTACTGAAGTTGTGGACCAGAGGTACAAAGATAATCCAGAACAACCGACAGTATACTAGTTTGAAGCTCATGACAGTCAGAAAATATTTAGCCCCCCTATATGTTTAAAGCATCCTTTTCTATCTTGATCGATCTGATTAAGATCTCATACTTTTGAACTTTAAAAGCTCAATATGAGTGAACTGTATGCTGCTGCTGCAGCAAAGAAAGCCAACAGGATGCTGCCATCAAGGGCATCACCCGCAGAGATAAAAAAAAATCATTATCTCACTCAGTGCTTGTCAGGCCACACCTGGAATACTGTGTTCACTTTTGGTCCCTGCTATGCAAAAAAGATGTGCACAGGCTGGAGGTCCAGAGAAGGGTGACAGAGATGATCTGGGGAGCTGCCATATGAGAAAAGGCTGAGAGCTGGATTTGTTTAACCTTGAGAAAAGGCTGATAAGGGGAGACCTTATCACCGTGTTTCAGTATTTAAAGGATGGCTACAAAGAAGATGGAACCTCCTTTTTTACAAGGAGTCACATGGAAAAGATGAGAGGTAATGGGTACAAGTTACTCCTGGGGAGATTTGGATTGGACATAAGAGGAAAATTTTTCACAATGAGAACAATCAGCCATTGGACTAATCTCCCCAGGGAAGTGGTGGATTCTTCAACATTGAACACCTTTAAGGTTCAGCTGGGCAGGATGCTGGACTATCTTGTCTAGACTGTGCTTTTGCCCACATAGGCTGGACCAGATGATCCTTGAGGTCCCTTCCAACCTGGTATTCTATGATTCTGTTATTCTTGACAGTATGAGATTAAAGATTGCAATTGAAATGGGAGGGGGTGTGTGTTAGTCTGTTGGTTTTTTAGAACAAGAGCCCAGGTGATGAACTTTAGAGGGTACAGAAAGAGCAAATGTATTTTTAGCCAAGCATCCTGTATTTTCGAGTAGACAGCAGCATCTTATAAAGAAAGAGAGTCAGTAATCAGTGATACATAGTCCTTGTATTGTTTTCGCAGCAAAATATTCCCCTGTGACTTGGGGAATTTGAGCTTCAGGTTGTATCTACATTTTTGTGTTCAGTAATATTCATGACAAACTTCATTAGTTTATCTGATTGCTGTAAGAGGATCAGTCTGCATACTCCTTGTTTTAATATATTCCCCCTAAGCATCTGCAGAGTGTTCTTGAAGACAAAATGCTAGATTACAGAACCAGAGCAGGTTCTCCCTTTGGGATGGTGCCTTCCATTCAGCCTTAAATTGCTTGGCTTCTTTGGTTAGATTGATTCATGGTTGCACAGCTGTAAAATCTTTGTTCTCGGAGGTTTTCAAGACCAAGCTGAACAAAATGACAAGTGGCTTGATCCAGCATCCAATGTTAACCCTGCTTTCAGTGGGAGGTTGGACAAGATGACCTCCAGAAGTCCTTCACCAGTCAACATTTCTATGATGGATTCTGTGATAACGGATGTGGTTAAGGGAATCAGAAATATAAATTTCATTTCTTGTGGTGAGGCCTTTGTAACACTTAGGACAGTAATTGGAAAATGTGGCTGAATCCAGTGTAATAGTATTTGTCTCTGTAGTCCCATTCACATTAAGGAGAAGTGATTATAGGCTGAGCTAGTTCATCTACTTGTAGTAGCAAATCAGTTGCACAGACTTCAGCAGAATATACTGGATGGCTTCACGTGTGGAATGGAAAAGTGTTTAATTGGAATTGTGAAGTGGCAACGCTCCAGTCAGTGGTTTGCTGTTACTCTGCTACAGAGGGACTTTATGCCTCCATTGCTGTGTCCAAAAAAAAATAGTGTCTAGATTCTGTAATATGCTTTGCAAATATTCAGCTTGTCACACTAATGTTTTTGTGTTTTGAGGGTAAGTCTGTGGGATATGGATGCTTCAGATAGGCCAAGTAAACTGAGATACCACATTTTGTTACATACAGAGACCAGAAATTTGATGTGAATCTATCCCATAGGTCTCTTACTTGGTTTCCTGAGAGTACTTTGATGCCTTTAGATGCCAGCATTTTTAGTTCATTGACCCTCTCAGTGCAAAGAATAAGTGCGTATAAAGTACATAGACTGCCTTTGAATAGCAGGGGGAAAATTAGGCATCTTGGAAAATACATAACACATGTATTATGCAAGGAGAAGATTAATGCTAACCAATAGGAAAAACTAAGAACAGGGGTTTTATATGTTATGAATCCTATACGTCTCCAGAGCATAAACTGGACTCAAGCCTATAGAATGGTGTATCCATCCATTTTAGAGCCTAGGGTCTTCTGTGGCTAGACATTTACATCTGTTTTTTTAAAGAACGACACTCATGCTTTTTTTAAAAAATAGAACTCCTGAAGATGAAAGTAGTACCTTTGTTTTGTATAATAGTCTTATGTTTTATGCACTTACCAGGGAAAAAGCTCATCCAGACAGACACTGAATACAAGGCATTTGATTGTGTTGTTCATACTAGATACCAGTGTCCTGGCCTCCTGGGCTGTGCTGCGGAGAACTGGAGCTCTCCCTCTCTGCTGTGCCGAAAGGAATCCAAGGTCCGTCAGGGGATGAAGGCAGAAGGGGTATGCAACTTGTGGCTAATGTGGAGGGGAGAGTCTTGCATTTTGTTCTGTTCTAGCACAGCTAAATTTTGCACTGAAAATTCTTTCAATAGAATATGAGAAGAGAACTTGTACTGCATATACAAACAGTATTCTGGTATTTTTTCGGGATCAGAAAATTCTTGAGATTGAGAACCTCTTTAAATTAGCTTCTCGAGCATCTCTGGCACAACTGGAGGAATGGTTCGCTCTTGTATTCCAGGGCAGGCAGCATCTAGCCTGAGACATTTGAGCATCGGTATCTTTATTCTCCCTGAATCCCGTCCTCATGATCTAAGTTCCTCGCTGGCTGTGGCTCACAGTGACTTGCTTAAGTCTACACTGTTTAAACCAAGGACTGAACACAGATCACATAAGTCTAACCTACAGCCTTACTGCAAAGCCATTACTCCTTAAATGATTTAATATGCAGCCTGTGAGTTTGTGTATGATTTCCTGCTCTCATAATTTTCTCAGATTTCCTCCACTTGAGGAAGGTGAAAAGGCTTTTCTAAGAAAGTCCCAAACCAGCAGTGCTTGATCAGAATCCTAGCAAGTCATTGGAACCTTTCAGTTCAGCCTTGCAGTATGAAGCCTTGGAGAGCAAAGATGAAATATAAGCTGCTTTAGCAAGTAAGCTTCAGCCTTTCTGCTGTAGACAAGAGGAAGAATTTAATTCCATGGAGATGAGTTTTCCATGTTAGATGCTGAATGAAAAGGAAAGCTTTGCTGGAGCTGGTGGACACAAATTAAAACTATACAAAGTTAGAAACCAAGCCAAACAGTGGAAAAAACTGATTCTTCTTAAGCTCAGCTGTAGCTGAAATAACACCCTAGGTTTTTTCAACCAAAAGTCAGAAATCTGTTCGTTTGGTTTAGTATACAAATCTGCATAAAAGTATCCAGAATGGTTTGTAATTTTCTACTTTGATTTCACAAATAATAACCAAACACTGAACTGAACTCTGGGCTGCTTAAATTCTGGTACCCAGAATAAAATTTCTTGTACTGGGAAGAGAAATAAGGAAATGTGTTGTGGTGAAGAACACAGTGCACAAGGAACAATTCATATTTTAGGGAATTCTGTGTGTTGGCACACAAAGAATCTCTTAAAATCTCGCAGGTAAATTTAGAGACCAAAACTGAGCACTGAAATTGTAGAAAATAATTCTCTGAGCACAAGCATTTTTCTTCTGTTGATACCATGCAGCATTTTCCATAGGACCATTACAGCATCATGATACCAAATGAATTAACAAAGGCCTATTTTTTTTTTTTTTCCATTGACTTCTGAGTTTCTGACTATGTACTATTCAAATTCTTTCATGATTGAAGATTACTGTAGTTAGAGCTAGGTCACCAGGTTGCCTGAGTGCTCTTTCACAGAATCACAGAATTGTTGAGGCTGGAAAAGACCTCTGAAATCAAGTCCAGCCTATGACCCAGCACCACCACATCAGCCAGACCATGGCACTAAGTGCCACATCCAGCTTCTCCTTCAACACCTTCAGGGATGGTGACTCCACCACTTCCCTGGGCAGTACATCCCAGTGCCTGAGCACCCTCTCCATGAGGAAGGGCTTCCTAAGATCCAACCGAAACCTTCCCCGAGGCAGTTTCAGGCCGTGCCCTCTCGTCCTGTCACTGGTTGCCCAGGAGAAGAGCCTGACGCCCACCTGACTACACCCTCCCTGCAGGGAGTTGCGGAGAGTGATGAGGTCCCCCCGAGTCTCCTTTCCTCCAGGCTAAACACCCCCAGCTCCCTCAGCCTCTCCTCACAGGACTTTCCCTCCAGTCCCTTCCCCAGCCTCGTTGCTCTCCTCTGGACCCTCTCCAGCCCCTCAGTGTCCTTCTTGCTGGGAGGGGCCCAGACCTGCACACAGGGCTCGAGGTGAGGCCTCACCAGTGCTGAACACACGGGCAGAATCACATCCCTGCTCCTGCTGGCCACACTGTTCCTGATACAGGCCAGGATGCCATTGGCCTTCCGGGCCACCTGGGCACACTGCTGGCTCCTGTTCAACCGGTTGTCACCCAGCACTCCCAGGTCCCTCTCTGCCAGGCCACTCCCCAGCCACTCCTCCCCCAGTCGGTAGCGCTGCAGGGGGTTATTGTGGCCAAAGTGTAGGACCCTGCACTTGGTCTTGCTGAACTTCATACCGTTGGCCTCAACCTATTGACCCAGCCTATCCAGGTCCCTCTGCAGCCCCTTCCTACCCTCCGGCAGATCTACACTCCCACCAGTTTGGTGTTATCTGCAAACTTACTAAGGGTAGACTCAATCGCCTCATCCAGGTCATCAATAAAGATGTTGAAGAGGACTGATCCTAGTACTCATCCCTGGGGGACACCACTGGTCACCAGATGCCAACTAGATGCAGCACCATTCACCACCAGTCTCTGGGCCTGGTCATCCAACCAGTTTTTAACCCAGCAAAGGGTGTATCCATCCAAGCTGTGGGCTGCCAGCTTTTCCAGGAGGATGTTGTGGGAGACTGTGGCAAATACTTTGCTGAAGTTGAGGTAGACCACATCCACAGCCTTCCCCTCATCCACTAGGTGGGTCACCCAGTCATAGAAGGAGATGAGATTGGTCAGCAACATCTGCAAGGTCTGTGCATCTTTCAGCCAAAAGTCACCAGAATCCAAACTGATATGGAGGAGACATTTTTAGGCACTTCACCTGGTAACAATGCAGCCATGGGGACTGTTAAAATCCACTAAAGAAACAATGATAAACTTTTTGGCATAGAGGGCAGTGCCATCTTAAACTGTGGTACCAATATGGTAAAATATGGTACCAATTTCTGACCAGGCCTGATTTGCTATTTCTTTTCTTTTAAAAGGAATAGAAGTGGTTTTTTCATATGTCATTGCTGAACTCAGCAGCATGCTGTCAAGCAGTTAAATAATTTATAGCAGAAGTCAGTTGACATAATCTATAGAAGCCAGCTGTGAAGGAGAAAAATGTGCATAGACCACCAATGGGTTTCACAACAGTGGCAACAACAAATCATGAGCCTTCGAAAGCCAGGTACCAGTAACAGGCTCAAAAAGTATGTTATGACTCCCACCTTGTCACATTGTGTCTCACCTTCTCCAACATGTTCCTTTGACTGCATTGATTCTCCCAGGGTTCTTATTCCATGTAATTCAGCTAGCCCCACTTCTCATTCTCCAGCAAAGGTTTAAATCCTTGTTCACTCATTTTCAGAGTGTCATTGCCTTCACTGGTCTGTCTTTGGCCCCTCTCACATCCTTAGTAGACCATTTCTCCTTTCTACTTGCTCACATCCAAGTTCATATTTCACCTGCATTTGCATTGCCCACCTTGTTTTCTGCACTGAAATGTCTGTGCCACAAAAAAGGGAAAATCTACAGCTACTCTATTTCTCATACTGAAAGCTCAGCCCTACAGGAGATATAAAAAGCTTAAGACTGTTCAGTGAGGACAGAATTAGGGCTGTTTAACTTTTAAAACGGAAGCTGTTTGTGCTGGGCTCATTTAAGCTGTGATTTCATAGAAGTTTATCTTGTAAAACTTTGTCTAGATTTGATGGAAAACAGTGAAAGTATGCTCCCTGTAAGAAAGCATTACTTTCACTGTGTTTCCAATACGTGTTGTAGTGTAAGGTTCTGGCTTTTTTTTTTTTTTAAAAAAAAAAAAAAAGTCTGTATACTCTTAACATAGCAAGAAATGTTAAATTTTTCCAGTTCAATTTTTTTCTCGGAGAAAGCTGAACAGTTGCACAATTTTGGCTGATACTTGCTAGTAAAATTCAGCCTAAGGCTAAATTTTCTGAGCAACATGTGAAATTTCAGCCCAAATGTTTCTAGTCTGGCAAAGCTCTAAGCTGTTGAATACAGAGTCATGTAAGTTGAAGTGGTAGGGAAGTTTAATAGTAGGCAGTGCTACCGACTCCACCTATAGGATATCTTAAATCTGTTATGAGGTCTATAAATTAGATCATGCTAAAAGTAATACTAAAACAATAACAAACATGTTTTTATCAAACCTGAAATGTCATAAAAAGCTTTGCAGCCTTAAGCTGATGTATAAATGTAGGTTCTGATCTTGCAATATATCCTAAGTAGAGGCAGAAGTCAGCACTTTTCAGTCGTGGTGTCAGTTTTCCCACAACAGCATTGTTGGCGAAGCTTCTCTACCTTGATCTGCTAAATAAAATTTCTGTGGGAGTTTCTGTGCTCTGCAGTTCATTCCCTGAAATCTCTGCTCAGTCATCATACGGACCAACTCCCACTGAAGTCAAGTTTCCCCAAAAGAGTATTGAGCAATTACTGAATAGGGACCTCTGTGTGTAGAAACATTTTTACTGTAACTCCATCTGTGTAGCGTGGTTTCTGTGATGTTTTTATGATAAGAGAGAGCAGGATCAGGATGTGCATATGGAGGTGGGAGTAAGAGAGCCGTGCAATAATTAACATCTAACAGACCTAAATTCTTTCTCAGCTGCTGGAAAACAGCTGTTAGAGAGATGAAAACAAAGAAGAAAGAGCACAGTTGTTTCAGACAAACAGATCCACAAAAGCTTTCCAAAGTTTGTGCTGAAAGCATGGTGGGCAAGCTAATGGAGAATGGAATGAAAAGTCAGGGATCAAAATGAGGTTTTTTTGGTCAGATAAAGCTGGTGCACAAACTGATGAAAAGATGTGTTTCTCTCTCTTTCTTCGTCCCCTCTGTCTCCTCTCCCTCTTTCTTTCTGTCTCACGCTTTCTTCAAATTGAGAATTCACAAGAGCAAGAGATGGAACAAGAAAATTAAATGTCTCAGAATGCCCACAGTGCAACCCAGTTCTCATAGCTACCACGACTTCCACTTGATACATCACAATAAAGTGATACCTTCCCACCTCTCACTGTCCCAGGCCTAAAGAAGCAATGTAAAGTTTTTTCTTCTACCAACTTTTAACTAATTCCAAACCTTCTCTTGAATTCCTAATGTCTCTTCTTCTCTCATGTGCCTTTTCCCTTTCCACCTTATGTCCTTGTATAACGTTTTTGGTTGCTTTGTAAGAATTTGTTATGACTACCTAAGGCTCCTATACTACTTCTGTTATTGCACAGATAGCTATAAGCATCAGCTATAAGGTCACAGAAGAGCTATTAGTTTATTGGACCAAAGTGTGTCTGATGAGATTTTGTGCTGGAGATGCCATGGAATGAGATGACAACTAGGGGTTAGCAACCAAGACAGTTGATTTTCTTTACCACTGATGTGGATTTGTTCTGCATAATCAGAGTTAGAAAAGGCAACAATTCACCTGCCCCAACCTTTGTCAAAAACAATTTTCCTCCCTGAAGAAGCTGATTATTGTATTTAACTATCTAAAAGACTGTCAAACAGCATCCTTTATCCTGTGCAACAATTCTTGCAGGAATTGAAGGAAGAAGGAGTAAAGAATGCCATTAAGTAGAAAGCTTTGTTTGTTAATTTATTCATGTAGTTATTTATATTGCTTGTTATCTTTAAGAAATTAAAAGAGAATTCTAACTGCAGTTGTTGCTATCTTAGCTTTTATTGTAATGCTGTACATCACCAAGATTATGTTGATATATTTGGGTCTCTGGTTCTAGTTCTTCATATCAGTGGAAGACACCTTTCCTTCCTGAAACTTGAAGAAAATTTCCCCCTTCTTACTGGTTTTGGGAAGAGGCACTTCTTTATATAGCTCCCTTGTCTCATTGATGTGATGAAAATAATTTCTGCCACTGCATTGCATGCACTTCAGATGTTCTTCTGTGGGGTAATGGGTTGTTTGCACCACTGCAGAGAGGAGCCTTTTCCTTACCGAGATTAAAAGCCCTTGCACTTATGGATGATTTTCATTTACCTCCACTCTTCTTACCAGTGGAGACAAAGGTGGAAAGAAATCATGCAGAGATTAATTTTCAGTGTGAAGCTTAAACAACTCTCACTGATTATTACAGAGTAAACCTTTTGAGAACAAATACTGTTTTATAAGAAACTTTGGAAAAAGAGCAGCATTTAGTCCGTAGGGTACAATGGCGCTGTATTGAATAAATCAAGAATAATCATGCTAAACTCTCAGAATGCCAAGTTTCCTGAAGGTATGTAGAAGACAAATACTAATAGAAATGAACTATGTTTCTAATAATGCAGATGAATGGAGCACATGCTTATGAATTCTTGAGGAAAATGAATAAAGGCAATTTCATGCTGGCTCCTTGGCAAAATGATAAAATAGAAGGTCTGTATTGCTGTACATAAAAGGCGTATGAGTGTTCCTGAAATCTAGAGTCATCTCTTCATCCTGTCAGACCTATTTCCCCTATCCTTGCTGTGCTGGGAATGCTGGTTTTTAACACTCCTTAGGCTTTGTGTTCTCAGAGTGGCACTTCTGGTAAAATGGAGTGGCAGGATTAATATACAATAGGAATTCAGAATATTTGCTGAATCTGGACTTTATAATAGCATGGCATGGAGTCTCATTTCAGAAGTGAATTAAAAATGACTTGAATAACTACACTTTCAAGTCGGCTGGCAAGCAGACAAGGGATCATAAATCAAGGTTAATGATAATGGCAATGTACCAATTTGGAAGGGAGGATGAACATAAGGAGTATTGCAAGAATTGGTGCTAGGCCCAGCTTTACTAAAAGCCATTATTTATTATTTTAATGGAAACTAAAGAACACTGAAGTCAAAGCAGTTGCCAAAATTTCCAGAAGATGGAGAAGACATCTTGCCTAGCTTCAGCTGAGTATTACTTGCTTAGAACATTATAGTTTTCTAAATTCTCCTAAAAAATGAAGATGAAAAGGTACCTTGAAAAGAAGTGACAAAGCTATAGATTTGGAAAAGGCTCATATGAGTGTAGTAGCTAAGTGACTGAAGTAGTTTTAGGATGAATAAATATGATTAAATCTGAAAAAAGGTTAAATTATGTTCCCCATTTGATTTGCTTTGGACTGAGATATACAGCTGCAGAAATCTTAGTGTAAATAAAAAAAATTTAATAGAGATCAAGAAGTGAAAATCAAATTTTAACATTAAATAGTTCCAGAGATGAGTGTTTTAGTGCTTCATGTATAAAGCTCAGATAGATATTCAATATTTCAGTTGTGACAATAATAAAGAAATGTATCTCGGATTTGAAGAGTAAATCAAAGGGTTAGTTCAACAAATCATATATTGAAAGTTCAGAAAAAAAAGAACCAAATTTGGCCAAATGGTGACTAAGAGGGAAAAGAAAACCTGCTAAAAGTATTCATTTAAAGAGGAAAACAGCAAGGGGAATGATAGCCCAAGGGGCATGAGTAAGGAAGATGAACTCAGTGTAACTATAAGCTGAGTACTAGAAGTATTGCTTAATACTAGATTTCTTAGGAGTCTGAAATATTTTGCAAGAGAGAAGATGGAAGCACAATAACATCAGAGTTGTGCTTTTTTCACTGTTGGTTTGATCATTTGTAACTAGTTTTATTAAGCAGTGAGAGCATACTGTACAGTGTGTTCTTATGCTAATTAAGGCATGGGCAAATTAGAAGCAAAGTGAGCTGTGAATGTGGCTCTCCAAAGACAGAACAACAGTGTCTATCAATGCTACTGTAATAAAGTTTGATCACACTCAAAGAAAAATGAATGAAACAGAAGAAGTACTGAAATCAAAACTCTAATTTAGTGGTTGGGTCCTTTCTCTTGACAGTTCCTAACACGCTTGTCCAATTTTATTGCATTAAAGAACTGTGCATCCTATTTCTACAGTATCCATAGTAATTGGATGAGGTATTTAAACAGGTCTTACATCAAGGACTAGAACCCAAATCCACTCTTTCAAATGACTTCTTTAAACCAAAAACCCAAGGATTATCTCTTGGCCTAGTGAATCTTTTATAACTCCAGGGAAAGCTGGCTGTCTAGAAGGGTGCATGAAGTCATCCTCCACTAGTTCAATGTTTAGATCCTGTTCCTGGAACACATGTATTTGATATTCCTTAGGCTAAGTAAACAACTGGAAATAGGTGTTTCACAGGCTGTGTGAATGCTCTGCCTGCTGCATTAATGGATGACAAACCAACACTACAACTGCCAAACCCTTTCCTGGCACTTTCAAGAAAAACTCCTCTCTGTAGATGTGCTGTAAAAAGCTTTAATATATAAGAGAAGCAGAAGGATATTCATTGTCTTCTAATGTAATGGATGTGCTGGGCTTCCCTGCATTATCAGTGCTGGAGCATATGTGACTGGTGTTGACTGGGTATGGTGAAAATTGAGACATCAAAGGGCCACCATTTTGCAGTCTAGCAGCCTGTGTCACAGATCTGACTTTATGTTGCTGATTCTGAAAAGCATAATGTGCTGACAGCAACATCTGCCTGGAAATTCACTGGAAAGAGTAGTCACACAGTCAATAAAAGCTCCAGAGCTGACTTTCAGGAGTGGAGAACTGGTATCTCTGAAGGCTACCTACTTGCACTACATCACCTGTGCTATTAATCCTGAAAACCTTCTCATTGTCTGGAAATTACTTGCTTTGAATATACTGAGGAGTTCTGGGCCCTGTTTCCACCTGCCCCAAAGCAATTCCCAAAGCTGCAGGTAGTCCATTAAACAACACAGAATTCCTGTTTTGAGTTTTTAAAGAAAGGCTTTTGCTTTTTGCAGCTCTGTTTGGATTTTTATTGACTGATTGTAGTAGACTATTATGTCACTTGCTCTGTAAAAATATACAAGCCATGAATAACATCAATGTCAGAGATAAAAAGGAAAGGCCAAGGTCTGCAAAGGAGCTTAAGGTACTTAAATCCAAAACCTAATTTCTTGGAACTTTTTCATACCTTTCAAAGAAACTGAATTCCCATCAGTGCAGATTTCTAAATGTCTACATTTCTGATGTTGGAGGTATGGATTTCTTTCAAAATCCTGATAGCAGATCAGAATCTAACTTGTCTCAGGGTTTCTGGGCTCCACATGTTTTGTCAGTCTTCCTCATGATGTCCCTGTTCTCTGGGGCATGCTCTCAGGACATGTTCCAGTTCTGTCCAGAGCAAAGCTTAGAAGAGGAGGTGATATCCTTCTTTGATCTTTGACAGAGCAGTGTTTAGGACACCCCATGGATGAAAATTCTTCCAGTGCCTAGTCTGGCCTAGACATTTTTGCTGAGGTCTGTATATTCTTATGTAGGTCAATGAAGCCTCTCCCATCTGTAGCTCCCCTCAGTCTTTGGAGAGCACTTTCCACAGAAGAGCACCTGCCAGTCTGTCGGGAGAGGATATAAACCATCGGGCAGTTGGTGGACAGACTGATTTGGGCACTCTTGAGATTTACAACAGTGCATAAACTGTTGAATAATCACTGGGTTTTAGAGCAAAGCTGTGAAAAGTCTCTCTGTTATCATTGGTCAGGCACTGTGCCCAGTGTGTAGGCAACACAAACCTACATGTAGGTAGACCTTGATGAATGCCCTGATCATGTGGATATTTGGCAGTGAGAGGGATCTGTGTCTTTTTTTAAAGTGCTTTGTGAGAAAAATGCTGGGCTAAACTGGAGGTTAGTTCTAGGCAAAAGTTATCCCGGTTCCTAAGAAAGGAGATTTGAACCCCTGCATTTTCAGGAATGTGACAAGCAATCCACAGGCAAATGGTGGAATAGAAAGCAGAAGATCTGATCAAGGTTCTCTAAAGTTTGGGAAGTTTCAGATCCATGAGACTGAGCAGGAGTCCCTAACCACCAGTCTGGGGGTTATGCTGGAATGAGTTAAATCACCTATGCTTTTCAGTCTCTGCGCAGGCATGAGAAAGCCATGGCTTTTGATGACTGGCGAAATGGATGGCTAGGTGGCCATCACATGAAACCATTGAGAAAAAGTTTTATTGCTTTTTAACTGGGTATACCATTAGCTGTATTATAAGTGAGCCCAGGATGGATGTTTAGAAAGCTTTTATGCGGGCTTAGATTCATACTCAATAGCTTCAAAGTGCTGTGAGCAGCCCTTCCACTGTCTGCAGTGTGTGCTGAAACTGAGGCTGAAAAAGTGGGGATTGAAACAACACTCTTTGGGTGGGTGGATCTGTTTGTCACCAGCTATTGGCAAGGCAGGGGCTGTGTCAGGGCTGTACCTGCCTTCAAGTTTTCCTTTTTAGACAGTGTGTTGTCATCTCAGATCTCCAGATATCCCTGATGTTTCCTGTCATTACTAATGATGAAAATGTCTCTCTCTTTTTTTTTTTTCTCTTAAAGACCTGCCATCTAGCTCAAACCAGATCTTTGCTTTTCTGAACTCTTGCTAATATCTACCTGGACTACTGTTAAAGTAAAAATCCATTTGCTTCTCTTTAAGTAATGCCATTCAAATATGGTCTCTGCAAAATGTAATTTCCATCTAATGCTTGAACTAAACCTCATGAAATGAGATGCTGAGAAAGATTTACGAGTCACCAAGGCTTGAGCTAATGTGCTGATAGCTGGGAATTTCAGATGTTCAAATAGAAGTACTCACAGCTGCAGCAGGAATTTCTTAATTTGCCAAAAGCCCTTAGAAAATAACCCTCCAAACGACGGTAACTGAAGGTTTAAACTGTATGTGCACAATTGATTTTTTTTTTACCATTTTAAGTAGTTATAACAACCAGTGAAAAATAATTACGGAATTATCATCATATGCGAAGATACTTCACAGGAAAGATCAAGCAAGCTAGGGTGAGGTGGACCTTTCTGATTGCTCTGCCCTTGGAATTCTCCTGGATACATACATCCGATGGCACCTGCCCTGCAGAATAGCTGCTGACACATCCAAAGTCCTCTGGGATGTCTCTTAGAGTTGATTGAGACTTTCCTCAGCTTCTAAGCATGACTTACATAGCATACAGACCAGCTCCTGCCTTGAATACTCATTTGAAATATTCAGGGATATTAAGTGTATGTTTTGCTTAGGTAAAGGCTGCAACATCAATTTCATTAATAAAAATAATGGAGGATTTGATGCAACAGAAAGCTGAATTATAAATATGCAGCATGCCAAATCTAACTTGCAGGTTTTTTGGTTCACTTAATGTTATTTCAAGACTTCAGATGGACCATACACTGTGTTGTTTTCTGCAGGGAATATAGAATGTAATCCACTTTCATATGTTTCATCCTTAAAGTAAGTGTTCAGAAGAGGGATGGTCTATTTGAGAAGACAGGCTGTGCTTTAAATCTTGTAGCTGGAATTGCTTAACTATGTTATTATTTTTCTGGTGTATATGTGCTGGCATAATGCTGGTTTGGACACAGTT
Organism: Trogon surrucura; assembly: GCA_020746105.1. Taxonomy (NCBI): domain Eukaryota; kingdom Metazoa; phylum Chordata; class Aves; order Trogoniformes; family Trogonidae; genus Trogon; species Trogon surrucura. The sequence goes on from CM036620.1 coordinate 70,348,136, forward strand.
ATGAATGCATATTAATAAAAAGTTTTTTACAGTATAATTCCTTCCCTGGCCAGAATCAGCTATACAAATGTAAGCATATGTATATAAGCACAACTGTGTTTATAACATTACCAGGCACAGCTGAAGCAGGATAGCCTCTCGTCTAGGCCAGCCCAAGTTCTTCATCTCCTCAGACTACACCAAAATGGCACCAACATTAATGTTTAGAGATTTGACCTTTTTTTTTTTTTTTGTGAATAAATTATAAATTACTTTATTATCCCCTGCATTTGAGGAATAGTCCTTTGGAGAGCATGTTTAAAGAGATGCCGTGCTTCCAGTAGAGGCATTGGAAACACTCAAGTTTTTTGTGATGCCTTTCAAGAGCTAGTTGTGTCAAGCCTGCCAAGTGTTTGATCTTGGTAGTTTGACATGAGCACTTGGAAATGTGTTGTTTGGGATCTGATTTTGAATCACACAAGCATTGCTGTGCTTTGAAGAATCCTTGATGGTTAAGTTCTTTAGGGGAGAGATGACAACAACATCAAGCTTCAGCTAACAAACCTCTATTCTATTTCAGTTGCAGCAAGATATCCAGACATCCAGATATCCTGGACATTCAGATAAAACAAAAACAACCTGGATGTGGACTGGCTCACTCACACTTGGACTGTTGGTGAACACCATTCTCTGAGTGAGCATTATAAGCCTGGTAGTACTTCTGTACTAATACATGGAGTTAATTTAGGGCCAGAAGCAAGAGTTTCATGTCCAAACTATGAAATATAGACAGTGGAGAGATGTGTCATAGAGGCAGAAGAATCTATGTTGATCAAGCTGGTTGTCTGTCAATCCATTATTTGCAATGCAGGTGATCCATTAATGATTAAGGGAACTTGACTATGAATGCATTTATTGGTGAAAAAAATACACTTTCTAAAGCAGTGGGAATTTTAATAAAGCAAATGATCTTACTTCTGTGCTCAGAAGTGAACATAAGTTAGATCTAAACCCAACTAACTGCTTTTTAATTTGTGGATTATTGGAGAAGAAAAAAAGGCAGTACTTTTCAATGTCTGGCCCAAAGTTCATTGAATTCTGTTGTTTTTCATGGTCTTTTCTCCAGCCTCTTAGTAAGTCTGGATGTGCAATGCCTGGGCTTCCATGACTCATTATATTGCTTGGATTTCACACTGAGACGGAACAAGTGTGTGATATCAGTTTGAGGAGGAAAAAAAAAATCATCAGAGAATTGTTCCAAAGCCATTTGGGACAAACTGTCATAAAATGAGGTTACATATTTTCAGTCCTTCTTAATTAATGTAGCCAGTCAGTATGTGTCATTCCGAGAAGAAGCAGTTGAGTTAGGATGATTTCCAGTTCACTGTATGTTTTCAGTAATTTACTGCAACAAATGAAAAATCAGTCTGTCCTAGGAGGAGGAGAAGCCTGCTAAACATCACTGGGTGTGTGAACTTGGATGAGCTTTACAAAACAAATATCTTCCAAGGGATCAACAGCATCAGATGCTATTTGAACACTGATAAAACAAATGTGCTAGGGCAGTTCAGAACAGGCCAGAGTAAATTTTATACTTTGCAAAACAAATGTCCTTGCAAGTGTGAATTCAGCATTCAGTCAAAACCTGTGGTCACAAGGAAGTTGCCAGTTTTGTTTTCCCTCATTATTTTTTTTCCTGTTAGTTGCTTTTATTAGAAAGGTCTCTGATGTTTCCTAGAAGACTTTTCTCATTTTCTTGCTATTTTTAAGAGATATGCTGCCGCAAAAATATTGCTGCTTGAAATGATCTCTTACAGCATCAAACTTCTCTTAATTTTCAAACTGTTTTAAAAATAGTTCTATAATTAAATATTGTCTGGCATAGAAGCACTGAGCCATCTTCATGTTAATGTTCATGTTAATTGCTTTCGTGTGACATAGTGGTGTACACCACTTCATATTTTAGTAATTAATTTTTTTTGGGGGAGTAGCTGTTTGACGGGCAGCTATTTCAAGCCAATTCTACTTTCTAAAATTTTTCTAATCAAATTGGATAACCTTCTGATATAAATATTTAATTTTAAAAAATCACACTTGCAATAATTTTTATTCTGTGTTGGAAGTTTCAAACTATTCTTCCATTTATGAGGAAACTGCTGTTACTCTCATATAAACATGAAAACATTAACATTTATTTCTGCTGGAGCATGTATACACAAACTGTATATACACAGTTAAGTAGTCTAATGTTTAGGACTGAGTTTGGATATTTGACAGTGCTGTCTGCTCCCGCCTGTAGCTCCGTCCCTGCAGTGAGCAGGGACATCTTTAACCAGATCAGGTTGCTTAGAGCCCCATCAAGCCTGACCTTGAGAAGGCTCAGTCAGCACTAATCTTTTGGATCATATCCTAATGACTACTAATGGGGATAAGAAATGAGAAGAGTGGGCTGATTTTCTCTTTTTGTATATATGTTTGAGGGTTTCCAACTATTCCTGTAGTTTCAGCCTGAGACGACTCCTGGCTGGACTTCACCTCCAGCCATTTTAGTGAGGCAAGCATGGACATGCACGTGGGAGACTTTATAGAGAAAGTGGGCTACTAGTAAAATTTAGCTGCTTCCAGGATTAACAGCAGTTGAAGGAGAGTTTTCCACATCACATTCATTAATTTAGATTATTAGTCAATTATAACTGGCTTCTTCTGAGCTAGCCTTTCACCTCTTTCTCTGTACTGGGGATATATACCTCCCTCCTTGTACCTCAAAGAGAAGTTTGATATCGTACATTAGCTCATCCCTTCTGTCTTCCCACCAGTGGATGATTGCTCCTGGGAGAAGTACTTATCATTTTGTGTGGTCCAGCTCTGAAAGAGTTTGGACACAAGAATCAGCCTCTTTCCTTATGGGACTGCTTCACATCCCACTTCATTTTAGTTGTAGAAGTTGTGTTCCAGTTTGAATTTTCCTTTTTCCTCCTATGAGACCCCATCTAATTATACCAGGCAATTATGCCAAATCTGGTTCAGAAAAAATTATGCTGGCTAAATTCAAGTTTGATGAGCCTAGCTTCCCCTGAGCTTGGAAAACACCATGCATGTGACAGAGTGGTAAAGCAAAGGCATTCCCCTAATAGTGTTGAATGGGTTTCCCAAGACCTGAACACCTTCGCACCTTGGCATGAGCTTGAGTGAAAGCTGAAAACCCGTCCCCACATCCCCACTGTCGATGTAGATTTTCCATGAACTTGATTTCTCTTTGTATAAGCTGCTAAAAAAAATGATTCTTCTACTTACAGTGATAAAATGATTAAAAAACTCCACAAAACCAAAGCGAACCCCAAGTGTTTTCCAGCCCACTGCTATTTGCCACAACTGGGACGGAATCTTGCTTCTGTGTTTCCCCTCCCTGTTTCACTTCCCAAATCCAGGCTACAGGTAAATTTGAAGCCCTCTGTGGCAGACTGCAGGCCACAGGCAACATATGCTGAGCATTTTGAAGGGATTCTGGAAAGGAGGTTAGAGTTTATTAGAAGATGGAAACACTTTTGTTTCTAATGTACAATTAGGGAATTGCAAATCTTTCATGAAAATCCAAACAGCTGGAATAAAAAGTTCCAAAAGCCTAATACCCGTTGTAATGTCCAGGCCTGGCATTTACATTAAATAACTCTCTCTTTCAAGGAGTGACCTTCTTCACTCTCCTCCCCTATGGCCACAGAGCGGGATTTGATGTCAGGTGCCTACTGAGAAAACCTGCTTCTTCAGCTCTACCAAAGATTCATGCACCCTTTTCTCCTACCCTTCCCAAAAGCAGGGAAAGAGTTGCTTAAGATCTGACACCTTTGTCAGAGACATTGTTTGATGGGAGTTGGGCCAGGTTGGGATTGCTTCCAGAGCAATTCCTAGAGCAGCAACTGTGAAGGTCCTATAAAAACACCAGCCTGAATCACTTACCGTCCTTTGCCATTCCCCTATCTGTGAGCAAACTAAAAATAGAGATGAATTATGGGGCTCCAAGCAACTCTGTCAAGTGGAGCATTTGAGATGATGGTGTGTATTTAACAAGAAATGTTTTATAATTGAAACAGAAATAGCAGGAGCTAAATATAGACTTTTTAATTCATTTGGAATCTGGGGTTGGCAGTTTTGTCTTTATGGTATTTGTGCTGATTTCCTTATTTGAACCAATATGAAGTGCTTTTTTTTTTTTTTTCTTTTTTCAGACTCCAAGTATTTCAGTGATCCAACATTTTTTGGTACCCATCAGCATGGAATATCTGTTAATTACAAGTCAAAATTTAAAACCACATCTTTTTCCCCCGAGACAAAATTCCTGTGAAGATTTCAAACTGAGCATAAGTGAACCCTCAAAGCATGAGAGAGGGAAACTGTATTTTTTTGCCAAATTTATTATTTTTGTTTAACTTTGATGAACAAGTCCAGGGTGGTGTTACTGGCACTCTAGTTATAGAGATACACAAGTTACTTCCTACCATATTCATCTCAAGCCAGAAGTGCTCAGAGACACCTGAGCTTGGTGTGTTCTATTTATTGATTTTAAGCCAAGTTAGAAAGTTCGCCTGTGTGATTTCCCTCTTGAAAAGCTCCTGCAGAAATCTCTGCACCACACTTCCGCACACGTTGTACATGTTCTCTAAGCTCTCCTGGGCAAATAGGAAGCAGTCTCCTTTTCTGCAGGACAGATGATGCATAACCGAGAAAAAGCAAAAGCGCATTGGGTGAGATATTGCCCACAGGTAACTGGCTATCACTGGGCAGTACAATGTGCAGCAGAAGGCAACTAGTGGAGTACAAAGTGAAATTTTCAGTCCTTAAATTGCCCAGTAAATGAGCAGTAAGCCACCATGAGTAGTTCTCTCACCTAACTGTAGCTGCCTAAAAGTTAGGGGTCTGTTCTCAGCTAATTGTGTCCCTCTGTGATTGGGAAGAACAGATTCATGACATCCTAACACATGGTTATGTTGCCCATTGGAAGCGTGCCACTCCACTGACTGCTGAAAAAGCCCAAATGCCAGTTCAGAGCCAAAGAATCCTATCCTAATAATGGAATTACCCACAAAACCTCAGAGATCAATGTGAGCCAATAATTAACTTGAAGGCATCACTTTAGGAGTGATTTTATACAACTTTTTTCTTTCCAAAACAAATCATTTTGCTAAAAATACCAGAGCTGCTTCAATTTAACCTCAACAGAAATACACAAACAAACAAACAAAAAGATTTTCATTAAAGACTGCAATTACTCAATAACAGGATATGGCTTTCCACCACATCCTATTTCTAGCTACAGGCTTTTTGAAAATGCACCAGCAGCCCAGTCGCAGAAGCGGTGTTGTTGACTGAGCTCGCTGGTGACGGAGTTTTCTAATGACACAAGCTTCATCTTCACCTCTCCATCAGGTCTGCCAGTGGGTGAGTTCAGAATTAAGTCAGGAGGGGCAAAGACATCACTGCATCATCTTTCAGCCCTTTGAAAAAAACAAAGAGCACATACTTGGCAGCACTTTAATTTCTATGGTTACTGATGAATAACAGCACAGCTGGGGAACTGTTGCTACAACCCACTAGCAGAGATAATTTAAGAGGTCACACTTAAGTGGATCCTTTACAAAAGCATGATTTTTTTTCATGAATAATAAAAATAAGGACTGTAGGTTGTACTCTTTGGATTAATATCAAGTGGACTACCCCACTAATCATAAATTTCCCCTCATTAACTGTCATTGTTTAGAAAGCAGTAAGAGGAAGGATGTCTCTTTATTTAAGACACCAAACCAGCCCTGGTGGCTTCTGGACAAAGTCTTGACCAGGAACACAATTTGCTTGGATTTTGTCACAATCTCAGATGTTGATGTCTCTCATGCTGATGTAGCGAACTGCTCCACACAGCTTGGAGAGCCTTTTTGACCAGGGAGACCTGTATGAAGACTTTGCTTTCTACCAGGGGGGCAGTGTTAACATTTTCCAGAAAAGTCCAGAAAAAATAATTAAGTAACCCTGAATCAGAATGGTTTGGGAGCTCTAACACAGACCTCCTTCAGTTTTGATCTGTACTTCTTTTCTAATCTATCAGGGTACCAGTCACGAAGCCCTGATAACTTCATTGCAATACAATATATCTTTAAATAATCGATGGAATGGAATTTAGAAGCCTTTTGGGCAAGGAAAGCCTATTGCTTTGTTTTACGCAGTGCCCCATTCAGGAAGGAAGTGAATGCAAAATTTCCCCTTCTTTTTGCTTTCCATGCTCTAGCTGTGGACTCCTCTGAAACAAATCCATTTCTAAAACAATGACTTTCCAATTTTTTTTTACTTCTGCAATTTCGAAAAAGTAACCTGAACCTGTGAGTCGCTTCACAGAAATGTACTGTTACTGTCAATGCGAATGTTGCAATTTTACATTTTATTCAGTGTAATGCAGGATTAGTATCAGAAAAGACAAACTAAATCCATGAGTCCTTTTGCAAGACTCTTCTTTCTACATACTGTCTCTACACACGCTGGAACAAGCACATCATCAAGAATAAAACCATTGACATCAGTGGAGTTTCACCTGGGACGGATTTGGCCTACTTTTGCTAATTACGTCATTACCCTCAAGCTACACTGAACAATTCATTAGTGGCAGGCAGCTGAATTTCTCAAAGTGTGTGTAACCTAACCCTAACCACCAGCACAGTAGAAACTACTCTCAGTAGCTCCTCTGGGCAACCAAGGACACCATGAGATTGAATAAATAAATATAAACAAAGAATGTTTTTCAATTTGCTCACCATCTGGAGTCCTGGATATTTTTCCAGTTCCAAAACTGAGGTACATTTGCACACCGTTACAGACCGTCCTTTTTACCTTTCACCATCTCTGGTGAAACCAGTGAATTTAAAAGTGTTTCTGTAGATTAGATATCTTTTTTTACTTTTCACTGCTTTCAGAGAAGAAGCCATGGGTTGTTTCATTTTTGAAAATTTCTGCTTAAATCTTTTTTTTTTTTTCCGTGGTCTTAGACAAAGGTGAAATGATTATTTTTATTTTTATTTCTTTCTTCCTAAATGCCTGTTTTCACCTACAAGTTGTATTGCCAGGGAAGCTGATGGAGCAGATCATCCTGAGTTCCATTATGCAGCACATACAGGACAACCAAGTGATCAGTCCCACTCAGCATAGGTTTATTAAGGGCAGGTCCTGTTTAACAAATCTGGTCTTCTTCGATGACTGGGTGACCCACTTGTTGGATGAAGGAAGGCCTGTGGATGTTGTCTACTTTGACACTGTTCGCACAGCTCTCTCCTAGAGAAATTGACTGCTCTTGGCTTGGATGGGCATAAGCTTTGCTGGGTGAAAAACTGGTTAGACGGCCGAGTCCAAAGAGTCGTGGTGAATGGAGTTAAATCCAGTTGGTGGCCAGTCATGAGTGGTGTCCACCAAGGTTCAGTCCTGTTTAACATTTTCGTCAGTAATTTGGATGAGTGGATAGAGTGCACCCTTACTAAGTTTGCAGATGACACCAAGCTGGGTGGAAGTGTCGACATATTTGAGGGTAGAGAGGCTTTACAGAGTGATCTAGATAGGCTGGATCACTGCACCAAGGCCAGTCACATGACTTTCAATGAGGCCAAATGCCAGGTCCTGCACTTTGGCCACAACAACCCCCAGCAGCGCTACAGGCTTGGGGAGGAGTGGCTGAAGAGATACCAGGCAGAGAGGGACCTGGAGCTGCTGATGGAGAGTTGGCTGAACGTGAGCCAGCAGTGTGCCCAGGTGGCCAAGAAGGCCAATGGCATCCTGGCCTGGATCAGGAACAGTGCAGCCAGTAGGACCAGCAAAGTGATTTTCCTCTGGTATTGCACACTGGTGAGGCTGCATCTTGAGTGCTGTGTCCAGTTGTGGGCCCCTCACTACAAGAGGGACATTGAGATGCTGGAGAGGGCACAGAGGTGGGCTACCAAGCTAGTAAAGGATTTGGAGCATGTGTTGTACAAAACAGCTGAGGGATCTGGGGCTGTTTAGCCTGGAGAAGAGAAGATTGAGGGGAGACCTTATCACTCTCTGCAACTACTTGAAAGGAGGTTGTAACAAAGTGGGGGTTGGTCTGTTCTCCCTAGTGGCGACTGATAGAACAAGGGGAAATGGCTTTATGTTGTACCAGGGGAGGTTCCTGTCACATATTAGGAAGAATTTCTTTACTGAGAGAGTTGTCAGACGTTGGAATGGGCTGCCCAGGGAGGTGGTTGAGTCGCCATCCCTGGAGGTGTTTAAGAGACTCGTAGATGTGTTGAGGGACATGACTTAGTGGTGTTGACAGGGCTGGGACAGAGGTTGGACTCAATGATCTTGAAGGTTTCTTCCAACCTAAACTGTTCTACTATTCTATGATTATACAAATAACAAGGCAACACCAGGCACTGCTCCTGGCCATTGGAGCCGACTTGGCTATTTATCGATTGAGGTGCTGGAGCAGTGGCTGGGCTGGTGTGGCCAGGTACAACCAGTAATCCCCAGCAGCCCCCATGGACCCCACAGAGGTACATTTTACTGGCAGGCACAGGTTGAGTTCCTTTTCCTGCTTTTGTCTATAACACTGCTTAAAGAGGAATGATACTGATTCATCTCTCTTGTGTTAGAATCCAGATAAACAGTTTCTTACAGAAATTGCAGTTTAACTGATGTGTCCAATATCATAGAATGAAGTCATAGAATGGCCTAGGCTGGAAGGGACCTTAGAGATCATCTAATCCAACCTCCCTGTCACGGGCAGGGACGCCTCTCAACTAGATCAGGCTACTCAAGGCTCTGTCCAACCTGGCCTTGAACACCTCAAGGGAGGGAGCAGGCACAACATCTCTGGGCAATTTATTCCGAAGTCTTGCCACCCTCGTGCTGAAGAATTTCTTCCTAAGATCTAATATAAATCTATTCTCCTTCAATTTAAACCCATTTCCCCTTGTTCTATCAGTGGACGCTCTTGTAAAAAGTCCCTCCGCAGCCTTCCCGTAGGTTCCCTTCAGGTATTGGAAGGCAGCTGTTAGGTCCACCTGAAGTCTTCTCTTTTCAAGACTGAATCCAATGTAAGACTTAAGTAAATCCAATGTAAGATCTTATCCAATATAAGACTTAAGTAAATAAATAAAACCCCCTCCCCACCCACCCCTCCAGTCTTAGATGTCAACAAAGATTTCATTTCCTAAGATACAAAAAAATTAACTAATCTGAAATGCTGTTATTGCTCTCATCTTCTTTCTCTCTGGCTCACGGTCTTATTTTTTAACTCTGTAGCAGTACTTCAGCAGTGGAGGGACTATCACTCCATGAGTGGGATACTCTTCCTTTCTCCCATGATGGCTGAAAAAGGCAGAGGCTTTAGGTGGATATTCACAGGTTTGTTTCTGGATCTCCCCAGAGTTGTTTGGGAGCAAGTGCAGTAGATCTAGGGACATGTGAATGTAGACTTACAGGTATCTCCCCTAACAAATATTCCAGTCAGAAAATGAATACCTTTGTTAGTGTCAGCAGAGAATGCTACTCATTGAGCCCTGCCATAGACCTCTGAAACAGCTTTTATGAAGCATACCCTGCAAATGCCTATTTCTATTCAGTGATTATAAAAGGATTCAAGATGATCACCTCAGCTGCACTGTTTGGTCAGGAGAGGCTGGTTTAGACACCACCTCCCTATGCTAAATGTAGACCTAGATGTAAGGGTGCTCAGCTCATAGCTTGATAAAGTATCACAGATGGTAAGTGATTTCCTCACTCGGGTACTATTCACAGAGTAATAATCTGAGATTAAATCTTCTGTTTCTCCTACATGTCCTGCCACACCCCAATGTATTCAAGGCTTTTTGGCCAACGTCCAGCCTACGGACCGAGCCCAAGTTTTCCTCCCACCCTTTTTCCTCCCACCCTGCCTGACTTGTATTTGAGGAAAACCTACTTGTTCATTTCACAGAATTGGCAGTTTAGGCTATTTTTGGGGAGCTGGAGTTGCACCCAGTGAAGCACAGTGGGGACCGCATTTGTGAATATTCCTGGTAGATGCTGACTAATGCGCACCTGCTGCTCCAGCAGGTCCCAGTCCTACTGATCATGGTCTGGTTTGCTGTTGTTTCAGACATGCTGATTCATCAAAGCATCTCCCATCGCGTGCTAGTGCCGTCTTCCCCTTTCTCCTGGAACTGAGTCCAGACCCCATCATCTCTTATTAGAGATTAGGTTAGGGTTAGCAGGAAAACAAATCACACTTTGTGAATCACCTCATAAGGCAGGCATTTAATAGTCCTCCACCTCTGGTGATCTACAGAGGTTCTGTGTAAATAAAAGAGCTGAATCATAATTGTCATAAGGGTTTAACTATACCTCATCTGTAAAAAAGAATAAGAGTAGTAAAAGAGTTTTTACTAATATATGGCCAGTCTGTTCTTCTTTAGCAACATGTATCAGAAGATTAGAGAGTTGCTAATCTGTAAGTGTCAGTGCATTCATGAATTCTGTATATCTGCATTGCTGATCAAGCAGTTAAATTTAAGAGTAAAGGAAGTTCACTAAGGGCTAAATTAAGGAGAAAGTAGTCTAAAATTTAGTTGAGGCCGTGAGCAAGTAAGTATGAAAGCAGCTACTGCACAGGAGAGTGCTGTAAACACCTAGCAAACTCTCTGTGATGTAGCTTCTTCACCAAATGATTTCACTTAATTAGTGGAATAAATTACAAGTAAAAGTTACTTTGACTTTTGTTTTCTCACCTTTTTTTTACCTCTATTTCCTGGCCTCACTTCTCCAAAATAATAAAATTGCTGGTGCAAAAGAAGCAACTACAATGGCAGTTTCTTGCTTGCTCTGATTCTAGGAATAAAGACAAACCATTGTCTGATGCTGTCTTTCACCTCCTGCCTGTCCACTCAAACCAGCTGCTGCAAGTCCATCCATTGTGACTCTTCTCTGCAGTTAATACTCCAGCAATGTATTACTTTACTGGTGATTAATGAAATGCATAAACCAATATCAGACTGAAACTGTTCTAACTTTTCTTTTAAACGCAGAGTATCTGGTCTGGTGAATATAAGCTGATAGCACTTTGAATTGCAGTAACTGGTGGAGACCCTGGCCAGAAGCTTAGCCACACTGGAGATGTGATGCAGTTATGCAGTTGTCCACACTTCTCTTGTTCAGCTTCAGCCGAGCAAATCAAGGAAGGTTATGTGCTGGGGGCTTTGCTGAGTGCAGAAGGAACTGGGACCTACAGACCAAATCTGAACTTCTGCCGTTGAGTTCTAGCTCTGCTTCTGACACCTTGGGGTATATGTAGGCCTAGTTTGAACAGAAGGAACTCCAAAGCCATTTAGAAGCAAGTAATAAAGACACTTTCCTGGGAGGTGCAGTTCAGACATCTCAAGTGAAGAAGGGAGATGGATGTTGTCCTCCCCTCCCCTGTCAGTACCTCCTTGCTGGCAACATCATTTTAAAGACTCAGCCTTAGCCCCAGAGGAAGATTGTGTGGGCTCTGCAGCCTCCTGTGTGCCAGTCACCATCCTGAGTTAGGTTCTGTAGCTGTGGAAAGGAGCTGGGGTCTGGATGCGTCTGTGTGCAGGGTGCTTCCTTTTAGCAGGTCCTGCACCTCTCCTCTTCATATCATATACAACTTATGTTTGTGTGTTTGCACATGATACCTTTTTCACCTATAGCTGTGCCATGCAATTTTGGGTAAAGTGATGATAGTGAGTTAGTTTAGCACTCCAAAAATAAAGTCAGAATTAATATGGGCATGTTTAAAAACTGTACTGGATAGTTTAGATTGGGACAGCAAATGGTTATCATACTTTAAAGCAGATTTCTTGCTATAATTGTTTAAAGGAAACATGTTTGTCGTGTTGTGTGAAAAGTCTAAAAGATTTTAGGGAAATTGAATAACTATATGCAGTCCAAAGAGATAAATAGGACAACAGAAAATAAGTTTTTCAAAATTCAAGAAAATGTAGCATGCAGCAATGGTAATTTGGCGTAGAGCTTACACAATAGATTTCATTTTTTCTCAACAGAACAATAATTGAAAACTGACTTAGCCCCTTAAGTAAACCAGTGACAGCTGGGAAAATCAGCAGATTGGCCCTTTGTGCCTGTTTATAGTAGATTTTGGCAGCAAGATAGTTGATGTAGTCTCTATAGGACGCAGCTATTATGTCTTCCAGATGTGCTTGACCTTTATCTTGGGTTAAAAATTATCTTGCTATAGAAACTATCAATTTATAAACTCATAGCCCAAGTCATCAGATCCTTTAAAATGCTGAAAAACCCTCTTGTGATGGTTATGCTTCCACTGCCATTGAGTACATATGTCTAATTTGTGAGTGCTTAGATTTTTCTAACATGAGTACATAATTTCATCTCAATGTGCCTGTAGAGCTCCTAATATGAAGATCTGTAATATGATAAGCGTTGCTCAGTAGTCACAGAGGACATTTAGGAGGGACTTCCTTGGTTAGCTAATGACAGTGGGTAGAAATAGAAAAATGGCAATAGCTTCTTCATGGGTTGCCCTTTATTATTTACTTACGTGTGCAGGATGATGCTACTGTTCTCTCTGACTCTTTGGGGGATCTATATCAAACACGGTTCCCAGCAAAGAGTTTAGCTACAGACAGCTGAATGTTAACATGCCAAGTAGCTGAGAAGAGCATGGGACACCTCATACCCACTGAGCCTAGGGAACACGAGCAGGAGTCCTACCAGTGCCGTGCCTGCACCAGTGTAAATTGTCCCACTGGCAAAACCCCAGAGCCAGGAAGAAAAGGAGCCTCTGACTATAAATGCACAAGTCAAAGGAAGATTTCTGGTAAGTTAATTTGGGGGTGTCAAAAACTGTAGTGACACAAGAATAGAGTGAACATCATACATGAATATTTATGAGGAGGAAAATTAGGACATGGTGGAGTAGAGAATAGGGGTAATGGGTAGAGAGGTGTGGGATGAGAGGGGAGCTGTGGGTGCCCTGAACCTAGCTTGGCAACAGAAAGGGAGAGGTTGAGAGTGTCACAGCGAGTTGGAGGGGAGGCTTGCTTGATAGGAAATAAAGCAAGGCAAAACCTCGAGTGGCTTGTACTTGCTGTCACATGCTCTAAGTCTCTGGGCTGGTAGCTGAAGAGCCAAGGCTCCCTGCTTCCCAATGCTTTTGTGGCATCTGTGTAGCTCAGATAACCCTATGGTGACTGAATTTCTTGCCTTTCCTTTTCCTATAGGTCAGACGCGAGAACTCCTGAGACAGAATACATGTTCAAGTACAGGAAACCAGGGTGACACACTAGCTCAGAGAGAGTGCATCCTGGAGAGTGCACCTCAGGCACCCTCAGTGCAGTCCTGCACATCTTCAATGACGCCCATGCACTCCTTCCACTGTCACATCAGCCAGTATGTCTTGGCCTCCTGCAACCAGGCAGGCTCATAGACATGTATCTGTCACTTGATCTGAGACATAAGATACCCACAGGGTTAGCTCATTATGTGACTTTGCATGCAGATAATTCTTCTTGGGAATTTTAAAGGATAGAGGGAGATGTGACAGGGTGGACTAAGGTTACACAGAAGAAATTTGGCGGGAAGAATTAGAGCCAGTGGCCCACCAGTATGATCCACTGACAACAACGATGGATGCTACTCTGCCCTCTGAATTGCTGCAGGACAGGAAGGTAAGCTTGTAGAATGATGAGACTATACAAATGATGAAGGGAAGAGACAAGAGAGGGCCTGAACAATGTTCTCTCATGCCGACATTTTACCCAGAAGGAAAGCTTTTGAGATCCTGTGATAAAACAGTAGGTCAATTGCAAAGATGTAGGAGGATTCTGGAACATAGTTTCTGGAAGATCATAGAATCATAGAATGTTAGGGATTAGAAGGGACCTCGAAAGATCATCAAGTCCAATCCCCCTGCCAGAGCAGGAATGCCTAGATTATGCCACACAGGAACGTGTCCAGGCAGGTCTTGAATGTCTCCAGAGAAGGAGACTCCACAACCTCTCTGGGCAGCCTGTTCCAGTGTTCCATCACCCCCACTGAGAAGAAGTTTCTTCTCGAGTTTAAGCAGAACCTCTTATGTTCCAGTTTCAGCCCATTACCCCTTGTCCTATCAGTGGTTGTCACCGAGAAGAGCCTGGCTCCATCCTCCTGACACTCACCCTTGATATATTTGTAAACATTAATGAGGTCACCCCTCAGTCTCCTCTTCTCCAAACTAAAGAGCCCCAGCTCCCTCAGCCTTTTCTCATAAGGGAGATGCTCCACTCCCTTAATCATCCTAGTTGCCCTGTGCTGGACTCTCTCCAGCAGTTCCCCGTCTTTCTTGAACTGAGGGGCCCAGAACTGGACACAATATTCCAGATGGGGTCTCACCAGGGCAGAGTAGAGGGGAAGGAGAACCTCTCTTGACCTACTAACCACCCCTCTTCTAATACACCCCAGGATGCCCTTGGCCTTCCTGGCCACAAGGGCACAGTGCTGGCTCATGGTCATCCTGCTGTCCACCAAGACTTCCAGGTCCCTTTCCCCTACACTACTCTCTAATAAGTCATTCCCCAACTTATACTGGAACCTGGGGTTGTTCCTACCCAGATGCAAGACCCTACATTTACCCTTGTTATATTTCATTAAATTTTTCCCAGCCCAACCCTCCAGCCTGTCCAGGTCTCGCTGGATGGCAGCACAGCCTTCTGGCGTGTCAGCCACTCCTCCCAGCTTGGTGTCATCAGCAAACTTGCTGATAGTACTCTCTAGTCCCTCATCCAAGTCATCGATGAATATATTGAATAATACTGGTCCCAGTACGAACCCTTGAGGGACTCCACTGGATACAGGCCTCCAACCAGACTCCGCCCCATTGACCACAACTCTTTGGCTTCTTCCCCTTAGCCAGTTCGCAGTCCACCTCACTACCCGAGAGTCTAGACCACACTTCCTCAGTTTAGCAGCAAGGATGCTGTGGGAGACTGTGTCAAATACTTTACCGAAGTCAAGGTAGACCACATCCACCGCTCGGCCATCATCTATCCACCTTGTTATATCCTCATAAAAGGCTATGAGGTTAGTCAAGCACGACTTCCCTTTGGTGAAGCCATGTTGACTGTCTCTAATGACCCTCTTATCCTTGATATGCCTTGAGATGGCACCAAGGATAAGTCGTTCCATCACTTTCCCAGGGATGGAGGTGAGGCTGACCGGTCTATAGTTACCCGGGTCCTCCTTCTTGCCCTTTTTGAAGACTGGAGTGACATTTGCTTCCCTCCAGTCCTCAGGCACCTCTCCCGTCTCCCAAGACTTGGCAAAGATGATGGAGAGTGGTCTAGCAATGACATCAGCCAGCTCCCTCAGCACCCGTGGATGCACCCCGTCTGGACCCATGGATTTATGGATATCCAGATTGCTTAATTGGTCCCTAACCCAGTCCTCATCGACTAAAGCAAACTCCTCCACTGCCCTGACTTCCTGTGGGGCCTCAGGGGAACGGGGCTCCTCAGGACAGCCTCCGGCAGAGTAGACAGAGGCAAAGAAGGCATTCAGTAACTCTGCCTTCTCTGTATCTTCTGTCACCAAGGCACCCACCTCATTCATCAGTGGGCCTACATTGCCTCTGGTGTTAGTTTTATCTGCCACGTATTTGAAAAACCTCTTCCTGTTGTCCTTGACCCCTCTCGCCAGGTTTAATTCTAGGGAGGCCTTTGCTTTCCCAGTTGCCTCCCTACATCCTTGGACAACAGCCTTATATTCTTCCCAAGTGGCCAGCCCCGCCTTCCAAGATCTGTAAATTCTCCTCTTGCCCTTGAGCTTACCCAGCAGATCCCTGTTTAGCCACGCAGGTCTCCTGGCTCCCTTCCTTGACTTCCTACGTGTCGGGATGCTCTGATCTTGAGCACGGTAGAAGCAGTCCCTGAACGCTAACCAACTATCTTGGGCCCCTTTACCTTCAAACAGCCTTGCCCATAGGATTTTCTTGAGTAATTGTTTGAAAAATCCAAAGTTTGCCTTGGCAAAGTCCAGGGTTGCAATTCCGCTTGCTATTTTGTTTCTGCTACATGAGATCCTGAACTCCACCATTTCATGGTCACTGCAGCCAAGGCAGCCCTCAACCTTTACTGCTTCAACCAGATCCTCCTTGTTAGCGAGGATGAGGTCCAGCAGTGCTCCTCTCCTAGTCGGCTCCTCCACCATTTGCAACAGAAAATTATCATCGATGCACTGGAGGAACCTCCTGGACTGTGGCTGGCTGGCTGAGTTGTCCTTCCAGCAAATATCAGGGAAGTTAAAATCCCCCACAACAACCAGGGCCTGTGATTGTGACACCGCTCTCAGCTGCCTGTAGAAGGCCTCATCAACTTCCTCACCCTGATCTGGTGGCCTGTAATAGACACCCACAACAGTATCTCTCCTACCAGCCTGCCCCTTAATTCTAACCCATACACTCTCAACTTGCTCCTCATCCATGCCTGGATGGTGTTCAAGACATTGTAGTTGCTCTTTCACGTAAAGAGCGACTCCACCACCTCGCCTGGCTGGCTTGTCTTTCCTGAAAAGGACATAGCCACCCATGACCACATTCCAGTCATGTGAGCTGTCCCACCACGTCTCTGTAATTGCCACCAGATCATAATCTCCTGCCCGAACCCAGGTTTCTAGCTCCTCCTGCTTATTCCCCATGCTGCGTGCATTGGTGTATAAGCATTTCAGGGAGCAAGCTGAGCACACTGATCTCACCCTAGGGGGATGGAAGGCCACC
This sequence comes from Trogon surrucura, assembly GCA_020746105.1. Lineage (NCBI taxonomy): Eukaryota > Metazoa > Chordata > Aves > Trogoniformes > Trogonidae > Trogon > Trogon surrucura. The sequence goes on from CM036620.1 coordinate 70,364,889, forward strand.
CGGTCCTCATAATTTCTAGAGCACTGCCCCGCTGCAATCCCAGCTATAACCCCATCCCCCTTCATATCTAGTTTAAAGAACGCTCTATGAGTCCCGCCAGCTCGTGACCAAGGATCCTTTTTTCCCTTTGTGTCATTTGAACCCCAGCTTATTTCAGTAGACCAGGTGCCCTGTAGATCTCCCCATGGTTAAAAAATCCAAAGCTAGACCGCTGGCACCACCCCTTTAGCCAAGTATTAATCTGCTGCACTTTGTCAAACCTACCACTATTTTCCCTCATAATTGAAGGAATAGAGGCAAACACAACCTGTGCGCCTGATCCTTCTAGCATCCGCCCCAGTGCCCTAAAGTCCCTTTTGATTGCTTCTGGCCGTCTCTCTACTATCTCATCATTACCGATCTGCATAACCAAAAGCGGGTAATAGTCCGTGGGTTTGACCAGACCAGGAAGCTTCTTGATAACATCCTTAACTCGGGCCCCAGGGAGGCAGCAGACTTCCCTGTGGGTCGGATCAGGGCGGCAGACAGGGCCCTCTGTTCCCCTCAGGAGGGAGTCTCCAATTACAATTACCCTCCTTTTTTTCTTAGATGAAGAAGTCCTAATGCGTGTATCCGAGTGACTCACCCTAGACAGCCCTATGGGTGAACCCTCCACTGACTCTTCCTTGGCCTGGCTCTCATTGTCTAGAGCCCCATACCTGTTCTGCAGGGGCAACCGGGCAGGTGAGGGAGGCCGGGCAGGGATTTTCCTTCCTCTCCTGGCAGGCACCTGCTTCCACTCCTCCCTATCCTTTAGGTCCCCCCCTTTTGCCTGATGGCCAGAGGTGGGGGGATATTCAGCTCTTTGCAGAGCTTGCTGCTCGCCATTCAGGACGTGACTCCACCGATCTGTCTCTCTCTCCGACTCCCTAATGCTCCTCAGCCTTTCTACTTCCTCCTTCAGCTCAGCCACCAGGCTGAGCAGATCGCTCACCTGGTCACATCGGACACAAGTGTCACTTCCACTACCCTCCATGGCCAGTGCCAGGCTCCGGCATTCTCTGCAGCCCGAGGCCTGAGCACCCACATGCTTACGTGGGGCCTCTGTCTGGGTGCCCACAGTTTTTCTAACAACCATTGACCTGGTGGCAACCATAGTTGGCTCCACAATACAAAGACTCTCCGGAAAGCTATGCACAGAATAGTTTACAGGCCTTTTAAGTACTTGCCTTTTAACAAAGACTTACCCTTCTAGGCCTTTTGTTCGGTGAACAGGGACGAGTCCCTGCCCTCCCCAAGGCTTCTTATACCCTGAGGGCACAGTTAGCAGCTGATCACCGTGTTTAAAATCGCGGGGCCGCTGAGGGTGGCTCCGCCCACGCTATCTCGGGTGTCTGCCCTGGAGCTGCCGGTGCGGCCTCAGGTTTGGTTGCTGTAGCCGGATTAAAAAAAGCCCCCAAAAGCTTTTTGCCAGCCTTTTTTTTTGCTTAGATTCCTTCCCCAGTGCAGTCTTACCTGCTCTGAAGCTGGGCTCGACAGCATGTAGCAATGTTTCTGCAACGGATTTTCTGAGTTGTTGTTTGTGGGCAATTAAAAAAGAAACATGTTTATTGTTCAGATTGGACCAAAACTGCACACAAATCAGAAATCTTGCTTTTCAGCCTTTGTGGCTGTCTTCTGGCTCTTCTACTGAGACGAAAATACCAGCTGGCAACAGATGGATGGTGGTTTCTGAGATGCTGTTTCCTGGAGATAGGAATATTTTTAGGAGAGATGATAGGCAAGGCAGAGCTTCATCACACTGAGCCACTGGTTTAGTGTCGTTGGAGGACATGACTTAGACTTGCGAAGTGTCAGCTCTGAACAGTTTTTTCCCTGTGTTTAGCAGAGCCCCCTGTAGGTCTGAATTCTGTCTATCAATCCCTGTTTCTTTCACTGTTCAGGAAACTGCCAGTTTGCCCACGGTTAGATCTTTAATCATTTCACAGTATCTCTAAACCATGAGGCAAATCAGGGGAGTAAAGAAATATGGTAAGGTCCAACCCAAAGCATTGTATGAGTCTGTAAATCTGCTTCTGGTCCCACTGTAACATAGATGAAAAAGATTTTTGCATACACTCATCCTCTGCTTTCATCAGAAGTTCTCTTGGATCACAGGCTGCTTTGGTAATCTGGTGACATATGGTAAGCTGTGTTTATTCAGTGATGTGCAGATGTTCAGCCTGAGTCTTCACAGATGCTCTTCTTGTCTGGACCTCTGGGGATGGGCAGGTGCTGTCAAACCACATGGCCAGAAGCCTGGGTTCAGTCCATGCTTTATCCTTCATGCTTGATGCTCAGAGGAAAACCACAACTTATCTTCTTAGAGCTCCCTTGTGACTCTTCCCCTTGCTTCTCAGGTTTAACCCGTCCCTGTGATCTTTGCCAGATTTAACCAGCTTTACACCAGCTCCCACACTATTCTGCTAGGAAGCTGGCGGTTCATGGCTTAGACAGGTGTACTCTTCAACTGGGCTGAAAACTGGCTGGATGGTTGAGTCCTGAGAGTTGTGGTGAATAGAGTTAAATCCAGTTGGTGACTGGTCACAAGCAGTGTTCCCCAGGGCTCAATTTTGGTGCAAATCTTGTTTAACATCTTTATCAATGATCTGGATGAGAGGATTGAATGTTCCCTCAGTAAACTTATAGATGACACCAAATTGAGTGGGAGTGTTGATCTGCTGGAGGGTAGGAAGGCTTTGCAGAGGGATCTAGACAGGTTGGATCGATGGGCCAAGGTCAGCTGTATGAGGTTCAACAAGGCCAAGTGCTGGGTCCTGCACTTGGATCACAACAACCCCAGACAGTGCTATGGGCTTGGGGAAGAGTGGCTGTAAAGCTGCCAGGCAGAAAAGGACCTGGAGGTGTGCCCAGGTGGCCAAGGAGGCCAACGGCATCTTGGTCTGTATAAGGAATAGTGTGGCAGTGGGGAGGTGATAATTTCCCTGTATTTGGCACTGGTGAGGCCACACACACCCTCACTGGGCCCCTCACTGCAAGAGGGACATAGAGTTGCTGAAGGAGGTCCAGAGAAGGGCAATGAAGCTGGCGAGGAGTCTAGAGAACATCTCATGAGGAGCAACTGAGGCAACTGAGATTGTTTAGTATGGAGAAGAGGAGGCTGAGGGGAGACATCACTCTCTACAACTGCCTGAAAGGAGGTAATGAGGTGGATGTTGGTCTCTTCTCTCAAGTAACAAGCAGTAGGATGAGTGGAAATGGCCTTAAATTACACCAGGGGAGATTTAGACTGGATATTAGGAAAAACTTCTTTACTGAAAGAGTGATGAGGCACTGGAACAAGCTGCCCAGAGAGGTTGTGGATTCTCCCTCTCTGGAGAAATTCAAAACCTGCCTGAACACATTCCTCTGTGGCTGCCCTAGGGGATCCCACTCTGACAGGGAGGTTGGACTAGGTGGTCTCTAGAGGACCCTTCCAACCCCTGACATTCTGTGATTCTATGATTCTAGATGTTTAAAAAATGTGTAGGTGCGGTACTTCGGGACATGGTTTAGTGGCTGTGGTGGGGCTGGTTGACGGTTGGGTATGATGATCTTAGAGGACTTCTCCAACCTTAATGATTCTATGATTCTGTGATCACTCACATCCTTCCTAAAGTTTGAGGACATGGAAACAAGATATGTCCCAAATTGTTACACCAGCAGATGATGCATGAATGTGGCCTGTCCTGTGGCTCAGCTAGAGGGTAACTAAGTCCTGCTTTTATAGAGCTGATGTCCTGGGTCTTCTGCTCCCAGGTTCCCATGCATGGGGTTGGCCAGTGCAACCCCTGGCAATCTCCTATGCACCAGGTGGGCTGTTGCTGCTTCTTAAATCCCTGGAAAAATCATAAGCTGAAAACCTTTGACTCAGGGGCCACTGCTTACTACAGACTCTTCAGTGGTGTGGTTTTTTGTGTGGTTTAAATGTTGACTTGCTTGCTTTGCCACACACACTCACTGGAACCTACGAGGAGCATGGCAGAGTGTGTATAGGTGCACTGTGCAGGAAAATTCATAAGGAAGGGCTTTAGACTGAATTTGCCTTTGAAGTGTGGAAGTAGTACAATGTAATCATTTAAAACACATTGCTTAAGTAATTAGAGAGGGTGTATGCATCAAAATGTAGTTTGCATTAAACCTTCAAGCTTTTCAAAGCATTTATCATTTAGCTAGCTATATGTTAATCGACAGACAATCTATAGTTCTGAATATTCTCATAGCAACTGCAGATCAACAAATGATTTCCCTGGGCTATTCAGTCATGCCACTGCTATTAGGTCCTCTGATTTTTAATTAAAAGGAAATAGCTCTAAACATCTTGAGGTAATTAATATCTTCTGCATTTGTAATTCCCCTATGTGACCTTATTACTCAAAATATAACTGCAACTTCATTAGACAAATGAGATTATCCAATTATTTTATGAACTTAAAATGTAAATTATGCTCGCAGTTCTGCTGCAATTCTTGAATGTAACAGGAGAATTCCCTCTCCCATATTTTACAGTGTAACTCTTGAGATAATGATCTTATTAACCTTCATTATAATTCTAATTGGTTTACCATATCACAAATAGTTCCTTATCATGCCTTTGTCATTCATAATCTGCTCTCATAAGGAGCTGATGATGTTATGACTCTGTGTTAAAAAAATATACACACACCTAGCTTTACACATTCATTTCTGCCTGAATTCTGACAAAAAGAAGTAACAACCAGAAGGAAAATTATTTGACTAAGCTTACTTGAAAAATATTTTTGGGGTTTTTTTTTGCCTCTGAATACACATACATGGATTGAGTTGTGTAAATAAGTGTGTGTCTGTGGGTGTGTGAAATCCGTATCTTTAAAATGAAAATGTTGCAACATGTTGCAATGAAACACTGGATTTTAGAAGATTTAGAGAATGTTATTATTCCAGGTGTTGCCTAGATACATATGGAACTAAAAAATAAAAATTTCAACAGATGTAATTACTTGAGATAGTGGCTTAAGGAAATACTTCTACTGTGGATGAAAAACCACTGTCAGTCAGTCTGGTCCTTATGCCCAAGCGATCTCTGATATTAAAACTCCTCCGAGTTTTCTGCCAGAATTATTGTCTTCCCTCTTTCTCAAGCAGTAAAACTTACTCACAGAAGTATGTAGCCAGTATTTTGTTTTTTTCTGTCCTTGGCAAATGCACCTCTGTCTTTATCATTTTCGTGCCAAATACAAGAGACTATTTACACTTTCTTTTAGCACCAGACCTTGGCACTGTCCCTTGCTTTCTCTGTCTTACCACTGTCTTCTATACTAGATTAAGTGTAAATTCTTGGTCTTTATTCTCAACACTCATCATAGCCTAATCCCAGTTTTGAAATCTTTCACTCACTGACAGGGTATTTACTCCAATTTCCACGATGCTCTCCTTGATGCGAACTGCTGGCTACCTATTTTATCAAAAGCTTCCTTTCCGAATTAGGAGGATCTCAAATTTCCAGATAATTTACCCATTAACTTCTTTCACATTTCACTCTTGAACTCTCCTGATACCATGTTTATTAAAAAATTGACAAAAAATGACAACCGGAGCATTGAAATTGCTGCAAATAGTGCTATCCAGTACTGACATAATTTTTCATAGCTCATTATTCCTCGTCTTAAATTGCAAGGTTTGAAGACATATTTGTGAGAGCTTTGTACAGCACTTAGAATGGTGGGAACCTGGTCTGTGATTTCATCTCTCATACATTACAGTACGCTCTCTTCCCTTCTCCACCAAAAATATACAAAAATATATGATGAAAAAATACTAGATTTCTAAATACCAACAAAGCCTGTCTGCCCACTATGTTATTTACAATTTAACATTGATTCTGTATTCAAGAAAATATCAGATTTAAGGACTAACACAGATATAGTTAATCTTATCTTGAAGAATATTTGATTAGACCCCTTCTTGAGTCACTTCAGCTGTTAAGATGTAGGAACATCTACGAATGAGTATGTATGGGACCTTTTAATTGTTTATCTCAAATTACTGTTGCATCGCTGAATGAGAATCTGAATACACAGAGGAGAGAATCATTCTGGTAATTCAGAGGTAACATGATGGTTCTGAGAAGTGGTAAGAGACCCCTCACTACTAATGACGATGATATCATGTGCCTCCAGAATTAAACAAACTGTAACCAAATGTTGTAAATTGAAAATCTAAGGAATGTACCTTTCTGTAGAAGTTTTTGCTCTCTAACCTCAGTTGAAGTCAAATACAGCATGACTCTGAGCTTTCTTCGGTAAAAATGAAATAAAACCAAAATATTTTGGTTCTTTTCTTTAAACATTTAAAATCCTGTCTTGTGAGATTAGCTGGTGAATCAAGTTTTGGATAACATTATTATAGGAGAAGTCAAGCAAACAGAAAGATGACTCAAATGGTTTAGTGCCAGGACTATTTCTTAACACAGAGGAAAATCATCCTCTGGTTGCATGTGGAATCCTCCCACAATGAACAGGGAACCTGGCAACAGAAATAAAACTGCAGATGCTCCAACTTTTGCTGTGGAACTGGCCTCACAGCTGAAGCATAATGAGGAGACACTGGAAAAATGGACACTGAGGAGGAGAAACCATAACAGGGCTAAGTAACACTGTGGCTATTTCCTTGCTTGTCCAAACAGACAACCTGGTAGGTAGAAAAGTAAAATTTTCCTTAATTGTCCCTCTTTGTCAAAAAGACCCAAATGAAACACAAAGCAAAAAGTAACTCCAAACCATAAATTCCCTGAACACATCCTGTCATTGTAACCTCGACGGACTACACAGGCTAGAAGTGGATTTCTCCCACCCGGGTACAACAGGGCAGCGCTGTACCATCTCTGGGGTATCGTCCTGTGACTGTTGTGGGGTCACCTTGGCACCCAGCCCAGCCGTGAAACCAAAGAGTGGCTCTGAGTGGATCTGTGCTCACGGGTTGTGCCTTGGATGAGCAACAGTCTGTGCAATTGATTGGTGTGAAAAAAATAGATGTTTTTTATCTGCCATAGAGTCTAGCTCAACCATGTGAATACCGGGCTGCCGCTCGCTTGGTGTCTTAGGCACTTGTGTGTTCCTTCCTGTTCATGATCTTGTCAAAGATCAGATGGTGCTACCTTTCCTCAGGTGGGAAAGGTGATTTTTCTACAGAAATACTTTATGAAAATTGTGCTCCCGCTGCCCTGCGTTCTGGCTGTGGGACCTATCTACAGCTTTAGGACTGAAATAGGATACGCAGTTTCTGTGGTGCTGGAAGACATTCTTTTAATAAGAATTTGTAAAGAGATCAAAACAAGCACAGAAACCCAATTCCACCCTATATGTGTCAGAAATAAATTTACAACTGGGAATACTCCCCAGGAGATATGTTTTTCCTGGCTGCTCCATCACACTAGTGAAATACAGCCAGTGCTCAGTTCTGGACTTTGCAAACACTCATCATTGATAAACTAGATGGGAAAAGCCAAGTGTTTGTGTGGGCTTAAAAAAAAAATCATTATTTAATGACGCTCAGAGAAGCACTTTTTTGGAGCGCAGTTCAAATGGCACCAGCTGTTCTGAAAAGGAGAATTAAAAGATCCTGATACAGCATATAACAAAACCATAGACTGTTGTTTGGTCATTCCAAATAATGTACGTATATGCATATCCTTCCCTTCAAAGCAAACCATTTCCTTACATCTCTCCCTAGTGATTGGACACAAATTAGATTTATTTTGACATTCAACATTTTCTTCCTTTTTGGACAAGCCAATAATCCTGCAATCGCATCATATTTTAAGCCCCTTTTTGACATGCTAAACATTGAGTTCCTCCAGTTTCCCATTATACCACACTTTTCTCCAGTTTTGAAGTCAGTCTGATTGCTCTTTTCTGGATCCTTGGTTTGTGCCCTGAGGAAGCAGTAGTCTGGCACTTGGTTTCTGCAAGCACTGAGACAGAATTGCAGAAATTTTCACTTTCCACAAAAGAGTTTGTATTTTCCAGGCAGGCCTGCATTTTTATGGGTCCAGCTTTGGATGTGTCTGTTTTCAAAGTAGGGCTGGACAAGAAAAAATTCTCTGATCATGTCAAGGTTGTAAGCATCACATATTTTCTTACTCCTCCTGTGACACTCCTGTAAGCTTTTAAAAAAATTGTAAAACACATCATTCTCTCCCAGAAACACCAGTGCAAGTCAGTTGTTGATGAGAGCAACCAGCCAGTGTGGAGAGGAAAGCATTCACCTTGTCTCAGCTCCGTGTGACCTAGAATGACAAAATCTTTAGCCTTATATTTCTGAAGAAGCTGTTGTACACTTGGCTCAGCAAAACCAGGTTGGTTTAAACTTATTTAGCGTTTCAGACTATGCTGTACATCAAGGCTGTTTTCACCTGTATTTACCTATCCACCAGTTCTGTCATTTTAACAAAAGAATTTTTACCATTACTTTCAGCTCGCCTAGCAAAACAATAAGCAATGTCAGGTCTGGTATTATCCTCAGCAACTTCTCTAAAGCACACACAACAATTTCTACACTGAAGGCTTTCTGAGATTTTTGTCAGTCAGGAAGTTTATTTTAGTGATAGATAGAATGCTTATTTTTTCACTCACAGTGAGAATGCTTATTTTTTCACTCACAGTGTCATGTTACTCTCACCACGCATTCTTAAAGGTAAGTGTATAAATCACGTGTTGCATATATTAAAAAACCAGAGTTTGAGAATACCTGGGAACTCCTCCAAGAATGCAAGCAGATTTGTCTGACAAAGTCTATCTTCTATAAAATCACTGATTTATGTTTGTTGTGTTATTATATGATGAATTACTTTATTAGTTGAACTCTTCAGATTTTCCATTATTTTACTTGTGATAGAATCATGTTTACCGCTTCTCTGCCCTTTTAAAATTTTGGTATAATATCTAGCAAACTCTACACTGGTGGAATTTCTTTGATGCTCTTAAATATAACAGAAATGATCATGAGTTAGACCAGTCAAATCTTCCTAGTCAAGCCTTTGCAATCTTTTGTTGCCAGTTATATGGACCTGCTGATTTTAAAGAGTTTACCATAGGATATGTTGCTTAACATCCTCCTGGGTTACTCAGGGACTGGAAAGTATTTCATCACATCCTGGTGATAAAAGCACATAAATACAGTGCAGAGCTACTTGTTGAATACTCTTTTTTTGCCTCATTATAAATAATTTTATTGCCACAGCTCGTATTTTAGCTATAGGGAATGACGTTTGTCTATAGATTCCTGGTCTGATTCTTACAAAAATCGTGTATTACACTGTTAAAAGAGGTTTCCTTCTCAGGTAGTGGTTTTCCATTGCTAAGGTACAGGCTGCCCCAACAGACCTTGTGGAGGCAGTAGGGCCAGGGCAGCACGTGCTGTATGGCACACTGCCAGTGTAGTTGCTTTTCTGTGGATGCTTTAGAAGGTGTCCTGGCCCATGGATCACCTGCTGGAAACATGAGGCATGTCTCTATCAAAGTCACAGGTCTGACCAACCTAGAGCTCCATGTTGGGCTTTCACGGGCTGTTTTCCAACTCCTGGTTATCTCTCCCTTGCACACATGCTGCAAGCAATTACCCTTCTAAACAAAATTGTCGTTATGAATGGAGGCTTTTTTTTTTTCTATCAAAGAACTTAAATTTCCATAAAAAAGATCAATAACAATGGCTATTTTATGATTTGGCAAAAATGAGTTTTTAGCAAAACTATGAGTACAGAGAAAACAAGCACGTGAAATGATTTAGGGAGGGCATTCTGCAGGAGGCTGGAAAAACACGGGCAGGTAAAGGTGGCTATTGCCCACTAACACTGAGTCTTTTGAGTCTTCTGTAAATCTCAGTTGAGCATAATTTCCAAGTAGAAATGTAAAAAATGCCTAAACTTCCTTCAGGAAATCCACTAGGAATTGTTCTAGCCACGCACTTGCTGGCCTATTGTTTGACAAGCACAGCGAAGTAAATCCTGATGGAAACTGCATTTATTCAAGAGAGATTCGTGCTGTGGGAACGATGAACAAATGCAACCAGACCGCAAAAGTTTGGGAAAGAAAAAGGTAAGGTAGGCAGCAGAACTGTTGCTTTCAGCAAAAACTGCATTCATCTCTTTCTGCCTCTGGAAGGAAATAATGTGAAACGCTCGGCTTGTGTTTGATAAACCTGAGACTCGACTTCCTTGGAGAAGAGCGAGGCTCTGTGCTTCTGTTCCCACTGACAGTGTTGTGGGCAGCCTGCTGTGATCACAGCTGACCTTCCCTTGGCTGGATCCGTCTGTCTCAGATTATCCTATCACATGGATGTCTCATGCCGTGAGCTCCCCTATGCTTACGGTGCTCCTTAGGCCAGTGAACCGCGCTAACACATTCTGGAGCCTTACTCTGATCCCAGGCTAATGAGAATTGGGAATAACAAAACATTGCTGAGGCCCGTGGAGGTACAGTGCTACGAGAGGAAACACAGGCCTCCCTGGTGTCCATATGGTTGCACCTGAGAGAGAGAGAGTGGTCCCACTGATAGCATGTGCTCGTGTTAAATCACCAGTCAGGTTTGAAAACACATTAAGTCAGTAAAGAAAATACATGTATAAAGGCAAACAGAAGAGAAACTTGCTACCCTGCAGAAGGCATGATAAATCATTTATTACAGTGGGAAAGAGCCTTTCAGGCAGAAATGGCAGCGTACAAGGCTACTTAGCTGTGCATAAAACAAGCACCTCTGGGAGACCTGTATCCACAGAAGTGCAGCTCTAAAGATGGTGGGGCTTCCCTTTGGCTCCCTAAGCCCTTCTCCTGACATCCCTCCTACAAAAGGGGATGTGAAATATTATAACACGAACAGTTTGTTGTTTTTTTTTTTTCTGATAAAGAGATTTTTTGCTTTAACTGAGTCACATCAGTAGAAATATTACATCACAAAAGAATCCGGTTTGAAATACCCTTGGCAGGTATTTTAGACTTGACAAAGTCAGAAAGAAGGAGAACGACACCATCCAGGAGACAAGCCATCGTGGGCGCAGGGGAAGCAGTAGGTCAGGGTTCTTCTAGGCGTGCTTGGATTCAACTTTCTGGTGACAGATTTAACTGCCTTCAAGTGGCTGCTTGAAAGGACAGATTCTCATGGCCAAATTGTTTTGGACTGAAGCTCACTGAAAGCCTTTGACCCTGTTCCCCAACCAAGTTAATATGACACATACAACTTTATTTGCGATTTGAACTGTGAAGGAAATGATTTTTCTGTTCTGTCAGAGGCCTCTTTTATTTAATGTCTTGTAAAGAGGAACAAACTGCATATAGTAATGACATCTTGTGGTAACTGCTGAATTATTGCCCCATGATTGGATGCCAAATTTCATTACATCTTTTTCACTCCATGCTGCAGCTCTGCAAGTTCACATGTACAATTTCTGCTGCTCTGAGAAGCTGGATGTAGGAGATCTCTCGAACCTTTGGCTTATTGCTGACTTCATAGGAAAAGGACATTTTTGGCCAGCTGATTACACAGATCTGGTTTAACATGCAGCTCAGAAATTCATAGTCATAAGTGATTAAATAATCCACATATTCCTACAGAATATGCTAGAGCTTTGATAATATTGAGTGCAGAGTGGCTCTGGCCCATAGAATGAACCTGCCTTTGCTGCGTTGTGGCTTTGTATTTGGTGTGAGAGGAGATGGAGATGGCCTTTGCTGGCAGCACATAAAGCCCAACAGCTGCTCAACTCCTGCACTGGGCTTGCAAACAGCCTGGGTGAGCAGCCACCACCCCCCGCGCCTGGGGGTACAGTGGTGTGTTATGTTATAAAGAGCAAATCCCCAGGACCTCACGGTCTCCCTGCTTTGCTTTCAGGTGCTCAGGTCGCCTGCCATTAACTGTGTGTGTATCCAAGGATCCCACGAAGCTCTAAGACTAGTGCAAGCTGTGTGACAGTTCACATTAGTGTCCATAACTGTGACATTTCACTGAGTATCCCATGTTGCCTGCCTGCAATCATGTTCCTGCTGATGCACTCTCTGCACTGCTTGCTCGAGTGGACAGAAGGAGCTTTTCAGACCAAACAGTGACTTCCCCGACAGTCCGTGCAGTCCTTATCAGAACAAAAGGGCTCAGCTTTTATCAGGGAGTTTGGATGTTGACTAAATAGTCATAATAAATAAGACAGGCAGGAACAGCTTAGGGATATAGTTCTACAAATGTGTCTGTTTACCCTGTCACATGTTTGGTGGGTATTTTTGGGGCTCCCCAGGTCTTCAGTTCTGTTCTACTGTGACAGAGATGATTTTTCAGGGTTTTTTTTTTTTTAGATGAAGGTGGCTTAGGTTACATGCCATGGGCTATGAAGGCCTTGTAAAAAGAGCTATAGTTTACATGAAAGATTTATACAGAGCTCTTCTCAGCTGTGAGGGAGGAGGAAGAAAAGACGGTAACACTCATGAAGAGCTCAGAGGTGATGGTGAAGTCACACACCGTGCAATAATGCTGCTGATCAGTTGGCAGTGCAGAATGTGGTGTGACAGATCAACGCTACTGGTCTCTGCATTTTATGCAGTGGGGCACCCCTTCCCCACGTGCCCCTTTCACTGCCAGAGGTCCTGGTGTTCACGCTGGATATTGGGCACAACGTGCTCTGCCTGCTTCTTCTGCGTCTGCACAAATGCAAAGAGGAGACACTTGCTGGACTCCCTATTGATAGGTATTTCGCCATCTGACAGCTATTTAGCTGAATCGATCTTTTTTTTTCTTTTATCCACGGGATGATGCCCCCTATTGGACATTATTAAAAGTGAACAAACAGAAAAAAATAAATATACTGGGTTTTTTTTTTTAGCAAAGAAAAAGAAGACTAAAATTTTGACTGTTTCCTACAGTTCAATAGCTGGACAGAGAGCTTCTAGTTGAGACACCCTGAATAATGGTACCTCGTTAGAAAAAAAAGAAAGAACAGAGGCAGAAAAATCACAGGCAACACTGACAATCTCTGGCAACTGAACTGAAGTTCAGAGAAAACAGGTAAAGTTTAACAAGATAGTTTTTCCAATGGGACTACGAACAACACTTTAAGCATTTGGGTTGTTTGTTTGTTTGTTTGGGTTTTTTTTTTGCTAAAGTGTGCTGAGAGTGATCATCTTTACTTGACCATGAACTTCTGGTGGTAAAATTATTGAGAGGTCTGGCTACGAAGAACATTGCTTCCGACTAAACGCTAGTTGTGATTGTTTCCAACTTCCCACTTCTGAGCTAAGGTAACACGGAGTGTGCCACTAACACAGGCTGCACCAAGAGCCATCTCTTCATACTGTCGGGTTATTTAATGTTTGATTCCTTAGAATTGTGTAGCTATGGAGTCCATGCTTGTCTGCCTGCCTGTCTTCCTTCCTTCCTCCATCTCCCCCTCCTTCTCACTCCTTCCTTCCCTCCCTCTTTCCTTCCCTCCCTCTTTCCTTCCCTCCCTCTTTCCTTCCCTCCCTCCCTCCCTCCCTCCCTCCCTCCCTCCCTCCTTTCCTCCCTCCCTTTCTCTCTGAAAAGGTTGGGTGTCTGCAATCAGTTGACCAAGAACAGTGCAGCCGAGCGAGAGATGCTCTCTGACTGTTCTCTCACGATGATCAGTTAATAAAGCTTCTGTCTGGCCTGTTCTACTTTGTACTTGCACTATTATGCACTTGGAGTACTCAGATTCTTTGACAAACTGCTCTTTAAAATACAAACAAAACCCTAAAATCAGTAGATAAATGTACCTTGAGGTGCTCTGAGAAATCTTTTTAACACTGGCCTTTCAATACACTGTCCAGCCATGGAATGTTTCCTGAGCTCTGTCAGATTTAGACGGAATCAAAGAAGCCGCTACAGAACTACTTGGCCACACGTTGGCAGTCGGTAAAGACTTACAAACTTCCATATATTGAAACTGCAACAACAAGGAAATTACAAAACCCCACAAGGACAAGAGTCTGATTCTACTCAAGTAGAATTCAACACTCAAGTATTGAAATAATGTTTATTTAATAGCACAAACAATAATTCATCCCTGATTAGACATTAAAAATAGTAAATTTTAATATATTATAAAACAATCTCTTTGGCTTGATAACATTGCTCACAACACTAAGGGAAACAGGAATTTGGTTTTACCAGTATTCCAGTTCAAAGATACAATACAGGAAAAAACTAATTGGATTATCACAGCGTATCTAAACCATAAAATACTCTGAATTTTCAAAGCTGAATTTTTCAAAGTCTCTCTTCCATTTGTGGAAATAAAAATATTTGATAGTTAATAGAGCTGAAAGAGAAATATCTTAATATGTTTAAAGCCTACTACTGTTGTGTGTTCTTATAAGACAACATTTATAATAATTAATCTGAGTACATTCTGACCTAAAACATAGATGCAGATTTTATGTGTGTCAATATATCCCACACTTGACACTGGTTTTGCAGCACTGAAAACGTTACAACCAAACAAGAACATACACAAGACTTAAAAGTTTGCACTACCATACTGCGTTGGTTTTTTTTTAAGAAAAAGTGTAAATGTGTTTTTTTTCCAATAAATTTTATCTACAGAATTATACACAACTTAAATATAGATTATCTAAATCCCAATCCTCTCCTGCATTGAAAAAGAGATCAAGTAGTTTAACACAGTGGCATATGAAGTAAATCAGAACAGCCTCACAGACTTCAAAGGGGTTGCTGGAAATGATTCCCATCCCTTAATACAGGTTTATCGCTGTTGGTGTTCTTGATGTCTTTTTTCTTCAAATTTTCTTTTAGTTTGTTTGGTTTTAATCATCTTATTCATAATCCCTGGCGGGAAACGTTTTTTAATTATTTAACTTCTGTAATATGACAGTAAAGTCAAGAGACTGATTGGAATATTTGCTCTACAGAAACTTTGCAAAGCAGTGATCATAATGTATCTTCATTTTTTTTTTGTATTTAATTGAGTAAATATGAATAGTCTGCAGATGTGCTGCTTCTGCTCCTGTCATTATTATGTTAACAGTCCCTAAGACCAAGCTGGACTTGATTTCAAAGTTATTTTAAAACTTGGCACTTATCTATGAAAAACACTTTAATTTTCAGTGCTTGACATATGGTCTCATTTCCTCCTGCTGTTTGAAACACCGTATCCATCTCAGGCCCATCCATCCTCCTACAAGCTGTTTGGTTTACAGTCTTGACCTCAGCCTGCCTATAACAGGTTTATTCATACAAAATTCTGCCCACCATGAAGGTCTGTTCAGAACTTTGCTGCCTTGAAGGATCTCTGTCCACGTATTTTTATATAACTGCAAAATAATGATATTAGAGGATTAATTCATACAGAAAACACAATGAAATAAACTTCTGCAAGATAAATTATCTAACTTATTGGTTTAAAGGAGATTGTGATTGATTTCTAGACAGCATATGTGAATAATCATGTCAGGCAAGAACAAATATAAAGCACAACATTTTCAAGTACTGTAAACATCAGCTACGTCTAAATCATTTAGACCATCCTTGGTGTAAGAGCAGGAAACCAGTAATCTTTGTAATTTCTTTCAACTTGACATGAGTTGTATTATCAAAGCTAGAAATTTGGAAACAAGGTTATATTAAGCTAATTGTTGTTCCATCCAAACCTGAAGACTGTGTCTGGAAGCACTCCTGCTTGTCTGTTTTTACCTTTATTTCAACACATTTCTGAGAAGTAACATAACTTCTCTCCCAGATGTGAACTGTTCAATCTGAGCATAAGAAATTCCTCTCATAAGCAGATTGTTATTTCATCATCTTCATCAATTTGCAATTTTATGTGGAACAGCTAAAAAAATGTACATTGGAAGTAAATTCTGCAAAAGTATAATTTTAGCAATCTTTTGGCAGTTCATAATTAACTGAAGGTTAAAATTTTAGAGGAAAGTAAGGCCACATTTTCAGCAGTAGGCTGGAGTACAGTATAACGCAATATTAACAACGCATAAAAAGCAGTCACTGGTGTAAGGTGAAAAGCCTTTCTTCTGCATCAAAAACTGGCTTGGCCCTATATATATTTGTGATAATTTAAATAAATACTGAAATGTAATATATTTTTAACTTGACTACATGGGCTAGTTTCAACTACTTATTCCACTCCAATACCTTCACATACTTAAGCTGAGATTGTCAAAACTTCTATAGGGAACTGATGTCCACACCACTGAAGTTTCTTTTAAAGATAATCTGAATTCTTATTCAGTGCTTAAAGCTGTCCATAACAAATCTGAAAATTTTTTTTCTGCTTCAGTTATGATCTGTGGCTCGTGGTGCAGAGCATTCCACTGCAGTATGACATAGGTTATCCTTAATTAAATCCATTTTCCTGTTATGCTTGGATCATCTGTTCTTTACTATATTGTAATTTGCATTGGTTTAGAAGTTGCAAAGACAGCAATAAATAAAGAATTAAATATAGACAGCCCGAAGACCAGTAGCTTTATGAAGTATTTTCTTTAAGTGAGGGACTGACAGCTTTTATCAAATTTCAGTTGAAAATATTTACACAGTTTGAAAACAACAGACTTCGAGGCAGTTCAGAAAACCTTCCCGAATGCTTCAGAACATGGGTTGGATATCACTGCTTGAAATTATTTTCTCAATATGACTCAATTAATTTACCAAAACCTTACTAAATATTTAGTACATGAGGAAGTCAGCAGAGATCAGAGTCCTATCTGCATGTCTCACAGACTGTATTCCTCATATTAACCATAGAATCATGATCCAATATAATCTCTAATATTAATAAGCCTCTGTGGTTTTTGTATTTGTGTGAGCTAAGAGGTAGCCAAAGAGGAGCCAGCCAAATCCATTACATGACAGCTTTATCAGCTGTTGATAAGAAATCTTCAGCTGACTGCTAGAAAGAGGGTGGTATTCTAGGAACAGATCACCGTGAACTTGTATCATATTTTATATTCCTGCCTATAGCATCTGCTCACAGCTTCTGTTAGAGAGAGAGAATAGTGGGTGAAAACGGGCTTTTGGCCAACACAGATTTCTCAGCATTCTTAGAGATGATGTTCCTTCTCTTAGAGTTATCTTTGGAGCTTTTCTCCCACGACCTTTCACTAATTTAATCCTCAAAAACCTACAGAAACAGAAACAAAGTTTCCAGCGATGATTGTAGTCCTCCTGTTGAGATGGCTGGACATGTAGAGCCAGCCTTTACTCCTTTATTTGTAGGGACTGTGTTACCAAAGTAATCCTTTTGTTAGGTCAGTGTCTAGTTAGAAACATCTGGGCTGCCTTCTGTGTTGCTTGATCACCATGGGAACAATGGACAACTTTGGACATGAAGACGCAGACAGAGAGTATCGAAAAGCATTCAGTAATCTTGACTCAGCAATCGTGTCCAACTTCCCAGCAGTGTCCTCAGGCTCTGGTGATTCTCTGCCGGGTCCATCGACCCTAAACCAAATTACTGTACGGTGACACTAGTCTCTACATAATAGCTGTCCCACAGTTTGGCTATGGGTTAGCCAGTCAGTGAGAAGTCTGGTTTTCTGAGACTTCAAAATGAAATACAGCTCTTTAAATAAATCAAGGAAAAAAAGCAGAGAGGGACCAGCGGACCTGTGGAAAAGGACTTGTGGGTAGTGGTGGACGAAAAGCTGGACATGAGCCAACGGTGCACGCTCGCAGCCCAGAAGGCCAATCGCATCCTGGGCTGCATCAAAAGAAGCGTGGTCAGCAGATCGAGAGGGGTGATCCTGCCCCTCTGCTCTGCTCTGGTGAGACCTCACCTGCAGTGCTGCGTCCAGCTCTGGAGCCCTCAGCACAAGAAGGGTGTGAATTTGCTGGTGTGGGTCCAGAGGAGGGTGACAAAAATGATCAAAGGGCTGGAGCCCCTCTCCTATAAGCACAGGCTGAGAGAGTTGGGGTTGTTCAGCCTGGAGAAGAGAAGGCTCCAGGGAGACCTTATAGCAGCCTCCCAGTACCTAAAGGGGATCTACAAGAAAGCTGGGGAGGGACTGCTGACAAGTGTATGTAGCAATAGGACAAGGGGCAATGGTTTTAAGTTAGAGCAGGGTAGATTAAATTAGATGTTAGGAAGAAGTTCTTCACTCTGAGGGTGGCAAAATACCGGCACAGGTTGCCCAGAGAGGTGGTGGAGGCTCCATCCTTGGAGGCACTCAAGGTCAGGCTTGATGGAACTTAAGTTGGATGAGCCAACTGATCTGGTTAAAGATGTCCCTGCTCACTGCCGGGGGGGTTGGACTAGATGACCTTCAGAGGTCTCTTAGAGCCCAACATGTTCTATGATTCCAGACTGATTCTATGATTCCATGACCCAACATAGCCAAATCCATGGTGCATCCACATCCTGAAGCCTGCTTGTAGGTCTGTTTACAGTCTCTCTGACACCTCAGAAAGGATACGGCAGAACCAGGAAAGAGGCAGAGAAGGAAAGTAAGACCTGTCAGAGGAATGAAAAAGCCCTCACAGACAGTAAATGTGTATGGACTGGACTAGGAAGCACTTTTTCCCAATATTCATAAATAAACTATGGAAAATATGGTGTCATGGAAGCCAAAAGACCGCTGAATTTAAAAATGGACGGGAAAAATGAATGGTGGATAGATATATCTGTGGCTGTCGGACAGAATTCTACAAATACACCCTATGGCATGAAATCTCTCTTAGACCACCAGCTGCCAACTGTTGAGATACCAGGGAAAGAACACCTCAATATTTCATCTGTTTCATACCATGTTCTCCTTGGTAACTGTCAGCTACAGAGTATTCTGCGAACTGGATCCAGTGTTGCCATTCTTATGCTCTTGATCTAACTCTTGTTTTTTGTAATATAGACTACACAAAAACACCCCTCTCGGCCTTAACAAGCATGGATTATATGTTCATTAAGGCAAGGAAAGGTGCTAACAAAACAGCATCCTTCAAATCTGTATCAAGATTACTGAGATCCTTCGGGTAATGCGGTACCTCGCATTGCTTAGTACAAGATACTGTGTCATATCCTAGAATTGCCACTGGTCAGATGGAATTCTCAAAGAACTGTGCAATTTCTGATACAAACTTTAACTGGAACGAGTTTTCAATTTTCCATTCTCTTATCAAAATAATTATGAAGACTTAAAAGAAAGAATTACTACTGCATTTATATGCACATCACACAAAGTGGGTGTAAGGTGAATACCGACAAAGGCAGCAAAAGCCCTAGGCAGAGAAGAAATACACCTCACTACCTCTCCAAGGTATTAAGTTATACACTAAAGATACGTTACTCCTTAAGGAATCTTAGGAGATGATATAATTTATTCATTTTTTTTTGCTCAGCAGCATAGATGCCCACTAGAGCAATATTCTATGAATTTCCCCTTGAAGCCTATCTCTAGCAATTGCAAAATATTATTTTCTGATGACACCAATTTAACTCTGGTACTTTCCATTGAAAAGGTGTCTTCCTTTTCTTTTGTAGCTGTAAAGTGTCCTGAACATGTTCCTAATGACCAAACTTACAAATTTTAAAGTGGATTTTCTTACCTCTCCACTAGCTTTACCAATGGGAGAGTTGAGAATGAAGTCAGGAGGAGCAATGGCATCAACCAGGGCAACTGCATCGTCTTTCAGCTGTTTTAAAACAAAAGACATACATTTGGCACCTTCTGCAGTTGTCTACAGCTACCTGTGCACTACAGAGCAGCATAAAGATTATTTTCATCAAGTACCAGCTATCAGTAACTTAAGAGACATCCACAATAAGGAGTCTATATTTTGGGTTTTTTTTGTCCCAAATTAATTGCCAAGCAAGGTTGTATTTTAAATGTTTTACTCTTTTGCCTATGGGTTTTAAAATACATTTTAATCCGATTGGTGCTGTTTACACACATAAAAACATATATTTTTGAACTTTAAAAACAATTTAAAAAATCACCCAGACTCTTCTTTGAAATTTTGCTTACCTGCAAAAAAAAGCTTTTGTAATCAGAAAAAAAATCACGAACTAAACCAATAATGAAATAAATAGAACTGGACTGAAGTACATCACTGTCTTTCCAATGAAGATTACAAGGCCACAAATGATAAAGTGTTATTTTGTAAGAGACACTGGTTTTAATTTCTTGGTAAATAAACTAGGACTAGATTCAGGGCCAATGAGATACTAAACTTTACAGAAAATTATTCAGAAACTATTAATGTAATATTCTGCTAATTTACACCTTGAAGTACAGAATAATTGATATAACTTTTTTTTTAGTATTTGTATACTATATTATTATTTAATCACAACAAACAATATCAAAGGCTTACCCTGTAGCAGAGCTCCAGAATAGCATTCTGGATAAATCTACCAGCTTGTTCACCTGAAGCATAACCACCTGCAAATACATTCACAAAGAAACTTATTCCAGTTAAGGTTACACTGATACAATCCTTATACAAAGGAGTCCATGGCAGGGGAGGCTGGAACTAGATGATCTTTAAGGTCTCTTCCAAGCCAAACCGTTCTATGATTCTATGAGTTTATCGGTTCAGTGTTCAAGAGACTAAATAGATGCTCCTGTATAATGGGACTGACTGGTTTTTGTTAATGAGCTGACTGCAAAACTGTCAACCTAAGACATTTGGACCTTTTGCATTAACATACACTACAGCATCTTGCTGCCTGTTTCCCATCCCCTCTGCCAAGCACTGGACCACAGCAAAACTTGTGAGCCCTCCATCACCTCTGAGCTAAGAGAGTGTCTTTTGCATTCACTTGTCGCTCCAGATTCCTACTCAGGAAAATTTTGTCCGAAAGATTGTTTTATATTACACAGGCAATAAGAAAATGCTCTAATCTAAGTCCTAAATGGGACTCCCTCCCCCCTGCCAGGTTAGGACTTTTATAAAGTGACAGGCAGAGTATTCCCAGGGAGCTCCTCTCACCTTGGTAGAGCACAGCCAGATGTTTGCTTAAAGACCAGAGTCCATACAGAGCACTGAGATTCTTAAGCACTGGCTGCAGCGTAGCTGGTATGCTGGGATCATGAGTGTAGTCATGGTATCTTTGTAAGGCTGTTTGTTCAATAAAAGCAATGGCTAACGATCGACAGTAGTACACCTTAGGAAACAGAAAAGAAGGACACCAAGTAACAAAATAAAAGGAACTATTTCTCAACTGGTGCAAAATTGCTTTGCCCTGGTAAAGTTAGTGGAGATTTGGTGATTAGATCAGCTAATCTAGTTTGAGATTAAAGGAAGTCTAAGAAGAAACTCTAGGAGAAAACCCCTTCTACAATGTCTTTGCAAAGGTTAGTCGTTAAATGCCTCTTAGAAATAATATCCTAATTTCCCACGTTTTCCCGTTTGGGTACTCTCATATCAATCCAAAGGGAGCGTTTTCTTCCTATTACTGATGTCATTTGGCAGTTACACCCAGACTGTATGGGATTGTGTAGCTACATCAGAGAGAAAACGATGCAGAATCAGGTTTGCTGACTTTAGGATCATTAATAAACCCATAAAACTCTAAGAGGAACTTTACATGTATTTAATATTATGCAAAGTTTTATAAAGAGGATAAAATCTTCAAAGTGGTGCAGTAAACTACTGAAAACTCATCACGGTCCCTTCAAATAATAAATAAAAAATCTGATCATGTTAGCATGACCAATAGATTTCAGTATGTTTTGAAAGAGTTATGCAACTAATCCTTACCAACTGATCAGAAAGGCAAGTCACCAGTTACTGTTAATAAGGAGTATAAAACCTAAAGTGATTGTACTCACACAGGAACACTTTCTACTTTTATAGAATTTACCTGTGTTGTATTGTGGCATATGTCCTACCATGACAGAGACTGCTGGCTGAAAACATTCTACTTGCTGAACAGAAGGGAAATATGAAACCACTGCTGTTGTGGCTCATTTGATGCAATGCTGTAAACTGCTATCTTTGTTGAGGTGGGTTCTTTTTTCATTTAGAATTAGTAGATTAAATTTTTCATTTTTCTTTTAAATACTTGCATTATCCTTGCACTTAAATCCACTATGGCATTTAAAAAACGTATATTCCAAGGATTACTGTCTCGCTCTTTAGAGCTGTTCAGTAGCATACTTACGTCCAAGCTCAGATACGAGGGTGAACTGCAAAATACACATCTATTATCTGCATGTTTAGTGCTGGACCTTTTTACACATGAATACCAATTCCCTAGTTGAAATTAAGTAAGTCTTAATATCACAAGGGTTAATTCTTCTTCCCTATAATTCTATTTTCTTTTTTAACTTTGCTTGCACTTCTGTATTCTTTCTATCAAGCTACTTCCAAATCAAAATAACCTAGGGACAGGATAGGAATCCCTTCCAGATATCCTGTAGAAAGAACAATTATCATATATTAGTCAGTCACTGAGATGACAGAAAAGTGCTTCTTCATGCCCAGAGAGTTTTAAATCAAATATGTACATTTGTTTAAAGCACAGTTTGTAAATCATTTTCAGATGTTTTCAAGCATGCTATTTAAAATAAAAAAAATCTCACTGTCCTGAAGATAAATTGCAGGGAGAAAAGAAAACCTAATGACCTAAGGGATTTAAATGCCTATTTCAAAAGCAGTTGTGTGCCTAAGTATCATTAAATTTTAGTATACCTGAACATAAAAGAGAAAAGAACCTTCATATTTCTGAGCAAACTATTCCCTCTAACAGACTTGAGTTTCTGGCAGTTCCTGTTCTGAATTTGATCCTGCAGAGTTTCTCCAATAAGCTGCTTCTAGGGCAAGAACAGGAAAGATATCCTCCACTCTGTCAGTGATTTTACACAGACCATCCACAGACCATGTTGAAGCTAGGCCGGCTCCTTCTAGGTGCAGAGTTGATTATTTCTTCCTGATGTTTTTTAATGAGCTTTGCAGATAAGGCAAATGACACTGGCCACCTTCAGGGAACAGCTCTCTCTCTTCAGTGACAAATGACAAGTGCTCTTTCCTTGGATGTGAGCCAGTTTTTCTCATGGAGGTAATGAAAGAATATGGAGAGTTTAGGAATATGCACTGAAATTTGGAGTTAAGCCATTCCTAGCCATTAAAACTCTGGTGAGAGAGCGGATCTGCTATATGTAGAGTGTCAGTGTTTCCTTTTCAAGTTCCAATGCTGTCACTCTGGTATCTTTCATAAGTACTTTGCACTACAGAAACTAGAGATGGAAAAGACCTATTAGGTCATCTAGTTTACCTACCTGCCAGAGCAAGATTCTTTCCTACAGTATGTATTTGGCCACAAGAGCAGATGGAGATGTAATAATCAGATGCTGCAGATTTTAATAGTAGTAGATTTAGTCTTCAGAAGTGCTGCTATCAAAATTACAGACATCACTGAGCACATGCCTGCAACTTTTGTGAAGGGAAATATATCCTGGAAGACTTCTGCTGATGGTAACTGCCCTCCTGCTATCACATTCAATACAATGTACGTGGACAGGTATCACATTTTTTCAGTTATTTGACTTGCTGCTTTTATGCTTGAGGAAATTGTATGCCATGAAACAAGAAGATAAACCCAATAGGATCCGACAAACTTCGATGAAAATAAGTAAATAAAAGAAGAAAGCTGAGTGAGTATTACCTGGCAGTTGTTTTTTGCCTCAAAATCACTTTGCCCAGACTGCTTCTCCTTGCTAAGCTTTAGGTCACTTTCACGGAGCAGGTAGCAAACCAGCCATTTATATGCTGCTAAAGGAACTGTGAAAGAGAGAAAAACAAAATTCATAACATAGACATTTATAATGCGAGAAGCGACAGCAGATTCTACTGCAGTCTCAGTTTTTCTTGCCCGAGACGAAAAATGAAAGTGTTAATTGATCAATTCATTAACAGAATTCTTGGCCTTGTTGCCAAGAAAGCCAATGGCATCCTGGGTGCATTAAGAAGAGTGTTGCCAGAAGGTCAAGGGAGGTCATCCTCCCCCTCTGTTCTGCCCTGGTGAGGCCACATCTGGAGTACTGTGCCCAGTTCTGGGATTCCCAGTTCCAGAGAGACCAGGAACTACTGGAGAGAGTTCAGCTGAGGGCAGCGAAGATGGTCGGGGGACTGGAGCATCGCTCTTACAAGGAAACACTGAGAGAGCTGGGACTGTTTAGCCTGGAGAAGAGTAGACTGAGAGGAGGCCTTATCAATATCTCTAAATATCTAAAGGGTGGATGTAAGGAGGATGGAGCCAGACTCCTTTCAGTAGTGCCCAGTGACAGGACAAGGAGCAATGGGCACAAGCTGGAACACAGGAAGTTTCATCTAAATATAAGGAAGAACTTCTTTACTGTGAGGGTGGCAGAGCATTGGAAGAGGCTGCCCAGGGAGGTTGTGGAGTCTCCTTCACCGGAAACTTTCAAAACCTGCCTGGATGCAACCCTCTGTGATGTGTGATCACTTAGAGCGATCCTGCTTCAGCAGGGGCGTTGCACTAGATCTCTAGAGGTCCCTTCCAACTACAACGATTCTGTGAAGAGGACACTTCGCCCATTACTAGAGATGCAATAAATACCATCTAGGTAAGACCATCAGATGGTAACCGTACTGTGAAGACACCATGCCTGACCTTACACTAGTTCAAAGTGACTCCAGCTAGAAGACAAAGTTTACCCAGAGCTCAGTTAGACTTTTGACTTGATCAAGTTTTTTTAGCTTGTTATTTTCTTCCCAATTAAGACATAGGTCTGTAAGATACTCAGTCTCTTCTGAGAGTGCTGGAACAGATGACAGTCCACTTTCATGGGAGCACATGACTTCTAAATTGCAAAGGGGGCTGGATGTAAGCACGTTTGAATGACCTGCTTTGTTTGTAAGTGCGTTACATTTTTAAAGCAGCTTGGAATCATTAAGGGCCTTCCTGGACTCTTCTATAACATTCAGCTTAATGTCCTTCTGTGAATGCTGCTTGCTTGTGTCTTAGTTATATATAATGTAGAATATTAGATTTAATGTAGAATATTAGATTTAATGTAGAATATTTTCTAGGCAATTGTGAGTGTTCACATGCTGTCTAAATTTAGGCACCTAAATTAAGAGTCCATTTCTAACAGAATGGAATAGATATTTTCGAAATATAGTCTGGTTCAGTAGGTATTACAAGAGGAGATAACATGCTTAGGTATTACTTTGTGCTCTGCTGGATTTTACAAGTTGGAGGCAAACAACAAAGAAGAAAGCAAGCAGTTGTTTTGAACAAGTCTTATAAGCCTTCTTATTTTCACAGAATCACAGAACCTTAAGGGTTGGAAGGGACCTCTAGAGATCATCTAGTCCAACCTCCCTGGCAGAGGGGGTGATCACACAGGAACGCGTCCAGGTGGGTTTTGAACGTCTCCCCAGAAGAAGACTCCACAACCTCCCTGGGCAGCCTGTGCCAGGGCTCTGTCACCCTCACAGTGAAAAAGTTTTTCCTAACGTTTTTGTGGAACCTCCTGTTCTCCAGCTTGTACCCACTGCCCCTTGTCCTATCGTTGGACATCACTGAGAAGAGCCTGTCTCTGTCTTCCTGACATTCCCCCTTGACATATTTAGAAACATTAATGAGGTCACCCCTCAGCCTCCTCTTCTCCAAGCTAAAGAGACCCAGCTCCCTCAGCCTTTCCTCATAAGGGAGATGTTCCACTCCCTTCACCATCTTTGTGGCTCTGCGCTGGACTCTCTCAAGCAGTTCCCTGTCCTTCTTGAGCTGAGGGGCCCAGAACTGGACACAATATTCCAGATGCAGCCTCACCAGGGCAGAGTAGAGGGGCAGGAGAACCTCTCTTGACCTACTTGCTACTCCCCTTCTAATACACCCCAGGATGCCATTGGTCTTCTTGGCCACGAGGGCACAGCGCTGGCTCATGGTCATCCTGCTGTCCACCAGGACCTCCGGGTCCCTTTCCCCTGCACTGCTCTCCAGCAGGGCAGTCCCCAACCTGTACTGGCACATGGGGTTATTCTTTCCCAAGTGCAAAACTCTACACTTGCCCTTGTTGAACTTCATTAGATTTCTTCCTGCCCAGCCCTCCAGCCTGTCCAGGTCTCTCTGAATGGCAGCACAGCCTGCTGGGGTGCCAACCACTCCTCCCACTTTCGTATCATCAGCAAACTTGCTGACAGTGCTCTCTGTTACGTCATCCAGGTCGTTGGTGAATATATTGAATAGCACTGGCCCCAGCACTGACCCCTGAGGGACCCCACTAGATACAGGCCTCCAACTAGACTCTGTCCCATTGACCACAACTCTCAGACTTCTTCCCTTCAACCAATTAGCGACCCACCTCACTACTCAGTCATCCAGACCACACTTCCTCACTTTAGCTATGAGGATGCTGTGGAAGATGGTGTCAAATGCTTTCCTGAAACCCAGACAAACCACATCCATTCCACTGCCATCATCTATCCACCTGGTTATGTCCTCATAAAAGGCTATCAGGTTGGTCAAACACGACTTCCCCTTGGAAAAACCATGTTAACTGCTCCTAATGATCCTCGTATCCTTGATGTGCCTAGAGACAGTGCCGAGGATAAGTTGTTCCATCACCTTTCCAGGGATGGAGGTGAGGCTGACCAGCCTTTAGTTACCTCGGTCCTCCTTCTTGCCCTGTTTGAAGACTATTGAAATTTGCATTCCTCTAGTCCTCAGGCATCTCTCCTGTTGAAAAATAAACTGAGGAGCCCCTGGTTCATCTCTGCAAGACTTTAACTGTGCTGCTGTGTCCCCAGCTCACCTCAGAGTAACTGGTTGAAGGCCTTTAGTAGCACCCTGTCCCTCTTAACTCTGATGTGTCATCCCACAAACTGACGCAGACAAGCCTGATGTTGTTACCCCCCTCCCCCGTAGTAACTAGTTTAAAGCCCTGTTGATCAGCCCTGAAATCTCTTGGGCAAAGACCCTTTTCCCTCTTTGGGGAAGGTGACTCTCATTTCAGGCTAGCAAGCCTGGTGCTACGTAGGCCGTCCCATTGTCAAAGAACCCGAAGTTGTGGTGGTGACAGGAGTCACATATTAATAGACTGGATTCACCTTAATCTCCCAGTGTCACTGCCCATGACTGGAAGGAGAGATGAAGATAAAAACTTGTGTCCCAGATTCCTTCACTGACTGTCCCAGGGCTCTTAAGTCCCTTTTAATGGCTCTTGGACTACAGGTTGCACTTTCATCTCCACCTACATGGAAGACCACTAATGGGTAGTAGTCTGAGGACTTTACCAGACTACAAAGTTTCCTAGTGATGCCCCTAAACTGTGCTCCAGGGAGACAGCATACTTCTCTTTGCTGAGAGTCTACCTGGCATATTCAATCCTCAGTTCCTCTCAGAAGAGAGTCAGCTACTACCATAACCCTTCTTTTCTTCCATTTTGAAGTTATCCAGATATCTAACAACCCCATGCAATGCTACAGGCCTGGGGAAGTGTGGCTGGAAAGCTGTGTGGCAGAAAGGGACCTGGGGGTTCTAATCGACAAGCGGCTGAATATGAGCCAGCAGTGTGCCCAGGTGGCCAAGAAAGCCAACGGCATCCTGGCCTGTATTAGAAATAGTGTAACCAGCAGGAGTAGGGAGGTGATTGTGCCTCTGTACTCGGCACTGGTGAGGCCACACCTTGAGTATTGTGTCCAGTTTTGGGCACCTTTATATAAAAGAGATATTGGAGCGAGTGCAGAGGAGGGCAATGAAGCTGCTGAAGGGCCTGGAGAATAAATCTTATGAAGAGCGACTGAAGGAGCTGGGGCTGTTTAGTTTGAAGAAGAGGAGGCTGAGGGGAGATCTCGCCATTCTCTACAACTGCTTAAAAAGACATTGTAGAGAGGTTGGTGCTGGTCTCACAGGTAATTAGTGATAGAACAAAAGCGAATGGCTCCAACCTGCAACAGGGTAGGTTTAGAGTAGACTTTAGGAAAAAAAATTTCACAGAAAGAGTTGTCAGACATTGGAATAGGCTGCCCAGAGAGGTGGTTGAGTCACCATACCTGGGTGTGTTTAAAGGTCGTTTAGATGTGGTTTTGGGAGATATGGTTTAGGGGTGAGCTTTATAGAGTAGGGTTAATGGTTGGACTTGATGTTCCCAAGAGACTTTTCCAACCTGAATGATCTTATGCCATAGCTATTATGATACTATCTCATTTGGTATTGTGCATTGCTATCCAAAGTTCAGGTTTTTTGCAATTATTTGAGCACTGAGCGGTTATTGAATTCTAGGAATCTGCTCAACTGCCCTTTATATATTGAGCAGAGTTTCTTCCCCCAGTATGTTCTCAGTTTCACAGACGCATTTTTGCTCAAAGCCCTGTTGTTATCTCATTATCTGCTCATTTCTTTCTTAATTTTTGCCTCCAAGGGTCAATCTGGGCTCACAGTGATACAAAAGTGGGAATGGAATATAATGCCATACTTGATTTGATTACAGCACTACAAGCCAGAAAAACTGCAGTGAATTTTCTTTCACCATTACTCATTTTACTCTATGCAACCAAAAGTGACTGCCAAAAGCAGACACATTTAGAGCCTTTTCAACATATTTGTAAATCACTTGTACGGTTTTCTAAAATATTTTTGTGATACAAGGTAGTGGTAATCAATGACTCTTCCAGCAGTTTCGCTTAAAAAAAGCAATACAGTAGCAAAAAACCTAGGTCACAAATGCTATTTTAGAGGAATAAAAATGGAAGAAAAGTATCTGATGTCATCTTCCATTCTAGAATTGAGACTAAGGACAACAGGTCACATTTTGAAATGCAAACTATGTTCTTATAAATTCAAATGCATATAATACAAACAAGGTCAGCAAAGAGCAAGAAGACAAATATCTATTAGGTAGCAGAGGTTGAATCTCAAATCTCTGGATCCTTTCCTCTGGAAAGGAATTTATGATTCTAGAAGCATTTTAAGAACAGCAGAGGGTTACCTGAGGAGTCCATGCAATCTTCAACACTAATGGCTGTGAATTTCCAGCCAAGGATGTGATGGTAGTCTTGCAAAAAGTTTATTGTTCCAAAAGGGGATTCAAAAGGAGCTTTATCTGAAATACCAAATAAAAAGAAAATTATTTATGAGAAAAGGGATTGGACTCTTTGGAACTAAATGCCTATTACAAAGCCATGCATACACTTGATAGGTCAGATGTAATTAGGCCATAATATTTATTTCATTATGGCCTCGTCCAGCCAAATGAAGACTGGTGGATAAGTGCTTAAAAACCTGACATCACTGCCCATAGGCCCCGTAAGAGTCAACTCCTATTGCTGAGTTTTCGTATTCTGTAAAATGCTGGTGAAACTCAGCTGCTAGAAAACTGAAAGAAAATCATTTATCCAGATAACTACAAAATATACTGATGGATATTGCTGCCAAGTTAGGCAATGTAAACTGTTTTATGTACAATGCGCAGAGGGTACCCAGGTTTATGACAACTTTCAATGAATTAAACTGCACTTCTCAGGGATTAAGATACTACTTAACACTGACTAGGGATGGCAAAACATCTATTTAGCTTATACAAGACGTAGGAGAAAGAGTGGCTCTTGCAGTAGATATTTGTGTATTGTGAATGCATCACATGATGGAGTCTGTAGCACATTATTTATGCTCTACAAAATGATTAAATGATTGTCATTTGCTTTCAGCCTGAAATTACCTCCTAATTCCATTAACTACACACCAGTGGGTACAGCACAGGATTCCACAATGAAAACTTACCTCTAATGCAATTCATCCAGCTCATTAAGTAGTTGCTGGTTTGCTGAAGCAGGACATTGTTATCTCCCTCATATGTGCAGTTTGGATCATTGTCATTTCGGATTTCACCCAGACGATTCACTTAATAAGAACAAGTGCACAACTGAATATACGACAATGTATTAATAGAAGCTAAGGGGGATGAAATTATTATTCTGTGACAAAATGCAAGCAAGTTGTCTCTTCCTTTATGTATAGCTATTGTTACCAACAAATGAGGCTGAAAGTTCATTGTTTAGCTTATGGAAATGAATATACTAGAAAGATTTTAGAAAAGTGTGGCATTCATCTCACAAGGGGAATTTTCATCTACCAAATCTGCATCTTTTTTTTGGAACTGAGACTGAATCACATGCACAATCTGTCCAAATCCTGCAAGGGTTTAATTCTTTCTGTGGTGTCACACATAACATGAACTTTAAAAATATGGATATAAGGAAAAAGCCTCTTCTAAACACATTGCTAAAATTCAGACATCATGATGCAACAGTCAAAGAATACATCAAGATAACCATTCTCTTTCTGATCAGTGGATGCAGCAGTCGGGAACTTACTGGCAAGGTAACCGTGTCCTCCACAAGCTTCTCGGCACTCCTGGGCTGCCTGCTGAGCGGTCCAAGAACACAGTGGCTTGCCGGCAGTAGATAAGGCATGAAGCTCACGTCCCATATCAGTCTTTGTGAAAAACAAGTTACAGGTGAGTAAAAACTTCTACACAAAGTAAATTTGTGACCAGTTAAAGACAGATCTACGTGTGGTGCTTTATGATGAAGAGTAACTGACAATACATACATAAAATTTCCTGAGATCTATGTAAGGTATTTTTTGCTGCCACAAAAAAAAAAAAAAAAGCCTGCCGCAAGTGAAACAACCTTCAGCACTAACTTTCTTATACTCAACAGCAATAATTTCTGCCAGGTGATGGACATGTGGGTACATCTCAGCTCAGATGTGCCAGCTGACGTGGCACTGTAGGGGATAGTTCACTGCTTGCCAACCTTTTCCTCCCAAAGATGGCGAGGCAGGTTGAAGGTAGCATGCCCAGAGAAAGCTTCTATCCCCTCTGTGACATGAGCAACCCCTCTCTCCCCAATCAGCAAGGGGATATTTATCATATTTACTGCCTTATGCAGTTTTCACTGATTGATTTACACAGTTTTCAGACATCGATTTGCAAGGAGTAGGAACACTTCAGTATATCCCCTCAATTTCCAGAGAATCCCAGTAGCCTGCATTTACACTAACTCCGTTGGCCCTCCTTTGAAAACGTGTTTGGAATTTCAGTTTCTAGAGATAATGAGTTGATACTAACAAAGCTTGTTTAAGAGTTAACTCCCTGGTTGCTGTTTTTTGGGGTGTTTGTTTTTGTTTTTTTTTTAATAAGATCTTCTGTAGAACAAAAAGAATTAATAAGGATTACATTCTTAACAACCAGATTTTTTTCTATCACAGTTTTTTTTTCTGGTAGCCACTGTTTTGCCTAGATTAGTGACTGCACTGGAGACCTCTAGAGATAAAATATCAGATTTAAAAAAAACCAAATAGATTCTTCTGCGGTTTGTGCAAAGAGGAGAAATTAGAACATCCAGCCATTAGTACATATATCTTTCATAAGTTTTATTTTAGCTGAAAAAACCTGAGTGTTTAAGTGAGATCTGAGCAACACACAGCCAGTGTGTAAGCCTTAACAATTAATAATGTCAAAATTTAAAAAAATAAAATGTATATGCTATAAAAACTCATACTGCAGTTATTTTAGTTGAGAATCAGTCCTTGCACAGAGATGATGGATCAAACTATTTCCTCTGTAAAGGGGTGACTTCCAGTGGTCTGACTGTGGATGAGATATTCAACATTAAGCCTCAAAAGTCTTACAAATTTTCTCCAAAAACATCTACCCTAATTCATTAATATGAATTAGAAGCACAAGACAGACTCAAAGAGTCTCTGCAGGAATTAAGAATGCATCTTTCAGAAAGTCTTTGATATATGCTCCCTGCAGTATCATTTACAACATTTAGAAGATGAATTTGCATTAACATCATACATTTATGATAAACAATTCTGTAAGGCAACATAACCCTAAATTCCACAGAAATCAAGAGAATTTTAATCACTCCATCAAAACTAATTTGGATACTTTCCTGAATGCAGCTTTAATCATTAATTTATATGTCCCCTATTTCTGAGACATTGCTCTGGCATTTGTAAATTTGTAAATTTGATTGTAAACTAGCTTAAGACTTCCAAGTAGGTCCTTCATTTAACAATTTCCAGTTTATTGTAGTAAGAACTCAGCGAAGAAGAAATAATGTAAATATCTCACCTGTCTCTGACTCCTTTGTTTTGTCAGTACGCCTGCATAGAATTCTATGAAGTGCTCAAACACACATTTGGAGAAATAATCTAAGGCATATGTGGCAGCCAGATAAGGAAGAAGACGCCATTGCTACAACAAAAATTAAATAGCTTTGATCAAAACCCGATATATATTTCTATAGTTGTATCTATGTAACTACCTTACTATATTGAACCAACCCATTTGTTTTCACTTCGTTCAAACTGGAAAATACCTTTATGGAGAACTGAACTTAGCAATAACCATCTATAAACACCATTAAGTGTAATCAAACATTTCTAGGTACTTCAGAGAAAACACGAGCATTTTGGATTTTGCTATTACAAGAACTTATGTCAAAAGCCTGATCATGCCAGGAAAAGGTCTTGAGTTGGAATGAACCCCCAAAGCTACACTTCAGATGACACAGACAATTCACTAATTCAGTGTCACTACTTAGATCTGCAGTAACTTTGATTCTGAGTTTCATTATATAAAAGTCAGCAGATGTGAATTCCACAGTATTTACCTGTGTTTGGTATTCAAGAACAGGTATTTCTTCTGTGTCAGTTGGTCCAAACTGCCGGCGAGCTGCTGAGAAGCGAATGGCTATTGATACAGCAAGCTTTAAATTGGTTGTGGAGATTGTCATGATATTAATTCTGCTATTGGACAAGGATCCCAGAGCTGCACCAAAACGCTCCTTAACGTCCTGAATGAATGAAAAGCACAGACTGAATGGTGAGGCTAACATTTGTGTTTCCATCCCTTGCAAAGATATAACTCCGGTATCAAAATCAGAAGCCAAACGATTGGCCAATTTTGTTTCTTGACACATTTAGGTAAGGTGTTCAGGCAAGACTCAAAGTAGTTGGGATCAGCAGGGCAGTGCAAAGGGTAAGAAGTCTGTAAAATCAGTAAGATGAGATACGCCATTTCTGAAAGACAATTAAAAACTATCATTCTGACTATCTCATGTTGAATTGTCAATAGCGCTACTTAAGCCTGGATATCTAGTACTTCCCAATACGAGAGGCCCACGCTTTATCTCTTAAACCTAATGAAACAAAACCTCGATTCATACCTTGATTGGACTTGAGTACTTCCCCTCAGACGTGACATCTCCGGAGATATTCACTATGTTTGCTTTAGGAATCCTGACGTCGTGGAACATGGCAAATCTGTTTAAAAGAACACACAATCAACATAAAATCTATCTCGCCAGAGTCTGAGGTGCCTACGTTACAGAAAAGAGGTCACAACAAAGACATGATTGCATGACGATCTCAGGCATATCAGTGAACTGAAAATATCAAGTCAGGCAGGTAATTTTAGAAGAGCATACCTGGGAGAACAAAGGCTATCAGACTCAGGGCAGCAGAGAAAATTCAAGATGGGAAATTATTTGTTACAACTCTTCAGTTTTGTTTTTTTTTTTAAAAAAGATTATGCTTACAAAACCGAAACATACACCTCAGTGACTCTAGGAGACCATTTCAGCAGCTTCCTAAGTAAAGATTTAAACAATTAATGGAATGATAAGCATCGTATTCTGTTTGAGGAAAGGGACAGGTAAAGTTACTTCAGTTAGACCTTACACAGAGGCAGTTTGACAGACACTTTCATTGACAGCCCAGAAACCTGAACTGAATTCTCAATCTGCATGAGCTGAGATAAATCACTTAGCTTGATATCTCAGCTATTGAAAAGCTTGGGAGAATGCACAACTTCCTTCTCCTGCTTAGAACCTGACCGGGCCATTCGGACTCCTAATAATTTCCTGCCGCAAACAATTCTGCTGAACTACTTGCTTTTCTGAAGCATTTTTCAGTCCATCCTGGAGACTGCTTTGAAATAGAGATACTATAAGTTTTTAAGAGTCTAAAATATAGGTCTGTGAGTATCATTCATGTTATTGCAATACAAACCGGGACATACCTGAAATAGTGCCCTGAGAAGGATCTGAATAGAGAATTTTCCTTTGTTTAAACTCAAACCAGGGTTTCTGTTCCCTGGAATGTGTCATCTTAAAAAGGAAAAGCAAGATAACCTTTTCTAAATTGTGGCTCTGCAGCAGCAACAAAGAAGGGAGTTGTTAGAACAGGCAGGATGTCCTGAGCATTCGTACCCTTCAGGAAGAAAGTGTACGAACTGTTTCACCAAATGGGCAATGCGACTTGGCAAAACAGCAGTAATATCAGCTCCACTCATGAATATCTCAGTATCTAAGAGCACTTGAAAAGCTGCATTTGTAATCAAAGCAAATTCCTTTTTCCTGACAACTCAGGCTGATCTATTTAATAAGGCTCACGAGAGCCAGGTCTTTCACATTAATAAATTACATAAGGGCTGCACTGCTGCATGTGCTTTAAAATTACGAGTTGTTTCCAAGGAAACATATCTGCATACTGAATTTATTCAGCCTTAGAGATACACAGTATTTTTCAGATGTAGACAGAGGGGAAAGCACGCTATCCTAACCAAGATTCAGCTGCCTATTGGCTTCAACAATGCAAAAAGTGCTTTATTAGGTGCCAGTTTCATTGAGACAACACGACTTTGCTACAGAAGCAAATTCAAAATTTCCAAAAATCTGATTTCCAGCTTTGTTAATAGTTTTTTCATATAATTGAAAATAAAAAATGCCATTCAATAAAAGATCTTTTGGTTAAATTTGCATTCTTTGCTTTATTTATTTATCCCAAATAAAATCCATCACAACTAAAACTGTACAGCAACTCCAATATTTTTAAACAATAGCGCGCATGTTAGGCAGATCTTGGGCTTCTGGATTGTTATTACTCCTTACTTTAATTACAGGACAGTGTGTGGGGGGCAAGGTTTAGCTCCCTAGTTTAGCACTCTCTTTTCCGAGGTACTGCACATCCATAGAACTACAAGGAGGTGCTTCCTCCTACCAGTTTATAACCCAAGCGTAAGGCAAGAAGCTACAAATGTGCTCAAACAAGCAGTGAGGCAGACACTAATTACCGAAGAATACTTTCTTGATATGCTGCCTGCCAGTCACAGCACGCTGGCAGCTAGTCGCTGGCATTTTTTATAAGCCATTAGAGCAACGAGAGTTTTAAGGAGGAATCTGAGTGATGAAACTAAAGGAGTTTTATGGATGTTTATAAAGGATCCCTCCCAAGTAGGAAAAGATGCAAGGAAGAAAGCAATGAAATATTATTTTAAAAAGCTATTGAAAGGGTAACAAAAACTGGAGTCATAAACCAAACTAAAGGAAGAATTGGCCTAACAGAGATGATACAATCTTTGAGGCACAGATTAGGAAGAAACTTCAAAGGGCTCTGGCTCTTGGGTGTTCTCTTTGCAAATCTGGAGCATGTTTAGTCCTGTGTGTGATGAACGGCACGATTTGTGGGAGTAATGACAATGAACAAGATGGCAAATTGTCCGTTTGTGATTTACACTGTAGTGTTTAGTTCAATTAATTCAGCAAAACTGTGCCTTTGTAGAAAATTATTTATATCAATGCATGCTTGATCTAGAGTTCTTACAGAGCAGATTAATATCTAGTAATATATAAATCCCTATACTAACAATCTACTTTTAGGAAAGTCAAGCCTACTAACACTGAACACATGGGAGATGTGCATCAAACAGAACAGCTTCCTGAATGATCTAGTTTTACCCACTTCCACCTGTCGTGATACAATCCCAAATAGTAAATCTGGAGGAAAGTCTTTTGCTGGGAAGAGAAAAATATCTTGTAGAAAGTTTTATTATAATCTGTTCAACATAAATATAATTTAGCTAATTCTGTATCACATAACAGATTACCTAGAAGTATTTTGATTTCAAAACACATGCATATCCTTAAAATACCTTTTTCCACTAGTGAACCAGAATACTAGATTTCCAATCATTTAAAAAAACCTATTTTCTTTAAATGGGAATTAGTTCTAATATGAGTTTTTGAAAGTTTCAATTTTTCCTTTGATATTGCCCATTATAGATACATTATTGCCTTCTTTTTCTGTAAGCTACTATAAAAATAAACACATATGAGAGGGTAAAAAACTTTTAAGAAATAAAAGAGAGAGACCGAACTAGCAATTAAAAATCACACAGAAAACTCCCGTGTGCAAAGACATAATGCCTGTAAGCACCAGTGCTGAAAACAAAAGCAGAACACTACAGGACCTGGGACTTAAGACAGCCTTGTGAGATCACTGCCAACTGCTGGTACACTCCTCCTCCAAGAATTTTGCTGTTTGAAATTGTTTCATACACTGGCCAATATGAACTTGATAATGGAACATACTAAATATGTAGTCAATGACCACATTTCTAATGGTTATTAGCCCGGAAAGCATACTGAACAGCCATGGACCACATCTGTCAACGCATTTAGAAGAAAAATTTCCTTAAAGAATTGAAGCAGTATCTTACAGTAATGGAACCGTGTACACAGTCATGGGGATATCATGTACCAGCAAGCTTGGAAAATGATTAAATTTCACATGGTGATGACAAGACCATAGGTTTGAAAGCTACCCTACTTAGGGCCTCTTCTGCATAGCAAATAGTGTGACTGACATTAAGACCTCTCAGCAAGAAAGGCAGATAGTTGTCACTTGAAATACATATCATAGAGCTCTACAGTGATGTGCAATTTTGCATTATGTAGCCCACAGGCAAAACCAACTGTACCGCATCGATTTCTACGTGGATTAGCTGAGCAGTGTGAAGCACGGGTCCAACAGCAGCATTCTTGTCTGGCTTCTTTGGGCAGTAGTTTAGGAAGCGTTTCAAGCAAAGTTAATCTTACTGACTTTAAATCATGCAATAGTAATTCATCTGGTGTGCAGTTATTCTGATAAAAAAGGAGCAGCTGAAAAAGTTCCTTTTGCCAGTACTAAACGAATAAACTGTTACCTATAGTACAAATAGCTCAAACATGCTTTGGTGAATTTCAGACTCTCTAAATGCCTTCTCTGGAAGCTTTCATTACTGACTACGTTTGAGATGGTGCACTGACAGTTCCTTCAATCCTTCCAGCCAGAAGCAGAAAGTAGGGGAATGGTACTGGAAGGCTGTGAGTCAAGTGATCTTACAGCTGTTTATGGGATACAGTAAATCTTGGGAAGAGTAACACTTCACAGGTTTGGTGAAAAACTTGCAGAAGGAAAGAAACCAGCCACATATTCCAGATTGAAATTCACAGACAGGTTAGAGTTGAGCAGAGTTGCAGAGAAGCTGTGGAAAACTGCAGGGCACTATTTTGGTTCTAGTTTCTGCAATTAAGCTTCTATTGTAAGCATGCAGCTCTGTAACAATAATGCTCAACAGCAATGACAAAACAACCCAGCATTTTAGGGAAGTGATTGTGCCCCTGTACTTGGCACTGGTGAGACCACAGCTTGAGTTCTGTGTTCAGTTTTGGGTGCCACAGTATAAGACATTGAGGTGCTGGAGCAGGTCCAGAGAAGAGCAATGAAGCTGGTGAGCGGTCTAGAGAAATGTGTCTTATGAGGAGCAGCTGAGGGAACTTGGGTTGTTTAGCCTGGAGGGGGCTGAGAGGAGACCTCATTGCTCTCTACAACTACCTGAAAGGAGGTTGTAGTGAGGTGTGTGTTCGTCTCTTCTCCCTAGTGGCAAGTGATAGGACAAGGGGAAATAGCCTTTGTGTTGTGTCAGGGGAGGTTTAGATTAGACATCAGGAACAATTTCTTTACTTAAAGAGTGTGAAGCACTGGAGCAGGCTGCCCAGGGAAGTGGTGGAGTCACCATCCCCGGAAGTGTTTAAAAAACGTGTAGACGTGACACTTCGGGACATGGTTTAGTGGTCACAGTAGTGTTGGGTTCACGGTTGGACTTGATGACATAACAGGTCTTTTCCAACCTTAATGATTCTATGCTTCTATGATTTTATAGGCCTCCTATTTCTATCTTAATGGTCTTCATAGACACACAAAGACTCACTCACCCTAAAGCTCTTAGAGTCTAAGTGTCAGTCTTGCGAGGAGTTCTGGATTTGCAGACTCCTGAAACTGTCAGGAGCTGACAGAACTCTGCTGAGGAAGAAAAAA
The DNA here is from genome assembly GCA_020746105.1 of Trogon surrucura. NCBI lineage: Eukaryota > Metazoa > Chordata > Aves > Trogoniformes > Trogonidae > Trogon > Trogon surrucura. The sequence goes on from CM036620.1 coordinate 70,403,029, forward strand.
GGTTGTTTGAAGTTCACTGCAGATGTGAGGCTCTGTCTCTGTGGATGATTAAACAAATGCATGACCAGATACGAATTTGCCTTTCCACATTAGTACCGTCAAGTGCCTGTCAGTGCGAACTGGCTATGGCTACACAGTTTTGAGGTACATGTGAGTGACAGAAATGAGGGGATAAGGCAGCACTCTAACAATGTCACTACATCTTGGCAACGTGCACAGCGCTGTATGTACCCATACAGTGTCTAATATTGACTTTAGAAACTAAGCAGAGAGTCCACAACTGGGAAATATAAACAATTCCAGTGCAGAAATCACTGTTTCGGCTTAAATTGCAAATATGCAAGATGTGTCTTGCAAAATATTTGGTTTAACTGTGAAAGTGGCACTGTTCATAAGGATTGAGGTATCGATTGTACTGTATTCACATAATGTAAGTATAGGTGCAGGCCTTTTCAACGTTTAATTTCACAGCTACTTCATTACTATTGCAATTCTTTGTGACTCTGGTCAGAGACTGCAACACAATAAAAATAATAAATAAGTATAAGCTTGTTTATTTGAGAAGCAGGAGTAATTTCTACACTTGCTTTCTTATCCACATCCCTGTATTAGAACAGCCTCTTCTGTGGCCTTGCAGTGAACCAGACATGACAAATGATCTGCTTGAAGACAGCCAAATTTTTTTTTTTTTGTTGGCGTAGTTTTCAGGCAGTTCCAGTTCCCCAGCTGAGTCCCCAACACAGCTACATAAATGTTTGTCCCAGCACAAAGTAAAAGACAGTGTGGGAGTAGAAGCAAAACAACCAAAGAAGCCGAGCATGGAAATTATCTTCACCGAACTACTGCTTCAGATTATAAGATGAAGCTCCAAAGACTATTTAGGCTTCAACCAAGTATTACAGCTCCTATCTTCATAGTAAAATAACTGCAACCACTGCAAAAGCTAAATAAGAGTTAAGAGGATAAATACTAGAAGACAAAAACCTTTTAAAAGACTAGACTTTCATTTGATCTACCCTTAAACTAGCAATAGCAGATTCTTAATGTATTATTGGCACTGATACTGGCATAGTAACAAAGGAAAAAAAAAAAGAATTGACATTCAAGCTCAGGCTTGATGGGACTCTGAACAACCTGATCTAGTTAAAGATGTCCCTGGTCACTGCAGGGGAGGTGGACTAGATGACCTTTAAAGGATCCTTCCAACCCAACACATTATATGATTCTATGATCTAGAAGACATCTGTAAAGGCTTGGAGGTTGTGTAATGTAAGGGAGTTGTAGCAAGGCTTTCAGAAGCTAGTATCTCTCTCCAGGAGGAATTTTTGCCCAATCAGTCCCCTTTATCCACTTCCTCTTGTATTTTTCATTTCATTTTCAGTATCCAGAAAGCTGAATCTGGCCTCAGTCATTGCCAGAGAACATGCCGAACGTCTTCCCATGTTGTATGTGTGGAGAGATTGACCACATTTTAATTGTACATGAAAGGCTGTTAAACAGCTAATAAAAAGAGTTTGATAGTCTTAATTAGATACAGCTAACAATTCTTCCCCCAGAAAGATCCTTTTCTCCCCTACAAACAAATACATTAACATTAATAGCTTTCTGTCTGGCAGTGGTTTTGATAGCTTCATTTCAGCAGTTCTTCCCTTATCATAGGTTTTGTCTGCTCAACAAACCATATACACGTCATCAGTGGATACAGCTGAATGAGCTCAGAGCATGTTTTACAAAGCCAGACATGTTAAACATCACTTCAGAAACACAATTGTAACTGATTTTCAAACTCTTCTTCATGTAGATTCTGTTGGGAATCATTTCTATTTCTGGAATGGGGAAAGCAGCAATTTGCTGCTACTTAAAACTGGACACGAAATTGGTTCGCCACCAATTCAGTGGCAATCATTTACTGACGTGCACTGCAGTACTGGGTAATTTTGGTAATGTTATGTTAGTCAGGGCAGAGAAAAAAAACGAAACCCACAAAAAAACCCCGAAAGGGAAGAATCAGAAATGCACATCAGCGCTTACCCAAGCTCTTGCTTTATGTCCTTCCTCTTATGCCTGACATTCATTTTATTGAAAAGCCCCTGGATCTCAACTGCTCAGAGTTGTTTTTCTAATGCATCTAACCTCAATTTCAGACCGCAGTCAACAGCACTTTTGAAAGACTGTCAGGGCACTAGCAACAGGTGGGCATTTTTATATCATAAAAATAAAGAATGAAGCACTTGCATCCTCTGCTGGCAGTCTCGTTTAATTTTTGATAACAAAAGCCCAAACCAGTCTAAACTCTCCATAAGAAAAAATGGAGTTCTATTTTTGACTCTCTATGTATTGATTACACAAATTGTTGTAAATTATATCGAGAAATAAAATGATTTTAAAATATTTTAAAGTGATTTTATCTTTTTTTTTGTCACGGTAGCTGAAGCTACAAAGACCTGCAAAACACCTGTGAATTTTGGACATTCCAGTTATGAAGCTGAGACTTGTTTAGAAAAAGAAACTTGGAAAAAGCAGGCTAGTCTACTGGATTTACACTGCAAAAATTCCCACATCATTTCTGAAACTCTTTCAGTTATTGAAAATATTACACTCTAGATCAGCAGGAAAGCTGCCTGCAGCTGAACGACCCAAGAGATTAATCTTTTTCCAAAGCCAAAAGGGACAACTGCAAACACCTATTCTGTTCTCTTACACAGCATAAATCAATAGGATTTTTCAAGGAAGCTCTGGACCATTTATCCTGAGTGTAACTACATGGAAATGTACCTGATTTATTGTCTGTGGTAGCTGACCCAGACTTCACACATACAGTCAAAAAACTGGCAAAGCATGCAGCAGAGACTAACACTTGCAGTCACAGCGTAACGGAATGTTTTCTCATCACCACATACAACCAACTTCTATAGTGCAGGCTGTGCTTGTGCTAGGATAGGCTAGAACATAAGATTACTAAACTGCCTAGGAGAGTATCTTGACAGGGCAGTGTCTGGTGAAATGTCTCCCTGTGAATCTTGGCACTTTGCAAATCATGCAACCAACCCTTCTCTAGAGTGGTACAGCTTGTTGTCCCTGCAAACACACACTGAGCTGTGAAGCTACAACCTCTCCAGTCCGCATCCAGGCCTCTGTGTGCCTCCGAGAAGCAATGTCCACAAATCCTGACATTTTTGACAGCTCAGTACGAGCAGGAAGGTTGCAAAGAGAAAACTAGTTCTCTAATTCTTGTAAACAGCGTTGGCATTTAGCCACAGACCTCTTCAAACAGCTGAGGCAGATCAGGAACACAGGTTCCTACAATTTTCAGCTGCATGAAGGGTCTCTGTTGGTAACCTCAGGATCCCTTGTGCCTCTGCCTTGATTTGCAGGTGCTGCCTTAAACTTTCTAGTGCAGGGACTGTCTTAATCCATAACAAAGAGATCTATGTCCATGACTGGGGCTCCTCAGGCCCTGTTGTTAGCAGAAAATAATATTTTTTTAAAGCAGCATATGCAAAGTAAACAGAAAGATCAGAATGCCTTATGGCTGCTTTAAATGATATGTGATGCCATAACCAAGATAAGAGATTCCATTTGATATTAAGATACGAAGTCACTGCTATCTCTTATTTACAGTATATTATGTGGATTATAATTTCAGATTTTTCAATTCATAGAATCATAGAATGGCCATAGAATGGAAGAGACCTTAGAGATCATTTAATCCAACCTCCCTGTCCTGGGCAGGGACACCTCTCAACTAGATCAGGCAACACATGGGGACCCAACGGGCATCAAACCTGCGATCTTGGTGTTATCAACACCACGCTCTAATCGCGTGAGCTAACCGGCCCCCAATTATTAACAGTATTTTAAGAAATGCTGTATTTTTTCTCAGTAGATCAAAGGACAGATGGATTTTAAAATTATGTGCATTTTGATGTTATGTGACAAGCACACACTTCTCCTTCCTTGTGTTGTGCATGAAACTATGCTACAAATAACAGCAAACAGCAAGATTTGGACATTTCCATAGAAATACAAAACTGAATTTACCTTCAGATTATAAAAACCCATGTTGCCGTGCCATCTTGTGGCTACTACCTTGTAATGCAGATGTAACGCCCACCAAAACCCAAATCGCTTCTTTTCCAGGCCTTTTTTTCACTTTTTTTTCCTCTATATAACTTAACTTTCTACATGTTTTCTTTATTTCGTCTGCATCCTCAGGCAACAGAGTATCAATGAGAATGAGCTCTATACACATTGGCATAAAAGTCAGTGGTATTTTTGCAAGTACAGTCCATGTGGAACATCAGGGAAAGGCTTGTACAGACAACAAACTAGAGAAGACCTACGACCTTTCAGGAAGCCAGTCAAAACCATGACATTTGAAAGCAGGACATCTGAGGATGAGGATGCCTATACTTTATTTACTGCAATGGCATGTTATGAGGGATAATGCATGTACCTGTAACTACCTGAATCAACAGAAAGAAGCACATTTGAAGCATAAAGAAGTGACTCCCCCACCCCCTGCTATTTTAGGTCTCTGTCTTCACGCAGAGCTACATAACTAACTCAGGGGTTTACATTATAATTCTTAAATACTGGATTTTAAATTTTTTTTCATTATTATTGCTGCAAAAATTACCACTGCAAGAATGCTTGGGGATATTCAGAGAGTTTCAGTGGCACTTCATATTCTAAAAAGTGAGAAAAGCAGAGAGACTATGGTCATTCAGACAGAAAACACTGAAATTCAAGATTTTTCAGTCTGAGTTTTTTTCAGAATTACCAACAACTCAAAATGACTAGAGAATACCTCAGAAGTAAAAACAACTGACTTCGGAAGATATTTGCACCATTACAGCATGATATAAACTAGAATGCTTCCTCCTTCAAAGGGATTGACTTACCCATTATCCAATCCATTCTGCCCAAGTTTCTTTCCTACGTCCCCCACCATCACACCTGGCATCGGTAGAAGAGTTTTTGTATCTCGAAGCTGCACAGAAGTGGAATGAAACATTATTTCAGTTGTGGAACAATGGAAGTCATTGGTTGAACTTTTTAAACAGTGAAAATACTCCCAACTTGTATTCTGTTATTAACCTTAAAGAAAGCTTTCCGTTTCATTCAAGCACGTAATACTGGATATAACTTGTACTTACGTAACCCCTCATTCAGGATCCCTGAAGGAAAATTACTTTGGCAATATGACACTAATTACACTGCTGCAATAAATACGCCTTACCACAGATGACTGCTCTCATCAGAACAACACTGAAATCTTCTTCAGCCGTACACAGACTTAGCGGGAACCGATTAAACTCTTACGTAACGATCAGCTTTGATATTCCCCAATTTTGTAACACAATCTCTTCAGTCTGCAGCTAGTTCATTTTACTATGTACAACTTCTCTCCTGCACTACCACATTTTCTGATACCTTTAATCCTATAAACTGATCTCTCTGGTAGAAGCTTGCAGATTTCATATAGATCAGCTTGCAGCACTGGGAGACATAAGTCGCCTTAAACCTCATTCAACATTTTCATATAGCATAAGTTAGTTCTAATTGTACAGGCAGCCTGGTAACATGGTGGCTTTTCAGCTCTTTTGTATTTTTCAGAATTTTTTGCAGAAAACTGACAGTATAAAACTAGTGTACAACCACCACAAGATCAGTGAACATTTAAAACCACTACACTTGTGAAAATTAAAATAAATGTTGAAGGCGTTCATTAAATAATCTGCTGGTCAGATACAAGTAACAGCGTAACAGAAAACCTTTAATTTGAATGCATTTCCCCTCCAAAAGAAAAAAAGATTAGCAATATTTCTACTCTACCTGTACAACAAAGGAATGTAATCCCTGGCACTGGCCATCGGGAGTATAGAGCTGGGCATACACGACGGCATGAGTGGCATGCTTCCCCATGTTACCAACCAAGAACTTCGCAGCTTCAGTGTCAGGTGTATTGATGATAAATTCCTGCAGCCAGGCAAGAAAGGAGTACATTACATAAACCATAAAAATCAACACATGACTTTTTTTTTTTGTGACCACGGCAGTGGTTTGAAAACATCCATTAACACCAAGCTGGGTGGAAGTGTCGATCTGCTGAGGGTGGGGAGGCTCTACAGGGGGATCTGGATAGGCTGGATCACTGGGCCAAGGTCAGTCACATGAGTTTCAGTAAGGCCAAATGCCAGGTCCTGCACTTCAGCCACAACCCCCAGCAGCGCTACAGGCGTGGGAAGGAGTGGCTGGAGAGCTGCCAGGCAGAGAGGGACATGGGGTTGTTGATGGAGAGTTGGCTGAACATGAGCCAGCAGTGTGCCCAGGTGGCCAAGAAGGCCAATGGCATCCTGGCCTGTATCAGGAATGGTGCTGTCAGCAGGAGCAGGGAGGTGACCATGCCCCTGTACTTGGCTTTGGTCAGGCTGCATCTTGAGTACTGCATCCAGCTTTGGGCCCCTCACTACAAGAAGGACATTTCGGTGCTGGAGAGGGTACAGAGGTGGGCTACGAAGCTAGTAAAGGATTTGGAGCATGTGTCATACAAGGAACAGCTGAGGGATCTGGGGCTGTTTAGCCTGGAGAAGACTGAGGGAAGACCTTATCACTCTCTACAACTACCAAAAAGGAGGTTGTAGGAAAGTGGGGCTTGGTCTGTTCATCCTAGTAGTGAGTGATAGGACAAGGGGAAATGGCCTTAAGCTGTGCCAGGGGAGGTTCAGGTTGGATATTAGGAAGAATTTCTTTACTGAGAGGGTTGTCAGGCGTTGAAACAGCCTGCGCAGGGAGGTGGTTGAGTCACTATCCCTGGAGGTGTTTAGGAGCTGGGTAGATGCTGTGCTGAGGGACACGGCTTAGAGGTGTTGACAGGGCTGTGACAAAGGTTGGACTCGATGATCTTGAAGGTCTCTTCCAACCTAAACTGTTCTATGATTCTATGATTACAAAGTAACAAAGTGCCACAGGCTCACGGGAAGATGATAAGGCCACCTTTTTGAGACATTTCAGCTTGGCATGAAGCAAGCATTTAGATGACAAAAAAAAAAGTTCTATCGGTCTCCTTTTTTAACTTCTATTTTCTCCTCCCTTAATGTAAAACTCCAATGAGTTCTACTAATTTACTGAAGAAAAAGTTAGGACAATGAACTTATTTCTACAGCAATGTTGATTTCAGAAAACAAATGATGAACTTACTGTTCACTATCCTAATGGAAAGAACAGTTTAATCTTTCAGGTTCTTCAATAGTCTTGTCATCTCTTTTTCATATTTCTTTTTCTGTTCCTCAGGAAATAATCCCAATTGTAGTATATAAAGCCTTCCTACTTAGAGAGAAAAGACAATTTAATCATAGAATCATAGAATGGCCTAGGCTGGAAGGGACCTTAGAGATCATTTAATCCAACCGCCCTGTCACAGGCAGGGACGCCTCTCTACTAGATCAGGCAACACATGGGGACCAGCATGTCTAACTACTACTGAAGAGACATGACAAAGAAGGATGCTATCCTTATTTTATAACACAACTAGAAGTTAAATTAACTACTTGTATGAGAAAACTGAAATTTCTGGATTCATTCTAATTGTTGACACACAGAATCATAGAATGGCCTAGGCTGGAATGGACCTTAGAGATGATTTAATCCAATCTCCCTTTCATGGGCGGGGACATGATAGGCAATCGTTTAATTTCTAATAGTGTCAAACATTATTCTTGTGCATTAAGGACTAACCTGAGTGTTAGGATCAAACGTGGCAGTAGTCCGTATGCCTTTGGTATTACTTCCATGGCTGAGTTCAGTCAGAGCAAAACATCCAAAAATCTAAGGAGATATAAGGCACAGTTCAGGACTACTTTATTACAGCAATTAAAAAGCTGAGATTGCAAACACAGCTATTGGAGAGTAACTTGCAATTTGAAAAAAAAACCAATCAAATGTAACCCTAAGGCTTGGACATCAGTGGTAACAAGTACTTTATCCCTTTGCTGATGGATGATTCATTCAGGCAGGTACAGGTTACTACATCCACTGACTTAAGTTTTCAGCTGTCTGGGCTGAAAGAACCGCTGCATGGTGAAAACTGGCAAGTCTGCTTGCATTACAGACAGCACTGAGAACTCCCAGAGTTCAGAGAATAACACAATGAGGCTGTTTACTTTCAAAATTGTGAATAGCCTACATTACTGGAGGGGATACATTTATATCAGATCAAATGTATGCATACACTTGGTTCTTAGCAGCGCGTGGGAACACTGCCTGCATGAAGCCACGCTGAAACGTGCATACTGGAATCCTTCACCTAGACTGGTTTGGCCTGTGGTATGTACTCTTCAGTGGCAAACCTCTGAAAAGCAAGTGAAAATAAAACAAACCGAATAAATCTAAAGCCTCAGACAAAATTATTCTGACAGAAGCACATCCTCAGGCTTCTGTGTAGACTGAGAGTCATTAAAAAAATTCATTCTGATCTTTAATACGGGGTATCAAATCCAAACTATGTAGCAGTATATTGCTGTCTACAAGCAGACATGAAAATACAGAATTTCAGAAAATTAAAATAAGTGAGGAAGGTGAATGGTTGGGGAAGGAAAAAAAAAAAAAAAAAAAAAAAGATGAAAGTGACAAAGAATAGCAAAAGAAGCACGAAGCTCAGTTTGGGTGCGCTCAGCACATATATCTTGCAAAATCAAAGAGGATCAGGCCAGATAGTGAATGTTGCCCATGTGGCCAACTGGCACAGATGGGACAAACTACTTAGGGTCGGCTCTTTCTCTGTCAGACAGGCTGCACTTATTCTGCAGGGCATTTGGTCCTGAGTCTCCACTGGACTCCATGTGGTGTTCCCGTGGCATTAAGACATTATTATTTTCCATTTTATAGCATCGGAATGGATTATTTATAGCATCATGGCATGAACAGTTCATGGCATCAACAGCGTTCGACATAGATGTGGGAGGTGAGAGCATATGAATGTGCAAAACTTGCTAGGATATACTCTTAAAGCACTGTGGATGGAGACAAAACTGGTGCATTGTCATCTATGTTGCCTTTTGGGAGAAGTCCTCAAACTTAGCACGTTAACTTGAACAGTCTAAAACAGACCCAGGAAGTAGCATAATAGCTAGCAGTGAGGACAGTCAGGGGTCAGTGCTTTAATCTGCTCCTTGGTCTTTTCCTTTGCTATTTACAAGTACGTAGGTATGTAAACTGATAGGAAATAACACACGGCTGCAGGTAGTGGCGTGGTTCTGATGGTGCTTAGATCTCATAAGCTATCAAAAAAATTAAAAACTTACCTCCATGCTAAAAAGCTGTTTTAAAACAACAGCAAACCTCTTTGGAGCTTCCAAAATTGCACCTCCGAATGCCTGTAAAAACAGAGAGTTATAAAATAAATCAGGCACCCCATGACGGAAAGCACCAATTGCATAAGCACTGCACAGTAAACAATACTTAGACTATGTCTGGAGGGGATAAATCAGGATTTGATCTTGTCAAGGTCTCTTTACAGAAGACTGAAATTTTCACAGCTCTAACCTATTCAAGGCTTCATTGCAAACTCTTAAAAATGCTTAATGAGCTCACTTTCCACTTGTCCTTAATGATGGCCCCTTGAATAAAGTAAAACTTTAAGACTAGTTTGTTTTATTGCAAAAGGATTTGGAACTGGAGGTGGTTGCTTCAAGATCAGGTGAGAACACTGTATTTAAAGGTACCTTTGTTTTTTTCTAGATTAATAGTCACACCACAAAACTATAATTCCCAGACCCTCCTCTACCATGTGAATAGTCTAATTAATTAATTCAACTAATATTACTTGACCCGCTATGTCAAGCGTTCATTCTGAGAGACTGATCTAGGGAGCAACAGATGAACAGGAATCCAGCCACTGATGTCAGTGAGAAACTACACTGGCTTCTGTTCCTTCTGGAATTCTGCTCTGAATCAACACCCCAAGGGCGTGGCAGGGAAGTTTCTGATACCTGCACCTGTAGCAAAGAGCTAGCCACCAACATGGTCCAACAACCAAGCTTTTTGGCTCATAAGGCCAGAGAAGAGACAAAGGAGTGGAGAAAAGAAGGTGGAGCTGAAGGCATCAACATATCTTTCTGTAGCTCTGTCGATGCTGTTCTACCTTTACTTTCCAAGTGGGATTCCAGTGGAGACAGGGCTAAAGGACAAAGACCTACTAACTTCATCCCACAGCTCTCCAACTCTTCTAAACAGCTAAAATTAATTTCTTTTTTGAAAACAAAGAACTGGGAAAAGATATAGCTTTAATAAAATAGGCAGAAAGCAACAAAATTATGGTATTAGAAGACACTTAAATTCAAAGATAAACCACTATACTTTTTGAACTGTACTTACACCACTATGTAGGAAATACTTGATACATAGAGACCAATCATACATTCCTATACTGCTAAGCAAACTTAACAGCTTGAATGGATTCTCCATGAGCTCTTGCTGAGTAAGAAAATCATACTCAAAGAGCCTTTTACAGCGCAGGAATGTCAGCTCCTGGTATTTCTCACGGCACAAATCTTCTCCAGGATGATGTACAAAGAGAGGATCACTTTCCAGAGCAGAGAAGATTCTGTTCTTCAGATGGAAAAAAAAAAAAAAAATTACGTGAGAATGTTAATCTAAAAGCATTCACAAAACAAGATAATGTTCTTCTAGGATAATACTAGGTCTCAAACTACATTTGTTTTATAGGATGATATGAATTTATAAAGCCAAAACTCCAGAGAATTAGAAATATATATTTAAACAGTCTGTTATTATACATACAGTTTATGCAGCTAAATTTTATGAAAGCTACTTCGCCATGAAGTAGTAAGTGAGGGACTCATTCATTCTGAATGTAAGAGAACATGCTAAAACTTACTCGATTTTTATGGCAGCTTTGTAATTTCACTATATGAAGATGCTGGCAGGATCTAAAGGGCAATGGCCCTCAATCTGAGAATAAAGGTAAAACTGCAGGGGTTACTTTCATGAAGAAACATGCTGTAAGGGTAAAGGCATTAAGCTACCACAACTGAGCTGTTCCCAGATGAAATCAGAAATGTTTTCCACTTAATAAAAAGATCATACACAGCCATTCAATACGGGAATGTGCATATTTAACGTTTTAATTTTTTTCATTAGATTATATACTATGTCACCTTTTTTTACCTCAGATCTCTGTCTTCAAGATATCCACATGTTTTTGTGTAACTTAGAAAAAAACACCAAATGTGCAATGTCTTAAGCAGTCTTTTAAAAAGGTTTTTAAAGTCCTTTTCTCCCCTCTGAAGAGAAAGGCACAGTAAGAAGGAAGAAAACCAGATTTCCTGAGCTTTTCTTTGAAAGGTAGGGTTCATTCCCTCCCTCTGTATGAACAACACTATTTGCCCACACAACTCTGAAACTTCCTGAGACACAGCACTTGCGCTTCTTCTATGCTCTTACATGTATCAGTCAGGTGTATAAGGAAGCATTTTTGATTTCTCTGATTTACCTTCTAAGCTTTTAATAATCATAGTGAATGTTCAAGACTACCTTAAATCCATGTAAATCAAAAATATCAATTCTGTCTCCTCCTACATCTCCATGTCATATATTCCCACACCCACCTTGTGCTACAATTAACCTCTTTTTTTGGACAGGGTTAGCTTTCAGCAAGGTCAACATGCTAATCTGTCCAACCGCAGCACCACACCAGCATAAATACAAGCACAGAGGATAGTAAGAAATTATCTTGTTCAAAGGAAGAGAGATACACTATGTTTGATAGTGCCACGAACCTAGTGCATTAAGTGCATTTTAAGACCATGACACATATGATTTATTGCAAACAGTACAGTAAAGAAATATGGTAGAACATAGTTCTTTCTCTGTCAGAAACGAACACTAAAGTTCCGTAAAGTAGCACCTCCCGGTCTCTGCTGTACTGGTGTTCAGTAACGAAATGAGCCTTATGAGACAGCAAAGGAAGTTGCTTAGCAGTTCAGCTCTGCTCTGAAAACCGGATGCGCAAAACCAATTTCTTCATGCTCCATAACTACAGAACATTATTAAAGTAAATACTCGCCCTCTGTAAATCACATACTTGCTTCTACTGACATCCCCAAAATTAAAACACTCTTACAATTCCTGCAGAATTTTACCTTAAACCGGATCATCTCTTCGCCATCTAGAAACACTGCCATCTCCCTCCAGTTGAAGGAAGCTTTCTTGCGATACTTGCAAAGCGGTCCTTTAGGGAAATCCGGTAGCAAAGTTTGCCATGAACTTTGACTGCCAGTTGCTTCTTTCAGTGTAGATGCCATTGTTACCTAAACTGCACCAAACAAGAAAAGATACATCACAAACTGAAGCGCCGCAAATGTGTAAATTTTAATAATAAAAAGAAAAGAGTTGTTAACTAAATCCACACACTTGTTCAGATGTATGAGTACAGAGGCAACTAAAAGCTTGCTCTTCCATTTTTCTAATTCAATTGGCTTAGTACAAGCTAAGAGAAAAAAAATACCTTTGATCAAATGTAAATGATTTACACAGTCTTTTGTTATTAAAATATGAACTAAACCTTTTAAAGTAAGCAAAATATGAAACAAGGACATCATTGGTTAATATTGCATACTAAGAAAGGGGGGATGAGACAAAATACCCAGGAAAAAAAACACAACCCAAAACATGTCTTAAATAACATAATGTGAATAAATGTTACCTTGCTTCTAACTTAAGTGCAAAATAATAAAACATGAAAGCACCCAAACATGCATACAAAGCCCTGTTCAAATGCAGGAGTCGCCTGATTTACCACCACATTACTAGTTAACATTTAAACAACTTTTAATCAAAAGCCATGTTGGTTATATGTTAAGGACTGTTTTCATGTCACTGAAGCGATAAGCTGCAGCTCGTGCATAAAGGTGAGACAGAACACATTGGGAATCAGTAGGAACTCTGACCACATTGCCCCTTGGTTGAATATATGAAAGAGTAAGCAGGTATTAAACCTTTACTTCACGTACTCCAATTGAAAGAAACAAATTTCTGTAAAATTCTGTGTATTTGCATCTCATTCGCCTGACTGAATCTTGTCCAGGCCTGGGTTAGCTCCCACAGATCCACTTGGCTTCACGAGCACTGGTGTTAACCGTGTGTCTCTGCCCAGGCCTTTAGCGGTGCAGTGCAGAAACAAACAGCTGGTGTTACAGAGGGGAGACATAAACACCTCCAGCCCTGTACACTATTCCACTGCTTGGATACTGGGAACGTTTAGAGAACAATATCAATGTACATCACTCACGCTGACTGGAACAGAACAGGCAAATGGGACAAGCAGGAGGCCTTGCCTGCAATGAGTCTGCAAAAGGTGCAGATTAAACCTACACAAATTAAGTAAAATAGAACTATCGCACTAGTGACTTCTACAAAACACAAAAAAACTATAGGGCTTCTCTTCTACATAGAAGATGCAGTTTTGAAAACTGCAAGCACAGATATGCACTTAAGTGTCATACTGCCATACTCAAGAATAAATTTCAAACACAAAATATGAACTCCATGACCAAACTTCCTTTTTCCCTCTTTTCTTCCTTAAGTTTAAGCTTTTATTTCTGTTATTTAGCGGCTTGTAATGTTTTTAGTCTGCCTTCCCACTAAACATTTTTTCTGAACACACCTACTTTTCCTCTGCCAAGTTAGCCTCAGACTCTCGTGTACGGGATAAAAAGCAGCAAAGGCTCCTTGAAATCTGCTGGCATTTTGTTGTGCATATATACGGGTCATACAAGTGCATCGCAAACCTTCACAGAACCTGCAGGATTTCATTACCAGTAGGTAAAACCGCATTGATTTTGGAGAGGAGGAACCTCCCTTTGTGTTACAACCTCAACCAAACAGTAAAGAGTTGTTTTATGCCTCTGCTGCTACCTGCTCACATCACACCCAGAAATTCCTGTCACTTCACGCCGATGGCAGAAACTTGCGTTATTCTCACAAGATGCAGAAGTGATGGGGCAGAGGAAGAGAAGCTGGCCACATTACAAGGGGACTGGTAACAAAAGTAGAGAAACTACCAGTTTGGCAATCCATTGCAATATACCTCCTTGCTACATTTCTTTTCTTTCAACCTAATCCTTTATGGAGTAATTTTCTGGTTCTGGACAGTACAGACACAGGAGAAAAGGACTACAGGGTAGTATTTCTGCACGTGACTTCCAAATTGGTTCCAGAAGGTGTAAATCCAGTACTGAGCAACAGGTTTGGAAAGAAAAGAGGGAGTGTGAAAAAAAATGCATTGAGAAAGAGCATTTCAACCTGAAGTCAAATAAACAGGCATAAATCAGGCAGAAGTTCAAGGCTTCTGGCTCAGAACACAGAAAAAAACACATGAAAATATCGCAGTTATTGCATCTAATTTTATTTACATTGCAAATAAATTAGATGGCTCAAATGAGAAAACCTAAGTGTTTGTGAAAAAGCATCCTGTACTTCAAAAAAACTACAATTTCTCTCTATCTTCACACACTGTTTTAATAAAATTTGGTTCCAAGCAAGCATTTTCAAAACTAAGTAAGAAATCAAAACAGGCAGTTACAACAAGAACCTAAAAAATTTAATGTCTTAAGGAATAACCTCAGTGTTAATTTCAGCCTTGTGCTGACATTTTGAAATCTGCGTGTGGATATTGCAGTTAGAAAAAAAAAAAAAAAGTGTGTTATTTTCAACTTGCTGAGAACTGCCACAGTTTCACTGAGGTGAAAACCTTTTTACACGGCAGGTGCTCCCGCCAGTAATCCAAATTCATGACCAGATGTCAACAGCAGGCAAGCCAAGGGGGAATAGTTCATTTTGCAGCGTATTATTGTCAATTATCTTGCAGAATGATGACACAGTTCAGACACCCGGCAGCTGTCAAGAACAACTATTCTGTCAGAAATACGATTACTCACAAACGCAGAGCTGCTAGAAAATAAAGTACAGAACTGATGATGGCAGCTGCCCAGAGAAAGACAACACCCGAGAGGTGAAAGGCCGGGAAGCGAACACCTCTTACAGAGTCCCTTGAGGTTTCACCGCAGAACCGCCATTGGAACGGCCTGAGGGCAGGGCAGGGCCTCGCTTCTGGCAGGAGGCATAAAAAAAGTGAAAAAAACCCAAACAAACAAAAAACAACGACAAAAAAGTAAGACTCCATAATGTACTGGCTCTTACTACAAAACTGTACCGAGATTCCCCTCCCTGAAGGCCCGGGGGGTCAGAGAGCTGCCAGCCAGCGCTCCCCGCTCTGCGCCCGCCTTCACAAAGGCCTTTTCTGTCACAGCGACACAGACCTTCTCCACACAAACGCTCTACATAAGGGTAAAGAAATTTTAAAATAAAGACATAAAAAAACAGCCCCCCAGCCTACACTTGCTCCTGAGACCACACGGTACCCAATTTCTGAGCCGCGGGACGCCGCCGCAGCCCTTCCCCACCGCCCCGGGTCCCCGGGTGGGGGTGGCCGGAGCCGCTTCCCGCCCGCCTCGCCCGCAGCAGCTCCGCCGCAACAGCTGCTGCTGCCGCCCAGCCCCGCCGTGCGGCCCGGCCCCGTTACCCACCTGCCACCGCCGCCCTCCCCGCCTCAGGAACTGACGGGAGCAGCCTGCGACGCGCTCCGCCTCCTCCCCGTGCGCGGTGCGATGGGGCTACTGGGCACGGCGGCCGTGCGGGACGGCGGCGGCTCCGCGCTGCCTCAGGGCTTCTGGGCGGCGGTGTTCGTCTGGCTGGAGAAGCCGCAGGTGGTCAACAGGCGGCTGTGCGGCGCCGCTATCGAGGCGAAGGGGACGGTGCCGCTCGGGGAGGACGGGGAAGCGTGTCCCCGCCTCGCCGGGAGCGGTGGGGGGCGGGAGGAGCGAGCGGCGCCGGCGGGGGCTGCGGAGCTGGACCGGCTCTGGAGGGAGGTGCGCGGGCAGCTGCCGGCGGGGCGCGGATGTCTGCCGCCACCCCTCAAGCCTTGGGGCGGGCCGGGCGGCCCCTCGGAGCTCCGCGCCGTGCTGAGGACGCTGCTGCCCCGGGGGCGGCCCACCGGCCCGCCCGCCCTGCCGACGAGGGAGCTGGCAGTGCGAGGTGAGCGGGAGCCCGGCTCCGGGGCGGGGAGGGCGGTGCCGGAGCGCGGCCTTCGGGGGATGCCACGTCCGGCCCCGCCCGGGACTGTCCGCGAATGAGTTAAATACCGCTTTTTCTTTTCGAACTTGAGAGTGCAGATGGATTTTTTTGTCCTTATGAAGTGCTTAGATTTTTTTTTTTGGTTGTGCTGGGAAGTGCCAGCAGTTGAAATACCAGTGGTAGAGGACAGACCATCTGTAGGGCTCTGCTTTTAAACATGCTCCAACCTTAGGAAACTACAGCAGGGGAATCACAGAATTATTGTGGCTGGAAAAGACCTCTGAGATCAAGTCCGGCCTATGACCCAGCACCACCACATCAGCCAGACCATGGCACTAAGTGCCACATCCAGCCTCTCCTTCCACACCTCCAGGGATGGTGACTCCACCACTTCCCTGGGCAGTGCATCCCAGTGCCTGAGCACCCTCTCCATGAGGAAGGGCTGCCTGAGATCCAACCTAAACCTCCCCTGATTCAGTTTCAGGCTGTGCCCTCTCATCCTGTCACTGGTTGCCCGGGAGAAGAGCCTGACCCCCACCTGACTGCAACCTCCCTTCAGGCAGTTGTAGAGAGTGAGAAGGTCCCCCCTGAGACTCCTCTTCTCCAGGCTGAACAACCCCAGCTCCCTCAGCCTCTCCTCACAGGACTTTCCCTCCAGTCCCTTCCCCAGCCTCGTTGCTCTCCTCTGGACCCACTCCAGCCCCTCAAGGTCTTTCTTGCAGTGAGGGGCCCAGACCTGCACACAGGGCTCGAGGTGAGGCCTCCCCAGTGCTGAGCACAGGGGCAGAATCACATCCCTGCTCCTGCTGCCCACACTCTTCCTGACACAAGCCAGGATGCCATTGGCTTTCCGGGCCACCTGGGCACACTGCTGGCTCCTGTTCAACCGGTTGTCACCCAGCACTCCCAGGTCCCTCTCTGCTGGGCCAAGCTGCTGGAAGAGCTGACGTGTTGTGTCTGAGGTACTGCTGGGATGAGAAGAGCCCTTGGGGAAGGCAGCACCCTGCTCCTGAGGGAGAGGTGTAGGAAACGGCTCCTCTTTTTGTCTCCCTTAAAAGCAAGAGGCAAGAAGGACTGTCCTCCCGCAGGTTCCCGTTGTGACTAAGCTGGCCACGCGGAAATGCTGCTTGTCATGCAGGCTTAATTGCGGGCTTGTAAGGAGTGACAGCAGCCTTTGAAAATGCCGAGTTGAAGAAAGAGAGTAGGCAGGTGTGGCACCTAAATTTTGGTGGCAGTGTTCTGAAAAGAATCGGAATTCTGGAAGCAGGTTTACGATTGGAAAAGTGATACTTGCTTATGGGAGGCAGCTGACTTGGGATGCTCTTGTGGCCAATGGTTTTACATGTGATGCCTTTCAAAAAAAGTATGATGCCTTCAGAGAAAAAAGGTGTATGTTGTTCTGATGTTAAGATGTTACGAGCTACATTTAGAAAGCCTATCTGTAAGAAAAAAAGCCTAGGAGAATAAATTTTTAATTAATATGCTTAAAATAAAATAAAAACATTAGAGTGAGGATCAGCTGAGCATGGGCCAGGATAGCAAGAATTGATGTTTGCTCTGTTGTTAATTATTCTTTACTGTCTCACTCAGAAGATTTTTGAGTCCATTGAAATTCGATTACTTGGCCAATAGAGCGTTCTTAGTTTGAAGATTTCCATTTGTCAGAATGTTTGTTTTGATGATAATTGAAAAATGGTTTTCAGAATATGAGAACTTAAGTTATTCTGAAGGAATCACCCTGGATAAACCGTAATTTCGACGGGTTTTTTGAGACTTCTATATAAAGTAGTAGTGTATGCATATTATACGCTATGAGCAATATAGTGAATCCTTTTAGCATACTTTATATGAATGATATAAGAAATAAGTTGAGATTTTAAAAAAAAAACAGTATCATGCGAGTACTAGACTTTATTGTGCCATTCGTATTGCACTGCCCTCTGTTGTTACTTGTGTAGGAGTTAATTATGGTACATGCCTGATTACAGAATGAAATGTGATGAAGGTTGCAGAATATCTTCTTGAAGCAGATACTTTTCAGATCAGTAGCATGGTTGCTGAACATAATATACTAACGTAATGCATGTGCCTTAATGTCAAAACAGGTCTTCTCAAGTAATCTGCCTTCAGACTTAGGAGGTACTACTTTAGGGATAGATAATGCGTTTTTTAAGCCTGGGAACTCCAGTTGGGAACACTGCATGACAATAAAAGGGAAACAGAGCAACACTTAATTATAATCACACAGTAGATCCTGTGTTTGAACATGACAAAAATTATAGATACTAATAGTATTATTTTTTTTTTTTTAATATTGCACTGATTGTGAGGGTGATATGTAAGTCTGTTAATTTTGGAAAGTGCTTCCCAGGACCCTTATGGAGTAGGGGAAAGCAGCAGTTTTCTGCTAGAAAAATTCTGTCATCTACCTTTTACTATATTAAAATTGGTTTACAGAAAATGAATAGTCTTACTGGTCAGCCTTAAGTATTTCGGAAACGCGAAGCAGCAGAATGCTAAATTTTGTGGATTCAAGCAGTTCAGTAGTTCCAGATCTCAGGTGCACCAAGAAGCAGGTCTCTTTAGTGTTGTGGTTCTTTCTGTGTTGTCCTAGATCTTGCCTCACTAGTTTGCACTCAGCGTAGTAAAGAGACAAAAGTTCATTTTGCTGCTAACCAGGATGGCTTGCACCTGTGGAATCATTGTTTGCATATCTTTTCAGATGTTTACAATGGAACCATGACCTTTCTGCCTTTGGAGGAAAACAGTGAAGGAAAATACATGATTAAAAAGTGCAACATTTATCAAATTCAACTTGAACACATAAAAGATGAGGAATGGTAAGTGCTAGAAGCGAGAGAGGAAACACACTGAGTTATTGCAAGGATCACTCCGTGTCTTAGTATTGGTATCTAGGTGATTTGATTTGTGTAATTTCCTGCTTGATTAGTAAATGACAGTAGCGGTGTGATCTTAGTGCATAGTGTTCAGTTAAAAGAAACATCTGCAGTACTCAAAACAACACAAAAGAAATCTGTTTCAACTTTGAATGTGTACATTGACTGTGGTCTAGAAAAAGTATGCATATTCTGAACACGAGGAACTAGCTCTGCCTGTGAGAGAGATTGGGTTCTGTTAGTAAGGTTGAAGGTCAAACTGGAATTGCTCTGAACCTGCTGAGCTTCAGTCATTCCAGTGTAGACCATTGCAGCTTGGTCCTGAGAACCTGAGGGCACAGCTCTAGTGAAATCTGAATGAAGTTAGAGATGATGAAATAATGGATTTTCCTCCTAAGTTTTCACATGGTTTTCACAAATTTAATGAATTCACTGTTGTTAGCTAAGTGTTCAGGTATCTTACTAAATCAGGTTGTTCATCACATGCGAGTCCCCAGTCATTATGTTAAATGCAGCATGGACTCATGTACAATGTTTGGATTGGCACATGATGAGCTCTAACAAAATTCTGGGGAGACTGTTCCATTATTCAGCAACTTCACTGTTTTGTTTTCCTTTTGGTTTTGTGTGTTATGTATTTCCTTATTCTTCAGTCTGTTTTTGTACCTCTGATCTGCTGATATTCTCCACTTAATCATCATTTTCTCTCTCTTTGAGGCGGCTGGAATAACCATAGAATCGTAGAATGTGTTGGGCTGAAAGGGACCCTGAATGGTCATCTAGTCCAACCCCTCTGCAGTGAGCAGGGACATGATTAACTAATGAAATGCACTGTATTTATACAGAATTTTTATTTTATTTCTAAAGGTCTGTGGCTATTGTAGCTCCTTTTCCAGAAGACTGGTTTTCAGATGGAATTGCATATCCCAAACTAGCATGGCTTGGAAATGAACTTTTGTCCAAACTGGCTAAATGGTCCGTGGAGCAAAAGCCCAGTGAGTTTAAAAGTACACTCTCGCTCATTTCTGTAGCAAAATACAGCAAAGTTTATCAAGACCTTAAAGAAAAATATAAAGACATGGTAAAGGTAAGTTTAGCAATAAATGCAGCAATAATATGCTTTTCTAGGTTTTTTTTGAAGTGTATTTTTAATGTTTTTTTTGAGTTTGGTGTGGGTTTTTTTCGTGTATGTGGGGATTAAGAAAAAACAATTTAGTATGTGGAGGAACTGAACTGGAAAAGCAAGATCTGAAGCCGGATTAACACCAAATATCTGGAGGAGTTAGGTATTTTCCAGCACATATGCCTTCTTATTAGAAGCAAGCAGTAAGCCAGTGGATGTAAATACCAAGATATCCACAGTAGAAGGCATAAATAAAGCATCTCCTTCTCCAAAACAGGAAGAGTCTGGAAACAGCACTGGTTAGTAAGTAGGTTAGATTTCTTTTTACTCTTATTAAATTTGGATGTTAATTCATATATGTTTGAGGGACAGTGTTGTAATATTGCTTTGTCCTGGGGATCCTGAAAAAACGACGGTGATCATTTGAAGTTCTGTGTGAAGTAGTGACTACACCCTTATACACCGGACTCTAGCTACAAGCCAAACAAATTGGTAAATGCTACCACTTTCTCTCTTCCTACTGCAGATTTTGATTCTTCATGTTCTGTTGTGCCAGGATAATTCTATGCCTGCCATGTTGTGAAACTAATTTGACAAATAACAAGAATAATATAAGCATTTTACTTGTGAGAGAGTTAAGCACAAGGATGCATGCTTGGTTATATAACAGGTGCAACAGTTTACTTTTGCCTTGCACGGATTGAGCCATAATTTTCCTGGAATCTTTATTGGCTGGCTGACAGTCAACGTTCTTTACGCCATGATTCTTCTGTGTGACTCACAAAATCAGAAGATCCTTATATTCTTTGTGTATATCTTTAATGAGGTTAAAATGCAAAACTGGTGAAATGCAGAAACCTGTTGAAGTGAATGAGTGTCCAGATTGCTTTAACTTTCCACTTTTTGAAGTAATTTCACATGATGCAGAAAATAGTTTTTCCCTTTTTTTTTTCTTCTTTTTTTTTTCTGAAGGTGTGGCCTGAGGTGACAGATCCTGAGAAGTTTGTTTATGAAGATGTTGCCATTGCCACTTACTTGCTGGTAGGGAGCTGCTTTGCCAATATTCGATAAGATACTATTTCCTAATAATAAAACATCTCTAAGAAGAAATCAGTGTTTTCATTTTATAGTTGTTCCATCTTTTTTTTAATGGAATGACCTGAAATTACTGCCCAGGGAGGTGGTTGAGTCACCATCCCTGGGTGTATTTAAAGGTCGTTTAGATGTGATGTTGGGGGATATGGTTTAGGGGTGAGCTTTAGTAGGGTTAATAGTTGGATTCGATGATCCCAAGGGTCTTTTCCAACCTGAATGATTCTATGAAAAAGGAAGGGAGTAGGAGAAAGGGTGTGGGTTTTCTGAGGTTTGAGGGGTCTATTTTGTATTAATTTTTATTTTTTTATTTAGCTGTCATTTAAGCAGAGGGACAAAGTTGTTACTACAATGTTTTGAAGTGCAACAAACTGAAAGTAGAATTCATGTCTATAACTCTGTTCAAGTTGTGTTTACTTTCAACAGCGTTTCAGAGGTTTTTGTATCATAAATGATTACAGAAGGTAGACTTTTTTATAGCAATTGGAAAAAAAATAACATGACAAAGCAAAGGGAAAATCAATTGATCAGTTTCTTATACTGCCCTACACCACAAAAGTTAGCATGGTAATGTTGAAAAAGAGGTTGAGAAGGATACTAAAACTTCCTTGTGAACATAGGATAAAGATTTTTAGTCTTCTGTCACAGGAAGTTTGGCCTACACTGAAAAGAGGTTTGATTTTGGCTTTTTAAGTGACAAAGTGAAAAGCAGTGGTTAGATGGACCAATGTAGAGATCAGAAGCTATTGTTTTATACATACTTCTACCACTTGTTAATTTTATGGCAAAAGTTCTTCACCACTGTGCTTTTCCCTGCTAGAAGTTCAGCACAAATCCCGTCTTCAAACGCAGTAAGGTCAACTGTAGGTGCTAGGAATGCAGGTAGATACCTGGTGCAGTTTCTAAAGCACCTACATAGTAAAGAATCTGTGAAAATTCTGCCACCTGTAGTCACCAGAATCTTCAAATTTTTAAATAGCACCAAAATTTGTCACTACGAAGGCACATAAATACGTTTGAGTGCTATCCAGTGTGCGGTAAGAGCATGTCTGCCTCCAAATGGAGTGAAGATAACTCTTGGCTCTTCACCAAATCAGCATTTCTAAGTAACCTAGCTCATTTACAGAACTTACTGAGGACTAATGTGTTTTGCTAATTGACTGTTTAAACTCAGAATCCCAGTTTCTTTTCCTGTGAAGATTTTTAAAATTGTCTTAAGGACGCCTGGCAGACCTAGACTAATCTCAAAGTCCTGCCTGTCACACTGGTGGAACAAAACTTTATACATCAGAGAAATGATCATGATGAAGTGGTCAGACAGTTGGACTAGATGATCGTTGTAGGTCCCTTCCAACTGAAATATTCTAATCTGTGATACTGGCTGGTGGAAAGAGCTATATAATAACCTTACTTTTACCGTTTTAATGACTATGATATTAGATGTTGGAAATTAGAAAATTAGGTGTAGCCACAAGGTAGTTCTGTAGATTTTTTCTTATGTGTGTTAGTTTACAGTGATAATGTGTTTCCAAAAAGTTATTAATCATTTTTCGAGGTCCCTTCCAATCCCTAACATTCTATGATTCTATGATTCTATGATCCATGGTGTGTGTATATATATATATATATATAAAAGCCACAAGTTTGGAATTAATAATCTAACCTCCTTGAAAAAATTCCAGGTATCTATACGATGGTGTATAATAACTCATTATTTAAAAGAGTGTTCAACAGGTGTTTAAGTGAAGGTAGGCCCAGTGATAAATTTTTATCGATTTGCAGCACCTACATCCGACCTCATTTTACCCTGCAGCCATATGAAGGTCATCTTCTGTTTTGGCATGTGCCTGAAGAAGCAGCAGTTCCGTTTGCATCATGAGAAACTTAGCAGGGGATGGGGGATAGGTGTGATCTGTGTAGGAGGTGATATGGAGGATCTCTGGGTTCCTTTAGCTGATGTGGAATTTGGGGCAGCTGTTGAAGTTTACTTGCTACTTCCCTTGCTTCATCTGTTCATTTCCTGTACTCTTTGTTTTAGCAACTTGTTGTACATTTATGCTCAGTCTAGCCCAGATTGTATAACCTTGATTAATTTCAGCTTCCAGTAACTAAGAAGGGAGTGGAGGATGTGCTTAGCACTTAAAAAATGATTGATATTTTGCAAAATAATTCCTGCCTCTTTCCATAAAGTGTTTGGGGGGATATTTTTTCCTCCTTTCAAGTTATTTTCTCTGTGAGTACAGTGAATGTCTTCTAGCATATCTGCATTTTTTACCAGGTTTCTCCTTTCATTTCAAGTAATGATGCTTTCTTACAAGGAAACTTGAGAGCAGAAGTCTAAAATATTTTCTTTTCTTTTTGTAGATTCTTTGGGAAGAAGAGAGAAAGGAAAAAGGGTTGACCAAGAAACAGTCATTTGTAGACCTTGGGTGTGGAAATGGTCTACTGGTTCATATTCTAAACAATGAAGGGGTAAGTAGAGTGTTTTTTAAAATAATAATTAAAAAATACAGATAGTGAGTATTCTTGTTATGCCTCCCTTTATTCTGACGTGCAAATAGCCAAAATTCAGTTAATTTGTATCAGTAAAATAGAACTTTCTCACTCTAGTTACAGGAGAAAATCCTAGCAGAGCTTTAGAAATCTTTCACTTATTTATCTATTTCTTTTTTTTTCAATTCAAGACTATTTTTATGAGGTAAGAAACAAAGAGAGAAAAGAAAAATTAATGGTGTAATTACTTATGCTGTAGACAAAGCAAAAAAGAGTGGAGACTCTTAACATACAGAGATTCTCTCTTACTAAATATTTTTCATGAACTTAATTTTATTGAAATTGAATTCTGCTAGGCATGTCCTGAATCTGGTTTTCTATGTCTTTAAAAACAACCCTGGGATTTCTTAGTTGTGAAAAATGTCTGACAACATACTGTGCTTTTGGGAGTGAAAATCCGGCAGCAGCGAAGTTCAGTGTCTGTTTTCCCAGTAGACATTTCTTTTTGTACATCATTAGGTCATCACTGGTGTAGCACATTTAGTGAGTCTGCTTGACAATTTCTGCTAAAAGTAGTGCTTAAAAATGATACTTTTTTTTTTTTCTCAAATATTGCAGCATTCAGGTAGAGGAATTGATGTGAGGAGAAGAAAAATATGGGACATGTATGGACCAGAAACTCATTTAGAGGTATTATGCAAATGTATGTCAATCTTACTGATTCATAACTTTGTTCATTTTTTCATGCAAGTCTGTTGAGGCAAATGTAATCAAATGTACCAGGTTACAGACAGTTGTTTGATGTGATCTATGGGTCTGGTGTGATGCCACCCGTATGCCTTGTGGGACTGCAAAATAAGTTGTAAAGAGAGTTACGAGAGCAATGCTGCATCATACCCTTGTGTATTTGCAGCTTATTTTTCAGATGAGAAGACTAACATGATTTCCTACTGCCCGTACAGACATGCACAGCGTGAAACAATCTTTGATTTTACTGGAAAATCAATGTTAAGCAGCTTTGTTTGCACTGTTGTACCTCGTAAAGTACATTAGTATCCGAAGTCGTGAGTGATTTATTCTTGAAAGTGATTCTAACCTTTGTAGTGATATGTGCTGGTGTGGGGACAAAACTATTGAACCTCAAGGGAGCCAATCCTCTGCTGTACTGACCTGATGGTTAATAATTGCAATAATAGCCTTCAAAAAGGTGAGCAGGAGGATGAGTCTGTAAGAGGGATTGTATTTCAAGTTCCACATTAACATTTTTATGACGACCCGAACAATTCGAGCACAGGAACGTTCACTTTAACTCCAGTTAGTTTTGGTCTGATACTCACTGAAGTGTGGAACTGGTGAACAGTTGCTCTGCGGAGATGAGATTCCTGGTTTCTGATTCTCTAGACTCCTGACGTTTCTCACTCAGCTCTCGCAAAAATTGTCAGCTTCCAATGTATTAAATAATTTTCCTCCTCTAGTTATTCACTAGTAGTTGGTTTGTTTAAAAGTTAATTCAGCATATCTTTGGATGCTAAAAACTTACATTAAGTTGACAAAAGAGCAATGGTTTTCACAGATGGCAGGTGGAGCTTATATAGTTTGTGCAGCCTTCTCTTTGGCACCCTGCCATTTTGGGTACAGATCACCAAAACTACCGGATTCCTTTGCTGCAGTCTGCAATCAGATCTTAACTGAAAGGCTTCAAGAAACGATCCAAAACATTGAGCTGTGGTGCTCCTTTGTTCCTGTTTACTATACAAAGCCACTAATGATCACACCAAATAGTGTCATCCCTTCTCCTTTATGTTATGTATTCTTTTTTCTTCCAATGTTTCTATATTGTAGAAATCCTTGAATATTTGTACATTTAATTTCATAACAAGATCTTGATGTTTACACTTTCTCGGATTTCCTGACTCATAGGGAAACTTCTGAGCATCAGCTGTCTCTCTCTGCAGCATGAGGGAAAAAAATAGAAAAGGATGTGGGTCTGTTTTCTTTTCTGTAAAGAAAAAAAATCATGGAGAACACTTGAAAAAGCCAGACAGAAATAATAAAAAATACCAAAATGCGCATATAGGAATAATACTGATTTGTGTGAGGAGTTACAAAATAAATAGGAAGGGTGAAATGATTTTGCAAAGCTCCTGTAGTTACAGGAGTTACAGAAGCACCTGCTCACAGCCTTTTGTAACCCTCAAAGCTAATTTTGTTTTGATCTTTACTTAAAGCTTGAGTTGCAGGATGAATATTGCCATCTGTGACATTCAGTGCCAATACCAGCAATAGGGATGGGTGTAAAAGGTGGCACTCCGCATCGCCAGACTGCTGTCGGACACGGTGAATGCAGATTTGTTAGTGGGTGACTGATGAAATGCGGAGTGTGCCACCAGTAATTCATGCTTTGCCTGAATTGAATGATCAAAACTGCACTGTAGGAGTAGCTTGTTTAATCAACCATAAGAAAACATTTACCAGACACTTGATTTAACACCTACTAACCTGCCAAAAAGAAATTTGTTACGTATGCTATCTAGAAATGTATGTACCTAACTAAAAATAGTCAGAGATGTAGTATTTGTGAGCAATAGCACTCCATACTGCTACTTAAAACACGTAACGTGGTGCTTTCTGAAGAGAGGAATTGGAGTATAATAGTCTGAGATTTCCAAAATTCCCTAAAAAGTTTTTTTTTTCCCCTAAAAGGTTTGCATTTCTTTTTTAATTCCTATTCAGGTGCTACTTTGCATATACATGTGAATTTTGAGCTCATAAAACATGCATTTTGTATATAAAAAGAGAGTATGGGCATTGTTTTCAGGACTTTTCCTGGAGGTCTGTGGAGATTAAAATTTAAAATTTGTCCAAAAATTGGTTTGATATTTGTACATGTTTTTAGAGAGGAATATATACTTGCATAGTATCATAGAATCATAGAATCATAGAATGTTAGGGATTGGAAGGGACCTCGAAAGATCATCAAGTCCAATCCCCCTGCCAGAGCAGGAACGCCTAGATTATGCTACACAGGAACGTGTCCAGGCAGGTCTTGAATGTCCCCAGAGAAGGAGACTCCACAACCTCCCTGGGCAGCCCGTTCCAGTGTTCCGTCACCCTCACTGAGAAGAAGTTTCTTCTCGAGTTTAAGCGGAACCTCTTATGTTCCAGTTTCAGCCCATTACCCCTTGTCCTATCAGTGGTTGTCACCGAGAAGAGCCTGGCTCCATCCTCGTGACACTCCCCCTTGATATATTTGTAAACATTAATGAGGTCACCCCTCAGTCTCCTCTGTTTTTACTTTCTTGATTGAACTTAGTTCAAGGTAGGAGAATGTGTGTGTGAGAGACAGACATTAAAGGCATTCTAGTTAAAGTTTAACCTGTATTAAGAATCCACCCTGTTTGGTATTTGTTTTTTGGGGGTTTTGTGGGGTTGTTTTTTGTTTGTTATATTGTTGTTGTATTTTTTTCTTTTTTAGTTGTTTTTTTTAAAGATTATCAGGAGAGGGTGTTCTTGAGACTAATAACTCTCCTGCGAGTCAGTATTGTGGTGGGAAGACTTCTGCACTGATGTCTCCCCAATCCATATATACTGAATTTCCATGCAGCAAAATACTATTCTAAAGGCCACCAAAGAAAGTTTCTTTCTCTAAACTGTTGTTTCTTTCTTTTGCAAATGTCATAAGGTAATGGTGACACAACCTGGAAGGGGATAGAATGGCAACATAGACAAGAGGAAAGGTGTTAGGCTGGATTAGTTTGTATATGTGAATGCTAGGGTGTTCTTTGTATTAGGATTTGGTTTAGAAAGAATCTGAAAAAAAAGAAGATAGTAGTGACGCTCAGTTCTGATTAATTGCTGTGTGGCTTTCTGAAAAATTGGGTCTAGACATCAACGTGACAGAAGGGGGATGGCAAGAAATCATAATCCAGTGTATGGTATTTGTTTTAGAAGTATAGGTGTATAGGGTGCCACACATCTTAATCAGAATTGTTCTTCTCTTTGTCTGACTAATAATTTTGTGGGCAGCTGTTGCTAAAATTACTTTTTTTTTTTTTTTTGTAAAAGCTTACTACCTGGCAAAAATGCAGGTGGAGGTTCTCATTCACCTTGTATTTGTCTGCTTGTGTGATTTTACATTGCTTTTCAGTATTTGATTAACAAATAAAATGCATTTAAAGAAATCTGTAATAAAATTCACTTAATGCATTGTTTTGTTTTTTAGGAATCTACAATCATGCCAGGTGACAGTCATCTCTTTCCAGACACTGACTGGCTCATAGGAAACCATTCGGATGAGTTAACACCGTGGATACCTGTAATGGCAGCGAGGTATTTGTGGAGCGAGGGGAGCAGGAGGGAAGGAATTAAAAACCAAACAAAAAAAACTAAGCCAAAATATAATTACTTATGTGGACATGGTGAAAACTGTCACTTCTGCAGCCACACCTGCTCTCCCTGCAGCACTTGTTGCTTTTGATGCCAATTGATTATCTTTACAAATTATTTCTTTTACTGAGGAGAATCACTGATGTAGTATTTAATTTCTCGTAGAATTCAGTACAGCATTTTGGTACTGAAATTCAAAAACCAGAACTGATTTTTATTCTTTAGATGTGAATCTGCTATTTCTCTTTTATTGTTGTTTTTTATTGGGTTTTTTTTAAATAAAATTACAGTTGTTTCTGCCTTTCCTCGAACCATTGTGCTCTTCACAACCAGCTCCAGTAGTTCAATATCTAGAGATTTGGTCCTGCAAACCAAATTGGCACAATAATTTGCTACAGCAAATACTTTGTGAAACAGTATTTTTGGTTATGCTAATAGATTACTGAAAGAGGAACTTGTAATTATTACTTCATGAAGCTATGTCGCTCAAAAAAAAATTCCATTATTGTTTGTATCCGATGGATTATTTGTGAAATTTGTGTGTTCTCTGCAGTAACTTTCCATTCAGCAGTTTCTTGTCCTTCTTGCAGGTCTTCCTATTCATGTTGCTACTTTGTGCTGCCATGTTGCTTCTTTGATTTCCATGGAAAATACAGCCGAAGACAAAGCAAGAAAACTCAGTACAGGGAGTATCTTGATTTTGTTGCCCAGGTGGGATCTGTGTGCGGCTTTTGTGTGGAAGAAGATTGCCTTAGAATTCCCTCAACAAAAAGGGTAATTTTTGTCTCTGTGGGGCTTTTGTCTTTTTTTTTCTTTTTTTTTAAAGTTGCTAGATGTCTGAAGCATATGCGTGTTTGTTCATTATTATTGTTGTAAGATGGGACTATAATCAGTTGTGTTACTTCAGACAATATGCTCTGAAGAGAGAGAAAAATCCTAATTGTTTTCCTGGGTATTCTGCTCTTAATGTCGTAGGTACAATCCTAAAGACAGGAAGGAATGGAAGGCTTTATGCTTATTCCTTATGCTGCCCTCGAGGATAGAAAACTTTCAAAACTAATTTTTTGCCTTAATTTTTCCCAGCTGCCTACATTGCTTATTTGTATGTAATTTTGCTGTTTCTCATGTCCTGTGAATTTCAAAGTGAGATGTTCCTAGAGAAGGGAGAGGTGTCCAGCTTCAGTTTTGTAAATAATCTGAGGGTTGAGAACAAGTGTTTTTGCTTTATATTTGTATGGCCTAGTGGATTATGGTTTGATTACTGGATTTCAACTGTGGCACTGAAATTGAAAAATTAAAATTAACAACCCATGGATGTTAATGAATTTGAATGAGTGTTTCCTGTAGGTAGATTAAAAAGCCTGTATAAGACATGTGCAGGTTGGGGGGCGTGTGTAAATACAAGACTGTGTAAACAGTGATTTACGTGTTTCTGCCTGAATAGGTAAGCCTTATTGGAAGAAAGAGGACTTATCCACCTACAGAGTGTGCTCTGATTGACAAGCAGATAACACGGTATATTAATAACCGTCAAACCTGTGCTGTGGTCACGTGTGACAGAAGAGTTGGATTTCATCAGAAGGATCACTCTGACAGTGTCTGCAGAGAAGTAGGCTCGGAACTGCCTGAAAATGAGACTGAGACTGCTGGTACAATTTGGATGCCTGGATTTCATCCCAGAGAAAAAGTAGAACAGATCAGAAATTGTGCTTCCCTCCCTCAGGATTTTGTAGATGATGTGGTTCTCAAAGTGGCAAACTTGTTGTTAAATGCAGCCCCCCAACAGGCATGCTCTAGTATGCATGGTGAAAATTCACGAACCTGGAATCAGGGAGGTGAGGTTCTCTTTACATTATTTGTTGCTTTTACTGGTAGAGGATGTTTTCTTCCTACCGAATTTATGTGTTTGTAAATTTAGTAAGTGAAATAGAATTTGGGAAATAGCAAGAATGTACAGAAGCAATCTGGATTTTTTTTTCCCATATGTTTTATTGCACACTAGAATGCAAATAAGGCTTATAAGAATATTTTGAAATTGGCATGAGGTTTTTTCCCTCTACACTTAAATACCAGAGGAGAATCAATTTTTCTTAGAAGCAAACAAACAAGAAAAAACCCTAAACCCAGAACTTTTTTTGCGTTTACCAAAACAGAATATTCTACATCTATTTGAGGAGAGTATTAAGTTTCTTTCTGCGTAGTCACATACTAATTAGCTATCATTCTGCAAGAGTTCTGTAAGAAGTTCTTTGAAGTGCCATTTGGTTATGACATGATTAGGAAATTTTAGTTTAGTTTTAGTAAGAAAAAGAATAAGGGTCTACTACCATCTTACCATTTTTCTCCATCCATTTTTATTATTTATTCACTGTAGATTGTCATATGTTGCTGTTACAGGAGATCCTTTGAGTCATTCTTCTAACTGTATACATTTAAACAGTGCTTATTGCAGTGAAAGTTATATGCAACTGTAAAAAAAAGTGGGGAAAATAAGAAATGTCTTACTGTAGAAATTCTGACTTAAGTCCTGTAGAATGAAAGCTGCTATTTTACAGACAATATATGTATAAAATACATATCATACATCATACTGGGAATACAAAGTTGCTGCAGTGCTGGTGGATAGTTCATGGATTCTGTGTATAATGATGAACTTACATAGAAGTAAAATTTTCGTAGGATTTGTATCTATACACTCTTAAAAGCTACACCATTATTTATTACAGAAAGCCTTTCATTGAAAGAAGTAGCAGAACACTTAAATCAAGAGACTTTAAAAAGGCTAAAGAGTGAATATGGAGGCCTGCAGACACTACTCAAGAACAATCATCAAGTATTTGAAGGTAAAGAAGGGATTTTGTTTTTTGCTTTGTTTTTCTTCAAGCATCTGTTTTATCTCCTCTATATGCAGTTAAACTCACCTGAAAAATTACCTGAAAACTGAGTATGCTTTATGTTGCCCATTGCTCCCAGATACTGTTAGTAAACTTCTTGTGAATGAGATTGGTAAGGCCCCTATCGGTAAAGTGGTGTTCTAGACCACCTGTATGTGAGTAGCCAACCCTTAGTTAAAATAGCTGATTTGTTGTTGTTGTTTGACTTAAAGAAATTCTTTTTTCCCTATGAAGTACTTAGGATTTTGTGGCTGCAGAACAAGTGCACTGAAACATTTAGCTGAGACTTAGTCTGGCTTTCCCAAGACCCACAGTGTAAATCCCAACATAAAATAAAAACTAACCCCCATAAGGACTTGTGACTGTGAGGCTCAATGTATTTATACAGCCTGTGGTAGCATGGCAGAAAACTCAGCAACAGGTTTCTGTGGTTGGCTGTGTTTGTATTTAGCTGGTTTTTGTGGTTTGGTTTTGGTTTTTTTTCCTGTTGTGGTGGTGGTATTTCATGTGGTCATTTTTGGTTTGTTTGTTTTGATGTTTTTTTGTTAGTGTTTTGGAGTGTTGCAGAAGCGTAAGGTCTGGCTTTGTGGTAGTACAAGATCATCAGGACTTTATCAATATTAAGGTTGCTTGAAATTTGGAGGTGTGTTTGCTTCTTATGTCCCAACAGTTCTACATCAGCTGTAAGATGTTGATCAACTAATCTAGGGCGAGTAATCCTGAGTGTGCAACCTAGTTGCTGCCAGTGGTTTACCTGGCCAGGTTTAGTATCCGCTAGGGATTTCTGTACTCTTGGCAATTGTAAGATGTGAAGCCACACTGAAATCCTTTTGAACTGCCATCCACTGAAAGGAGTTGGTCACACTGCAATCTTCAATGTGTCCAAATTTGATTCCCTATCGTTAGGGATACGTGGAATGAGCATTTCAATTTGGCATGGATGCAGTCTGCACATTACCTCTGAAGAAAGACTAGGATTAAGGCCAGATCTTTCTCAGTAATTTACATCACATGGAAACTCCCTGGGGCTTCAGTAGAGACCATTTGATTCTTTCCTTCAGTAACATGTCGCCATAACAAGGGACTCTTATCAGCAGGCGGTCTGGAAGGACACTGCTCATGCCAAAGCGGACAGACAAGAACGCGGCTAGAGCTCTTTTGTCATCTTTACTGAAGTGTTTTTCTCTTAAAGACATGGAAAACGCAAGCACACAAAGAAGGGGCTTAGAGTAACTGTTCTCTGACAGTTTCTTTTCATCAGGCATCTTGTCCAACACAGGACTGATTTTCTAGAAAAATTATGCTTGATTTTAAATAGCACTACATCTGCTCATTTTTCTTCATATTTTGAGATAAATGTTAAAGCTTTGCTGAACCCGCTTCTGGACTGGCCTTGTATGAGTTCAGATCTATTTGTGTATCACAAGGAAACCTGGAGGGATGATTCCCTCCAGACCTAAATGTGTGATATTAAGCTTTCACTGTACTCGTTACCTTTTGAATGGCGACTATGAGAATGCAGAATGGCATCAGTTAACTGGTGATCAGTGACACAGAAGGTAGGATTGAAGCAGAATATGAAAGTAGAGCATGGCAGCTTAGGAGTGGCAGATTCTTCCCTCCTCATTTGCATTGTTGTTTTTCATCTTTCTTTCTCTCTTTTCTAGCTTCCTTTCCTTCTGCTTTGTTTACAAATTTTAACAATCACAAATGTGTATGTGCAGTTTATGGTCCTAACACAGCAAATGATTTACAAAAAAATAATTCCACATCCTTATTAACCAATGATAATTCACTGCTGTTTTTTACGAAGGATTAGACTTCTCTTTGGTGCAGGGTATTTTTTGTGTCAATGAACCATTGTCTTTGCAGGTGCATTTCAGTGTAGTGAAAGTAGTAGAAGACTCTTAATAGATTTTTGCTGGTAATCACATTTTAAATGTGGAGTAATAAAGTTTTGAACATGGGAAGGATTACAGTTCTTACTTTGTCAAGACTTGTGATCTAAATTCAGAGGGTTTTGGTCTAAAGTATCCTAACATGCTATGTTTAAAACAAACAAACCCCTACAGAGATCATGCAGAGGTGCCTCAAACTATGTAGCATCATGGTAGAACATCTCACAGAGAAACCCATCTGTTCTTTAGACCGTGGCTATATTATCTCGGTTTGTTGTGCACTTCTTTCTGTTTTTGTATGAATGGCACATTTAGTTTTGCTTGAGTAATCCTTTTGTAGAATATATATTTTATTCACAGAATGTCACTATGCATTTTTTCCAGTGTAAGTCCCATGGCTGTCTATTAACAGCTGCATTTTTTGTTTGTTTTTAAATCTTAGTTCTAAATGGGAGAGTTCATATTCGTGACTGGAGAAAAGAGAAACCATCAAGGAAAGCTAAGCCTGAGGTGAAACGACGCCTTTCAGCTGAAGCATTTAAAACACGTCTCTGTTGGTTTTTTATTCATCATCCCGATGGTTGTTCTTTGCCTTCTGAATCTTGCCCATATGCTCACGGGACTGAGGAGCTAAGACAGTCTCAGAGTATTAAAAAGAAGAAACATATACAGTAATAAAATGCTTCCACTTTGGTTTAAGCTTGTGTACATAACTGAATTTGTGATTGACTTTGGGGCTGAGACGTAAAAATCACTGAACATAACTGATTCTATTTAGCTCAAACCAGGACTCTAGTGCATGAAGATCTGTATATATTATGGAGGGCTATTCCCCATTTCTATGCATCATGTTTTCCAGTTGGTTTACAGATTCTCCTGTGTTTTTAGTGCTTTAATTTTTTATTAACATGGAAAAGATATAGTAAAGTCTGTATATACTTTTGGATTTTGTCATGGCTTGTCTAACTTGCATTTTTGTAAGTAGAAAAATTTAAAAATATAATTTCCTATGACACTTCCTCATCCTCAATCAGATCAAATGTACATGATGCAGCATTTTCAAACCCTGAAAATTAGCTGGTGTGTTACAAATTTACCAGGAGGATTTAATGTTTCTTACGACTCACAGTTGGCTCTTGCAAACCAGAAATTGGAGAGATTCCACTCTTTCCTGTTCTGACAGCTTCCTGCCTGTGTTACTATGGAGTAATACTACATATAGCCTTCCTTTCCTGGTCAGACCCTAGTCCTTCATTCCTTCCTTTTCATACTGAATCAAAATGAGTGCTGGTTTGAGGAGTAACTTTCTGGGAAATTATCTTGGAAGTCTTCCCATGTAGATGTGGGCTTTTAGGGCTCTGTAGGTCATACTGTCCCTCTTTCTTAAAGTAATGAGCAATGGTATAAACTGTATTTAATAATATTTAAATGGTGGGATTTCTGCTTATGAGATAACAAAGGAATGTCTTAGCACCTTGAGCATGTTATATTGGGGTTTTTTGTAGGCTATTACTTTCTTTAAAAGGTTTAACTTTTAGAGTTAAACCCACATCCAGAGAAGGGCAGTAAAGCTGGTGAAGGGACTAGAGCACAAATCTTTTGAGAAATGGCTGAGGGAACTGGAGTTGTTTAGCCTAGAGAAAAGAAGGCTCAGGGGAGACCTCCTCGCTCTCTACTGCTACCTGAAAGGAGGTTGTAGAGAGATGGGGGAAAATCTTCCATTGTACCAAGCAATAGGACAAGAGGAAACAGCCTGAAGTTGTGCCAGGAGAGGTTTAGGTTGGATATTAGGAAAAATTTCTTCACTGAAAGGGTTGTGAGCTATTGGAACAGGCTGCCCAGGCAAGCGGTTGAGTCATCATCCCTGGAGGTGTTTATAAGATATGTATATGGGATGCTTAGGGGCATGATTTAGTGGTAGACTTCACAGTGCTAGGTTAATGGTGGGACTTGATCTTAAAGGTCTTTTCCAACCTAAGTGATTCTAAGATTCTGTGAACTTAGCAGAAATCCTAGTTATTAGTCAGTGACAGTCATTGAACCAGTGTTGTAATTCATACTTGTCAGCTGCTCAGCACTTGCGAAATTAAGTGTCCGCTGTACAAGCTCAGAGAGAAGGAATCATGTTGGTTCTGGCCTAGCTTGTATATTGATAGTGTGGAAACTTCTACTGAGACAAGACTGGTTCCAAATACAACTGAAGAAAGGACAAGATATTTTTTTTTAATTTTTAAAGCTACTAAAGAAAAACTGTGAAGGTGAGAGCAGTGCCATAGAAACTGATTGTAGGAGAAAGAGGTCTAGGGCTAAGAGTGAATAAGCCATGTGAGAACTCTGTAAAAGCTCAGTGAAGGAAGAAAATAATTGAAGACAAATCAGAGGAAAAATGAAAAATGACACTGGAAACACTTTTCAAAACCCTTCCAAAGCTACTTTTCTCACACCTTAACTTTAAGCCAACAGGTTGCAGTCCATTGCATGCACGAGAAATAGGGTCTAAATCTACTGACAGGGCAGGAGCAAAGAACTGACTTAAGGGTTGTCTGTTTCCCCTTGTCCCTTTAGATTCCTGTTCTGATTGTGAAAGATAACAACGGCCCTGATAATTGCAGCAGCACCAGGGATAACGCATAACGCACCACGTTATCCGATGTGCCGTGTGGTACAGCTACCTGGCCTGCCTCTAACGGGCTCTGAGCCTTCCCCCATGGCTCTGGTCTGCAGTGTTGTGTGCCACTAGTCACCGCTGTGTTACAGTTATTGCAGGATTTACATGTTTTAAAAAGAAGGAATACCCTCAGGTGAATCACATTCCAAGGAGCCTGTTGGATGTAGTTCAGTTAAGGTTATTGGACTAAGGGAAAGAATTGTATAATCCAGGTAAACTACAGCTCCTAGAAAGTAGGGCAGCACAGTAAGGGAATGCAGTTGTTAGCTCTGTTACTGTTGTGAGAGTCTCATGTTTAGCTTGTTGAGGGGACGAGAGCTGAAAAAAGCTGTGGAATTGTATAAACTTGCATGTAATCAAGTCATGATGTTGTCTTAGTTAAGCCTGTGTTTGGCTACGTGCAGAGTAAGGAGAGTTGACCAAGATCCTTACCTACTGTGGTAAACATAATGCATTTGATGAGGAGGAGGCCCCTGTAAAGTGAAGTTCATTCTGTTTCTGAATGGAGATTGTTTCCAGATGGTGCAAAGAGCGAAAACAGACTTTCAGTTCTTTTCCAGTCACTGGTGTCTTCCCTAATGATTCACCTCGGGGTAGGATGTATTTGACTTGAAACAGGTGATTTCCTGAGTTAAGAGTTCACCTGCGGACTCCTCAGATGGGTTTGCAGGAAGTCAGGATTAAGAAGCTGCAAGAAGGTTGGTTGTGATTTGGTTTGGTGTCATTTTGTCCTTCTTTCCAATAAACGGGGAATGAAAATACCTGCTTCACTTAAGGGAGCCACACATATACATGTGATAAGATTAGTGAATTAGTTTTTAAACTACCTTTGTTGTTATTTGTGAAGTGCTGTGATGACTAGCATGGAGCACTGCATTACTGAGGCACACTGCCTGCTTTGTGGAGACTTTGTCTCTGAACTCAGCGGCACACAGATCTGTCACAGATGCGTGATGGCTGCTCCCCTTCTTGTTTGGCATCCCTGCAGGTGGCAAGGCAGCCAGCAAATCTGTGATTACAGAAACTTCCCTGTTGTTTGCAGAAGTGGTAAGAGAACATTTTTGCATCCAAATGCCAGCCTTATATAATTCTGCATTTAAATGTGGAGGTAGCTACCGAAGGCGTAAAATAGCTCTACTTGATCCAAATTCTGTATCTTGTTGCTTTGTCTGTGATCTGCTGACTTAAAATGGTGGTAATAGAATATTCAGCACTGGCAACGTTTGAAGTACTATATGGAGTAAGAATCAGTTCTGCTCTTGATAACAGCTCTTTCTTCACAAGGAATTCAGGCATATAGTCTCCAGTTGTCCAGGTGACACTGTCATTTTACTCCCTGAATTTATTAGCATCACTACCCAATAGTTAATTTGGATGTGTTTGAAGCCTGTTTTGTAGAAAAAAAATAACTTGCTCTTGTACATACCTCACAAAAGTGAGAGTACAAAGAGTAGTTTGATCTCAGATTGCGATGAAAAATGCTGGGATCTAGTGATTTTGTGTTTTCATCTGCAGATGAGCTACAGTTTTATTAAGTCTACAGAAATATTCTGAAGTAATTAAGAACAAAACCCCCTCTGTTTATGTTCTCCCTTAAACCTCAGAAGAAGAACTAAATTTTAGTTTTTCATCAGATCCCTAAAACTGAAAAAAAAAAAAAAAGCTTGTGGAATATCTATATATAGCTTCAGAACAGTCTATTTTCTGGCACGTTTCAAATGAGGAAAATTTTCTATGTATGTATCATCATTTGAATTGTCCGTTTATGATGGTACTGTCACTGCTTCGTGTTATATATAAATTATTGGCCCTGGTTTAGAGCAATTCATAGAATAAGTCTTAGAGCTTGTCTGACAGCAAGTATAGGGATCTAGGTAGGCTTTGTAATAAAATCAGGTTGCTGCTTATGGGTTTTGGGGCTTGTTTGTTCACATTCAAAGTTCTAAACTATTATTAATGATCTTTGATGATCTTAGCATGTTTTTATGAGCTGGAATCTAGCTTTAGCTGTATAAAGTAGGCAAGAGTGAGCAGTCAATAGCTTTGCTAAGGATATCATAATGGCAAGTATTTCAGAAGCAACAGAGATGAAATACAAATTCTTTAGCAGTCCTACCAAGTGACAGCTGAAACAAATATTGAGACAGGTGTCTACGAAACTGTCTAAACAGCATCAGCTGAAGTCAGACATTATGTTTTGTTACTGCTGGTAACTTCTGTTTATATAACTGAAAGGTTATTTTCTTACAAAAATTGCAGTTAAATGGGAATTCACCCAGAGCGTAGTGCCATCAAGGAATACCTTTCACAGTCGCTTTTCTCTGCTGGTGTGTTGTGCTGGACCTGTGAGTAGAGCATCTTAAGATTGTCCTCCAGGGTGTTGGCACATTTCCCCTTGCAGAAGCCCTTTGCAGCAGTGATGAATATACACGATGTTGGTTTCATGGCTGGGTTTTGCATGTCG
Source organism: Trogon surrucura (assembly GCA_020746105.1). Taxonomy (NCBI): domain Eukaryota; kingdom Metazoa; phylum Chordata; class Aves; order Trogoniformes; family Trogonidae; genus Trogon; species Trogon surrucura. The sequence goes on from CM036620.1 coordinate 70,441,099, forward strand.
TGGATAGTTGTGAGTAACTAACATTGTTATTTGGACCTGAATAATGTTCATATTTTTCATGCAGAAATACATGACTTCTCTACTGCCTGTTTACCGTATTACAAGTACTGCTTTAAGCAACTTCTAACTGGGTGCTGCTGCAGTCATAGAACTGTTCAGGTTGGAGAAGACCTGTAAGATCGAGTCTAACCTAGCGCTGCCGAGTCCACCACTAAGCCATGTCCCTAAGTGCCACATGTACGTGTGGCACAATGCTGCCAGGTGAAATCTGCTTTGCAGTTGCAACCCAGCTACTCTCTTCCCTCTACAATTTTATTATTACAAGTTTCAACGGCTCTAAAGGGGTGAGTGTAGCTTCGGATTCCTTTGTGGCGGGAGCATCGTTGACGTGGTTTTGCTCAGAGGTCAGTGGACCCATCTTCACAAGTTTCTCTGGGAGCCACCCTGGGCTTGACACAAAGCCGTCTGTCCAGCCCTTGCCGGGTACGTGGTGCTGTGCAAGCTCAAGGGGCGGGGGCTGGCTAGTGAAAACACTCTCGTCGTGGAAACACCCTCGTTGGAGCTGCGGGTCTATGTTGTCTGACAGCTAGCCAGGCACTGTCTACAGAATCAAAAGAGTCTTCTCCCAGAAAGCCTGCCCCGAATTCTGAACGCTTTGGTAATTGGTTCGCTGTAGTAGCAATAAGGAAACTGTCCTCACTGCTAATTGACATTATGAGCGGGGTGTACACAGAGATACGACAGCTGTGAAATGAGAGTCTTTTTGCTCTGGGTTGTAGGCTTTGTGTTAGTTGGTTTTAATCCACTGGATAAACATGAAACTGGGAGAGGAAGGGAAAATTGTTTGCCCTTTTCCCAGGTTCAAAATTTTGATGGAACGGAGAGTTTTCAAGTTGCCTGTCTTTTGCTAGTACATCATGCTTTTTTTTTGTTTATTTTGAAAGTGTAGCCTTCCTGGGGCAATGCTTTTACTCTGCAGCACCACTTGTCTTTGCTGGCCTTTGGTGAATCATGAGGAAACCTATCCAGTACAGGCACTGCCATCCTTATCTCTGTTATACTGTGGAATAGTGTAGACATAATAACTTTTGGTTTTGTTTTTTTTGTCTTCTATTTTATTTAACGTTGTTTTGTCAGATTGTTTCAGAGGCTTTGAATCCCAGGGTGAGCACATCACTTGTTAGCAACGATGTGATAATGCTGTGAGTATAAATATTGAGTTTAGCCCAGCAGCTGTATTTTTCTTGTCTTTGGAATCTGAGCAGACAGGGAATGCTTTCAAGTGAGAAAAGTCTTCTGTTTTTTTGAAAAGCTTTAATGATGAGGTGTTTTTTGCCCCTTTTTCGTTGTTATTTTATTGAGATGTCTTATCATAGATGCTGATATCACTTTTAATGTACAAAAATGTGGAGAAATCTCATTACTGGCCTGTGGAAGTACCTCGGTGTGTAGGTGGAATCGCTGGAATCAGGTATTTTCATGTTACAGAATGTACTGGTGCTGTGCTGCTTTCCAGCGTGGCCAGCAGGTGGGGAAAGTGAAAAAGCTGCAGGGAGGCAACTCCAGCAGCAGCTGCAGATGCCCCAGTTCAGCCTGTCCTGCCCGAGGCTGCTTCTCCAGCGCTGGGGACATGGGGCTGGTGGTTGCATTGCATTTTCTTAGACATTGTAGGCAACTGTTTTTTGCACCAGTCTTCCAGGCTGTTCCTGTATTTTTCCCTTGAAAAGATAACCGGCATTTACTTCTCTCTGGGATCTTCCTTCTGTATAAATGTAAAGGCCTAAATGAAGGAACCAAAGTGTATTACAAGGAAGTGGTATTATTTTGATAATTCACGGAATCACAGAATGGTAGGGGGTGTAAGGGACCTCTGAAGGTCATCTAGTCCAACACCCCTGCTAGAGCAGCATCACCCAGAACAGATCGCACAGGAACACGTCCAGGTAGGTTTTGCATGACTCCAGGGACAGAAACTCCACACCCTCTCTGGGCAGCCTGTGCCAGGGCTCTGCTACTCTCACAGTAAAGAAGTATTTCCTTACATTTAGGTTGAATCTCCTGTTTTCCAGTTTGTGGCCGTTACCACTTGTCCTGTCACTGGACACCACTGAGAAGATGTTTATAAGCGTTGATGAGACCCCCCCTCAGCCTCCTCTTCTCTAGGCTAAACAGATCGAGCTCTCTTAACCTTTCCTCATATGGGAGATGCTCCAGTCCTCTCATCATCTTAGTGGCTTTGTGCTGGACTCTCTCCAGTAATTCCTTGTTCTTTTTGAACTGAGGAGTCCAGAACTGGACAGAATACTCCAGATGAGGCCTCACCAGGGCAGGGTAGAGGGGGGAGGATGACCTCCCTTGACCCACTGGTCACACTTTTTGTAGTGCACCCCAGGATGCCATTGGCCTTCTTGGCTGGGAGGGCACATTGCTGGCTCATTGTCAGCCTGTTGTCCACCAGGACTAATTACCCTGATTAGATGAGAGACTTGATTATTTCCAGTCATTTCTTGACAAACTGAAATGCAAATTATTATTAAGAAGCTGGGTATTTTTAATTAATGTTACAGCTTTTGGTCCTTCACCCTGAAATGTTGCTTTCTTTTCTTAAAATGCCTGTGGTATGCAAGGTGTTGCAGTGGATGGGAAAAAAAGGACAGGCTTGCCAACTCTTCTGGTAATTTAGAAGATTGTGTATTGTCCTGATACCTCCTGATAAATAGAGGGAGATGTTTCTATCTTTTATTTTCAAAGGCTTCTTGGGAGATATGTATATATAGTGGTCAAATCAAGAAACCAGGAATATGCTGCGCCATGATACAAATTAGTGCTTCCTAGGAGTCCTTATGTGAAGAAGTGTCTTTATGGTACAGGTAAGTGCCTTTGTGAACTCTTCTTTTTTTTTTTCTTTTTTCCTTCCTTGCTCAGTCAACTTTTGGAGCTTAAATGGCCATTCCAATAGGAAAAGATGCTTAAAGATATTAATGATCTTTGTGCCCTCAAAAGAGTAGCATAAAACTAAATGAGTAACTAAATACTACACTCCGAGTGTTTTAGTAAAAATAATAAACATGCTGGCTTGCTTCTGTATGTTCAGCAAGAGAGGATGATCAGCGAGATGCTGGCTGAGCACAGCCAAAGTTACCTTGTTAAAGTGCATCTCAGGCATGTAATTACTGGTAGCTCAACTGACTGTGTAAGAGAACTTGTCATCTTTCTTACTCTTTGCCACAAGATATTTGACATCAATTTGCATCTGACACAGAGCTTGTAGAGCTGATTTGCGTGGTGTCTCAGTCACTGAAACACTCCCTCTGTTTAAACATTGATGCTTTCCTCAGAAAATATTTATTCTTTGGATTTCTGTAGACAGTTTTTTCAGTTTGTACTGCCATGGGTTTTTTCTTGATGATACTGCATCATATTGTATTGCTGCTAGGGCTTTGAAAAGGGTCATAAAGAGATTAGGAAGCATTAATGTGATGATAACAGTGAAGGAGAATGGGTGATGTTGATGTTGGCTGCCATAAGAACAGCTAACCAAGCAGTAGAAGTCCATTTCTCGGGCAAGTGGAGAAGGAACTTCCATGAATAACAAATAATTTAGCAAATGAGGAAGCTGGGACAAGTCTATACCTTGGCATGGGTAGAGAGATTGTAACAATAAGAAGAAATAATTTAAGCCAATATAAACGGAACTTGATGGTCATCAGAGAAAGTTCCCGTGTTGATCTATCACATCACTGTCAACCCGAAGACAGGTCCGTGGAGCCATACTTCAGTGCATCATGGCTGGAATCTGCCCCGTGATCAAAGTAATGACCATGGGGCAGAAGTACCTTTGCAGAGAGATGGGAAGCTCTGCAGCTCTCATGCCTCGTTTATTTACAACCAGATTCTGGTGCTGTGGAAAAAGGGAAAATCACCTCTTTTCTCCTCTGGGTCCAGAATAGGATCCTGTATTAAGGCCCTGCAAAAGCAGTGAGGCAGTTTCTGTTAACTTCTTCGAGATACAGGATCAAGCCTTGATGCAGGTTCAGGCTTCTTTGAACACCTTTGCTGCCATTACCCATCTATCACAGCACTCCACCTCTGCACTCCAGTAGATTATGGTCTTAATTTTGTAAAATCCAGACATGTTTAATAGTTTTGTCAACAGGCAATCAGCTTTGTCTGGAAATACTATTCTTAAATGTGGGCACTTAATGGGAAATGGCTTTTTATGTGTGTTTCCTCCACAAATGATGATTGTCAATGTTTAATCAGCGATGGAACAGAATCTGGCGGCTTCACGCTATTTTGATGAATAGGGGACTGATGTTGCTGATGAAAGAAACAGGTTGTGCCCCAGCTAGATCTCTGAAGTACTTTCCTCAGTAAATCATTGTTAGACCTTCCCTAGGGTCAGAATAAGTTTGCTGCTCCTTGCAAAGAGGCCTATAGGTTGCATTTCCTTCTCCAAACGGATGTTAAAGAGAAAGGGGGATAAGATAGTTCCCAGTAGGTGAGCACAACCAAACGTTTTTAGACTGTGAAAAGCAGGATTGCACTTGTATTCCTTGGATCTTTCTGAATGAAGTAATTACTGCCTACATTGCACAGTATATGTCCACAGGAGTAGTTCCGGTTGCTGGCTGGCTGACACTGAAAATAGACTGCTCTTTTTGTTACTGAATATGTCAACCTTTTCAGCATTTTCCCCTAACAAGTGGAAGGTGTGCAGGCAGAGATGAGATCTGTGTGTGCTCAGTTCTTTTTAAGACTCTTTTTTTTTTTAGCATAAGTCAAGCAGGTTTGAAAAATTCTTTGACTCATTAACTGTCAAAAGCAAATGTAGATGGGAGGCATAAAAGTGTTTCTTTCAGAAAAGAAGAGTATAGCTGCAATATAGTCTTCCTCCATGTGGAAGCATCCTTCACATGAATCCAGGCTTATGCATAAGCAAGCACTGACACATTACATGACGTATTTATAATAAGACAGGGAAATATATAAAGAACAATTCAGTTACCTAAATGTGAAGTGCCATTTGAGATACTGTTGTCTCCTGGTATTTCACCAGGTCTCCAGCTTCTCACCCGGGAGAATTTAGGCTTTAATTAGATCCTTCATCATATCTTGTGTGAATGTGTCACCTGTCCTAGGATATCTCAAATAGCACAAGATACTTAGGCTTAGACTAATGAATTAAGACCACGTAGATGAAAATAGCATGAAGTTTGTTCCTAGCTGCTTGAAATATAGCCTCTGGAGAGACTTAAGCCTTAAGGATGCTTTAAGGGTCCTTATGCACAAAGTGCTGATTTCAGAATCCTAATCTGTATTATTTATAAAATGTGGATGATGGAATAAAGGTTATGCTTATTATGTTTTCAGACTATGCCACGTGGAAGATACTGTGAGCATTTTGGAGTGGATGGTGGTAAATGACTGCTTAAAATGGAGAAGGTGAGGTTTTCAATGTGAATTTTGACAACTATATTCATAATGAATGATTGATTAATGGTAGGGATGAGCAAAAATGCACTTTGTCACGAGATGGTTAGAATCACTGTATGTGAATGCTTCAGGTCAGAAGCAGGATTAATACATGTTCAATACTAAAACACATGTAGGTAAGTTTACAATATACAGTGCAGTGGTATGTATATTACGAAAGAGGACACTAAATCTTAAAAGTGTTTGGTTTTGTGCTTTGGTGTTAACAAATCTCAAAGAGGCTGTATAACCAGCAGTAACTCAGTGTTGTGCTACTTATTGCATTCCTTGACTTAAATTATTTTGATGCAGAACTGATTTTGTAGCTAGAAAAGACAGTCCATGGCTGGCAGGAGGCAGTTCCTGGAGGAAGAATGAAAGGAAGAGACACAATTATGATTCAAAATTTTCTTGATTAATTGCATAAGTGATTTGAAATCAGTGAGATGAAATCCAGTAAATTCAAGTGCTAAATACATGGGGAGAGGTGTGTGTTTTGGGGCAGGGAGGGGGTATTATTAATAAAACATGGAGAGTTACTGACTGGGTGATGATATTATAATGGATCACATTATAATATCATCACAAACTGAATGGCGATCAATGGCATTTTCTGCAAAAGAGGGATAAATTTAATTTTGAGATTTATGAATGGGAATATAATTTATAAGAAGCAGATGAAGACCACAGGTGAAGTAAAAGTCTGGTTCTGTACACCATGACTTAAGAAAGATGTGCATACATTAAAAGAAGGCTGCAGGAGATCCATAAAAATTACTAGGTATTTAACGATCAAAAGGCGTGATCTTCAGGTGATATAAATCACTTCAGGCTCAATAACTCCCAAAGAACTAAGCTGATTCACACCAGCTGAGGAGCTGATTGTAAGAGTTACTTTTTAAATTTTCTTTTTAATCTAACCTTAACAGTAGCAATTTACATTAACTTCTCAGTGCCATCAAGTTTTCCCCAAGGCTTAAAGGAAAATTTGAGTGTCATAATTTAACTCACTCAATTTTCTTTCATTTTTATTTTAGACTGAGCTATAGATTTTTTTTTCAGTTTCTATTTTAGCATTATTTAAAAATGAACATGGTTAAAATGGAAAAAGGAAGTACTTCTTAAATACAAGGGACAATTAACCTCTGAACCCTATTGTCTCTTGATATCATTGCTGCCAGAAGCTTAATAAGATCAAAAAGGGTAATAGATAATGAGGAAAATCTCCTGACATATTAGAGAAGATTAAAATAAAAAGATTTTAAAAAGGACAAAAAGCTACACACTCAGAATATGAGATAGCCTTTATATATATGAATGGAGGAGGATGGGTTTTCAGAGCATGTTGTCCCATAGTTGCCCTTAATGGGCTTGTTTTACTTTGAAAGATCTCCTCTTACCCTCTTGTCAGATGGGGGATAGTGAAACAGATGGACATAGCTCTCAATGAGACAGGCCATCTTACTTTTTCATAGTTTTAGTTCTGTACAAAATTCTATGTTCCTACAGCTAACCTCTTAGGGATGCGTAAAGGGGACTTGAAAGCACAATTTATAAAAAACAAGGGCAAACTTTTTGGCTGTTTGTGTGCATACTCGTACCTTATTCATCCTCACCACCATGTTGTTTCAACATTGTTTATGTGTCTATGTGTTTAATTTTTATCAGAAGTGGGATCAGTGGGATGAAGGAAGGTTTTTCCAAGGCTTGATCTATGAGAAGGTGAACAGCAATAAAGGAAAGCAACAAGGGAAGAATGTAAAAGCATTGCTTGGGTATTTAGGGACAAAATTATAAATGAAAAAGCCCAGCTGCAGCTAAAGCTAGCAGGGAACATTAAAGATGGTAAGACTGGATTCCAAAATGTACTAGCTACCAAAGGAAGTTTAGGAAAAAAATGTGTCCGTGATGAGACCCTAGTGATAAACAATGGGGACAAAACTGAAATTCCCAAGACATTTTTTTCCTCACTGTATTCTCCCAGACTTCTACATGTGCAGCTGCGGTTTGGGAAGAGATGGCAACCCACGGGGTGGAGCAAGAGGTTAGAGTCTACTTGGGAAGACTGGTTTTCTTCCGATCTGTGGGGTTGGTTGGGATTCACCTATAGGTGCTGGTGAACTGACTGTGAGACTGCTGTCTGTTGTCTATGAAAAGTCATGACAGTCAGGGAAGCAAGATGAGGTTCCTTTGCCCTGCACTCATAATGGATGGCTTTCTCAGCAAGGTTTTGCATTACTCTGCCCATGTGGATCCTCAGCTGAGCTAATTTAATACCATGATTCATTTTTCGTGGTCCTTCCCCCATGTATCATTCCTTGGGTTTGTTAGTGACTCATTTCTGAAAGACTAATGCCGTTGGAGCTGTATTTTGGTGACAAGATAAGTTTGGTTGATTTCTTCTAACATCAAGAAGGTCTAGGAAGTGTTATCTTTCAGAGAGAGAGACCAGTTTTTCCCCCTTACTGGCTTTTTATGGTAATCCTTCTTAGATCGTTACTTAGAATTAACAGATTACTGTAACATTTGAATAATCCAAAATGGGATGCTCAGAAGTGATTTTAGTCCTGCACTTTTTAACATACAAGTTAAACATCAGATGTAGGGTGTTTCTGATATGACCTGGGCCTTATGGAAGCAAGAAGTGGTTAACTGAGTTGGATTATTTGGTTGGTTAGTAGATCCTATGCACATTTAAAAGCTTTTTATAGCTTCTTTCACACTTACTTACCTAGGAAGCCTTTCCAAGCCACTTGGACAGTATCAGAAAATACTCTTCCAGCTGTTTGAGGGATAGGTTCATGCTTCTTCTAGGTTGTGTGAAAATTGCTTCTGACAAACCCCTGATTCTTGGAATTATGTCTTTTCCTATTAGACTGAGCCAAAACAATGTGCCTACAATGGTTTATATTAATAGAGGATCTGGCATAATATGTCTATTTCTGGCACACACAGAGTGTGTCATTTATGCTGTGGTCTGACTTTGGTCTTCATTTAATGCTCTTTGCAAATAAATGCCCCAAACCAAAGAAAGAATTGGCTGAGCTGAAGAAACTGAACGCTCTGGTGCAATTTCAAGTGTTACTTTGAAGTCTTTGTAAATGTAGCAGTTTTTGTTTTTGTGGTCCTTAGCTCAGTGGGAAAAGTCATCAGATAGCAATGAACCTCAAGCTGGAACCGTCACCTTGATTGCTTGTTCATTAAGCTATAATAGATTGATAAAACCAAGGCCTGTAAAAGGTCTGTGACTTTCTACCAAACATGTACTCTGTCTTGATTTAAAGGTCTCGGTGCTTAATCACTCTTGCAGTTGAAATTTAGTCTTGTTTCCAGTTTGACTTCGTTCGGCTTGAGCTGCCTACCACTGCTTCTTGGTTTGCCCCTACTTGCTTACAAAACCTGCTCTGGCTCAGCATTCTTGTGGGTCTCTTCCTGAGCAGGTAGGCAGTAGGAGTTTTTAACTCTTTCACGTTTGTGTCTCTTCACTTTTGTGCCATGATTTTCCAAATGCAGACACCGGAGTTGGAAGTAACATTTTCCTTTCAGTGCTATCAGTAAACATTGAGGTCAAATCTTACTTTTCCCAGGTTTATATTCTGAAGTAACATAGTAGTGTTTCTTGTGTCTTCAGCAGCACTCAGAGACAAAAGTTAAAATAATTCTGGTTATTATTTGTTTGTCCACTTTAACTCTAGATTCATTTTGTCACTGCTTTGCCAATACGTCCCCCATTCTCTGGGTATGATTTACACTTTTCTTTCTAGATGTATAATGTGAATGTGATTTTATTAAAATATACTGTGGGCTTTATTGTTTCATATGCTGAGTTACTTCAGATCATTCTATATAGCAGTTCTCAGCTCTTTATAATTCCGCCTGTTTTTGTCAGCTGTAATTGTTTAAAGATTGCATTAGCCTTATTTCAAAATCATTTATGAAAATGTTATATATTTCTAAGTCCAGTGCCAACCCTGACGAGTCATATTAAAATTGCTTGTGTTCCATGGTGTTTTCTCTTTCATGACTATTTCTAGAGATTCGTGGGCCACTTTTTAATTTGCTTAATGTGTACTTTATTAATAATGTATAGTGTTAATTTTTAGATCAGATTATCATATGCTTATGCATAAGTCAAATGCCTTATAAAAAATCTCTCTAGAAGATTAAAAAAATTGTCTTCTTTTTTTTAAAGAAAATTGTGACCTCATCAAATAATTAAATGAGACTTGGTCAGTAAGATCTGCTTTCTTTAAAATTTTCATCACTGGCTGTAATTATATTTCAGCACTTATTTTTTAACTGATAAAATGATACAGGATTTAATTGAGAATTTGCCCATGTTAGAGTAATTGGCTTATAGTCATGCTGGCTGTCCTGCTTGCCTTTCTTGGAGGTTTGTGCACCAATTAACAGTCTTCTGAATTTGTTAAAAGTGTACAGCAGAGGCATATACACCCTCAGGTAGCTGTAGCAGGTCATTGATGTGTAAGAAAAAATCTGAATATGCCATCAAAACATTTCATCATTGAAAAGGCTAAACTAGAGAAATTACTTTTGTCATATGAGGCCTTTTTGATTTTAATACAGTTTTGAATGGAAGAAGAAAAAAATGAACGAAAGTGCTATTAGTTAATAGAGTTAATAGTTAACATGTTGGTTAATACTAATTTAATGAAAGAATCTCCTTTTCTATATGAAATAATTTGTCTTGCATAAAGAGCATTAAATACAGTTTACAGCAAATCACTGGTAAAAACAGTGTGACAAAACATGGAGCAGGAAGATGATATAATTATTCTTTTTGCCCGTATTTTTATGCACCTTAAAAGTTAAATCAACCTGCAAATAATTGAAATTTAGAGCATGTGTCCTTGACTCAAGGATAGACTGAGCATCTGGTAAGAGCAGCAACCTCGGTCTTTATATTGGCAGAAAATAAAACTGAATCTACTTTAACCGGAAAGGGGCAGTGAAAATCAACAGCTTATGACTGAGAACAAAAGAGACAGCAGGGAGAAATTCAAATCTGAGTCCTCCTGAGCCTTCAACAGAGGCAGTTGAGAAGCAGCCTGGAACTGAGAGGGAATGGGCAGTCCCTAGAGATGACTGGATTCGAGCTGCAGCTGTCACACAAGTGGAGGAGGAATTATCTACGCCACGAGATTTGGTGCCTTATCAAGTTGAAAAGAGCACCGAAGAGAAGTCCTTAAATGAAGTAGTAGGGAAGGCAAAGGAACAGCATGGCAGAAGCATGCATTGACAAGATGGACCCAGAGCTCTTTGCAGATCTGAGAAGAGAGAATGAAGCTGTGAATAGAGTATGAAACTTATCCATTTTTCATTTGACATTAGTGCAAAATTAATCTGGCTAAAACTCTTGATGGAGGCTTCTCAGTAGGAAGAGAATCAAGCACAAACAGGTCACCTGTGTCCACCAGAACAAGAAGAAAGCTTTGATGGTGGCGAGTTGTGTTCTTTGAATGCCAAGATATGGACACGTGTATGAAGCTGTCGTGCTGGCATTAGGAAATGGTGTTGTCCAAGATAGACAGCCCAGAGCAGCCTAATCCTAAGAAGAACCCACATGAGAGGACGAGGAAAGGCCAAAGTCAGTGCTATGCAATACTACTGTACATTTTACTTTGTCTTCTGTGTTGCTATATGATCTCCAGAAACAGGCAGACATACTTGTGTATGCCAATAATTACAATGTTTGTTTTTTCATTAGTGATGCAGGACTAAAATTTTTGAAGTATGCTGACACTTAATTATCTTATAAACTGAGGGGCTTGTGAAAGGATTTGGCTGTCTAGATACCTTTAAAAATTTGTTCTTTCAGCTAAAATTTGTTGAAGTGGACAAGCTTGTTTATTTCAGTGAACTTTGAATTGGGCCTAAATTCATCTGCGTGATTATCTGTTTTGGCAATTTTCGCATGCAGGATTTTTATTTTTCTTTTAGTCAGATCACGAAAACAGTATTTTGTTCTATTCAATGATCAAGATAATTTGATGACAGATAACACCACTGTTTCAGAACTGATATGTTCCTACTCCTCCTTCAAAGAGAAGAATCTATGTCAACTCCACAAAGTTGCTAGGACAACGTGGGGAAACTTAAGAATTCTTCTTCTCAAGGAGCAGCGCTTTTCTTGTTGCTGTATGAGTTACATTACTCTATATCACAGTTCATGAGAAAAGTGACAAGCTATGACAGTTCTCTGGAGAATTGCCATTTATTTAGAAACAGCATGAATTTGGGGACACATAGAATCATAGAACAACTCAGGCTGGAAAAGACCCTTGGGATCATCGAGTCCAACCATTAACCCTGCACTACAAGGCCACCCCTAAACCATGTCACCCAACACCACATCTAAGCGACACTTAAACACATCCAGGGATGGCGACTCAACCACCTCCCTAGGCAGTCTGTTCCAGTGTCTGACCACTCTTTCCATGAAGAATTTCTTCCTAATGTCCAGTCTAAACTTGCCCTGTTGCAGCTTGAAACCATTCCCCCTGGTTCTGTCCCTAATGACCTGTGAGAAGAGACCAGCACCAACCTCTCTATAATGTCCGTTCAAGTATTCGTAGAACATGATGAGATCCCCCCTCAGCCTCCTCTTCATCAAACTAAACAATCCCAGCTCCCTCAATTGCTCCTCATAAGATTGCTTCTCCAGGCCCTTCACCAGCTTTGTTGCCCTTTTCTGCACTTGCTCCAACACCTTGATATCTCTCCTATACTGAGGTGCCCAAAACTGGACCCAACACTCAAGGTGTGGCCTCACCAGTGCTGAGTACAGGGGGAAAATCACCTCCCTACTTCTGCTGGTCCAAAATTTCTAATACGAACCAGGATGCCATTGGCCTTCTTGGCCACCTAGGCACACTGCTGGCTCATATTCAGCTGGAACACCCAGGTCCTTTTCTGCCAGACAGCCTTCCAGACACCCTTTCCCAAGCCTCAATCAAAATGAAATGGAAGACCCTTGCCTCACTGTGCTATCAGTTATGCTTTAGATAGAGATTTTTCCATCAATGCCCAATTTAGGAATTAATGTGGCTTTTGTTTTAGAAGTGATAGGAGAAATTATGACAACCAAAGTTTGATTTTAAATGGAGCACAAGAATCAGAAGTAAAGAGTTACCTAAATTATATGCTTGTACAATCTACATAAGATTCACCCTCTGCTCTGGTGAGACCTCACCTATAGTACTGTGTCTGGCTCTGGTACCCTCAATACAAGAAGGATGTGGACCTGTTGGAGAGAGTCCAAAGGAGGGCTACAAAGAAGATCAGAGGGCTGGAGTACCTCTCTGACGAAGACAGGTTGGAAGAGTTGGGGTTGTTCAGCCTGGAGAAGAGAAGGTTCTGGGGAAGACTTATTACAGCCTTTTAGTACTTAAAGAGAGCCTATAAGAAAGATGTAAGCAACATTTTTAAGGTCTATTGTGACAGGAAAAGGGGTAATGGTTTTAAACTGAGAGAGAGTAGATTTAGGCTGGATGTAAGGAAGAAGTTCTTTGCAATAAGGGTGGTGAAACAGTGGAACAGGTTGGCCAGAGAGGTGCTGGAGACTCCATCCCTGGAAGACATTCAAAGTCAGGCTTGATGGGGCTCTGACCAACCTGATCTTGTTAAAGATGTCCCTGCTCACTGTAGGGGGGTTGGACTAGATGACCTCTAAAGGTCCCTTCCAGCACAACACATTCTATGATTCTACTACCACATACTAGAAAATGTTCTTTTAACAACTTATTCTCCCATCATAAATTGTCAGTTCATCAAAACTGTGGGAAATTTTTTAAGAACAACCTTTTCCAAGTTGAAAAATATATACACCTTTTCATGATTTATCAAAATACCTTGTTTCACTTGATTTCCTAAATCAGCTGCTTGATTGATTTTACTTTTTCACAAAAGAATGATTAATTTCACTTTGGACATCTTTATAATAATGTTTTGGATAAGCCAAATATAAAATATTCTGAATGTCTCAAGAGAGATTTCAGGTGATTAGTTGGAGAAAATGTGTAGATTCTCAGTTTTCTGCCTGATGTGGAAAGAAGAAACAAATCCTAAGGGTCAGTAAACTCACTTCTTGGATGACCTTGCCCCTCTGAGACTATAGGCAGTCCTGTCTGAGCTAAGGAATGATACTGTCTGATTGCTGAACACCGTCCCTAAGGTATTTGCAGGTTGTGCTCTGTAATACAGTAAACCGAAGGTTAAATATGCACCTGCTTACTCTCTTTCTGTAGCAGTGTGGCAAGGAAGCAATCTCCAAAACTGTTGTGACAGTAGGGGGGTACCTTAATTTATTGCTGAGCTTGGCGTGCAGATAACTCCTTCTTCACGGGGGGCAAGGAAAAAGCAGGGAAGGATGTGCATTTAGATGCTTCCAAAGCTATTCTTCTAAAACTCAAAGTATTAAGGCAATTAAACTCACTTCTATCCTGTTTGATCATAATTGAAATAGCTGTGAAAATAATTTAAAGTAACATTTTTTTAACCTGTAGGATTGATAATCTGGTACTTAAAAAAAGAAAGGACCTCAAGCAGAGTTCCTGAGCACCAGATTTGGAATCAGAATAAGCTATTTTTTCTTTGAATCTTGCTCTTATTTTCTCTACAGTGCTCAGTAGATAGCACTGAATATGTTGTAAGGACTTTCATGGTATCAATGTGCACTATTGCTTTTTCCAAGTTTGATCTTATTTAATTGCCATCATATGATATTCTGTCTAGACTTGCTTCAGTGCTAATTGTGTAGAGGGAGATGATAGGATGTCACAAGTGTCTAGAAAGGTCAAATACACCCATGATTCATGAAAATCATTACAGCTTTGTGAGCAGATTCTAGTTTACATTTTTGAACTTAGTTTTTGGTCTTAGTTTTGCCTTGCTAATCTGTGACACAAGGCAGAGGCACTTCAAAGTCCACTTCAAAATAGATAAGATTTGCGCCGCTTAGTTTGGCATCTGAGAGTCATAGGCTTTGAAAGAAGTCCCAGCTACAATAAATGGCATTGGATTCACTAAAGAAATGTGCTTTCAATATTACAGTTTCTGGCCTTAGATTCTTTGAACATATGTGCTGATAAATTTAATGTATTACTCCTTAGAAGCTTTGGTTGTTCTTATGTCAGGAAATCTTTTCAACAGATGGTATTTGTATGACCCCAGATTTTCACTGGTTGTCAGCAAAGATGTGCTAGATTAGGTTTATCCTTGGCTTAAACCCACTGAATTGACTCTTGTCAGGTAAGAAGTTGGCCTATGTAATCTATTTGATCGTAGCGTTCCTATTCATATTATATGTACATCCACTGTTCCTGTGCAGAACCACAAATAATTGTAGTCAGTCATATATTGCGAAATAAATTAATTTTTTTTTCACTGAAAGAAATCATCCTATGTGTTGCTCTTCAAAGACATGTGCTTCTATCCTGTGTTTTTTTACAAATAAAAAGGAAATCTGCAACATTAATGATATTTGCAGATAACATGAAATTTGAAAGAATTTTGAAAGAGACAGAGAAATAAGTAAAACAGGAAAATGAGAGCAATTCAGAATATTTACAGAAGATAGCCAAGAGTTGATTCCACATGGTTGAATGGCAGAAGAAAGATAAATAGTCCAAACAATGCAGAACTCGGAGGTAGGAAGAAATTTTGCACTAAACACTGAATTGCAGAGTAACAGGCTTAGTTACTTTATTATTAAATTTCTATGACGATTTTCATATCAATGTTCATGCAACTTCAAAATAGTAGGGAACTTATTTTCATAATACATTGCATTATAACACCGTGGTGTTATTTTATAGATTTTACAGCTGAGAAGCTGGCATACCTATAGATGTATTCTTCAGAGAGCAAGGTATTCTCAAGAGAAGCAATTTTCTGGCTTAAACTAGACAAGCTGTTCCAAAATGCATTTATCAAGTGAAACCAGGGTACTTCTTCCAGACTGAAGCACGTAAAGGTTCTTTCTAGCACATCAGGAAAAGAATTCATGTTACTTTAGTCCTGATGTGAATTTTAACCATAGAACTTTTCAGCCTCTCTAAAAATTTGAGTGGACAGCGAATTAGGGGAAGAAAGACTTTTTTGTATGTCTCCTGTAGCAAGACGGGAGGCTATTTAACCTTGAATTGAGAAGATTACTTCCTTTTTCTGTGATTTTTTGGGACCAGAAAAACTCTTGTTTTTCATTCTGGACATCACAATTTCAAAAAGAGGCAGACTGTTTTTCAGTAACTAAAGAAAAAATTCCCAAAGTAACAGAAGAGATGAAAAATAATTATGCTAAGAAGATTTTGTGAAGCTTGATACCTAAATTAAAGGTACAGTTTTCAAAATTTCTGAACACCCAACAGCTCCTATCTAAAAGCCTAATGTAATGGTAGTTTATATGTGTCTAGTAATACTGTATCACTATTGTTACTCAGTTCTTTGGGTACAGGGGTGACCTGACCTGATATACCCTGTTTGGAGCAGACACTTGAACCGAAATCTGCTTTTTTTTAAGGAAGTGTGATGACTGAGTCATCTTTCTACAGGTATTGTTTCTCTCGGTCTCTCTTCTTGGTGTTTTTGTACTTTGTATTAAAAGTGTACAATTGCTTTTCAATGTGTCTTACCTCTGGGGAGTTAGAAAGGAAATCATCTGCTACTCTCTTTTTTCCTCCACAAAAAATAAATCTGATTTGCTCTATTTTAATTTTACTTGTGAGAAGGCTCACAAAGAGCATTTCAAACTTTCTTTTTCTTTTTTTTTTTTTTAAAGAAAAAGCCTCACTGCTGATTTATTTTCATTCCCACTTTCATCTTCTTGCTGTGACTATTTTGTCACTGCAGAGGACAGGATCTACTGCTATACCTGCTATGCCATGCCTTCCCTTGCTCCCACCCTTTTCCTGGCAGTCTTAACTTTAGAGATGAGCAAGAGCGTTCAGCTGAACTATCCTCCCCTAGCAGGGAGAGTCCTGGGCAATGCTTCTGCAAGCACTGCTTGCATTCTACACGTTGGGTGATTATCTGCTTGGATTTTCAGTCAGAATTTCAAAATCGTTTGTTGCTTTAAAGAAAGGCAGAGGAACAGGATAAAAATTTTCCCCAGATGGCAACCTCACAGATGAGAAGGTGCTGCCTTTTCTCACTTTGTGATTTGTTGAAAGCTTCCTACTCTTTTGCTGTTTCAATTTAATGTTGTTGGCACATTCCCAGTGAACCTGTTTTCCCCATATGTCAATATTCTTTTTTCTAAACCAAGGTAAGAACATTGGCACACGTCCCTGGATGTAAGGGGCTTGTTTCTGTTGTGATCAGTACTACTTGTTTTTTCTATGTGCAGTCCCTTAAAAGCCCAGTGTAAAAACATCATGTTCTGTGACCACCTTGTTCTTGTGAGTAAATAATTGCTCTTTCCTTGGATCTGGGACAAATGTTAAGCATAGTTCACACCTCTTTCCATGGTTTCAAGGTAATAGATTTATTCCCAGATTCCTGAGATGGAATTTTCACCTGGTTTTTGTGCATAACTGGGCTGTTGCCAGATGGTTGGTATGTATCACAGTGTGTGAGCTGCTTACTTATATAAAGGGAAAAAGAATTGAAATTTGTCCCATGGTACATAGAACAAAGGATGACACAGAGAAAGTGAAGACTGTTTTGCCACAGATTATCTTTTGTGGGACTGAACTTCTAGGTCATCTTTTGCCTAGTAAAGAGGGTCTGGCACAGTGTAAAATACCCAAGGAAAGTCAGGCTGGCTATACCTGTTCTAGTAAACAAGTGTGCCAGGGACGGAGTTGTGGCTTTGATGGCAAATGACATGGCACTGTTTGCAGTCAGCTTTTTCCCCTCCCGAGTGGCCTTATGTATTTCCCAGCCTGGACATTGTCTGGGAGATTAGTAGCTAGCATAAGACAAAGCTGTACTAAAAACGCCAATCATTTAGCAATATGGACAGTCATGGCAACCTTGCTTTGTCTTGCAGTCATATGCTATTATTATAGGTGTAGCCTTAAAACCAGCTGAATTAACTTAGCCTAGATGGAGTGCTGTTTAAAAGCACTTAAGGCATCCAAAGAGAAACCAGCAGATTTGTTCACATGGCCTAAGTCCTGCCTGAGTTATCTTGATTAAGTCTTGTTTTTCCTTCCTTAAATAGAAAAGGAAAGGCCTCTTAGAATAGCTGTTGACCCTCCACTTGCACAATTTCACAGGAGCATGGTAAGCCTGGGTCCACTTCTTCCTGGACTGACTGTATTGAAAGAAAGGTTTGAACCCATATGTGTTTCTGCTTTGGAAGGAGGCAATGAAGTGTTAGTTGTCTGAAGGTCATGTTTTGGAGCTATTCTACTTTATATTAAACAGTTGTCCAGTGAGACAGAGAAGGTGAAGGAATAACAGAACAGTGGGGTATGTTCATGTATTTACAAACAGCGTAGTGAGCCTGTTTAACTGGATCTGCAGCTGAGACAACACTAACTGGTCCTGTGTATGTTTGTAGTAATTTGCAATACATAGAAAAACGATAACAAAACTGATTTATAATCCTTCTTCTGCTGAAGTATGTTCCTAAAAGACGTGAATTTGACAGGTGGTTGTCCAACTGCCTGTCAACATGAATGCTTGTCTCTTCCTCAATGGAAGTGGATGCAGGAAGTGGAACTGTTACTGAAGCCATGTCCTCATTGATACTAGTGACTTGAAATTTGGAATTTATTTTTCTGGGTCACGGTAACTGTGTATAACATCATACCTATGATGTTCTGTATAAATAACAATGGGATAAATTTTCTGACCTCACTTCAGGCCCCTGCACATTAACCAACACTTCTAATATGATTCTGTCTTAGATTTAATTTAAACAACTTCTGTAGATGTTTCATGTACAGAAAATAAAAAGGTTCGTATCTGTTCTCTTTTTCTCTCATTAATTCTGTTAGACACATAAAGACTGTAGAGTAATTAACATTGATTTAGAGTAAATATAAATTAACCTCATAATTTCTGAGGTGAAAGCTTCATAATGGTGCTAGAAAAATGTTCTCATTGTCCATGGATGTAAATTTTATGGTCGAGGAATTGGAGTGAGAAAGAGGGTTATACATCAAACATTGACATTCTCTTTCATCTAACAGGTTTCATCTTTCTAGCTTTCAACATCAAGAGTCAAAGGCAGACCGTAATGACTGCGATTAAGATATGCCCTCTTACATCAGGACTGAAGTTGTGTCTGGTTATTTGAAGGGGAATAGTAAAAAACACATAACTGTATTTTATTTGGCTAGAGCTCTCCTTACATTAACCAGCATACTGCAGAAAAGTTATGGGGTAATGAAATTTTATATGAGAGCTTTTAAGCATAAAAAGAGTGTAAATTACTGAAAATTTATTCAACTACTGTAGTGTTATTCTGACCAGATCAAACACTTTGGCTAGTGAACTAGGACTTAATTTATATTTTTTTGGGAGGACAAAAGAAATCAATAAGAAATAGTGTTGTCTTCAGGGCTGTAGTCAGCATGACCTCTGTCTGTTGTAGATTCCTATGTTCATCTCTGAAAGACTCATGTGGCTGAGCCTACAGAAAATCTGTTCACTTCAGTAGAATAAAGAAGGAGCAGTAATTATTTTTAACAGTGTATTCAAGCACCTCTTGCTAATTAAAGTGGGAATTTAAGGGCCTATACCTGGAAAATTAGGCCATATTTTAGTCTCTAAATACATATATATTTAAAACATCTCACTCACAGCTACAGTTCAGATGTGATTCACTTGGGGGAAAAAAAGCTGAGCTTTGCTCGTTGGTGATTTCCAGGATCTAAGTGTACATGTTCCCAAGATGTACATGTGCAGAGTATCAGACTAAATACTGAGACTAAATACAGAGTATCAGACTAAAAAGCTGTCTAGCTCAGACTGTGGTCCTAATGAATGCTTGGGGAAGGAGAGCGATAAACAGGGCAGGTATTTCCCTGTTCTATCTTGTGTCTTGCACACATCCTAATCTGTCCCAAAGCCAAGGACTTCTAAAAGTTAGTAAATTTATTCACCAACTGTAGTGGATATGGAGATTACAGACCATTTTATGTGAGTTTAAAGCAAAAAAAAAATCACAGAATTCATTTACATTTCCTTCAAGGAATGATACTGTATTTTCTTTTCTTGCTTCACTCTCTCAGCACCTGCCACAGTTCTCATTAGATATGCAGGTGAAGTGATGGGCTTAGATGTTCCTGCTTCCTTTTGCCAGGAAGAAGTTCACTGTTCACTGAATCATGTCCCAGTTCAGGTTGAATTTGAATATCACCCATAACAGACAGATGCATGAAGCGTTATCGCAACACATACTCCTGTCTGTAGTGGTGATGAGTTGATGGGACTATGACAGCAATTCTTTTGGGACTGCATTATCTAGGTGCAGAGCATCCATGCGTCCTAAGTGCTGAGGTGTGATGGAAAGAAAATTCAAGATGCAACTTTTATTGCAGGTTGTGTAAATTGACAATTCTGAGCCCACAAAAATTAAAATTATCTATGGTATGGCACTTGGAGTCTTAAACTCTAGGGTATGGCTTGTGCCCATCCACTCTGAAACCTGTCATGTACCTCAGAGAGTCAACAAAGTGAACATGCTCAAGTGGATGCAGCCACATAAATCTCTGCCCTCGTAGACAAAACTACAGTCCTGCAGTTCAAGCTGAAGGTATATATCTAAAATAAGGGAATTGCTCTTCCTGTCCTAGTTCTTTGCCTGATACTCTTCAGTGAAGTTAAATACAGCTCCATAGCCAAATAAAATCAATTTTTGGCAAGTGTGAGCAAGGATGTATGGAGAGAAAAAATATTTTGATTTGTCAACTCATGTGTAAACTCTTCTGAAAATTGATTTTGCTTAAACGTCAAAGCCAATTCATGTGGGATCAGAAGCTCTATGTTTTGAAGGAAGTTCATGTAAGGACAAACCTACTTTCCAAATATTGTTGCAAACTTAATACAAAGGTTCAGGTTGATTCTCCTCTCCTGGACTCATGTCGGCTTGACTGGATGGGACCTGATGACTGCTCTCTAACTACTCCCAGACAGTCTTTCCTAGCCAGGGAGCACTTTGAAAATGTCACAGATAGTCATAATATTTGAAATTGCTGGCACTATTAAACACATGGCATTTATTAAGAAACATTAACAAACACCAATAAATGGCTTCTGTGCAGTTGCAGACGTGGCTGAACCAGAGACAAAATATTTAGCGCAACATCAAGAGATTTTAATGACTGAATTTATACTAGAAGTAAACATGCTTTTACACAAATAATTTGTTGGTCAGGTATGAACTGGGGCTAACCTTAGGTCTGTTTACTCTTGGACATCAGTGGCTTTGAGTGCTGCTTTGCCTTTCCCTTCCCCCTCGAACACTGATCCAAACCAATTTCATGAGGTCTGCCAGAGTGGCCCTCGTCTGTGTGCTTGTAAAAGGCCTTTTGTGCATCTTTTCTCCTGGATTCATCCCCAGACACTAATGCAATGAAAATATTGTTAATGCAGTGTTGTGTAACAGAGGCTCTCAGTGAGTGTCCTGTGGAGCACATGGTGGAGCTCAGTGGCAAGCTGGCTGCCCAGATGGTGCTGGCGCCTTCTTGGTCCCATTCACTACCAAGATGCTGAAAAGTGTCTCAGAGTATGTTACTGAGAAGAGTTTTCTATTACTTTATGAGAACCCAGTGGAAATGGGTAACCAGGTTCACTGAACTGGACAGTGGTGCTAGGGATTCACCATGCTTAATAGTTATTCATAATGATTAACATATGAGCTACATCCCCTTAACTCCCTTTATAAGGAATGGGGAGCAGTATCACAGAACGAATGAAAGTAACACTTTAAAGTGAGGTTTCCGCAATCTGGTTTAGCTGTCCACTATGGGATGAAAGGAAATGTATGCCAGAAGGGCCTGATTTTCTCCATTAACTCTAAATGAAGCCTCTGGTGCTTGACTGAGGTGTAGCTGTCCATATCACAGGGGATACCAGCCCCTGTTGCTATAACTTCTTTAGAGAAACCACTAATATATATTTCTTCCCCGTAGGTACTCTTCAGGAATAGAAAAAGAAGCTGGAAAATCACTTAGGACAACAGTGAATGAAGTTCTCATGCAATGAAAAAGCTTGCAAAGCCTTGCTTTAGAATGTCCTCTACAAGGTCACGAGTATCCGGAGTACATCTATTCAGGTTACGTTGTACAAACAAAAGACCAAGGCTAACAAAGAAATTAGTCATAGCACTGTTTTGTTTCTTGGTGTTACAGCAGCTGTAGAATCTGGACACATCATAGTTTCAAACCCACTGGTGCATCGTTTGTTCCTACACAGAGTAAGCATTTCATCACGAAAAATTTTAGAAAAAGGATTGCTAATTTTTGCACATTAAAGCAAGTTACCCAGTTATGTGATCTGTGACTAGACCAGAATTTATTCTGGATTAGGAGATAATACTGGGATCTGTTTGCAGGATATACCTGCATTTTTGCATGCAGCAGGAAACATGGCTTTTTGAATGTCCATTTTCCATAAAGCAACAGAAAATACATAAAGAAACTATCAAATTTGTGAGAAGTACTTCATTTTTTCTTTTCACTAGCATAGATATTTGCTGAAAGTTTTGTTCCCTGTTTATTATAAATAGCGATCAAGTAATCAGTGTGTATAAGCCTAAAATTCCCACAAAGAGGTGTCTGAAAGGCATATAATACAGGCATTATGCACTTACTGATTATTATCTCTGTGTGATTTTTTCCATGTTGAAATCTGAAAAAGGGTTAATTTGTTATGCAGACTGTGGCTAATGTCTAGTTTTCTTGCCATATATATTTGTGTGTGACTATATATATATGTAGGTATAGGAAGTTTGCTGAGAAATACATTATGAGTTATTCTTAACTTCCTTATAGCACTTGGCAGACTTTCAAGCAATCACAGGACAATGCATGATAAAAATTATTTATTTATATTGTGTTTATAGGAGCATGTATGCCATTTAAATACATTTGCTGTATGCATTATGTTTACAGATGTATGCATGTTATATAAACAGAGATATACTTTAAATAAATGTGCTCCATTGAAATATATTTATCTGTTTTCTCTGCCTGTGATGTTTTTGCATACTGGTCCAGGTTTCTATAAGCAGCTTTTCAAGGGGAAAATTTCAGCAGCCAAATGAAAGGGATGAAATGAACCTGATCTCAGCTTTTTATTTGTGCTCAGCGGAGGCCAAGGTATGCTGTGTTGCCTGGTCAGATGTCTTTTTAAGCAGACTAAAGAGGGACCAGTGCTAGACTATAATAGCTATCTAGGAACAAAGTCAAGTTATTAACAGAAGCCCATTATCTGCTGCATCAGAACTAAAGCTATTCAGAAAGCTATTGCATTTCAGCAGTGTGACCATTCTGCTGCAGGCAGAGGTTTGTGAGTAGGCTGCTCACCCAGAGCAGGGAGCCCTCACTCTCTCCGAGTTTTGGTAAGATACAGAGAAACTTGTGGTTATTGAAAAAGAAGAGTACTCCTTTCTTCATTTCCACCCACCCCAGCAAGAAAACAACATGACACCCAAAGAGTTTGAACACACTGTGCTCTGCACCTCTTACAGTCAATTTGCACAAGCACAGAGCTGCTGTACAATTCTTCTGCAACAGAAGAGCTTGGCACGTGTCTGCTCTGTTTTAGTGGGGTGTGATGTTGGACCATGAAATATCAGTGTCAGAAACATACTTGGGCACCTACTGCCTCACATAGTAGAGAGCACTGTACACAAACAGAAACTAGGAATGCTGTGTCTGTGCTATTAAAACAGCCTGAAGAAAAGAAAACCTGCTGAAAATACAATCTTTTATCAGCTGCAGGCTGTTGTCATGGGTGACAACAGCAAATATGCCCAGCTGCCTTGTCTGACTGGTAGCAAACAACACTGCTGCCCGACAGAAACTTTAAGAATTGCTGTTGCCCTCAGCATGGGAAGGATGTGGCTGATATTAATGTGAACTGGTAGCCATAGCCTGAATTGAAGAGCCCAGGCTGTATCTGCAAGGTGCATGAAGTGCTGGTAAGACCTCAGAGCAGGGATGTA
This sequence comes from Trogon surrucura, assembly GCA_020746105.1. Lineage (NCBI taxonomy): Eukaryota > Metazoa > Chordata > Aves > Trogoniformes > Trogonidae > Trogon > Trogon surrucura. Next base: position 70,464,716 of record CM036620.1, read on the forward strand.
TTACAGCTATGGAGAAAATGAAGTTTTGCACGTATAGAAAGAAAACCTGTTCATCTGGCTTCAAAAATGCACTGAAGAGGTGAGATTGAGCCAGTAATCTACCAGTGCTGATGGAGGGAGCCCTGGCTTGCCATTTAATTTTCATCTTTTCAGTCCTATAGCACTGAGAAATGTAAGCTGACAGCACAATACAGAGAGTTCTCGAGGCTTAATGTGTTAGTGTCAAATGAAACAAAACCTGAGATTAGCTTTTTAAAGGATTTTGTTTGCTACAGATAAGAACTGAAAGGCTTTTATAGATCAGCTCTGTTGAATATGGCTTCAGGGAAGGAAAGGAGGAGATGAGTATGAGGGAGGAATAGTGATGGAGCGATCAAATGGATTAATGGATGGCAACAGTAAAATGGTGCGTTTACCTACATAATTAGTACCTGCTTGTGTTACAGACACTCGGGGTAATCAGCTGAGGCCGCAGATCATGCCTTAACCTGAGAAAGATAAAAAATAGATTTCTAGACAAGCTTTAAAATATAATAATACTGAATTCTGGGTTTGCTGGTCCTTTGTTTCTACTTTATGAATTGCTTTGCTATTATTTAACTAAATATTTTATGGCCAGAAAAAGTATATTGTCATACAGAAAAACTTTCAACTGGAGCGAAGGAAGGGGACCAAGGGTTAACTGACTGCCTATAAAGTAAAACAGATCCTATAAGAAAGATTGGGAAGAAGCTTATGCAGAGCAGTTGAGTGGCTGGAGTTGCCCCCTGGAATGCAGGAGGTGGCAGCTCTGCTTCAGGCTGGGTTAGAGGTCTTGGTTGTTGCCAGGAACCTTTGGCTGCTGGTGCCTGAGGTAATTTGCCCAAGGTATTTCTGAAATTGCTGCCTTTTAGTGAAAAATAAGAACATTATTTAAATAGGAGTTAGTTTTGAGTGTCCCTGTCAGACAATTGGCTCAGCTGGCAGAGGTGAGCAGGCAGCTTCCTCAAGCTCCACTGAACACTCCAGGACATGAACACCCTTCCATCAATGCTGGAGCTAGGAGAAAACTCATTTCTGCCACCTGTCAGTGAGGACCATGCTGCAAATCAAGGCAGAATCTCAGAAGAGCAGGGAAGAATTTTGTGCGTTGAGACCCGAGGTAGGGGTTCATGAGCCATGCTAGAGTAAGGGAAATGTCTCCTGGCAACGCCCTTGTTTAAATTGGTATTTATGTTTCAATAGGCAGCTTGGCTTTTAGGAAGCAAACTTCTTCCAAGCCCAAAATATTTTGTTAGAAAATCCCCAGGCAGCGATAGCAGTGACAGCACAGACCCGATTGCTTACTATGGGTAACTTCTCTACCATGCCATAGCAATCTTCCAGGGAGCAGCTGGTGGTTTCACCAAGGCGTGTGTGCCCTGGCACAGGCTTGACAAGTTGCCCTGTGAGGAAATTGTGATTTCATTAAGGCTTCTGCATCTTGGTGCCTGATTATACAATAGTGCAAGTCTGTGCTGAGCAGATGGCTTTACAGACATCCTTGAACTGAGGAACTGATTCTGTCTTTCTGGATAGTGGACTCCTTAGTATTTATATGGTTTGAGAAACCGCTAGGGAAAGCATTTTCAATTATACTGTTGCTTCTAAAGTAGCTATGTGTTTCCAAAAATACCAGCTGCACTGGAGACCCACACCCAAATCTATTTCTCTGGCTGCGTGCAGATAAAGAAGGGATGTTTTAACTAAGTACAGGAGAACAGTTTAAGTATCACTCCATTTTTCATAGTTCATGGTAAAATTGGGATATCTTGTAGAGGTTGCTATCTGGTTTAAGTAGTTAGCAGATGATGCCATTTACAAAATTCATAAAAGCTTAACCTGGGAAAATACTGCAATGAATAAAAATAACCTTTATTGCATTTAATTTTCATTTGATATTTACTTTACTTTCTTTAACCTTTATTTATCCTGAAGTCCAGAGCTTCATAGATATTTTACGCTTAATTAAATACTTAAGCAGAAGTCAGTATGAGGGTGTCTCACAAATCTAGTTCTTACATAATTTTGTTACCTGTAAAACAAGGCTAAATGTTTTAATAGGGCACCATAATTTAGAAGATAACATGAGGGAGCTAAACTACCACACAGAACTTATTCACTCTTCCTAGAACTTGCACAGAATGACTTCTGAGCACGTGATTTCTGAGGGTTTGCTTGCAGCAGTGCCCCAGCCTCAACTGGCACTTAATACTGATTTCATTGAAAAGCACTGATCCTTCTATAAACACTTAAATTCAGAATTAAAGTGGCCTTTGGTCAGCTTACCATGAATATTAATTATGCTAAATCAAAATAACATTTTAATTCCAAATAAAATACAGAGTTTCTGCCACAGGAGTTTAATGCGTGGTATCTTTCCTGCCATAGATGTGCACTGTATCCAGCACATGGACAGATGCACTAGTTATTGTTCAGTAAGACTGAATTTGCAATGAGGTACTAACCAGAGGTAACTGCTGGTGTGCACACCCTCAGAATTGAACAGCAAATAAGTGGGATAAATTGTCTCCCATTTTTTGTGTGGCTGGAGGATGCACGAACACAGCTGTAAGAGCTGTTAAGCTCTAAATTCACAGCCTCCCCGTCTTAGATTTGGCCTGTGTGGTGATAGCCTTTGCTAATTTAGGCTGACTTTCTTTACTGCTCCCAAATACATGAGATTTCAATTTTGTCACCCTCATTGTCTGTTCATTTGCTTGTTGTCTTCATAGGAAAGCGTTATTTCGAATACCTCATGCTGGTTATTTCCACTGACAAGCAACAATCAGATACTAGTTGAAAGGGACAAGCTGTCCCAGGGAAACACCACTCCTCTTTAATTTCTACATTCAGACTTTTGTCTGCACTGTCACTGAGTGAGCCTGGAATTGCTTGGGAGCTGAATTTGGAGAGAAGCAGTTCTAAAACAGAGCAGAAGAGCTGGCACTCAACTCCACGGACAACACTTAAATTACCGGCTCCTTTTTTAGCCCAACAGAAGCCCCATCTGCTTCCAAAATTAAAGAATACAGATATAAAATGCTGCTCTAGTGAATTTGATGCAAGTGTAGTGCAGCCATGAAAATTCAGATTGAAGATATGCATTTCTTTAGCAAAACATAAAAATTGTATTTTGAAAAGTAATCACTCTTCAAGTTCTTCATTTAGTACTTGTCAAAATTTAGGCCTGGACCAGCCACTAAACTTTGACAGACACTCTCTGTGATCCCCCCACACACCCTTCCAGGGGAAGATAACAGGGGAACAAAAGCATGCAAATATATCCAAAGATACAAGAGAATATGTTAATACAGAACATATGTCTTCCAGGTAACAACTAGGTCCTGAGTGGAAAAAAACCATTTCTGGCAGGACTATTTGATTCTCCACAGGTCTCATGGTAGCTATGAGATGAAGAATCATCTGATTCTTTCAAGGTTTTTCAATTGATATAGGAAAACCTTTTAGTAAATAGGTTTTTGAAAGGGCATCTATGTAAGTTATGTCTTTTATTACCAAACATCAAAGTATTTTAACTCCATGGTGGCATGCAAAGGGTAATGTCAGCTGGCTTGTGATATCAACACGAAGTGAGATCAATAGCAATGTGTTCTGCTCGTGTTTCATCCTCTCCCATGCAGGATAAATCAGTGCTACCTTAGTTAAAAGTAATGGAGTTCCAGTAGCAGAAAATCATTTTAAAGTTGTGGTAGTAGAGGGAAATCAAGGCTGAAAAGTAGATTTCCTACCTCTTTTGAGGCAGAGAGAAAGATAATCCACCCAGTTGTCCTGTCCATCTATAACTGAAGATTATTTGCATGAAACAGGTAATTCTGGTGTTTCCTTAAATAGTCTTTGATGTTAAATACTTCCCATCTTTTACTCTAGAACAGAAGGACTGTGTATAATTTGAGATTCCCAGGTATATCTGGAGAAACAAACACAAGTATTTTTCAGAATATTCTTGTATAATAAAGCACCTGACTTGCACAGAGCTTAGTTATCCACGGGCAAGTGATCAAATATACACAGAATTTTTTCAAAGCTGACAGAAAAAAATGGCAACAGCAGTGATAAAAGTAGAAAAAGCCAGCATAAGCCAAGCAGTTAAAGGAACAAGAGGAACATAAAGAAGCAGAAGCGAAGCCAAAACATCCTAGAAGCAAAGCTGGAGAGACAGATAGGACATTACCAAAGTTATAAATGGATCAAAAATTGGGATGCATTTTAGGAGTGTTTGTAAATAAAATCTAGCCCTATTGTTGTCTTTCCTTTCTTTTCTTGTGTGACGCTACCACTATACACACTGAATCATGACTTGTCCTCATCAGCTGGTATATTTATCTATCATGATGCATAGGCATCCCACCAAAATTTAAGTCCAAAATGTTGTAGGTGCTCAGGTCCTTCCACTGCCCATTACTGGGACTGCACATGCAATGACCCAATAAATGCTAGAGCTCATTTCGCTTCTGTTTTATTCTCTTCAACAGACCTGCTTGTAGTGTGATTGAACTAAAACATCTTCACCTAGGTAGGTTTGAGGAGTCCAGGCTGTTTCAGAGATGGTGAGACTCCAGGCAGGGAGAGGAGAAAGCTCTGAGATGGCTCTTTGTCCTGGAAGAAGATAGAGTGAATAAGCTGGAGTATTCAGGTTTTCCTGTTAGATACAGAGGCCACTGTGCTTTGAATCAGCTCTAGAAATCAGTCCCAGGAAGGGAATAGTTTTTGTACTCCATGACACTAAATTTCAGGTCTATTCTCCAGTAATGTTTTCTCTTCTGTCTGTCTCTTCTCCCTTCTTCTTTTCTTGACAGTCTCATGAGAGGTCTCCGTCTTGTGCAGCGAAGTCTCACAATACAAGCTGCACCAAGGACTTTGTGGGGTATTGGAGCATAATGAAAAGGATTATTATGGGCTGCTGCTGTTGTTTCTTTGCTCATAAAGAATTAGCTCTTTGAAGCAAAGGACGTTGTATAGAGTTTCACTGTGGAAAAAGTTATCAAGGAGAAATAATGTTGCAGGCAATGATTATTTCATAACTCATTCAGAAGGCTATGATTAAATCTCATGATATGATTTATTGAATTCTGAGAAGAAAAAAAATCTAAGGCAAGGTACTAGAATAAGAAATACTGAATGGGCAATAATTTACAGGCAATAAGGAACTGCATCTGTGCTTCTGCCTTGGGTGTCAAACTTGGTCATCTTACAGGTATGCACTCTTCAGTATCATTAAAGAGAAAATTAAAAGTAACTTCCATTTTTTTCATTATAGTGGCATTGCATTTAAAGAAGCTTATGATTCACACTTTGTTTATTTCATCAGGAAGCCTGACATTTAGAAGGATGTATTTAGTAAAAGTGATTACATAGAGGAAGAAAATCCATTTCTCTTAACTACACTTATATGTTAAGCACCAGCAATACGTTTAGATCCATGCTAGAGAGGAGGCCTAATTTTCTTCCCAGTCACACCTATGTTAATTAGAAATAATTCTAGTGCAGCAGCAAAGTGACTTGGTAAAATGACAGGGAGTACGAGCTTTGCGTTCATATGTTGTTGCTGCTATTGGCAACAGCCAAATTTTGGTATATTTATTTACATTAAACAGAACCTTAATGTGTTAGACATACCAATAAAATATTTTATTTAGTATTGGAGAACTATAGCTTTTGCTGTATTTTTTTATTTATTATAAAACTGAAGCAAATGTCTGTGGAGATGCTAGCTGCAAAACACAATTGCAGTCATTTTTGTGGCTTGGCAATAAGCATCATCAGTCTTGACTTTTTCAGTCGCACATCAGGCTGACATTTCACTACAACTATGGGGACATTTTCTTCTACTCTTAGAGATTATCTGGCACATTTCTCAGGATTTATTTTTTTATTATTATTACCACAACAGCAGTGAGGGCTGCAGGACCAATTTATATTAGAAGCTTAAAAAATCCCTGTTTACGCACCAGAGAGACATCTGTTTAGCAGCAGAGAAGGGAGACCAGAGCAGGAATAGGGATGGACAAAGCCTACTTTTCTGAGGGTATGATGCTTTCTTGTTTGTCACTGCTTCCAAGAGGAGACAAATGTTTTTCCCTTGGCTTAGCTGTGTGATTTATTACACTTTCAGCTCTTGTAGCAGTTTTCTAGCTGCTCTTTTTAGTGATTCTGAGATGGTCTATACTGATTCAAGGAAAAGAAATCTCCAGAATGCCTTCCACTGCCTGGAAGCAAAACGAAACAGTCGATAAGAAGGGCTGTATTTGTGGGATCTCTAAAAGCAAGTGCAGGCTGCGATGTCACAATGAGACTCAGGGCTGACCAGTCTTCATAACAGAGCCACGTGTGAAGTTCGTTGTGAATGTTTGTTTTACTTTTTTTTTTTCCCTGCTAAAATTTTCTACCTTCTGAAGAAAATTCGATTCTTTTTTTTTCCCCCATGAAGGAAAGGAAATCTATGCATACCTATGCATACACAGCTTGAGTTCAACTTCCTGGATGACCAAAGAATATTTTTCTAGTAAGCACAGGTGCTGTTAGACAGAGGATACAAAATTATAACTATGTAAAAAGAAATAGTATATCCTTTTGCAGCCCAAGTTGCATTCACCTCACACAGCTACATCTTGCAGAAACCTAGCATTGACCACTATATTCAGGCCTCAGAAAATACTTTCAGCAAAACTACAGAGTCCTGCCCCCATTGTTGGCACCTAATGGATTTGTTGGCTCCAAAGAAAGGAGATGTCTTCCAACTCATTCACAGGAACTATGGTGAATGACCTAATTAAACAAAATAAACTATACTCGGAGCTGCCACTACTTTGCTGGAGCCCTTGATGGTCATCTCACATTACCCCACATTTTAATTCTTTTCCAAAAAAAGTTTTATTAAATTATGTACAATCGAGTCTCTGCAGTCTTTATAAATTTCCACAGGAGTCACTTGCATTTTGGACTCCCCAGTGATGTTCCCTTACATTATGAGATGATAGTTTCTTTAGACTCTGTTGTATACGTATGTATGAGAGACAGGGAACTGCTTGAGAGAGTCCAGCACAGAGCCACAAAGGTGATGGAGTGGAACATCTCTCTTATGAGGAAAGGCTGAAGGAGCTTGGAGGAGACTGAGAGGTGACCTCATTCATGTTTATAAATATGTAAAGTGAGAGTGTCAGGAGGATGGAGCCAGGCTCTTTTCAGTGATGACCAGTGACAGGACAAGTGGCAATGGGTGCAAGCTGGAACACAGGAGGTTCCACAAAAATATTAGAAAAAATTTTTTCACAGTGAGGGTGACAGAACACTGGCACAGGCTGCCCAGGGAGGTTGTGGAGTCTCCTTCTCTGGAGACATCCAAAACCCGACTGGATGTGTTCCTGTGTGACCTACTGTAGGTGATCCTGCTCTGGCAGGGAGGGTTTGGGCTAGATGATCTTTTGAGGTCCCTTCCAACCCCTAACATTCTGTGATTCTGTGTGATTCTGTGATACATGTTTACAATTTCTTAATACACATAGAGGTCACATGGACCTTCTCATTTGCATAGATTAAAAAAATAAAAGGATGCTTCATACCACCTCCACTGTACAGAGGTGGCTGCTCCAGGAGTGACTTGAAGCTGGGGGCCATCTGCGGTGCAGTCCTGCATAGCCACATTGCCTTTGTAAGCCTGCACCTGGCTGCTCTGCTGCCTTTGTGAACCTGAGTCTGGTTGCTTTGCAGCCTTTGTAAGCCTGAACCCAGCTGTTCTGCAGCCTGCCTGCTTTCACAGTGGGACAGGCCACTCTCCAGCCAGAAGGGACCACAGACTGCACTAAGAGAAGGTGCCTGTGAGCTCTCCCTTGAAGTAAATAACTGTTGGGTGTACACACCTGGGCATACAGCTCTTGTGCTCATTTTCAGCTTCCACAAGGCATCAAGGATTAGAGCTGGGCTGGCCACTGAATGCTAACACATGCTCTCTATCCCCTCTCCCTCCCCAAAAGGGAAAGGGAATGAGGCAGAGTGACTTATGGATTGGAAAAGAAAACAAAAACAGCTTTAATACAACAATAATAGTACTAACAAGGAAATAATAAAAGTAATGAACTATATACAAAACTGATATTGAACCCAACTACCCCCGTGACAGCAATCACACTGATGCAATGACGACAGATGCTGCAGAGCAGGTGACACCAAACTGGGGAAGTCCCAGGGCGGAACCCAGCAGCAGAGGGGAACCGGACACAGGAACCAGATTCAGGAACTCACAGTCGGGATCGAAGGCAGAAGATTGGGTGGAGTCCTCCTCAGATGCCAGCCATTGAAGAAAAAACCTTACCCCCCACGACCTCCCAGTTTTATACTGAATATGATGTGTATGGAATGAAATATTCCTGTTGGTCACTTGTCCTGTCTGTTCCTCACTGGAGGTGCAACCTTTTACTTCCTTGCGACCTCTTTTACTTGCTGGCACCCCCAGTGTAGCACACACTCTCTTTAGCTCAAACCAGAACATTCCACCCGTTATTCCATGCCATTAATGTCATACTAATCGCTAGCTTATGATCTGCTTTCTGTAGAAGAGTTCAGTAGGTTCACTGAGTTCATAATTGTGGGTTCCACCTCCCATAGCAGTCTCTCAGGGCCGATAAGCTGGTATGAGATTCGTCGCAGTTTGTGTCCACAGTTTGCAGGTGTGCTTCGAGGAAGTTACTGGACTTCACTTGATGAGGCTAGTTCTGGTCATCACTGGTATATTATCCTGAAAGACACTTACTGAACACTGTTAGTATTACGTAGCACTCAACACCATGTAGTCTTGAATCAAGTATTCTCACCCAGCGTTAAATTCCCTTGAGATGCACATTTGACTTCACCGTATTTCATCATCACCCATCAGATAGTTCCAGGTCCTTGAGCAAAAGCAATCCCACAAATGTGCCTTTGCCTGAAGCAGAAAATACCCAGACAGCTTTTCCCAACAAATTCTTTTCAGACACCACAGGGACTTTATTCCCTTCTACTGCATTTAAAGGATCTAAATGAGCAGGGCCAGCACAATTGATGGGTTCCCTGATGTCAACCAGGTGGCTTGTGCTAAAAGTTTCTCACAATTTTTTAGAAGTTCCACCTGCCATTGTATTCAGAGTAGTTTTTAACAGTCCGTGTACTGTTCAATTTTCCCAGAGGCTAGTGCATGGTAGGGAATGTCAGGTAGGTAGACATGTGGCAGGGGATGTGTTACCAGCCATCCAGTGGTTGCTTCCACCATAGTGAGCACATAGCGCTTACCCTGGTGAGTTTGAGGAAGTGTGACATGATCAATCTGCCAGGCCTCCCCATACTTATATTTTAAAAATTGTCCCCTATACCACAAAGATTTTAACAGTTTAACTTGCAATGATTGCAGCGCGTTTCACACTTGTGTATAACCTGCACGATAGCGTCCATAGTTGAACCCACTCCTTGGTCACGAGCTCATCTGTATGTTCCATTTCTTCTCTGACATCCTGAAGTATTGTGGGCCCACTGAGCTAAAAAAGAGTTCACCTTTGCGTTCCCAGTCCAAGTCTATTTGAAACACTTTGAAACACTTTAGCAGCCTGATCTGTTCACTGGTTGTTTTGATGTTCCTCAGCAGCATGACTTTTGGGAACATAGACATCCATGTGACATATCTTAACAATTAGGCTGTCTACCTGGCCAGCAATACCTTGCTACAATATGGCAGCCCAGATAGGTTTATCTCTCCAATTCCACTGTTTTAACTACCCCCGTAAAACATTTGCCACCACCCAGGAGTCAGTATATAGATAGAGCACTGGCCACTTTTTTCATTCAGGAATGCCTAAAGCCAGTTGGATAACTTTTACCCCTGCACACTCACTTGATTCATCTTCTACCTCAGCCACTTGTGCCACTCCGTTGTGTGGGTCTCACACATCAGCTTCCCACCTATGCTGATTTCCTGCAAGATGACAAAACACATTAATAAATGGGACATATTTATTTCCATTGTCTGTTCATTGTCTGTTGATTGTACGGTGGAGCTTCTTCAGCAAGTGTCACCACCTCCTCAGGCAGCATTGCAAAGTCTTTACGTTTTTATACCATTTACTCCATGTAGCATTGGCTGCATGATGGGTGGAAGGAACCTGATCCTTGAATATCCAGCCTGGGACTGGTGATTGTGGTACCAGGAGGAGCTGTGCTGCAATACCAGTCGTTTCCAAAGCAGCTCTAACTCCTTCAAATGCGGCCAATATTTCTTTTTCAGTTAGAGTATAGTTGTCCTTGGAGCCTATGTATCTTCGGCTCCAAAATCCTTGAGTCTCCCCTGGTGTCCTCTGCCAGAGGCTCCAGGTCGAACTATTCTCCCCAGCCGTGGTGTACAACAGATTTTTAATATCCTATCCTGTTTGGACTAGCCCAAGGGCTACTGCATGTTCAATCTCTTTGTTTGATTTATTCAAAGGCCTGTTGTTGTTCAGGGCCTCATTTAAATTGTTTTTCTTTTGAGTCAGAAGAATATATTGATTGACTATAATCAGGAATATGCATTCACCAGAAATCTACAGTGGCTAAGAAGGACTGTGTTTCCTTTTTGCTAGTTGTTGGGAACATAGCCGATATTGTGTCAGACACATCCATTGGAATCTGGTGATACTCATCTTGCTGTTTAATTCCCAAATATTGGATCTCTTGGGCAGGTGTCTTGACCTTGCCTGTCTTTATGGCAAAGCAACATCTATAAGAATATCTATTATTTTCTTACTTTTCTTAAAAATTTCTTCTGCTTTGTTACCCCATAAAATGATGTCATCGATATATTGCAGATACTCCGCAACTTTGGCTTTCTCCAGGGCAGTCTGGATCAGTCCACGGCAGATGGTAGAGCTGTTTCCACACCTGGAGCAGTGTACTGGATATCCCTCCAGCTGAAAACAGACTGCGACCTGCACTCAGCTGCTACAGGAATAGAGAAAAACACATTAACAATGTCAATTGTGGTATACCACTTAGCTGCCTTTGACTCCAGTTCATACTGAAGTTCTAATGTGTCCGGCATGGCAGCACTCATTGGTCGTGTAGTTTCACCCAAGCCACGATAGTCTACAGTTAATCTCCATTCCCCATTATACTTTCACACAAGACAGATAAGACTGTTAAAGGGAGAGTAAGCCTTGCTGATCACTGCTTGGCTCTCTACTTGACACATCAACTTATGGATGTGAATCACAGAGTCTGAGTTAGTACAATATTGTCATCAGTGCACTGTTTTAGTGGCACTTAGTACCTACTGGTCTTCAATTTTCATCAGTCCTGCAACAGTAGACTCCTCTGAAAGTTTGGGCAAGCTAGACAGCTCGTCAATGTCCTCAGTCTCTACAGCTGCTATGCCAAAGCCCCATTGATACCCTCTCGGCTCCCCTTTCTTGAGGAAGTCTACACCGAGGATACATGGGTCATCTGAAGCAGTCACTATAGGATGCTTTTCCCACATATTTTCAGTAAGGCTCATTTTAGCTTCCAGTACAGTACGTTCTTGGGAACCTCTTGTCACTCAGAAATAGTAACAGTTTCTGTCCCTGTAAAATTTGATGGCGTTAGGGTGCACTGTGCACCAGTACGTACAAGGGCTTCATACTTTTGTGGTTCTAATGTGCCAGGCCACCTAATCCACACAGTCCAATAAACTCTGTTGCCTCTTTCCTCCACCTGGCTGGAGTCAGGGCCCCTCTAATTTTGAGGGTTCACAGGGTTTACCTTGTTTACATGGACTATGTTTACACTCCTGTTTGCATTTGGACCTTGATGGACTGGAGCAACTCTTCTGGGAAAACATTCTCTTTTATTTATATTTTGTAACTCACGTACTCGTGCCCGTAGAACAGAGGTAGGCTTTCCATCCCACCTACTCATGTCATCTCCATACTCACGCAGGAAAACCCACAAGTCATATCGTGACATGTTCCAGTCACTTCTAGCTGGTGTCGCAGAGGAGCGTCTTCTAATGGCATCAACATGGGCCCATTCAGGTCTATTCTCTCTCTCGGACAGTTTTGCAACTAATTTACAGGTTTTCTCAACTGATTTATTGGTTTCCTCAGCAAATTTTAGAGTGGCCTCAATGCGGGCCTGTAGGGGATTAGTGGTACCGTGTTCACACTGCCGTGCTTTGCTGACCACTTCACTCACAGTTGGTGTCTTGCCATGAGCTCCCCAGACCATTGTCGACAAGGTGTGCATATACATTGGTGGTGCACTCTGCACAAACTGCTGTATAATAGGCTGATGGCAAGGCATTTCATTGGGGTTTACAATTGTGTGCAGGTTACTATAAATCACTTCTTTCATAGCTAATTCTCTCAGGTACTTAATACCTTTTTCCATGGTGGTCCACTTGATTGAGTGGCATTCGATGTCTTTCTTGAAAGGAAACTCTATCTTTACAGCTGACAAGAGTCGCTTCCAGAGGCTGAGATTGTTTTCCTTTTTTGCAAGTTCCATGTCGATGCCTGCATGTCTAGACAGGGATCCCAACTGTTTGGCTTCTCTACCATTTAAGTCAATGGTATCGGCCCCTTTATCCCAGCATCGGAGCAACCAGGTGATAAGTGGCTCACCTTCATGACGGCTAAAGTCCTTTCTCACATTTTGCAACTCCTTCAGAGGTAAGGACTTGACAGCTGCCCCTGATTCTGACTTAGACTCATCTGACGACATTGCTTTAGAAGGACCTTCTCCTGGATTGTCATCGTCAGACACTGGGTGATTTGCCTTTGTTAGGTGTTTTCTTCTAGTCACAGGGGCATCATCTTTCATCTCCGATTCTGGCTCTGACTCATCTGATGGTTCTGCTTCAGAAGGACCTTCTCCTTGATCTTTGTTATCTGTTGCTGGGTGAAGTGACTTTTTCTGGTGTTTGCTTTTGGTCACAGGGGTGAATTTTGCTGGTACAGATTGAGTGGGAGAAGCCACAGGGGGTGTCAGTTCTCTGCACCAATCTTCACCCCAACGCAACAACACCGAGAGATTTGAAAAAATCAGCAGCAAAAAACTCAGTACAAGGGCAACTCTCATCAAGTAACCAGAACAGACAAACCATGAAAGAAAATACCAAAATACATTCAGTAAGTAAGAGAGCATTTTGACACTCAAAATATTTAAAATATTTAAAATATTTAAAATATTTAAAAAGAAATAGTATAATATGTCATTCAATGATAACATGATGTAAGCTGTCTGGTTTTTTTTTCCAATCCTTTGGGACTCTCAAAGACAAGGTCTGATACACTCTCAACTGCACGTGCTGGAATTTAAACTATTCAGGAAATATATCAGTGTCTGGTCATGTCAGGGTAACTGGCAATACGTTAGAGCCTGATTGCTTTCTTGCCCCACGTTGGGTGCCAATAAATCTATTGAGGGTTAGGGCTGGGCTGGCCACTGAATGCTGACAGATGCTCTCTAACCTCCCTCCCTCCCCAAATGGGAAAGGGAATGAGGCAGAGCGATTTACGGACTGGAAAATTAAACTAAGACAACTTTAATAAAACAGTAATAGTACTAATAAGGAAATAATAAAAATAATGAACTATAGACAAATATATACAAAACCAATATAAAACGTGGCTCCCCAACCTCCCCTCTGTGCCCCAGTAGCAATCACCACTGATGCTGCAGAGCAGGTGGCACTGAGGAAGCCCCAGGTTCAGCGGCGGCGGGGAGCTGGATACAGTGGCTGGATTCGGGAACTCAGGATCAGGATCAAAGGCAGAAGATTGGACGGAGTCCTCTCTGGATGCCGGCCATTGCAGAAGAGGCCTTAACACCCGTGATCCCCCAGTTTTATACTGAATATGACGTATATGGGATAGAATACTCTCGTTGGTCACCTGTCCTGTCTATTACCCCCCGGAGGTGCAACCTTTTACTTCCTTGTGCCCCCTCTTACTACCCAGCACCCCCAGCGTGGCACACAAGAGCCAGCAGTGGCCTTGGTCACTATAGGAATAAGTATAAGCAAGAGCTTTTCTGCATACCAATCCCAGGCAGTAACTGTAAACATCGCGTGTTATCGCTGTTAGTAGCAGACATTGTCTGCAAAAACATGCTGCTGACTTCAGAAAGTGCAGCCTCTTAGAAGAGACTGAGCTGAAAAGTAAAATCACTGAACAGAATTGGCTTTGTTTAGCTCAAACCAGGACAACATGCTAAATTTCTCTTCAGTCATTCATCTAACATGCATTGTGTCTGTTCACACTGAAAGAGTTTTTTTTTTCTTTCCCAGAGCTTGTAGTGATTATGTGTCTAGTTAATGTTGTGCTTCTCTAGCCAACGAGTTTCTCTGCTGAGAAGCAGGAAAAACCATGCATAGATCTTCCACTCTTTTAGCTTTCTTAATGATCTCTATCAATGAATCCTGCTGACTTTCTGAATCATAGAGTCATTTTGGTTGGAAAAGACCTTTAAGATCATCAAGTCCACACTTCAACCTAACAATGCCAGGTCCACCACCTAAACCATGTCACTAAGCACCACAGCTACACATAACACCACATCTACATGTGAACATGCATATTCTTTTCTTTCCCTTCCTTGCATACATATCAAATAGTTCTCATCACATGTTTATTAAGATTAATGGAAACATGCACAGAGGAGACAACTAGGAGGTTTACTGGGTGGGCAGATTGTTCCTGGCAGCCCTCAGTAGCTGGATAAGTGGGTCTAAGGACTGACCTTCCAGTGGCAGATTTTGATGTTGGGAGTCTTTTCAGATTCTGTTTGGAAAACCAATTAGTCAAGAATAAAACTGTTCTTACCTGAGGTATAACAAAGAAACTGAAAAGAAATAGTCAAAGTCTGGAAAACTTCACGGAGTGGAGCTGGGGCCTTAACACGGCTGCGAGAGTGATGTGGGAGAGTAGGTGAATTAGTTTGTCGGTAAACATTTAACAGTGGAATTAAGGATGGAGGAGGATGGAATTTTAAGCTAGCTGGAGGCTGCCACAGTACATCAAGACATGTTTTAGAAACTGAGAGCAGGCCAAGGTTTGTGTGCTTACGACAGCTTGTGAATCTGACTGCAAGTCTGCTTTTCCTACGTGGTGTAGTTGAAGCCATCATGTCTGCACTAGGGGTTGTTCCAGGATAACTATTCAGAGAATCAGATAGTACAGTGAAATACCTCCATGTATTTATGTATTTATTCTGTGCAGAACAGGCTTTGGAAATATTTGTTTTAACTATATTTTTCACAGTTGTTTTGGTTTTTGTTTGTTTGTTTGATTTTTGGTTTGTTTGTTTTTTTTCCCAGTGATATGTATTCTGCCTGCTCAGTGTTGGCAGCCTACCTTGTCTTTTCCTCTGCCATATTATGGTTTCAGCAGCAGAAGAAAAACACTATGAAAGTTAGCAATAACAAATAGCTCAGGAATAGAATGGCAAGTATGAGAACAATTGCCTTTTGGCTGTCAAGCACAGAACATGGATCACATAGCTAAGTGTTTGCTATTTTTTATAGCTATTTTACAGTGTAGCACAGAGAATCACATGTTTGCCTGTAAAAATTCGTGCCTTAATCAGAAAAGCATACACCATTGGTGTTGTGGTTTAAACGGCAAGGAAACCTAGAGTAACAAAGTCTGATTCCTATTTTCTGGGGCAAGTAGTTAAATAATTGCAGCCTAGCCTGACAATATTGAGGAGTTGCTGTCAGAAGTGGAGGTGCTATAAGTGGATCTGTAACGTACAGAGAAAGTAACCCAGGCTGAACAGGATTTGTTGGGAGGACAGCTGTTGGACACTGTTTTTGTTTATGTCAGAAGTTTTTATGGGACTGAAGTATCAGGTCATTCTGCAAACATGTAAAATACAAATTAAAAGAATACGTCTCACTAAAAATACAGCTATTAACAGGGACCACAAAAACAGGGAAAAATACAAAGTCATAATTCTTCTTAAAAAGCTTTCACTTCTAAAGATTTAGGGATATCTTATTTTGTCCTTGTGCTCCAGGGACACAATTCATTCCTTTCCCAAATCCTTTTCTCTGGGATTGCATAATAACTATAGTCCTTTCTTTCTTTACCACCACAAAAAAACCCAGTTACTTTATAGGCAGAAATAGCTGTTGCAGTTCTGACCTGGCTGTTTTATAAATAGATACTGCATCTTCGGTGTTAGACATAAATCCCTTCTTACGGAGGAAGAGAAGAAAAACTTGCATGGAAAGAATGTATTGCTAGTGAACAGTCTAATCAGAGAGTTAGTACTACCCTAGATCTAATTGCTGTAGGTTGCGTGAGAAAATAAAATGATGAATAATGTTATGGATGAAATTGTTATATTGACAGTTCCTAGTCTCTGCCCCTTCTCTGATGTTATGCTTATCCCTGTGCTACCTCTGGGTCCAAGGTTGATGGCTTCAGCCTCAGGGGATGTTTGGGTTATGATGAGTAATCATGTTTCAGGTCCTTCCTGGGGACAGTGTGACAATGGCGGAGGAGATTTCTTCTTCTGCATTGCCAACGGGAGCATGATGTTAACAATTTGTTATGTCTCACTCTGGAGCCCACGTGTGACTGTCTTTAAGAACACCTTTATACATTTTCTGCCATGCTTAGCCCCTTTTTCTGTCTTCTCTGGCTACAATTTCATGTTGTATGTCAATATCCCTTGAGTTTAGTATAGATGCTTGCTGCTTTTTCACTTTGTTATAGCTGAAACTCATTTTGCACAGTTCCAAATCTTTTTCATCTTCAACAGGTTACCATCACCAGCTCATAATCTGCAGTGGCTGGTGCTGGCCTGTACCCTCTCCATTGTCACCTCCTGCCTGTGCTGTTCTGCACTCCATCCTGGGTCCCACTCTGATCACATCATGCCACACTCCTCTACACAACATCATCATGTTGGGGTCATGAATATTTCCCTCTATACCAGACAGCCACTTATTACACCTAGCCATATAAAAATTACAGTTGTAGTCAATGAATGTACAAGGAGATCATACAAACAAGTTTGTCTTGTTTGAATAGCAAGCCCCCTGGTGAATAGAAAAATGCTGTTACTGTTAAACAAGCTTAACCAAAGCTCCAGGCAGGTCAAGCCAAACTTGGGCAAAGCCTGACAAGCCTCACTCTTGTGATCTTGCAAAGTCATTGTGATATCCATGGCCTGTTACTAGCAATGGCAATAGGGTATTTACTGGGCAACAATGTGACATCAGATCTTTCAGTTAGTTTTCTTAGCTCTGACAATTTTCTCTCTTTTTTTTTCTTTTTCCCCAGCAAATTGTCATATTGACAGGTTCTTCCAAGAGTCCTTAAATAATTTAAGAATAAAGGTGACTGTTCTGTTGAAAATATACATATGCAATTTCATCCTAAAAGTAGCTGCTTGCTCTAGAGGCTGAGTTCCGTGATCATTAAAATCCAGTTACAGTTGTGTTGGATGAATGCAAGAGAAGGGTAATGTTGCTTCTGTGGAGGCAACTACAAAACCTTTTCAATTTCTTCTTGAGTGGGCTGTATTTGGGTAGTCAAGGGTATTGAAAAGCCTGTTACCCTAACACTGATCCGCAGCAAGGGTTGCTCAGAGCAATCTGGGTTAGAAGGTGTACTGTAACTCTGCTGAAGCAGTGGCAGGTGAGGTGGCTCCAGCTGCCACCCACCCTTGCCTACAAGCTTGTTCCAACACGTGGCCAGAAGTCATCCTCCTCCCTTATTTGTCTTTTGGGCTATTTTCTTTCTTTAGCTGTACTGCATATGCGAAACTCTGAAGTGACTGATGTTGTTTTGAAAAAAACCCAGCAGATAAAGTGGCAGATCCAAAAGAGTTGCTGATCTCTGGTAGGAAGGTAGGGTGAGACCAGTGAAAGGGGCTGGGCTTGACATCTCCCTGGCCTGGATCAGCACTGGGTGGGTGCTTTGCTGAAGCAAATATTAGCATGTTTTAACTGAACCTGATGGGTTTGACTGAATCAGGTTAGGGAGCAGTCAGCTAAGCAGTTTACAGCAGGCACATTTGAAAAGGTGCCAGTTTTTCCCAGGGAGGTGGTGGTGAGAAGATACTACTAAACCAGGGGACGTAAGCTTTTCACCCAGCTGAGCTTCCGACAGGACAGGGTGTAACCAGATCCTTAGCTGAAATAAAAATCCTAAGGTGGAAGATGGGAAGAAGAGGAGTAGAGAAAAGAAAGATTTAGTACAAAATGCTCACATTTCAGCATGGCAAAGCTTGAAAATTAGTAGGAATGTAATAGGACAAGGTTTTTGTATTAGTGTGGTTCTGGGGATGGTTAGGAAAGTTACCTTTTCTTCTTCAGCATCTTGAAACAAGCACTAGGCATGATTTCAGGCAGAATCCTCTTCTTCCTGCATTTTACTTCATTAGCTGTGAATTAATAATTTTAGATACTTATTTTAAGTACTGATTTTACAGAGAAAACTATCCCAACAAGAAGTGATACATGTTACCTCAACATGCAGCAAAAGGTGAGAAGTAAAATTCAGATGTATTTATCAGGTAAAAGAGGAAAAGCACTTTGATTTCCTCTTTTAGTTGGAAACATTCTTGAGGTTACCTGAAAAAGCTGTGTTACAAAAACAGCACTGAAAGGAAGATGCTGTCCCATTAATGTTTGTACAATTTTTCATGGTACTCCTGAACAACATTTAAATACATTTCAATTAAAAATTAGCAGAGCTGTGATTTTAGTTGTCTGTAATACACCACTGCTAATTAACAAAACCAGAAAATTATCTGCCTCTCGAATGACCTTTGCTTTAGTGGAGTCTGATGTTATCTTTATGAGAGAGGCAATAGGCTATGAATGTCAGTATAATGTGCAGCTTAATCATATTTTTCAAATCTTGGGCATGTTTCATGGGAATACAGAAAGTCAGGAACCCAGCTCTGCCTGGCACTGCAAGCTGCACACATTTCCTTTACCAGCCCAGCTAATTAATTGCATTTAGGGCATTCCTGCCCTACTTCTGCCATCCGAGGGGCTGCCTGCCTGGTGCTGTCGTCTGCAGGGACAGACCGGGTGTCTCGGGCAGCCCGGAGAGCTCGGGGCCCCTCGCTCACCCAGGGAGTGCTGCGTGCCTGAGTGAAAGAGCTGAGCCAGGGATAAATCAGTGTTTCTGCTCTGAGATTTCTGATGGATTGTTAAAAGCATTTCATTTACGCATCTACGCTCACATGCGTGCTTTAGAGAACTATAATGAGATTTGGGTTTTAATATTGGAATTAAGGGGCAAGAGATAATCAGAGTCCATTTTCACAGCTTCTGGGATGCACCACTAGCATACTCTTTTTTTTTTTTCCTGATATTACACCCTGGCTGGCTTTGTGGCAGTTGTTTTTAATTAGAAGGTATCTAAAGTGCAAGGTATTTTACAACTACAAAGTAATACCAGCTGCACCCTCAGCAAGCTGAACTTCTGATGCATTATCATGTCTTTTTTTTTTTTTTCCCTGAACCTAATTCTGCAGTGTTATCTCAGCTGTCCAATAAGTGAGGCAGGCTCCTTTTTTTTTTTTTAAAGTGGTACCTTTCTGATATTGTGACAAGCAATCTGTGAAAAATGTAGAACTGATAAAAGAAAAAATAAATTGTTTACAGATAAGCCTGCTTCATTCTTTGCTGTTTCACCAGAACAAACAAAATTGCTTTGTGAGCTTGAGAAAGAATGTATGTTTTTTAGTTTCTGAAAAGTAGATTTACAACAAAGTAAGAATCACTGCATTAAGCACACACTACTACAAGAGAAATGAGACCTGTGCTGTATTTTTATAAAATTCAGCTCTTCATTAGCAACAACTGTTAATTAACCACTCAGACCCAAGGAGCCTGACCAAGATCTTTTGGTCCGGTGTACTGATAAACAGCATGGTGTAACATGTGTCTGCATTGCATGACATAGCTTCAAATTGCCTGTCCCAGTCTCTTGCCCAGGTAGCTTCCCAAATCTTCCTCTTCCAGTCAAATATAGGAAAAAATAATTAACAAACAACATTCACATATCCTAAATTTTCAGTTGTTCAGATATTCCCAATCCATCTGCTAATACAGGCCCTTTTATAGAACTAGAATGAACAGTTTAAGGAAAACTGTGATTCACTGCTGCATTCTGGAGGTCACTATCGCAAGGCTGAGCCACATGGACAGGTCATGTATTATTTCCTCTCTTACCTCTGTGCAAAGACAGCTCAGGTAAAATAGCCCTGAAATGGCTCAGATTAGCTCATCTGCCTGTGCACTGCAGGTGATGAAGAGCAGCTAAACAATCCATTAATAGATTTGGGTCATAATTAAAACTTACTTGACTATGACTATGTAGCTGTGTCTTAGAAACTAACTAGTGTAGCTTAGCCTGAGTAGCTGAGCCCTAAACCGCTTTGGTGGTGATGTGTCTTTCTGCATCTGGTAGAGGCATCAGTGTTGCTGCTGGACATTGGAGAAGCTGTAATTTCTTGTCGAGCCATGTCTCATACCTCATCCATGGCTGTCTTCTGGGTTCTTGCATTTCTAAGGACAGCTTGAAAAAAAATGCCAGCTCATTGCACCATCACCTTGGGGCAGTGGAAGGGACAATCTACTTCTTACGATTTGTGTCTATAGCACATGACAGCCTTATACAGAGCTGGAAGAAATGCTATCTATAATGGTGCATGAGCATCAGTATGTCACCAGTGGTAGAGTTTCTTCTCACTCCACACCATAACCTCTGACTTCCCACCGCAAACACACATCATCCTGTGTTTACAAGACGGCAGCAACTCCCAGGATTTCAAAGCCGATTGACTTCTTGATTTTGTTTTATCTGCTGCTTTGTACTTCTGAAGCCCTCCAGGGATTGATGTCGGTTGTTCACAGCAACAGCAGACTTTTTTTCATTTTTCTTTTGCATGCAATGTCAGTATGGGAGAACCTGTGTTTCACTGGTGCTGTTGTGTAATTTAACAGGGCTCTGCAGTGAGGAGCCTGCTGCAAGCCAGAGTGGCTGGCACACACCAAGGCCTGGCAAAGGAATATCCTTAGCCATGGCTACTTTTAGGCTGACACGTATTTTTTTCACTCAAGACACTGCAGAACAATTTTTTATATGGCTTTTTTTTTTTGTTGTTTCCTTTAGCTGATTTATTCTAGAAACTCAATCCATTCAAAAGAAAAGATAAAAAGACAAAAAGAACTCCTTTGAAGCTAACCATTGGTATTCTAGTTTTAACAGAAAATGAATACTTAGTGGACTGTTGACAACAAATAATTTATTCATTGAATTTAGCTCTTTTATGTTTCCTAGTTGCCAGTAAACAAATGATGACAATAAAATCCAGAAATATATGTGTTGCTCACAGGCAAATCAGTAAAAGAGTATTTTATGTGGATAAACAAGTTGGAGATTGATGTCACCATGAACTGTATAGTGTAGTACTGTTTGCATGTTTAATATTCTCAATTACTGTGCTTTTTACTAGAGACATGGGTACCTTGCGTTCTTTTCATGAAGGGATAAACACCAGTTTTAGGAGCAGGGCCTAATGCAGATAAATGTAGCTGGAGAATCAAACTTAGTTGCCAGAAAGCTATGCCAAAATACCAGTAATTGCTAAGTGAATATTCACATGTCAAGATTGCTTTTAGAAATATGTCTATAGGCTTTGTTTAAGTTTTACGTGATTTTTGAAGTATTAAATGCTTAGCTTCCATAAACATGACTGCAGCACCTACTAGAAGTGTAAGGTTTAACACTGCTGTTTGTAATGAAAGAAGTGTGCTATTACTGTTGTTATGTATAGTTGATGGGACTTCTGTTATTGAGATTTTTGAGAAGTGGTTAGATAAAAGCCTGTGGGGAATGATTTAGGTTTGGATGATCGTACCTTAACACAGAAAGGCTTGGGAGGTCTCTATTTTTTGGGAGTCTTTCTGTAGAGAGGAGATTTGTATACAACACGTCAAATAACAGTCCAAGCAAACCATGGATATTAGTAGTAAAATCAACTTGGAAGGTCCACTTGGGCTTAGGATCTGCAGGATGACTGCAGGCTATTTGCCCAGAACAAAAGCTGGGCCCCCCTCCAGAGAATTCAATCTTATGCTCAAGTCCTTTGCAAAGCTCTTGATGAACTCTTCATCACTTTATAAATAGATCAACTTGGCCAATGAAATAGGATAAGTTTTGCATGTAAAGTGATAGCTAATACTGCCTTTTGACGGCAAGACTGTTATCAAATAAATGACTACTGCTGTTTTGACACTATATTTCTCATGCTGCTGTTATGTGAATTTAGTACTGACCTATCATGCTATGAACTATGCATGCAGCACTAAATATGTTGACCAGGATTTCTCAAAAGAACAATTTTCTAAAGAGCACTTCCAAAATGCCATTTGAAATCATTTTGCTGCTGCTGGCTTGGAAGAAGGGACAGACATTTTATTTCATGGAAGATTAATGTGTAGTCAGAAGGAAGAGTGTGCTTATATTTGGATCATTCTTCACAAGAAGAAGGATGACTTTGTTTCACAGTGATTGCCTTTGTTTGATAAATAGTTCCTGGTTGAAATGGAATACATAAATATTTAGGGACATAAGTAACTCAGTCATGGTAATGACTTGTAGACAATGATATATCAATGCCATTATGGTAATTTGTGTCCAGCATCATAAACAAAAGCTAAACTATGTAACACAGCAGAGTATTTCTGCATAAGGATTCCAGGAAGCAGAAGTTATTATGTATGTGATGCAGATTAGCCCAAAAGTGCGGTATTATGAAAGAAACTGGTTCTAGAAATACATGTGCTGAATTTGTCCAGACCTGTGCTGAGGATGCTCTGAATATGGCTGCAGGCGTCAAAAATAGGGATAAGTTCAAGAATCAAGAATCATAGAATGGCCTAGGCTGGAAGGGAGCTTAGAGATCATTTAATCCAACCTCCCTGTCATGGGCAGGGACAACTCTCAACTAGATTAGGCAACACGTGAGGACCCAACGGGAATTGAACCTTCGATCTTTCGTGCTTCAGCACCATGCTCAACCGAGTGAGAAGTTGTTAAGATATAAGTAATCTCAGATTGGCAAAGAACTGTCTGAGGGAGAGATGGTAATAGGTGGTACCAGCTTAGTGGGAAAGAAGTCCCATGAGCAAACAGCAGTGCCAAGCAGCTGCTTGGAGCTGACCGGAGCTGGCTTTGTGCAAGTGAAGGAAAGCTACGAGCAAAATGAGCACAGAGGAGGACTCAGTTGTGCGCCAAAGAGTCGGGGGGCGGGGGGGGGGGCTCTCAGATGGGAAGAGGCTTGCACTGCTTTGTGGAGGATGTGATGTCATGGGGCTGGTGATGAATCACAGAATCACAGAATATTAGAGGTTGGAAGGGACCTCAAAGATCATCTAGTCCAAACCCCCTGGCAGAGCAGGACCACCTACAGCAGAGCTCACAGGAACGCGTCCAGGCGGGTTTTGAATCCCTCCAGAGAAGGAGATTCCACAACCTCCCTGGGCAGCCTGTGCCAGTGCTCTGTCACCCTCACAGTGAAAAAGTTTTTTCTAATATTTTTATGGAACCTCCTATGTTCCATCTTGCACCCATTGCCCCTTGTCCTGTCAGTGGACGCTGCTGAAAAGAGCCTGGCTCCGTCCTCCTGACACTCCCCCTTGACATATTTATAAACATTAATGAGGTCACCCCTCAGCCTCCTCTTCTCCAAGCTAAAGAGACCCAGCTCCTTCAGCCTTTCCTCATAAGGGAGATGTTCCACTCCCTTAATCATCTTTGTGGCTCTGATGAGTCTTCTGCTGCAATAATCCACTGGAAACAAGGTGAAGACACAGATGTATGTTTTGGGTGAGGTTGATTGAGAGCTGCTCTTGTTCTGTTGCTGTGAAAAGGCTGGGGTTGGTCCAGCAAAAAAAATATGTCTGATAGGGATAGAGATCAGAGGTATTGCAGGCCCTTGTGAAACTTGCATACAGATTTAATCACTCATGCATGAGAAATTCAGAGAAGTGGGGCAAAAAGGGTATTTAAAACTAATTTCAGTTTTCCAATTTATGGATATTCTGTCATTTGGCTGCACAGTGACTCTGCCTTCTCACATTTCTTAACTTCTGTCCCTTCATTTTGTAAATGTCAGAACATTTTTAGCACAGGTTTTGTTTATTTGTTTATGTTTTGGGTGGAAATATATGCAACGTCTTTAAATGCATGTTACCATCTGGAAACAGGGATGAGAGCCAGAAAACCACAGCCGGCTCTCTTAAAAACTCCAGCCAGAGCTTTTCAAATCACATCAAGACGTACTGATTTATAGAAATACAATTGTTGAATATAGTGAAGCACATGGAGCCTGAGCAATGATGAACTTCAGATGAGATTTTATAGGTTCTCCAGGGATACTGAAATTAAAATATTCCCTCTACCCTGTTCAGCAAACTACGTGCACTGGGTTCAGACAAGCATTACTGACCGAGTGTGACCTCCAAAAATTACTAGTTATGCTTGGTATGTACTTTCATATTTCCAAGAGCCACTGAGGGCTCTTTTTCTTGTCAACAAACTTTTTCTCTCCACTTCTCAATGAAAATTAACCAAGAACCCTACTGATATATACGTCTTCCTGAAGAAAGGTGTTTTTTTCCCCTTTTTGTTCTGAGAATACCATTGTCAGAAGATATGAAACACCTTAAAAAACACACAAGTATATTATTAAGTAGAATAGCTAAAAGATGATAGGACAAAAGCAGCATTCATTTCAGTTTATCTTAAAATTATGTCTGCGTTGTCTTCCAGAAACTCTATACATTGTACGGAAAATCCAATAGCCACGGAAAAAGTAAATATATCTTGCAGTTACACACTCTGAGAATAACACTCCTTGAAATGAGTCACTTTTGACTTACAATAGCTCAAGCAGTTTAGATAGAAATTAGACCTCTTCAGGTTCATAGGTCTATCTTTATGTGGAGCAAAAGGAGATATCCTTCTTTTTCTGTAAAAGAATTTTTTAACTTCAGCTGGTTGGTAATATATTCCTGTGTCATTTTTCCTTTCCTCTGGAGTGAGAGCAACTTGTGCTCACCTGCCAAATACCACCACATGCTCTAGGAGAGATGTAGAGGATATACGTGTATAAAGTTCTTCAGAAATTTTTGGGCTTTTTCTTCATGTGCTTGTATTTTTCTTCTTCAAAGAGTATGAATAACTTTGGGCTCAAATAGCCATGAGTTCTGCAGGGAGGGGAGAATGAACATCAGTACTAAAAAGTCTGAAATTTTCTCCTGTAGGATAAACTCAGGTCTTAAGGATTCCTTGTGCATGGAATGACAATCTCTGTATGAAAATATGTTTGCATTGATGTGGGGTTTTTTCCGTCTAAAAATGTCCTGAAATTGAATTACATCCCAGTAGCTCTAATAATTTATAATGTGAAAATAACCATTGTGTCTCCTCTACCAAGACAAGGTGCTTAATATCACCTTCTTTAGCCAACAGGCAGGTTTTTTTCCATTGCCTTTGCTGCAGTAACCTGGCCATATTTCTGATGGATTTAAATTGGCAGGTGTGTGTTTCAGTTGTTCAGTTCACACTCTGGTATTTATAGTTTCTATTAGACTAATAATGAGTCTTTGAAGAAGCCCATCTGTTAAGCTGCACAGCCACAACTTTGAAGACTTTAATTTCTCTTGAATTGCAGTATTCTCAGCTAGACAATGAAAGATATCTTTTGATCAGTCTGCAGCATTTTAACTTCTCTGTGAGGCTTATTGTACTTACAAATGTTCTGATTTGTATGCTTGTGGTGCTTAGGATCAGCATTACATAGCAACGAGTGTGGCATCATCACAGATTTGCAAGAGACCAGCTGAGCTAAAAACAGGTGAAAGGGTGAAAGTCCCTTATGATGCCTAGGCTGTTCTTGCCTCAGCCAGCTGACAGGAGTGGCACTTGGTAAATTTTCATGAAGAGTGAAGAAAATGAGACATGAAGTGTTTCATGAGGACATGAAAACATGTCAAGGCCCTCAACACAAGAAGGACTTGGACCTGTTGAAGTGAGTCCAAAGGAGGGCCACAAAGATGACTGGAGAAATGGAACAGCTCTCCTACGAAGATGGGCTGGAGAGTTGGGGTTGTTCAGCCTGCAGAAGGGAAGGCTCTGGACAAAACTTATGGTGGCCTTCCAATACCCAAAGGGGTACAAGAAAGCTGGGGAGAGACTGTTTACAAGAGTATATAGAGATAGGACAAGGTGTAATGGTTTTAAACTAGAGCAAGATAGATTTAAATTAGACATTTGGAAGAAATTCTTTACAATGAGAGTGGTGAAACACTGGAAGAGGTTGCCCAGAGAGGTGGTGGAGACGTTCAAGGTCAGACTGAATGGGGTTCTGAGGAGCCTGATCTAGTTAAAGATGTCTCTGCTCACTCCAGGGGGATTGGGCTACATGACCATTAGAGGTCCCTTCCAACCCAATGCGTTGCATGCTTCTATGCTGTCATTGAGGCTGCTTCTAACACCCTGACTGGTTTTTACTCTCTTTTTTTTTCAGGCAATTGCCAAACAATTCAGTGTCTGAAGAACTTCTGACTCATGGGGTGAAGTCTGACACTGGGCCAGAGTGAGAAACTGGGGAAAGTCTAACGTGGGAGTCTGCGGGCTACTTCCTCTCCTGCAAGAAAATTTTTGTTATTTGCACTATGATGTAAAAGTGGAACAATAAAATAAGGAACATGGCTTAATTATAATTGACCTGACTTAGTTAGGCATAGGTAGGTTGGAGGAAAAAATAAAACTGAGTGCTTTGGTAAGTCTCTATATTTTCAAAGGACATTTGTTTTTACATTTCCCTACAGTATATTAAAAGAACAAGCCACAAGTAAATGAGATGAAAACATTTTGGTTTAGTCTACATTAGATGTTTTAGTTGACTGGCAAAGAATTTATGGATGTTTTGCTGAAAAAATTCTCTTATTTTTACTATTTTTGTTTAGTTAGAGATCAAAAATCTCAATTATTCCTAAAAACTGGTGATGGCTGAAAAAGGGAATCAGATATTTAGGCAAATATCACAGTGATTTTATTTTAACTTTGAAATATTAAAAAGCTCATGTGATATAGATCTAATTTACTTTAGGAAGGCTAAAATTTTACTGTGTTGAGCACTATGGAGATACAAGACTTGGAAAGAAAAGATACTACAGGTTTTCACAGATTTAAAAAAACCCAGCATGGTTCTAGCACAACTGGTGTGGACACACAAGATGTGTGTGAGCTGTTGAATGCGATCAGTTTGCTAAAGATTCACTGGCAAGTGAAGTATAAGAACTACAGTGTCAGAGTTGGAAAAGAGATTGCTTCTCTGCTGTGCTCTTCGCCAATGAAGAAACGCTCTATTTCACTTTCAAACCATTTGTTGTACTGTACAGTCTAATTTTTATTGAATATTCTTTTGCTTCCTTTGGGAGACTGACAGACTGACTAATCCCCATGTTCCCATGACGTTTTTCTTGAAAGTCATCTCTGCATTTCCTTTCTTCTGTTACTTATCATTGTGTCATCAATGATTCATCTCCTTCATTTAAAAAGTGTAAATCTACCCAGCTAAATGTGCAGAGCCATTTATTTACAGAGTTCTGCTTTATCAGATGATGCTAACCATGGTTCAACAGTAGGTGATCCTTTTCAATGGTGTGAATTAGAGAAATCCCTCAAATCCCTCAGATTTCACCCCTGCTAAATTTTCTTTCTTAGTATTCTGAAATTCCTTTTTCAAACAACTCATTCGAGAAATAATTTGAAACATAGAATTTCTGTATGTGTCTATGAAAGGTATAATCCGTCCAGACAATACTGACATGAAAAGTTACACAAGGCTCTTTTCATTTATATTTCATCTAAGATTTTACTCAAGATGCTCCAGAAACACAAAGTAACTTTGCAGATCTTTTGCTGTATTCTTTATTCCTCTGAGCATTTTCCAAACGATCTTTCTACAAGTCTTTCCCCGATAATCATGTTATCTGGCATAGATATGTTCTGCAATTTTCAACTCTACGTCACTGCATCTATTTTATCTTTCTAAACCTTTCAGACACTGCTTTCTCTCCTTTATGTTCTCAATCACCTTTTGACACATAATCTGACTTCCACAGACATCTGGATGCACATACGCTGCTGACAGCCTACCTGTCCACCACTTTTCTTGTTGCTGATAATAAAAATTGTGGTGTTATGTTGTGATTTTCCCCTTTCCTTATTTTCCGTCCTTTCTGTTGCAGTCATTTTCCCTTATCTACTAAGCATTTTTCTTTGGCTCATCTTTAATTAATTTTCACTAGCTGTTGTACTCTGTATCCTGGTGGAAGAGTGAGGAATAGATAGTTTAACATTGGGATTCCCTGAGTTTTGCTCTAAGAAAGTGGAGAGACACAGGAACAAGTAACCAGAACCCAGTAACCAGAGCCCTAAATGAGATAGTCAGTGACATGGGTTCAAAGTCTTGTTGAAGCAGATTTTGTGTCTGGCCAGGCACTTAACCCACCAGGGACTTATTTCCCAGGCTGACACACAAAGGCTTTGGGAGTCTCAGAACATCACTCTGCAGAGCACTTGGCCCTGTAGTGACAGGTAACTTCATGAAGAGTGATGGAAAGCGTAGAGCTCTCCGAGTTCTGCCTGTAACAATTTTGGGAGTTTATGAGCTCTAGGGGCTAAAGGTCCAAATCCTGCAGGGAAGAGAGAGATCAGCAGGGACATACGTCCAGTCTGGTGCTCTGATGCAGATAGCAAGGGAAGTCTGCACTTACCCATTGGTATGGTTTATCACCTGATGATAAATCAACCTGGATCTCTGGTCTGAATTTTCACAGGTGTTTAAGACAACATGGATATCCAAGCTCCGGATAAACTACACAGCGTTCTTATAAAAAATAAAACTTAGTGTCAGGTGCAAAAATTATGCTCTTTGCCATCCTGTCTCTGCTGCCATCTTTTAAGGTTTTCTTTTGGAGGAGTATTCTTCTATGGATATCAAATATTTCTGTATGTGTAGGATTGCTATCAGCTATTTATTTTTTTTTTCAAAAAAAATAGCGTATCAGAAGGTCCTTATTGACTGAAACTATTTAAGAAGGTACTGTTCAAAACTCCGCAGCATTCTGCAACTAACCCACTAATGCCATAGTGTTTATACTTGATTCAGCATCAACAGCATCTTTGGCAACGTACAGGGAGGAACAGCCAAGTGGTTTATGCACCTGAAAGTTTATAATCAGATCCAGCCAGACACAGAACGCATCTGTGAACTATTAAAAAATAAAAATAAAACAAAGAGCAACGGCCAGATCTTTGGCTGGCATAAGTCAGTGCAATTTCATAAAACCATCAATAACACTCCTTCTCCGAGAACCTGACTCATTTTTACCCTCAGTCATGTCAAGGAGCAAAGCTGATACCAAATCAAAAAACCCTTTTTGTTTTGAAAACTTTTCTTCCTAATTGACTAAAATTTTCATACTTATGGGCAATTTTTTTTTGATATAATATTAGTTCACACTTCAGCAAATGAAAAAAAATCTCTTTAAAGCTCCACCAGCTTCAAAAGGAAAAAGCAATGCTCAAATTGATAGTGATGAAAGATGACATCTAGGCAACTGCAAGGAAATTGTGATTTGGAAACTGGGTGATCTTGGGTAACACACTCTGCTGTATTTCTCTTGTATACATCTAATCGATAATGTGAAATCATTAGTTGTGAATTATTTTGTTGACTTGCTTTAATTCCCTTCTAGTTACATTTTAGGAGTTATTCTTTCAATAATGTTTTCCTCTACTTTATAAAATTTGTTTTAAACCTTAACTTGCACTGGGGCATACCTGTTTGCAGTCTGTAACTTAACGTTACCACCTTGTGAAATACGGCTGTAATATGGATGTTTGCTAACACGTCAAATTGCTATGTTCAGAAGAGTTAGCTGAAAGCCTTAAATTAACATAACAACATACAGATGGCCTTCAATAAAGAGCAATAAAAGGGTTGGTGGTTCAAAAGTAATTTATGTCTGAAACTGGTGTCCTTGGCAACACACCTACACAATTTGTCTTGGGAATGTGTTACTGTTTTGTCTGTGAAAGAGAAAAAAAGAATATTTAATGAAAATAAAAGACAAAATGTATTATTATAACGGGAAGAGAAAAGAATCTAAATTAACACAGTATGTGTCTATTTTTGTTAATTCTGACCAAGAGCTATCATAAAAGTATCTGATGTGTTTTAACTCTATATAGGAGATGTTCTACCTTGAGACAAGAGGATAAAAAAAATGGGTCTTTAAATAGCATCCCCATAGGAACATGCCTTGAGGTATTTCTAGATAACTTTTATCTCTTTTAAGATGGAAATTCAGAGCCACTTTCCCCAGTTTATAATTGTATAGCTGTCAATTTTCCTTTACAAACCACAGGACAAAACATTGAAAGTCATATAAAAATTCATGAAAGAAAAAAATTAAAATTGTCAGCACAATGGTGGCTAGGAAAGGTTATTACTGGAGCTGTTTGATAAGAATGTGCTCATTGCATTTTTCTACCTGGAAATGCCACTGTTTCTAGACTGGCACATACATAAATATTTACCAGGTTCTCCCCAGAGCCATGAGATAACTCTGTCTTGAAGCTTGACTCCATCACCCTCACTCTGCCCGTCAACTATGGCTGCTTCTAGTATTTTAAGATGCCTCAAAAACTTTCCAGCATCTCTGACTCAGAAACATACATAGAAGTCTTGTCCGTTTTCTCTTTTTTCCCCAGTTCCTTCCCCACCACACTACTTGTTCTCTCTCTCCCGTCTGAGCAGTGCCAGGTGTTTAAGGCTCACATTTCTGACTGTCTCTGCACAAATATTTCTTTCCGAGCATGCAACACACAGTGAATACACAAATCCCATGACCAAGACATTCCTTGCGGATGTCCAAACATGCACTATCCCGCAGCAGCAGAGATACTCCTCCCATTGGACCTCCAGCAGCTTGGGAGGCCAGAGGAGCTTTTCATTTTCTTGTTAGACAAAGCTTGAGAGCAGAGATGAGGACCTACATGTGAAACCCAGAGAGGGCTTGTTTTGTAGAGAGCACCTCTGTAGCCACCAAAAAGTTCAGCAGCTAGGGAGTAACAGAAGTACTTGCTTATGATGAGGAAGGCATCATGGGTTCCCATCATTTTTTAAATAAACAATTTTTCATCTGTGTCTGGATAATTCTTATAAGCAGACCCTAAGTAAGCTACATGGATTAAGGTGCTTCTGGAGTTGCCTTTTTTTTTGACTGAAATTACAGCGGATCCAGGAAAACGGAATCTGATCACTGACTCCATTCCCACAGTGATACCATGTAATCCTTCTTAGGCATTTGTGTGTATATTGTGCTATGAATACATATTTCCAACATATCAGGGATCATTCTGCACCTATCCTGTCCACAGATTATTTTGGATCCTATTCTCCTTGCAGCGACAAGACTAGACTCTCCATGCTTTAGCACTTAGGAAATTTCAACTTATTTCTAGCCTAAACTCATTCACAATCTATTTATAGTGTCTATTTATCTGTTTGTTCCTCTGCCAGTATTATTTAATAGAAACAACTCCTTTTCTCCAATATTTATAGAGAATGATCACATCCCATTTTCACCTTTTGTATCTTGAGACTGAAGAAACCCATCTTTGCTGGTCTCCTTTCATGTGATCAACTCTACCCCCCAAAATTTCTGGTGGCTTGTTTTCACACTAGTCCTAATTAACAGAGAAACAACAGTCATACTCTTTGAACGTTAGTCTTGATCATTTACCTTCTTGAATTCTGAAATGAATGTATGCATTGAAAGGAAAAATACTTCAAAACTTGTTGGAAAAAGCTGAAGTATCAAATAAATCAAACACAGAGGGACCTCTTTAATCTATTCTGGAACTAGAGATCAGCAAAGTTTGGAAACCAATTTAAAAAAGGACAAGTTTTGGAAAATGCATGCCTTGCATATGGTCTAAGTTATTTCACACTCTAATTAAAGAGTTTTTAATGAAAATATTGTAGAATCCACTTTTAATCAACCAATCAATCAAGAAAGTAATCAACATTCTGAAGTCTTAGAAAACAGTCATCAGCAAACAAGTGTTGAAAATTTAGAAAGGGGCAATTAAGGATTCAGAAATATAAAGGATTAAGAAATATAAAATTCAAACCATGCTGTCCACAGTTACAAATCAGAGAAAAATGAATGGATTAAAAATTGTTTCAAAATTTCTAGAATGCTTTAGAAATGTATGCAACTTTTTCCACTTAAAATTAATTTTTACTTAAAATTAAAATTAAAACTAAAACCAAACTATGAAAGATTTCAGTCTCCGGTTTTATTTTACATTTTGTTTTTCCCTGTCCCCTCTCTGACTGACCTTTTAAATTTCCCTACTACAAGGAAAGTAGTTAAAAGAGAAACACAACAGCAGAAAGAAAAAACTTTCCTCCCTGCAGCCTCCAAGTTTGGAACTGAAAAGTTATTGATGAAAACAACAAATAAACTTTTATTAATTCTTTAACTTCATTTAAACTTGTGACTTTTCTAGACTTATTAGTCTAAATGCTTATACCAAGAAAGTGTGAGCAATTGTTAACTTTTACTTTGTTCAGCATGTTTGAGCAAAACAGAAATCCATATATTAGATTAACTTCACAAGTCACACACTAATGACCATTTCTAATTTAATTTTAGCTTCTTTTTTTTTTTTTTTTTAAATTAGTTTTAACTGAAGCTTCCAGAAGCTTAGTCTTTCATTTCCTCATGGAAGCCAGAACAGTGTGAAATTGTGCTGTCTTCTGGGAACTCCAGTGAAAGCAGTTTTATTACAAATAGATTTTAACCAAAAGAAACTAGCAGTTTTAATCTTGAGGAGGTTGTCCTTATTCTCTTAAACAGGATTCCTATGGGTGAATTGTCCCTGGGAAAGGATTCACAAAAGATGCCCCGTCATAGAATCATAGAATGCATTGGTCTGGAAAGGACCTTTAATTATTTTTTTTCCAGATGTGGTATCAGATAAAAAGCCATGGAATTAGGGGACATAGCCTGGCCTGGATCAGCTGCATCACTGTGAGTGCAGGGTGCAAGGAAAAGGGGTGGACACGTAGGAACAAAGCCAGGACTTGATACCTTTGGACAAGAGACTGAGCGAATAATTCCCTACACAGTGGGAGCAACTCAGAGCACTTTCAGTTAGGGTCCCTGGGGGAAAAGATGCTCAGACTTTTCAGCAGCTGGAACTGCAGCAGAAGAGCCTTTCTGGGAGGAGGTTATCTTCTGAGACCGTCAGGTCTGTCCTTTGGAGACCAAATTGCTCTGGGAGGTTTGCTGAGCACTGAGGCTGGGGAGGACGAGAGAGAGAGCATCTGGGGGAGATGGAATTGGGATGGTGTCTCCCAAGAGTGGTCCATAAATCAGCTTTGGGCACGACAGCACCTTACCCTTTCTCTCTATTTGAAAAAAGCCTGAAGCTGTCTGTGCTTTAAGCCTGGGGTGGCTAAAATAAGAAAACATTGAATATATTTTTTTTGCTGCATTTTTTTTCCCACCGTTGCTTTGACTTTATTGCCCCCCTAGCACCTACTCATTATTGAGGTGGGGAAGGAGACTATTTTTGACCTCAATCTCCCAGTTCACACACCGTTAAGGCTGATAACGTCTATAACTATCTTCCATGGTTTGTTTTAACAGCTTCTGCATTTTTCGCTTCTCCTATGTCACTCTTCATCTCCTTCATTTCTTCTTGAACGCTTCCTCTGATAATTCCTTCTTCTAACTCCAGGTATAATCTGTGTCATTCATTATAGCAGCAGTCCTTACCATTGTATGATTTGGCAGTGGTAGCTATAGCAGTACAGTAAGATATTCAGAAAATAGGGGTTTCAGAGCATTGTTTTGGTGGTTAGACATTTTAGAGATTCAGCTCTAAATAAAAACCTAGATGTCTGAAGACTCCCATTTTCCTGAACCTTACCTGGAATCTTCCTAATGCTTTATCCCTCAAAACCTCCTGAATCTGCGAGCTCCTTCAAGGTAACTGGAAGTAACCTCGATTATTTTATACTGAGAAAACAGGAAACCATTCTGTAGCATGAATGTCTTGATTCAAGAGGTAATAAGGTCCCATGTGCAGGCTCTCATTTTCTCTGTTTTGGGTGATGGTAGTATTTTTTTAACATTATATAAATTAAGACTGTCAGTATAGCATTCTTTCAAGAATGTGATTGCTTTATCTTCTATTATATTTTTTAAGATTTTAAAAATTATTTTTACTTCTTTCAGATCTTTTTTCTAGGTTGCCATGTTAGAGTAAATTACCTCTTTTACAAGCAAATGAATATAGTGAGTAAGCTAGATCTTTGAAGTACCATGCCAAAATCCATCAGTGGGAGGTGCAAAATGTCAAAAGCTTTCAAAAGCTTAAAACAAGCTTAAAAGCTTTTGAAATTTATAATTCAAAGACTACACTCTACTTATGTACCCAGAGCTTGCAACACCTAGAAGCTCCCAGGGATTGCCACCACTGTTGAGACAATAACACTGGTACAAACTGGCTGAATTCCTCACTTGGATCCAGGGTCAAGTCTAACTCCTTGGAAGTGAGCTATCTGCATGTAATTCAGCTCTTTGTCAGACCAAGAGAAAGCTGCCTGCTT
The DNA here is from genome assembly GCA_020746105.1 of Trogon surrucura. NCBI lineage: Eukaryota > Metazoa > Chordata > Aves > Trogoniformes > Trogonidae > Trogon > Trogon surrucura. The sequence goes on from CM036620.1 coordinate 70,499,474, forward strand.
AAGAAACACCAAAATCCTCATGAGAAGAAAGTTTTAGTGTGAGAACATCCTTTAAGGGCTCTTGAAATGTTAAAGCTTTACCTCTGCTGTAGTGAACTGCTTGTCCTGACCAACTACCTTGTGTCTGTAGCTGTAAAGCAACACATCTGATCCTTAATGAAAAACATAAGTTCTGATTAGCAAATGATTCTGTGTTATTTACCTGAAGTGGTTTTGGTAGAGTTAATGATTTTTCATTTAAAAGTCAAGCCTCAATATAACGCACTTTGAGACCATCTTAAATGCTCTTATTTTTCCTGGGTGTTGGTTTCTACTCATACTTTCCAAATGCAAGGACATGCATATATAAAAAAAAAACCATGAGCTATATCAGTTTCAGTTTAAGTAACATGATCAGCAAATGTCACTCATGTCTTTGTATTACTTCTACTGATGTAAAATCTACCCCTACTATTTCCTGCAAGTCACAGGATTTTTTTTTAATTATCTGCATAAATGCATTTATTAGCACTGTTAACCTTTAAATAAAACTCCCATTACTGCCATCAGTCACTTAATTGGGCTTTCCTAACCCGCTTAAGCTCATTACCTGTTCCTTCATCTTTCATATCAGCCACTTTCCATGGTGGAGAACTGAAAAGCCAGCGCTGCACCCCAGGCTTAGCCAGCAGAGGTTGCCTGGGCAACCGAGACACAGGAATTGGATGTGGGGATAGTGGCAGGAGGCAAAGAAAACCTGTAAAAGTTTTTAAAAAAATAATAACCAAACCACTCTTTAGAAATACTTTGCCATTTGTAAAGCTGTTTGTAGGTATTCCAGGGTAGGTCTGTACCAGCGTTTGAGAAGTGAGCCTCATCTACCTTGCAGTGAGAGGCTACAAGAGCTCAGGCAACACTTTAGCAAAGGAAAGGTTAATATGACCACAGCCTAGAATTACAGGGAGAGAAAGAAAGGTGTCTGATACAATAAGGCTTTCTATTTTAGAAGAAAATGTATAACAGTATCTGACAGCCAGATCTAGCTGAAGCTGAATACATGCACATCAGAAATAATGCATGCATTTTTAATCAGGGTAGTCGTTAAGGTTTGAAGAAATTCACCGAAGGATTTGTCTCTCCCTGTAACTAACTAATTGTCTGTTTCTGAAAGGTATTCTCCAGCTTCTACATAAACAATGGGGTTTAGAAAGGTATCACTCAGTGTAAGTCATGACTGCTGTCTTCTCAGGTTCAAATAGTTCCTAATAGATTATAGTCTACACGGAGAAAATAGAGAAAGAGTAATTTAAAAAGTATGACTTATTTCTTACAATGAGTAAATACTAACATGTTGGATCAGACCAGTACTTCAGCTAGTCTAATGGTTCTCATTTTCTGCATCCTGAACGAGGTTTTTTCAGAGAATGACTCTTTTGCAGTAGCCAGTTCTGGCAATTCCTTGTCTCCAGAGTCTGCTTATTTTCAGTTCCATTGGGTGAAATGGTGGCCTTGGCTATGAATATGATTTAATATTTGCAGCCTTTTCCATAATTCCATGTTTTCTTCCCTTGTAAATATATGTACACTAAGCATTTTTGTTATCCGTATTTTTTTGACAAACTGTGGTTTTATATATGGATTTGTTGCTAATTAACTTCCGTTGCTATTTTTTTTTCCTTACTAGAATTTAACCCCAAATCTTAATGACTGACATTAAAATGTGCATATTTTTAATGGTCAGAAATCAAACACAACACTATTTCTTTTTGAACTTAGACTTTACCCCATCTGTGAAGTATTTTCTTGTTTCCAGTGCTGAAATCTTGCTCACATTTTCATTCTAGCAAGAGATAAAAATCTCAAGAGAACAGTTTGTGTAATTTCAACTGTAAATATAAAGCCTGGTGCTGACCACAGCTTATGCCATGAAAACTGGTTACTAAGTCATTCAAAAAACCCATTTGTATCTTGCAATTCTCTTAGTCACTTTGCAGAAATGTCTGCCTGCCTTTAGAAGCCCTGTTTGCACATCAGCCAGCTGAGAATCACAAAATGATTGATGTTCCAAGGAACATCTGGGCATCTTCTGGGTCAAGCCCCCTGAGGTAGGACCACCTAGAGCATGTTTCCCAGGACAGTGTCCAGATGGCTTTTGAATATTTCCAAGGATGGAGACTCCACATCCTCTCTGAGCAGCCTGTGTCAGTGCTTGGTTACCATCGCAGTAAAAGAGAGTTTTCTGATATACAGAGGAACCTACATTTGTGCCTATTGCCTCGAGTCCTTTGGCAACGGAAATGCTGCAGTGAGCCAAGTAGATGGAAGCTAATTAATGTATTTCATTGTAGTGTTCAAACAAAGTGTGTGGCACAGGACAGTGTCTTATGAAACCTTCTGTTCACTTAGGAAAAGAAAGACAAACCTTGTAGCTCATTCTGACACACCCTCGGCACTGTCAGCTATTCGTGGATGCAGCATTTGTCATAGAAACGTCTTTAATTCCACAGGTGTAATATATTACCATCAGTCAGCTCTACAATATTGTTCTTCCCACATTTAGCCCTCAAACAAAAAAATTTCACCAGCAAATAACTCACAAATATTTAGAATCAGGCAGTGGCTGGGTCCTGCAGCTTTTAAGTTTCCTTTAAACATTTCCTGAGCTGCTGATCTTCAAATTGCTGTTTCAGCTACTTTATTTCACTCCCTAGCATGACCATTGGTTGGAATGTTCAAGTATCATTTATGTAATTGTTTCCTTTTGCTTGAACGGTGCAAGGTAAATAGCCATGCCACAGTGATGAAGCACTAGCTCTGGTAACCAGCCCTAATGACGTTATAGCTGTGTCGAGCAGTCAGAATGTTGGTGGTGGTCACCTAACAGGAGTCATTGATGTAAGCACCCCAGGAAGGGCATAAAAGGGCTGCAGCAGCTAGTCTGCCAGGCTACCCTGGCTTGAGAGCACCAGGCAAAAAGTTTTCTGGAGCTTCTGACACTGGTGACACTCACAAGGCGAGAGGAGAGGTAGCTGTGCCTATGGGGAGGAAGGATGGGTCAGGTGACCCAAATGGACAAATCATGGTGTTCCTTCCCATGGTGCTCAGTATTTAAGGGCCCCTAAGAAGAGCTCGGATTTTTTTTGGTGTCTGTTGTGCTGGGAGGGTTATTACTGGTTGTTTGTCATCTCTTCCTGTCCTGCTGGTGTTCCTGCCTCCTGCTTTCACACTGCAGAAGAGCACTGTATGTTGGGGCAGCTTGTCTTCCCCTGCCCCCCACCTTGGGTGGGAGTGGCACAGCTTCTTTTCTGGTTTCTTTTGGGCTATCATTGGGACTCTGTGCTTGGGTGCTCCTAGTCTGCTGCTAAGTCCATTCTGGGACTTTTTTTTCTTTCTGCTTGAGACCTTGTTGTCATTCAGGCAGTGTGGATCCTGTACTAACATATTCTTTTATATCTTTGAGTGTATTTGCATACTTGCGTATATCTAGTAATGTTAGTTTGTTGTGTTTTTTTTCATTAAACTGGCTCAAGTTGGTTTTGGATCTCAAAGTCTTTCTCCCTGTTTGCCATATTAGCCTCCTCTTGGAGGCAGGGAGGCATCATAGAGAGCATCTGTAAAAGTTAGTGGCAGCCCAACCTTAAAGTCCAACACAGGCTCACAGGGGACTTGAGCACAGGCTGAGGGAGAGGGCCCGTTTTCTTCCTTCTACAAATATGAGGAAATGCATTTGACTAAATAGCATTTTCTTATCAGCTGCCCTTTCGGAAACTCAGCTGGAGATCTGTGAACTCGCTGCAGGACAGATAGCCCCAATCTATAACCTGTCACTGTCTCACAGAGAGATGGAAGGACCCTCACCCATGGGCACAAGTAGCTCCAAACCTATTTTCTCTTCGTAACTAAGGGCTGAGTTCCATAAAGGAGCTCCTTGTATGATCCCTTGCAATGTACTGGCCATGTCCTAGTGGGCAGAGTGGTGGTGGCAGCAGATGGCTGAGTGTCACATAAGCTCACCTGGAGGGTCCCTGCAGATGTGTGCAAAGGAGCTACACACCAGTCACCTTTCCTGTGCACAACATTCCTTAAAATAAATTTTTTATTAGTGAACCCATTCAGGATTGAATAACCCTCAGTTTATCAAAGACTGGGGACAAAATAAATGCACTGCATATTAAGCATCATATTTAAGCTTAAAGTCTGCAGGCATATATATGTAAACTACTTTCTGGCTTATTTGGGCAATGTAGCAAATGTACGTGATAAAGGAAACAGTAGATCCTTCAGCAGTGGAACTGAACACAGTTGATTTCCTGGGAGCTTGTGAGAATCCCTTTCACACATATATTTCGTGCCTCTGCTGGGCTCTTGGTGTTAAAGGAAGGAACAAATCTTAGGTTTCGCATCAGAAGAGACAGACTGTGCACAGCAGAAAAGCTGAAGGACTTGCTTTGATTTATGGACATCAACTTTCATATCTGACAATAATTACTTTCATTGAAAGGGCTCAGATCAGTGTGTCCCTACCAAAAAGCTGTCAGGAAAACCCTGCAGTGAAGCAGTAGAAAACTCCCTCATTACAAATATTCAAAGCCTAGACTGAAAAAAAATTTGCTGTCGTGCTGGTAGGACTGCTAGTATTGTGAGCAGTTGAATCACTTGCTACTCTAACAAAACAAGGTTTTTAAAAGATGGGCAAATGCAATGTACTGTGAAGTTGCGTGTGAGAACCTGTGTTTAAAGGCTAAGGAATGTACTGCACAGCAGCCAGCTGACCTAAATTTACAGCTGAAGACATAAAGCTGGCCCAAAGGGAGCTGTGTCTAACCTACAAACACAGAAGGAGTGCTAATCAAATGGACTATGTATTATAAAAATATAAACTGAACAAGAGGAGCACACAGGGATGGGTTTTTCTTGCAGTGTTACATAAAAAGCAAGCCAGATCAATAGAGCATGATAAGCCCTGGCTGACAGGGAACAGTAACTCAGAGTGACTCCCACTTCCCTGATGTGCTGTGCTGGGGTGAGAAAAACACACTCTTGGTATGCAGAGGCAAACCCAGGTGCTTTCAGGCCAGGTGCCAGCAGTACGTGGGATGACAGCGTGGGCTGTTCTGGACAAACCAAGTGAGCCCTGGGGCGCTTGTGCAGGTAGCAAGGCTGCAGCATTGCCAGTGCCACTGTGCTTTCACTGCCACCAAGCTCGTGGCATCAAAGCCCATGCAGGTAACAGCACCTAGCCAAAAATCCAGCTTCCCACATAGAATCATAGAACAGTTCAGGTTCGAAAAGACACTTGAGATCATCGAGTCCAACCATTAACACTACACTACAAGTTCACCCCTAAACCATGTCACCCAACACCACATCTAAGCGACACTTAAACACATCCAGGGATGGCGACTCAACCACATCCCTAGGCGGTCTGTTCCAGTGTCTGACCACTCTTTCTGTGAAGAATTTCCTCCTAATGTCCAGCTTAAACCTTCCCTGTTGTAACTTGAAACCATTCCCCCTGGTTCTGTCCCTAATGACCTGTGAGAAGAGACCAGCACCAACCTCTCTACAATGTCCTTTCAAGTAATTGTAGAGCATGATGAGGTCCCCCCTCAGCCTCCTCTTCTTCAAACTGAACAATCCCAGCTCCCTCAATCGCTCCTCGTAAGATCTGTTCTCCAGGCCCTTCACCAGTTTTGTTGCCCTTTTCTGCACTTGCTCCAACACCTCGATATCTCTCCTATACTGAGGTGCCCAAAACTGAACACAATACTCAAGGTGCATGGATAAAGCACGGATAACCTTCAACAAAAGCAAAGAGATAAACAGTGCATTGGAGGGTTGCTAGGCTGTAAAGAGAGGAGGGGAGGAGACAAAAGGAAAACCTTTGCCAGGTCCAGTGTTAATTACGTCGGCATAAGGGGACAATCTTGCACACTTGGGACCAAACAAAGTAGTTGCATTGAGATCTGCACAGAGTTGCTTCACAGTGTATGAGGATCTCCCTCTTGGCATAAATCAGCCTTAGAAAAACAAGCTCCCAGTTAATTTGCTGAGTCCCCCCAAATACTTCGACTTTTTTTTTCAACAGGGCCTTCCCTGTCCCTGTGTGGACAACATGGTTCTGTGACAGGTAAAGAGTACGTGAGCAGTTACTGCTACAGTGGAAAAGGAGAGGGGTAGAAGAAAAATTAAAGATTACTAGGAAACATAAATGCTTATCCTAAACCCACCTATTAAAGATAAATCGTAAGCATTAATTAAACCCCCTTACCTATAGTTAAATTACATCATGCTGATGTTTCATCCCTGGCAAGCACGAGTGACAGTTCTATACTTTGCAGTTTTATAAGACAAAACCAGAGCGAGGAAAACAGCTCTGCTGTGCTTTGTAAATGTATGAAAATAATCACAGCAAGAAACTATAATTAATAAAACCCAGTTAGAAAGACATCTCCCAGATTCCTCAGTGTTACTTCTCTTTTTATCGTGTATGTGTGTAGTGTGGTTTTTTTTGAAATATAACCATCTTTTTTCAAAACTTCACACATACAAGAATTTTCCTGGTACCAGCTGGTGTGTTTCCACAGTGTTTGGGGAAAACCTGGAACACAGCAATTGCCCCAGTGGAAATGCCTGACACAGAGCAATAACCTGCAGAAGCCAGCACAGCTTAACTGCAGTATGAAGTGGGGACTAGCTGCTAAGGCACCTGGCTTACCTGTGGCTCAGGGCCTGTTTCAAACATAATCACGTTTGTTTTGGTTTGGCCTGGCCGGATTTCGGCGGCGGAGGGGGAGCTGCAGGGTGTCTTCTGTAAGAAGCTGCTAGAAGCTCCCCAAGTTTGATAGAGCCAATGCCAGCCGGCTACAAAGAGGGACCCGCCGCTGGCCAAGGCTGAGCCCATCAGTAAACTGATAGCAGAGGAACGCCTCTGTGAAAAACATATTTAAGAACGGGAAAAAGAACTGCGCCATAACAGCTGGCACAGAGATGGAGGAGTGAGAATCTGTGCAGACACCAAGGCCAGTGAAGAAGGCGGGGGGGGAGGATGAGCTCCAGGCGCCGGAGCAGAAGGAGTCCCTCGGGTCCGTGGTGAAGACCATGGTGAAGCAGGTTGTCCCCCTGCAGCCCATGGGCGAGGTGCAGATGTCCACCGTGAGGATCACCACGTAGATGTCCACCAAGGACTCCACACCGTGTGGGTGGATGCCTGAAGGGGGCTGTAGCCCGTGGGAAGCCCGCATCGGAGCAAGTCACTGCTGGAACCTGTAGCCCGTGGAAGAGAGGAATGCCCACGCTAGAGCAGGTTGGCCGGTGGGACTTTTGGGACGCTGCGGGTGGCTCACGCTGGAGCAGTTTCCCGTGAAGCACTGCGCCTCAGACTCACGAGGGGTGGGCTGCCCCTCGTGAGCTATCTCACATCAGGCAGTTTGTGATGAATTCCCCTTCGTGGGACGACTCACGCCGGAGAAGAGAGCGTGAAGCTTGTCTCCCGTGAGAGGGACCCCACAGTGGCCCTGGGGAAGAGTGAAGAGTCCTCCCCCAGAGTGAAGAAGCGGTGAAACCAACGTCGGATGAACTGACCGCAGCCCCCATTCCCTGTCCCCCTGCGCCGCTCGGGGGGAGGAGGTGGAGAAACCGGGATTGATGTTAAGCCCGGGAAGAAGGGAGGGATGGGGGAAGGTGTTCTGTTTAAGATCTGTTTGCTCTTTCTCACTTCTCACTACTCCTCTCTGACTAGTTCTTTTAATAAATGTACCTAATTTCCCTAAAATTGAGTCTGTTTTGCCCGGGACAGTAAATGAAAGTGATCTCCCTGTCCTTATCTCAAACCCTGAACCCTTGGAAATATTTTCTCCCCCTGTCTAGCCGTGAAGGGGGAGTGAGAGAGCGGCTGTGTGGGTACCTGGCGGCTGGCCAGGGTCAACCCACGACAACTTTATATTATAAAATTTGGAGCATTTACCCATTGCTGTCCTTGCCAGTCTTCTCAGTTCAATGAATCACTTCCAAGTCTTACCCAGACAACATTTCAGCAATGTTTTGTGGCCAAAGTTACACACTTTTAAACTTTTGATAGTTTTCTATTCATTCGAGAAAGGTAGACTAGAAAAACATTTCAAACGGGATTGCAGGACTCAACAGCTTAAACCTTTAAGTCATTTTTTAAAAGGTTTCTACCTTTTCAGATCAGTGGCTTTGAAGTTACTTTAGACAAATTTGAAAATTTTACCCTGAAATTGACCTACAGTAATTTACAAGAAGCCCATGACAGATCATCCATACAGTCAAAAACAGACTGTCAGATATCATTTTTGTTAGCTGCATCACTTAAGTCTGTAGTCTCGTCTAAGAATGGAGGTAGTGACCACCGTATATCTCCTGTGACAAATGACATTTTCCTAAAACCTGTACTGGTCATCGGGATTTATGAAACATTGCAGAAGTCTCTGAAGGAAAGCTAAAGTAACAAGTGTGTAACTCCTCTGCAGTCTAGCCTGAAAGTGATAAGCACGTAACATCAGAATATTTGTTCAAAAATATTTCTAAAAAGTCAGCTGAAAGGAGAATTCTGGTATGTTGGAAGCATTTTACATATTAGCACTAGAGTATTAGCTGAAACATCACAATATTCTTTGTCTTCAGAGAGTTTTAAGTGCTTTATATTCAAGATCCATGAAGTAGCAACTTCAATGATTACACAAGATTTTCAAGGGCTTTTTCATCCACTTCACTTCTAAGTGTGGAGAAAAATTTTTTCAACTTCATGCCTTGCACTAATGCTTCATGTGAGAACTTATTCTAGCCTGGACTCCCACAAATTGCCACATTTTAATGAATTCTTCATTAAAGGAGCAATACCCATCTGAACACACTTAGCTGGACATATTTCATCACATATATGAAGTGATGCACGGTAGAGAAATGCACCGTCTGCTTTTGGTTTTAAGCTATCATATTGTACCTGTTATTTGCAAAAGGTTAAGGGTGCACAAATAGCTTACATGGAGCAATGAGTTAATCTGTGCAATCCGGCCATCTGCTACTGTCAGAGCAGAAGTCCAAACTACTCTGAGGAACTGACAGTCTTTCAGCAGGTTATGAGTGGCTTTAGGTTTCTGTTTTACTGATGAAACTTGCCCAAAGCAAGACCAAAAGACTTTCATTGTTCTCCTTCTCCCCTGCTTCCTTTCTGCATCTCCTTGACCTTGGAAGGATCATAAGAAAAGTGTGAGGGAGGAAGCCTTATGTTTTTCTCTTGTGTTCGGAGAACCAGAAGCATACACACATGCACGCTTTGTAAACAAACAAGATTACATTAAAGTTACGAGCCTTGTGTAATCAGTATCATCTTGTGATCGAAACACACCAGCAGGGTCCCAAACACTGGCTGCCCACTCAGATCAGGGTGGCTACACTGTAAGGGAGGACACGATCTGCTCTGGAGAGATCCTGTTGCCCATCCATCTGTTGTGACAGTGGGTGTAGCAAGCAAGGAGATCGAGTTGTCACCTAGATCCATACAATTAATTTTGCGTAGAAGTGGAATATACAAAAATCTTTATTTAAAATGCATCTCGACAAACAGCATCTGTAGAGCCTAACTTCAGTAACATCAACTAAAAATGAAAAGATACTGTTTTCATTTAAGTAATGATATGTAGCTGTGGAAGACATTTGCATTGTCTAAATTGAAGAACACAACCCTTCTCTCCAAATAAATCACCACTACAACAATACCCTGCCTTCCACATGCATGTGTACACAGTAGTCCTATAGAGTGCTGCTGTAGTCTGATGGGAGTTGAAGGTCTTTGGAACAGATTTTTCAGATATAGATACACTGTAAATGTATATGTACACTCTGTGAAATCAAAACCATTCAATTAATTCTTTATGCTAAAAATAAAGCAAAATAAACGCAGTTAAAGATGCTTGTTTTTCAAATGTATTATTAGTTGGAAGACTTGGTTATTGGTTTGCTAGGAGAGCCAACTCCTAACTTCCTCATTTACATAGCTGGAAGACAACCTTGTTACGAAAATAATTTTAAAAATGGAATGATTAGAAGCACTCTATCCTCAGAAACCTTACTTTCTTTCCCCCCCTCCCCTTCTCTTTTGTTATCTCAGGTATTTTCAATCCGGCAAGGTAGTAATCCCATGCTTCCTGTGCCATGTTCTGGGTGGGTACCTTTATCATTCGATTTCAGGAGGCCCATTTTTTTTCCCCTGAGACAGTTTCAGGACAATTACTAAGAAGAGAAAGCACAAATATCTATGAGATTAATTTTTTTTCTTTCCCTTCTGACGACAGCTCTCAGTACTAAAGAAGTTGCTCTTAATTAAGACTAACGAATTATCACGTAGGTGTCTGTAACATGCTGCCACATTCCTCTCCTATTTAAGTCTTTGTGGATTCACAACAACTCTTTCTATAGACGAACTGATTTTAATGCAGGGTTGATCAAGTTATATTTCCATTCCAGGATACCGAGGGCTGGGACAATGTCATCTGTGCAGTTACTAACTATGCAAAGGAAAAATTTTTTCCTTCTGCAAATGTTCAGCCAAGCACAACATGGGCTGAAAAATGTTAAATTTGTACTAAAATCTGGTTCATTTTTTTCTGGAAAGATCTGGATAGATCCAGCAAAAAAAAAAAATTAAACTTAGAGCTCTAATTCCAACATGATCAAAATGTATTTTTTTGATTTACCACAACCTAAAAACTTGGCCAGAAATTATAAATCAATAAAGTGTTAAAAATAATTAAATCATCTACATTTTTTTGAGAGTAAAGTGATTATTTTAGCAGAAACTGAGTTTGAGAAGGGAAAAATACATATGGGGTGGAGGAAGCTGGAAAGCAGGGGAAAAAATAAACGAAAAGGAAAGCTGAAAAATGCTAAAAAGGAAAGCTAAAAAGTATTGTGAAGGAAAGTGAAAAGGGAGGAAAGAAAGGGAGAGGAGAATGACAAAAGCTGAATCACCTACAGATAAGATTTTCCAGCCAGAAATGATGACTGCAGAGGAGAGCAGAGGAAAATAGATGGAGAGAGGAAAGTAAAATTAAACAAAGTAGAGATAAGAATAAGTAATATAAAAATTACATTTCATTCTTAGCCCCTAAATTGATGGTTTTAGGAACAGCCTCACTGTACAAATGGTCTATTCCATGCTGTAATCATTTATTGATGTTGACCAGCTGCACAGCAATTGATGAGACACAATCCCTTGCAGAGTGTGCCCTCTCTCCTTGTTAAGGTACTTTTAATATTGATGGACAACATACTTTGTATAGATTAATGAAGCCTATGTAGGAAGTGTGTATTAATTTGACAGACTATCCAGACTCATCAGAAGTTGATGGAAAGTCTTTGCAAGGCAGAAAGTAAAATTCAGCTCTCAGTCCTGTAGACTTATATTTCTTACCGTACCTTTTAAAATGAGAAGATCTGATGAATTCAAACTCCATTTACAAATTTTAAAAAAAAATCTTAGTGCTCTTAGAAGCAGCAAGATACTCTAAAAATGTTTCACAGTTAGATATGTTTCTAAAAGTATTTTGAAGAGGATAACTGTTATATAATGTGAGGTCTAAACAGCATTCACTTGTTCATAAAACTTGTATTGAAATAAGTCATCTTGTTAACTTTAATAAGCATATTGTAAGGGTTTCCCAACCTCAGTTGAAGTTACATTAATCCTACTGTAAGTATCTAGAAGAGCACATTAACTTTAGATACATCATAAACTCAAATAAATGGTCAAAAGAACATTATGCAGATAGTTGAGTCAAATACTCATCAGTAGAAAACAGAGAACAAAATTACCTGTGCAGTCTCAGTTCAGGTCTTGGTGAATTGAACTGCCTTTCTTTTATGTGATTTAGCCACATATGATACATAATGATGCTTTTCCCTGAGGTTCCTGGTTGAATTGGGACAGAAGAGATGTAGTGCTTAGTCAGAAATCTTCATTTTTTTTTCATTATTAATGACTGAATCTGCATTGAGAAGTAAAACAAGCATTTTCAAAAAATTATTTTCTCATACATCTCCTCCAATAATATCATCCCCTTATTTTCTATTTACAGAGAGAGGGGTTAGGCACAAAATGTAAAGGCAAACTTAAGGCAAATATATGTGAGATTGACTTGCTTGACATATATATATATATATATAAAAACTACTGCAGTAGACAAGTTACTTTACTGGCTTTCCCTTACGTTTCAGTCAAAAGAATAACTTTCCTCTAGTGTTTTTCACCATACATCTAACACCTAACAAATGAGCACAGCAATAAAGAGGAGTCATCAGAAAATACCCATCTGTGTGCTTGATGGAGCACGACGTGGGTAAAAAGATGTTTTGTGTCATCATGTTAATTATCCACATGTCAGAAGTCATGAACTCATAGGATGAAGATAACCAGAGTAGGTGGCACAACAACTTAAGTTTTGAAATTTCAGAATCACACAATCACAGAATGTTAGGGATTGGAAGGGACCTTAAAGATCTAGTCCAACTCTCCTGCCAAAGCAGGATCATCTAGAGTAGGTCACAGAGGAATGTGTCCAGGCAGCTTTTTAATGTCTCCAGATAAGGACACTCCACAACCTCCATGGGCAGCCGGTTCCAGTGCTCTGTTACCCTCATTGTGAAAAAATTTTTCCTAATGTTTTTTGTGGAACCTCCTATGTTCGAGCTTGCACCCATTGCCCCTTGTCCTGTCATTTGACATCATTGAAAAGAGCCTGGCTCCGTCCTCCTGACACTCCCCCTTGACATATTTATAAACATTAATGAGGTCACCCCTCAGCCTCCTCTTCTCCAAGCTAAAGAGACCCAGCTCCTTCAGCCTTTCCTCATAAGGGAGATGTTCCACTTCATCATCTGTGTGGCTCTGTGCTAGACTCTTTCAGCAGTTCACTGTCCTTCATTTAATAGCTTTCCTTTCAATTGCTCTTTGTTCAAAGAAAAAAAAATCTAATATGAAAAGATAGTCATGCAGCCCAGACTTACTCCCATCCTAGCTTTTATTGAGTATTTATTTTCACCTCTGCACTGCACCTCTAGTTCTACTTCACTCCTTGGGAAGAGCCTGCATATTAAACTCCATTCATTATTTTAGCTCTACTGTTGCGTTTTTTTAAACTCTTCCTTTGATTTACAATACAGCATCTTTCTTTCATGGCTTTTGGCACCTCTGCTATTTGTGTTCCAGTTCTACTTTCTCATTTGGAATCTCCACACGGTAAAACTTACCTTTTTTCTTGGGTTTACTATCCAGCCATAGCAAATTCTCCATATATCCCCAAGCTCTACAGCCAGTTTGTCTCCTCATCCTTTGCTTTCTCACTGATAATGTCCTGAGAGGATGAATGAGTCTTAATAATCCTGACCAACCTCACCTGGGATCTCTCCTCACCTCCTGACCATGCATCCAGGAACCTCATTTCAACTCAGATCTGGCTATGACCTGAGTTACACTGTAGGTGTATCTGTCTTTAGTCCTGGGTTTTGGTCCTACCTACCTCCTGTACGACTCTTAGACCTGTATTGTAGCCTTATCTCCAACACGATCTCCTCTTCCTCCCAAATAGCCCATGGAGACTCTAATACCATGAACAAAATCTATGCTGGTCACAGTCCGATCTCAGCAGTGATGACCCAGAAGCTGTGAGAAGTCAAATAATTGAGTGAATACAGTTAATGGAGTACAACCAAATGGCAGAGATGAGCTTGCAGTTGCTAAAAAGTGAATTCACATATAGGTAAAGTATCAAATTACATTTCAATTGCTTGTAGAGAAGTCTATTATAAAATCGACTGACTGCTATTGCAAGAACAAAATACCTTTTTTTAAGTACTGGGCTCAGACTAACAGGGACTTATTTGATATTGATCTAGCAATATTGAAGTGCTTAGACTTAGTTGCAAGACTTGTGTTTTGTTGTGAGATAGTAAGATAGTTCTGAAAGATCAGTTAAAAACCCTCATATCTATTTATCTGATGAATGTTTTATTGACTTCTAAACCACTTTACAAGCAATTCATATTTAGCCCTAGTGGTAACTCATTCCTATAATTGCCACAGAGCTACCTGACTTGGTCTATATCACTGTCAGGTTTCACATCAGGTTGACTTGTCAGCTTCAAGATTTTTCTGCCTTGGGTCAGTAATTGGGTCACATTGGTCTTTAGGTTTTATTTATCATTTTCAATTAGCCTGAGCCAGAAGACTAGCAACACTGCAGGAAACTAAAAACATACAAAGGCATTTTGATGAATTTGTTATGAGTTAGCATAGAGGAATTAAAATGAAATATAACCTGGCACATTAAACGGGACAGCTCTAGAATGTGAGCACATTATGATTATTGTCTGATTAGCAAGTTCCTTCTGGAAATGACGGTGCCCTGACAACTGCTATTTTAAAAGAAAGCCAAAGAGTCAGGAAAGAAGTTTCAAGTAGAAGGCTGATGTTACACATTTGATTCTTTCTTTCAGTCTTAATTACTTAATTGCTGCATTTTTGTTCCTTAATCAGTTTTGCTGTAAATTAACTAAGACAATTTCCACCACTTCCTTATATCAGTACTTTTTGCATGTTCCGTTCCATCCATGGAAACTTTGAACTTTATTTCAGGGCTTCTGCCAATTTCAAAACTCTCTGCATGTAGATGGGAAAGCTGACAAATCATGAAAACCCAATCCTGAAATCAGTGATAAGTCTTCTACTTCCAGCTGAAGAGCAACTTCTGTCTCTTACCAGCACCACTTTCAATGACGTTATTTTTGTTGGCAAAGATACCTATAGGTCACTGTGGAGAGTACTAGGTTTTTGGAGTTTTAGCTGAGATCAGCAATGTGGTGCTTTTCAAGTCATAAAGAAGGAGCTTGGATAGTTGTAGTTTTAATGTAGCAGACTTTGTAATGGCAACAAAATTTTGTCTCATGAATAACATAATTACATAATTTTGAACAATAAATAATATAACACAATTCTTGGATTTGACTACAGATGCAGCTAATGTTTCACCTGTCCTTGGAGATAAATATTGAATGCACATCTGCACCAGATATTTTTTTTCAACAGTTTACCTATTAACAAAATATGCTGGCTCTATTCAACTAAACAATTTACAGAGCTGCTCTGTTTCTGAGTAGAAAAATACAATCATGAAATGAGAGTCAAAAATCGTCCGAGGAAAAAGCCTCCAAGATTCGTATGACCAAATTCAAAAAGTGCTTTGAAATTAACTACTTCAGTTTTCGGTTCTATTGTCAGTGCTGAAGCCACCTGCACAGTCCCATGTAGAAGGGGAAGGGATGAAAGGATGCTGGCTGGTGCTTGAGGTGCTTTTCCACTTCAAGAACTCTTGCTAGACCAGGCTCAAGAAAATTTTCTTATGATGAAATATGCTATTTCCGTTTCTTTAATCCTCCCTATAGACAAATGCAGCACAAGGTAATTCAGTATGAAAGAGAGTCTGCTGTGGAATAACATGAAAAGCTTACACTGAGAGAGCAGAAGTCCACTTTTCCTTCAGAAATGGTTTGTGGTAAGGAGTTAGGTACAACTTGCATAGAATCATAGAATCATAGAATCATAGAATGGCCTAGGCTGGAAGAGACCTTAGTGATCATTTTAATCCAACCTCCCTGTCATGGGCAGGCCACCTTTAGTTTATTTACAGCACTGCCATGCTTGCAAAAATATGCTCTGAAGAGTAATGCCAAAATAAAAATTATACAACTTTTATTTAGAATGCTGTCCTGGTCACTAATGGGCCAGGAGGGAGTACAAGTATTGAAATAAATATGTAATGTTAATGAGGGCTGGAATTTCAACAGCCTTTCACATCAAGGACATTTTTGTAGAGAGTAGCAGTGAAGAAAATACTTCTTGGAGATTTCCCAGGATGCACTTTTTACCTCTTGTCAACTTCCAGTGATTTGAGTTGGGATGGTTGACTTCTTGATCTGTGTTGCCTCTTTCACCCCTGTCAATTGATTTCTTAGTTTTAAAACAAATCTAAGGGAGATGCTTGATGTTACCTAGTGTTTGGGAAATACTGAATTAGTTGGCCTATGATTCTGCCATGTCTAGAAAGGAATCTTCTGTCAGGCTACTATGGGCAGCAATATGAAAGAAGTATCAAGTCTCCTAACTAGCTGTTCTTTTGTGGCCTTTTTAGGACAAGTTTATTTTAAAACGGATTTCAAATTATTCAATACCTTGTGCTAAACATTTTGTACACCCTGGTACATGTACTAGGACTTCAGTCCAGAAGGCATAAAAAAGTGTATGTTTGCATGATTGTCAGCAGTTGGACGGATGGGTTTGGCACATCTAGTGCTAAATTCACTACACCCCCAAACATACATCAGTGTTTTCTTGAAGCTAGAATTACTCTATTAGGCCATGAGTCATACCTGAACCCCATTGCCTTGCAAGACAACATAGTGTGAGTGGTGGTTGAAAGGTGCGTGGGAACAGCCAAGAGCTTGGGTGTACCTGAGGAGGGCATGTGAACAGCTGAATACAAATAAAAGCACCTCTTCAGAAGAGGATAATTTGCACCTGAAGAGGAACAGGTCATTAAAGCCACAGCACTGGTGAGTGCAACATGCTCCTTAAATTCTCTATGCTGAGATCTAGAAGCTATAGTGAAAATTCAAGCGGAAAAGAATAAAAAACCAATCCAGCCATTTGCTATCTCTCTGCACATCTGCAGACATGGAGGTGTGTGACACAGCAAACAACTGCACAACACTTCTGTGGCAAATGGGTCAAAATGCTGAGTGGGTGTCCCTAGCTTTAACTAAGCTAGATCACTTAGTTGTCTCCTGTTTCTAAACTGATGGTTAAGGTTTATGTAAGAGTATACTGTGAATTTGCTTTTTTTTGAGGGGTTAATGACGTGTTTGGACTGCTTTAAGTGAATAGCTAAATTAGAGGAGATGTGGATTTGTATATAAACTGTAAAGTGGGTAAATTAACTAAGCAGAGACAAGAATGCATTGTTAAGAGAAAAAAATCACAGAGATGTTCAATAGGATGCAAGAGTACAGAAAAATATCTTTTATGCAGCCTAAGCTTCAGCTGTGCTATCTGGAGACCAGTCTCTTCGCAAAGAGATGGTATGGCTTTTGTGTTGGTGACAATGTAACTTTAAAATGCCTTCCCCTGCAAGACATCCTGTCAATTTTTCCCACAGGAGAAAAGGTTGAGATGAAATTTAAGCTGCCTGGTGATGGATTATTTGTCTTACCCGTGTACCTGGCTGTGCCAGTGAGTTACGTGCTTCTAGCACTTGCCATGGGAGCAGTATAAAACTTAAATCGGCAAAGGATGTTTCATATAGATACATTGGCATGATCATTTTGGTAACTGCATTCCTGTTTAAAACGAATTCTCTGTTAGATTAAGAAATGCTTCTTACAGCACTATTTGGGAGGAAATTTGTTTTGCTGGACTTCTGAGGTGGTGGGCATTTCTTTCTGCAATGGAGCAGCAAGCAACTTCCATGGGAGAGTCTCACCACCCTTGGCTTCTGCTGACTTCTCCAGGGAATGGAGCTGTTCAACACAGTGCCCTGCGGGACTGCACTCTCTTCCATTAGGAAAGTGCAGTTATTAACTAATATTTTGAGAGGAAAAAACATTATAAGGTTGAAGTCACCACCAGTTGGCAAGAGGTTTGCATACAAATCTTCTCCTTCCCTGAGGAACAATTAAATGAAATCAGTTGTATTTGCATATAAAATAGTTTATTTTTTCCCTCATTGGAAAATAGGTGGCATGAGACTTTTCTCTTTTTCCTCGTAAGAATTCGCATGAGGATTTTTTAATTTGAAAACTTAAAACTGTTCTTCTAAAATCAAATAGAAAATGAGGGGTTTATATACATTTTTCAATAATATTCACAAATGGGAACTTTAATGGGTTGGTAATCTATATCAGTTGTATTTAAAACTTTAATGAATTTATAATGCTTCGTGAAGTTATTTGCACTCATTAATTTAAAAATTAGTTTTAGATATTTTAAAGGAATCTTATTAACTAGTCTAGACAAACTCCTACTGCAGAAGCAAGGCCAGCTTTCTAAACTACTGAACTCTTGGGAATTTGTCAGGACTTCAATACACTTTTTTTGAATGTGTGTTTCCAGTCTACTTCTATAAGTTAAGATTCAATTTTAAATCTTGGGTCTGGGTTATAAGCCACAAAATAGCAATAACAAAATCTCCTTAATATTTTTGCGTAGATTTCTCTTTTTATCTTAAAACTCAACCTGCAAGTTATTTCATATCTGTTCATGTGTTTCCTTAACACCCATAAGTGCCACTCTCTTCCACTCCTCTTGTGTTGCACTTCTACTTGGGGTAGGATTCAAAATCTCTGTTTCACGGTGACTCCCAGGTCTAACTTGGAGCTATTTCCGTGTTAACATGTAATTTAACCCAGTGGGCTTTTTTTACAGTTTGGTTAGTGGATCTGTGAGTGATGAACCATTGGCCAAATTAGTGTTTACTCTATTGAGATATTTCAGGACTGAAAATGTGCCCTGTTGCTGCAAGTTAAACTCTATAGCTTGAAGTCTGTGTGATTTGTTATTGAGGTGCCACGAGGTTGCTTTAAAGCACATTCGTTGTAACGGGTTTGTCCATGACTAGGAGGACTGTTGGCTACCTCAGTAGCACAGGTGAGGGGTGCCAGGAAAGCCTTGAAACCCAGGGTTTTACTAGTCTGGGTCTGCTTCTGGCCATGAGGTCCTGCTGGACTTACCCCTCCCTGTTTCCCTGCAGGCTCCTCACCAGGCACTGTGAACTGCACCCTACTTACAAAATGAGGTCCTGGTACTTCTCAAAGCCCTCCCTTACAGCATATCTGAGGGGCATCAAAGTTAGAAAAAAATAAATGCCCCAAGTTGCACTTTCTCAGAGTGCTATTCTGTAACAATTATCTTCACTAATAATAGTTTTATCTTCACTAATATACCTAAAATCTTAACACTTTGCCCAGAGTATGTTCTTTTTAACATCATTATTTGACTTAAAAAGTTATAGACTATATATCAGCTGTGAAAGAAATTTTGAATGCAGCCAACTGCCTTTTCTTTCCATGTATGAAGTTACGGTGCAGCTCTGCTTCCAGGCTGCATAGGGTTTTCTTACCCTTTTCATTGTTAAAACAGAGGAGAACTTGGAATTAGAAGTGAGGCTGGAGATGTATTTTGTCCACGTCTCTACTTGCATCAAGTCTGACTTGTTTTGAAAGCAATGGTTGCCTCTCCTCAAGAAATACTTCAGTACATGATTAATTCACTGCCTGCATAGATTTTTGATGTCTCTTTGCCATATGTGAATGACCTGCTGAAACAAATGTTTTTCAAATCTAAGCAAGAATCCAGCTTTTGAAGTGGAGCTTGTGCAGCCTTAAGACCATTTACTAGAAATGACTATTGCAGGGGGATAATAAGGTCGAGGAACAGAGCGGCAGTGCTACCAGATCAATACATGAACTTTTAATCAGAAATGTTATACGTATACTGCAGTTCTTCTAGCTTCCAAAAACCTGGCTTTTTGTTATGCACAACCTTAATATGATGGTTTTTTCCCACCTTCACTTCTATAAGGAAAGTTACCCACATGCTGTCACAGCAATGTCTTTCTCTTTCAGCAGTTATGCTTGTAACTCATTGATTACCTCCAACTATATCTGATGGAAGTGTGGGAATGTCAAAGATTTCTGGATTCCAGGTCTGCCTGGTAACCCCTCCCTGTGTAGACCTGAGGCTGTTGGCTTCGTGCTCTCCAAGGATGTTCGCAGTGGCCAGCTGGCTGACCAGCACGGCTCCAGCTCCAGCGGCACATGGCATCTGCCTTTGCCTTCCCTGCAGAGGCAGCTGAGGACGTGGAGGGGAACTGAGGATACTGCAGGGGTGGAGGGAGGGATGGGTGTGGGGCTGGGGAATTGTGCTGTAGCTGGAAGAAATCGGTCTTCATTAGTCCTGCTGCAAAGACTTGGAGTGATTCTTCTCTGTCTCTCAGGAGACCGACTTAATCATCTTGAACAGGAGAGTTCAGTGTCTTTCTCCTGATTGTCCCTCCAGAGGCTGCTCCTTTTGTGTACGTGATCTGCTACTCAGTATAGTAACACCAGCAACTTGCTAGATAGTATTAGGACAATGCATCAGCCATAACTGCTGTGCTTCTTGGCCCACTGAATATTAAAATGTTTTATACCCAAGTTCACAAAGAAAAAGACAAAGATAAAAAGTTCAGGACTGGAGGGGAATAACTCATCCCTTTTCTTGAAACTGTTGCTATCTCTGCTTACATGTTACAAGTCACATGCCTTTAAATTAAGAGGAGAAAAAGAATCCCCAGAGTGTAGGGGAAGATTCAGGAAGGTAACCTGGTTCAGCAAAAAAAAAAATAAATCTTTTTTCCCTTCCATCCAGAAACAAAGCCTGAAACAATGTCAAAGAGATGCTTAGGATCAGTGTTGCAGGACAACTATCTCAGACCCATTGCTTTGGCAAACATTTGGGTACCCTGAGAAACACCCCAGGCATTGCTAATTCCTCCAGCACTGCAGGTCTTGGAAGAATGATTCATTAGGGAGTCCCAGCTAGAAGCTACTCAGCTTTCTGTTGATTTTTCTGCATTGGTTTTGTCAAAACTGGGCTTTCTTACAGGGATAATTTGATCCTTCAGATATCAAGTGTGTTGTTAACATATTATCAGTCACCTTCACATTTCATCAGGTTTCTGCAAAATGCTCTTGTCAAGCCTGACAAGCTCTTCATTCTCATTTGAAACTAATTAGAGCCTCTGCCTTACTTTGATTTTATAAAAGGCTGCGGCTGGGGAAGTTTAAGGTACTCTTAGAACCCTAGCTCTATGGAAACATCTCTATATAATATAGTAGTCATCCAGATGTAAAATATGCGTTTTGCATAGTGTTTACATACAATATAATGAGACATTTGCCCATTTTAAGATACAGCCAAGTACTCACAGTGCATCTTTGTGTGCAGATAAACTCATATTGATTCCAAGACAGTAGAACAGAATTAATGTTCTGGTAATTATCTATTTCCAATTAAAATACCATTGTGCAATGAATAGTAACAAAAAAGAGCTGAGACTTTCAAATATTTGAGGTTGAATGCCTTGAATTAATATTTATGAATCAAAAATAAATGTCCTGACTTCATAAGGGTGCTGTGCACTCAGCAGCATCTTCTGCAATCTACAAAAACATGGATGAAGCATAGAGTAACCTGGCTCTCTTCTGCATCTTAATTAAATATAGGGTTTGCTGCCTTGTTAAGTGCACAAGGCTGCAGCACTTGAGTCAGGTGTGAGTTGGAGTTTCCTTGGTTAATGATGACAGTCAGCAACGATGACTAGTTTTAAGAAGTGGACATAGTTAACACCGAAAAGCACTCAGCAGTTTCTTCTGAAATACAGACTACTTATTTATTCTTTTTTTTTTTTTTTTCTTTTTAGCTGAGGGTCATTTGTCTGCATGTTAAAGTGTTGTTTTGAACTCTATGGTGGCTTTGTCTGTATGAAGATCATGGAAATGCATAAGAAAAATTTACTACCATCCATTCTCCTCAAAATAAGCTTGTTTGAGCTCTTCCAAGGACTATGGAATAATTTTTTACACTTGAAAGCAGTTCTGTAAAAAGATACAAGTTCTTCCATGTGTATTTGCTATATAAATGCCTTCTGGGAACTTGTTTAACCACTGCATCTTCAGAAGCACAAGGGGAAAAGACGGTGTTATGTGCAGTATCCAGATTTGTAGCACTGCACTCATAAACAGTGCCTAGGTGCAACGGAGCAAATTGTAAGGAATTCGACCTGGCTCCCTGCAGATACTGTCTTTCCACAGAACACACAGCTCTGATGCCTGAGAAGATGCTTGCACCGGTTGATAGATATCGAGGGCTGGGACATCAGCTTAGCTGTTTGCTGATGTCATCTGTAGCTCTTTTCTAATTGGGGTTTTGCAGATATGTTCCTCAATGATGTTTTCAACTTCTTAAGAGCCTTTGAAAACTGCCCAGCCTTAGCCATTTTCCTGTTGCAGCTGGAGGTGCTCCCTTTGTAAGCAATGAGGTTAAAATTTTCTGTCCAATGTAATCCTACAGTGATGAGTTAAGGAAATGTTTTAATATCTCAAGAGGTGTGGTTTATATTTTTTACTTCCACTCTTAACTGTGGATGTCTATGAAGTAATAAAATAAATCTTTATATGAAATGATGGCCCATGTTATCAGCTGAAGTTAAATATTGGGAGATTTTGATAGTATAAATGGCCAATATATATCAACATTTCCTAGGTTTTAGCCATTATTCCCTGACTTTTACTCTTAACTTTGTTAAATAACATTTTGCTTTGTACAAGAATTGTATAGCATATTGAACCCAAGGGACATGTAATCCAACAGTCAGATGGAGGCCAGTATCAGCTATTTCAGTGGAAGGTGTAAAAATCAGCCATCGTTAGACATCACGAAAAAACATGTCATGTCAGTTCCTTGTATCTAATAGAGATTGGTTTATGGGTTTGCATATGGCACTCCATTAACTTGGGATAATTCTGTGAAGTGTTTTTATCGATACATATGTCCAATCCTCTGTGGTGAAAATAAATCTCTGCTTTTCTATGGTTTGACACTTTGTTTCAAGGAGCATTTTGTCCCAGTGACCTTTCCTGAAAGACAGTTCCTTGATTTCTCCTGGTTTAAAACTCTTTACTTCCTCTTTACATTCATGTCTCAGATATGTCTGAAACAGTAATTTAAAAAAAGATGGGGAGGAAACACTTCCACCTACCCAGTTGTCAGGAGTCAGCATGAATCTGTCCCTGGCATCCATGATGGGAAATCTAGGGAAGTTCAGTGCTCCAACACTGGTGAAGAGAACTGTGTTTCAGCATCTCTGTACTTCTTAGTTGATGCCAATTTGCAGGAATATAAGTTTCTCCGATGATTGCAAGAACAGGTTTTTGGTTGACTGAAAGGAAATATTCTTTAAAAGTCTTTGAGAGTATTGCCAGGTTTAAAGTCTGATGAAAAACTTGGTCCACTCCATTAATTGCTTTCCAGAACTGCATTTTATTTCACAGATGCTCTCCTTCCTCAGCTCTCTGTCCCTATCCCTCCCCAGCTTTTAAACCATGGCTCTGGTTTCCCAAAGCCAAATGAAGATCTTCCATATCATAGGAGATTACTGTTTGCTTGGAAAACTTCTCCTATTTGCATTCTGAATGAACTGAATATTGCTGATTTTTTTTTTTTTTATGCCGAGTTTATGTTTACAATTTTACTTGTAGGTACCTGTGGTCATCTGGTAGGAATGTCATCAGTTGACAGCTGCTTAAATCAGACTGTCAGAGATATGAAATGAGTAATGGAGCCTTAAAAGTCCTAAGGGTCTTGTTGAATTTGAGCATAGTCTACACGGCATGATGATTAGAAGAGCATTGCGTATATCATTTTTTACGTAGTTTTTGAGCCTTGTACGATAATTATATAATTTGAAATGGAATTAAACTACACATTTTAGCCACGCAGTGTGGTGGAAAACTGAAGAAACGTATTTATAGCAGAACTCGCCTGCCGTGAATGCAGGTGTAACATCTTTTTCTCTGTCTTAGGTTTCCCTGAGTAAACTGAGAACAATACAAAATCAGCATTGTTAGTAATTAGTATGGAGAAAAATTATCTCTCCATCCTCTGTTGCCCACATGCTCTGCAGCTTTTTGGGGCAGTCACTATCCATGCATACTGAGGACCAGGTGGCGAATGAAACTGTTCCTGATGCAAATAATTAAAATGGGGTGGTACAAATAATTGATATGAGATGGGGAAGTTCCTCACAAAAATCTTTAACCTACAGGTAATACAAAGTAATTACCTTATGCCTGCCAAGGGCCACAAATTGGTCACAGGTTTACTGAATCAAATTTAGTGTCACCTCAGCATTTTATTGAAGAAGATTCAATATTATTCCTGGTCTTCTAAATGACATCATCTGTTGGAATCTGGATCTATGGATGGACAAAAAACAGAGACAGCACTGGACTATAGGCATATTTCTCTTCTTTTTGAAATCTCATATCTGTGAAAAGTATCTGATTACTGATGGGTTTTAAAACTTTAATGGTTTCTGCTCCATGTTCTAAGGTATGCTTTTTTCTCTTTCCAACTTATCATATTGAGATATTACTAAAAGGATCAAAGGCAAATGCTTAATTTATTTTCTTATTTCCTATTCCATTTTGAATAGAAAACCTTCATTACTTTCTTCCATTTACAGACCCCCATGCAGCTAGATCTTAGAATCATAGAATCATTTTGGTTGGAAAGCACCTTTAAGATCATTGCCAGGTTAGCGGTTGGACTCAATGCCAGACCCATCACTAAATCATGTCCCTAAGCACCACATCTACATGTCTTTTAAATACTCAACCACTTCCCTGGGCAGCCTGTTCCAATGCTTGAAAACCCTTTCAGTCAAGACATTTTTTCCTAAGGTCTAATCTAAACCTCCCGTGACACAATTTGAGGCTGTTTCTTCTTGTCATATCACTTGTTACCTGGCAGAAGAGACTGTAGGTAGTCATAGGCATCAATATGGTCTCCCCTGAGCCTCCATTTCTCCAGGATAAACAACCCCAGTCCCCTCAGCTACTCCTTATGAAGCTTGTTTTCGAGACCCTTCACCAGATTTGTTGCTCTTCTTTGGGCACACTCCAGCTCCTCAATGTCTTTCTTGTCATGAAGTGCCCAAAACCGAACACAGAATTTGAGGTATGGCTTCCCCAGTGCTGCATAGTTGCTTCCCTAATCTTGTTGGCCATACTATTTCTGCTGGCATCCTGGCCTGTACTGACCTTCTTCACCGTGTGAGAACACTGCTGGCTCATGTTTCCTCATCCCTTGTCACTGTTTCTCCCCACATTAAATAAAGGATAGAGATTCTCCTTATGCCTCCTATCATTGCTAATGTGTTTATGAAAACATTTTTTATTGATGTTTATAGCAGTAGCTAGATTAAGTTCTGGTTGGGCTTTAACACTTCAAGTTTTCTCCCTGCATAACCTCATAATGTCCTTGTAGTCCTCCCAAGTTTCCTGCCCCTACCTCCAAAGGTCATAAAGTCTCTTTTTCCTGAGTTCCATCCAAAGCTTTCCGTTCAGCCAGGCTGGTCTTCTTCCTCGCTGGCTTGTCTTCCAGCACATGGGGATGGCCCACTCCTGCACCTTTAAAATTTATTTCCTAAAGACTGTCCAGCTTTCTTCCCACTGTTGCCTGCTCATCTCAGCCACAGTGCACTTTCACACAGGCTTTGGTTTCATGGGAGGACTTTACCTCAAGGACTTCAGTTTGGCACCTGTACTTTGATGTTTTATGGCTTTCCTCCATGTCTGTCTTAAATACCTCCAGGCCTCATTCTCCTATTTTTGTAGCATTGACTTCTGCAGCCCTTTGCAGAAAGGCAGAATAGGAGAGGGATCTACACCCTGAGTCAAACTAGTGCATTGATGCTGTGAACTGCAGAAGGAAATGACCATTTTTACCATTTAGTGCTACAGCTGAACACGGGGACATGAAAAAAATCATGGAAGAAAATTTCTAGAAAGTGGAAAGAACTGAAAGCAGGTATCCTTTCACCTTTGAGAAAAGCCTGAAAATTTCCCTGCTCAGGCCTGACTCCCTGCTCATACCACAACCTGTGACACTGAGCCATGCAGTGTACTAGCATGTTCACTGAATCCAGCTTGATAGAATTATATGACCTTTTCTTTCTATGCCTGCACAATATTAAAGTAGAAGTTCAGCTGGATTTCATTACCAGCATCCCATTGGCAGTACTATAGTAGAATCTTCACTTAAAACTTAATCACACCAACAGAAAAACTATACTAAATTTTGACAATAGATCTAAAAAGTGTCATTTGTGTTACGCTAGTGCTGATTAACTTATTGATCAGTTTCTATTCAATTCTTTGTAAGTATAAAATTCTATAAGTACCCATCCCTATGGAGCTGCCCTGCAGCTGGGTGATTGGTGTTCTGCAGCTGGTTTGTTTGCTAAACACTGACAGTAAGAGACCTGGTGTCTGTAAAACTGGTGGATTTTATGCTGTCTATGTATCTATGACAAACACAGACTATGAGTTAAACACTGCTTAAAACTGTCCTACTTTCTTCCTGTCATTGGAAAAAAATTGTCTTTTGCAAAAAGGAAAATCACATATATTAATATTTGGGGGGTGGAAATTGAAGAAATAGCGTTTGTTAGATAGAGGCATAGCAGGAATGCCTAGGCACTGATATGAAAGTTCATGTTATGTTCACAAAGAGATAAGATCAACTAGAGCCCCTATAAGCATTAGAAATACTGTTTTGGTGCTGAGTATTTAGCCTTTCTGAAAACATAGTTTTGCTTGAGGTATGTCTTTAAATTAAAAATCTTCAGAAAGCAAACCATTATCTCTCAAAAAAACCTAAAGCCATAAGGCCTGTTTTTTTTCTTACATAAAAGAAATGAAATATTAGGGATGACTGAATATTTTCCACTGAAACTAGTTTATCTAACTTAGATTTTCACCAGGATACAAAAAGAGCATTTTCCTCTGTCTGCTCTCTCCTTGCAACCCATCACTGGGCTTTAGTCACTCTTAGAGAGAACATCCTGCCCATGCAATAGTTTCTAGGCTGCCAAGATAACTACACTGGTTAGTGAAAATCATTACTGAGGGCTAATATCAGTTTCAGCTGATGTGTTTCCCACTAAAATGCATTTTGCTGTCTTATCGTGGTTGAGCGCATGTTGATATTTTTCTCAAGTACAGACTTATTATGATGCACCTGGCTGAGGTGAAAGTAACCTGGATAAACTGAATTTGAGCCACGGATTCTCAGTATGCTGGCTCAGCTGGGATAAGTGGTGAAAACGATCTGTCTGATGACACATTTCTCCTGGTTGTGTTAATCACAAACAAGGAGGGACACTGCAGCTTGAAAGCAGAGTGTGGGAAAATCCTGATGGGAACTGTTCACATTGACTTTGTTACCAAAACCAGTGTCCTGCGAGACTACATTCTTGGGTAAACGTGACAGGGTGTCATTGGGCATGACCATTGCACAACTTTACGTGCTGTAACTCATACCCATCTGATGTAAGTGCTAAATACTAGTGGGTCTGAATAGTGGTGCTTTATGTCTGTTTTGTGTGGTGGCTGCTGACAAGGGATGGTAGAGTATCAATCTGAAGCTATATGACACATTGATTGAAGCTTCACAGTGCTGCCATATCTCCAGCAGTTGAACTGATAACTGCTTTTACTAGACATTAATTTCAAAATCTATCTTGTCCTTTTAGAGGAGAATTCTTAACCAGAAAATAACAGAGGCTCAGTTTAAAAAAAACCTAACCCCAAACCGCAAGAGACAACATACCCATGGAATATAGCAAGGAAACCACGAAGCATTGATCAATGAATATAAATTCTACTGAATATACACCAGTGTATATTGATATTGGTCATAATAGGTGACCTGGAAGAGTAATGGCATGTACTTGACAAAACACACTAGCCATTGCCAACCAAGTGTTTTTGTTGGTACTGTAGCAAAGTAGAGTGGTCAGGATGACTAAAACAAGAGTATCATAGAAGCATTAAGAAAGTGGATGAAAATGAAAAGAAAGTTAAAAGGGGCTTGTCTGAAACTACGCTTTGGAAAACCAAGCTGACATCATCAGCTGATTCAAGAAGGGTCAGTCCCTACAACCCCCTGACGTGACAGGATGTGTTGTGACAGGAGGGAAGGGCCTTCTGGAGTAAAGACCAAAGTGCCTATGGCTGAGGCAGCAGAGGCCAGTGCAAGGTTGGGAAGGGGTCACATAGTCACAGGAACTGTCAAGAAGACTGTCTCTGTTTCATTTTCCCAGGTAGATCTGGATTGGCAAGATCACATTTGCTATGGCCAAAGAAAATTATGTTGCAGTAACTGACATTGAGAGATTTGTCTTCAGGATTCTTACATATAAAAAACCAAAATGTGTTTTATATATACATACTCGATCAGAGGGAACTGACTTTGGATGAATGAAAATTTTGCAGATCTGAGAGTTAGGAAAAATGAAATAGAGTGGAGTGGACATTTTTGGTGTTTGGTTTGTTTCGTGGGTTTTTCAGGTGTCTTGTTTGTTTGTTTGTTTGTTTTTAAAGTATGTCCAATGAGGCATCATCCACTGGAGAGAAATTTAGAAGGAAGGCTATCTGTCAGGGATGGATTAGTCCTGCATAGGTAGAGTTTTCATAAGATGGTCATAAAAAGAGAGGAAAGAAAATATGCCAAGATTATCATACTCATTGCCTGTCTCACTCCTCCTACATTGAGCAGCTCAAGCTAGAAAATCCCACTGCTTTCTGGAGCTGAAGGTTACTATTTTCAATCCTTGCTGTGAAAGGCTGGATGTCACACTTTTCTCAGATTAGGCAGGATGGTGCCCAGACTGTTGGTAGTAAGGGCTTCAGGCAACTTAGGGCTCTTGTGCTTCGTGAGTCACTACTAAAGACTATAAATAGGAAACAATAGAAAGTATATGAACCTTACAAACAACATAATGTGGGGATAGTATAACTCAGTCCAGTCACTGCATTCCCGATTTTATCATTTCTCTTATCACTATGGTATACTTGAGCCCTGAAATACTGAGTCCTGAAATACTGGGGACAAGCCAGGGCCTGATGCATCAGTGAGATGTTCTTGTTTCTCAAGATACATTATTTATAATGTATTGCAACCAATGGTAAAAGGTTATACTGGAATGGCTGGTGAAAAAAAACGTAATAAAAAACTAAATTCTAGGTAAGATAACAAGAATAAAAAAACGGTCAAGGAGTGAGGAATGTTCATACTACAGATACTTCAAGATTTTAAGTGAAACCAGAATTCCTGATTAGGAAAGAAAAGGGGATTAAATGCATCTTATTTCCACATTTGCAGCTGTGGATCTCTAGTCAGTGATATCTCTTAATCAAGTAAAAAGAGACGAAAAAAAAGTATAGCGTGTTTCAGGGTGTTTAATCTTGACCAAGCTGGGATACAAACCATGGGTGGCGACTGGTGTGAAGGGACATCCCTGCAGAGCAAAGCCCAGGGAGTGCTGTGTGTGGAGGGGCCCATCCTGCAGCAGAAGTGGGTGATGTCACTCATCGAGCAGGACTAAGTCTGACATGGATTTTAGGTAATTTGATCTGTTCTTTTTCTTTTATGTCTGTAGTTCTTTGCTGTTTTACATTCAAACGCCTAACTTTGTATTTTGCTAGATTATCTTGTATTGTCTGATAGTAAACCCTGTCTCAAAGGTCCCATTCCTCTGGGAACTGAGAAGACATTTGGAAGGGTAAAGGTATCCTTTGAAGCATCTTGCATTCCAGCACCCTGACTAAAGGCGACAGTGCTTGAATAGAGGGAAGTATTTGTAGAGAAACATAAGCAGACTCAGAATTCTCCAAATCTAACGAAACTGCTGTGTTTTGAAGAGATTTCTTACAAAAAGCCAGAAGCACTGAGCTATATTTCATTATGTTGTCTTACAAATCAGACAGTCTTACATGTGACCATCCATATGGACTGCAAATAGAAGAAACCTTGGATATTGAACAAAAGAGATTCCCACAAAAAAAAAATTCCATTTCTAAAAGGTGTCCTCAGTTGGACGAAAAGGTGAAAGGTGGGAAGGAGGGTGTGATTTGGCCTCTGCCAGGAGAGAAGGTCATGGCTTGGGAGGGAAGGGAGATAAACCTGAATTAATACAGAGATTGGCAGTGGAAGTCTGACTGAAATTTTTCCAATGGGCAGATTCTGAACTTTCCTCAGAAAGGTCAAGATAGTTTAGCAGGAGAAAAAATGTTGCTTCCAAATCCTGATGACTTTCTCTCTTTTCCCCAGGTGGGAACAACTCTGAACTGTCTGGATAAGTTTAACCTGGTGCACTGCCAATGAAATAAGCAGAGATACCCTGGGACAAGTTCATCTTTGCCATGACTACTTACGGAGCTGCTTTTGCACCAGGCATTGGTTTTACTCAGCCTTTCTTTTAGTTACTCTTCTGAACTATAGCAAGCTCTTACCTGAGACAGCTGAATAGATTAATAATTTTAAATAAAAAATATTAATAAAGTAGATATTTCAGATACTTCACTCAAAAATAATTCATTGACTGAATTAGTTTTCTGTAATCAATTAGGAATCTGCCAGGTACCAGCAAATGGTAATTTAACAGCGGGAATAATTTTATGTATTTTTACACAGGATGAGAGAATAGAACCAATTTCTTTAAAATTGCTCCAGAAACCCAGGGGGTCCTGGCTGAACATTCCCCTCCAATGACACAAAGGCTTTTGTTCACCAGCCTTCCTGTTTGGAATGAGGATATCTTGACTTTTTGCTACTCTTAGCCTAGTTATTCTGTTTGTTGGTGGAGCACCATGTAGTCTTGTAAGGAAAATATACAGTCATATAATTTATGTTTCTTAAGGACCAAACCAAGATTTGCAGAGACAAATATGAGTATCTACAGTTTCCACATTTATAACTGACACATAGTTTCAGCAGGATGGTACTTCTGCAATCAGTACAGATACACAGAGGAGCAGAGTGACCCAGAAAACCCACGTGGTGATCCCAGACATATTACAGACATTGTTTATGCAGTTCTTGATAGATTCTGTTTATTAGACTTTAATGGATGATTCTTCAGTCTAACCCAATTTATTTGTTCTTTTAAGCTCAGGTCTGCCTACAGCTAGCTAATAGAAAACAGTAGGTACAAATTGTGAAGTCTCACTCCTCTCTGGCATTTGGATAGTTGATGTTATATTCTCTCACCCACACAGAACACAAATAGAAGCAATGCCTTGCTAGTTTGCGCCACTTCTGGTGATGGAGTCAGGGCTGGTCACCTTCATCTTGATGAATTTGGAGTCTAAACACCTCCCTCTGAGTGGGAGGATGACAGGTCTGCCTGGTCACCAGGCAGCAGGCTAGATTTGTGCAGTGGCATCTATCTTTAGCTGCTGTTGCCAGACCTGGCAAATGTACTTTGGAGTTCAGGGAATGCCTGGCTGCAATGGTGAGTGGTAGGACAGTAGCTTCTGAGTTAGACAAAGCTTCTGAAGGCTTATGCAGGAAAATCTATAACTAGAATGTCTTGTCTTGGTGTGGTTCCTTTTGTGATGATCATATCAGAAGTCATGGTTAAGAATCACCAGTGAAAAAGCGTCCAAATCCTGAAACCTAAACCCCATTGTGACTGCATAAAAAACCCTCAAACATCATGACTTTCAGTCCTCTCTACCTATTACTGAGTGTATGCAGGAAACAAGGGGACTGGGTGCTGGAAACCACAAAATGCACCTCTGATTTCTAGCTGCACTGCTAAGGGCTTTGATTTTCTTTACCTGAATGTTCCGGCCAAGGTCCTGTTTCAGCTGCAAGTTGGTGCAAAGTATGTCAGTCCAAGTAATGTACTGATAGTGCAGTAAGCAAATCAAAAGACCAAATGCTTCTGCTTCAGCACTCCCACCACAGCACGCCATAGTCAGCAGCCAAGTCACATGGAGGCTGGCAAATCCCGTTCTGGTTTCGGTAGATTAAAGCAACATTTCTCAAGAGAAAAAGGCATTTGACCTCAGGCAAAAGCAAGTACATGCCATGCAATTGTCATTACCGCCTTTCAGTATAAATGCAAAAACTTGAGCAGCTTGGTGTTGTCACATTTATGCCGTAATCAGCTCCACATTTCACTGGGTGAAATCTCAAATGCTTATGTTTTGTGGAGTTCAAGAATTCTCTGTATCTGCTTCCACAAACTCTACAATGGTTTTACTATCTAGTGTGAAATTTTGGTCTGCACAGCTGGCTGTCTCAAGCCATCATTAAGGGGAATGACTGCGAGGCAGCACTCTGAAGGGAGACAGACCATACCTAAGGCAAACCTCTCAGGGAAAAGGGCTGCCTTTCTTTTTTGTTTAAGTTGAACCAGCAAAGACATTTCTGAAAATGTATTATTCCATAGCTCTTCTTATACTTAAGAAATAACTATACAGGCTAATGTTAGCACTATATTGTATCTGGTGCTAAACACGTGTTAAGTACTGTAAAAAACCCCAAAACAAAGACAACTTCCAGTCTAATCTGAAACCCTTACATAGTAAATTTCTCATTAACCAAACACACATTTTTTTTTCACTAATTTAACTGAAACAACTTATGGGCATGAAGTTGAAACATAAACAGGAATGCAGATCAAGGCTTGAGGGGATTTTAAGGACATGAACCAAGGCCCACAGAAGTCAGTGAGAGACTCCAACCAACTAATGGGTTTTAGTGGTCAGGTTGTAAAGACAGTAACATAGTGCACAGATGCATATTCAGAAAGATTCTTGAAATTGTGTGATAACTGCCATTAGTACAAGTTTGAAAACTAATGTCTCATGAGGGTGGAAAAAACAGCCTGTCCCACTGCTGGATGCTCCTTGTGGGGAAAAATGTATGCTTCTGTCCAGCATGCCTCCTGTTTCTCATTCTAACACTATGTGAAGAGCCTGTTTTTATAACAAGATTTTTCAAACGTTGCCAGGGGCTTGTCAAATTTCTATGCTTACTAATTTATTTTTTCAAATTGGGTCTCATTTTTCTTCAGAGCTTGGTGGATTGAATTGTACAACAATATTTTGTTTCTGTATTTTGAGATCCTGTGAAAGGCAAAAAACATTTCTGTTAAAAATGTGGAAATTTCAGCTTTCAGTAATTTCAGCTACAATTAAAATAATTAGCATGCAATTTACTTAATGAAAATGTTTAACAGAAATGCTAAAAAACCATACCAAATTAAAATGTAAATGTTTTAGGATTCATAAGGCTTTCAGTCAGAATCTCCAAGGACTTTACAGTCCCGCTATTTTAAAAATCACAATATTATGAAGAACTGACAAACTTCTATGCCTTTTCCACCTCAAATATTAGCATTCTGTACAAGCTTATTAAAATCTCTGAAGATAAAATACACCTTAAGATAATTTGCTCTTGATATTGTTGCAATACTCTTCCCTAAAGCATATAATTTTCTAGAGCTTTGTCCAGCCTAATCGTAAAATAAGGCTGTACAACATCTAAATAATGTAACTGAGAAAATGCATCTCAGTGCTCAGAAATTGTTTTCCTGCTATAATGAGCTGATTCTTTTTTTTTTTTTTTGTGGTACCAAGTTTTGCTTGGCAAATGCAATGAGATTTAATATGCAGATTCAAAATAATCACTTCCAAAATGACCTGGGAGTGCAGTTCGGTAGGATGAGGCAGAACATTGTGCTGGTTCAGGGCAGTGGCAGTCAGAAACACAGCTTTGCTGTCCACTACCATTATATGCTGCTGCACAGAAGTTGGAAAATTTTCTGTAAACTTGCTTGTCATGGGCTGGAGCAGTTAATAAGCGCAGCTCATAAATACTGGGCAGAATGACGTAGGAAACTTCTTAGTGTCACTGATACCAGCCTTGCCTGCTGGGTGAGGTATTCCATTACATTTACACCTGCAAAAACAAGACAAGACTTATTCTTGGAGTGATGGCAAGTTCTCTGCAAGGCGCTGAAGATGAAGCTGCTGGTTCCCAGCACCCTGACTCAAGGGTGCTCTCTCCAATGTTGCCCTTCCTTAATGCTGTGTTCATTTATGGTTTTGACACGTAACATATAATTGCAAAGTGCGGGTTTTTTTGGTGTTTTTTTTTCCTTTGGTTGTTTTTGTTGTGATTTTTTTTTTTTTAAGAAAAGAAAAAAGAAAGAGAACAAGCAGTGCAGGTGAGTGTGTCTTGGCTCCCCGGAGGTGGGAATGTCCTGCCAGGCATTTTCTCATGCACCCATCGAGTCCCTCTAGTGGTGCCGTCCTGCAAATTGTACTACCCCATTCCCAAATTAGTGAGTAAAGGAAAATCAAAATGAACAAGTACTTTAATACAATCTGTCATTACTAAAGATATTATGACTTTGTGCAATGCAGATGTGTTTGGTCTAATTAGTATCACGTTTGTGGAAAATCGCATACCAGGGTAATCCAAGTGCTTCCAGTTTAGCAGGAATTGAAATTATATTCAGTGACATCTGAGCAAGGTCCTCAATTTTCATGCAGACATGAAACAAGCTAAAAATACGATACTTTTTCAACATGCAAAATGTTCTCCTCGGCTCTTCTCAGAAAGATATTTTAGGAGGGTTTTTTTTTTATCAAATTAATCATATTTCTATGGTGACTTTGTGAGGACAGCTTCAGTATTATCAGTGTGCCTGCTACAAACGGGGAGTTCAAGTTGGGGTGTAGTGTTCACAAATAGACCTGAGGAAACAAATTCTATTTCTGCTTTCTTGAAGTCATAAAATATCGGGAAGGATGAGTGAAAGTTTAGAAGTGAAATGGAAACATCACTGAGAGTGAAGTAAAGAACTGAAAAATGCAGAATGATCTTTGAAGCTGCATGTGAAATGTTCAATACAACATTGTTTTCATTTTAGTTCTTAGTGGGATTGTTTTCAGGGTGGAGGTTTTTTTGTTGATAATTTTGGGGGTTTTTTAAGCTGTGTAGTTAGGTAAATAGGAGAAACCATATTTATTTGCAGGGGATTTTTTAGCTTTCAGGGCTCAGGGCAATCAGAGTAGATCTGCAAAAATGTTTTGGTTGACTCCAAACCTCTGAATGGTGAAACACAGTATGCAAAGGTGTCAGAAATCAGGCAGTGGCCTAAATGACAGGAAACAGGTGATGGCCAAGTACAGGCTGTCCTGACTGTCTGTGTGGCCAGAAGCATCCTCAGCATTGTCACACATGGGACAAGGAATGTCACAGCGCAGCAAATCCAAGATTGGTTGAAAGGGGTGTACTGGGACAGCACAGTGTTGCAGTCACAGCAGTCAGGGCTGTCCTGTTAATGCAGTGGGTAGGAGTGGTGTAGCTACAGGGAAATATGGGTAATTAGAGTCTGCTACTTTGCTCACTTTGCATTTGAGCCAGACGTGGTTTATCCATTTCCTGCTGCTCCACCCGGATCCCTGGGCACATGAGTCAATGTGCTTTATTTCATCAAATCGTAGACTCATTAAGGTTGGAAAAGACCTCTAAGATCTAAGATCATCTAGTTCAACCATCAGTCCAATCCTGCCATGACCACTAAACTAAATCGTGAAGTGCCATGCCTATATGTGTTTTTAACACCTCCAGGGATGGTGACTCCATCACTTCCCCCGGCAGCCTGTTCCAGTGCCACACCACTTTCAGTAAATACTTTCTTTTCTCATTTTTTTTTCAGTTGTAGAGAGCAATGAAGTCTCCTGTCAGCCTCCTTTTCTCCAGGCTAAATAATCCCAGCTCCCTCAGCCACTTCTCATAAGACACATTTCTCTGGACCCCTCATCAGCTCCATCGTTTTTCTCTGGACCTGCATCAGCACCTTGATATCTTTCTTAAACTGTGGCACCCAAAACTGAACACAGTACTCAAGCTGTAACCTCAACAGTGCTGATACAAGGACATGATCACTTCCCTACTCCTGCTGGACTCGTTATTTTTGGTACAGATCACGATGCTGTTACATTTCCCATTTCTCACATTACCAGGAAGCCTCTGGGTAAGTGCACCTGATATTTCTCTTTGGTTAGGCACTTATTTGATCAAAATCCAGCTTTACCTTCAAACACAATATTAACACTGTTAGTCTCAGAAATTGAGGGATTCATGTGGAGAAACCAAATTAATTTCACTTCTTCTACCAGGTTGTCAGTCAAGGTATGGGAAGGAAAATGGTATAATTTTTTTTCTTAATACCTTGAGGTTAGATGAGGTTAAATATGCCTCATGCAATGTTCTGCAGAGATACCTGACCAAAGTCTGATGACTGACAAGCCAGAGAAACTGCATGTAGGTCCCTCCCTAGTCCTTGAAGCAGTCAAGCTCTGTTAGCCTGGTGAGGTGGCTGTGCTGCTTTGGGACTGGAAATTCGGTTTCTAATCAGAGTCCAGAGTTAACACAGCTCTTCCTGCCAGACTCTGTACTGTGGGCAGCAAATGCACCTAAACCCACAGTGAAACAGTTGTAGTACCTCTGCCCCAGGATACTACACTTAAGAGATGTGGTGGATGAAATCTTCAAGGGTGCCAGTTTATACCTACTGTTAAAGTCAA
The DNA here is from genome assembly GCA_020746105.1 of Trogon surrucura. NCBI lineage: Eukaryota > Metazoa > Chordata > Aves > Trogoniformes > Trogonidae > Trogon > Trogon surrucura. The sequence goes on from CM036620.1 coordinate 70,535,738, forward strand.
TAACAGGGAAGCACAGAATGCGGAGTTTCCTGTAACATATATAACGTTAATTCAGAGCAAGGGGACTTACCAACAGTTTGGTAGTTACAGGCACAGTTTTGCTTTTCTCAATGAGGTGTCTGAATGTTGAAAGTGTCATCCAAAATTTAAATTTCCATGAGTTTAACATTCAATAAATATTTAATTTTTTTAAGCAATGTATTTTTTCAAGAGAAAGAGACTCTTTGGGAAACTAAAAGCCAAGAGGCTAGAATAATAAAAATAAGCTGTGGATTCACAAATTATTCTTTTTATTTCAAAACATAAAGCAGAGAACCATGACTGCCTGATATTTGTGTTTATGCCTCTGCATGCAGAAGTGTGCTGAGCAGGGAGGAAAGCTTTGGGCTCTGGAATCAATACTGAGCGATGAAGTAGATTTTAGATGCTCAGCTCCTGCTGTGCTTGGTCTAATTTGCAGTTTGTTGAAATCCCATTGTAAATGCTGTAGAGGAGTCTGCTTTATCTCAGTGAGGAATCTAGGGAAGTTGGTAGTTAAAAATCCTGGATCATGAGGAAATAAATGTAAGGATAATGTATGCAGGGAAAACTTCACTCATGACTTGTTTTGGAGGAGGGCGAGCTCACATCTTTGCTCATTTTTTTACTGTTAGAAATGAAATTATCTAACAAGTAGGGAGAATGCTTGGGTGTAATTTTTACCTTTGGATCTTATGACTGAAATAGCAGAAAGACTTATTTATCATAGAGTCATAGAATACCGAGTTGAAAGACACCTCAAGGTTCATCTAGTTCAACCTGTCCGGACAAAGGCAGAGTCTAGACAAGACGGCCCAGCATCCTGTCCAGCTGAATCTTAAAGGTGCCCAATATTGGGAAATCCATCACTTCACTGGGGAGATTATTCCAATGGTTGTTTGTTCTCATTGTGAAAAATTTTCTTCTGTGTCTACCTGGAATGTCCTCAGGAGTAACTTGTATCCATTACCCCATATCTTTTCCATGTGACTCCTTGTTAAAAGGGAGTGTCCATCTTCTTTACAGCCATCCTTTAAATACTGGAACATGATGATAAGGTCTCCCCGAAGCCTTCTTTTCTCAAGGCTGAACAAATTCATTTCTCCCAGCCTTTTCTCATATGACAGCTTCCCAGTCCTCTGATCATCTGGAAGGGATGGAAGGTTGGAAGGGACCTTAGAGTTCATTTTAACCCAACCTCCCTGTCGTGGGCAGGGACGCCACCTCTCCACTAGGTCAGACAACACGTGAGAACAGCGACCCCACTTGTGACAGGCTGCCAGTCTGAGAAGGAGCTATTTACCACCTCCCTCTGAATGTGGCCTTCAGCCAGTTTCCCACACACAGCAGAAACCACTAGACAGTAATGCATCAGTTTCTCTAGGAGGAGGCTGTGGGAGAAATCCAGGCAGGCAACATCCACCTCTCACTCTGCATCCACCAAGCAGGTTACTTTGTCATAGAAGCAATTTGATTTATTAATTTTATCTAACTGACAGAGAAAAACATTCATGTCTGAGCTTTCAGAAGTGAGAGAAATTCCTGCTGATGCTGAGCTCTCCTCCACGTTGGTTTCACCTTTTGCAGCATTTTGAGAAGGGTCTCTGCAAAGCCAGCCCAGCTGAGTCGTAGGTGCTCTGTCTAGCTATAAAACATTCCTAGTCCATGTCAAAAAAAGAATAACACTTACTGTGTGTTCCTTTGGCAAATTGATGCTTGCAGTAAAAGGCATGTGAATGTTGGGCAAGAGTCTCAGAGGGTACAAATTACCCATTGCCCTTTGGAGGGGAGAACATTTTGGGTGGTGAAACTTTCTCTCACCCCACTCTTTGGCAGCTCCATTTCATGGGGAGCAGGTGAAATGAGGGTAACTTAGCCAGTTAAAGGGAGAAGTGAAACTGAGAACTTTAAAAGCTCATGCAGCCTGACTCCACTCATTGCTATAGCAATAATTCCCCATCAAAGTGATGCAAAGAAATGTTTTAGATGATAATGCACTTTTAAAATGCAATTTCACTAGCAAAAAAAATGTCTCTCATTGTAACCCATGGATTTGTGAAGTTCTTTAATCACATTAATAAGGTTCTTTTCCTTCCTGAAGGAGTTCTCAAGTGACTGGGAATGAATTTAGCAACTCCTGCCTTGCAGTTATGGGTAAGAATTTAGATGTATGAGTGCTTAAACAATAGAAGTTTTAAGGACAGATTGTGCCTTGATATGACTGAGTCCTCTGCCTTCTCTTACTTTGGATTTTCAGCCACTCCAGAGCAGTTAGAGATGCAAATGCAACTAAAAGTTGCTGGCTGTCATTTGGGTGTTAATTCTCTTTTGCACTTTCAAAGACGACTCCATACAAAAGTGTTAAGGTAGGAGAAACATTCCCAAGAGGCTCATCACAGGCAGAGTTGTCATCTGTCAGGGCCAGGGTATAAAAGAGAATTTTCCAGAAATGCATTTTTGATATCTAGAGGGTACAGCTACCTTCTTACAATAGCCAATGTCTTATCCATGTTCTATATGTCTGCACAAAGAGGATGGAAGAACTCTTTCCTGCCTTGCAAGGGCACTGGGAAGGTTCCAGGCTGCGAGGTCTTTGCATATGGCACAGACTGATGAACAGCAAGGGCTTGGTTAGAGTATCTCCCTCTGACCCATCCAGAAAGAGTCCCTGGAGGCGCAGTGAGGGCCGCCTGCCTCTGCTCTGCATCTGCCAAGGTTGTAGTCCTGCTACACATTAAATTGTTCTTCTTCTACAAACTTGAAAACCACAGTCTTAAGGAATCAGTGCTTATTTGGATTGTGAGTTCTTTTTGTTTTTGTGATATTTGCTGAGGTGTTAACCATACCTTCTGTGTTTACATGCCTGGCAACTAGCAATATTGTTTTAATCAAATGAATTTTGACTAGGAGAATTCAACTACTTTTTAAAAGGAAAAATATGAAGCTATTCTGCTATATGCTGTTTTTTAGTACTATGCTGCTTTTTCTAAAGTAATTAAATAGAAGCTGAGAAGGCATTTAATTTTAAGGTACATTCATTTGTCTTAAGGCTTTAGAGTAGCCTTATTATTGCACCTACTTCAGCTGAACAAATGGAAAATTATGTTCTACTCAGCCCAGATTGCTAGTTTTAGATTTAGGTAGTTTGTGCCTATTGATATGTGAATGTGATTTGGATTTTGCTGCAAGCAGCTCTTACCTCCTGCACAGAACACCATAGAAAAAAAGAGAGTTTTATTTTTGTGGCAAAACTAAAAGACAATTGGGAGAATAATTCACTTTGGTTTAAAATTAAGAGTTGGAGGGTTTGGAGGTTTTTTTATTCTTTTCAAAATGAGAAAAACGTCAAGGAAACTGGACAAGTAAAGTACTAGTTTCCCTGAAGAAAATGCTTGTTTTATTTCAGGGAAATTCTTGTTACTAGTTCTTAATAAAGCTACACATTAGAAATATTTTAAAATTAAATGTTGAAAAGGTATTTGAGTTTTTCCCTGAATTTTCCTTTGAGCTGAAACTAATTGCTTAATCTAATCCAAATGTTCAAACTGTTTCATTCCTCTTGACTCAGGATTTGCCAGTGAATGAGCTGCTTAGACACAGCCTTCCCAAGCCCCAAGAAAATGTGAATTCTGAGGGGAAATGCACGTGTAGGTGTTGCCAGGAAGAACCGTGTATGTCCACAGGGCACGAAGGATGCAGAGGTCCCATGACACAGGGAGCCTGGGGGAAGAAATCTAGAAGCAGGGGTGTGATTTTCCTGAAGTCAATAAGAACCGATATTATAGGGTAGGATATCTTATACATTATGATTCCTAAAATTCTATATAATGGGATATTGTATAAAAAATATATTAATAATAGGACAATTCCTATAATATAGGATATATGCATTGGAACAGACTGCCCAGGGAAGTGATTGAGCCCTGGCAAAAGATGTGTAAATAAATGCTTAAGGACATAGTTTAGTGGTGAATCTGGCTTTGCTAGGTAGTACTTCATGGTCTTAAAGGTCTTTTCCAATCTAAACAGTCTATGATTCTATGATAACAAGAATAGGTCTATTCCTATAATATAGGATATCATATAATATAAGGGATCTGATACTAGGATGCTCCCTTCCTTGGGAATATGAAGCTATGAATTGCAGGGTAACGAAATTTCATTAGGTTCTGGTAGCTTACTGTCATCTTTGTCCCTTCACTGTTAGTACTAGGATTTGCAAATGTGTGGTTCAAGCCAACCGGAACAAAGAACCACAAGGTCTCCAACTCACTACCTCCCTCACCCCCATTTCAACAGCGATGTGGAAGGAGACAATTCAACTAAAAAGGCTCAGAGGTGTGAGATTAAGGATAGTGAGGATAACAATCTACCATTTAAGATGATGGGTAAAGAACCAGAGCGACCTGGGGAGAAAACATATCTTTAATTCACCATCACCTTTTATAAAGTAGGACAGTAAGAGGAATACATCAATAACTATGACCCGATCTTAAACAGCTTTTGGCCCCATCCCCATCTCCCCAGCTACCTCCTTCCCCCATAAGTGCAAGGGGGGCAGGAGCTGGGGGGTGCAGTCCATCTGACCCTTATTCATCCTCCATGGCAGCTCTTCCTTGAGAAAGAGGGCTCCTCGCAGTCTCTCCTTTCTGCCACGTGGTGTCCGTCTCATGGGAGGCAATCCTCTTCCTCCGTGTGCGGCCCTCAGGGGCCACAGATCATTTTGGCCACATCCCCTGCTGATGCTCATTCCCTGTCCCCTCTCACGTGGGGCTTGGCACGTACTGATGCATCCTGGATGCTCTCACCACCATCAGTCTCCTCAGCTGACAGGCAATCACCTTCCTTGCCATCTCAACCACCACGGGGCTCCAGGGAAAGGTTCTGCTCTGGCAGCTTTCTCCTCCTCCTCAGGGACTCTTCTCCCCCTCTTTCTCCTCAGGATGATGTTCCTTTGTTCTCCTCTCCCCTCCCCCTCCTCAAATAGAAAAACTCCCCAACATTAAAGACAGGACAACTCAAAACATGAAGAAACCAAAAGAGAGCCAAAAAAACCAGGAGGATCGCCTCTTAAGTACCTTGATGGCAGAGGTGCTGACTGGCCTGGCCCTGGCCAGAGGCAGGTACAACTCCTACCTGGGGCTGGGGGAGGCTCTTGAAGTTTCGCACAAGTCTACCCACGCTTTTACAAAAAACCCCACCAGACTCAAACCCATGACAAAGCAGTACAGAGAGAGTGAGAGAGTGTAATATCTGAATCAGTTCAGCTCAGGCACAATGACACAATCTAGCTAGAAAAAGCAAAGCTAAAGGCCACCTGTATCCATCTGCATGTCCAGCTTTTCAGGTTTTCACCTGTGTTAGTCACTGGATTTTTCAAACTTCAGGATGAATATAGCAAAACCTTGAAATGAGCTACCAGTTCAATCAAACCATGTCACGGCAGTAACAGGGATGGGTTTTTGAATTGAGGGTGGGAAGGGAGGTAGCAGAAAAATCATCAGTTGAGCACATAAATGTATTATCTCTATTTTGTCATAATAGCTAGCATCATCCAGAAGCTTCTTCCTTTCACTGATCATCGGTCCTCGGGGTGAAAACCCAACAGTGGCTGTATGCCTGGCAGGACTGGAGAGTCTTGGCATTCCAGCTGGAAGAGGTTATTGCTTTTAGTCATGAACAGGATCATTACCCAGTGCACTCTCAGATACACTTTTTCCCCACTGCAGGATCATTTAAAGATTAGAAAGGAAAGTGCAAGCATGAAAACCCATTATAATATATAGCAGCATTAAGCCTTTCAGTAATGGAAAGTACATGCTGTGTCTCGCTGCTGTCCAACACCAGCTTGGGGTCCACAGCAGCTCCTAGCAACATCTACTGCAGCAGAATCTCCCAGCAACAGACAATCCACTGCGATGTGGTAGCTATGTCAGGTGACATCCACCTTCTTGCAGCTGTGGGTATGAATATGGCTGCAGGGACAAGAAAGGGACTCTGGTTCAGTGCATACTCAGAAGAAATCTATCACGGTGGCTCCTACAGCATCTTCTCAAGCTCTTGAGTGGGACAAGCCTCTTTCCTTCACTGAAGGGCTTTTACCATAAGATGTGACTTACCCCTGTAAGCCAAGGGAGAGGAATCTCAAACCCTTTACTCTTTTGCTTAAAAGTCAGAGTTCAACTAAAGCCATAAGATTTACACACCCTTCCCCTCAAAGTCCTCCCAAGGTTAGGGTCATCATCCACTAGGGAATCCCTCTGACACTGTTTGTGTGCATGAGTAGTGTGCATTGGCAGTTCTTTCTGTGTTTTTTTGGTGGTTTAGTACAACAGCAGGAGAAGCCAGATGGGCTGTTTGCAGACTGCATGTAATGCTCCTAATCTGTGCTGGAAATGGGAATATTGGATGAGCTGTTTAAGATAGATGCAGAGATACTTTCTAATAAGTATGGTATACATGGTTCATATTTCTAGTCATTTAATTCATCAGCACGATGAATGCAATTTAGGCGGGTAATGAAAAGTCCTCTGTTCTACCTTAAACTGGCACATAATTTTACCTGTCAACAATTTGCAGTACAGAAGGTTGTTTCTAAAATTCCTGGCTCTAGAAGTTACCAAGGTACTTATGAAAATGTACTTAACTGCCAGTGAGTCAGCACTCAGAGGTCTGAAACTAATTTCCAGGAATTATGTGATTTAAAAGGCTTTACTTCCAAACTGGGCGACTGACGCAGCAAGAGAAAGAATAAAGGAACTCTCAAATACAAACTCCACATGCCTTTCAAATGCAAACCACAGCAAGAAAACAGTCATTCTCTTGAGATATATCTCCACCTGTCATTTAAAGTCAGAGAGTAGTGGAGAAATACTTCATGTCAGTCGTTTTCTCTTTGAGGTCACGGTTTCTTAACTGACATTGAATCCAAAGATCCCACTGAACCATAAAAAAGGAAACATTGTTTAAATTTAATAGTACAAATGAACATAATTTCTGTTCTTTTTGATCCCTTGAATGTGGGATTAAAGTGTTTGGTATATTGCCAGCATCTGCTCCTATCTGCTTTAGGTAGTGCTGTGTGAGCAGGGCGGAGGTAACTGGCTACTGGCAACAGAAGTTTCAGTATTATTATTTAATGTTGATATTCCAGTGGGTCCCAGGAACGCTTTGACCAGGCCCATTTCCAAAGATGAGTTCCGAATAGTGCTATTCAGGAAGAAGTGAGAAAGTTTTCAGCTCCTGTTTAGGGAATAAGTTGGATAAATCTTTTAAAGTGTTACAGCAAAGGAAGTGACCCTTCCTAGGTGCCCCACAGCCACTAAGAAGGATCCACTGTTAGCAATCTCTTAGGTAGAATAATTTTTCCTCCTGGCAGTGCCTTCAGTAGTTGACTCTGTGCTCTTGGAAATAAGTTGCTGTTCTGTCTCATTTCCTTAATTTCCTGGCTCTGTGTCCTACTTTTCAGACAGATATTTTTCCTTTTCATTAGGAATGTTATGGCAAAGGTGTAATTTGGACTTCTAGGAGCCAGAACAGTAGCAGAGCTATCAAACATGCCAGCAATGCAACCTTATGAGACCCGGTGTCTGGAAGGGGTGTTTATGTTCTGGACTGAAAGACAGAAAGGCAGTGGCTCATGGATTCAGCTTGCTGGGAGGCAGAGCATCCACCCCTTGCACCAGAGCCTTGGATATCTGAATAATGCAGTTCCCATTAGTGTGATATGTTTTCAGTGGAGTGAGGCACATGACAGCAAAGACCTAACCAAATCTGTGGCAAGCTTTGTAAGTTTTTTGAGTGGCATTTAATAGTCTTATTTGCCATCTGACTCCCATTTTGCTGCAGAAGTTACCATCCTCTTTGCTGTGATTGGTAAATGCCACGGAGGAATATGAAAATATATAGAAAGTGCTAGTAGTTCTCATATATAATGAATTCGCCTCTTACTTATGGAAAAATTAGTTACTTGGCAAATTCCCAGTGTCATCTAGTCTGCAGCATCTTGCATTGCTATCAGTCCATTTTCAGACCTGGTTATGCAATGGGAACACGTTGGCTTTATCTTGTGAGAGCAGATGATGTCCTCAAGTTTGTGAGTACAGCTAAAACCCCCCATCATGATGGTCTGAAAAATTCAGCAGATTTTACTTAATTATGAAGTAGTGGAGTCTGGTACACGTGATTTGGCTGGACCTGAAAATTTGCCCGAATATACATGTTTTATTCATTCCTTTGACAGAAATCTGTGGTTTGCAGAGGGAAAGTGGCCATTCTCCCTAAGAGCTATCTCTTTTGTGGTCCCACCATGTTCACAAATTCCTCACATATTTCTTTTGTTTAGTCAATAAAAACCTTCAGGCTCTCAATTCTATTTGCACAGATTAAAAGTCCTGGCTGTGCAAGGTATGAGAACATATGAAATAAATTGGGTCAGCTCACTTGGGCTTTATCAGAACAGGAGAGAATTTTTTTTCCAAGGTTGATGTTAGGCCATTAAATAAAGAGGAATATGTTCAGTGCACTGGTAGGAGTATGCGAATGGGGCTTTTCTTTCAAGATGCAACATCCCAAGCTAAATGTTTAAGTTCCATCTGGAAGCCAACAGATGACCTGCCTAGGTTTTTCTGCAGATATTATAAGACTCTTCAAGCATTTTAGGGAGGGAAAAAAACCCACAACCCACACCAAAACCCAAACCACTTCGTGTGGTTTTAGTCTATTCTCAAAGCAGCAAATTTGTCTATTGTGATAGCAACATCCTAAATAGGGTAAAATGAGTGTGGCACCAGCCAGAGATCTGACAGCACTCTCCATTTTGTCTTCATCCAAAGAAAACCAGTATTCCTTCATCATCATTTTGTGTTACTTGTCTTTTAGGTGTAATCCTGGGCTGAGTTAAGACACAATGAATAATATGTTTGAAATGGTGTAATACTAAAAATTACTTGGTCCAAATTCAATGTACAGATGAGTGCTGGGTATGAAGGGTCCTTACTTTTCCTACACTAGTTTCATGATACTCAGTTTGGATCTCATTAAAAAGTGGGCTACTTAGAAGAAACAGAATGAAATACCACATACAAAAAATGTAGAAAAAATATTAACTCTCTGAAGAATATTGTAGTGGAAATACACTAAAATATGTAGACAAAATACTTTTTTTTCTGTAAGTAGGTAAATGTATACACATAAGTAACATGATTTTCACTGCATGTAAAACAATAACGTCCTTGAAATCCTAAATCAGAGATTGATAATCAACAAAAAACCCCAGCCTGTTATATCAGGTCTCTGTGCATTTACAGAGTTGGAGGAAAGCTTGACATTTCAGTAGACATTCCATATACAGTTGATAGAGCACTTGAAAAAGGCAGCTGTAAATTATTTCTTATCTGCAGAAAAGAATTTCAGTAGTTGTCTTGGACGTGATTAATGCATTCAGAGAAAATGTTTTAGCCAGGACACCCTTCTGTCCACTTTTGTTTTGATGTGGGTTATTTATGTTCTTATTAAATTGTCTATTAGTAATAAAGTGAGAAAAGACAGGAGGGCAAACATGTTGGAAATTAAAACAGAAAGCATTAAGGACAGTTCCCATATTACCTGTGTGTTACAGACTGCAGAATTTGGCTTTAATACTGCAACCAGCCAAGGGAGGCTCCTGTCTACAAAAATCGAGTGACTTCAGCTGACTTCGGTGGACTCTGTGTGGGCAGCCACAGAGCCATGTACCTTCAATCCTAGAAGGATTCAATCCCAGACATACAGAAAAAATCCTGAAAATGTGAGGTGAGAACTGCTCCACCAGGGATCAGCTCCAGAATGAAGCAGTGTCCCTGTAAATCTCTATATTGCCACAACTTCACTCCTCGCTTTGGAGGAGAGAGGTGCAGTTCTGGTGCTTGCTCCTTGTTTCTTTTTGTGTCAGAATTGTTCCAGTAAGATATTGAACCCCTTTCTCACTTTAAAAGGGTCCTAGTAAATGAACAATATTCGTAAATGACGGTCAAAGAAGATACATGGTGTCCTTTTGTTTTAGGTAAATATTATTTTAATATCGGATATTTTGGTGTAGCTTGGCGTTTTCTTTTTTTTTTTTTCCTCAGCATGTCTGTCTAATGCATAAATAACCTCTTATGGTGAAGAAGCAGCTTCGCTAACCATATGGAATATCATTTTAACACCAGTACAAATTATTATATATTTTAGCAATTTTGCAGGGCTGTTTGTCTCTAATCTTTTGTTGTTACGTTATGGGACTTACTGTTACAAGGAATCATCTGAATTCATCTTGCAATAGGAATTAAAGTAATCAGCCAGATGCTCGTTCACACGTCAGAAGAACAGGCATAATAAGTGCAACAGCTCGAAGAGCTGACTCTGCTCTTAAAGCTCAGGCAAACCACTGTGGTTGTAAACTCCTGCAATACTAAGAAATCTTTTCAAAACCTTTATGTAAAAAAAGATTTAAAAAGCACTAAACAATAGTGCTAAATGAGTTCTTTATATCAAAATTTAAAAAAAAAAAGTATGACCTCCCCTTAAAATACAGTTTATTGCAACTGTCCCAATTGTCTCTCACAAATGTTTCAGTCCTGTTTCTCATTGCTCACTGTGGTTCTCAAGAGAGCAGTGAGGAACAGGCCATTTTGGAAACGCTATCACCAAAGGCATACGTAGTTTAATTATTAAAACAAAGCTGTTGCATAGCATGCTCTAAATGCCACTGCTGACACTTAGAAACTGATGTGATTTGCATTCCTTTTAATAAATTAGGTATTTAATTACATTATAAATGTAACCTCTAATTGAAGCACTTTCTCCCAGTGAGCATAACTCCATGATGATTTTGCACGAGCTATGTAGAAGTAGATGCATGCTGCTGCAGGAGTGGGAGTCTCACTAATAAGCACTTAAATATCATTCTCGATAATTTTTGTGACTTAATGGATCTTCCCCCAGGATATCTCTTAGGAGGATATTTGTTCTGCAGTGGTGTGTTGTCTTTTGCTCTTTTCCTCCACTTGTGGCCGTTCGTATGTTGGCACTTTTCTTTTTGAGAGTTTTTAATTTGTGTGCCTGGATACCCACTGGTATCTCCATAGCAGACAGAGGTGGATGCAAGTCCACATTCAAGGGTATTTCATGGCAATGGTGGTATTGTTTTGTTCAAGACCTATTTAACTGTCTAAATACAGTTCATTTTTTTTTATATACCGAAGCTATTAAATGAGCTCAGATACCTCAGTTTGGTCTGTGTAGCAACTCATGGACTCAATCCGGAAGAGCAGTTCCCTGCTGAGGATGCCAGGTAAAACATCACATACTGAAGTCCTGTGTCATTCTGATTGTTAAAGATTTAACAGCTTTGAATATATTTATTTACCTTAGCTTCTTGGCTAAGGTCTAGTCTAAGCAGCTATTCTCTTCTTATCTATAATTTGTTGTCACTTCAGTAAGGATTTCCATTTCTTGTTTTTGTACGTAAGTTACTTCAGACTGTTTCTGCCTAATTTAACTCCCGAAGTGGCTGAATCAATCCATTCAAGTAACACCTGCCCATATTTCTTATATTCAGAGAGTGTTGTGAAATTAATGAAATTGTTGTATAAATCAATACATTTAATTAATATTACTGATTGATTACATTTCACTGAGGTGTTAGGCAGGATTAGATAAAAATGGCAATAATTTATGCTGTGTGGTTGAAGAGCAGCTTTACAGTTTCTTGTCTTGATTCATGTTTCCAAGACTACTCCCAGACTTGCCCTCTGTGTTTGTGACCAGCTCTTCCATTGGCTTCCATGAGGGGATGAAAATGTGGTGCTCAAACATGAACAACCAAGGCACTCTCATGACTGTTAGGAGTCCTGAGCCAATTTGTCTGTAACAGCAGTGCAATTCAACTGCTAAAGCAGTGATGGAGGCCCTGAGAAGCAGAAAAAGGTGTTAAGAACTGTTCAGAGTTTAAGCAACTTAAACGGCTTGGTTGGTCATAGAATCATTTAGGTTGGATAAGACCTTTAAGATCATTGAGTTCAACTGTTGAGACCTAGCAATGCCAGGTCCACCAGTTAACCATGTCACTAAGCTCTCATATAGTATAATTATAAGAATTCCAGAATCACAGATTCACAGAGTTATTGAGGCTGAAAAAGACCTCTGAGATCATCAAGTCCAGCCCATGACACAACACCACCACCTGGCTAGACCACGGCACTAAGTGCCACACCCAGTCTTTCCTTAAACACCTCCAGGGACAGTGACTCCACCACTTCCCTGGGCAGTGCATCCCAACGCCTGATCACCCTCACCTTTCTTTCCTAAATCCCTGTTGGCTGGGGCTGATCTTCCGGTTGTCTTCTACCTGCCGCTCGATGGCACTCAGGATGATCTGCTCCATAACCTTGCCAGGCACCGAAGTCAGGCTGACAAGCCCAGAATTCCCTGGATCCTCCTTCTGGCCCTTCTTATGGATGGGTGCTACGCTGGCCAACCTCTGGTCATCTGGGACTTCCCCAGTTAGCCAGGAACAGCACATTAAAACCTGGAGTCTTATCTATTACAATACCTTACTCCAGATACCAGAGGGAGGTTCCACAAAATAAAAGAACATTAAAAAAGCACAATTTTTAGTTTCTTCATTGTTTAATTTCCTCATAACTCCCTTAGAAATTTTTCCTTTTCTAATTCTTATTTAAACTCTCACTTCATTACTAATCTAAGGATTTTGCATGTTTTCTTACTGTGGTCTTAGTTTTACATAGCACTCCTTAAATACAGTGTTGGGGACTTATTTTTTTGGCTTTCATTTACTGTCTTTCACCATGCTTCTCCTGGTTCTTGTAGTAGGACAAAAATGACATGTAAAAAATCCTGATATTTAAATTCAATATGGTGCAATTTCCAGGACTAGGACAGATAAGCTAAATAAGAGCTGAGCGACCTTAGAAAAGTCTTATCTCTCAAAGAGAACTTGAACAAGGTCTTGTTGAAGAAGAACATTTCATAACTGTTTCTGATTACTCTCTGCATTCTATAGACAAGAAGGCCTTCTCAGGTTTTCTGGGAGACATCCAAAGATTAATTCAAACACACACACACATATATATATATTTATGATTGCAATATTTCCCTCCCAAACTCTTATTTTGAAAGATGAAGCCTGAATTTCAAATGTGAGATAAGCAGCACATTTAATTAGTTTAGGGCTCTGCTATCTGTGGGCAGACAAATTCTATTTGTTTCTCTGAAGTATGGCAGCTCCTTTTCACATAAAGCTGAGAATGCAATGCCATTTATATTTCTTTCTATAAATTGTGTCACTAAATACCTGGTTAAACTTGTTAGCAGAATAGATGAAGAGGTATGGGAATACCATTTATGGAGAAGAAACTGCACAAAACCAGTCCAGCTGCAAAATATATGTTTGTAAACACTGGATCACATTCACAGTTGCGTAGCTTCATTGATTTGATTAATAAGGATCTGGTCTATTGCATTTCTCTCTGATAAATATCAATGTATTTTTCCTTTTGTCTCAAATTGTTCTCTCTGCTACCAAATGCAAAAAGGAGGACAGCTACAGCAAGGCTTCCTGGCTAAGACTTCTAATGGAGGCTGTGATATTTTCAAAACTATTGAAGAACAAACTTTGAGAAAGAGAGGCAGCTCTTTTCATATGTGGAAGCTCACTTCTTCACCTTTCCTTGGACTTGGCATTACCAACTCTGCTGTGAATAAATATATGTTTTGGAGATTTCATCCTGTGCCTGGTAACACATATTTTGTACTTTCAGTAGCATCAGCAATCAGATCTGCAGTCATGTTAAGACAATTAAAAAGAGAGGAACAAGAGGGATCACATACTTTTTGGCCAGGTAATCTTATTGTAGATTAGGATTTTGCATTCCTGAGGCTGAAGGCTTTGAGTGGCCAGCAGCAGCCTCTGAACTTCAGGGTTATAAAGGTGGTTTTGCTAGAGGTGTGGGTAGAACCTACTGCAGGGCTGTGGAGGAGCACCATAAAATCTTGCTCACTCCTTTTCTTCTACTGCTAACTAATTAAACTTCTCTTGGTCAAATAACCACAGCAAGGTTGGATCAGTAGTGGAGGGCTTGTCCCTACTATAAACTTTGGTAACTCTCAAGATGTCTGTGGTGGCTTTTTCTTGGTGGTCCTTATGGCTGTTCAGTAGAAAGCAAAATTCTCCCCCTCTACACTACCACTCTGTGTCAGCTCTGTAGGTGCTCCGGCTCTTAGCACCCTTTTCATCTGTCAGATATTGCATGTTTCTGGCTATCCAAATTAAGTTTTATGTTGAATCCCTAAACTGTTAGAGAACATTACAGAATTCAGCACAGCTGTTGGGTCATAGTGTGACATGCGTTTGGAAGACAGACGTGAGCAGCAAGGTAGGAAGCTCCTGATCAGTACTGCTGGGAAAAACAAGTGGTCTGTAAAACATCTGTGCTTGGAAAGGATAAACTATCACCTAATTCTGGGTGTGAGAAGCTCAGCGATAGTCATGATACTTTAGGCTGCTGGCAGGATGCCTTCTTCCAGATGATCTCCACCTAAGGCCTGTGGCTGGAGTGCTTTGTGTTTTATGTGGATTAAAAAAAAAAAAAGGTTACATCTTCATGCTCTGCTTGACTCCCTATGGCTTTGCTCCATGTGCTTTTGCTGCATGACATATGGCTTTATTATGAGACTCACCTTCAGCTTGGGAAGTGTCTTTTCACTGTCTGGGACTTGTTTCACTCCCTCCTGCCATCTGTAACTGTGGCAGCTAAAATCGTGTTGGTCTGGAACATGTTCAGTGTTCATTGGTGAAAAATCTCAGAGCTGAAGATGGCCAAGATATTTTATTGGTAAAGGTCAAAATGAATGTTCATATGGGAGAGATAAGTCACTGCTTTGCAGAGCAGTCACAGTGGTTTCCTCATGATATTTTTTTTTTCTCACAAAAAATAAGACTCTTTGAAGTTGTGTGATTTGTGTTACACCTGGTTTCAGAAAAGATTAATTGAATGTAGTGTGCCTTTCCTAAAGGAGTTTTGATTGACTTCTCTTTGTTCTCCACTGTAATGCAAATGAAAAAAGGCATTTACTTGTGCTAATTAATTTATTTGTGTTAATGAACACCTATTGACTCATTCTTCTGTACTGCACTGAAACTTGAGATGTGCTGCAAATCAGGCATGGTTTTGCATACCAATAAAATAAAAGCACTTGGTGGCTGTGAGTTGCTTATATGCCTACCATAAGTAAAGACATCTAGAAAATTGAAAGCACTGACTTCAGGCTGCAGGTCAGAGGAAAGCCCCTGTTTTCAAACTGAGATGTGTCTCAGCTGTGTTTGTGGCATTGGCTATTTACAGCCATTTACACCCATATACAGATTTATAAATTGTTTACAGAAATATTGCTGCAGTTGAACAAACCAATTTTTTTTTTTTTTCCAAAAGTGATGGTATGAGCCATTAAAGGCTGCGAATGTTGTTGATAAAATGTCACAAAGAGTGGAGGAAAACCAGCCCTGTCGTGTGCAGGATGTCACGCAACAGGACAAGATGGACCTAGGGTTGTCGAGTCAGGACGTGGCTTTTGGTTGCCTTTGAGGATCTGTTAAACCAGAGCCACAGGACACCAACATCTCTTTGACTTGGTGGGTCAGAAGAAGGACAACAGAAGTGTGGTTTAGATGTCCTGAAGGGAAACATTTTTGTTGTGGCTGTTCCCAGTCGGAGGATCTTCCCCAAAGCCCCTGCCAGTAGTGTTTGAGCATGGCTGAGGAAAAATGCCCAAGATAGCTATGGAAAAGCTGAGCTTTCCAGGAGCATCATTAGCTGCCTCTGTCCTCATCTGAGCTTCTGTTAGCCACACAGATGCTCAGCTCCAACCACTGCTAATTTTTCCCTCAGTCCTTCTGTTTCTCACCCTGGAAATACCTTCTCCACCCTGAAATGGCTGGTTCCACAAGAGAGACAGGTTGGAGGACGGCAAGAGGGCTTGGTGGGCTCTTCAAAATCTTTTCTACCTCTCTCAGACACTAAGCGATAGGTAAATGAATTGTATTTATAGGACAAACCAATGCAGACATGGGTCTTGTGCAGTTGATAAGAGAGAAAAAATAACCAGTTACTGGCTCTCAGTTCCACTTGTATTCATTGTTTTTGACCCTTCTTGCCCACATTTCTTGGCACCAGACCACAATAATCCATCTTTGTTCTTGGAAGGTGTATGCAGTGATTGGATGGAGGCTGTAGCTTGCTGCTGTGACCAGAGTCTTGCTTGCATGTTGATAAGTTATGGTGGACTGCTACACTGTACCTTTCCTAGAGGCATACTTTATGGTTGAAAAACGAGAAAGGCTTGGTGTAGGTGAATAAAGAGAAAGCATGAACAGGAAAGTAGGAGGCACAGAAGGGCCAGAAGTCAGGATGTGCCCATGGACGTGGGGCTGGTTACCGCCTCCTGAAACTCAGCCATTCTGGCAGGGAAAGTACCACACTGAGAAAAGACAAATGGTGATCTCAGTCAGGCTGTTAGTCTTGAGGCCAACAGAAAACTCTCAAACATGGGTGGCTTAGAAGACTCCCTCTCTTTCTCTTCCCACCTTGAGCATGGGGGATAATATGAGGAGAGGGTGAACGTGAGTGCGGCATAAGCCTGCAAAACCATGCCAGGTGTAAAGTACACTTTAACTGTTTGCACAAAGCCAAACAGTACAAACCAAGCAATGCTTGCTAGGATCCTAGGCTCCAGGCAGGCTTCCAAGCTAGGTGGGATGTGAGATGGAAAATTGTCAGGTGAATACAAAGTACAGATGTGCAGACAAGAACCTCGGTGCTTCATGGTGCAAAGAACTTAGTGGCATCTCAAACATGCATGCAGAAGGTGCTATTTTTCACCAGCTTTTACAAAAATCTTCACTCAGTACACACACTCATTTACAGGCAGCAGCTGATGGTTTCCTTTCACTAATTGCGTTTCAAAGCCCTCCACTTTGTGACAGGATCCTGAAGCAAATTTCTTCCCCTGGCCCTTCTTCCTGAGTTAACCACCCAGCACAGGGGAACTCCTTGTGCCTTCTGACATAGGAATTACTTGTTTGTGGTTTTGGTTGCTTTAAAAGTGATCAAAATATTTTGTGGACATGGGTTTTCCTTGATGGAAAAGGCATCTCTATCAGAGAGTCTAGTTAAATCAAGAGTCGTCGTTTGGGTGAATCTGCCTGGATGCTTACTTGGGGGTGTAAAACAGCTGCTTTTGTTTCCAGGCGGCTTTATATTTTGTGGAATTGCTTCCATCTGTGAGGCTCTAAAATAACATCAAATTTAAATGGTTGCATTTTGCATTTATTTTGTCCAAATGTAAATGTTTAGGCTGTTAGGCAGTAGAAAGTCAGGCCCAGAATGAAATTTTTTACTTCTCTGTTATTGAAGAAAATCCCCCAAGGAAATACAGTCATAATTTTATCCGCCTCAAAAATTTCCACTCTGCCTTTAATCATATTTCTTGCAATACTTCCTCTCTTTTCCCCCAAAAGAGTAAATTCTTGGCTTTCTTTTTTTTTTTCCTCTTTCTTTAGTTTCTCCAGTAGAAAAATTGGCAAAAACATTGTGTTTAGATGAATCCGTTGCAGGGAAAGAAATCAGTCAGTTACTACCTCTAGAAACTAAGTCATGCAAGGTTATCTTATGCATCCAGCTGGCAGAATTTCAAGCTTCTTACAAGGATTTGCAGCATTTCAACCTACCCACTTTCTGGGAATGTCGCTTCTTCCTTGCACTCTGTGAAGTGGGTGAATGTATTTCTATTCATGGAACAAATTAGAGGTTTGCCTGACTATTGCCTAGTTAACTTCAGAATCTGCTTTAGGGAGGTAAAAGGTACTATAAGCACCTGAGATTCAACAGTGTAATTAATAAATGTTTAGAATTTGGCTGATTTTTGAAATCACCTTATTTGTTTTAATATTTAAGTTTTTGGTTCTGCAAATTCCTCAGAGAAAATGCTTATGAAGCTCAGAATTGTACAAACAAAACTTACCAACTGTTTTCTGTCCTTAGGAGTGGCTCAAAGCCTTTGACACGCCTGCTTTGTTACTTGAAGGCTTGATTGCCATTTAGCTTTAATTGCCTTTATTGCCGTATAGCCATTGGAACATGCTTTCATTTTATTGCTGTATTAAAGAATATGGAAATGAAGGACCAAACTAATCCACTTCAACTCCATGGTTCTCATTTTTCTCATTTTTTTTCTTATGATGAAAGTGAGTACATTTCCGGAACATAAACTTGATACTTGGGAAGAAAATACAGCAAAGGGACTGCTGTATACACATTCTGTGTATGTTCAAGCCTTTTGGGGATTGAATGAGTCAGTTCATAACCACTGTGGGATTATTTTTTCATGGCTTTCTGCTCAGACAACATGTTACAAATAAACATGAATTGTTAGTGGTGTTCAGAAAGGTGAGGACTGTTGTCCATGTGTTTGTGGCTGCTTGCACTGGTGTGAATCCCATCATCACTTTTATCATAGAACAAATACTTTCAATTAAAAATTACCTAAAGTTCATTTGTGAACTTAAGATCTGTTAGAACCTACTGATGCTCTAGATGAGGACAGGGTTGTTTCTTACTTAAAATGCAGAGATAATTTTTATCTGTAGAAATATGATAAAAGGGCATGCTTATTCTTATATGTCATTAGATCTTCACACTGGAGGAGATACAGTTGTTCACTGTGGTGATAAACACATCCAGGGCATATATGCAATATCAGGTGGGCAGACTGCTTTGGAAAAAATAAGTAGTGTGTAAATTCTGCCATTAGTTGAGGCTGTCTGGGTTTTTCAGCATGAAAATATTAGCAGCTAAATTAATGCAACAGTGGAGCCTCACTTTACTTACACAGGTTTCTGGGAAGCAGTTGGATCATGGCTTGGTATGGAGAAGTTAATCTGCTTTAACAAAAGTTTTTAACACTCCCTTCCAAGAAGAGAGATCTGTGCCATCAGTGGTCTGCTGGAGATTGCTATCAAACAACACACGCGGGAGGAGTCATCAGGCTGTTCAAGCTAATATTGGTGCTTGGCTACTGCAGACTGTCTTATAATCAGAAAGGCATAATTACTGATTCACCACGGGCAGAAGAAAATCTGCGTTTTGAACTTGCATTCTGTGTATTCGTATTTATCTCATGCACCTCCTAGTTCTTGTCAATGGAGATAAGGGTTTGGAGGTCTAGTAGGTTGAAAAGTTAAAAAAACATTAGCTTTCAGCACAGCTTTAAGTACCTCTTCCTAGCTATGTTGAATATATGATCCCCTGGATCTAAAAATAAAAATATATCTGAAACTCCTTTGGTAATCATTAAACAAAAGCTACCTTCAACTCTATTGGTGTAGAGAGACATTAGATTAAATAGAAGGCACACACACAGAGACTGGGATTTTGTGAGGTTTTATAAGGCCTAAAACTAAAGTTGTTGCTAAACATTCTCTATCAAGGAAAAATATCAGATGTGTGTAAGTTATCTTTAGTAGATAAAGACAGTGAAAAAGTAAATCAATGATTTTCAGATAAAGACTATGCTTGCATAGCTGTAAAAATCTGGCAAAAAAATGGCAACACATTGAATTTCAATAGGAAATCAGATGTGCAAAAACATTGTTTGTTACTAGGTTGCTGTTGAAGAGACTGATTATGATGACTTTTAGGAGTCCCTGCAATAAAGCCCTTGGCAAGCAGTTACTCTCGTGAAGAGGTGCAATGATTTCAGTGTACTGGCTTTCATCCCAATGCAAGCCAAATGCATAAACTAGTACAAATCTTTAGTTATAAATCAATGTGCATGTCAGGAGTATTTTCTCTGAGGACTGGCAGGTGGTAAGTTTAAGAGTTTATCAGTAATTGCATGCTTGTACTTAACCCATGGTGAGTGAAAGGTAATATGAACAGGCATTGAGCTCTGCTGAGTTGTGCTGTGTTTAGCACAGGCTAAAAACAAGTATATGAAAAGCTACCAAAGCCCAGCAGACACATAGTACGTCTTTAACTTCTTGTGGGCATGAAAGAGCCCTTTTTTTTTTTTTTTTTTCAGGAAACTCCCATCTGCAGAAAGTAGGGGAATTTCAGGAGATAAAGCACAGTGCCTGGTGTGGTAAATAGCTTCAGAGTGGGAGGATATGTGAGAAGTGTGCCTTGGATGCAAAAAATACATCTAGGAACCTGGAGAAATCCTTTCAAGAGCTGTTGGAAAAAAAACATGAGAAAGTCCAGGTGATTCGGGACATCACAAACTAGAGCAATGATATTTTCTGGCCACCTATGACAGAGCACAGTCTGAAAAATCTTCTGTGTTGTGGTTTAGGAGCAGAGCAGAGTTTTTCATGTATTCAGGCATATTTGAACTCCTTTCACAGAGGTTTATATGAAAGGTAATAGAAAAAACATCCGTTCATGGGATGGCCTTATGCAAGGGTCCCTCAAGTCCTATTTTGTGAGAGTTTGTGCTTCCACTGAGAGATATTTAGAGCATGAAGATAGAAAAACTGCAAACCACTTGTGTAAGAGACGGTTATTTTAAAACCTCTGAATGCCATCTAGGCCTTGGAGGTAGTTACTATGCAGCAAATTCCCAAATTTCTTTTGGAGGACGGTCAAGGAGTGCATCTGTAGAAAACAAAAATGTTGGTCTGAGATGCCTTAGATCTTTTCACAACCCTCTATTTTTCCATTTACTTTAGGCTGAATTTTTCTTTGTCTCTTGTTTCTTAGAAAGACCTTGACTATTGCTGGGACTCCTAAACTCTGTGCTGTCCCAGTCCTAACCTATTCTAGGTGATTCATTCTTTGCAGAACCTTGCATTCATAACTTTGGAGACATGGACACTGGCACAACTCTGCAAAACAGCTAAGGTGCAGCTTCCCCAGGTGAGCGCACAGTAAGAGGTGGGAGAGGAAGTAGAGATTAACAAAAAAAGTGATATGGCTGAAAAGTTTTTAACCACCTTAAACCAACATTTTGAAGATAACGTCAGTCCTCCAGCAATTTCTTGTATACCTTGGGAGCTGTATATCTCTTACAACTCTTATTTTTGGGACATGACTCCTCATCAGTCTCAAGGCTCATCTGAGGATTTGACAAAGAAAAATTATGATAGTTATGATCAAGTCCCATTACATTTTTTATTAGAATTTGATGAAATCAAAGGACTTTTGTGTTAGCTTTTTAAAAATCTATTAGATTTTTTCCCTGCTTCCATTTTCAATAAGGCAACGGTGTGTGCATGCATGTGTGTGTACACTTGTGTTCTCCATTCATGCTCCTTACATGAAGAATGTTCATTAACAGTGGTAGCTTTCCAAAACGAAGACCTATGCCACTTTTTGTTTTTTTTCCAAAATAGTGATCTTAAAGAGCACTTAAAGTAAAAGGGTCAGACACACAGAATCATACAACAATTTAGGTCAGAAGGGACCTTGTGCAGTCACCTACTCCCACCTCCTGCCCTGAACAGAAGGCTAGCTTCAGAGTGGGGTCAGTTGGCTCATGGTTTCATCCAGATGAATTCTGAATATTACTAAGGCTGGATATTCCACAGCCTCTCTCACAACTTGTTTCCACACTCTATCTCCTTGTGAATTTTCTCTCTGCATATCGAGCTGGAGTTTCCCATTTTTTGCACCTTGTCACAGTTACCTCCTGCCCTGCTGTTGTGCATATCTAAAAGTCTGTCTCTCTGCTATATAACAACTTGTTAGATAGTCAAGTCCATCAACTAGGACTGCTCCTGAGGTGCATTGTCTCAGCTTTGCCTCGCACATCAGGCTCTAGGCCCAGGCTGCTTGTGGCAGAGCCCACTCCTGTCTGTGGAGCTCCCTCTTCTACTGGGACCCCAAAGAAGGACACAGAGTGCTCGGTCTGGCCTGATCAATGCCAGGTAGAGAGCAATGACTAACTGTTTTTGGGGCTTTAAGACCATAGCATGATCCAAACCCTGATTCTGTAAGCAAATAAATAGATAACATCCTTTCAATTGCTTTTTGAAGAAAACTTAGCCATGAACGTTTCTAGGAAAGGAAATTATGTAAATGGTAAATGGTTTTACTTACTGGTTTCCACAGTTCACATCACAACATTCATATATCATAATAGGAACAAGATATTCTATGATTAAAGAATAATCAGAAGCTGAGGTTATAATCAAAATAATTTTGTACTTTGACAATAAAATGCAACAATTTGAACACAAATATAGGATAAATAGCAATGAATGTGAAAGGAAGGTGAGTTTGCATGGCTGGCTTTATCACAGATATGACAACACAGTCTTATTTCCCCAAATTCAGGCATACATGAAATGGAGACAAAAACAGGTGAGTTTTTTGCTGGCTTTTAATCATGGGAATCTATTGTACTTCCACTTCACTGCTAATATTTTCCACTGAGGGCTAATGTAAACACTAATACTTGCAATTGTGAGCCCTTATTAACAAACTGCTGGTCAGTATAAGGATTGGAGCCACTTTTTAAGCATTGTTAGTTGATTAGCTCTCTTGAATGCAGTAGAAAGAAGATATGTGCAGGAGCTGGCATCCATGATTGTTCCTAGATGCTGCTAATGATAGCAAATCTCACCAGTCTCCTGCTGTCAAACACATCAAATTTGGAAGCCTTAAACTAAGTTTGTAATTCCAAAGTCATGAGCTCTGCAACTGCAGCTGAGAGTCAACCATGTAAATACCACTACTACAGCTGACAGTGTTGTGTTCTGTGGGGGAAATTCAGTAGTCTACAACAGGTCTACACATCTCTACCAGCTTCCCATCTCCTGGATATAGCACTATACTAGTCTACTGTATTGAAGCAAATACTTCAATTTATCTTTTTTTTCCTGTGTGTATCTCAGTGCTTTCACAGTCACATCTAGCCTTATGCCTTTGCACAGGGGTAAAGGTGCTGACTTCTGCACTCACCGCACTCACTGGACTCACAGGCAGCAACACACCTCTGCTGTACTTGCTGCTTCTGCAGAGCATATTGCAAAGCCTGTCTGGAGTCATGCAAATGTGGTGCATAGTTGTGTTGAGCTTGTATATCAATTCCCCTTTAGCAGAAAAAAAAACAGTGTGCGAAAAACAGGGAGGTTGCATTAGGTGATCTCTAAGGTCCCTTCCAGCCTAGGCCATTCTATGATTCTATGATTCTAAGAACTTTAATACCATAGAAATAGCTTCAATTTTGTAGCAAAAGAAGAACATTCACATGAGAAGATCCAAGTTTGAATCAATTTAAATCTGATCGTGAAAGACTGAGAGATGGCTTCTGTTTGGAAAGGCAGAGTCCACCATTTCGTTTTCATGTTCAGTTTGAGAGGAGTCACTGGAAATCACCCTCATCAGTCTGACAGAATTCCTGTGGCTAGCAAAAGCGGGAACAATTCAATATTATAAAGTATTTATAAGTCCCTAAGGCACATTTACAGATGTCCTTGGCAACATCAATTTCCAGCCTGTTAATAGCTTTAAAAGCTAAAAGCAGAACTATAGACATTTTCTAGGCACTAAAAAGGAGTAAACGCTGATAGACAAGTATGGAGTAGGCAGATCCTTCACTGCCCACCTCTGATAACAATCAAGTCACTGTATTGTGCATTAGCTTCAGGGAATGGATTAGCCCTTTAGGCAGCCCACTGTAAAGCACTTTGCAGTAATCTCATTTTGAAATCTCAGAGGCATGAATCATCTAGGTTAAGTTTAAAACCTGCTTTGAGGGCCATATTCTGATCTTGCTTGCACTAAAATGAAGAGAGAGCTATTGCATTAGAGACAATGTTGTTACACAGTCTTGTAGGTTCAGTAGGCAGGTAATCGGAATTGGACCGTAAGAGTGAAAAATTGGAATACTAGTAAAAATTAGATGAGGGAGGAAGTATGGGTTGCTGTATATGACAGTAAAGAATCAACTGCTCCTAATGTTGAATGAGGAGCTTTCTTACAATAAAGAAAATCGTCCAGTTTCACTAAATATTTAAGTAAGTCCTTATTGGTTAGATTTCTTTTTCTCCACTGACTTCACTGGGCCTCTTGTATGACTAAATTACAAGCATTTTTCAGGCAGACTTGAATATTTGAATACATACATCCTCCCATCACATAAATACATGCCCATCTGTCTTAAGGTCTCTTCCATCTGGCTGCTTCTTATTAGTATATGAAAGGAATGGTGAGTAGGAAAGGAGGCAGACAGGGGGCTGCCAGATGATTTTACCCAGCCAATGTCCCACTCTCCACTTGCATCTGAGGGACCTCGGAAAAAGAGAGCTAAAATGATGGTGTAGGGAGTTATCTCAGGACCGTATCAGACTTGTAGGCAGTATCTTTGGCATTTTCACCATTTGATCAATTCTAAGACTACTGACTTCAGCATAAATATGCTGCAAGCTGCATCTTCAGAAGGAGGCATATATTTTTCAGTTTCACATCATTTAAACAAGATATATGTCACTGAGCTGTTTCTCAGTCATGAATATCTAGGGTTGAAAGACCTAAATACTTTAACCTCCTCAGACCTGCTCTTACAAATCACTGGCAGGGCACATGCTTATACATTTTTTTGAGGCAGGTGACCCTGCAGCCTCTCTCCCTTCTCGTCCCCACCTTTCCATTTAAATTTCTTGCATTTTTCTCATGTGTGGGTTCCAGGTAAGCAGAGTAGATTTATTCCGATGGAGGAGAGAGCAAGTGATGGACCAAATGTTAATGTAAGAATTTACTGAAGAGTTGCACAGTTTTTCCTCTGCAAACTGCTCAGTCAGCCTATTCACCCTTTTCTGAAGGTTTGCTTTGAAAATAATGTGTTTAAAAGCTGCCTGGATCTCAAGAGCTTCAAACGCAGAGGATGTAAACAATGGCCAGAAATGTGAAACAGAACAAGATGCTGCTGTGTCCAGTGGCCTGGAATAAAAGCAGTGTCCCTCTGTGGAGCTTGCAGGGCTCAGGTAGTCTGTGTTCTGCCTTGCAGCAAGATCAGCTATTCCTAGACCATTTCTGAGAAATGTGTGTCTACCCTGTTCATAAAAAAGTCTCCTGTGGGGGCAATTCTGCTACCTCCTCAAACAAACTGCTCTGGAACATACCTGTCCTCAGTTGCTTATTAACATGCAACATCCCTGAGGAGTTGGACAGGTCTGAACCTACGACCTTCTACTTGGTTTTTCTGTTGAAGTAAAGACAGTTTTTGTCTGCACTGGAATATTCATTTTTGAAGGTTTATGGGGGTTGAGAAGACTAGAGCTCTTCCTTCATGTGTCAAGCATATCCTCTGACTTTGAAGGCAAAATGAAAAGAGTCTCCAAGTGATTCTGAGCTCAGAACACTTGCAAGGCAAACTTATGGAAGCTGAAATTTTTGCGACCACCAGTTGAACTCAGACTTCTAGGATTGTTAGGCATCTGGCTGCACAGCAGGGAGCCTGTCAGCCCTGTGAAATGCATCTTCCAGGCTCTGCCACAGGCAGTGCAGGCAAGATGGTGGAAGGGCAGGCACATTTCCCTTGGAAGGCTAAATTAAACCAGTATGTCCCTGATACATATGCAAATTACTGAATCGCCATATCTTGTAGAAGGGAAAAAAGGTCCAGTTGAAACCTGCTAAACAGCCTTTTAGAAAACCACCATCCCATCATGTGTTTACCAAATATGACAAACTTTTCCCTCAGATAAGCTGCAAGATGATTTGGTACAGATTTCCTGGGTCACAGTACAGGATTCTTTTAGGTCATTCTACAAGGGTGTTCTCTTGTAGCAAGCCTCTGTACGGAGAGACTCCCACTTCAGCTTGAAAGATTGCCAGACAAGAGCCTTTCTGCACATGGTTTTTATATGGAATGATCTAGTAAGTAAAGGGAAAATACTGAACTTTGTATGTGTGTGCAGTTTTGTGATAATGTATCCCTTGCTGCCTGCAATGTAATCAGCTTTCATTATGATTAATACTGCGCTGCCAGTGAAGAAAACCGTCTGCATGCAGACGTTCAGGGAAACAGCTTGTCGAGTGGGCTCAGAGCTCTTGGGTTCACTTTCCAGGAAGTTCAGAGAAGTAGTTAGGCCTTTTTTGTTTGTTTGTTTTACAGCCAGAACACCAATATTTACAATTCTGCACATTCTTTGATCCTCTTGCTAATGTCTTCATACTGGCTGACAATGTTTTTGCTAAAGTTGAAAAGAGACCTCAGCTAGAGCAAAAGCTTTTGCCTGTGGACATAAAGACTGTTGCTTCTCAGCTGCAAACAGGGCTGCTACTCAGCTGCCATTCAAGCCCAGGGTTATAAGGAGCGTTTGCAGAACAACACATGCCGAATACAAGAGCCTTTTTTCTGCTTACACTTTGTTCCCTCTCACAACACTTGGAATTTAAATGCTTCAATCAGTGACCAGGTTCTTCTTTGTTTTGATGAGAAAATGTTATTCTCTCCCCTCAGAAGCCTACAACATCTACAAAACCACAGGTGGTTTCTTTACAAAAGAAGGGAGGCAAAGCCATTCTGTCTGATGCTTGAGCAAGAGGAGGTGCAAACAAATGCTGCTCAATTACAGAAAATGAATTGAATTTGAAGACAGGACACATCTTAGCAGAATGCAGACCATTCAGAATGAGGACAGGACTCTCTTTACTAAGCAACTGTTACAAGATGTTCCCTCTCCACAGCAGTGGAAAGGGACAGAGTTGCAGTTGTCAAACATGCTCTCCATCCTTACTACCTTCATCCCCAGCACTAGAAAACATGTCGGTTAAACACACACATACATACATCCTTCAGCAAAGGAAGTCTATTTGCAATAGGTTTAATTTATATAAGTCCTCTTTTAAGTAATTCAGCTCCTTTCTGGAGCTTAGCAAGGGTCTCAACTCCAGCACTAGCAAGGAGCAGAGAGTAATAGGAACAGGAGAAAATACTGAGAAGCTAAGAAAAGCTCAAGAAGAACAGATATGGGTGGACTATGAAGGTTCTAGCGAGCATTCAGGGTAGCTTTCAGACCCCCAGCTAAATCACTGGCATGTGGATGTGTCTATACGAACGAGGTGTTTAAAAGCCTGTTAAAGTTAGGGGAGGTGAGAGGGTTGTGCAGCTGACCAGACATGGGAGTTGAGGGAAAGCCTTTACCCTGGAGCTTCCGTGCCACAGAAAGGCAGGTGGATCTCAGTCTGCACCATCTCACGTTCATTGAGTTCTTGCCGTGTGTCTCCTCATACTCCTTTTCCTCCTCCTTCTCAGTTTTCATTTTATAAAGTTTAATAAGTAGGTAACCGAAAAGGATTGGATACCTACAAAGACAACTATCACCATCAGTTGACTGTATAGCCACATAACTGGCCTCTCAAAGTTTGCAGACTACGTGTCCTCTTCTAAGTTACTACTTGTGGGTCATGTTGTGAGGCAAAAATGCTTTCCACCCACAGCACCCCACCTTCACTGAAAAGTTTTGCTTTTCTCCAGCCTATTTGCTTTCTCACTTGTAAATTAGTGTTGTACTCTGGTATTTTGCAAGTCTATAGGTCACCTTTTGACATGAACTGTCACGAGGAGACACTGCTTAGGCATTTTCATTGTGGAGAATGGATCCACTCAGTACCTAAAATTAGACTTATATTAGGTCAATACTTGCTTTGCTTACCAGAAATGCAGTGCTATAGAGTCCTGGAAGATATATTCCTCACCAGGAAATGCTCTCAAAATAATTTCAGCAGCCCTTTATGTATCCCAAGATTGTCGTTTCCTCTCAATCTTCTCTAAGCTAAACAACCACATTTCTTCCGTCTGCCCCTGACAAGCCACATTTCCTCAGGTTCTGATTATCCTTGTTGATTTCTTATTGACATGCCAATTGGTCCTGTCTTTCTTTAATGATAGTATTCTGGACAAGAGGCAGGGTTCCCACTGAAGCCATGCCAGAACTCAAAAGACGATGAGGATTGTTTCACTTCTTGCATAAAACCTACCTGTTTCTACATGCCAGAAGAAAGAAGATAGATACAGTCCAGCTGTATGACACTGTAAACTCTTCAATTTGCAGGACTGACCCTCTTCTCCAAAACTTATTGTTTCTCCAGTGGTTTCCCATCTTCTATTTGTGCAGCAGATTATCCCACCTTTTCACCCATCCTTGCTGAATTGCATTCTATCTATTTCACACTGCTACTCCAGCTAATAAAGATATTTCTTTCCTTTTAATTCTACATCCAGAGAGCTTGCAACTAGCATTAAAGTTCAGATTGTATACAAGTTGCATAAAGAGCACTCCCCACTCTCATATGAGTCATTAATGGAAATATTGCCAAATGCCAGAAGCAAGCTGGATTTTTGCAGAAAGCCACAGGACATCCTTCTAGATTGACAGTGAATACTGATAGTTTTTGGCATAAGGTTGTCAGGCAATTGTATATAGCTTATAACAATTTCAGCTAGGGCAGTCATTTAGAAAACATGGTTTAAGTACCTCCAGTAGAGTATTCAAGATACTTTAAAAACCTTAACTGTTTTTAAGGACCAAAATGCCTCCTTTTTGCCTGAATGCTGCTCAGCAGAGCCAGGGACTTAAGCCACTAGTGGCTGTAGTAGCTCAGGAAAACAAGCCTGGGAACCTCTTCCACAGGACACTCCTCTATCTGGTTTGAGAAACATGGTGCTTCAAGTAAAAATACAGCATATCACATCCATTTCCTTCCATCATTTTGTATTCATTGTAGAATATAAAGCATTATTTGACATCACTTGGCCTTGAGAAAGTCATATTACCGTCGCTGTGTTTTTAGAGACTTGTAAATTAGTATTTTTGTTGCAGTGTTTCAAAAGGAGTTTTGGAATTAGGCTGTCTACGTTACACTTCTGACAATTCTGCCTTCCAATTACCAACCTTTTTAAAAAAAATAGTAGATAAGCTACCTGCTCTTTCCAAGATTTCTGTTTTTCACCTGTCCCCCATAATTCTCAAAACCAATATTTGCAAGCTGCCTGAGGTTGCACCATGCAGTTCCCATACACATCAGCGTAAGTCCTGGTGGGTCAGCCTGAGACGAGAAAAGTAGTTTATGGAAATGTATCTTAATTTAGATTACAAATAACTTCTGGAAGTCATCCATTGCAATCCCTACTCACAGGGCCAACTTGAAATCATCTAAGCACTTTCTGCACTTTTTTCCCATATTTTTTCTCTCTTACTTAGACTTAAGCTCTCCCCTTTTTATTCCTAAGGCTATTTGTTGTAGCCATTTGGTTACTATTAAACTCCAGAGAAAACGAAACTAAACAGAAGATAACGCGTATTTGACAAATAAAATGAGCTATCTTTTGGTCATCTTACCTCTACATAATCCAGTAATGCTCCTCTTGAGTAACTTCAATTAGCAAATTAGTCTTGTCATGATATTCCAAGAGTAAAAGTATTTAGAAGTGCAACTAAACTATTTATAGTCTTTCTCTTCACAGTGGTGATTCCTGTTTCAGTCGATGTTTGCTTCTCAAAGGAATGGTTATTAAACAATTCATGCTCTTGCCATGCAAAGATATCTGCTCCTTTCTTTATGTACTTCATCAGGAACTTTACAGCTTGTTACTGCTAATTTTACCCTTTCTACATTGTTACCCAATGTAGTACTCAAAGATAGGTCAAGAATGTGCATCTTAAAAAAAGTCTGACCATAAAACTCAACGTCACTTTTCACCGGAGTACCTTTAAAACTAGAAATACATTCCAATATTTCTTTAGATTTATTCTTATTGCACTGCTAGCTCTTCATCTGTTTAAATCTGCAGTGTCGAGGTAATTTTTCCAGAATACTGAAAACAATGAAAAAACCTGCTTCTGTCTTTCATCAGACAAGTTATTTCCAGGCCTACCACCTTTTGACACAGACACTATAATAACAAATCTTATTTGTATTAACCTCTTGAATATGGTAGAAAAGCATGTTATAAGTATAGGTTTTGGAAGCTCTTCCTAAGGTTTGATCTCTTTCAAAAAAAAAAAAAAAAATCAATATAATTTCTAAGGATTTAATTTTGAATGAGTTCTCTGTGCATTAACTTTATTAATGACACTTATTATCACTCGCATTGATTTTTGCCTGGGAAAGAAGGCTGGTACACACTTTGGACTGTTCTGGGTGTCTTCTGGGAATGGCACCACTCTGACCTGATTAGCATCTGATACTCAAACACAGAGGAGATACTTAACACAGCTGCTGGCATGGAAGCTGAACCAACTGCCATGAGCAACTGGCAAATGTCTCAGAGCTGGATTTCAAAGACATTTAGGTGTCTAAGTGTTTGTGCAAATGCTATTATTTATTTGGCTGTAGTCTCTAACCAAAAGAATATGTCTACAATAATCCACATGATGCCTAAGGGAGTTTGAAGTAAACTAGTCCTGAAGGCAACAGAGCTATGTTAGAGTTCCATTATATTCGACTAATTAATACTGCTTCTTAACAAGGCAGATGCCTTGGAATGGGGCTTTGTTGGCAGGGTTTGTGGTTACTGAAGCTGTAGACAGCTGATTGACTGATGGGCTGAGTGCTCTGCTCTGCTGTTCTGCCCGGTGTCAGTTCACTGAGTGAGTAGGATCAAGTCATGGTCACAGTTGTTTCAGTTTATGAGAGCTGGAGACTTTCAACTTAGCTCTTGAAGATAGCTCCTCATTGCTTTCTGCTTTTGTCAAATGAGGCTTAATTTGTGGCTAAAACCTCCCTTAAAAGATGTTGCTTCTCTTGAGGGTAGGGAGGCTCTCCAGAGGGATCTAGATAGGCTGGATCTCTGGGCCAAGGCCAACTCAATGAAATTCAATAAGGCCAAATGCCAGGTCCTGCACTTCGGCCACAACAACCCCCAGCAGCACTACAGGCCTGGGGAGCAGTGGCTGGAGAGCCGCCAGGCAGAGAGGGACCTGGGGTTGTTAATAGATGGTCGGCTGAACATGAGCCAGCAGGATGCCCAGGTGGCCAAGAAGACCAACGGCATCCTGGCCTGGATCAGGAATGGTGCTGTCAGCAAGAGCAGGGAGGTGATCTTGCCCCTCTACTCGGCTTTGGTAAGGCTGAACATCAAGTACTGTGTCCAGTTTTGAGACCCTCACTACAAGAAGGACATTGAGATGCTGGAGAGGGTACAGAGGTGGGCTATCAAGCTGGTAAAGGGCTTAGAACAGAAGTCATATGAGGAAAGACTGAGGGATCTGGGTCTGTTCAGCCTGGAGAAGAGGAGATTGAGGGGAGACGTCATCGCTCTCTACAACTACCTGAAGGGAGGTTGTAGAGACGCGGGAGTTGGTGTATTCCTCCTTAGTGGAGAGTGATAGGACAAGAGGAAATGGATTTAAATTGCACCAGGGGAGGTTCAGGTTAGATATTAGGAAGAATTTCTTTACTGAAAGGGTTGTCAGCCATTGGAACAGGCTGCCCAGGGAGGTGGTTGAGTCATCGTCCATGGAGGTGTTTAAGAGATGACTAGATGTTCCATGGGGGGACATAGTTTAGTAGGTTGATAGGGCTGGGACAAAGGCTGGACGCGATGATCTTCAAGGTCTCTTCTAGCTGAAACTATTCTATGATTCTATGATTCTAAGTGCTTTTGAAAAAGAGCCTGAATTAGGATTCGTACACCTCTGAAATATCAATTTTAAATGTGTAACAGAGCATGTCTGACTCAGGAAATATGGTGTGTTAGTATGCTTCAAATATCTTTTTCTTCAACAAAGTCATGTGTTCAGAGATATATTTCCACATCTCACAGAAAAATGCAAAGGTTTTTCCATTTAAACAAAAAATTTTACGTTACATGGGCATTCAAAGTAATTTACCTGTACATTTGTAAAGCAAATGCAATAAATACATTTGTCTTCTATTTGCTTGTCTTGTATCAGCTCTACAGAATCATTTTCTCTTTTCAGCTAAGAAAAAAAGAATACGGAAGATGACTGAAAATGAATGTTACAGTATTGCATTGTGCTGAATTTATTCAATTCAATTTTCTAAGTGGAAATATTAAGACATCAGGATCCAACTCCATGCCTTGGAGTGCCATCTAGTCATGTATAAAATCATGGGTTTTTTCATGTAAAAGAGAAAAATGCAGCTACATTCAAGTCCTAATAATTATTCAAAAAACTTTTTTCCTTTTATTTTTTCCCTTTTTTCCTTCTTTCTTCCTTTACCCTTCTTCTCTCTTACCCCTTCCCCTCTCTCATCTCTTTTTTTTTTTTTTCTAAAACAGAAAGTAGATAGGAACCTGTTGACTGCCAGTAAAGCATGGAATAAAGGGAAGGAGAATCGCAGAAGACATCATTTCCGAAGGGCCACATGTATGTCAAAGACAAACAGGGAAGACTTTTTCTAGGCAAACACAACACAGAGGCAGGAGAATGAGTGGGTAACTTTAAAGAACCCTGGACATGCAACAATGACACTTTGCATGTGAAATACATGCAAAAAATTCTGCGTGGGTTTAAACAAGTACCTGTTTTCTATTGCATCACTGTTTTTTTCTGTACATATTACTTCTTAGAAGTCAAAAGTGACTTTTTTTTTTACCACAAGGCTTCAACTATTCCAATTTTAAATGTTACTACAAGCATTTAAACAAGTACGTGTTTTCTATTGCATCACTGTTTTTTCTGTACATATTACTTCCTAGAAGTCAAAAGTGACTTTTTTTTTTTTACCACAAGGCTTCAACTATTCCAATTTTAAATGTTACTACAAGCATCAGAGAAACCTGTGTCAACAAAAATGTCTTAAACCACTAAACCCCAACATTTCAGTAACATCAAAGGACGCTCAGTTGCATACATCCACACCCAAGTGAACAT
Source organism: Trogon surrucura (assembly GCA_020746105.1). Classification (NCBI taxonomy): domain Eukaryota; kingdom Metazoa; phylum Chordata; class Aves; order Trogoniformes; family Trogonidae; genus Trogon; species Trogon surrucura. Next base: position 70,568,640 of record CM036620.1, read on the forward strand.
ACCTGAATACACAATCATGATCATGCTTGTAGAAGGTGCACTCAGTGCGACTGTGTATGGAAATGAAGTCCAATGTTTTATTCAAAACTCTACAAATCGTGTCAATTGACTATAGTTTATCCTCTGAGGATATAGTCCAGTTTGGAAAAAGTAACTGTAAAAATCTTAAGGTTTCAGGAACTAAGTTGCAGTGCAATGCTCTCATCAGGCATGTAGTTAGAGAAATTAAGGTTGACTCTTTGCATAAAAATTTTACAAACTGTGTTATGGCTGTGGCAAAGAAAATACTGGCTCTATCTCCACAATGAGGAAAATGGGCCAGCCTCTGCAGCTGAAGAAGCCTTTAAAAAGCCCATTAAAAATGAGGTCCAATTCTTCAGCTACAAAACAGGAGCAACACCCACTGATTTTGAAGAGTGCTGCTCATATTGTACAATTGGAAAAGCACATTGTATGATCGAAATAAGAAGTAAACTGGCTTTTTTTTTGCCTACTATTACTAGACAATGATACCAATATTTGAGCCATTCAATGTAACTCTTCAATCTAAGTAATTCTTCAATCTAACTCCTCAATCCAACTTTTAATATATTTCAGTGTTTGATTTTGGATTTCAGCTTTATACCTTATAACATGTCTCAGGCTTCATCCAGCTGGTAGTGAAGTTCTGGAGGAAGAGGAAACTAGATTTTTGTGACTGCAGCTTCTGCTTTCCAAAATACAGTGGCTTTGTGCCTTGGAATAAGACAAAAGTGTACAGCATCTGCACAAGGATTTCAAATTTTTTTTCTTTAAGAAACTCTTGTATGTTTTCAGAAGTCAGATTTTAGTTATAGAATATGATTCTTGATCTGTGTGAAATGTTTCTTATTTTTCACATGTCCATGTAGTCATGATGTAGATTGTGTATGTTACTGTTCAGAGAATATACTCATCCCTATTCAACAAAGAACGGACAGCTTTGCATTTTTTTCCCATCAGGATTACTAGGTTTTTGGGTATTGTTTTTGTTTGGGTATTAGTCCTAAAGCCTTTTCTTGCCCAAGATTCTCCCGAGTTTCAAATCTGTGGTTGACTTGCTGTGATACTTTTTAATTAACTGTGGAAGAACCTTATTTTTTGAATGACTTGTCTACAGTCAGCTCTGGTTTCTGGCACTAGTGACAGCCTTTACGAGTGCTGAGAATGTCACAGTCTGCATAAAAGCATTTGAGAAAAATTGGCAGACATAAAAGGCATTGTTATAGTTATAAAGATTGGAAACCAAAAGAGTTCTGATCTAAATATAAAAAAGAAAACCAAAAAAACACCCAAACCCAAACAACTGTATTGGAATTGGTTCATGATTACATTTTAAGATAATAGTTTGATAAATACTCAAAAATGTTTAGCTGTTTGTTCTCCAACACATAAAAAGGATTTCTAAGGAAACATTGATATAGGTCACTATGAATGAGATGCTGAAAGATGTCCCAATCAGATAAATTTACCAGGCAGGTAAAGTATCTGCCTACTACATTACTGAGGTTCAATGACGTTTCTCCCATTTATCTCTTGTCTATATAAGCTGTCATTTAGGAACAGCTGTTGCTTTTAAAGTTAATTAACTTTGTCTTTATCAGATTCTATCAATTTTAAATAATTCCTTGTTAATCACTGGAGCATTAATCTTTCCACTTAGTGATATGTAACAACAATTTGAACAGAGATACACACCAGAACAAGATTAAATGTAACAGGAACAAGCCCAGGTATTTCTGAATCACAGAACATCTTGTATCAGGGATGTTTTGAAACTCATTGATAGCAGGTAAGTGTCTCAGTCCTGAAGTAGTTTATCTCCTCAGCAGAGTGGCCTGCTACGCACCTTTGCTTTTTATAAGAGGTTGCCTCCAGTTCAAGGTCTTGCCATTATCTTCAAGAGACTCTGTGCAGGATTCATCAGACCACATGTAGACTCCTACATCTGAGTCATCTCAAGCTCACTGTACTGTCAGTGAAGAGAAAGAGGTGCTTGGTTGCAGAAATCTTCTCATCCTGAGGTCAATGCCTAAAATAGTGTAAACGAATCTCACTCAGTAGTGCTTCTTTCTTTCTGCGGACTATATTTGGGCAAGAAGAATTCCACCCCCACACAAGTGAACTCTGCAGCAAAGAGAAAAATTGGTTTGCTCACCCTAAACACCAGCTGGATTATTCCAGAAGACACTCTGCTGCAAATATTTCTCCTGCTGGGACTGAGTGAGTGAATAGGCAAGTGACAAACATGTTACAAGACCTAATGAATGTTGGAGGAGGTTTCAGCTACTGGGAGAGCTCAATGTGAATGTACAGAGGACATGACAATGTAGCAAGAGATAGGAGCCCAACTGCTTTTCCTGATTTGGTAATCTGCCATGCAGCTCTTATTTTATCTGAGTATAAATGTACTCCCGTTCAATGTAAAGAGCATATTTCATAACTCTTGACATTGGCTTCCTACTCCTCTTCTGGGAACAATTAAAATATTTCATATTAAATCAGTGCATATGTTGTTCCTGGTTATCTCTGAGAGCACTTAGTACTCTATATGAGCTGAAAATAAATACTTGGGACATTACAACTACTGCTTTTTACAGTGAGGAGTCCTGTTTGGGACTGAGCATTTTCAAATGAAGACCCTTGCTTTTAGAATTTGGTTCTCTATGAAGTCTAGCAGAGAGTGTTTTCTGACTTTTGTGGCAATGAAAATATGCTCGCTGATTATTTTTCTCTGTACAGCCTACTACCGCTTGTCAAGAGGAGATGGATGTTTCTAGGTCTCCTCAGAGAAATATTGAAAGCCAGTACATAGGGAATTTCTTTCCTTACCTAAACAGCTTCTGGCTGCAAAATAGGATATTACTATTCTTTGCACATGAGCTTTGCAAAAAGTATGCTGCTGTTTATGAAAACATGTCAGTCAATTTAATTATTAGGCAGATATCAACTTTCTTTCACTGGATCAGAAATAATATACTGATTATCTAATGCTAGATTGTTTTGCAGATTGATTGAAACACTGTAGCTGACTCCAAGCTTTCTGATTTCTGTAATTAACATAATTTTCTGTTCAGTAGGTTTTTGGGGTTTTCTTATAGTGATTGGTGCTTAGGGCTTATTACCATTGTTGTGCAATTTATCCCAATACTAGAAATTCCATGTCTTTTTACCATTACACTAATCTACATAGTTTTGGATGAATAACACTCCCGAGAATTAGTAGATTAACTAATTATAATGAGGTTTTCAGTGTAAAGTGGTTTAACTAATTCAAAATGGCAACACTGAAAGTAAATTCCACAGAGTTAAGTAAGATGCTTTGAGCCGAAACTAGTAAAAGGTAGAGGAGAACTGGGATATTTGAGGCTATAATAATCTTTCTGAGACAACTACATTCCGTCTGCTAATGCTGCCCGTGACAGCCATCACGTGGCAGTGAGCTGAGTACCTCACTGGGCTCACTAGCTAGAGTCACTATTGATTACGGTAGACACATAGACACCATGATACCTATATTTAGATACTCACATTTAGATATCTACAGTCTGAACTGTCTTCTATAGTCTGAACTGTCTTTCCTGAGCAGAACAAAAGGCAGTGAAAACTTTGAACCCATTGGGCCATAGCCTGAAACTTGTTTTTTGCCTTTAATCGGTCTCACAGTTGTAAATTTGAATTTATGGAGAAGTTTGTTCTAAAATTGCTGTTTCAGGAATGTGGTGGTTTGAAGACACCATCCTTTACAAATTTGAAGGACTTGTGGTTTTATAAGACTTGACAGCAGGCTGTTCTGTACTTCTGAGTATGGTACATTTGGAAAAAAGAAAGTTAATAAAATGGTCATATGAATCTACTTTGCTACACGTAGAATATTTGGTAAAAATGTTGTTGCCATGTTGTATCTTGTGTTTCTAGGAAAGATATCTTTGTTATTAATTTCTTTCAAGCCTTCTAGTCTTTTCTGCCAGAGGTGAAGGTCAGTATAAAAACATACTTCTGACATACTTCTGTGGAACAGCCTTCAGTGGGACATTAACTCACTTCGTCAATGGTTGGCCAGAGAAAGTGAAGGCTGGGACACCATCTGGGGCAAAAAAGAGAAGATTTAACTGCAAGTTCTCCAACTCATCTCTCCCTCAGAGAACAGGGCAAACATACTTTAATGTTGCAATATGTGGAAGTTAGGAGGCAGAAGCAGTGGTTCAGGTTTCTAGGAGTTGGATTCAAAGTACTGGTAACTCAGCTTTCACAGTTCTTACTTTTTACTTGTTATAGATAGGAATATCTGACAGCTAAATGTTGCTCCCTCTTGAAGGACCCGGACTCAATCTGGAAGACGAACTTCACAGGGCAGGAGGGCTTGCAAGAATGTAAATATGCATGCTAGGCTGGTTTCCATATCCTTACTTCAAAAAAAAATGAATTGTTTTAGAGAGAAAACAAATAAGAAATTAAGTATGCTTATATTCCTCTAGATATACAGTTGCCACCTTTTTTATTAATCTCTTATTAATCCTATCTGTGGTGCAATAGTAATGCTACAGCCTGTGACTGACTCTCAGGTATGGTTGGAGAAACCTATGCAGCTGGCAAACATGCAGGATATTTTCCAAACATGAGGCACACGTTCTCTGAGTGCAAGATGAAAGTACACTTATAGAAGGATGCCCTTGTAAGTGAAGCCCAAACAGCACTTGTATTGCTCAGGTGTGGTATAGGTATTGCATCTCAGCCCTCAGACCAGACACAAATCTCAGTCTTGCATTGATCAAACCCTTAAGCTAGAGGTATTTTTAACACCTACATTTATAAACTTTCCACTGTGTTTTGACTGGTTGTACTGGCAGGAAAAGCTGGAGACTGATATGTCAAGCTAAATGGCTGTTATCAGATATTCCCATAACGCTTCAAAAATAGCTGGTGAACATGTCTGGTAATTGCCATACTTAATCTCTGGATGGTTTCTGGTCCTTCTGCTGAGCTGCTCTGCTCATTCTTCAGGGCACATATGTCAGTGGAGATTTGATTCGGTATTTCCTCATCCATCACCTTCCTCCACACTGGCAAAGACAGAAGTTGCAGTATTATGCTTGTAGATTATAAACATCAAAATTGATTGCAAAGTGTCAGATGTTCAGAACATATGAACAGTAGTTCATGTCACATTCCTGTTAGTAGGGGGTGGTAAGTTTTAATTTAAACACATATTGATTTCTAATAACTACAGAATCTGTTTTTAAGAAATATGCTGGCAAAAAAATGTTTTCTTGAGACCTTCCAGTAGAAATATTGCAGCTTCTTTTGACCATCTCTACTTGGCGGAAGGTACCTAGCTAGATCGAATATATGGACTTAATGTTTCAAGAAACCACACTAAATCCTACACAGGCCATTAGTATTAAATGCATGGTTTAAGCAGAATTGAAACTGTGATATCCAGAGTAACTCACTTGGGTGCTGCCAAACCTGTCTCGTTGTTATGGTCTCCAGAAATCCATAATCTTGCTTGTGTGTGTGTGTGCCCACACTTAGGTCTGAGATGTGTCCCTCAGAAGATGTTGGTGTAATATACGGTGGTGGCACAGAGTAATGCCCAAGGAGCTGCTCAGCAAGCTTTGATGCTTGAAAAGCTCCAGCCACTTAACAGTACTGCTCTGTTCTGGCTAACCACACTTCCTGAGAAGCAGACTTGGTTTGTCTGGATGCATTTTTTTTAAGTGAATATATCTATGAGTCTTCCCCAGACTTCTGTAGTGTATTCTAAGCCAGTATCTTTGTCCAACAGAGCACTGCAACACTGGGGTTTTCTTCACTTGTTCCCAGAGGATCCTGATCATCTATGTGTAGAATAGGGTCCTTGATGGAGACTAGTTGCAACAAATCTCCTTGGAAAAATGGACAGTGATGGTGTCCCTCTTGGATAAAAAAAGCCTAGACCTTAGAGCAACTAAACAGTAAGACCTCACTTCCATGTCTTCTTAAAAGAGGTTTCTAGATTTGCCAAAGTAAGGCCAATGTTTTGGCAGAAGGACCATTGCACATAAAACAGTCAGCATTTATTGAAATTTGACCTATATACATTTCTTGGTCTACCATTTCCTCTTGTAAGCAACCTTTTTTGGGTTGACGACCATTTTTAATACTCTTTTAGGACATTTCATCTATTCCACATGCAATTCAGAATTCAGCTACCCAACTCCATGCCTAATTCTTTCTTCAGAAAGTTGTCTTGTGGGTGCCTTACATAGTTATTCATCCTAATTATAGTACTTGCAGCAAAATTAGTGGCTTATAAGATGGTCAACATTTTGTGTACAGGAAAGAAAATTGGTGTTTTTACCCTATGATGTCTTCTTTACTTGTGAAGACCTGGAATGGCATGATCTACTCAGATAAAATTTACAAGTTTTCTTGCCTGAGAAAAACAGAAGGGTTTTTTTTTCTAAATTTCAATAACACCACAAACTTCTGTCAGCTGTGTCTCTTCTTATTGCTGAACTTCAATCACACACATTTTGAATGTCCAACAATTAAAGCATTAAGTTGAGCTTAATGTCTAATTGCAGAAATTTTTCTCAGCAAGTACAAAGGGGCACTGTCTACTGCCTTCAGTCATGTTAGTTTTCAGCAACAGAAACAGGTAAACTAATCCTTTCTTTCCAGCCAGACTACTCTGAAAATAGGCCAGGTCCCACTGGGAACAAAAGATGCTCCTAGAAAAGTCTGTAATTAGACAACTTCAGCTGCTCTGCACCAATACCTCATTAAAGTTCCACTATGATCAAGTCTGCTGATGCATAAGACAGACATAAACATCCCAGCTGAAAGCTGTATTTTCTTTGATTCCTTCTCCAAAGCAAATATTGCAGACGCTGTTTATCTCTTTAATCCAAGCAGATAGCTGTTCTTCTTCATTGATAACACAATCAAATGTCTATTGTAGCTGATGGAATATTTTCCAATAATTTATAAGTGTCTAATAAATTGGATCAGGCCCCACAGAATAAAATTCTAGTAGCACTTTGTTCATTCCTCTCAGAAAGAGACATGGTGTGCAGCTTGTCTGGTCACTTAGTCAATGCCAGCCAGATTTTTGTCCAAAGTTTATATTTATGCACTGATGGTTAAGTCTGATACTTCAGAAAGTAAGGTCAGAATGGTGAAGCATGGAAGGAAAAATAGCAAAAAAAGGTAATTTTGTTCATTTTTTTCTAAGTTATTCAGTGTTCTGCATTGTCTGCCTTTTTGCAATACAGTTGTCTTCAAGTGAAACACAAATTATCTCTTCTGAGATGTAGATTACAGTGATTAAGACAAAGCACCAAAATCCTATTTTTCACCACCAATTCCTGATTTTACCCTTACTCCTTACCCCACAAAAACCCATCCATTGATCCTAGTCAATGGTTTCTGCTAGGCAGAAGACCGCAGGGTAGCCTTGGTTATCTTGCTGCTTCTGGACGATTTGCTTTCAGATTGAAAAATCAATTTTTCCCTTTTAAGAGTGGTAGTGTCAACTCCTGCCAGGACCTTGTAGCTAGGCTGTGTGTCTTTCAGCTGGCAAGGAAGCAGAATAGCGATCTCTCTCCCTGCACCTTGGCTAAATAATGAGCAATTCTAGAGAAAGTTTGGTTTTCAAGAGAGAAGTCCTTGGAGACTAATGACAAGCAGTTAAGCAGGATATAACTTGTTCATATTGTATTTCTTCCCTAACTGATGTAACACTTCTTTGCAAAGAACCTTGACCTTATCAAAATGAATTGGGGAAGACAAGAGGGAAAGGTGGAGCATGAAGCTGAAAAGCTGAAGCTTTGTTTTAAGGTGTTCACAGAGAAAACCTCTGATTGCAATGTCAATTAAAAAAATCAAAATAAGTTTAGGGCAAAGAGATGAATCTGCAGTTGAAGAGAAGAAGCAGGGAAAGGGGAAGGCTTGTGAGGGTTTATTTTGCATAGGAAACAATTCCACATAGTATATGTAATAGTTATTTCTATGCTGTTTCTAGGCTTTTTCTTTTGGGGATTTAACAAAGAGGTTTGAAGTTGAAGGCTCATTTTGAAGGTCTCTGCACTGCAGTTTGCTGTTTGTGGGGACTGACAGATGCTCTGTTCCTTCTTGGTGCGGTGCCAACAGTGGCAGCAGGTACTGAACTACACTGTGCACCGCCAGCCCAGATGGCTTGTCCACACATTAATTGATTCTCAAGAGTCGGTCCTCCTAAGCCCACCCATTTGTTGCTTTCATTGACTACTGCCTCATCTCATTAATCAACACTCACTTCTGCAAACTTCTGGTAAAGCCGATTAGACCCATAGCAAGTAAAACTAGAAATATGGCTTTTGTAACATTGAAATTCAAAACCTAAAGATCTGTAAAGTTAGGATGGCTTCCTAACCTTTACAGTTAGCACACTGGTGACTGAGCTACAGGCTCAGAAAAATATCATACAAGGTTGATGTACTGAAACCCGAATAGGTGACAGAGACTTGGGTCACTGGTGTTGATTAGCTCTGATTGGGTTCCCGCTACAGCACCTTAATGTGAAGTTTGAAAGCATGTCCCTGTTCTCTAGCAAGACTTTGGGCAGAGAGGAACAGCAACTGGTCATTGCACTCTCTCCAGGTAAAGGTAGTGAGAGCTACAAAAAAAAAAAAAAAAAAAAAAAAAAAAAAAAAAATCAATTAGATTTCTCAGTTTCTTTCCAGGGACTTTTTCTGCTTTAAATGAATCCAACTAGAATGCAATTCCCATTATCTGCCTCAAACTGAAAAGCACCTGCCAAAAGTCTTCCAGGTACTCTCTGCTTTTATTTTTCTTTATGCTCATTGATTATTTCAAGACACACTCCTATCCCTTGGCAATTTCACACAGCCAATGTCGTCCGTTGCCTTTCACATCAAATTTTTGGCTGAGCATATCCTTGCAGTTTCCAAATCCCTGGGAAGCTCTCTCTCTACCTTGGGTTTTGATATATGCATCTAAATAAGCCATTCTTAAGCACTTGGTTTTGTTTTCACCTGAACTACACTGTTACCATTTGCAGGCAGGAGCTTGGTCAAGCCTTGAACACATAGTTTATATACAGTAATATATAAACAGATGAGATGATAAGCAAATAAGGAATATATATTTTTATATCCTTTTTAGTACTTGAAAAAATCCTTCCTCCCCAGAACTTGAATCAGTTGCCCAAAACAGCTTTCAGTGACCAGCTGGCATGCCCTAGGCTACCCCATCTAGCCTCCAGCTCCCATTCAGCGTGCTTACATCTCCTGTTGGTCCTGAGGCTATTCTGCCAGCCCTGTGCGGACCTCTGCTCACAGAAAGCATCCTACATGGCACTGGATGTCTCTGTGAGGGCATGTGACCTGGTACCTTAGCATCTCTAAATGCATTTATCTGTATTTTCCTTCTTTTTCCTTGTTTTCATCCCTACACCCACAACAACATCCCTACATTCCTCTAGTCTAATCTTGCTGGTTTTGTGACCATTATTGACTTCTCCCATGCCACAGGAGCCAGCCAACCTGCAACAGGGTGCTCAGGGAGCCCATCTGCAGGCTGCACTCTTGCAGAGGGCTGATGAGGATGAGGACTTGTCTGACAGCACCTCACCCAAAGTGGGGTTGCATCTGTCCTACAGTGCTGTTCCTGGATAACAGCAGATAGTCATACACCGCTATGAGGCCAGCAAGAATATACGGTGCTGCACCATGTCTTCTCTTTGGCTCCCTTGCCCCGGGAGGTCCCTCATCTGCAGGACTGTCACTCTCTTGCATGCAGCACCAGGCTGTGGTGCTGCTTCTGTCATGATGCCTTGACTATGAGGTCTAGGGAAAATCACTTGAATCACTATCAGTGTTATTAACCACTTAATCTAGATTTCGTTCCCTAACAACGCCAGGTTTTATACCTGCTTTCCTGTGAGGGGAGACTGTTATGCAGAGGGGATTGATCACTGTGAATGCTCTTATACTTGGAGTGTTGGAGGACAGAGGCTACAGCACTGGATGAAAGGAGATGAGTGCTGGTGTCCTAGTTGTGAAGCCTTCCCTCCCCCTTCTGTTCTTAAAGATTGTTTTTATCCTTTCAGAGGAAGATCAAAAGGAGGTGGACACAAGAGATGTCCTTTGCCAGCTCCTCACAGTTCTGCTGCTGAGTTTTCCTTCCACCAAAAATGACTAATCCAAAGTCTTCGTTCTTCTTTCATGGACATTACCCTAACAAAAGTACTGGACACCAAAGGTTCTTCAGAGAGCTATTCACACATCTCTTAAAAATGTACCCATGACATTTCACTTTGATATTATACCTCTGGAGCTGCCTGCTGTGGGACCAAGGTTTGTTTAAATTTCTAAAGAAGAACACGAAGCAGAGAGTTGAAAGTTTGCTCTGCCTAAATCTAAAGGAGACTATTGGTTCGTCAATGTTGTTTCCACATCATCTGAATGCTGTATCACCACGTCAACAGTGGGTAAGTGTTATCTTGAGCACCATGCCACTGCCTCAGGTCTCTTGCTTTCAGAGCAAAACTGAATCATATCCAGTGAGGATCAGCCCCCAGGTAGGTGTACCACATCTGTACCAGCCATGATTGTCCCCCTTTACAGATGAAGAGATAGAACTGCTCACATGGCATCTGCTTTATGCGTAATAATGTCTTTGAACCCCAGATATATGCTGCATAACTAACATCTGATCTAAGCCAAATGACTGTACACCTCAGTGATAGCAGTGACTCTCCTGCACAGTAGCTCAAAAAAGGCCACTTCTGAAGAGAAGGTGTCTGATACTTACACAGGCCAGGGAGGTGCTTTCTTCCTTTCTTTCTTGATGCCAGAAGGCAAGCTGAGGTGAGAGGGAAGGAGTTATGGCCTGAGTAGTCTTGAGCTGTTCTGACTCTCAGCTGCAGTTTGGCCCCTTGTTCCAGCTGATGGGAACTAGAGCAGCACTTGAGAGCTCTGAGAGAAAAACAAGAGTGGGTCTATCAAGCAGTACAGGAACTAGCCCAGTGTACGTCTGTACTGGGGTTACAGTACCTTCCAGGTATGCAGCAATTTAAACCCAGCATATTGCTCTGTATATTGCTATTCCTTAACTATTTATGTTGCTTGCTGCTTTAAGCCCCCACCATCCCCTCCAAATTGTGTTTACCCAGTATGTAAACCGTCTTATTTAAAAAGATGTCTCAGATATATAAATACAACTTGTTTATAGCTGGCAGAAATTCTAATAGTAGTAAGTTTATAGATCTGATCACTTTGGGAAACATTTTTACAGATTGTGTTGCTCACAATAACACAGGCTTGCCCTCTGAAGAAAAGCATCCCCTCTGACGTGATGTATGTTTGTTAAAAAGGAATGGAAATCCTTACCTATATACAGGAACTTATGAATTTGTCTCTCAGAGACATGCATGTGCAGTCTCACTCATGTGGCACACACTCATGAGCACTCTCTTTTCAGCAAGTAAAGAATATGCAATGAGATGTCTGCACCTCAGAGCCATGAGGGAGTCTGAGACTTGGCCTCTGCTCATGCTCAGCTCATCCAGCTAACAGTGGTTGCAGCGTAAACTCTGTGTGATGTGGCAAGGTGAACACTCATACGATACATATCACGTTGAAAATGTTTATCCAATAAAAGTAAAATTGTTGTAGGATACAGTCAGATCTTACAGTATTGGGATACAGAATGACAAACATACTTCCATAATTGATTAAAAATTAGGTAAAATAAGGTACAGAGCACAATCTTTTCTTCTTTATTTTTGTCACTCCAGATTTCAATACTCATTACTTTTTTTTTTCTTAAAAGGAGGTGTTTCACAGGCATAATACAGAATTTCACAGAATGCATTTTCTCATGTACTAATTCTGTATCTGCATTCTTATTTATTTCTGGGCAGTTGCTGCTAGATATTTTAAGGGAATGTTTTAAGAGAATGATTAAACTCTAGAGAATTATTCATATTACCATCAAATTTAAGGATTTCCTCTGTTCACAGTTTCTATCTTCTAGCAAGATCTTTTGCTGGAAGTTAAGGGACATCTCGTCCTGTAGTTCTCAAAGATGTAGCATAGACTCCCTGGAGGTAGAGCTTATGAAACAAAAAAAGTCACTGAGATTGTGATGAGACAGAAAGGGCAAAAGTGGAGCGGAGGAGGGAGAAAACTCACCAGCAAGACCGTACATCTGCTCAGCAGGGACAAGCACACACTGGAATGAAGGAAAGTCTGAGAGAGTAAAGAAATAACTGTCAAGGTAGATAATTGTTTTGATGTTTTGCCAAATGAGTGGGTGTTCACAATGGTCCAAGGAGAGTGTAAGTAATTATGTAGGTGGTCCTAGGAAATTGAAGAGAGCTTGGGGATGGTGGTGAGGGAAGCGGATATGTAGAAAGCTTTGAAAGTTATTGCAATCTGGGTAAACATGCAGAAATCTGAATGTAAATCTGAATCCGCTCAAGCTTCTTAAGGAAAAGTCCCACGTGTTCCTGTGGTGGTATAGAAAAGTATTCAGAGCCTCACTTGTAAGGAAGGAAGTACCTGAATGTTTTTGAAATATAAAGAGACTGGAACTAAAAGCCAATTGGAGGATAGGGAATTTCCAGTCCCACATTGATTTGTTTAAGTAGGTAATTAAGCTCCCTTGAAAATCTCAAATCCTCATTTCTGCCTTGAGTTTTCCACACTGCGTTTCTAGTGGCTTGACCCTGGCTGACGGTCAGATGCCCACACAGCAGCTCTGTCACCTTCCCTTCTCTGCTAAACAGAACAGGGGGAGAAAATATGTCGAAGGGCCATGGTTTGAGACAAGGACAGGGAGATCACCCATATCTACCGTCCCATGCAAAGCAGATTCGATTTTGGGGAAGTTAGTTGAATTTATTAAAGAACAAATCAGAGAGGAGTAGTTAGAGATAAAAATAACACCTTCTCCCCTCCCTCCCTTCCTCCTAGGCAAAACACCGATCCCAGTTTATCCACCTCCTCCCCCCGAGCGGCGCAGGAGGAGAGCGAATGGGGGTTATGGTCAGTTCATCCGATGTTGGTTCCACCGCTGCTTCTTCCTCTGGAGGAGGACTCCTGACTCTTCCTCTGGGCCACTGTGGGGTCCCTTTCACAGGAGACCATCTTCACACAACTTTCTCCATTGTGAGTCCTCTCACAAGGGGGAGTCCACCCCAGTGTGAGTCTCTCCATGGGGTGCAGTCCTTCAAGGGAAACTGCTCCAGTGCAAGTCTCCTGCCATGTCACACAAGTCCTACCAACCAATCTGCTCCAGCGTGGGCTTCTCTCTCTCCACAGGCTACAGGCTCTGGCAGCAACTTGCTCCAATGTGGGCTTCCCACAGGGTCACAGCCCCCTTCAGGCATCCAACCATTCCAGCATGGGGTCCTCCACGGGCTACAGGTGGACATCTACACCCTGTCACACCCATGGGCTGCAGGGGGACAGCCTGCCTCACCATGGTCTTCACCACAGCCTGGGGGACTCTCTGCTCCGGCACCTGGAGCACGTCCTCCCCCCTCCTTCTTCATTGACCTTGATTTCTTCACATATTCTCACTCCTCTCTCTGCCAGTTGTTGTGTGGTACAGTTCTTCTTTCCTGTTTCTTAAATATGTTCTCACAGAGGCGTTCCTGTCCTGTCATTACTGATAGGCTCAGCCTTGGCCAGTGGTGGGTCCCTCTATGGAGCTGGCTGGCATTGGCTCTACCAGATTTAGAGGAAGCTTCTGGCAGCTTCTTGCAGAAGCCACCCTTACAGCCCCCCACCCACAGAAATCAGGCCAGGTAAACCCAATACATTGTTCATCTACCAGCCACTGAATTACTGCTACTTTAGCTGGTGCCTTATAGTTCTTGTTATAACCATTGCATGCTATTGGGTGGTTTTTTTGTTTTGGTTTGGTTTTGACACATTAGTCTCATGCAGTGGATGTAAGAAAGTATGTCTTTCCCCACTTCAGTCGATTGTGTTTCAGGGGCATTTGGATTTTCTTTACCCCTAAAAAGCTCCTAAACCACTTTTATATTTCTCAAAGGTAGACAGATCCTTAGTATGAAGTGGGGTGGGGTAGAGAGAAGCTGATTATTGTTTCAGAATAAATCATAACACATGGGAGTAGGTGGTGTAAAATCTGGTGCAAAGGTTGGCCACACACTTCTACTCCCTACCCCTAAAATTTGCACCTGATAATAAAAACATCATGTAAATTTGAATAAATAAGGGCTTATGTCTCACCACGCATTATGGTTCATGAAGGAAACATAGACCATGATATGAAAATGAAAACCCCTAAAATCCTGATGTGATGTGCATAGCTTTCATACTTCAGGACAAAGCTTGGCAAGTTGAATGTATTTATTGGCTGAAAACCATCTGCTGAAAAAGATTTGATGTTGAACTGTAATTCCAGGTTATTACAGCAAATTCTGCAAAGGAAGGAAGTGAGAACTGACTACTTATTTTTCAGCTGCTCTAGACTAAATGAGAATGACAAGCACTGGGAAAAGAAATATCATTTCAGACAACAGGCACTGTCTCATGGGAAAGAAGCAGAAATAATTGATGTCTAAAAGTAAACTACTCATTAGGCTGGACATGTGTATTAGAGAACCTGTGGATGAACAACAGGATTGACTTCAGTCAGAATTATTTTTCCTCATTATCAGTGTATAAAACTATCAGCAGTGAACAAAATAGGTCTACACCGAAGCCAACACCACAGGCCACCCCCCAGGTGAGATAATTTTATACGCAAGTTTTCTTGAGAACTCGACCAAGGCAAGTTACCAGAGCCACTTCTGCAGTTCCTTGGTTTGTCCTCTGCTGGGACAAGACTATTCACTGGGGTGAAGGTAGGAATATAATCTTTTGCCAACCAGCATTGTGTTGTTCATTGTAAGCTTGGCTATGTCTCTGATGATTGACTTGTGTTTTTTTTTCAAGTCCTTTTGTATTGCCTAAGTCTTTGAGCTTACTGAAGGTAAAGAGTACTTAATGAGCAGTATGGTTACTGTTCCACTGCAGAGCAAGGCATGCTATCCAGTTATTTAAATGGCAAACATAAATATATGTGTTTATACAAATGTACAGATCATTTACTTAACACTGTGAGGGGTCAACATGGGCTAAGATCTAGACTGGATCCCACTTAGGCAGGCTGCAGTGTCCCCAAGCTCTTCCCAGGCCCCAGCCACCAAACCCCAGGAGAAGATGGGTGCTCTCCAAACCCTTACATCACTTTTTCAAACGATGAAGAAGCAGGCCACCATGCTGATGAGAAGCCAGTATAACGAGCTTTGAAGAAGAGGCTTTACTCCTGCTTAAGCTCAGGGACACAAGGACAAAAATAATAACTTAATAGGGCCCTTGGCTGCAGTGCCAGGTGTGCAGCTCTCAGCACCCACAGATTATCATGTCACTGTGGCATCCTGCCTGGTAAACCACAGAATTTCGTGGTTGATGCCCAGCATAAAATCAGTCTAGCTCTGTCCCAAGTCTCCCTATGAAGTAGTTTTTTTAATCACCCCTCATTAAGGAAAACGAGTCATTAATTTACTCAATTTATTCTCCAGTCCTCACTATTGACCATGTTGCTGTGGATGGAAGAAGAGATGGCAGAGAGAGCCACACACATCTGGTGGGTCTGGTTTGCCTCCAGAAGGCACGTATGGTTCAGGTGCCTGGGTCCGACACTCTGTGAAAAAGCAGAGAGAGCATCTGACTGTAGACTAGGTCAGGAACCTAAGATCATCATTGCCTTATCACAGTAGGTGGCATCACTGAAGGATGCTACTTTCACTGTAGCCTGCATAAGAAAGGAGTTAAAACACTTTTATGATAAACACAAGTTAAACCCCACATAACATGGGATCTGAGCCAATATTTTTAAGAAGACCCATGTCTATAAATGTCTGAATTTAAAATCATAGAATCATGGAACGGTAGAATTATAGAAGGGTTTTGATTGGAAGGGACATTAAAGATCCTCTAGTTCCAACTCCCTGCCGTGGCTAGGACACCTTCTACTAGAATAAATTGCTCAAAACCCCATCATACAACTACTCTTTTTAATGCCTTAGCTACCTTCGTGCTCACATGTGCATTTCTGAAATTCAGGAAAAAAATTTAATCATGCACCTCAGGCAGTGCAGGTACAAATTGGTCCTCTGTATTTTAAAAACTGCCATAAATACCTTATGCAGGTGGACAAATTAGCACTCTTACAGAACCACGACTGCTTATTATAGTTTCCAGGGAGTTTATTTCTGCAGAAAGGTGGCAATTCACTCACCTTATTCTCTGTTGGTCTTTAGTTTCAGTAATCATTGCAGTAATCAATCAAAAATAAATCAGACTTATTTTCAGCTTTTTCTGATTTAGGTGACTAAGCAGCATATAAATAACATGTATTGCTTTCAATTATTGTTCTGGAACCATTTTTAAGACTTTAATTTTTAACTGAAGAGAAAGACAGAGTATACATACTTTATTGACAAGACCTTCAAATGGGAAAATCTCTTTGTCACTTCCCTGGACTAGTACCACCAGATACAGCTGCATTTTCTAAGCTGTGGTGAGTGAGGATGGCAGTTAAGCTCAATTTAACAATTTCTGTTGCATAAAAAAATCTGACATTTGAAAACTTGTTTTTCTCCTGAACCAGAATGATTTGCAATGCCTTTGGAAATCTTGAAAAGGTCTGGGCCATTTTAAAAAGCATCATTCTCCATTTCTAGGAAATCTTGTATTGCATAGTTGAGAATAAGTAATTTCAACGTCAAATTGTCATTAACTTTTTGGTAGTGTTTCCTCTATGCAAATCACTGCTGAAAAGAATAATCATCCCAAATTCAGGCTGAATGACTTCCTTTTAACTTTCTTTTCTCACAGTCCCAGAGGAGAGCTGTGGTGTGCCAGGGGAAGAGCCAGCATTGCAGCATCTGCTGATTTTCCCCCTCTGCAGAATTTTCTAGCACAGAGATGGAAAGGTGCTGGCTTTTTCCATGATGATGAGGCACATTTTATTCTCTGACACTTGCAAAGTGATGCTGCCACAGTGATGCTGTGCTGTGGAGGTAAGAAACAGACAGGTCAAAGATCTCGAGGAGCAAGAGATGACACCGGTGGAGGATGGGAGAAAGCACAGGCTGCAGTAGCAGGTCCTGAATAGGGAAGATGACAGTGAGAAATGAATAGAGAGCCAGTGTGACATGTGAGATATATCTGTCCTCCTGTCAAGAATGCGTTAAAACTGGTAGCTGACTTCAGCCTCATTTGGTGTCTCTAAGGAAACAGAGTTCCAGCAATTTTTGTACAAAAACGTAACCAGAGAGTAGGAGAGGGCTGGGGTTTCTGACTTTCCCAAGTTCATGCCTATAAATACTAATGCTTATTCTCATAGCCCCACATTCTCTTGCCTTTTTCTTCTTCAGCAGCATGACTTTGCAAAGCACATTACCTTTGCCTCCAAATGATATGAAGCCATGTGAGGCAAAGAGCCTTGGAGCTAAGCTAGAAGGTGTTGCAAAGCAATTTACGATGGGTGTTGAGAAGACAGAAATTAGAATTTGTTGTACTCTTTGGGATCTCTCTGTATTTGATGTGGACTGCTTGTGTAAAGAGGGTCATGGCAGAAGAACGGATGAAATTGTGCAACAGCTCAGCTTCTACCCATCATAAAAAGCAGAGCTGCTGCTCTACACCTCGGGATATGTGGGAATCGGAAATATCTGTCCACTCTTCTCCCCCATTAAATCTACCTCTGCCCAATACTGACTTTCTGCCTCCAGTAATAACAAGCCCTAGTTCCTGCACCTGAAACTGTTGAACTCTTTTTTACTAGCCCTCATTTATCTACACAGGTTTTTTTGGGATATATGGCCTTCCACAGTCAATCCTCCTATCCACATCTGCTTCTAACTACAGAGTGGGCTGTCCGCTTGTTCTGAGTTTAAAAATGTTTTATTCTGTAGCCTGCTTTTTCATCTTAGACTTATATACCTTACTTTTAGACTTAGAGTTTTCTGATGTCAGTCATTAGTACCTTCCAGCTCAGCAACATCATCCACGGACACTTGCTTTCTCTCTTCCTGTAGTTATCTTTAAATAAACATACATGATAATTAGAGCTGAAAGCCTTGTTTCCAGTTCACCTGTCCACAAACAATCTCATTATGTTTTTCAGCATTTTTTTAATCTACTGTCAAAATCGGATCTTTAACATTTTGGAATACCCTCAAGCATATATCACACTGAAATCCACTTATCTTGGCATTTATCTTTATGTATTTCTTTCTTCTGGTTTACCTTAATCCTATAAAATTTTGAAGTTTTTTTTTTCCTGTGCAGCTTTTGGTACTCTCATGTCAGGTTCCTGCCATGAAATCCAGTAATGAAAGTACTGCTTTTTTTGAAAAAAAACCCCACATTCATTAATCATGGTGACATCTCATATTAACTAGTTAATGTATAAAGGTCTTTTGGCATTTATGAATCTGTCATTTTAGAAGAACTAAAATGAAGCAATAGTATTTCAATCAACCAAAGAAAAATTCACCAAGGGCAAATTTAACATTATGCAACTGTTCCAAAAATATTAATTCTATATGAAGAACAATGCACTTTTTAAAAGTAAAAATCAAAACACACTGGAGAATTTACATATGAAAGCCTGGTTGCTTTCTAGGTAGAATGTCAGTTCTGTACTGAACCCTTTTCACTCTGCAGGCCTCTTCTTTGCAATTAAAAACCCTTTGAACAAAATAGGAAAGTATACTTGCTTCACTTTTTAGCTATTTTTGTAAGGTAATATACATATTCAGTTTATAGGAAAGCAATATGAACGACTCTAATATTTTTATGATACTCTTATTGCATGATACCTTACCCAATAAGTAGTCTCATAGATTTTTAAGGGTTTTTGTTCTACTTAATTGAGTAAATTTTGTGACCTCAGTGATTCTCAGTAACGACACTAGATAAGGCTTTGAATTGCATGTGTAGTTTGTTACTGCCCTTAGATGAAATTCCTTCTAATACATTAAATATGCAAATATAACAACAAGTACTAAAATACCATATGTCACCAAAGAAGTCACTTATGCTGGGAAAAAAAAACCCAAACCACCTGTATTTAACAAACTGAAATAAATTATTTGAAAATACTCAACTGAGATGAAAATGCAGAGTGTTTAAAGGAGAAAGAGAAATAGTGAAGAAAAAAATTAAGCTAGAGGAATGACTTTACAGGAGTATATCTGAGACGTGACACAGCTACATCTCATGCTACAACCACCAAGTGCAGTTATAAAATTGCTTTTCTCACATGTACAAAGTATTTTGTCACTACTCTTTTCTTTTGAGAAAGAAAAATACCTTTTTGACTGAGTGTGCATGAAGGCAGTTTTTAGGTAACTGTGCAATAGCAGTGCACAGAGGTAGTGGAAATGGGTCTGTGATCTCTGAACAGAGTGACCCACATGCAGGCTTGCTAGAGTTGCTCCTTCACTCTGTTGTACATTCCTGTGTAGTCTCTGATAGTTGTTAAGGTGCATGTTAAAGACTTCAGTATGGTATTGCAAGTCAAATTAATTATTTAGTCTGTGTGAGTCTAATCCATTACCTTGTATTTCCACTGAGCACAAGGGTATGGCCACATGAATAAACTGCTGTGAGGTAAGGTAGGTTGTGCACCTAAAAAGTATCAGCTACTCCATGGAATTTGTCTACTTGCATGCAACTACTCCTGAAAAATATGAGGAAATTTGGGATAATTTACTTCTCCAAGTTTATAGTTATACTCAATGGTCTTAAGGGTCTTTTCCAATATAAATGATTCTGTGATAAAAAACTGGGAGGAGTGGCTGGCACACCAGAAGGCTGTGTTGCCAAACAGCATGACCTGGACAGACTGGAATGTTGGGCAAAGAGTAACTTTATAAAATTCCACAAGGGCAAGTGTGGGGTGCTGCAACTCGGGAGGAATAACCCCGTGTGTGAGTACAGGTTGGAGGCTGAGCTCTTGGAAAACATCTCTGTGGAAAAAGACCTGGGAGTCCTGGTGGACAACAGGATGACCATGAGCCAGCAATGTGCCCTCATGGACAAGAAGGCCAATGGCATCCTGGGGTGCATCAACAAGAGTGTGGCCAGCAGGTCAAGGGAGGTCATCCTACCCCCCTGCCCAGTGAGGCTGCATCTGGAGTACTGTGTCCAGTTCTGGTCTCCCTGGTTCAAGGACAGCGAACTGCTGAAGAGGATACAGAAAAAGGGCTACAAAGATGATTAGGGGACTAGAACATCTCTCTTATGAAGAAAGGCTGAGAGACTTGGGACTTTTTAGTCTGGAGAAGACTGAGGAGGGGTCTAATCAATGCTTATAAATACATAAAGAGTGGGTGTCAGGAGGATGGAGCCAGCCCTTTTTCAGTGGTGTCCAGTTACAGTACAAGAGGTTATGGGTACAAACTTGAATGTAAGAGGTTCCACCTAAACATGAGGAGCAAGTTCTTTACTTTGAGAGTGACAAAGCACTGGAACAGGCTGCTCGGAGAGATGGCGGAGGCTCCATCTCTGGAGACATTCAAAACCCTCACAGATGCCACCCTGTGCAACCTGCTCTAGGTGAACCTGCTTTGGCAGGGAAGGTGAACTAGATGATCTTTTGAGATCCCTTCCAACACCTAATATTCTGTGATTCTGTGAGGATTCAAAGCATGCAAATTACCTTGCAGGAGAAGGTGGCTCCAGGGGATGGTTACTATGAGGCAGCTGTCACTCTATACATTCACACTAGCTTTGATGTTTTGATAACTTTGCAATGACTCCCAAAATATGGGAATGAAAAAATCTGTACACTGTTCTTATTCCAGTGAACGCTATTTTACTTAATTTACAGCTGCTCCATCAAAGAACTGAGTATTCTTTAGGAGTATTGTTGTGGTTCGAGCCGAGTTACCGGCGGGAAGGAAACAAAGGAACCACGCGGTCGCTCCCTCCCCCCCCTACCGAGAGTGAGGGGAAGAGCCCGAAAGGGGCTCAGGTAAAGGCCTCCAGGGGTTGAGATAAAAACAGTTTAATGGTGAACATAAAATGGTAACAATAACAGTGAAATAACAGTAACGTTTAACCAGATATAACGCGAGTAACATGTAACGCGGAGCTCACCTCCCGAACGGACCGGAAACCGGGAAAGAGCGCGCGCCCCCACCCCGACCGCTCCATATATATATACCCCGAGCATGACATCACGATGGTATCGAATATCCTAGCGACCCCCTATGCCCAGATAGCTCTTTCACTGAGAATTAACCCTATCCTAGCTGAACCCAGTACAAGTATAACATTTTCTGTCAAATACTCAGCATACTCACAATTGACACTTTAAACTGTGGTTAACAAGGTTGAAAATTACATGGAAAGGTCATTTAATCTACTCCCTAACAAAATACAGGATCAACAATACATTTATCATTCTCCACAGAAATTTACCTAACCTTTAAAGCGACCTCTGGAATGAAAACTCTGTGACTTCCACAAGTAGTGAATTGAAATTCTTTTTAAATTAGAGGTTGAAATTAAAGAGTTTTTTAGTGTCTTATTTAAATATTCTCTATCCTATCTATCACAGATATGAAGAATATTCTATAACCTTCTCTTTTTGCAAAAAGGATCTGAAAACTGTCTTACAAGTCTTCAGAGAGTCTTTTTGAACTCAATAGTTTACAGTTCCCCATCAGTCTTTCAGCAACTTTACTTCATTCAACTGTTCCTCACATGCAACCCGAAGCATTTTTTTTCCAGACTTCTGTCAGTCTCGTTGCTTCCCTTTGGACTTCCTTTCATTCTGTGCTCTGTTTCTGAAGGACATTTCTGCAAAACAGCTACACAGTCTGTTGTTCCCCATCCGGTCCACTTAATTACTCTCCTTTATCTTCATAACCTTGCACTTGCTAAACTTCACACATGCTGAATTTCATCCCAGTTTTGGACCATTCCTCCAGCTTGTCAGAATAATTATCCTACAGCCTATGCACAGTCATTTCTAGCTTTGTATTATCTGCACTTTTAATAGGCATACTGACCATCCATCACCCAGATTATAAAGTGAAACATTTTACAGACTTTTGGAGAACTCTGCTTGACAAGTCTTTCAATTTTGTCCGTGAATCCAATTAATTATTGTCTGGACATGGGTAACCAAATTCTTTCTTAGCATTTTCATTTAGAAGACTATGAGTCTGTCCTAAGGCAAAGTTAATAGACTTGCCAAAATCTAGATCTGTTATAGCAACTTCGTCTTTCCATCACCAGCGACTGATGATCTTGTTGTACAGGAAATTTTTTTTGGCAGAGTCAAAAAACACTATACTAAGAACTCTGTATTATATGCTCCTTTTTTTCTTGCTGAGAAATAGTTGGCTAATTAATGCTTTCTTTGCTTCTTTTTAAAGATAGGCATGGTCTTTGGCTTTATAGGGTGCTTCAGTGCTATAGCTATCATTGCTGGACTCTTATAAGCATCATTAGTTGTTCTGAAATTGCTTCATCCAACTCCAGCCAACAGGATGCTGTTCCGTGACTGGGAGAATGAAGCAAGTTCTGTTTCACTGAGCAGCTCAGTAAAAAGAAATACTGAAAAAAAAAAATTGTTCTTCTTGATTTACATTGAACAAACACATTTGGGTGTGGCCTTCACTCTGCAAGCATTATGTAAGTGATAAAGAAAAAATTCATTTTCAAGATAGTGCTGAGATCAAATTAAAAGTGAAAAGTATATTCTGCCCTTCCTGTGATGGTTCTTTCTGCAGTAATGTCCTCCTTTCCTGGCTATGATTTATTGCTTTTATTTGTTACAGAGTAGTTCAGCTCATTTATTTCACCCACACACATAAAAGTCAATCCCCCATCAGTATATTTAGTAGAGTGTCTCATCCACAGCTTACCCGCAGCTTACTGCATTATCCTTATAGGAGAGTTGGAAACATATAGGGAAGACACTAATATTCCCTGATTCTCAGAGCCAACTACAGCTAAAAGTAGACTTCAGATCCCCAGTGGGATTACTTTGAAGTGAGCAATTAATATTTTGTACTTTTTGTCTCTGCTCAGTTTCTTCCATGACACTCTTGTTCAGAAGTTATATGCCATAAACCCAAGAGTTGATTGTGACATATTTGGGTCACTTCAGAGGTCAATTTTGGCAACTTAATTCTCTGAGAAAATCTGAATCTGAGTCAAAGTCTGTTTTACATTCTTGTTAGTTCTAGCACTCTGTATTAGTGGAGTGTTTAATCTTAAACATTTTTGTGTTCCTTTAACTTAGTGAGTACATTATACTCTTGTCTTATTTCATATATTTTGTAATCAAAATCAAAAGACACCACTGCACTCCCCATTTCATTAAAATTCTTGTTGGTTTCTTGTTTTTTTCATCTCTCCCCTGTATGCTTCAGCATCTGAAATTCTCAAGTGGTTTCTTCAATGTATTTCAGCCCATGAAAACTCCTGCACAGCTAACCTGCAAATGTTACAAGTCATTTGTTCTTTCATGGTATATTACTTGATTTCTTCTGTGCTTGAGTGGTGAATGTATTTACCTTTGATCAGCCCTCTGGTTTGAGCTTTATCAGATTTTCTGATAGAGCTGGTTCCTCTACATATGTTTTAAAATGCTGAATGCCCTCTCCCCAGGAGCTGTTTCAGGCGGCCCTCCTTATAGACACTTTCCTATCTTTATTCTCCAGGGGCTTTTTTATTTGACAGAGCTAAACCACTGCGTTGGGAAACGTGATTAAACTCATGCTATAGTCTACAAAAGTGTTGTATTTCAGTTTAATTTGCACTGGTTTGGAGGTGGAAGAAATCAGAGGCCATTATAAAACAAAACAAAGGTGTTGGTATGGCTTTTGGGATTGCTTGAATTTTAGAGGCAATTTCAAATGTGTCTCGTGCAGGTATTATGCCATCTCTTTGTGTGCAGCCAACACCAATGAAGCCTCTCAGACCTGCCTGGAGCTGCACTTGGCTGCAGCAAAGAAGAAGTCTCTTCCCACAGCTGAAGGTCATGAAACCATCCAGGTTCTCCTCCTCTTAATGCCTTTCCTTATGGGTTGAGACTATAATGACCTAACTTCTATGTTAATTTACATCAGTCCTCTTCAAATAGAGGCCTTTAGTTGATATTTAAGTCAATCTTTCTTGTAAGGATTGTGCAAAACTATTTGATCACGGAAGATTTTTATTTGTCTGTTCCACTGATATGAGTATGCAAAAATTGAAATAGGATATTTTTGTCTTCTACAAATACATTAAAGAGAGGCAGGCAGCCTATACAAGCAGTAAGTGGCAGTTGTATGAAGGAAAAGCTACTTAAGATGAAGGAAATGGGTAGATGTGACCTCTGATCGCATTAATGGTGGGTATTTAAAGAAGGTCATAATAGTGTGACTCTGCAGTGACTTTCCAGCAGTAATACTGGAGGCAGGAATGAAACTGTGTTCCAGAGACTGAGGCACTTCTTTGGCTGTTGATGTGGTCATTTTCTGCAGTGGTGGGGAACTTACTGTACTGACCAAGATTTTTTCCAGGTCTGTGCTTTGCATTCCTAAATCCTTAGTGACACTAGAGGCACTGCTAATGCACTCAGGAAGCAGTGGGGCAGTTAGCACTGCCCTGCACTGCTGCAAGTTTGAAGTTAGCCCTGTTTTGAGAGGAGAGGGTGAACTAGATTTCTGAAAATCCTTTCCAGTGTTAACGTTTCTATGTTTCAACATCGCCTTCTTTTCAAAAATAAAAGTCAATAAATAAGAAAAAAAAAGCTTTTTAAGGGTGCTGGGAATTTTGGCTCTGCTTTTCATTTCAAAAACAGGAGTTGTTTTTCCACAGTGGTTTGCATTGATGTCCTCTGAAGGAGGGGGAAGAGTCCACTGAGTCTGGAAGGAGAAGCAGTGGTAGTGGTGTCCCGGTGTGGTGGTATCATGTGGCTTCTCTCAGTGACCTGTACTTCCCCGCATGGGTTATGCATGCTGATGAATTGCTGTAGCAAAGGCTTGACCAGGTTGACCTGGAGCCCTGATGATATTCTGGAGATGCTGAGTGGAAAACCAAGATTATTCTCCTGATTTGTGTTCATTTTATATTTTCTAATTTGAACAGGATTCCAAAAGGTGGAAAACGATGTTTGAGAAAGGTGAAGTAGCAACGTTAGAAGACGTGGTTCTCATACAGCAGGAACATATATCTGATACTGATGCCATCTATGTCAATCACCTCTTAGCCCAAGCTGGAGCTAAAATAAGCATGTCTAAAAAGTGGTCAGATGCAAGTCTGTCTTTAAATTACTAGGCAGTGAGTAAGATTTGGGGTCCTAAAGAGGCATGTTCCTGATGAGCTGCATAAACTATGATGTGATGTCACAAGGCTTCTGTGGAGATCAGATTATTTCAGCACTGAGACTTATATGGCTGTTTTAACAACCCCAGAATTGCAGTGAAACAACCATATTGCTGGGCCAGGGGAATCTAAAGCAAATTATGATCCTATATCTTACATAATTGTTCTTAGTATCTTAGGGAACTGAAAGAGAATTCTTTTGGCTGTCTTTCCAATATAGTTTCTTGAGGAATGTTTTCCTGGTGAACATAGCAACTAACACTTTCTGTTTCATATATGGCCAAGTGTATCATCAGCCAAGTGTAAATCAGAGATGAACTGCTCCAGTTTATTGTCATTCTTGCAAGAAAATATTTTTTGAGGTAGGAATCATCCTATTTTATTTTTTCTGCTGTTCATCTCTGTAACATTTGGGAAAACTTTACAAAAAATGTATTTCCTTCATGGACAGTAATAGATTGTTTTGTAATGGCTTGGCAAGTAAGGAGCATTCCATTACTTCTGTACTTGGTGTCATTGCATCATGTCATCTTACAGAGGTACAAACAATCGCAAATTCATCACTAGAAAATTATGTGTGCTGAAAGACTATTCCTTTTGAAATATGAAATCAGGTTCTTATAATCTGCATACACTGAGCTTTAGTTTTGAAAGAGAGACAAATTCTTAAAGGAGCTCATCTTGCAGAACTGAAGAAAAGTAGGGTTTTAAAACTAAGAAGTGTCTAAATTTTCTCTCAGATACCAATGGACTATCAAAGGATTTGAAGTGTTCAACACTTTTAAAACACTCGATCATTCATTTTGTTTTATGTTCTTTTGGAAATTGCCCCTACAATGTACATTCTTTATGGCTTAATAAATTTTGTGTCACACCTGTGAGTTGCTCTCTTCCTAGAGACTCATATTTGTAAAGCCGTTCTGATACAAGGCTTAATGCCTTTGAAATTACATTATTGTGTGAACAGATGTGTCTGAATAACAGGCTTGGAAGTGGAAGACTTGGTATCTCAAGTATTCGTTCTCATTGTGTCATTTTCTTTAATGAAATCCTCCAAGGAGTGACAAATTCAGAGGTAAACAGCAATTAGTAATTCACGGTGGCCAGAGGGAAGGAACAGCCGGTTGCACTTCATTGCACAGATCTAACAACTAACACACAGCTTGGACACAAAATTGAAGGAGTTGGTCACTAGCTGATTCTTCCTCGATTCAATCTGTTTGGACAAAATGATTCTATAAGCATAAACATGTGTCTTCACAAAGCAATCTAACTACTGTCTTATGAGTACAATCTAGGACTTATTCTGCAATGTAAGTTGTTATTTTCCCTCTCTAAAATGGGATTCTTTTTCATCTTGTGTGTAATAGAAAAAAAAACCCGTGCTGTGAATTCCAGTCCCTTTCATTTCTTTTCTATCATGTTGAGTCTCATTCACATTTTATTTCCTGGAGTTTGCCACCATGAGGAGTGATTATTACAACCATTTAGTCATTGCATGTGAACATGTAGTGTCAAAACCACCTTTCATATGCAGGCTCTCTCCAGTCTCCACTAAGGTTTACTTTACCTTCAAACCTCACTTCTTTCTTTGCTTGTCTATGCCTTTGCTCTTGCCTGTTCACACCTTCCCATTCTCCAGGAATGGATTAAAAAAATTCTGAAAATATTCTGCTTGGGTCATATCACACCTAGAAATGTCACTGCCTTTCACGTTAAATCCAGCTCTAGTGGTCAAATATTCTAGGTCTTTCCTATTACAAGACAGACCCGCAGTGATATTCCTGCAGAAAATTGTCCAGTTCAATGGGTTGCACTGTTTTTTTGTTATGTTGTTTTTTTTCCTTAAGTTTTATTGATACAGTTTTCTTCAATGAATTTCTAAGGTCTTCTCTTGAACAAAGACAAAATTTTAGCAGTCATGGTAGCTCCCCTGTGACAAGGAGTTCCACAGTTTCCTTTGATACTTCTTCAGGTGATTTTCATCCTGCCATCTGCTCCTTTCATTTAGGCTTACTTGTTTTTTCCCTCCCATCTGAAACATATTTTCCTGTTGTATTTCTTCCTTAGATATATCTTTTTGAACATATAGATGCCTGTTATAATTTATCAGTCCTTAAGCATAAGCTATTTTTTTTTCCTTATCCTTTTCACTTTCTGGAAATGAGGTCTTTCCAATTTGTTATAAGGAGTATAGACAGATCGCTATAAAAATCTTGAGCACTTGTTTACTTTCATTCAGGAAACTAAATATGAAAAATATGTCTACATTTGAAAATGTTAACTGATATCCTTGAACTGTTCTTCTGTTCACATTAAACTGTAAACTACATGGGCTAGGTATCAAGTGCTAATTTCCCATTTGAGTACATTAATACTGAATAATAATTAATAATTGAATATGCAACTAATGATTAAAAGTCACATCCATTATGTAGAGACTTTTCATAGTAAACAGGTGAAATAGTGGTCAAAGATTTCCATGAGGGAAGAATCAGCTTGATTTGTTGTATATTACCAATAGTTTGAAATTCTGAACAATCAATAGGGTTTTTCTGAAGATAATGCATCTATTTCTGGTGTTTGGAATTAATCTGGTGTCTAGTGGTAAGAATTTAGCACTTCTGGCTTTTGACTGGTGGTCAGAAACATGCTGGAACAGTGCAAAAGGATCAGTTTAGTTCATATTCTTTGGTAGCAATTTTAGGCTGAATTTTGCATCAGCTAGGGGCAAGGATTAAATTTTCACTAAATACAAGATTTCTTACTGTTGCTAACATAAATTTTTTTGACATGTAGTAAGGACTCTCCCAATTACTGGGCTATAAATAGACTATTTTGTGGATTCTGAACTTAAACTATTTGATATCTTCTTATATTTGGTAAACAATCTTTTCCCCTTTTATTCCTTTGGTTAATTTTTTCATAACCATGCTGTTTCTTGTACCATACAATTTTCTTTTTCCCTGGAAGCATACATTATTTATTTTTATTTGTCAAAATTCATCTTATCTTGCAGCATGCTGAATTATAGATACCCTGAAAGGTTAGGTGAGCTGCCTCAAACTGCTGAGAGATCTTATCTATTCTCATCCTGTTTCAGGAAAAAAAAAAAAAAGGTGCTCTGTTAAGGTGGTTTTGTTGAAAGCCTAAAGTCAGCATTTGGAACGTGAATATAACTGATAAATATTGTTGGCAACTAGGGTGACAAGTGTTCCTAAGAAAAAGACATGAAAAAGAAAGGGTGAAAAATACATATTCTCATAGTAGGACAGTAATTTAAAGTAGGTCTGGTTTTTATCAGCAAGATGAAAGCATGAGGCCTTTCCAAGGGTCAGTGAGTAATGAACGAATGTTAAAGTAAGATTTAGTTGGTTGAGAAAACAGAAAGGTCTATCAACCCCAAATTAGCTTGCCTGTTGCATTGGTCCAGGTAGAAATTTCTTCTCAGAATCTCTGAAAAAAACAGGAAAATTGTGTATAAAATCTCCGCACAGCATATCAAGTGTTCAGCTAGTTTTTGGCTTTTGGTGGTTTTCCTTTTTCTTTTTTTTTTTCTTTTTTTTTTTTTGGTTTGCTCAATATGCAGTGAAGTAGATTCTAAACTTGCAGGTAAAGAATCACTATGAGAATGAAATGTTTTCTATATCAAGGAAGTAAGTTTGACCCCGTCTGAATTCCCATTAATAAAACTCAAGCTATTTTAATGCTTTTCTCAGGCTACACAACACCAGGAAAGTGATGAGGTCACCGCTGAAATACCTTACATCAATTTTATGCAGCTTGGCATGAAGGGTGCCATGAAACTGCTTTAGACTGTGATTTGGATTGTAGAAGCTCATTGACTACCTCTGAAAACCATAAGCACCTCTCTAGTGAAGTGCCATGTTCAAAGTGGAAGAACAAATAAGTAAGCAAACATGGTAAGTTCTTTTTGATGTCTTGTAAAGCTGCTGTTAGTCAGAAACCTCTAAACTTGCTATACTGCAAGATAATGTCTTCATAAATACTTATCTCTTTGTAAACGTCCAATAACATATAGCAAATGCAGCAGGTGCAATTGTATATAATTGTTCTTAAGTATTTTCAGGCTGAAGTGCTGATATATTTCTTTTAAAAGTATAATTTTAACCTTTTTTCTCTGTCCTCAGTCCCTCTGCACTATTCATGACTTCCCTCTCAAAAATGTTTCTCTGCCACATGGGTTACTTGTGATTCTTCTGACTGCCTCTGCACCTTGGGTACTGTTTTGGTTTGGCCTGGCCGGATTTTGGCGGCGGGGGGGAGCTGCAGGGTGGCTTCTACAAGAAGCTGCTAGAAGCTCCCCAAGTTTGATAGAGCCAATGCCAGCCGGCTCCAAAGAGGGACCCACCGCTGGCCAAGGCTGAGCCCATCAGTAAGGTGATAGCAGAGGAACGCCTCTGTGAAAAACATATTTAAGAACGGGAAAAAGAACTGCGCCATAACAACTGGCACAGAGATGGAGGAGTGAGAATCTGTGCAGACACCAAGGTCAGTGAAGAAGGAGGGGGGGGAGGATGAGCTCCAGGCGCCGGAGCAGAAGGAGTCCCCCGGGTCCGTGGTGAAGACCATGGTGAAGCGGGTTGTCCCCCTGCAGCCCATGGGCGAGGTGCAGATGTCCACCGTGAGGATCACCGCGTAGATGTCCACCGAGGACTCCACGCCGTGTGGGTGGATTCCTGAAAGGGGACTGTAGCCCGTGGGAAGCAGCATCAGAGCAAGTCGCTGCCGGAACCTGTAGCCCGTGGAAGAGAGGAATGCCCACGCTGGAGCAGGTTGGCTGGTGGGACTTCTGGGACGCTGCGGGTGGCTCACGCTGGAGCAGTTTCCCCCGAAGGACTGCGCCTCAGACTCACGAGGGGTGGGCTGCCCCTCGTGAGCTGTCTCACGTCGGGCAGTTTGTGATGAATTGCCCTTCGTGGGACGACTCACGCGGAGAAGAGAGCGTGAAGCTTGTCTCCCGTGAGAGGGACCCCACAGTGGCCCTGGGGAAGAGTGAAGAGTCCTCCCCCGGAGTGAAGAAGCGGTGAAACCAACGTCGGACGAACTGACCGCAACCCCCATTCCCTGTCCCCCTGCGCCGCTCGGGGTGGGAGGAGGTGGAGAAACCGGGATTGATGTTAAGCCCGGGAAGAAGGGAGGGATGGGGGGAAGGTGTTTCTGTTTAAGATCTGTTTGCCCTTTCTCACTTCTCACTACTCCTCTCTGATTAGTTCTTTTAATCAATGTACCTAATTTCCCTAAAATTGAGTCTGTTTTGCCCGGGACGGTAAATGAGGGTGATCTCCCTGTCCTTATCTCAAACCCTGAGCCCTTTGAAATATTTTCTCCCCCTGTTCAGCAGTGAAGGGGGAGTGAGAGAGCGGCTGTGTGGGTACCTGGCGGCCGGCCAGGGTCAACCCACGACAGGTACCAAGTTTCTATCTGTTAATCTAATAGTGCTTTGTACTAGTACTTCCCACTACCTATTAAAGGCAGTCATGGTGGAGAAAATTGATTTCATCTGAGAACATAAGAACAAAAAGGACCACAAAGATCATCACTTCCTTTCCCCTGCACCTGCAGGGAACTTAAAAGGATGCGCTGAATGTCCAGTCCCTGTGTCTTTGCTTGCCAGAGCATGTAAAAGTTTTTCGACATCTTATAATCACTTTAAAATACAAATTCCTGACCTATCCAACCAGTAAGCTTCAGTCCAGAAGTTTGTAACCCACAGAGTACCAGGCAACTGTTATTTAATATTTATAGATAATGAAGTTTACTTTGTAGGGCAGGAAATCTGACACCTATCCTTTTAAAGTCAACGGAAGCAAGAACCTGCAGGCAGACCCATGGATGGATTGCCCATTATAGATGATGACATTGGTGGTATTTAAATTTGCTGTCCCACACTGACCAGCAGCATTCTGGCCCTGACATGTAGCGTGATAAGGGCTTTCCCATCAGGTGACAGGAGACTTGGTTGTAGTAGGAGGGGATGTTACTGAGCATCACACAGGAAAAGATCGTGGAGGGATTTTCTGGTGGTTTGCTGACTCTCATTCTAACCATGCATCACTTTCAGCTTGCCTCCTTTCTTCTTTTGGAACTGTCCCTAGACAACCAGGAAAATTATATTTTTACTATAGTTAATACCACTGCATTAATTTTTAAATTAATATTAGTACCATTTACACTTTTGGCTATTTTTAAATTCTTCCAATGCCAGATATCCAGGTACGTTGATTGAAAGGTAATTATAAACCAAAATCCAATTTGCCATTACTGGAAACTAAGAAGTAATAGTAGAATAACACCAACAGTGAAGAAGAAGCTGGTTTAAAATTTTCTTTTGGGTTTAATGATTAAAATATCCATAATGTGAATGATAGCATCTCTAAAAATCATAAAATCATAGAACAGTTTGGATTGGAAGGGAAATTGAAAGATTATCTAGTTCCAACCCCTCTGCCATGGGCAGGGACCACCCTCTAGACCAGGTTGCTCAAAGTCCCATCCAACCTGGCCTTGAACACTTCCAGGGAGAGGTCATCCACTTCTCTGGGCAACCTGTTCTGGTGCCTCATCACACTTGTAGTGAGGAATTTCTTCCTAATATCTAATCTAAATCCACCTTATTTCAGTTTAAACCTGTTACCCCTTGTCCTGTCACTACACTCCTTGATAAAGGGTTCCTTCTCTTCTTTCCTTTTAAGTGCTGGAAGGCCACTATAGAGGTCTTCGCAGAGCCTTCTCTTCTCCAGGCTGAACAACCCCAACTCTCTCAGCCTGTATTCACAGGGGAGGCGTTCTAGCCCTCTAATCATCTTTGTGGCCATCCTCTGGACTTGCTTATTGCTTTCAGCCAAATACTTATTACTTTCAGCCAAACAATACATCTCTCAGTGACAGTGTCTATCAGAAGAAATGTTAACCCATCTGCACCATTTATCATGGTTTTTGGGAAGGGAGAGAACTATGAATGTGCAACAAACCAAGTGTCTTTATATCCACCTCAGATTTTCAGCAGTATTGGCTTGGAGGCATTATCCTGCTAGGGATAATGAACTAATCAAAACATGAGCCTTTGCACCTCTCTGTCCCTGGTTGTCACTTTCTTATTTTTTCTGTAAGAAAGGATCCTGTGATATTGACTTTTTTGTATTCATCTTTGTCCTTAGTTCTAATCTTACAAGTGACTAGTTAACTCAGGAGTTTTCTAGAAAAAGAGAAAAGAATGGGTTACAATTTAAAGATTTTATTTGGTAACAATGCTCTCAAAGATATGCAGCTTAGGCATGCTGACATTCATTGTTTAAAATAATGTACATCCCCCCCACCACTCTTTAATGAACTCAGTAGCTGATGTGTTCAGCTTTCATATAATTTATTGCATTTCTTTATTTGTTCTACTGAGTACCTTTATTTCATCCTTCACCAACAGAAACACTCTAAAATTTGTTCTTCACATCTTTCTTTTTCACTTGTTCCCATTATCAGTGTAGTTCTGCAAGTCTCCATTTGCAGAATATGCAGAGAAACTGACTTCTGAATTAATTTATAATAGCATGAGTTGTAAATGTGCAAAACTTCCTCAAATCTACTTATTAATTTTTAAAGTCTTTGAGTTCCCAAGGCAGAGGTTTTTGTCTGAGGTGTCTCATTATTTAGACATCCAAGTGTGGCTGCAGATGGATGCTGTGGTCCCAGCATCACTATGTCTAATCTCTGAAGTCATTGGGAGTTTTATATGGCCAAAGAAAGTGGCATCATGTCATCAGTTAAAAGAAAACCAAAAAAACCCAAAAAACCCCACACGCCTGGTTTGAGTAAGAACTGGAGTCCAAGGTAGCATGAGTTAAGAAACTGAACAGTGAATAGATCATTCTGAAAATACCGATCAGTTCTTCCTTGTCTTGCTGTGAAACAGGACACATATAGGTATTTCCAGTCTTTCCTTTCAACGTTTAGATCAATTATATTTATATGTACAGTTAAAAAAAATGCTGGAGTATTTAACAAGTGATTAATTAGATTTGCCAAGAATATAAAATAATGTATTTTCCTGGAGATATAACCCCCAATAAAGTTCCTAGGGAAGATTCAAGTATTGGTCAGCTGTTGAACTGGTTGCACTAAACAAGAGCAGACTCTCATCAGTTAATATTCCGGGGAAAAACAAGAAAAGCTGTGATTTCGAACACAGTGAAAAGCACTTTTCTTGAATGACATATTAACTAAAACCTGCTTTGGCCCCTATCTCATGGTGACATTCCAGCTGACACAGAAGTCCACCTACATGTGCCCCTGGGGTTCCAACCTGCAGTCCCAGTGACTGATACAAGATTTCAACACTTCTGAGTCCAAAAACGTCTCAAGCTGTGAAGAGAATCCTAATGCCATATAATGAAAAATCTATCTGATTATTTTTCAGTGGTTTGTTTCAATGCAGGAATTCTTTTGTTTTGAAGAAATAAATTATTATGTGAGAAAATTAAGTGCAAAACCTGGAACCAATGTATTTTAAAATGAAAGGAAAATATCTACGATATGAGAGAGTTGGGTGCCCAGACATTAAATGGTGTGGTGTCCTACAGATGAATTTGCACTTCTTTGCCTTTCAAGCAAAAAAAAAAAAAAAAAAAAGGCACAAAAAACACCTAAAAAAAGGAACAAAAAACCCTACACCCTTCTATTATAATATCAGATTTGTGCATTTCTATTCATATCTTAGACCTGGCAGGACCATTGTGATCACCTACCCCGATTTCCTGCATGAAAAACAAAAATAAAATACAGACAACAGAACATTAGCAAGTAATTTCTGTATCAAGCTCACAGACAGCAGAGACTTTATTTTTCAAAGAAAGAGATTTAATCTTGGTGGTAATATTAAAAGCCAAATGCATAAAATAAACTGAAAAAAATGAAGACTTTGCAAAGCCATATGACTAACTCATTACTTCTACTCTAAAGTTTTCAGCTTTGAAATGTCCATTCACTCTGTCTATACATTATAACCTGTCTATAAATTATGTTTGAGAGCTGAAAATGTCTTGTCAGACAAAAATTCTCCCACATCTCCTGGGTGGTTTTTTCTGCTGAGTAAGAGTAAGACCAGTGAAGGAACTTATTCCATTGTTACTGATTTTTATTAGGGTTTTTTTTTGGACAAGGACAAAAATTTCTACATAAAATGCTCCACACAGCCTAGACGAATAGGTTGTTTTCATAAACATCATTGTTCTTTGCTTATCTTTGGTTATTACATTTGAAAGATAAACAGAAATGTACACAGCTTTAGGGGTAAAATTGGAGTATTGCAATACTTTACATTTAAGTACCTAGTCAGTAGATAATATCTAAAATCCAGGCTTAGGTAGGTAGCATGTTTATGTGTATAATTTGCGTACATATATATATAAAATTGGCAAATTATTTATACAGCTTACGGAAAACTTCTGGATGGTTTGAAATCCACATGCAGCTGGTAAGAAGCTGGCTAAAGTTAGATTGTATGAAAAAGTAGTGAAAGGAAGGTCACTGAAATCCTTTATTTCTCAGATCTTAGCTTGACTTGGATCTTCAGCCACCTGTAATACACACAAAGGCCCCTACCACGAAAATAGTGACACTTGACAGTTATTTGGAAAGCTAAGGGTTGGTTTTTCTGGTGATTTGTTGTGGGTTTTTTTTGCCTATGTTGTCTTTTTTATTACTGCCTATAGGTGCCTAATTGAACCTCTCCAATCGGCCACTATATACCATCCACTTAGTCTATTGGCAAGCCAAAAGGAGGGCTGGCTCAGCCAAACTCACGTAAGTTTCTCAGAAGATCTGTCACACAGGGCCCCAAGCACCCCCAGGGCAGGTGGATGTCGATAATCCTGGTTTTTGATTGACTTTCAAAGCTATAAGAGCCAAGAAAGTATAAAAAAAACTGTAGAAACTACTGGTCTTTTATTTATTTCCTTTTTTTAATAATGAAGGTTTATGAATTTCAGAGTGGGCAATTCACTGTCAAAACCTCCAACGGCTGTAGAATGTCCCAAAGAACATGCTGAAAGAGCATTTCTGTGACCTGACATTACTAGGTTAGTAACTGGAATCAATGATCTTGAAGGTCTTTTCCAGCTAAATGATTCTATCTTTGCCAACAGTGGTAGGTCCTTGAGCTGGAGCCTACCAGTCGCTGTCTGAGGGGTAGTAGAGAGCATGTGTCTCCCTTCTCCAAGATAAGGTCACAAGCACAGTCAGAACTTCCATACTGGCCTTCCCCAGATACAGAAAAACATTTTAACCTATGGTCACCCAGGGTGTTGTCAGACTCTTTGATATAGAGATCAAGAAGATTCAAAACCTTTCCTTGATTGCTGCAGTTTGAGACAGAGCAAACTCACTGCAAATGAATGTCCTAGATAAGGACATCAGTTTCTACCAACCATTCTCTCTAATCAAGAATCTCTCTGTCTTCCTCTAAATTTTCTCTCTCTACAGAGCATGGGGACTCCACAGAATAAATGGTGCTGGTGTTTGGGACCCTTTGCACTGCCAGTGGTCCACATGCTAACTTGACGAGTTGCACATTTGTTTTAATTTCGTTTTTGTAATTATCTTGTGTTGACTTCATTTAGTTTTACAGTTTATTAAAGTACATTGGAAGACAGGAATTCAGGAACTGAAAAATCTATTTGTGCCTCAAATATAAACAAATGCTGCTGAAGCTCATGTTTCTGAGTGATGCAGCCATGCTGAGCTCCTGCCAAGGAAGCTTGCCTAGGTCTGATCAAAATGTGAGTCTCTCTGTCTGGCTGTTTCTGCTGTAAACAAAGTTACTCACTGGTGAGCATCCCGGGAAAACTTGCTGTGTGTATGCACAGAGAATACAGATCCCTCCCCCACCCCCCCCCAAACAAAAAAAAAAGAAACAGTTGATGACCTGGATGAACTAAATACGAAATAATATAACTGTATTTCTTTTCATTCCATGGCAATGTCCAGTTCATTAGTGAACTGGACAACTCTATGAAAGAACCAAAAAAAATACAATTTCATCAGAAAATAAAACCCAACAAACACTCTATCAATAGTTACTGGAGAAGTGCAATGCTCTTTTGGGTTAAGAGATTGAGTTATATGTCTTGCTTGTGGAATTTGATGAATGCTATTATCTGGAAGAAAAGAAGCAGTCATTTTTTTGTTTGTTTTGAAGTATTTTTATAACTTCAGCTGAAGGACCAATTCTATGGACACTTCATACACATAAGTCATTACACTGAAGTGAAAAATGCTACTTGGACAACTGGGGTCATACACTGGTATCTTCAGAAGCAACCTTTATTTTTCTGGGTCTTACACTATATTCTAAAAGAATAAATCCCAGCTCACGATTGCCAAGCAGTAAGTAGTCTCAGTTATTCAGGCTGGTTTTTGCTGTAGCTTAATAGGAGTCTAGGCTGTGCTGGTAGAGAATGGAAAGAGGTTTGTTCCTACAGAGCATGATTCAGACCACTTCTTTTAATTGTCTCGTGATTGCCTAACCTACATGCTCTGAAGCTTCTCCTGGAGATGTCTACTTGACAGGAAGGCTAGACATGTCCAAAGTCAGAAGTTAAGAATACCAGCTTTGTCTCCATAGCTCTCTAGCTCAGCTCAGCGCTGAGACTGAGGACAGCTGAGTTTGGTGTGAAAGAGCATTAGATGGGCTCCATGTCTGTTGTACCCTTTGAAAGTCCTTTTGTTAATTTTGTTAACATCTTGGTGTGGCCTTGTAGCTTCCATCCCTCCATGTTTCCGCTCCACAATATGTCACCAAGCCCGCAATCTTAATTTTCAAACTCTGAATCCAGATTCTGCATCCCTCCAAAGGAAGCTTAAGTTCATCTGAAGGGCCAACTGGAAAAAGTCCTTTTCTATTCTCTCTTCATCATGGCAACATGTGGTTTGTGATGACTCTGATTTCACCCTGCCTTTACCAGCTGTCAATATACCAAGAGGCTTATTCAGACTTCTTTCTGCCTACCAGTCAGCTTCCTGCTACGAGGCACTGGCTCGGCTGATGGCATCCCACACAAGTTTCACTTGGGCAGATAAGGTGGAAGCCCTTAAAGAAGGCTGTTTGAAACCAGCAAGACTTCTTCAGTTTGAGTTTTCCTTTGAAGTTCCTCAACCCTGAGGAGAAGGCAGTGGGCTTCTAAGAGGGGCACAGACCTGCAGAATGGCAGTTTCCTGTCCAGCTTCCCTGATGCAAGCTCTGTATCCAGAAATTTAAATTTTGATTTACCACATGCAGCTGTCTCTATTACAGCATCAACCCATTCATCCTCAGCAAGTGGGTGGACTTTGTTTCTCTCTTCTGTTAATAGCAAAACTGCATTTAGCCACTCTACATTTCTATTAGTCATAACTATTCCTAATAAGCCAGTCACCCTTTTCTTTTTCACTTCCCTGGGTTTAGCAAAAAAGCTTTACAGTGGGACTTAAACCTCACTGATCACTGCTGGCAAAAAAACATGTTACTGGCCAAAAAAGGCAAAACAATTCCTTTGACTCAAAAGCACCTGAGGTTACTGCTTGTAAGGCTGTTATTTTGGTGAATTTTTGGTACAACCCTGTGATTTGGAGACCATGGATGAAAAAAGAGATTAATCTTGAAACTAAATCTAAGGCGTTGTAATCTTTCTGTGGAGATTGCTTTCTGTCAGCCTGATTTCTCAACAGGTCTGATGAGGATGTGAAAGATTTGATCCCAATCTTAGTGAAATCAAAGTAAATGTTCCCAGTGTTGCCTGAGTTCTGTTGATGTTTAATAGGATGAAGTTGTTTCAAAATTTCATTTGTTCCAATAAATCAACCTCTATACATAACACAAGTGAACTGGTCATATTTCCTCCATCACAAGCTGTCCCCAGGGTATTTTGTAAACCTTCCATTTGCCAGACTCTTCCTCCAGGATTTTCCTAGAGTCAGTGTTTAACCATAAGAAATTTCTTGATGAAATGAAATAAATTAACATGGTATCAAACTAAGGCCACCCTCTTTACGAGGATGTCCTCTCCCATGTGTTGTTCTGTGAGAAAATTTCTATACTGCAGTGCTGGTAATTTATATTCTAAAATTCATTTATATTTATGATTCCAGCTAACACCTCTCAGCTGTGGATTTTAGACCTCGCTGCCCTTCTTTCCTTCACTCCATATGCCCAAGCACAAGGAGCTAGCGCTTTCCCCAAATTAAGAGACATAACAGCTGGGGCAGTGGTAGGACACGTAAGCTGGTACCTCAGTTCTTCCCACTTCTAGTCCTTCAATTAAAGTGCATTTGGGCAAATGCAACAGGGGCTCTGCAGTCAGAGCCAGCAGAAAGGTGGATAGCTCAGGGGAAAGCAAAATCTTATAAGGTCATAGCGAATCCCTTTGTTGGTGTCTTTCACCTCAAACAAGTATTGGAATGTCATCATAACTGCTGTACCATTTGAAGTTTTCCTGTAAAGGTCTAGTAAACGCACTCACAAAAAAGGCAGTGTTCAGGTTTTAAGAATAAAATGGGAAGGACCAAGTGCTGGTCTGCTATTCAGCTCAATATTTTGTGAAGTGGTTGTGCTAATATGGAGCTCTGAGTTTTATTTAAAATTCATAATAATGTGCATTTCAAGGTGACCGTACTCTTTATTCTGAAAACTTCTGCATTACTTCATTCAGCCCTATAAAACACTTATGGAAAGCACACTAAAAATAAATTCCTTTTGCACTTCTCTCATTTAAATTGCTTTCAGGAAAGTGCTGATATCAGGAAAGAGGCACCCACATCCATATGTTTACATTTATAGCAATTCTCAGTCACTTTTCTAATGTTAACTAGGAAACTGTTATTGGAAAAAAAATGTAATTACTCACAGACCAGCACTCTCTCTTCATGTTCACTGCTCTTATTGATGTTTATGGTACCTACAAAAATTGCACTCACATTCAGGGTTGCGGGACACAGCTGAGGCAGACAATATAAAAAGAGATGTGCTTTTCCATCCAGGAAATCACAGGTCAGAGTGATCACCACTGGGCTGTGTATAATACAGGTGATAAGAAACATTGCAAGATGAAAGGTGTGTTACTGCTGCAGAAGCACACATCGTCTCCCTGCAGCAGACTTCCTCCGCTCAGGAACAGCTGGCTTAACAAGGTTAGTGCCAAAGAGAAGTTCCTCTGCCCCAGACGTTTCTCATGGAATGTTTTTTTCCCCGTCATTCACATTGACAGGTGTGTTTGCACAAAGTAATTCAGCTCTCCTGAATGATCACTGATGGCAGCTGTGCAGTGCAGGAAGGGATGTAGGGAACATTGTTGCCCTGCTGAGGGGCTAGGGAGGAGTATGAGGCTGCATCAGCTTTTGTGATCAGAAACTGAACTGGTTCAACACTGGAACAAACCCTAAATTTTCAACTATTTGGAAAGTATGTTCTTGTTGATCAAAATTTTCTGGCAAAGTGAAGGTCTCCCTTAGTCTTCTCAGAGAGAAACTGATACCCTATCATGAAACTTGTGTGCTTTTTACATGGAAATACATCTTCCAACATCTTTATCCTTCTTAAGGTAATTGTTTGTTGACTATTTTTATTGACAGTACTGTAATCTAGCAAATGCCCTGGGCAGCTCTGAATAATGCATCATAAATACATAGACCCTATAAGTCCACTCCTTTCACAGTAGGTCCCACCTGGTCATGTCCCACTATGAGAGGTAGAGGGTCTCTGATGATCTGTGTGAGTAGCTCCTTCCTTGGCAGG
This sequence comes from Trogon surrucura, assembly GCA_020746105.1. NCBI lineage: Eukaryota > Metazoa > Chordata > Aves > Trogoniformes > Trogonidae > Trogon > Trogon surrucura. The sequence continues at coordinate 70,608,849 of CM036620.1, forward strand.
TTGCTGAGGTCTCCCTTTAGGGTCAGCTACAACATATATAATAAATAACACATACCACTTTGTGCACTTGAGAAGTATCAACATCTTGTGTGCTGTGACTAAAATGTTTGTTGAAAATCAGCAAAATGTTCAAGTCTGAAATGTAATTATACTGTTGGGGGGGGAAAGTTGTTCTGATTGCTGCTAACTCTGGAAAAAATATTTAAAATACATTTTGTATTGACTAGATGTTGTCTATTGTGTCTCAGTGAGAAATGGCTTTTTACAGTGCGGTGGCAAAGCTTGTTCTTGGTGTACAGCTCATGAGTACATCAGAAATACAAGGTAGTCACCTAATTACAGAGCAGATACAGTGTTATTAGTGATGCGTAGTTCAAAATGGAACCATAATTGTGTATGAAGATCACTCCAAGAAACACTTAATTGCATCACTTATTGCTAACAACCTATAGCTACCAGCATGCTGCTGAGTGATAAAAGCAGTTCTTCCCCACACACTCCTGGGTCATATAATACGCTAAATCTTTGCCAGGACAGAGATTGAGGAGAAGGGATATAGCTCTTTAGAAGAATATGTTTTTTCTAAGGCAGAGTGGAACTGCTTGTCTGCTTATCCTCCCCGGCACGGGGTCTGGACTAGATGATCTTAGAGGTCCCTTCCAACCCCTAACATTCTGTGATTCTGTGATTATTGCTCAAAAAATGTCCACTCTTCGAAGTAAAACTGTCAATAATTCTTGATATTCTTTGCATACTTTTCCTTAGTTATCAGATGGTTAGCATATGAAACAAGTTATAAAATACTGCAGTTATAAAACTAATTATACACTCCTAAAAGCGAATATGAACATTCTATTGAAAATTCATACATTTGTTCATATTCACATATTCTTATGGTTTATTGTAATTTCATAGCATAACTCTTTTTAAGAAATAAAAAGGTGACATTTTTAATTTAACATGTCAGTAAAAGAATTATGAACAAAAGAGTTCCATACTTAATTTTGTCACATTTTGAAAAATTTCCTGAAATTTTCAGATCATGTTTCAGCTCTGTGGAGTGTATTGAGATTTGTTGTAAGAACTCTTGAGGCAATAATATAAACATATTTATAGAACAGCTTGAGGCTGATTTCCAAATTAACAACTTACAATTTTTAAAAATTTTGAAACTAAAATACATAAAAATAAATCTGTTGTACACTTTGTTTAAACTTCCTCTTAAGAATGGCAATTTTTGTGATTGAAATTAAAAATACTGGATGTGCATTTTTAAATATTCCATTTCATCTTCTTGCTTCAGCTCAATGTTTGCAAATATATGATAATGAAGACAGCCCTGTGTAATAAGATTGACTTGAATGTTCACATTTAAAGCAGGAGATAGAGACCAAACTGTATAACTGATTTAGTTAGAAACATTAACTTTGGGTTTTCTTTATTTTAAGATAATGAAGTACATATGATTTAGTTTTTCCTCCACCTTTCTTGTTACATTTTGCAAACATTATCTAGAACCTTTCCCCCCCACACACCCCTCTGGACAACTCAGAGGGAAAAAAAGGCAAAACTTTCATCTTTCAGTTTTCCATCATAGGGCATTTGGGAAGTGTTCCTGTTGGGAACAGGATGAATTGACAATTTCAATTTACTTTTCCTAAACAATCTAGATCTACCTCTGAATCTGAGCTTTTTGTCTCTAAGTCATCACAAGGGAAGGGTGAGGAGTCACATGGAATGGTCCACACCTTGGATGCTGACTCCAGCAGACAGGTGTCAAGCTGCAGAAGAGACCTCAGCAGCAGCATCAGTTCCCTAAGGAATGCAGCAGCCAAGACTGGAGGTTTTACTTATTGCCTCTGGGGCTGCCATAGGGATGCCCTCTCTTCCAGATTTCCTTTTGCTTGACTGTTTCTTTTAAACTTCCATCTCTGTCTGTGAAATGAATATAATGTCCACCTTCTAGAAATGAGAAACTTCAGGAACTCTGCAGGATATATACATAGAGAAAAACATACACACATACATATATTTATCATCTACGTATACATATTTACAATTTTTCCCATAACCCCATTTGCCAGTTTATTCTGGAAGTTAAACTGTGTCTTTAAAAAGCTGCCTAGGGAATGAAAATAAACAAAGAGAACCTGATGGTCCCTACAGATGCCTTCTCAAAGACTCTCAGCAGTGGGGAGAAACACCCTGCACAGCTGACATAATAACTGATCAATGAGTTGCATACTTAGATCTTACATCTGGGAAAGTTCTGTGGGTTGTGAGACCCCACAGGCTGCAACCAAGTGTTTGTTCTGAGGGAAAAGGCATGGATGGTATGGGGAGAGCCCTGTATTTTTTCCCAGACTGAAGTCAGCAGCTTGGAAAAAGAGAGAGCTATTTTAAGAAGATTTTGCAGACAATTAGCCTAAGACAGGGAAAAACTGCCTACAACTTCTTACCAGATGTTTTCCACAAAAAATAGTGAGGGGAAAAAATTTGAATTGCATTTAAAAAAAAATTAATAGTTGTGCATAGATAAAAATTGTCTTTTCTGAGCTACGGAATTTCTTCTAATATTGTAGAGACAGAAGTCAATAACAGATATCAGGAGGTGTGTGTATCTCTGCAGCAATGTCCCCGAAAACATGTCATGTCAAGGAGTGAAAAAAGTGAAAATTTCTGCTAGACGCAAGGGAAGCAGAGGATCTTCAATTCACACCACTCTACAGACATGAAGCTTTTGATGCACGCCAGAGCCCTTATACGTTAGTGACCTAAGGAAAAAAAAGAAGGCAATTGACTGAAGGATGGGAAAGAAGTGTGTTATAAGGAGGACAAGTAATGTGCTATGAAATTGCGGTCAAAAGTAAAAATTTGTCACTGTAAAGGACTTCTCAACATGATGTTGTGGCCATGTGTTTCTTGGCATTTTAACAAACGGGAAAGTGCTTCTTCCTGAGCTGGCAATTGATCTGCTCCCCAACGTTAATGTCAGAATACTCGGGACTTGACAGCTGCTAACTTGGTGGCCTTCCAATTGACAAGAAATATTTTGATTACTCAATTAATGCAGGTTTTGTCACCTTTGGTCATCTTACATGGTACCAACCTAATAAATAGGCTCATTATTCGCCTTCTGCCAACTTGCTCTTCTTTTCTGCCCTTAGCACCCAAATTATATGTTTTGCCTCCTCTCCTACACCCTGCCTGGCTGCCCATTGCTTAAAGCACTGGTGAGATAAACTCCTGATTTTGCTCTCAGGGCCAAGCTTTACAACACCTCAGAGCATTTGTTAAAATGTGTCTTATGGAGTAAGTCAAGTTTTGCCCTAAAACCCTGAGTGGGGGATGCTCTCAGGGCTGCAGGGCTTCCACAGTGGGCCATGAAGGATGTTCTGTGCTCAGGCACGATGTGGGCAGAGGGCAGGGCAGCAGCCCAGATTGCGTGAGGCAAAAGGAGTCTGTTTTCTGTTGACATGCAAATTCACTAGCCATTACAAAATGCACTTTTCAAAAGCATTTAAGATGGTCGTATCTGGCAGATATTCACATGGCGGGGTGGTAATTATTTCTTCCCTCCTCCCTGCCCACACCTTTTCCTGACTCTGTCAAATTTCAGAGTTCCTTCTCCAGACCAGGGAATGGTCTGAGAATGCATGAAGATTTCTTTAGCGTGTTCAAAACAATATATTCTTCCTACTCCTGGCATTTTACCTTTTTTCTTTTTCCCTAATACTGTAATGATTTCCTAAGGAAATGCTGTTATACTACCTTTCTCTCATTTCCCATCTAATAGCCTACATTGGCCAATCTCAACCGAAACTGAAAGAGGAGAAGTCTTTAATTAAGTTTTTTACTAGTTCTATTAAAGAGGGTAAGGAGAGATAACCTAAACTAATGTCAGCACTAGGGAAAGACAGACAGAAGGTAACTCTGTTGCAGCCTGTCAGTCAGTCAGAGCACAGGCACTTCCCTGCCCTGTTGGAACCAAAGGTGTGCTGCCTTACATGCTTAAGCACAGCACCAGGCTCTTCAGCTGCTCTGGATGTATATCCAACCAGCATGGGTGTGTTTGCATAGACTCAGACTGACATGCTTTGACATTATCAAGAAAAACCCAAGAGCTTTTAATATCAATAAATGAGAAAAGAATAAACTACTAAAATCTGGTGTAAGGAATAGAAAATTGGTAGTGATTTTGAGGAGGAAAATGTCAAATGAGAGAAGCGGGAATTTTATAGCTGTAGATATTTATTTTCTCTGTTCGTATGCCCATTTTCAGAAGATTGATTTTACAAGACTGCTGCTATTATTTTTAAGTATGTTTGATTCTTGCCAATGTCTTAGTTGCGCTAGAACTTTCAATTTGTGCACAGCTAATAGAAACCCATGATGCCAAAACCTGGTCAGAGACAGAAGGGTGTGCTTATTCTTATGGCAACAATAGTAGACAGAAAGGGAAAAATAAAAACAATGAGGATCTGAATTATCAAAAAAAAAATAAGTTTTCTATGGAGGCAACACTTTCCTGGGTGGATGGTTACAAGCAAAAACTTACAAAGAATTAGACAAGAGAGTCTGTATTTGAGGATGGCATATATATGAAACTTTAAAAAAAAAATTTCAGAGACCATGAAATGTAGAGGTGACACAGTGAATACCAGTTGTCTAAAATGTCAAGAATTCATGAGTAATGTAGGTTGGATCAACACTGAGATGTCTGAATGCTCTTCAGTTCAGGTTTATGTCATGTACCATGCATGCACCCCTGCAGTCACTCGCCATTGTGTGTATGAAGTGGGTGTGCAGGAGGATCCACAAAAATATATTTTCTATGCCTGCTCCCCAAAGCTGTTCCAGTCAGAAAACTCTTCCTACTCTTAATAACAAATTTTAAATATTTAGCATGAAAGGCCAACAGCCTTAAAACCACAGTGTAGCACAGGAGAGGAGGAGACATCAAAGACATCTCCAATGTTCTAGACATCTGCAACAGCAGGAAATTTGTTAGGTGAAGATGACCAGAACAACCTCAAGCAAGGTCACCTAGAGTCAATTGCCCAGGATCATGACCATGTCTAGATGACTTTTGATTACCTCTAAAGGTGGGCACTCCACATCCTCCCTGGGCAACCCGTGCCAGTGTTCACACTCTCACAATAAAAGAAGTAAAATCATGATATTCAGAGGGAACCTCCTGTGTTTCATTTAGTGACTTGTCCTGTTACTGGGCACCATTCAAAACAGCCTGGCTCCATCTTCTTTGCACCCTTTCTTCAGGTATTTGTAAACATTGATAAGGTCCCCATAGCCATCATCTCCCCTGGCGGAAGAGTCCCAGCTCTCTCAGCCTTTCTTCGCAGAAGAAATGTTCTAGTCCCTTTGACATCTTTGTGACCCTTTGTTGGACTCTCTCCAGTCAGTCGTCTCTCTTATACTGGGGAGTCCAGAACCTGAAAAAGTCCTTCAGTTGTGGCCTCACCAGTGCTGAGTAGAGGGAAAGCAGCATGTCCTTCCACCTACTGTTGATGCTTTGTCTAATGCAGCCCAGGATATCATTTGCCACACACATGAGGCACACTCTTGCCTTATGTTCAACTTGGTGTCCATCAGGACCCTCACATCTCCATTTAGATCTGTTACCACTAGTATCTCCACGATATTTTCTCTCCTAACCAATATAGCGTGAAACAGGGTGTTGTTTCTCATTTATGTCAAAACCCCTTTCTGCTGCTCTGATAAGTTAAAGGTATGAAATTATTACTTGTACCTTCAGCTGAGAGCCCCCCCCCTTTTCATGCTGCTAGCATGGTGGAAAGGGAACTTTGTGAAAATGTAAGTGAAGTCCATTACTTGAATTGCATGCTAATAGTGAAGCACTGCATGGATTTAGTTATAATAATTTTAAGAACTAGAGTGGTTTAATAGTTATTCTTGCTAAAAAACTGTTTTCTTTTTGATCTCTTCCTACTAGAACAGCAGTGTTCCTCAGCCAAATAGTTGTGCCCTGTCAGATCTCTGACCTTATACACACTCTATTCTCAGGGTATTATTTCATTATTTTTACTCTGTTTTAACTCGTGCTGTTCAAAATCACCCGTGAAGCATATTCCCCACCAACACACCAATCCTGGAAGACTGACATGCAGTTTACTTCACCTTCCCTGCAGGCCCCACTGATGTTATGACAATCTTCTCTGGTGCTACGGATGAGAAACAAAAGTAGCTTTGGTAAGATTATTTTTTCTAAAACACTGACTCTACTGATTACTACCTGTTTGCACAGGAGATGGGGAAAAAAATTAATCAGGAATGGTTCCTTTTCCTCCTAAGAGAATATGAGACAATATTTTGGGTTGAAATCTGCTGGAAAGATAATTTTCTTCTTACAGCATCACTGGGAAAGCACTAAACAGAAAAAAGGTTAGGAAGGCTAACCCTTGTTTTGCAGATGTGATTTCTTTTTTTGCTGCAGGCATAATTTTTCTTCCGAATCACAGCAGGACACCAATAGAAACTAGGCCCCTAAATGTCATTGTAAATCACAGTGAAACTGTAAGTGTAAGTCAATGGGCCCCATGCTTAAATACGTGTGTCTGAAAATTTCCCTCACCACCCATTCTAATATAAATGTGTGAAGGGAAAACTGAGGATGTTACACATTTAGAGCTCAGTAAAGCACTTGGCGCAGTGTTTCATGAAATCTTACTGCTAAATTAATTCAGATTGACTTGGATAGCAGCATACTCATGTGGGCTGAAAACTGCCTGACAGATTGTAAACATGTGGCAGGGATAAAGATTTCTCCTTCTACAGTGTTAAAGATACGTGCCTAGTGGCATATACCGTAGGGACTGAAACTAGTCAAATCTCATTATATTACATTAAAAATATAAACAACCTCAATATTAGCCGAAAAGAGAGACCCAAATATGGAAGTACTGAATTATATATAATTTCACAGAGGTTGATTGATCTTTTTGAGGTACAGAGATCAAAATTCCTGAAAAGAACAGAGATATGGGGCTAAGAGATTAGAAATATAATTAGTCTGGACAGAAAAGAAGAAAACTAAAAAAAACACCTAAGGAACCTAATAATAAAAAAAATGTAATGAGAGGCAAATAACCAGAAAATTGTACTATCTATTAACAATAATCAGGAAGTGCACTATACAAAACTTTGCAATATGATACAGGAACAACTTAAGCCAGTGACTTTAGAGTACAAAATCATGATCTAATGAACTCATGTTGCAATGTTGCTATTGGTCATACTGATCAGAATTATTTCACTACTGTTGCTTGAAATCATCTTCTTTTTCCTATGGAGTATAAAAAAATCAAATGGCTCTTGTGGTGTGTGATAGAACAGCAGTTTATATAGTGAAGCTCTGAGCTACCTCTTGGCGTTGCAGAAATACGATGAATAACATCGCCAACTTTTCTCTATAACTCTGAGCTGACTATATCCTTCTTAAGGACTACATTCTTCATATTATGCAAAACTCATCCAAGGAAATTTAGAGAATTGAAACAAATAAACAAAAACTGAACTGTGCTTGAATGCAAGGAAAGATCAAAACAGCCATACCTGCAGAATATTCTAAAAAGTTGAAGAGATATTAGATGTTTTCATTCTTGAAAACATTGAGAGCCATTTTATTCCATTACAGGCTCACTGAAACCCACTGGAAAACCTAAAAGTAAACATTTCTCATACTTTGAAGTACAATTTTGACAGTATTCAAAATGTGTATTTTGCAAGCACAAAGAAAAGCACAATCCCAGAACTGAAGAGCACATAAATTAAGAATCACTCTACAATCTTTTCCCTGTAGCTTTACTCTGATACAACCTTTTGATATGTCACTTGTTCCATAGGACACTCCCAAACGCTAGGTCTTCAGCTTGTGAGAAATCAGAGTTCATCTTCAGTCAAGGAGTTATTTACCAAAGAATGATGTTGCATGAATAAATAGATACTACTGATAACTGTATAGCATGTAGACATAATAAATGACACTCTACATATTTGTACTCCCATTATCCTTTCTTATTTTACCCTGTGCAAAAATTTGTTACACTTGTATCCTGGGAGTTCTGTAGCAGCTACAAAAGAAGCAGCCTTTTACCATGAAAAAATGGGTTAAAAGCTAGCAGGTGATCCTATACTCATACGTGTTGTAGCATAGGTTTTACTGATAGTTGTTGGGGGATGCTTCTGCTTCACTGTTAAAAGAGGAGTGAATAAGCCAAAATATGAACTCTTTCTGGTGAATGGCTTAACAAGCTCAAGATGGGAAAGGACTGAGTGGGTTCAAACCCAAGATAATGAGAAATACTATGACCAGTTGAGTATCTTGATCTATTATGGCCTTGTTATCTTCTGTTTGCTGCCCTATCCTCCACCCAACTCGCAACCCATTGGTTAACAGAGAATAGCACTGAGCAGTTGATATTTGTTTCCTAACAAACAAACCTCCAATGTACTGAGCTTGACAAATATGGTTGTGAGCCAGTTTTGAAACAGACTTTTAGTCTGAATAAAGCAAAAAAAAGGGTGTCTAGGCTAGTCCACTAATTAATGCTACATACATTTATATAGCTACATTGCTGCTTCTACTTATTTTTTCCAATACATGGACAATAAACCCATGCATCGGCCAAATAACCAAATTGCTTTTAGCCTAGACTGGCAAGGCAGAGAGGTTTTCATGTTAATCATCACCCATTAATGTTTTCCCAGCTGAAAAGAACTCCGAATATGACATGCCTTGCTTTCCAGCACTAATGCTATAAATTGAGAGTAATTAAAGGCAATCAATGGTGAGAGAACTAGATGCTGGGATGCTCAAGTTTATTCTCAGTGTGGCCAAATATATACAGTCCCAGAGGGGAAAAAAGACTTTTTTTTTTATTTATTCTGTTGCTTATATCATCCAAGGGCAGAAGACAGAGCTAGTGTGGAAAAAAATAAAAGTATGAACCAAACTGCAGAAAGGTAAATACAATCACAGAATCACAGAATCACAGAATCACAGAATGTTAAAGGTTGGAAGGGACCTTAAAGATCATCTAGTCCAACTCCCCTGCCAGAGCAGGATCACCTACAGTAGAGCGCACAGGAACGTGTCCAGGCGGGTTTTGAATGTCTCAAGAGAAGGAGATTCCACAACCTCCCTGGGCAGCCTGTTCCAGTGCTCGGTCACCCTCACAGTAAAAAAGTTTTTCCTCATATTTTTCTGGAACCTCCTGTGTTCCAGCTTCCACCCATTGCCCCTTGTCCTGTCAGTGGATGCCGCTGAAAAGAACCTGGCTCCATCCTCCTGACATTCCCCCTTGACATATTTATAAACATTAATGAGGTCACCCCTCAGCCTCCTCTTCTCCAAGCTAAAGAGATCCAGCTCCTTCAGCCTTTCCTCATATGCAAAACAAGAAATAATTTCCTCATAATGCAAACAAGAAATTGAGGCAAATAACCTTCAACTGGATCACCTGGACATTATTTGTCCCTAGTAACAGATATTCTTGTTACACATTCAGCATTTTGAGTATAAACATTTTTGTCATTATTTTGTTTATTTATTTTTTTTTTGCTACTTAAAACAGAGAAAAGCATTATCAGTTTAAGCAGAAATGATGGTTTGTCCTTGTCCATAGGCCCATTTGGAAAAGTCAGGTACATGCTTAGTCTCTCTAATTTAATTTTCCTGAGTGCTTTTGGGAACCAGCAAACTGAGGCTTCAGCAGAGGTGCTGGCTTAAGAACTGCTGGAAAGCTCCACGACCAGTGGAGACTGGAATAAGAAAAGGGAATGGGTATGAGTCAATCACCTCTCTGTTGGAGAGGTGGAAACACCTCCCTCAGATCTGCCTATTGTTTTTCCTGTTGTGTGGAATCATCAGGAATTTCATCAGGTTAAAACATACAAAAAAGGGTTTCTACTGCATTCAAGAAGGGACGAGAATGAAGCTTACAGATCGGGAAGCCTCCCTGTGCCTCCACCAGGTACCAACTTTATCTTAAAAATGAAAGTGTTATAAAACAGCACATGTTGTTTTATGAGATTGTAACTCTTGTTTCTATTACAAGGTTGCTCTTCATAGCCTGCAGAATCGTCCTGCATGTCACTTATATTCAGAAACATCATCTGGAGATTCTGAATGTAGAAATGGCCAGATTTCAATCATTATTTTCATAACAGTATTTTTTTTCTCCAACAATGGGATAAGGTTGTCAGTTACTACTTGTAATGTATTTATTATAAAAATCAATTTACATAAAAGTCAATTTTAAGTTGAGAAATACCATCAAATTATTATTTCTTAGAGAATACCATAGGAAATTGGTTTTGGTGTGTGATATTTGGTACTTTAATCAGGGTCTTGGGAGATAACATACGACCAGTGATAAAAACTTTAGATCAAAAAGAGAATGGAAATAAGTAGTGACGAGGAGGTCTATAACCTAAAGTGGTCCAGATCAGTCAGCTAAATAACAGCACTATACAGTATATGCTTTAAAACAGCCAGTGCAAAATCATACCTGTAAGGGCATTTCATTTAGCTTATATTGTTAAGGAGGAGTCCTCAGACTTAAGAAGAAACTATTGTAACAAAGATTTTCAGGTAACTGTGAAATCAGCTGTATCTGATGCTACAGTGTGATGTTGTTTAATATAAGCCTTCAACATATAAAAGTGTGTTCTCCATAGTCAATGTGGTGGGTATTACTCCTCTGTTAAAGACACATGCTGAAATGGAGAGGTCTCAAATTAAGGACTGGAAGCTGGTGGATTTACTTAATCTGTCAGTTTACAGTAGCAGAATTTAGGTAACTGACTCTTTAATCTGGTAAAGAAATGTACAAACAATGCCCTGGCTGATCTAAAGCTGAACACATGCAGTTCAGAAAGGAGCTGTACCTTTTTCAACAGTGAGAGAAATCAGCCAGGACAAATTTGGTAGATCCCCTGCAACAGATTTCCCTGCAACAGGATTTTTTGTCATCAAGACTGAGGTTTTATTTATGCTATAGTCCAAACAAGATAATATCATAGCCATTTTTGACAGAATGCCAGAATGAGGTATCACAGATATTCCCCTTACTCTGTTCTATGATCTATAAATCATAATATATCTTGATTATTGATTTTTAACATTAGCTAATTAAAAAAAAAGCGACGCACAACTGTCAAGGTAATATTGTCTTTTAAACTGTTATGCATAAACCCATTTAAATTTACCAACCGTCTTGTTTTCAGGTACAATTGTACAACACAGTTGTAGAGGAATAGCACATACGTGGAGGATTTTATAAACTAAGCTTAAAGAGCTGTTCCTGGGACACTTTTACTAGCTATATCCACTCATAAACAATGAGAAATGCTGCTCGTAAGTGTCCTGGTTATTGAGGACAGAAATTGTTTTTCATTGACATATTGCCACAGTTGGTGATTACTCTTCTGCAGAAGAATCTCTACTCCATGTAGTTTACTCCCAGTCCACCATGACTTGTGGTGGAGGTCCACCCCTGCCCTCCATCCAACAGTGTTCAAAGGCTGGTTGAGCTCCAGCAAGACGAGTTCCACCTTCTCCTACTCCAAGCAAAACTTGTCCCCACTGACCTGGTGTATTTCTCACCTGCTATGGAGTCTCTTTCTCATCACTAACCTTGGATGATCAAGCACATGACCAAAGAAGACAATGTCTCATGCTCATGGAAGACTATGTTTAAGGGATTTGCACACTACAGGTGTTGCTTGAACAGTAATAGCACTGACAAGTATTATTTGCTATTTCTATAAGGCTAATATATCGGGGTCCCAACCAGGGTGGCATCTCACAGGCAGAGATTAAAGACCGAGCTTAAAAGCCTACTGCCTCACGTAGGCTTGGTGATATGAGACTGGACACAGCAATTTGTGCAAGCGAGTGGGAGAAGTGGGAGTTGGGGGTAAGGATGGGTAAAACAATGCAGAATAGCGAGGGTACAGGCTGGTGGCTGCTAAGCAGGAACGGACAGAAAGTAGTTTTGTGAGACATTTCAAGGTGTTAAATTTGGTTTTTTTTTCAACATCAGAACAAAATGGTTATTGGCCTCTGCAGGCTCCTTTTTTTGGGTTAAAACGAGGCAGAATTTTTACCCCAGATTATTTGGGCAGATCAGGGAATTAAATCCGAGGTTTTCCTATTGCAGAATTGCAGTTGAGTTAGCTCAGCTAGTGAGAGGGCTTTCCTGACTCTTTAGAACATTTCTTTTGGTGGGGAGTAAAGGCATTTTAGCAGATGTTTGTTTGGGGTTTTTTTTGATGTTGCTGTGTCAAAAGTGCTAGCAGCTGCACATGGAGCGGCAGGGAGAGCCAACGACAGCTCTAGACAAGAGTTGCCCAGAACTGCTCTGTGTATCACAACAGACCCTTGTATTTTTACTTGCTCAACTCATTGCATGAAGCTAGCTGATGGTTACAAATCTCTGCTCAGCTGTTTCCAAGACTACTGCTATGTTAATGAAAACAATTATCCAGGAAAGAGACAAAACCCTAAATGACCCTAACAGGCACAGAAAAATGAATGTAATTATCAAAAATAATAATTTGGAATTCTGAATAAATTAATAATTTGTAATGTACCTCCAAAGAAATTGCAGAGGTTACAAAACTCAAGGGACCTCATCAGTATGAGAAGGAAAAAATTCTATTCTGAGAATAATTGATTTGTGCTGGGCTTCTAAGTCAAGATCAGACAGACCACAGGATAAGTTTTCTGGACTTTTGATTGGCTGTGCCTAGTCAGGCACAACAGACAGCTTCAGCTGTAGGTGATCTCCCAGAGCCCTTGCAGAGAGAAGGAGTAGGTGGCATTTCTTCCTTCCCTACCTGTGAAAGACCTACATGCCCATCAACCCCTCTCAGGACCAAGGCTTGAAGAAGCAACATGCGAAAACGTTTTAAGTGGAAACAAACAAGAGTCTAGTCCAAGGATCACTCAGCCTCTCCTGCAACAGACACAGAAGAGATCAGGGAAAGGTTATTCCAGCATTGTCTTCTGGGGGAGAGAGCCCTTCCAGTGGCCTTCAACGTAGGTGGGCACAGGTAGGTGTAGGAGGAATGGCTTTAGAGAGCCATCATCCCCAGATTGTTCTGTTCGTCACTCCTGTGCATTTCTGAATATCTTATTGACTTTGGAAGCATTTGCAGGGGGCTTCCTGACAGGACTGGGGGCTAACTTGTCCTGTGTTCTCCAGATGAAAGCCCAAAGAACAAAAGAGTTAGTGAGACCCGTGGAGGGTTGTGATATTCTTGACTTCCATGCTTCTGCTGGGAGACTGAGTCTCTCTTCCTGCATAATCGGAGGGGATGATTTGGGGCTACATGTTATTATTGTTCCTAAGCAACATCATTTACTCTGGGAACCCCTGCTATGCCAGCACACAGAGTTTGCATTATGCAGTGTCAATTTTGTCTTGGCAGTTCCTTGATTTTTTTCTTTACCCTAATGATAGGGGGGCTTTTGGGGGTTGTAGTTTTTTTTTAATACGCTCAGTGAAACACAGTGAAAGATGCATGATGATAAAAACTCCAAGTTAGCTGTGCATGCACACTGACGTGTGTTCACATTTAAATGTCTTAGCCCCAGAAAGTGGGGCTTTTTTAATGAAAGTAGCATATTACAGGCCTATTTCTTACCTGCCAATTCTATTTCTTAGGGTGAAATATTTTCTGAGCCAGAGTTCTTTTCTGCAAGAGTGTGTTCCTGTGGATGGAGGTGGGGGTGGGTGGATGGGTGGGTAGGCAGGGGAAAGGGGTGTGATGGGAGGACAATACCTAGATATTACAGAATTGCTATAGAAAATATTTTGCTATTTATTCCTTGAAGCAGATGGTGCCAGTTGATTACCTTCACCAACAGAAGCTGTACCTGTTAGTGGGGGTGTGAAGAAACCTTTCTGAAGTTATAGCTTAGGGAAAGGCAAACTATAGCTTAAGGTATTGAAACAAGAACCTGTCACAGAAAGATTAATGCATGAAGATTAAAGGGCGTGGGCAAGGGAAGCAGGGTCTACTATGTACAACATGGGGCTACTGCCCTGAATTATGGGGACTGATCTGCTGCATGTCCATGAAGAATAAGTTATGTGACACATCCATTCCACTGGAGGGAACTGGAGGAGACGGGAGGCACCGTTGCTGGAGTAGTTTGCCCTGCTGCAGCTGCTCTGGTCATGTGTGAGCAACTTGCCTGCCCCACAAGCCCAGGTCTGTTCCTTTTATTTAGAATCTGCTTAAACTACTCCTGAGCAAATATCTTAGGAAAGAGCTCTCACCTGCGTGCATGAACTCCTTCCTTTACAGACATCCAGAGGGCAAGCTTGCTTTGCACATCTCTGTCCCTGAGCATCTCAGCAGTGATCCCTGTCAAATCAGCCCTCCCACTGCACAAGGTGAGGTTAATTTTTTTTTCTTAGTGTGTTTGTTGAAAGGGCTTTTTCTAATAAAAACTGTAACCAGATTTGCCCCTTACTGCAGAAGCTTCAATACTGTTTCTACAGCCTTATATTTAATTGCTTTCATTTTCACCACATTGGTTTTCCCCGTGGCTTTAAGGGACTTATCTTGGGTTTGCACTGACTCAAGAAAAGCAGAATCAAACCATCTGTGTAAGATGTCAATGGGATTTTGAGCAAGTAAGGCAGGAAAAGGAGGATTTCTACAGTACAACAGAAGAACACATGCTGTTTTTTTCGTATGTTGGCTCCTGGAACTTCACTGCAACAGTAAATGAATTGCCTCAGCAGATTCTGAAAAATGCCATTTAATGTTTGCTGGCCCCTGGAAGTTCTAAACATTGTCACATTTTTTGAAAATGCCAGTGAAAGACTCCTGGGAATTTTATCCCCATGCCTGCAGCTTTGATAAGTTTTATAACAAGCTGGTGTAGTAGAGCACTGCTAGTACGAACCACTGTGTTTGTGAGGCACTGTGGAAAAATAGCAAGAAAAATGTACTTTAATCTTTATTCCTGTCAGGTTAAAATGTATCAATATAACAAAGCCTTAAGAAGTGGACAAAATAGATGAAAATAGAAGGAGGCTACATGTACTCTTACACTGGGATTCAGTAGGAATCCACTCAACATTTTATTTTTTCTTAAAACTTCAGAAGGATTGTACATTTGTAAAACGAAAAAAAATCTGGTTATTGCCCTGGTCCTGAATATTCCATTAAATCAGGAGTAACTCTGTTGTAGAGCAAGTCCAAGGAAAGAACTGTCATAGTCCAGGTATTTTGAAAAACTTGACACTAAGTAATGGAAGACAGAGGTTCAAGTTCTTGCTCCATTTGCTTGAGGGAACATGATTCCTCCATTAATATTTCAGATTTGCACAATAGCCATAAGGCTGTTGGGTGTAAAAGCTAATTAGCGTTTGCTTACCTTCTGACACAAACTTTGATGAAATCAATATATTTTGCTGCTTGGTAGAACGGCACTTTTTTTTCAAATTTTTGCACTGTACTCTAGGAAAATTTGATCAGCTTTATTTCAAAGTAGAATCTTGCAATCCAGAATTCTGGTTCTACCTGCTGCCTCATGTTATGGAAGAGGAAGACAAAATGAACTGCTGGGAGAAAGAGGAAGCACTGACACATGTCCATACATCTCCGCTTCCAGAATTTATCTCAGCTGAAACTGGTTTCAATTCTGCGAACATTGTGCTGGTTGCCTTTCATTCTCCAGTAGTTGTGCATTTCCATTTCCATGAAGAAACATCAGGAATAGAATCATAGAATTATTTAGTTTGGAAGAGACCTTTAAGATCATCAAGTTGAACTGTCTACCTAGTACTACCAAGTCCACCACTAAACCATGTGCCTAAGTGCCACATCTACATGTCTTTTAAATACCTCCAAGGGATGGAGACCCCACCACTTCCCTGAGCAGCCTGTTCCAATTCTTGATAACCCTTTCAGTGAGGAAATTTTTTCTAATATCCCTCTTCCTCTTGTCCTATCTCTTGTTACCTGGGAAAGAGACCAAAACTCACCTCACTACAACTTCCTTTCAGGTAGCTGTAGAGAGCAATAAGGTCTCTCCTCAGCCTCCTTTCCTCCAGGCTGAGCAACCTCAGTTCCCTCAGCTGCTCCTCATAAGACATGTTCTTAAGTCCCGTTGAAAGCTTTGTTGCCCTTCTTTAGAAGTGCTCCAGAATCTCAATGTCTTTCTTGTAATGAGGGGCCTAAAAGAGAACACAATATTCAAGGTCTGGTCTCGTCAGTTATTCTTGTGGTATTTTTATCTGTTTCTTCAAACCTCAGCTCCATCCTCCAAAGTCAAGTATTTTCTGCTTGAATTATTTTGAGAAAAATTTTTGTAGACTGTAAGAATACATCTAGTTTGCATAAACACAAACATGAGCCTAAAGATTTTTGCAAGTGTATAGTTTTAATACAACTGCAAGATTATGTGTAGATGTGGTCCTTAGGGACATGGTTTAGAGGTGGGCGTAGCATTGCAACGTTAACAATTGGACTCGATGATCTTAGTGGTCCTTTCCAACCAAAATAATTATATGATTCTATGATTATCCTTTGAACTATGAGATTCTTCATTACAATATTTAATCAATTTTGAAGTAATTTCAGTGAGCAGAACTGTTGCATTGTCGAGCTTCTTATTTCTTTTGCTCTTCTCCCTTCCCAGGTAGATAATAAATGCATGTAATTGTTACTGCTCTGGTTTTTCCCCTGCAAAGCAGGGGTCTGCAGGAGAAAGGTGTAAAACTTTCAGTTTGGCTCTGCTCCATTTTAGGAACACTGTTATGACAAAGCTATTCCACGGGTGGTAAACATGCCCACTGGAATTCTGCCATGGGAACAGTGTTGCACAATTATATTAGACTAATGAGTCAGGCCTCACACCTCTTTTGAGGAGACTAATGGCATATTAGTTATTCCATTAATACTACCTACTTATTTGTTTTATTGTTCCAGAAAGAGTAGAAGCTGTATGAGTCTAGCAGGTAAGGATGCCCTACTTGCTCAAAGACCCTATAGTTCAGATCTTAACAAAGCAGGACTCCGAAAAGAAGGAGAGAATAAAGAAGAACAAGGGAGTTTAAAAAAAGGAAAAAAAGTTACTGCTGAGTCTTGATGGACTGAAGGATTCTAGTGTCACTAAAGCTTCATTAACTAAAATTAATGCAACAATAAAAACATACCTACTGCCATTACGATGGTAGTAAGATACTTCCATGTGCTTGTCGGGGACCATGAGTACCAGGGCTGTTTACAGAGCATACTGAAAAACCTTACGGGTATTAAGCATTCCTGCTAACTTTTGAAATGGGTCACTTCTTAGTAAGTGGCCTAGAAAGGAAAACCCTTGTTCTTAACATCAGTTCTGTGAGTCATTCCATTTCCCCCGTATTGGTTGATATAATTTATTTCCCTCTCTTCACCTACCATAAGAGAATCCGGGGGAAAGGGTTGCTTTTCTCTGTACTAGGACATTATTTCATATAATTTGTTTGAGATTTCCTTCTTTCATGGTGCTTTCTTAAAATTAGAACTGAATTAATTGTGTTCCTAGTCATTGCAAAATATATTGATTAGAGATGAATTATGCTCGGTTGTGATCTACATTGAAATTTGCATGACACATCTCTCCTGCAGTGAAATTAAAAGGGAATTTGAACTGTCCCCTATTTCTTTCCAGTGAATAAAGTCCATTAGCCATTAAATCCAATAAGTTATGGTCAATATTTAGAACAGATGAATGTGTAGATTTAATGAATGATGCAGCTATCGGGATAAAAGTCTCAAGACTTACCTAATCTGTGCTAACTGAACACTCTATGTCTATTAAAAGGTAATTAATGACAAGTACATCTTTTTTTTTCCCTTTTCTTATTTGTATTGCAGCAGTCTCCACAGTACCCAGTTTCAATCAAGACAGCATCCTTGATTATGAAAGTAAATATTGCAAGATCTTGACTGGGAGAATACGCTCGTTTACTATGACTGTTGTGAGCATTTGTAGTGATTTACGTATGTCTGCTTATATTCAGAAAGGTAGCATTAGTATATGTATTTTCAAGGGCTAAGGTGGCAGCTGCCAACTTTTGCAAACACTGGCAAGTTCAAACCTTCTGGTCTCACACAGGTGACTATTTTCAGCCTTGTGAGCTGTAAGTGGACATTTGAAAAGCAGACTGAAAGCTGACTGGTATGAAGTGTTATGGGATGCTGCCTGTAAATGGGAAAGGATCAGCAGAAGACCCACATCACACAGAAAGCTATGCATATGCTTAACTTGTCACGTTCACAAAGGTCCACTGAAAACAAAGGAGGAAATCTGACAACATTATCCCTCTGGGTTCTTTGAGCCCATGATATTGTTGCAGGAGACCATGCAACTCACTGTACATGTGAAAAGGCAGAATCATTTTTTTTCCTGGTTTTCTGCTATTTGCCACTTTTTTTTTTCTTGTGTTATTTTGATGTGTTTTTCCTCCATTAGTTTTCAGAGACAATTTATTCTTCATTTGAATCTATGGGAGAAATTATATATGTTCCTGTGGAAGAGAGAAAGGGATAGAATTTGCCTTCTGTCTGGATGCAACAGGAAATAGCTTCTCCAGTAGCTATCACAATAAGACAATAGCACATCTAGGCTTTCTCTGTGATGATATAAAATAGCATCTGCCCCACCAGACATCAATACACAGCCTCTAATCCCAGATGGCTGACATAAAAGCTCCATAACCTTGTGATACTATTAGATGAAAGGTAGGTTGTAGCAAGTTCTGACTAGTAGGAACCTTAAGAATTGCTGCTGTGAGAGAATGAGCAATTACAGAATCTCTGCTCTGCATGGATACAGGCAGCTTCTCCCATGACAGTTGAGTTCTTCCCAGCTCTCTGTGCAGTGTTTGGCCCTGGAGTATTGGTTCCCTGATGATAGAAATGCAACAACTGAGCTCTGAGAGAACTGGTATTTTCATGCTTTTATAGATTTCTTTATTTTTCTCAAATGCTTACACAGATATATATTGGATTTTTGTTTGTCAAGCATAAGCAGTGTCAAATATATCTGCTCTTCTTTAACTTTGGAAATGACAGCTTTCTGATCAAAGAAAACATTCATTTTCCTTCCATCCTAAGGAATAATAAAGTACTGGTTCTCTTCCAAATAATACATCTCATGTCTTGTTGCTTTGCTCTTTCCTTCAGACACATAACTTAACATAGCAAGCTTTTCAATTAGGGCCTGATCCAAAACTTATAACTGCTGTTGGAAAAACAAAACCAAAACCAGAACAACAAAAACCCCCACCATTGCATTCAGGCTCTTTCAAGCAGTTTTGTGTTCGGTTATTCACACAGTGGTAACACTTGCGTGACAAGGCTACATTGTAGGGACAATATATATAATACAGAATTTCCTTAGGATATTAATAGTCATTTTGGATAGTGGAAAACCTACCTTTTCTTCTCCTTTTTCTTCATGTCAGTTCTGGCAATGAGCTGTAAAATATGACAGTGATTAGAAATGGCAGCTTTTTTTTTTCTGTACCAGCGTTTTGATGCTCCAAAACTTACTCCTTTTTTTTTTTTTCTTTTGTATGTCTTTTTTTTTTTCTTCAATCTAAGACAAAGATTTATGGCATCTTTGAGAATTAGCTATGTGATCCACTTTATTGTCAGATGCAGAGAGAGAGTTTCTAATCTCTTTTATGTCTGTCTTTTGAGCTTTTGCCACAATGGGATAACTGATTATCCTGCGATATAACTGATAACCTTTCTTGCCATCGCACTGTCGTGTTAGCAGTGTAAATGGAAAATAGTTAGACACTTTGGTTTTCCACAGACTGTGCCAGCACCACCCTAATGTGAGCGCTTACTCAGTCAGCTGAGGCTTTAGAAGTGTGAATTCAAGTGCCCAGAGTGAAGTCTCTAACCAAACAGCACCCCTCATTGCTGCTGATGGGAACAATGTGAATACCCAGAAGGCATCCGTAGCTCCTCCAGACGCTACGAAATAAAAGGGGGGAAAAGGGCAAGTAATCTCTGAGACCGAGGGAGGAAACCTCCCAAGGGCACAGACTAGCTTTTCGACGGGTTCCAGGTACGCCGGACGAAGCCGGAGTGCTCAGGGTGTGCATGAGCACAGCACAGGAATCAAACTACCACCAAAGTGGTTGCCGGGTCTGATCCTTCCTAAGCCGCGCATTAGCGGAAAGTTGGGTTTCCTGTTGCTCTCGCCTGCAGTTCGGGAGTGAATGAGACCGACTCCGCGATCCCCGCCTCAGCCTGTGCCTCGCAGCCGCTCGTCTGCGCATGAGTCGCTGCGGGAGGCTCCGCGGCTGGAGTATTTCAGGGGCTGGGCACCGAGGGAAGATGCTTAGTGCCTGAGGGAGGCCACTCGCCCGGCGAACGCGGGGGCCCCCGGTGATACATGGAGAGGGCGGCGGCGCGCCCGGCACCGCGGACCGCGGCCTGAGGTCAGCGCGGCGCGGCCGTCGAGGCAGTGCCCGCTTCAGCACCGCGGACAGCGCGCACCGAGCACCGCGCCCCAGCCTCCGGCTCCCCGCACCGGCAACGGCATCGGCACCGGCTCACCGCCGCCCCGGCCCCGCCAGACCCGGCTCCCCCGGCCCGGCTTGGCTCCCCGCCAGCCCTGGCCCGGCTCCTCCGGCTCCCTGCTACCCCCGGTCCGCGGGCGGCCCGAACCCGCTTGCTCCGGCTCCGATTCCCGGGTGCGACGACCTGCCCTCTACCCCCGGCTCCGCTCGCCGGTTGCCCCGGCGCCTCTACCCTCGGCTCCCAGTCCTCCCGGAGCCCGCTCTCCCGCTGACTGACTCCGCTATCAGGGAACCCCGGCCCCGCGCCCCCCCGTGGGTCCTCCCCTCCCTGCCCCGGCCGGCTGCCCAGGCCCGCTCCCCAGCCCCGCTCCCCTCGCCCCCATCTTTGCACCTTCGTCTCTGCTCCCCACCCCCCGGCTCCCCTCCCTGCAACCCCGCTGCCCGGGCTCTGCTCCCCGCTCCTCCGGCCCCTGCCCCCCCCGGACCGCGCCGCCGGCAACATGCACGGGCGGCCGCGGGCGGCGGCAGGAGAGGCTGCGGTGCCGGCTTGGATGCCCCCTTCCTCCTGCCCGTGCCCGCTCCAGGCGACCCGCTGAGAGATGGACTTGGCAGGCGTGTTGCTGGCGTTGCTCCTCGTGCTGGTGCTGGTCGTCTCCCTGCTCTCCAACCTCCTGGTACTGCTATGCTTCGTCTACAGTACGGAGATCCGCAGGCAGGTCGCCGGGGTTTTCCTGGTGAACTTATCCTTTTGCAACCTGCTCCTCACCGTCCTGAACATGCCTTTTACCCTGCTGGGGATTCTGAGGAACCAGCAACCCCTCGGGGGCTGCGTCTGCAAAGCGGTGGGTTTCCTGGAAACTTTCCTGACTTCCAACACCATGCTGAGCATGGCAGCACTCAGCATCGACAAATGGATTGCCGTGGTGTTCCCCTTAAGCTACACCAGCAAGATGCGGTATAAAGACGCTGTGATACTGATGGGCTACTCGTGGCTCCACTCCCTCACGTTCCCCTTGGTATCCTTGTTTTACTCGTGGGTAGATTACAGCAGCGTTTATGCCTCTTGCACCTTGCACCTGAAGGAAGAGACGGAGCGGAGAAGGTTTACTGTGTTCACCATCGTCTATCACTCCACCAGTTTCATGCTGTCACTGGTGATCTTGTGTTTCACCTATTTAAAGGTGCTGAAAGTTGCCCGGTTCCACTGCAAGCGGATAGACATTATTACAATGCAGACTCTGGTTTTGCTGGTGGATATCCACCCCAGGTAACGCGTGCGTGTTCGAATTCACGGCCTCGGGGCACTTGCGGTAGGTTCCCCGGGCGGGGAGGATGTCCTGCTTCCCAGCACCCTTTCCTGTGCTCCTGCCTGTCCTGGCCACAGAGCGAACGTTTCTGCCTCTGGTTTCAGACGCTGCTTATAGTGCCAGACGACGGTGGCTTGTGCATTTTGTAGCCTGCTTTATTTAAGTGCTAGTCCCGCTCTCCAGCCTCTCCCACTTGTGTGAGCTCCCTTTAACGGGGAACCTCTGCTTTGGTCAGGATGACCGTGCCCAGGCTCGGCGGGGCTGGGACTGCCCTTCTCCGGGGTATTGCTCTCCTCCCGAGCCGGGGCTGCCCTGCTCTCCTCCAGGGGGTTGCCCTCCTCCTGGGCCGACAAAAGGGGCTGCCCTGCCTTCCCCTTTCCCTGGACGGGGCTCTCGGGCTGAGAGTGAGTTCTTGGTCTCTGTCTCCTGGGCTTAAGTCTCGCCTCCTCCTTCTTGCCTTAACCCACTGACTGCTCTTTTCCCTTTGCAGTGTGAAGCAGCGCTGCATTAATGAGCAGAAGCGGAGGAGGCAGCGGGCTACCAAGAAAATCAGTATTTTTATAGGGTCGTTCGTGATCTGTTTTGGTCCTTACATTATCACCAGGTTAGTACTGCCTGTTGGGGCGGGCGGGGGCACTTTCTGGGATCGGTATGCCCTCTGATGTTCAGGTGCCCGGGGTGTGGGGGTACTGCTAATTTTGGGGTGCCAGAGCCCGCAAGTGACCCGGGGCCGTTTTTGAGGGGCAGACAACACACATACGCACGCTGACCACCCAGCCCATTGGGCAGAAGCCCCGGCAGCCTCTGGATCTCTTTCCCTCATTGCAGCCAGGTCTGGACACCTCTGCCAAGAGCAAGAGGCTTTTAGGACAAGTACCAGGAATTAATTACATGCCAATGGGAGATAAAAGCAATTTAAAAGACTTGCCACCCTTCCTTATTATCACAACCTGAGCAATAGAGAGGAAAAGCAGACAGCTTTTCCTGATTAACTCAGGTATTTTTATTTTTTTTCTTTTTTTTTTTTTCAAAGGCAAGAGGCCAAACTTGCTGCTATTGGAAGCTGAGGTGACATAATTTAAATTTATCCAGGATGATAATTTTTCAGATAAGCTTTGTGTCTGGAAACATTAATGTCTGTAAATATACTGTTAACGGTACATCATGGTCTTGCAATGAGATGTAAGAGTTATCTCCCAGGAAGAGAAATAATTAGACTTTTAAAATGTATAGGAAACGCCATGCTTCACAACTTGCCAGAATTATTGGCATCTGCCCCAATGGTTTGCACCTTTTATGTAGTCGTGCATCATTCCTGTCCATATTTTTATAGTCTTTATACAGTATACAGTTATTATTTTAAAATCTTGCACAGTGTAACTATACTGAATTGTAATACCTCAGGATTTAACCTTTCATCTCTAAACTAAACTGGGCTACATCTGTCACAAGTGATTTTTTAAAAAATACTTCCCACAACACAGTGTGTTTAAGACACCCTTGAAGAGCACTGACTTCTGCTGAGCAAGGTGAACTACTCTGCAAAATCACCTTAGTGAGGGCTTCCTTGAGGTTCCTATCGAGCTGCCAGGGTCTGCAGCCACACCAGCTTACAGAGACCAGACAGCTTTAGCACACTGATCTTACACCGTCACATATATATAAGCCATTTACGATCATTGTCATTGCCTTTTTCTTACACAGGTGTGTGTGTGGGGGGGCAGATGTAACCCAGTGTGCTAAAAAACGACAGTGTTTTTTAACCTTTAGGATGACATTTATTTCAATTCCCATTTATGTGTTGAAAGGGATTCCTGACTGATTGCCTAGACAACTGCACTCTTTTTTTTCTGCAGTCGAAAGGATTATTACAAATATTAACATTGCATCACAGAGTTAAAAGGTTAATTGATCACTGTTCTGTGCATTCTGAGTCATTTTCTGTTCACTTCTGCCATAATCAGGATATAATTACATTGAGCAAAGTGAATTTTGCCATTTTCTTTCCATCTGAACATTACAAAGCTCAGCAAATTCCAACATTGCCACATTTTTCAGGGTTGAGATATTTCTAATAAACTCCTAAAATAAAAGTGACTTCCATCTTCAGACCTTGCATTTGGGAAATGTGAGATGGTTCATTTCCTGTGAGTGACAAACTCATACCTCATGTACCGCTAGAGAGAAGACTGAAGGTTGGTTTATACAGATGTGTCAGGGTACAGTTTCTGTCTCAGTCACAAGGACTGAGTTGGTTCAGTGGCAGCAAAATGGGTAGTATTTGGGCAGGAAATCCTCAAACGCTCTTTGCCCAAAAGGCAAGACAGTGTCCAGGCAGCACTAGATCAAAAGAGGTGGAGGAGGTGAGGTTGGAGGACTTTGTGTCATGGCCATTTTGACATTCTTCCCCCATTTTGGTTTTTAGAGGGGGCGGCACTTGAAGCAATCTCTGTGGAGGCAACATGAAAACTATCTTCCCTGTTTTCTTGCTCCTTGACCTGGTGACTCAAGTTGCATTGTGAGCTCAGTATCTGCTTCTCATTTCAGAAATGTGAATGAGATTATGATCATTAGCAATATATTCGTCTGTTCACTAAGAGCCGACAGATGAATTTTATCTTTTTTTGTAACAGCACTGAAAACAAGAAAATGATACTAAGATGCATTCAGATGAATGTTTCGAAGTCTGACTTGATTTGGGCAAGCCTTTTATCCCATTAAAATCTGTGTAATTTTTCTTCTGTTGGCTTCAGTGCAATTATATTTGGGCCCATAATACATTAAAGGGAACACATAGTAATATATCTATTTTAATGATTGAGAGAGACCTTACTCTTCTTATTTAGTGTCTTTATAAAATATCAATCATGTAAATATCAAATATATATTTCTTGTACTACGATGATATACAGAAAGGGATAAACCTAAGCAACCATGCAACAAGTGTCATTTATTGTACATTTATTTATTTCTCACAATTTGTGTCTTTCCATTCTCTCTGTTTTGAATTCACTGGATTTTTTTCCAAACAGCTTCAAAAAGAAGTCATCTGGTTTTCAAATGCACTTGCCATAGGAATGATAACACTTTTACACACACAGATGAGAAATTTTTATGCCAGAGTTCAACCACTTGTTGCAATGCTCACTTCTAGCGGTGGTAAGTCAGCTTTTTTATGCTGAAGGATCGCAACAGCTTCAAAACTCAACACCCTGCAGGTTTGAAGCCCTGTGCTTTGGAGAGAGACCAGAAGGTTCTTCAAGCCTCGAGAAAGCTTCTGATCTTATACCATCATATCCTCAAACAGTGATGTTTTAGGCTACAGAAAAGGGCTATTTTATCTCATGGCACTTTTTTTTTTTTTCCCTTCAGGAATTAATATAGCAAAATAGTATTTTCTTGCTCCTGCAAAAGGCTTGACAAAAGATGTATAGATAATAAAATATTTTTACCGCGTTCTTTCTGCTTTCCTGGAGAGTTTGCCCACTGCAGATATGCTGTATGCCAGACATTTGCTGGAACAGTCTGAAGGTTTGCTCTCATTTTTATGAAAAAAATTGTTTAACTTAGTTGCAGTTTCTCCCCCTATGATTAATGCACCCATCTCAACTGAGGTGCTGAGGCCAGTAATCATTCGTGAAGCATAGACCAAGAGACGCAGGTCGGGAGACAGCTGACTGGTCATATAATGATGATAAAAGTGTTGTCTCTGTGTTTTCCTTGGCTAAAGATTCAGCCAAGTACATGCAGAAACTTTCACAGGTAAGTAGATACTGTTGTGCTCCTAAGCATACTATGGGGTTGAAGGTGCCATGAAAATCTCTCTGAGATGCTGCTGTGTTGTTCTCTGTACTGCAATGGTCTAACATGAATCCTCTTTGCACGTGTAATAATTCACAGCAGCAGTGTAATGCAGGTCCACTCTTCTGCATCTGAGGGGGCAGATTTAGTGATCTAGACCGGGTTTCTGGTGTCGTTTGAGATACTGGCTTATATCCAAAACCTCTGCATAGGTTGGCAGGCATGACACAGGACCTAGAGGAAACCCAGCAACTTCCAAGAGCAGCAGCCTGATGCCAAGGGTGTTATGCTCTAATGTCTCAAGTGTAACTAGACAGCTGTACTTAGGCAACTGCGTTGAGTGAGCCTGGATGCTCCAAGTCATATGTGTCTATCTCAAACTCGCCATGGGAGAGGGAAAGTCAATTCTGTCACCAAGACTTTGACCACTTACCAGCACAACTCTAAATTCAGAAATTTAACAATGAACAGCAACACTTCCTTATCTGATGTGCAGGAACATTAACACTGAAAACACACTTTTTCTCCGTTTCCATAGAGGGAATGATGCTTGTCTCCTAGTGGCCTTGTTAGGAAAGTTCCCTTTGCCTTTATTGAATCCAAGGAGTAATGAAATTCAGGGCCATTCTCCTGCAGGGACCATGTACTGTAAGAAAATAAGTGTTACTTTAATGTTTCATGAAGCATGATCTGAGCACTGGGCTCAGTGAGAATATAACACTCAAGTGTTTCCAACTCTCTTTAATGTTTAACAGGTTGATAGAGCTCCTTCCTTTTGTTACCATAAATTACTACTGGGGAGTTATAAGCAAGTGCCTCACCTACAGTAAGGCTGCATCAGATCCATTTGTTTACTCACTTTTACGTCAACAGTACAAAAAAGTTTTGATCAACATCGTCAACAGGATCCTGAAGAGGGACCTGTATCCGTCATCAGGGTACAACAGCTCTCTTGACACTGAAAACGATTACTGCTTGCACAGAACAAACTAGCAACATGAAAAGCATTCCCTTTCGTGTGAGACAGGTGTTTGCTGCTGCTGGAAAGCTGCCTTTTCCCTCTCACACTGACAGTGGTGACAGTGTTTCCAGGGTGTGAAAGCTGCATTAATGCGATGCACTTCATTGTGGACTTCATGGAAGGCTCTTCTCTGGTCTGCAGCCAAGTACAATACATGGCAAAGCCTTGTCCCCTAGTGAATGGAATAGGCTTGAGGGGTTTTAAGAGAGCCCTTGGAGGCTTTAGAGAAGCTTAGAGAGCTTCTAATGTTTCGTGTCTGAAGACTTGGTGTGTCCTAGAGTGTTCCACATCAGACGCGATACTGCCCTGTCTTCTGGGACCACAGAACCCCAGGGGAGGTTCAGAATCCTCTGTGCTGCGAAGGTAATTTGGCAGCCCAGGATCTGCTCTGTTAGTTTTGAACATTACAAATAAGTCTTTTAATTGATTGATTTATTGTATTGGTGCCTCAAGTGAGTCAGCACTTTGAATCTGAGATTGTTGTTATTAATATTTATTACTAGGCATCATGATTGTAACATAGCCTTTAGGAAGCGGTACATATATTTGATATGCCAGTGTTCTACCAAGCATAACCAAAGTCCACATATCTGAGTTACTGATATTTAGCACTTCAGTGGTATGTGATTACAATAATTACAGCAACAGTAATGAAGATATATATGGAATTTAGTTAAATAGCACTGTAGTTCCATCACAGAGCTAGTAGTCCTATTCAAAAAAGCTTCTATTCAGAAAAAAAAAAAATCAGTTAGACAGTAGAAGTGACAGATACCACTGTGTTTAAGATATACTACTTCAGAAGCTATCTGTTTTTGAAGAACAGGCTAAAATATATTAATTTTTTAAGGAATATATAATGTGTAAAATATATCATGCATTGGCTATATTTGCTGGATTGTAACAATATTGTACAATCTTTTCTTTCATAATGATTAATTAATCTGGTGATTTTAACTGATACCAAGAGAAGTCCAAGAGATATTATAACAGACCTGCTGCCAAATGTCCAGAAAGACAAAACTGTTTTATTATTATATGTATTTTTCTCTTTTATTTATTTTTAAATCTAAACAAGCTTTGGAAAAATGTGGGTATTATTTTTAAACAATATTCCTTTGATTATATAGGACATGAATCAAAATATTCTATGGCGTTCAATAAGCTACTATTTTCTAAACAATTACATAAGGGGAAAATTAAACCAATTTTAAAGTATATTTTAGGGAGAAAAAAAAAAAGAAATAAAACAGTAAAGAACAATTATTTTTTATGGAACAATGGACTTGACCCCATTAAGCATTGAGAAGGCTATTCCTGGTCAAACTAAGCATATAAGCATGTGATTGGGCACAAATATAATTTCCTTTGAAGTTAACAGCTCTATTTCATGCTGAAAATTAAGTACATGTTTAACTGTTTTGTAAAATCAGTGTCAAGTAGTCAGCACATCAAGAGAGTTTTTCCCACCATTCACAATGAGGAAGAGCATCTTACTGCAATCCCATTGAAGTCAAGGAAAAGTGATGCTGCGTAACAAATATAATGTTCTCTTATTTCCTTCTTTTAATCTTTGAGGCCTTTCTGATGCTCTTTATTTTTCCCCATGCAAGTACCTTAGGCCTGTATTTTGCATCTATAGTTCTGCCTGTGTTTAAATTGAATGTACTACAATGGTTTTGTCTTCTTAGTAAAGTATTTGTACTCTCTTCAATTTTGTGTAAATACAGTATTTCAGAAAAAAAAAAAAAGTTGTCTCGGGAATCTTTCCAGTTTTACTATCTTCCTGCCTGCCTCCCGCTCTGCTGTGCCACTACAAAAACCTGATCCTTCAGTCTTTCATTTCAGCTGCAACATAAGGACCAGATATCTCTGTTTAGGGTGGGAGGGATGCTAAATTTTCAGTTATTTTTCAGTCAGCTCTTTGCCAAAGTGTTTTGATAGACTACAGCATTTATCTGTGAATAAACATGAGTTTAATAATAACTACAATGCATAGAATCATAGAATCACAGAATCATAGGACAGTTTAGGTTGGAGGAGACTTTCAAGATCATCGAGCCCAACTTTTGTCCTAGCCCTATCAGCACCACTAAAACATGTCCCTCAGCACAACATCCACCCAACTCTCAAACATCTCCAGGGACAGTGACTCAACCACCTCCCTGGGCAGACTGTTTCAATGCCTGACAAACTTTTCAGTAAAGAAATTCTTCCTAATATCTAACCTGAACCTCCCCTGAAGCAACTTAAGGCCATTTCCCCTTGTCCTATCACTCGCCACTAGGAAGAACAGACCAACAGCCTCCTTGCTACAACCTCCCTTCAGGTAGTTGCAGAGAATCATAAGGTCTCCCCTCAGTCTCCTCCAGGCTAAACAGCCCCAGATCCCTCAGCTGTTCCTTACAGTACACACACTCCAAATCCTTTACTAGCTCGGTAGCCCACCTCTGTACTCTCTCCAGCACTTCAATGTCCCTCTTGTAGTGAGGGGCCTAAAACCGGACGCAGTGCTCGAGGTGCAGCCTCACCAAAGCCGAGTACAGGGGCATGATCACCTCCCTGCTCCTGCTGACAACACCATTCCTGATACAGGCCAGGATGCCGTTGGCCTTCTTGGCCACCTAGTCACACAGCTGGCTCATGTTCAGCTGGCCATCTATTAACACCCCCAGGTCCCTCTCTGCCTGGCAGCTCTGCAGCCACTCCCTCCCCACACCTGTAGCGTTGCTGGGGGTTGTTGTGGCTGAAGTGCAGGACCTGGCATTTGGCCTTATTGAAGGTCATGTGACTGACCTTGGCCCAGTGATCCAGCCTATCTAGATCCCTCTGTAGAGCCTCCCCACCCTCAGCAGATCGACACTTCCACCCAGCTTGGTGTCATGCAAGCTTAGTAAAAGTGCACTCTATCCTCTCATCCAAATGATTGATGAAAATGTTAAGCAGGACTGGGCCCAGTACTGAGCCTTGGAGGACACCACTCGTGACCAGCTGGATTTAACTCCATTCACCACGATTCTTTGGACTTGGCCATCTAACCAGTTTTTCACCCAGCGTAGCGTATGCCCATCCAAGCCAAGAGCAGTCAATTTCTCTAGGAGAATGCTCTGGGAACAGTGACAAATGCCTTACTAAATTCCAGGTAGACAACATCCACAGTCTTTCCTTCATCAAGCAAGCAGGTCACCGTGTCATGGAAGATCAGGTTTGTTGAACAGGACCTGCCCTTCATAAACCCATGCTGACTGGGTCTGAACACCTGGTTGTCCTGTATGTGCTGCATAGTGGAACTCAGGATGATCTGCTTCAACGGCTTCCCTGGCACTGAAGTCAAAGTGACAGGCCTGTAGTTTCCCGGATCAACCTTCATTCCTTTCTTATAGATGGGTGTTATATTTGCTGACTTCCAATCAGCTGGGACCTCCCCAGTCAGCCAGGACTACTAATAAGTGAGGGACAGTGGTTCGATGAGGAACCCTGCCATTTCTCTCAGTGCACTAGGATGAATCCCATCCAGCCGCATAGATTTGAGCACACTGATGTGGAGCAGCAGGTCACTGACCATCTCCTCCTGGATTGTGGGGAGGACATTTTGCTCCTGGTCCCTGTCTCTTGGCTTGGGAGAATTGTTAGCTTAACTTTAGTTTCTAAACAAAATAGTGCTCACTTTAAGAAAAGAGTATGTTACGTATATTTAAGTGTATTAAATGTCACCTCCAAGGCCTGCAAGTGAAATAAAGGTTTATTTTGATTTTTTTCTATCTTCATAGAATCATAGAATCATAGAATCAATTGGATTGGAAAAGACCTCAGAGATCATCAAGTCCAACCCTCGGTCCAACTCCAGTCTGTTTACTAGATCGTGGCACTAAGTGCCATATCCAATCTCAGTCTAAAAACTCCAGGACAGTGAATCCACCACCTCCCTGGGTAGGCCATTCCAATGCCTGACCATCCTCTCTGTAAAGAATTTCTTTCTAATATCCAGCCTAAATTTCCCCTGGCAGAGCTTAAGCCCGTGCCCCCTTGTCCTGTTGCTAACTGCCGGCGAGAAGAGACCAATCCCCACCTGGCTGTAACTTCCCTTCAGGTAGTTACAGAGAGTGATGAGGTCACCTCTAAGCCTCCTCTTCTCCACACTAAACAACCTCAGCTCCTTCAGCCTCTCTCCATAGGTCTTTTGTTCCAGTCCCTTCATCAGTCCTGTTGCTCTTCTCTGGACCCGCTCCAGCACTTCAATATCTTTCCTGAACTGAGGGGCCCAGAACTGAACACAATACTCCAAGTGTGACCTCACCAATGCAGAGTACAGGGGAAGGATCACTTCCCTTGTCCTGCTGACCACGCTATTTTTGATACAGGACAGGATACCATTGGCCTTCTTGGCCACCTGGACACATTGTTGGCTCATGTTGAGCTTCCTGTCAATTAGTACCCCCAGGTCCCTTTCTGCCTGACTGCTCTCCAGCTACTCTGTGCCCAGCCTGTAGCGCTGCAGGGGGTTGTTGTGGCCAAAGTGCAGGACCCAGCACTTGGCCTTGTTGAACTTCATCCCACTGGAATCAGCCCATTTTTCTAGTCTATCCAGATCCCTCTGCAAAGCCCTCCTCCCTTCCAGAAGGTTGACACGCCCTCCCAACTTGGAGTCATCAGAAAATTTGCTGGTGATGGTCTCAATCCCCTCATCTAAATCATCAATAAAGATGTTGAACAGGACTGGACCCAACACTGACCCCTGGGGGACACCACTAGTGACTGGCCGCCAGCTAGATACAGCCCCATTCTCCAGCACTCTCTGAGCCCGGCCCTCCAGCCGGTTCTTAACCCAGCAGAGAGTACACTTGTCCAAGCCATGGGCTACCAGCTTTTGCAGGAGTATATTATGGGGGACAGTGTCAAAGGCTTTGCTGGAGTCTAGATAGACCACATCTACAGCTTTCCCCTCATCCACCAGGTGGGTCACCTGATTATAAAAGGAGATCAAGTTGGTCAGACAGGACCTGTCCCTCCTAAACCCATGATGGCTGGGTCTCTTAGTACCAAGAAAATAGTAGAAGAGAAAAAAAAATAATAAGCTCTAAAGCTATTACAATGATAAACTTCTAAAGAAATCTATCAAACTCTAAGACACATTTTAAAGGTATAAACCAGAACATAGTTAAACTG
Source organism: Trogon surrucura (assembly GCA_020746105.1). Classification (NCBI taxonomy): domain Eukaryota; kingdom Metazoa; phylum Chordata; class Aves; order Trogoniformes; family Trogonidae; genus Trogon; species Trogon surrucura. The sequence goes on from CM036620.1 coordinate 70,640,732, forward strand.
CTACATCTGCTATTAAGTTAATTAATGAAGCTTATTCATACCAGTTGAAGGTGTTTTCGTGTCCACATTTTACAATATCACTCAACCTTACAAAGCAAACATTTATGGAGGTGCTCAGGTCTAGATGTGAAAAAAAAATTAAAAAATAAAAAAAAAAAAAAGATTTTGAGTCTGCACTGAGTGTGGCAGAACATCTTTTCTTTTACATTTAATTTCCACAGAGAATTAGGAAGCCACAGTCTACAGTATGCTGTAGGCCAGAAACTAAGGAAGGGCAAGGAGACCTTAGTCCTCTCGGTTTTGATTTGCAATGAAGACTAACTTCCTTGTTTAGCATGACCAAAAGGCATCTTTCTCTGCTCAGTATTCACAGCCAGTTCTATAGGTAAATTTTTCTTTCTCCCTTCCTCTCACCACCCCCAGAGAAGGGCTTGCTCTACTTTTCTAACTGAGCAGGATGCATTCAGTGAGAAGTCCCAGGTTCGTTTCCCCAGGTTCTTGATGTAAACAAAACCCTTGCTAACTTGGTGCTTCATTCACCACACTCCGGGTTATTCTGAGATAGGAGGAGGTAAGGGAAAATGATACTTTACCCCCATTTATGGGGATGCTGCAAAAAGCATCAAAGAATTTAATGTTGCATTGGAGGTCAGAATGTATATCTTACATAATGGCAGCATTCATCAGATGTAACAAGGTCATGCATTCCCTCTTACTGACATTTTAGGTAAAACAAACGTTGAATACGCAGTCCTGACAGTAGGGTTTGATTTCCAAAGCTGAAGTGTGATCCAAAATGGCACCTTGCCATTGACACACTCTTGCCAACTCAAATCTGGTGCTCCAGGAGATTTTATTTGATTTTCCTGCCCAATAGCCTGGAGTGACCATTGCTAGGAGACAAGAGACTGGCCAATACCTGGCAGGTGTGTTGTGGAGTTGGAAACATCACAGGGGTCGGCAGGACCTGCCTGATACAACTTCCCAAGCAGAAGGAGCTGTCACCTGTGGCTGCTTTGGGAAAACGATGGCAATTTGTTAAAAGAGTGCAAGAGAGGAGCATCATTGTCTCTGAACAGTAGCAACATGACCCAAGAAAGCTCCTGGGCTGTGTTTTTTCAGTGCTTGGTTGCAATTTGAGTCAGCAAAAAAGTGCTCTTCCCTTCTCCAAACTTGTATTTGGGCTGCAGAGACTGGAGTTGAGAACTACATCTTCCCTGGGTGACACCCTCCTCCTAATGGCAGAGTATAAACTCTGTAGAATAGCAAACTTTAGTGAGCATGTGCAGCTGAGAAGACATTCAAATTTTTTTTTTTCCTTAACACACATCCAACAAGATATTTCCATGCCGGATGATTTGGATATTTTCTGGAGAGATCCAGGACTAAGTTTAGAATCTGCTTTTTCAGAGGAAGGATGTGAGTCTACATACACCATTTCCTAGGTGAGTGCTCAGATGTTTATTTATCACAAAGATAGTAGCCTCCTCCAAAGGAAATAAATAGAAACTTTTCTTTTTCATAGTACCTATGAGCAGGTATGCTCTGAGACTGCCAGTTGGACTGAATTTCTGAGGCAATAAAGGCAAAGTAGTGCTTAGACTGTAGATTCCCGAAAGGTTGAGGTACAAGCTGGATTCCACGCTTCTAAATCCTGACAAGGGGAATGTGTTTCAGTCTCAGTGCAAAAGCAAAACTAGTTTACTTGGGTTGTGCAATATTGGAACTTCAGGTGTCTCAGAGTTTCGATGGCAGCTGAGCAATGAAGACCTTGAGTTCTGTAGATTTTGACTCTATGAATTCCTTAGCCTCACTGAAGAGCTGGCATGTTATTCGTCTGAGTAAATCTGCACCTAATAAACTTTTGCAAATAATCCGCACAGCTCTGTGTTTATCAAATATGTATTTACCTTGTCTTAACAGGAGTAATGCTACTGAACTTAAATTTCAGAGCTAAATGCAATATTAGGCTTATTACATGGTTAAGCACGTGAGAAACAAAGTTCTTCAATGCAAGTGTTCTTATATGACCAGAGCGATCATGCCCTTTACAACTATGGGTTAAAATTTGAGGTCTCCAAGAAATTTAGCAGCATTGAGTCTTGTTGAATAAAATGACCAGTGACAAGATGTTCAAACCCCTCTAGATAAGGTACTTAAAAGCAAACTAAAACAAAATAAAACAAGAAAACAACCCAAACTGAAGAAACCTATTGAGGGGAAAGGTTTAAATACATCACCTGGAGGACATATTTTGTGTTGTAAGGCTTTTTCTTCCTCAAAATAGTTATGTGCACTTATGCACACAGAATGAACAAGCAACTGTGTGTCTGTCTCAGAAGCAAATATATATTTCATGATTGTGAAGAGCAAATGTCTTGCTCAGTCTGGTTCAGGAGGACACCTGGTTTGTGGGAGGTGTTAATTACACAAGTAAATTAGAGACTATGATTTTTATTTTTGGAAAGCAAGTCCAATTAATATTTAATGGCTCAGCTGGAGAAACAGCAGAGATGACCTTAAGAAAGGTTGTAAATATACGAATATCTTTCAGTGCCAGAAGCATGGGAGAGCAAAATGTCACCTGACACAATAGATGCAACCAGCCCTTTCTCTGAGCTGGAGCTGCTTTTCCTTGTGGCTTATAACAGTGACACAGGCCAAATGGCTGGTCCTATTTCTGAGTATCCCCACTTCTTCTCCCTTTAACAGCAGTTTTTTCTTGCCAGGATGTGAGGGTGCATGACTATGCATCCAGCAAACTAGGTGCTTCTGCTCTTTTCTGCAAGTGAGCAATGCATGAATTGTGAGCTGCTCTCAGCCAGGTTCCTCATACATTGTCTATGCAAATGGAACATATTACAAAGCATGTATGTTAGCTGTCATAGGGTCCATATGATTAAAGGTATTTTTGATCATTCCCGTCTACTAGCACAACTTTTTTAACCAGATGCCTTCAGAAATGTTATAAACCATAACTGAAGCATCTTAATTTCTGTGTCCAATTCACTATCACAAGTGTGCAAGCAGCCCACTATGGACTCTAAACAAAATGCAGAACCACACCCTTTGGGACATAGGCTGTGCATGTTTCACCTCACTGCATCGTGCTGTTTGTACGTGGTATTATAAAGGTTTGTATCCAGCAAATTTAGAGCGAACTATCCAGCATATGCTTAAGTTTACAAGTTTCTTTTCCTAAACTAAATGGATTAAAATCTTGAAATGTTTTCCAAGAATCCCTCTGCTCCTCTTGTCTAGCTCCAGAGTAGTTTTACTTAACTCTCTCAATTTGTTTTTTTTTTCAACTGAAGACTTAGCACTCTAATTGTACTTCAGTGAAGTCTGACCTTAAGCAGCAGATTCATTACCACCTTCTTTCCACTTTTATAATTCCTGTCTTTACATATCCAACCACTCTTTTTTCTTTGTTTGCAGCGGTCAGCCTTGACACCTATTTTCAGAACATTTAATTGAAACCAAATGAATTGCTTAGTGTCCTTGCTGCATGGCAAGGGACTGAAGATTGGGTTTGTGTGTGGATTTTCATGAGAGTATTTAAACATGGTTTAGGTCTTCTGTTTCATATTTGTTCTTATTCATGGTAAACCTAAATGTTGACTGCTGATATGCGACCCCTGTTTGCCAAATGGCTACTGATCACTCCTTACAGGTGCATAGCTCAGACTGAATTTCAGCTGAGAATCTGGCTTTTTAGCTAATCAGGCTCTTATTGTTGTCATTGCTGATAAAGTCTGCTTTAGGCATTTAAAATATCTTTTGTGCTCCCCACATAGTAGTACAAATACTTTTTAATCTTTTTTATTCATACTACCTTGCTGGAAAAAAAAGAAGTACTAGAACCATTTGTCTCAGGAGACCTGAGGCACAGTCAGATGAAAGACCACAGAGCCAAGAAATTATCAAATTACATGAAACATGGTTTAGAAGATACCTAGAAATGGAATACAAATAATTTCACTTTGAATCTGTCTGATGTTTTGCTCAAAGTTTCTCAGGCATTTAAAAATACATTTCTCATGATGTCTGGGAATATCTCAAAGTTGAAAGTGGAGCTGAATTTCTGAGATCTCTGAGGTTACAAGAACAAGATATTCCTCATCCCATACCAAGGATCTTGCCACACCAGTACCACGTGAAAAAGGAGTGACAGAGACACCTCTTACTTGTAAAACACAGCTGCATGTGTTGAAGCCACAACTCCCTTTTATGTTTTTCTAGATGGAGCTTCAATGATCTTCTCTGGGTGTGAAAGGTCAGGTTGGGATCTCTCTTCTCCTTGGAGAATGTCATCTTGGTCAGGCTGGAAGCTAGATAGAAATGTGTACATGATGGTGAAGCTTAGTGGGTAGAGCACTTATTACAAAGGGGGAGATGATGGTCTTGCTCCTCTTCTAAGATCTGTTTTGATCTATCTATTACATCCTACTCAGTTTTTATTTTTTTAGTGGAGAGAGGTAAAACTGAAGGGCAAAATGAGCAGAGAGTAAGATCCTGACTTTGCTGACTTCAGGTGGAAGTAAGCCAAGATTTTTGTTGAAGGATTTCATCAGCAGAATCCAAGTCTGAATTTGCAGAAATCTTTCCAAAGGACAATTTCAAACCAACTCAGTTAAGAAGTTTACTCATTGAATTAATCACAAATTAATCACATTAAAAAAAACAATCCTTGGATTCTTATATATCCTAGCAAAGCACATTAATGGCATGGAATGAACATGCAATATGAAATGTAGGATTTTCCTCAAATGATAACATAAAGTTATTAAACACACTGAAAATGCAGATGGTATGGTTATAGAGGAAGTTGTACTCCAGTCCTCTGACATTTGCTTACACCTCTGAGCCCTGTTTTTTCCCCAAGATTTGTCATGTCTCTGAGTGCAGCCCTGCTGTCCTCCCTGCATCGATACCTGTGGTTTGCTGAGCATCTACAGTCACTGCAGCTAACTGAATTTGGCACTCTTAAGCTCCTTTTTTCTAGACTCAGAGAAGCACTCTGAAAAAGTGATTCAAACCCAGGGTTTGCCCCTTCCTTCTTAAAAATCCTGTATATTATTTTTAATAAATTCCTATTTACTCAGTTATTTTCATCCCTGGCTGTAGAGCTGAGCAGGCACAGGAACAACTGCACTTGCTCTTCACATCTCTGCTAGCCTCTGCTCGCTTTGCAACTGCTGAAAGCTCAGTCAATGCCCCATCACCTTTTACAGTTCCCACCTGCCCTCTGGTTTCTCACATCACCTGAAAACCAAGCTGTTCAGAGTTCTTTCCTGGATACGTTCCCTCTGGCTGTTGTGGTGGCATTCTCACTTATGGGTTGTTTTTGTTGGATTTTTTTATTAAATTTTTCACTTACAGCCTTTTCAGTTTTTTGAATTATATACAGCTAAGCAGGATTGTAACATACAAGTTAAATAAACTAGAAAGAAAGCTTAGCCCCCCCCCCCCGTTTGTTTTTCTTTTTTTTGTGCTCAACAAAGAAAGCAAGCAAAGGAATCAGAGCAAGAATTTTAATGAATCTATTTTGGCCCCTGGGACTACAGTCTACCAATTTCTGTAGCTGGTGGCACATAGAGTAATGGTACGACTACTGACACATTTTCATTTTCAGCTAAAATTACCTGAAATTCATTTATGGCTGAATCAAGGTGTTCAGCACATTCTTATTTCTGGAGCTTCAAGAAAACTTCCCACCTATTCCAATAAGCCTCATGAAGGGAAGATTGGATGGCAATGCAACCTACCCAATGTGGACACTTAGTGGGTTTCTCTAGGCTCGTTCTGCGATGGCTAAGTGTCTGTTAGTGCCCTGGTAGCTCAGAGCCTCTTTTTCCGTTGCTGATGCTCTCAGGTTCAGCCCTTAAACTGTCAGTCATCTTTTGACTTTCAATTGCACATGATTTGAACCTGCAAAAAACCCCAGATAAATGGATTCCAGGACCTTTTGCCTTGTAATTTCCCATACTCTGCTGCATTGATTTGATGAGCCTTGAGGGTAGTTGTTGCTTGGCAACTTGAAGCTCAATAGGTCCAACATAAGGTGGAGTATGTAAACGGCTTCCTCTGAGCTAGCAAGATTTCTTGACATCTTGACTTCCTCACAGAGAAAAGCTGGAGGTTGGACTTGCCTCCCGGTGCAATGTAGTTTACTTCAAGGAGAAAGAAAGAGCTATTGAGGGCTGTGTCTAATGCAGTAATCTGTAAGAAAATGGGAATACTCAGCTCCTGCAGGAGTTTCTCTGGATATCTGTGTTCCAAAAGGGTCCTGCTCAGCAGTGGTTTCAGAGAAGGCCCTGACTAATCAAAAAGTTTGACAAGTAAAATTAGTCTTTTTGATGAGCCACTGATCCTTTTTTTTTTTTAAAAAAAAAAAAATCTCCAGTTGTCATAGGAATCTCACTGTTGCAGTAGTGCAGATGCTAATAGTGTGGATAAAATGACAGCTTTTGAGGCCTTGTCCTGAAACCTGACATCCCATAAAGATTAGTCAGATATGTGAATGATAAATCATTTCTCATATCTGTAAAAAAGTTAGCAGTTACCAGAACAATATCATGATATCAGTAGCACTAGATGACTTTACACTGTCACAGGTTTTAATCTAAAATGCTGGGTTTTTTGAAAAGCAGGGAGAAGGATTTGACTAATTGATGGAGCTGTTTCCAGAGTTTAGCCTATGACTGGTATTTTTCCCAGAGTTTAGCCCGTGGCTAGTAATTGAGACCCTATAGCCTTTCTTCTACTCTCCCTGACTGCATTGTTCTTGTTCTCTTGACCTGTCATAGCTGTGGCTTGACCTGTCCTATACAACTTATATTTTCAGGCTCCTATATATCTAAGTAGTAATTATTTGGACAAAAAACAAAACAAAACAAACAAAAAAACCACCAAGAAACATATTCAGCAGCTCAAATTATTTCTCATGATGAGTCAATACTCCAAATCCTTTCAACTTAATTAATGCTTTTCCTGAGATGAAAACATTTATGCTTTTAATGTCATGGGATGCACAACAACATGATGGAAGGGTGGCACACAGTAGCACTGTGTGGGACTCCAGCTCTCTAGCTGAACCCTGGACCAAGTAACAAGAGGAAGCCCTGAACTAGTGGCATCCCCCCCAGGTATAGTTGCAAACAACATTTGAAATAGATATCCATATCTAGGAACCAACGACTTTCTCACACTTCGGGAGCTGAGATGCTGCACATGGTTCTGGCATAGATTATACCCATATAAACTTTGATAAAGCTGCGAGAACAACCTTGAGGTCATCTTGTTCTCTGTAGAACAGACAGGCCACTTGTGATGCCTCTGTATGACTGGGTATCATGCTGCTAAACGTGCTAGCTGCATGGGATCCTGTATCATCCCAAGGATGGCCTCCAACATGGTCTCTCCATCTTTACTGTCTCTAACCCACACCATTATTCTTTGTCTTTTGCAGGCAATTCAGCTCATCTTCAATATAAGCATGGCAAGTAGAACCAGGCTTCCAGTTAAAATGTCTTCCAAAGATTGTCTGGGGAAAAAAAACAGACTTTAAAATTGTTTTTATTTGGTCTCTATAGTTTCCACTAGCAATTTGTAAATTCTTTGAATGAGAGATGAAAATAAAAACTAAACAAAAATTCCTTATCTGTTAAAAGGGGTAATTTAGTCTGTGCCACTCTGAAGACTTGGAAAGGTGATGGGACAACTTATCCTCAGCGCTGTCTCTAGGCTTATCAAGGATATGAGGGTCATTAGGAGCCGTCGACATGTTTTTCCATGAAGAAATAACCAGGTGGATAGATGATGGTAGTGTAGTAGATGTGGTTTATCTGGATGTCCTGGTGGACAGCAGGATGACCATGAGCCAGCAATGTGCCCTCGTGGCCAAGAAGGCCAATGGTATCCTGGGGTAGATTAGAAGGGAGTGGCTAGTAGGTCAAGAGAGGTTCTCCTGCCCCTCTGCTCTGCCCTGGTGAGGCCACATCTGGAATATTGTGTCCAGTTCTGGGCCCCTCAGTTCAAGAGGGACAGGGAACTGCTTGAGAGAGTCCAGCGCAGAGCCACAGAGATGATGAAGGGAGTGGAACATCTCCCTTATGAGGAAAGGCTGAAGGAGCTGGACCTCTTTAGCTTGGAGGAGACTGAGAGGTGACCTCATTAATGTTTATAAATATGTCAAGGGTGAGTGTCAGGAGGACGGAGCCAGACTCTTCTGAGTGATGTCCAACTATAGGACAAGGGGCAACAGGTGCGAGCTGGAGCATAGGAGGTTCTACAAAAACACTAGGAAAAAGTTTTTCACTGTGAGTGTGACAGAGCACTGGCACAGGCTGCCCAGGGAGGTTGTGGAGTCTCCTCCTCCGGAGACATTCAAAACCCACCTGAACACGTTCCTGTGTGACCTATTGTGGTGATCCTGCTTTGGCAGGGCGCTTGGACTAAATGATCTTTTGAGATCCCTTCTAACCACTAACATTCTGTGTGATTATGCACACAGATGTGCATAATGCACACATTATGTCATGTGTCTTCAAGAAATTGGGATCCATTAAGTGTTTGCTCCATCAGGTATCTGCGGACTAAAGCACTCAAAGTCAAATTTTCAAAATGCTTCTCAACACCTTTGCAAATGTGCAAAGCAAGCCCTTGGAAGACTTTTTTTTGAATGTTTTGGCATTAATGTTCTGCAAGACAGGGAGAAGAGACAAAGTGAAATGAGTCTCAAAATAGGACTGTCAAGTTCTTTTCTTGTAGAGCTTACATTAATTTTTAATACTGCATCTGTGATCAGAAGAAAAGAAAGACCTTTAGTTCTCATCACAGATCTTTTTTGAGAACACTTTATTTTTCCTTGTAGCCATTATATATTCAGTTCTATGATTCACCGACTTATTTGTGTTATTTTTTCTTGCCTTATGGGAGTCAGGCAGAGTCACCTTTGGAGCTCATCTTGAACTAGAACCACAAAATACATTACAAGTAACCTCTTAGAAGTAATCGTGCTTTGCTACTTTAAATGTGGGAGTAATAAGAGGCAGCTTTTGAGAGGATAACAAGGTCCTTATGCTAGTTCTATCATTTTAATGATTAAGCTTAAATAATATTATGTGCTTATAGCAGGGTTTGGTGATCAGTGCACATGCTCTTCTGGATATGGAATCGTATTTATTACTGTTGTCCCCTTGTGGTCTCATTCTACCATCTGGTGCCAGGCTCCCTTCCAGTTTTTTGTATCATTTGTGCCTTTGATCATGGCTGCATTTTTACTAGATGTCATTTTCTCCTGTCATCAAAAGAAACCTTCTGAGTGGCTTAATTTCTTAGTGATTTAGCCCTAGCAAGCACAGAGATCACATGAGGGACATGCTAGAAGAAAGGCATGTATTCAGTTGAATCTTTCTGGGATGGTAAAGCCTTCTCCTGCTTTAACTGCATTCCTCTGCAACATGATAGAATCAGTTCAGTGGATCACCTGGAAGTGGTATAAGCAACTAATTTTGTGGGTCATTGATTTAGTTAATCTGTGACAAGTCAGGGGATGAAAACAGAATTTAATTATCACTGGTGGTACTTGTATTGAATTTAAATTATTTAAATATTTTTCAAGAGCTGATTTTTTATATATATTTATATTTAACCAGGGAGGAAAGAAATATTTGTGAGACTAATACTGATGGGGGCAGGGGAAACATCTCCCACTCATTACTTGCTTTTGTTTCCAGTGTATGAGGAAAACCTGGGGGAAAGAAGTTGGCAAAACATGGCAAAATGACAAAAAGAAAATAATCGAAGCAAAATTTTTGAGCCAATGCAGGAAATTTAATTCTTGGAGTATGGCTAGACTGGTTTTCTCTGGGAGGTGTGCCAGAGCGTTCCCCCTCTTCCCTTACTGAGCTGGTGCAAAGATGGAGTTGGTCAATAGTGACACAAAAATAATTCCTAGAGGCTACAGGGAATTTGTGAAGAATGAGATGTGTATAAAGTTGCGGTTCATGATCCACTCTAGGTTAAACTCTTAAGATACAGTGTAGGAAAACAGAAAAACTCTTGCCTGTGTGGTCTTTTCCCCTACTCCCCACAATTAGTCTGCCCATCAAATTTCTGGCATTCAATGTTAATGTGTGGTAGTTTCTGAAGCTTTTTTAATCTTATGGGTCATAAGGGGAGCAAACTGAAATTTGAGATAAAATGTAACACTGAAAAAATTCTCTGTGAGAAAAAATTTCCCCAATCATAGTGTAGATGGTCCCAGAAGGCACAGAGAAATAGGACAAAATATCTGCTCCTCCTAAGAAGCACACAACTGGGAACAGCCTGTGTACCTTTCCAGTAAAATAGCCATTTCTCTTATTCATATACATGTTAATTTGAATCAGAAATACTTGTTTAGAGAGCAAATGTGTCTTTTAAATTAGCACCTAGGAGGTGAAAGAGAAGCCCTCTTAGGCCTTTCTCAGGTATCTGCTGTTTCGTGAAGAACAATCAGGACATAAGGGGATAAGGTTTTGAAAAGATAAGTAGAGTAGTGGGTGGTTTGTTTTTCTTAAAAAAAAAAAAAAAAGTTGCTATTGCTTTGCAGGAAGTTGCTAATTCACTCCCTGTGTGTCCTGAGAGCAGCTGCGCTTCTCTGTCCTGTTCTGCATGAAATGACAAAAAAGCAGGGTGTGGGTTGGTTTCTGCTGTGCAAATGAAAATATCTCTTAAACTAACTTCTGTAAAGTCCTAAAACTATGCCTGCTGACTTTGTACTGAATCAGATGAGATATGCTGTCAGCTTCACTAGCTCTTGTGTGGGAGAGAATAACAAGCCACGAAATAGCATTTTGATCTGCTCTCTGTCTGCCTGTCCTTCAGAAAACAGTTATCTAGACAGCACTGCTTCTGTTTATTGTTCAACCTCCTACCAGCAGAGTCAAAATAAAAAGAACCAGGTAATGAAAACCAGTCTGACAAATTTCTCTGACAATAGTAATAATCATGAGAATGCAAGCAAGTTAAATGTACTGTGTTTAATTCCACTTTGAGTATCTGCCAAAGACATAAACCAGTTTTGGTATTTAGTCCTGTCTGATGATTTCTGAATTACTGCTGTACTGCGCACTGCAGGCTAACAGAAAGGTCTGATTAAGAAAGAGGTAGTCAGCAATAAGAGCTAGGAAATTAATTAACTATACTGTAGTGATTCAAGTGCAAATTATTAAATGCAGTCAATACTGCTACATCTGCTCATCACTCCGGGATTTGTTTGTTCATTTTTAAGATTCTTTTAGAATTGGGACAAATAGATGATGTTTAAGCCAAAGCCGGAACTTGTCAGCTCACTGGAAAGCCTACAAGACTTGCTAAAATCCAGAAAAGAAAAGATAGAGGTGGGGAACTCCCTCTATTCCCAACCATTCCTTCCCCAGCTGCTTTTAACGATTTTAGGTTTTGGTTATGCACCTGTGCAATACCTGCTAGTAGTCTCATTTGATACGGTCAGTGTTAATATCCAATAAACGTATGAGAAGGGAAAGTGATATCTACAGAGCACTAATAATGAGCTGAAATATAGCTAAACAAGGTGAAAATGCTGGATGGTTGGAAATACTGTGTGGGTGGGAGGAACAGTAGCTGAACTACCGTCACCTTCAGAAAGATGTGGGTCTGCAGGGGAACCCAGAGGCAGAATGAACCTTGCACAGGGGAATCATAGACTCATTTTGGTTGGAAAAGACCTTTAGGATTATCGAGCCCAACCATTAACCTAGCAATGTCAGGTCCATGACTAAACCATGTCCCTGAGCACCACATCTACCCATCTTTTAAATACCTCCGGGATAATGGACAAAGCTTCATGGAAAGACATGCTGTAGAGCCTGGGATCAAATTCCTTGAAAAGGAGGCAAAGAACAGACAATCTGAAAGTAAGACTTAATGAAATAATCCTTCCAGACCTTCTGTTCTCCATGCCTTACAGCATAAAACCATGGAAACTTTTATAGATGGTCATGATAAATGGATATATTTACCTTTGCTAATTATCTTAATGTCATTCTTAGGCCTCCCATCTACCTTACACTGCAAATTTTTTTGTTTTGGTACCAAACAGGCACTCTGCTTGAATGTGAAAGGTCTGTGGAAGCTAAGAAATAAGGAAGTTCAGAGCTTTTTGGCTATTGAGGGGTTTATTTAGTTGATGCAGTAATGCTTGTTAAGGATGTGATGTTTGTGGGTGTCAGATCCAGGCTATCAGGACCTGGTGATTTCCCATTCCAGAGATATCTCTCCCTCAAACCTGTGGGTGCAGCTACTGCTCTTTCCAGTGGCAGGTTCAGCCAGCAGCAAGGATATGTCCCATAGTGACATGTACACACAAGTGTGTCCACATGTACGATGCCAGAGGAGTCCTGCCTTTACCAACTGCACTCACATAAACGTAAGAGAGCGCACCCCTGTTACTCCTCTTTGGATGTTCAGGATTGAGATTCACTACTGAAAACACACATGCTGCTCCTCTCTGGGTTCAAGAGTATGCTTACATTCACCGACCCCTCAAATGCCAATACAAGACCTCAGGCCATGTCTGCACCCTGAGCCCTTCACCCAGCCACTAATACAGACCTTGAGTTTTTCCAGATGCGAATATTCTACGTGACTCCTAATCCAGACTGAAGTTGGATGGCAAGCTGTACATGCATATACATGGATATAGGATTAATATTTGCTTGGGAAATAAAATATCCAGCTCTTTCCAGTTGTTGATGCTTAGACCTTGCAGCTTACACCTTGGTCTCTGCAGTTGCTGGCATATTGACCTTTCAGCACTCACACCCAGGTCAGAGAGGAAGATTACATAGAGAGGGGGAAAAGTTAAGAAAGGATTTAATATAAAAATAGACTAGATTGCAAACATCAAGCACAGGACTCAGTCAGATGAGCGTACTGCCTGGCAGCCTGCCTGCACGCAACCATCCTCTTTATTCCACCTTCTCTCTGATTTTCCTGCTCTGGTGTCTCCCTGATCCACTCTGATCCTTCCCTTTGCTCCTTCCCCTAAGCAGGCCATAACAAGTTCTGCGCATTCCCTGAAGTCACTTCTGATATCCCATAATATTAATAAAATCACACTTCATGTTTCTTATCAGTGACAAAATTCAGGCTGACCCTCTTCAAAGTTGTGCCTAAACTGTTGCTCTAACAGCCCATCAGCCAGAAATCAATGTGTTCTGGTCCCTGTCAACATCTCTATCACCTGCTTGATAAGTCTTCAGTGTCTGAGGGTTTAATTTATCACTTCCCTTGTTACGTGTTTATTCTGTTATAATGAATAGTCCCTGTTGATCTGCGTATTATTTTTTCTTTTTTTTTGAGGGTCCAGACATGCTGCTATGTGATCAGGGTAGAAAAAAAGGCAGCTAAATAATATTCTTGTCCTTAGAAGTTTGTTCTTCGAACCCTAATGTGCTTTGGTGCCCAGAGCAGACTCTGCAGTCTGTCAATCTAGTAGGAAATCCTGGAGGCAAGGGAAGCTGCTCTCCTTTACAGCAGCCTGGCAGCAGAGGACGTACTTCACTGCCGAGTTTCCGAACTAATCTAGCAATGTAGCCTCTTCCAAATATAAGACATTAGTTGCTTTTTAAGACACACACAGTTTTCTTCTGCCCTGTCAACCTCTTCAGTGTGTTTCCCTATAGGGGGGTTTATTTTATTATATTATCAGAAAGCACTGTAACTCCCTACTGTAACTCCCTGCTATGATAATGTTCACCAGGAACAAGGACAGATTCCCTGCTCTCATGTGTAAGCAGGTATCTGTCTTCAAGGGAAGGTGCACTGCCTGCAAAGACAGGGTGCTTTGGTCTGTTTTGGTCTAGATTTTTGAAGAAAAATTCCTTTTCCCATGATATTTTTTGATGAGTAGGTAACAAATGAGGAGTTCACATCCTACATAAGGCAAGCTTCTCTACCATACCTGTTGCATAGGGATAAAAATGCACAATGCATATTTCTCTGAAAAGAAACAGCCTAAAAAATCAACTGAAGATAAACTTAGTAAAGATTTACCATCCATTCAAAGCTTGCATTGCTGTTCTGGGATCTTGTGTACATTTTTGTGAAGTTATTTTTTTAAGAGTAGACAGAGAAGACTGGTATCCCTTTAAGTTTGCTTCTGTAAACTAAATCTTATCTTCACTAAAATGCACAACAGGAGCATGAGGAGGGGGATCCTGTTGGCTATTTTGTGAGTTCCCATTCTTGCTGTGCTGGAGGGAATGCAGTTTAGAGTTCCTTCTCTGTCCTGTTGTGTTTAGACTTGCGGTTAAGTGGGTTTAGGAGGAAAGTTGCTTTTGATTGTTTGCTTTTCTCTTGTCTGTTTTCCCCAGGCTCTTTCCAGGAAGTCATTCTCAGCTTCAGCGAGACACCCTTTAACGAAGCTCGCGTATTGCCTGGGAGAACTGCTGCGTGACGACCCAGGCATCAGACCCGCGGCTGAGGAGCAGGCAGGCGCATCCCTGCAGGGACCCCCCCTTTCGCTCCAACTATTTACGAAATTGTAAACCAGGCTGCAAAGAAGTAGACCTTAAGGAGGCTGAGGGGAGGGAGGGGGGAGCTCATTCCTCCTCCCTCTGTGTCTCAAAGTCTTTTGCTTTCCAAGCTCAAACGCTAGCTGAAATCTGACGCCTGGACTGCACAGACTGTGAGACGTGGGCATGCCCTTGCAGTGCACTGATTTCCTCTGCAGCTTGGAGAGCCAGAGCCGCGCTGAGGCTCCCAGCGAGGAACCGCTCCACCGGGCAGCGAGTGCCACATCACTGTGCTGCCTGTGCCAGGGGCTCAAGCATGGTCCTGAGGCTCCTGCTCCTCCTCGGCGGGCTGTTTAGGGCTACCGAGCCGGCGCCTCACTGTGAAACCGGCCAGGAGACCCTAGGTAAGGCTAACTACCCCAAAAAGTCCCCTTTCTCTATTTTCTTCTCCTGGAGATGAGCAAAGGGCTCCAGCTTGAAGGCGAGGGAGGCAGGAGCTGTCACTCTTCCCTGGAGACAAGGGGACCGATGAGGAACCTGGGGTTGTACTTGGGAAGTGTGGATGGGAAGGAAGGAGGTGATGGTGGTCTGCAATAGAAAAAAAAAAATAAAAAGAAAGAAGTCTGTGATGTAAGGGAGTGTAATGTCTCCCCATCTTTGTTTTTTTAAGGCCATGTGTAGATGTGTCTTTCTGTCAATTTGTGGAGTTCCCAGCCAGCAGGACTTCCCTCGATGCTGTGGGGAATGCAGAGGATTTGCCCCATCCTGGCCTTGCCTTCTAGGAACGTGTAGTCAAATTGCAAGAAAATGAACTTTTGACCTCTTGTGTGCTTTTTTTGCTTAAGAAAAAAAAATCTCCTTACATTTAGCTTTAGGTCACTTATTTCAAGTCCAAAGTATGAGAAGATTTATTAGGACCTGACAGCTGTGGGGTGTGTTTTAGCTTGCTATAAGCAATATGGAATTTGTATGAGCTGATCAGCTAGAAAAGTAGACTTACCCATTAGAATAAAGGTTAGATAGGAACATGCTCCTAAATTAATTGAAAACTTTTGGTTCAGTAACCAGTTGATTAAAAGAAAATACTAGCAGTGTCTTAAAAATACATGGTGGTTTTTTAACAAGTGGGCTTAACTCAAATTTTATTTATGTTGGGATGGTGGAGAGTTGGAGAGACAATCTAGTGACAAGGTCCATTCCAGGAAAACTATTTTCAGAGGGTTCAAACTCAAAATGATTCAGAAAAAGTACTTATGGGAATACAGGAAGGGGTAAGTTAACTTGAAACTGACCTTAGTATTACTCAAGGAAGTTTAACTATATTTCAGTGCTTAAATATGAGCCATAGACAGTCACTGGCACTGAACAGCTACACAATGCAGTCCATGTGCAGTGTACTGCATATAATTTGAGAGTGATGTTCCCACGAACATCAAAGTGAGGTCTACCACAGACTAAAAGGATTTTATTTTTGGATAAAGCTGCACAAAGAGAAGTGTTGTAGACTATTTACAGCCAATTACAGGAAGAGGTTGTGTGGTTTCCAGCATTCCCTTTCTCTGTGAGGCATACTTCTGCTCCAGTTCCATCTGATCAAAGTTTTGCCATGCAGTATTAATGCTAGCAACCACAAAATTATGGATCATTGAGGGGTAACTGTGCTGTGGAAAACGTTTTGTGTGTGTTGGCAAGTGTGCTGGTTTTAAGTGAGTGCTTGAGCAAATGAGCAATAGAAATACACCTTGCATGTGATGGTTCTGGGCTGCTGAATATGGGATGCCTAGTGGTAGGGCAAGTGAGCTGTGAAGGTCACTACATTGTATGCAGTTTGAAGAAGAGACACACCTCACACTGGAGGGATATTAGACCAGGGAATGAAGTACCAGCTTGAACACTGAGAGCCCTGATGGATTTCTCAAGGGTCTTCCTTTCTAAAGAGGAGATAAGGTTATGCCAGACCACATTAAAAGGGGACTGCAGGTGCTGCACATGTTCACAAACACACCTTTCAGGAGTCTCATCTCAACATCCAGGGTTTAGGTGACATCTTCAGCTGTACCAGTGGGACTTTTTCCTGTGTTTTAGAATCCCTTGTGCAGACCTCCCTGGATCTCAGTGGCCAGACCTGCAGTGCATTTTATGAGGAGACCAGCCTGGAGATGCCACAGACTCCCAGTAGGGCTGGATCTGGTTTCTGTAGGCTACCTGGCCTTCTTAGTGATATTGTCTCTGCTGTGAGTTTTTGTTGCTTTTTAAAATTTTTTTTTTTAAGAAGAAACTGAAATGAAATATGGTTTACAATACAAGATCCTTACAAAATGCTTTGTGCTCTTCTGTTTGGAAAAATAAGGAAATGATTACTGTCATCCAGCCTCATCATATGGTACGGACATCACAGACTGTTTGTGGAACTTTCTGAGCAGCAGCTGGGAACCATGGCACTGAGAGAGGGCAGATTCCTTCCCCGCAACTGTGTCCTGTATCCCTGGGGACCCAGTAAGCCACTGTCTCTCCCACTGATAAGATGCTACATTGCTGCATTGCGTACAGAACTTTCAGCCTCTGATAAGTTTTACTGGCCTCTTGACCTCTAGTTTGAGTCACAGAAGTACAGCTTAGCATGTTTCCTCTGAAAAGCAGAGGACATTAATAGCACAGATTCTTGCTTTATCTGTGTCTCTGCTGCTGACTGATGTATTTCACTGGCAATTAGTTAAATGCAGTATTTTACCATCACTGACAACAACAACAAAGTAGAAGCAGGCCGAAGACACATGCCTCAAAGTCAGAGAGGCAGATGACTTTCCTTGCAACTGGGGCCAGCTCCGCGGCTGAGATGCTACCAGGGGTCGGGCTAAGGCTGCAAAACCGCAGTGATAAAACCTGCCAGAATCACTCGTGGTCAGAGAGCGCTTTACTGGAAACTCCTGGGGCAGAGGTACCACAGTGCTCAAGAGAGTGTGCGAATTCCCAGGGCTTACAGGGTGAGCGGGGAGACAACACCCCAGCGCTCGCCCCGGCCCCGGTACCGCTCCCGGCGGGGCCGCCGGCCGCGGGCACCGGACGCTGCCTCCGCCTCCGGCTCGGGGCCACGCCGCCGTCTGTGGTGCCACCGTGTGGGCTCCTCGGTTTATACAGGTGCCTCCTGGGCAGACGTGGCCGCTGGACTGGGTTTAAACGCAAAAGGGATAACGGAGCCTTCGGTCCCCTCCTCCCTTGCCGCCTCCCGCTCCCTGTCGGATTGTTTGAGAGGTGTTTGAGGTACACGGCGCAGCCTGGCGGGTGTCCTTGCTGAGGACCGGAGCTGTTTGAGCTGAGGCTGTGGAGGTGGGAGAGAAGCTGGAGCGCTGCTCTCGGGATAGCCCTGGCTGGCACGCTCGGGACCTCTGAACCTCCTCTTCTGCCAAGCACCACGATGTTTCCCATCATCCTGACTCACTCTGCTCCTAAGCCAGATATTGCCCCAGCCTGAGGGTCTCTGAGCTTAGCTGCTGGCGATGGGAAGGAGTGGGGAAATATAAAGAAGAGAGCTGGGGAGGGAAAAAACATCAGGGTGGGAGACAGGGGACTGCTACTCTATTTCTTCTGGAGCCCAGAACAAGATTCTGTGGCACTGCTTCCTCTCTAAGCTATGGCACTGAATAAGACTGATTGTCTTCTGGATGGTCAGACTGACAGAAAAAGTTGCTTCAAATATAGATGCTTTCCCCTCTCCTTCTCTGCTGTTCCTCTTTCCACAGTGTACCATGACACTTGTTAAGTGAAAAGGGAAAAGCCACTTCCTTCCATGAACTTCATGTCGGCCCCAGGTTCATGGAAGTTGAGTGTGTTAGTTCACCTGCTGTAGACATTTCTAACACTTATCTCCTGGTGAAACCCACGTCTGCATGCACACATGCAGGCAGAACCTCTCCAGCTACTGCTGTAGGTAACTGCAGTAGATGACTTGGCAGTGGGCTGGAGGCTCATCTGCCCCAGGCCCAGTGGTGCCAGCTGGGTCCCTCATCATGCTGGGGCTGGCATGGGCAGGTGTGGACATGGAGTGTGGCCACAGTACCATGCAACAACGTGTGGGAAAGTCCAAGCTGCAGGAATCCTGCCTGCCACACCCAAGATGGATGTGTCCAAGTCTTGCCAAAACAAAAAACAAAAAACGGAACTAGCACCTACATCATGCACACTCACGAGATGAGGAATTCCAGCTCTTGTAAACCCAGCTGTCATCACTAAGCCATGTGAGCTGCTCTGGATTCCCGCCACTGACTCCAGTATTTCTACACAATTATTTTAGCAACACTGATCTTCAGCTATGTTTGATGTGGGAAATGGGATCAGAAACAGCCACTCATGTGAGGAAAGTAAGTTTGTATTGAAAATACAGTACACAGGTACATCGTTTTACTGCTGAAATAGTTCATGCATGATATTAATCTGAAGGCAAAGTTTTCTTCAGAATACTTGTTCAGACATTTTTTTAAGTGTGGGTGTGTAAATACATAAAAGTCAAAATTTGAATAAAACCCCCACTGCCCTAAGGCACAGCTAGGCATTTATCAAGACTTAAAACACTAATGGTTGATCCTCTTTAACATTTCTAGACATTGCTTCTCCCATTACACAAGTAGTGGTTGACTGAGTGGGTTGGCTGAGTGATAGCTACTGGGGTCCCCTGTGGGCTGCCCAGGCCACGTGAGAGTCATTCCCTCCTCAAGCCTGGACCAAACATTGGATAAATATCACAGGTGCCATTGAGGGTGTCTAGGCATGGAGGTCACCTATCATATTGTGAACAAGATGTTTGTGGCTAGTGGGCCGTGTCCTGATCTCTTTGCTGGGCTGTTATGACCCAGGGTTTTTACAACTGTTGAATCTTGTCAGGACAGTCACCTTCCCAGCTGGAAGATGCTGTCACAGATCAATGGAGTTTAAGAACTTGGGGTTGCTCTGCCCACTGCAGAAATAAAATTGAAATTTCAATCTTTTTGTTTATCCTCTTGTAACTCTGTTGAATTAATTGGCATTATTTCAGTTTTACAGGGTTATAACAGGACACCCTTATCTCCGAAAAAATATGAGATTAAGGCACAGATTTAAGTCAAGGCTGTTGAATTAACTGTCAGTCTTCTGTAACATAAAAATACCATGTTTAGCTAAAATTCAACTATCTACAGAAGAACCAGATATGATGTTAATTGCAGTAGTTCTCATACACATAAACTAGTGAAAAGACAGACTTACGCTAGGGGGCTGCATAGACTGTGTTTAAAGAGGATGGAATGATATTTTGGCAAGTGTCTGGGAGGTGTTTTAGCACCAAAGATAAAAACGTCAATTTTCAGACACGATCTTCTGTCCCATAACATTCAACAAAGTAAAACTATGGAGGTATGACAGCTCCAGAATACAAGCTTAATAAGTATTTTCACCCTTCTCCAGTCACCATGACAAAATTTTGATCCTTTAGATGATAGTTGCAGAGATTTTCTGGCTTATTCCCCCTTCTTACCTCAGCTGTTGTTTCAATGTTGGCATCCCCCAGATCTGGGCTGTTTTATTCCTCCTTCACTGACCAGACACTGAGAGATGGTTTCTACATGTCTCCAGATCATCTTGGTGCACAGCAAGCATGTGTTTGGCAGCAGCCCAGCCACATCTGCAGCCCAACAAATCTCCATCCAATATGACAGCTACTAGGCCATTTTGTTGGCATCATCTTGGTTGCATTTTGTTCTCCCAGTCAGTAGTTTTTCCATCACAACTTGGAAAAGGTCTCAGCTGAGGCCATAAAAGGGCATTTAGTGTTTTTTGTTTAGGGAATTATGCTTCTGTTCCAGATTTTCAACTGGGAGAGCTCCCTGGAGCAGCACCTACTGGCCAGAGACACAGCTGGGCTGACACTGGGGGTCCTGTCACTAGAGACACCAAGACAGACAGTGAGGACAGACAGGCAGACAGAAACACTCTTCATCAGTTCTTTTAGAATCCTACAACTGCAGCCCTGTTTGGGTTGCATCTGGGCAATTAGAAATAAGGAAGAATCCCTGGCCACTACTTAGGCTGTCTTTGAGCTGTTCCTGCATGGCAAGTCTTGGTGTGCTTCCGCACAGATTTGGACCTGTGGTCTGCAGGTCATGACCCACGGGAAAGCTTCAGCTTCTTCTCACAGGCCCCAGATCCGTTCTGTGAGAGAAATAGTCCTGCAAGAGCAGACTGTGGTATCATTGTAGGAACGCCTTCAGTAACTCAGTAAAAAAGGGTATTTAACTGAATACCAGGCAGCAGGTGGGTTATAAAGAAAGGTGACTAGTAACGAACCCTGGCTTGCATCTTCCTGCTGTGATCTCACTCTGCAAAGTGAAGGCAGATTAGGCATTAATCTCTTTCAGGTGGTTTCAGGTTTCTTTGTGTGACTAAAACAGGGCTTGTCTCTCTGCCCGCATGTCCGGCTCCTGCATGAGGCTTCTGCCCGTTTGCAAACACATCACTCCCCTGGCGCAGTTACAGCAATTGCTGGAGTGGAAGATTAGTAACAGGAATTTAGTCCCTCTACTCACAAAAGCTTTGATGTATCCAGAAGAAGGAGTTAACCACATGGGCTGTATTTTGCAATCACTCCTCTCTCCTCCACTTTTCCTGGAATTCTCTTTCGGTGGCTAAGGATCTTCTCCACTTCTGCCCCTGCATGTATGCCTTGGATGTGCAGCTGCCTTCTCTACTGGGTTTTCTGCTTGACCACTTTCACCCTAGCCGATCTGCTCAGCTACCTCATTCCTCTGCCACTAGTCCCCTTACTTCTCCACTGCTCCTGCATCCTCCTCCTGGCAATTCTGATCCATTATAGTATTCTGTAATGGATCTTGTCCTGCTCTTGTCCTCATGCTGTAGCCAGGAACTGGCTCCTGAGGCAGGCTGTGCTTTGCCAGTTGCAGGTGCCCTTGCAATGTTTTGCAAAATGGTACAGCCCAGCAGTGTTTGCATATTACCACTGATAGTAAGTTTGGTCTCTTTAGTATTACAAGGCAGATTATTGTTGCAAAGAGTGACTCATTGAACTGCATAGAACCACAAGGAAAATAATACTGGTATGACCAGAAACTGAAATGCTTTGTTTGGAAAAGCTGGGGTTTTGACTATAAACAGACTAAAACCAACACATAACTTTCAGTTTAAAACAGTGTTGTAAGAAACCCAGAAAGCTGGTAGGGGTGTGCTGGTCTGTATAAGACAAATTATCCAATTTTGTTCTATCTGTCAGTCATAAAAATGCAATCGTATAGCCTCACTGAATGATTTAGATATTTTGAATTTAAGACTGGCCCTTGGACTTACTCTATATCCTCGAGTGCACAAGTCTTCTGTTGGCTTTGCTCTTGAAAAGGTAAGAAGCCAAGCCATGGCACTGGAAGTAGTTGTTGAGCTCTATCGTCTGAGTTAGGGTTAATCACAGCAGCTTGCTTCTTTCAGTGCTGAATCATCAAGGGGAAAAAATGTAAGCTTGGCAGTAAAATATGTATGTGCTGCATTGTAGACTTTCAAGCTTGCCTTTGCAAATTGAAACCAGAAGCTTATATTGTAGAGGGGCTCAGAAAGCTTGAAATAGCTTTTCTCCTCTTCAATAAGTTATTTTATTCATAATCTTAAATAGAATCTGTGCTACTGAAAGGACTTTTGTAGCCCTGGTGGAATAGCTAGAGTGTAAAAATAAACATAAAAGATTTAAAGTGCTGTTCTGAGTCAGGAAGAAAAAGGTGTCTCTGTACCAAACCTGTCCATGAATAGGACTATGAGAGGAGGCAGCACTGTCTTCCTCTGAGCCCAGGGAAGCCTCTGCTCAAAAAAATGAAAGAAGTTCAGGCTCTTTCAAGCACACAAGAAGCAATGACTGAAGCCTGCCAAGTTAATCTGGAGACCTGAGAAACTTTCTGTATATCATTGCCTGTCACTCCTCCTACTAAAAAGAGGAGTGGCTGAACTCTGCTGGCATTGACAGCTTTGACAAAATGAGCTGTAATGGATTGAAACAGGGATTTACTGGTCATTTCTGTGTGCAGAGGCCCAGATCCATGGCTGTGGGGCTCCAGGACCTGAGCTGCAGCTCAGGAGCTGGCTTTCAAGGGTTTCCTGCTGCCTGCTCTCCAGGCTGGCAAGCTCTGGCCCAGCTACGTGCATCCTCGCTTATTTATGTAAGTACATATACTGGAGAATTATCTTTGGCCCTTGCAGAGCCACACCTTCCAAAACATATGTAAGCATTGGCATTAGGAAACATAAGAAAAGTCCAAACACCACATCAGCACACATGCACATTTAAGACTCACTATAAACCAGAGAATCCTATCTTTTGCTTTTATGTATATTAACTCCTGACAGCCTGGAAGCTCAAGCTGAGTGCTTACAAGGAAAAGCTGTAACTGATGCATGGATCATGTGGCAGCTTGCAGAGGGCTCTGGTGAGGAGAGGTGCTACAGTTTGGGCAGAGCTGGGCTCTGACATGACAGAAGCAGCTTCGTAGATGTCTCTGGCAGAGACAGAGAGAAAACAGCACGATATGCTGCAAGAACGTGGGGCTTATATTCAAATTTATGCTTTGATCTAAGTTTAGAACTCAGGAGGAAGAACTAAGTTTTGCTGCTAGTCAGTGAGTGAGTCTTGGTAGCTCCGAGTTTGTAAGGAACATCTTGGGCCAAAAACAGTGAAAAAGCTTTAACTTGTGTTGAAGAATCACCCTTGATTATCACATGTTCAGATGACCCACTTCACTTTCCACGAGAAAAGTTTGCATGGTTTTGGTTTCTCATCTAAAAATAAATTTGTCCTCTTCAGTCAGCATCTTTTTTAATGAATAATAGATACGTTGCTTAATAGATTGGCTCTCCCTGTAAGTGTGGTAAAGCTAAGAAAGTGTAGAAGCCATGTAACAGTCCGAAACTAGAGCTGTCTTTACCTCTCCTGTGGTAACATCTACCCCTGTTTACAAAATGATCCAGTCTTCTTGTGAACCTAACTACAAAGTATGACTTTGCAAAATTTAGAGTGTCTTTTCCATCAGCCATTCATTTCCTCCCAACACCTCTCCTTCTGGCCAGCTGGGCAGAAAGAGGCAGCTGCTAAAGGCAGCAAGGCTGCTGCAGCTCAGAGAGCCAGAGCAGGGGAAGCAGCAGCACCATGCCCAGACCCCGCCTGCTGCATTTTCCCTTTGGTTTCCTCTGCTTGTTCCAGCGTGTTGCCAGAATGCCTTTTTGCTCCAGCTGAATAAGCAGAGTACTGAGAAACCATTGGGAACAAGTTTGTGCCACGTATCAAACTGACTGATGGCTATAGCTCTTCTGCACAGTAATGGTGGTCTGGGAGGTGGTGTTGCACCTCAGTTTCGTTACTTGATCAGTGTGTGTTGGATAGACAAACAAAAGGGACATTTGTAGCCTGATCATGGAGTCAGCAGAGGGGAAATAACCCTTGCCTTTGAGGAAATGTGAGCAGTTAGAGAGAAACCACTCATGTTCTCCAGATACTCCTCATACTCTCCAAATGAACCCATGAAGAACTGCACTCAACACACCTGACCCTCTAGTTTAAAATAAAAGTTACAATACAGTCATTTTCTTCTGAGGATAAAAAAAAAAAAAAAAAAAAAAAAAGAACTCCAAACAACCAAAGGTGTTGAATATTTCTTAGCAACCCTTCAAGGTAATGAAGGGGATTCATTGCTAAGGATGCTGGTAATAACCAGAGATAGTGTCACTCTGCCTGTTGGGACATGGTTGAACTTAAGCCAGTCCCATCAACACCAGGTTTATCCCTCTTGTGTGGAACATCTGAGTGGCTCCAGACTTATGTCCAAAGATTCAGATGTTGTTGTGGGTGTGATGACCTTAGGCTATAAAACTATCCAGATTCAGGGGGTAGTGACATCCAATTTTATCAGCAGGATTAATTACCAGAGGTCTTACTAACAAGAGGTGACTCCTTTCTCTTTCCCTACTAGCACTGTACAACATGCTATTCCTTGATCATCCCCAGATGTTAAACTACATGCAATATCTGGCTGAGATGAAGCTTTTTTAGAAATACCTTGACCTTAAAAATTGACTCACTGAGGGGATTCTGCCTAAGGAAACACTGAAATGCTATAATGGAAGCCACTGTTGATGAACCAGGTATTATTTATCGCTATTAGCATAATATACTAAGCCACAGAAAGAGTTCGTATGGATATAATTTTTCCAGCTTGCTGCTTAGCAGAACTTGCTGATGTTGGGATGGGCTGTTTCTGCTAGTTCTGATCCCTCACTTATTTTATGAGGTAATATGGATCAATGACAATTCATAATATAGAACCAGACTCATTTCCAATTAAATGTCTCCCTCTAAGATAAAAATCCAGAGTTAATTTTGTTCTCATTATAATGATTTTATTTTGGCTAAAGAATGTTCAACTCATTAGCAACACACATGTTGACAATTACATTTAAATAAATATCCCTGGAGTAGAAGTTTAAACTTTCTTTAGCAGGGAAAAAAAAGAAAACATAATGAATTTGGTCTTACGAGGGCAAATGCTCAGTTTGCTGAGCAAGAAGCCTGTTCCCACAGTGACAGAAGAAATAGCAACATAGCTAGGTCTCCAATCCATCACAAGGAAAGCAGGCCTGTTGGTGTTTAAAAAGCTTGCAAATAGTGACTTAGCTCCTATGGGGCACTGGCGAAAACAGCTCTGATACCTTGTTAGCAATGTTTTTCTTTAATTGCCAGTATCAGAGAAGAGCAATTTAGAATTGTTGGCTACAGGAGCAAAAGAGGCCTCTCTTAGGTCATCAAACCATGTTCGTTTATTTGACCTAGTAAATAGAAAGCTAAGGGGGTCTGACTGCTCTCTGCAAATACACAATGAAGGCATGCACCAGGGAGCAGAGAGAGCTATTTAAGCTGAAGGACAATGCTGGCACAACAACACATGAATATAAACTGGCCGCAAATACTTTTAAGCAGGAAATTAAAAGGCAATTTCTAGCCATTAGAGGAGTCAGCTTTTGGAAAAGCTTTCCCTTGAGAGTAGTTCAGGAGGGAAATAATTATTTTAAAAACGTTATTAAAAGGGTTATAAAACGCAGTTGCTAGAGATAGGAAGAAGATGCGGAAGAAATATGTCCCCTCATATCCACCAAAGGCTTAATTGCTTTAAAAGAGGGATATGCAGAGCATTGCATGGGGCCAGGAGATTTGTTAGGAAAGATCCATAAGACATGGGGCTGATTTCTTACACAACCATGCTTCAGAGGTATTGTCAAGTCCTCCCTTTTTAAAGTGGATCAAAGACTGGCTGGTCAATATGTTTGTCTGGCCATACCTTGCACCTGATCCCTGCAGTCTCTCCTGTCTTCTTATTAATCTCCATTTCCAGCTCTTTGCCTGGGTGAGGGTCTCTGTTATTTCGTGTGTGGGGGGTGACTGGTGTGAGATCAGTGGGACTTGTGTGTCTGTGGTGCAGGAGCTGAAGAGACCAGAGCACATGTGCCTTGTGCATGTATGTCAGTGTGCACAATTGCTAGCAAAGACCAAGCTGAACTAGCAGCGGACATGACAAAAGATCTGGGAGCTGGGTATTTGAGTGGCTGTGATCCTGGGCTGGATACTGAAGACGCTAGAGGGTCTCAGAGTTGGATACAGAGAAACCAGGAGGTCCAAGACAGCTTTTGGGAAGACCATGGTTTCTGGGACTTGGATACCAGTGAGATCCTAGCTCTTGACCACCTACCGGGTGTGTCAGCACATGAGGCAACTGGGAAGTCAGTAGATCCAGGAACCAGCTACTGGGTAAAGTAAGTCTAGATACTGCAGTACTAGTGTGTCTAAGCTGAGCTACTGGAGGGATTCATCTGTATTTTTTTCCCATCAATGGTGTTTCATCCTGATTAACCAGAAAGGTGAATGAGATGATTTTGGTGTTGGTTGTGTTTGCCTGTATTGTATTTTTCCTTTGTGTGTATATGAAACTCACCCAATGGGAATACGTACTTCTCTCTGCTGTGGCTGGACCTCAGGACACAGCAGCCTTCGTAGGGCTAGCAGATAAGGCAATTCCTAACTTCATGAGGGAGGTACCATGGATACCTGCCCATAATGCTTTTTTTTCCTCTTTATTTGCAGGTCAATGCCAAACTGTACAGAAAGGTATGATGTGACTTTGTTCGTTGTCCTTGGAGAAACTTGAAACCTTAAGTATTTCTTATTTCCTGACAAAATGTTTTCGATGTTGGTGCTATAATACGTCTTGTTCCTAGAGAGATGGTCTCTTTCACACAAAGTGGGATTTTTCCGCTGTGACAATGATGTTTGTTACCAGCCAGAGACATCAGCACTTAAATGTAGACCCATTACTGTAATGGCCAGTAATTTCATGAAAAGACATCTCTCTGTTTCTTCCTTTTCACCTTTGAGTGGGTTGAAGGTATTATCAACTTTTATACTTCCTAAGACCTCTTAATCTGATTTCTTCAAATGTTTTACCTTTATGAGAAGTTACGTGTAAGTACATTTATGAGCCTGTTTGCCTGTGTGTCCAGTCCCAGCATAACTTCTGATGGGCAATTTCAGTCAAACTTCAGAGAGGGGCTGCAGTTTCAGAGAAATTAAAGTCTTACAAATTTTGTGGGGCCAAGAAAAGAGAAGATATATCTTAGTGATACTTGCCATACTAAAGAAAAAAATTTATATGATGTCACACCTCATCAGTGAATCCATACTAAAAGGCAAGGACAGGGGAGAGAGTGATATCACAAATACACTTCACTCAGGAATCTGGTTTTTCCATGTTAGACACCAGCAAATTCACACTTCAAGAGGAAGTTTTTCTTTCTTACGAGTTCTCTGGTGTTCAATAAACTCAAACTGTATTAGTATTTTAAATCAGACAATATTTAATATGAGTTTCCTTTGGAAACCAGGCTTTATTAATTCTGGTGGTTTTCAAGACATTTGTTAAGTGAACTCCCATGTGTGCCCAGCGCTCCAGTGCTTTCCGGCCAGGGATTTGTCCTTTCATAGTTGTTTGAGTATTGAATTAACAAAATAAGTGTTATTTTAGGAACAGTGCTTATCAATCAGATAAACCCTGATGCCCCATCAAATTGTGAGACACCATTTGAATTCTGAATGACATCTACTTGCATCAAATTGTTTGCAATCAGTCTCCAGACCAAGCACATTTTCTACTATCTTTCTATAAGTGGTTTTAGACATCAAATTAGAGAGTATTGTGAACTGCCTCCAGTCTATCTGTGAACAACCAAAAAAAAGTTAATTGGGCATGTTATTATTATGTTGTCTTCGAACTGTTCAGAGGGCCAGTGAAGTTATTTTTCATATACTCATCTCCTTTTCACAGCAAAATGTGTGGACATTGCCTTAAGTTCTTGTACTGATGTTGCCTATACTCAGACAATGTATCCTAATTTTCTGGACCAGAAGTCTCGAGAAGTGATTGAGTACAGCTCCGAGTACATCCTTATCAGCGTGCTGCACAACTTGCTCCAGGGAGAATGCAATCCAGACCTGAGGCTCCTGGGCTGCTCAGTGCTGGCCCCACAGTGCAAAAAGGACAAAGCTATAAAGCCTTGCAGGCGTGTCTGTGAAAACCTGAAAAAAAATTGCCTCCATGCCTTTGATGCAATAGACATGGCTTGGCCTTACTTCTTAGATTGTGATCGCTTTTTTGCTGGGGAAGAGGAGGGATGTTTTGACCCGCTGGCAAAGCTGCGAGGTAAGGAAGGAGCTCTGCTGACACATCCTACTCATCTAGATGGGAAAAGTCTCTTCTCACTCAGCTTGAAATATCTATGGCACAAAACACCTCCACTTGTCATCTCAGCTTGTTGTCTTTATGGACACCTGTAAGGTGTGATTCATTTTGTTCCACCTCTTTTAAACACTTAATTAAGCTGCTCAAGAAGCATCTGTTTCTCTCCCTCATACACAAAGAGCATCAAGAAAGGCAGCTCAGAGCTAGATGTTTGGACAGCCAATGTGCATTTGGATAGGCCCCGCCTATCTAAACAGACAGTGATAGCTGTCTGTATATTTGAAATGTTTTATTTAAAAACTGAAACTTGAATGCACTCATAAATTCATGATTACTTGACAAGCTTAGCAGCTCATTAAAATAATCTCATTAATGATTGTCACAGACTTCTGTTTGGATGAAGAAGATCCAGACAGTCGAATACAGCAGAATCTCATGAAAAATGAATTTGAACCACCAGATTCAAAGGGAAAAATCTACGCACATTTAGTGACTAAAATGTGTTAAACATGTCAAAGGCCAAATTATAACTGGAGGTTGCACAAAGTATTTGTCAGTGTGCATATACATTAGTATAATTTTGCAAACAAAGTCTGCCACAATAAACAGTGTAGGATGTACTACATAGATTTAAGGTTTTGATTGTGACTGTATTTGCTATAACTCTACTACTGAAAAAAGTGTTTTGCAGAGAAGTGCAGGGTTTTTTACAATCCTCTGAGTATCACGGTTTTAAACACTGTCACGATTTGTCTTTGCAGGAGAAGTAGATATTGAGGAAGATTTGCCTTCAGACTTGCCAGCAACCTTTATTCAGTTCAAACACCATTCCTTCTCCCAAATGGTGAGCACATTGAAGAAGACTGCTTCTAAGTGCTCCCATATTGCAAAAACTTACAGCATAGGTCGCAGTTTTGAAGGGAAGGATCTTTTTGTGATTGAATTTTCAACCAAGCCTGGACACCATGAACTGCGTGAGTTATATCGATGTTGATCGGGTTGCTTGAGGGGAGTCCAGCTTATCCAAATGTGAAAACAGGTCCTTTCAATGGAATATCATCTATACTGTAAAAAACATCAACTAATTTCTCCTCTTTTGGGCTTCTGAATTACAGCAGTAGCTGATGATTTACTGTAACAATTGGTGTCCAGTTGGAATTTACTAATTTTATGACCTCTGTTTATGGCCAAGGTTGACATTCCTTGTTCCTAGACGTATGACCCTGTACTTGGTTGCATTGATATGGCTATTATTTATTCTTGCCCAGTGTACTAAGAAGTTGGGATAGTTTTCCGTTACTGACCTGTCCTCTCCATCATCTACCACTTCCTCAGTCTCCTTTTATTTGTCACTGTACCATCCAGCCCTACACACTTCCTACAAGTAATGCCTGTCCCTAGTGTAAGCGTAGTCATTCATATCCTAAAATATGTACAATTTGTGAGAAGGCCTCAGATACAGAAGGATATTGACATCAAAAAAAGGGCAATGCAGTATAGAAAACAATTCTCCTGAACAGAGATTGAGGTCAGTGCAATACCTGTCAGTGTAACTGGTGAAAGATACCAGGAATTTATGTTATTGTAGCGCCTGAATGCCTTTAGGATACAAGTCCTCACAACTTTTCTGCAAAGGGGAACAATGCTGGTCTCTATTTTGTAGATTCATGACTGAGACAGCCAAGACCAGATTTTTTATGCTCTAAATTCTTCAATATGCAAATTATTTTATTGGCAGTACTAGGTATTATTTTCCAGTTACCAGCTCTCAGCTCGAATATAGTACCTGACTAAATCTTGTGGACTGCTGTGGCCATTGCTACATACCTAGAGTCTCAAGTTTCTTCTCATCAGACTATCTCCAGCATGAAAACAGCCTTAGCAGAGTAGCAGAACCGAACATCTGACTTAATAATTTATTGCAGTTAGCATCTCAGGTCCATCTACTCGTGTCCCCTTTGTGTTGTGCTGCAGGAGAGGTAAAGACTGTTGTTAGCTTTATTTGCTACTGACCATGCTGCCTATCATGGTGTAGAGGTATTTTGAGGTGCCTTTAAACCTGATCAAAACCCTAATAGGCCTCTTTAGCAGGGCAAGATCTACAGTACTATTTCCTGGCCTCCCATCCTTTCTGTCTTGTGTAAAGAAAAGAATTTGCATGTTTCTTTTTAAGCTGATACTCCATTTGCCAGGAAAACACAAAGCCTCTGAATCAGGCTTTCAAATTAAAACTGGGTGTGGTATGATAAAGTCAGGCTTGATGGGACTCTGAGAAACCTCATCTAGCCCTGAGGAACCTGATCTAGTTAAGGATGTCCCTGCTTACTGCAGGGGGGTTGGACTGGATGACTTTTAAAGGTCCCATCCAACCCAACACATTCTATGATTCTATGATAAAAGGTGATAGTTTAACACATTACTTAGCATTTTCTTTTAAATCTGCTTCTTCATGCTGCTCAGGACAGCATAAAAGAGGGTGGAAATAGCTCTAGAGCTGGAAATTTTGCCAGCCTGAGCAAGCTGGCATACTAGCTCTGTGCCAGCCCTCCTCCAGTATTTGGTGCTCAAGGTTGGCGAAGATCGAAGATGAAGATGAAGGCATAGACAGGAAAAGATGTCTCCAAAGTGCATCTGTTTTCTGCTTTCCATTAGTCTCTAAGGAAGGATGGAAACTGAGAAAATAACTGCAGGGAAATGTGAAGTTATATGTTTCTAATAGTCTTATTCCAAGGCTATTTAGCCTAAAAGCTGCTTTTCATTCATGTCCTAATTTACGTTCCAAATAGAGGGATAATATACTTTACATCTGTAGGTCATTTCTAGGATCTGTAAGAATACAAGGCACTGAAGCCGCCCAAGGTAAGTGAGAGTGCCAGGGGTGTATTTTGTTTCTTCCCAGCCATGACTTAACAATTTTGTTTGCATCATTCCTTGTTCACAATTAATGGTGAGTCAAGCAAGGACTGCCTCTTACAGTTTGGGATCTTGAAAATATGGCCTTACTTTATTTCACAGTATTTAAATTGTCGCTGAACTAATTTATATTGGGAGGGAAATTTACCTGGCACTGGTGTACTATTTACAGGAATGTATGCATTAAATTAGTGTAAATAAAACTTTTTGACTCATCAGTAAGCTATTTGGGTTACTCTGCTTTTGGAAACCATCCAGGTATAATCGAAATAAAGCATCTCATTATTTCATATTCCACAGTCAAGCCAGAATTTAAGTACATTGGCAATATGCATGGAAATGAAGTTGTGGGGAAAGAGCTGCTAATATACCTTGCACAGTACCTGTGTTCAGAGTACCTACTTGGGAACTCTCGCATCCAGACCTTGATTAATAATACCAGAATTCATCTCCTGCCTTCACTCAATCCTGATGGGTATGAACTGGCTGCAGAAGAGGTAAAAACCTTTTTAAAAGGAAATGTTCAGGGTTTCATGTTTCTAAAATTCCCCATGAGAAAGGACAAATTGTGAGGGGAGTGTCACACATGGGAGGGAGTGTTACTAACCAGCAGCCAAAATCCCAGGCTGTTTTGGTGTTCGGTTGCTTTTCAAAGATGATTTGAACAGAGCTAAGAGGAAATCAGAGGCATGTTTGTCATTTTTGCTGCCTGCATGCGATGATGTGGGAATGACTGTGTTACTTTTTCACACATTTAGCATTCTCTGCTATCAGTTCTAGAACAAAGTGCCCACTCACACACTGTAATGACTGTTAAATTATTTTATAAGGAAATGTGGTTTAAGAATGTGGAACAGATGTTCTTCCTCTTTAAGAAGAGCAGGTATAACAAAAACGTTAATATATTCTGTACTATCACACTTTTTGTAATGGGTGACAGTTTTCAGGGATCAGCTGGTGTCTGAAGGAGACCTGTGAAAGCAAAACTTCTATTATATGCTGCCTGACATCCTTTTTCTTTTCGTCTCGCTTTTATCACTAGCACCATTAGCGTGAAAATAGGACCTTTCTCTTTCTGTGCTGCTCATCTGTTCCAACATAAACAATTCTGTGGTGAGCTCTGTCTGTTGCATAAGTCTGGGGTTGTTGCATTCTGCCTGATCCTGTCTTGGAGTATCAGCTGTATTTTCTTTTTCTTCTCTTCTAACCCCCTCTGAATGCTGCTCTGTACTGAGTAAGAGGATGCTGGGTTCTCTCATGAGTCACATCACTGGTGAGTGAAATGCTTCCTGCACGCTAATTAGTGGACTCATGAGGATAAAAAATTACTAATAAGTGTGCTTTCTTAACAGTATAGGCATTTTCAGCTTCCTTCTTTTAGAATTTCCCCTTGATTAAACTGTCATTTTAAACTGTTTCCGCCAAGTGGTATTTTGAGACAGGAAGTTATTCTGATGTTGGCTTCTATGTTACAAATTAGGGAGCTGGTTACAACGGATGGGTCATTGGACGACAGACAGCTCAGAACTTGGATCTGAACAGAAATTTCCCTGATTTGACATCTGAGGCTTACAGAAGAGCTGGAATTCGTGGGGCTCGTCTTGATCACATCCCCATTCCACAATCCTATTGGTGGGGTAAGGTATGAATTACAGATTTTATAAATCACATATACTATAGAGCAACTCAGGAATAAAGAAACTGAGATTGCTTGGTTTGAAGTTATTCTCTGGTAACCAGATTTTGTAAGTAGGATTAAACTGGACAGGCTCAGCATTAGCATGAAAAATCATGTTCTGGCCAAAGAAGCAGGTGTCACACACTGTTGGAAAAAATTGTGGATAATTTGGATTTTACGATTTTAGCTTAAGAGTAATGACTGTTATGAGGGGGTTACAAGTGTGCAATGATTCATCATTAATGATTTAAACTGCAGTAACATACTAAACACCTTATGAGTTTGGTTCTCATTGCACTAAGCTCAGCACAGCTCTGATGCAATAGTTGTTTCTGCCTTGAGAAACATACAAAGGCTTCATGTGAAGCTGTGTGGCATCACCTTCTGCAAAAATGGATGTTTATAAATGACCGTAACCAGATGGAGCCATGGAAACAGCCCGTCAAGGTGCAGTGATGCTGGAAAGAGAGTTGCTGCTGCCTCCAGTCCCAGGGACCAGAATGGGGTCTCACGCTCATCACCACTAAACTTCACATTATGTGATGTCCAGCAATGCCAAACTCAGTTTTACCTGTACCACTGGTAGCCAAGCAGCCCCCAACACTAACAACTTGCAAAGGATCTTAGTTCACTTTGAAAGAAGAAACATAGGAAACCAAATCATTAGTTCTGATACTTGGAACTCTGATTTTCTTCTGCTTCTAAACTCATTTTGTTCTAATTCAGGTTTTATTGCTAGCACAAAGCCTCAGCCAGGTGGGGAACAGGATTATTCCAGCAGCTAGTGTATTAGCAGAAGATTTGAAAGACCACACTTCAGTTTTCTACTTTGTTGCAGGTGATTTTGTCTGAAGCAAAGTTCAAATCCCAAAGGCATCTCTGATGCTGCTCCAGTGTTTTGGTACCACACTTCATAGTAGTGAAATCTGGATAAAAGCACCTCACTTCCTCAGAATAACACATGTAAGAAGATGCAAGGCTATGAGGATCCCAGTAACGCACACAGTATTTGACCATTGATTTCTGACATAAATAAACTCACAAAGTTTGTTCTATTTCATGCATGTAATCATTCAGATCCCAGCTCATGTCACTAGGTTTCTACACGAGTGTAAGGTCACAAGCCTAATAGTTTCCACTTTTTGATTGAATAAGGACAGGTAACAGTGAGCTGGTAAATACAAGTAGAGTACAGAGCCTCAGGTGGGAAACCCTCTTTGTCATCCTCTGAAGCTGGGACTTTTGGCTGGGGATGCCGGTGTTTCACAGCAGTTCTGTGAAGGTGGCTCACTTCAGTATCTGTCATCCTGTTCCCATAGGGTGAAACAATGTTATTTAATTAGTCAGGAGCCAGACAGCTTTTGTAACAAAGACTAAAGTTTACTCAGTAGAACATGTTGAATCAAAAACATACAGTAAAACAGTCATTACAAACACATATATATATTTTTCTAGCTTACTGTGAGTCACTTATTTCAGATGCTCTCACAGAGACCGTCTGTCTTGCTCACATTTTCTCACAAAGTTCTTGATTGGAGAGCAAGTGTTGTCTTTCTCTCAATCTTGTCAAGGCTGGCCATTCCACATAGCTGTGCATCTGTTACCTGCCAGATTTTTTACCCACATCTATGTATGTGTTTTCTCCTGGGAAAATATTTACAGGGAGATGTTCCCTGTCTTAGGAACATGAACTCATAGCCACTTGTTTCACTTCCGCCAAGGTTGTATAGCTCAGCCACCAAGCACTGCCACCAGCCTGTCTGCAAAGATATGGCTGATGAGTCAAACTGTGTCTGCAACATCATGCTTACCAGAGTCTTTTCTTTGTGTGGCCCTTTGCTGAATCAGCAGTGCCAGTCTCCTGCAAGCTCCTTCATGGACAGTATTGTCCCCTGAGCTACGTACAGATGGCATATAGGAGTCCCTGGCAAGCCTACAAATGTCACTGAAAACACCTTTGGTTTTGCATGGAGGTATCCAGGACAGATCCTTTTGCCCTCTCAGGCTGGACGTAACAGCTGCACAGCAGATTTTGAGGTATGAGGGAAAGGATGAAGATATGCCTGCAGTCATGTGCTCACTCTCTCTCTGCATCCAAAAGCACAGGGTTGAAGGCCCAAGCACTGCTGAGGAAAGAAAAATATGGGTTTGATCCATCTTTGTACCAGTGCCTGGTGCAAACTGTGAGCTTATCTCACACTGTGCAGGCCAGGGTCACTGTAATTGTCTGGATTTTCTGGCTCTGACCTCTACTCCCTCCATGAGTCCTGCTTCTGCAGGTCTTTGCAGGTCCTTCTGATGGTCTTCACGGTACTCTGTGATAGGCAGCCACTTGAAGAAGTAATTCTTACAGCCACACTTTATCTTTCTTGAACACTGGGTAACATCACAGCAGTTTATAGAGGGTTGG
The DNA here is from genome assembly GCA_020746105.1 of Trogon surrucura. Classification (NCBI taxonomy): domain Eukaryota; kingdom Metazoa; phylum Chordata; class Aves; order Trogoniformes; family Trogonidae; genus Trogon; species Trogon surrucura. The sequence goes on from CM036620.1 coordinate 70,676,057, forward strand.
ATGCAGACAGCGTTACATTTCTCTCACAGTTACCCCCACTGCTGCAGTGTGCTGGTTGCCCCAGGGTATCTGCCAGCACAGACAGGGGACCAGGAGGCCTTGGCACACAACCAGCCTCTGAGCTCTGCCTCAGTGGATGCAGACCCAGGGTTATAGATACATCCCTTCTGCAAACCTTTCAAAGTAAGGTGGTGGTCCAATGATTCATTCCTCAGAGCACCGCACCTCAGGAAATCTCTAAATGCTCTCCTGCTCCCAAAGTGGATCCTGTCCTGAACAACACCCAAAGCATCTCCAAATCCATGTCCTTTGCAGAACAAATGAGGGAAACAATTTACCTGTGATCCAAATGGCACCACAAAATCTCATTGCTGACTGCAGTTTCACATGGTTCAGAAATGTGGCAGTAAGCAATCTCGCAGCCTTGCACTCCTCTCCTCTGCTGGTGGTATCACAGGAGAACCAAATCAACTCTCCTATAATGAGCTTCAGTTTTGTCAGGAAGATGAACCCATGGCTCTTACAGTAGTGGGCTTCATGTACACAAAAGCATAAGATTGGGTGTTTCAACACCAGCCACTCAGCTTTCATTTACTTAATAGTTTTTATTACCTGTCTTATTAAAGTAATTATCTGAGTATTGCAGGACATTGAGTAAAGATCAGAAAATGCAAAGCAAGCTCCCAGCCAATCCCAAAAACTCAGGAGAGCTCCTTCCTCCCCGTAACCCTTGTTGTACAGCATGTTTTGTTCCTGACTACTATGAATTATTGTGATAAATGGTCTGAGGGTTTGGACTGAGAGACTTCAGGCTTCATCTGAAATGAAGTAAGTTAAATTGGCTCAATTAAAACGGAAGTTGGAAGCCTATGCCAGTCGAAGTCTTTAGGAAAATGAGTCTGGTTGCTTCTGAAAGGAAAAAAGAAATCTTCGAAAAAGCCATGGAGACAGTGACTAATTGCAGTATAATTCACAGAAATGAGATTCAGGTTTAGGAAGTTAGTGGCTATTTCCTGTACTTATGCAGAAATAATTTATCTGTTTTCTAACTGTGCCCGAATTGTTCTTGTGAGATGGATACTTTAAAATTGATGTCCTCTGACTAAATAGCAAGAGCCCTGGTGGGAAAAAAAATCAAAACTTGCAAAACCCACTTTAAAAGGAAAAGTCTATGAATTCTCAAAGGCCAGACTGACACAGATAGCACCTGCTATCATCCAATGGAGCTGAACCAGGGTATGCACATTTCAAAGCCTTAATCACATGTACCTGATGTCACTAAACTGCTATAGGGATAAAAATAATGACATTGAAACTCATAATTTTCCACAATATTTGCTTCAGTGTGACACAGCAGTGTCTCTTGGGTGACGCAGGTATCTAGTGAGCAATCAGGAGGAGGGACTGAATTTACGATCTCTCTAAATTAAACTGCACCTTTCACCCTTGCTCAATGAATTGCAGAAGCAACTTAAAATCTTCTTAACAAGGCTTAAGACTGTTGTTTGGAAGCAGGGCTGATTCTTATACCAGGCATGCTCTCTCCGGCCAGGCTGCAGGAGCTTGGGCAGCTGCAGGCAGGCAGGGAGCTACCGAGATTTTGGGGCAACATCCTCCTGGTGAGTGCTGGTGCTATGGTGTTTGAAGGTTATGGGCTGGGTGCCAAGTACTCAGCTATCCTGCAAACCCCCAAACAGGGACCCATGGGACTGGCAGTGCCACTTGCAGTCCCTTAAAAACCTTCTGGGATCTGCTCTTCAGAAGAGATGGGCTCAAAGCATGAATGAAGCACTTTCAGAGTTCAGGGGAGAGTGGCTGGTTCAGTCTCAAATCCTCTTGGGATAAAAGTCATTTTCAGACCATCCCAGGGCATGAGAATCAGAAAAGCAAATACTTTGACCTTTGCAGGCGGTATTCTTTGGACACTGCCAGGTTCCTTGTCACGAAGTCTCATGGACTGTTTTCTTCCTCCACCTCTGCATTGTATTAGTGGGTGTGTGAGATTGCAAAAAAAGTGCAGAGCATTTGTCCTTTCTTTTTGCAGTGTCTTTTAAAAAATATTTTTCAGGTCATTTTCCTACTGGAATCTCTGTGTCTAACCTTCCCAATCATGCAAAAAATCCACCTTGATTAGGTTTCTGGTGAGCAAAGTGCATTCTGTGTGCTCCTGAGCTGATCAGACTTTACCTGTTACATCTCGTTTTACATTTCAGATTCCTCTTTATAATACCGAGGTTGAAAGCATTGCAACATAGAGATTCGAAAGATCCCACTAAGTCCATAGATAAAATGGACCTGGCTTATTTCTCCTGAGGATAAGTGGCACAATCTGAGTTGTGTCCGTATGTTAACCACAAACTACTGTTTTCATGATTCTCCTTAAAGCAGTGGGAACCCTCAGGTTCCTATTTCTTCCCAAGCACAAGGTACAGTCTTTTAAGGTAGCACAGCTGCAGTGGCTGGAGGCACTAGCTCAACAACTACAGAATGGCATTTTAAGGAAACCTGAAAATTAGCAAGACTCAGTTAATAACTGTGGCATCTGAAGAGACATAACTTCATGCCTAGATCAGGAATGGGCAGGTTGATATCTTCTTAAATCATTCCAGGTAAAACTGTATTTAGACAGGGCTTTTCCCTGAGGGCCTTTGCTTTCTACCTCATTACTGGGACCTGTAATACATCCATGGTGCATCTTTCCTTGACCGTTTTTTTCTGTGCTACCCACTGCATCCCCAGAACTGTGGTTTCCCAATATCAAAATGAGAACTGATCCAAAGAAAGCAAGAATTACTATTAACGCTACCCTAATTTACAAGTCTTTTGTTTGTTTGTTTGTTTTTTATTTCTTTATTTGTTCGTTTTGTTGGGTTTTTTCCCCTGTACATTGCTGACTTGATTATCCATCCTGGATAATCTGGGATCCTGGCTGGATGATTTTCTAACAGCAGGTAGGACCAAAGCAAATGGTGACATGCAGCATTAGCAGCTCTATGTAGATGCTGGCTAAGTCCATCATAACACATCTCGCTCAGTTTTATTAAAACCTGTGTATTTTGTGCAAAGCAGAATCCAGATTAGCAGCCTCGGCCCTCACCTGCTTTTCCCCTGGGGAATTCACAAACTGCGAAATCCAGCTCCTCCAAGGGCAGCGGTGTGTGTCTGGGCTTACAGGGACCGGCCACCAGATGACAGTGTTACCTCTCAAAATTAACTATCAGCGGAGCAGGTCCGTGAAATTACTCCCCAGGAAAAGGAGATGAAGGAGCCTCCTGCATGCTGGGGGCAGATGGGTGCCTGAGCATCTTTGGGAGTCCAGTGCCCACTCCCTTGGCCACTTTTACTGAGCACCGACTGTCAGAAAGACCAATTTTGTGACTTATTTGCAGCAGTACACTGCAAGTAAACTGCAGTCATCGCTGTGTTTGTATACATTAGTTTTCATTTATTTGTAGATAAAACTGGACCAAAGGATAACAAATGAGACAATGTACTTCCAGCAAGTGCTGATAATTACAAATTGGTCCCTGTATTCCAGTTTATCTATCCAAAGTCAATCTTGCTGATTCAGAAATGAAATTAGATAAGGAGTTTGGTTTAAAAGAAGTGGTACACCACCTCAAATTTTTAGGCTTAAAATGCTGCCATCATAACTTTGAATTGATGAAGATGTCACTGTAAGAAAAAATTATTCTTCTGTCACAGTTTCTCTTTTCTCACCCCCCACCCCCCACCCCCCCCCCAGTTTTTCCACAGTGACTGGTGTGTCTCCTCTGTTCTCTGGAACAAACTGATGCTCTTCTCCCATTAACCTTTGGGATGGAAGAGCCAAAACGCCTCCGCAGTCTTTCCCGACATGCTCCCTTGTCTGCTGGGTTTCATCCTGCCCAGGATCAACTCCCTTCAGAGCTGCACTACTACTTACAGTTTTTCGATTTTTGTTTGTTTGGTTTTTTTTACTGGATTTCAGGTGGCCCCTGAGACAAAAGCAGTCATGAAGTGGTTAAGGTCTATTCCGTTCGTACTCTCTGCCAGTCTCCATGGAGGTGAACTGGTTGTGACTTATCCTTATGACTACTCAAGGCATCCTATGGAGGAAAAAATGTTCTCCCCTACACCTGATGAGAAGGTAATATTGTTTTTGCAGGATGAGCATACCAATATTGTTTCTACATGTGTAACAATGGAAACTTTCTCTTTTAACAAGTAGCAAACTTGGATTTATTTAGATTGTATACATGTGTATATGTATGCACTAAATATGTAATACATCACAAGTTTATATATATGATGCATGTATGCATATATATAGAAAATATTACTTATACACTTACTTAATGTGCTTTAAAATGTAGGAACATTTACACATTACGAACTTAATTTATAAAGATTTATCAGTATTTTGTGAGGCCAAAAATGATTTCACAAGCTCTAGGTTAGCAAAAGCCAAACTTTTGCTATTTAAAGGGTGTTGGCTGTGATATTGCTACCACTGATTTTCAGAAGAAAAAGAACAAGCCTGACCAGCAGTTATTTTCTATAGGGGACAAAAAAAAAAAAAAAAAAAAAAGGCTAGCTGCCATATGGTGGCAGCCTTGTAACATTTATTCCAGGCCACATGAATAGGAATGGTTTTTCCCCTCTCGTCCCTGGAAAGCTCCCCATTTGGGACTCACTGTAAATCTTCTGTGAAATTTTTTGCCATCTTTCTCATTTCCCTTTGGTTTCCTCAATCTAGTATTCATTGCCGACATGCCCACTAGGAGAACAGCCAGTTTTTCAGCCTTCTAGCGTGTGTTGAAGATGTCCCTGGCCTCTTAAGAAAAAGTGGTTCTTTATACAAAAAACAGTCAGAAGTTGATCTTTTGACTTGAAGCATCTGTTTTCTTTGAGCATATCTCTGGGCTGACTTCTTCTAAAGTGACAGTTCTCACCAGTACGTAGTACATATTTAAATATTTATTACTATTTAACATTTTCTGTATCAATTCATTTCTTCTGAGCTGTACAGTACCTACTGCCTATGCATGCATGACAGTTATTTAGCAGTAAAATAAACCAGGCACTGCACAATAAGAACCCCTTTAAAGAAGTGTCTGGTGGGTGATAATGAAAGCTACAAAAGCTCTTAGTGAAGACTAGGGGAAATCATAAGCCTGAGCACTTACTTTAGGTGATCCTGCTCTGACAGAGGAGTTGGACCAGATGATCTTGTGAAGACCCTTCCAGTCTCTAACATTCTGTGATTCTATGATTGCCTGGGCTAGGAGTATCCTGATACATACTAGGGTTATCCTGATTTACACATAGGTGGTGGAGGAATACGGCTGTGTGTGCCTTACCAAGCAATTCACCCGTTGACTGGAACAATATCAGTCCCTCCACCAGCTCTTGTCAGGGGGAGCATGAATACTTGTGAAAAGATGCAGTAACATGAACAAAGTGCTCCATCCCAATGCACTGCACAGCCGAGCATGTCCTGGGACATCCCTGGTCTGTGAAGGTGTAAGGTAGGACCTCACGCTGGTGACGATTGCATGGTCAGTGACTGCAAAGCCTGGGAAATTAGCTACAAACTTACAGGTTTAAAACGTACAGAGGAAGGCTGGGGATGTCCTCAATTAAAACCAATTTTTTAAATGAGTCAGCACGAGAACCTGCACAACACTATCAATACCACTTTAAATTTTGCCCAGAAAGCTACAAAACTGTACCTGTGAAGTGACCTGCACTTAAGTAATGTCACCTGCAGCTGCTGTGGCCAGAGAACCTGCATCCTGAAATACAGCAGCATGTTTAACTGCCATGCATTAGCCATAACCCTTGTTCTGACCACTGACCTCTCAAATTTGCCATGGAAGGCGAGTCAAGGCAAGTCTGCACCCATGACTGCAGCCCAGGGTGAAATGATGCAGCACGGACAAAGGCCAGAAATTAAAAAATCAGACTCCGCAAAGTATACTCAAACCAAGTTGCCCTGTCTGAAAATACATCTGGGAGCTGCCATCTCCCTGTGTCCCTTGTGATCTGTGTGTGGTAGCTGAAGAATCCTGCTCCAAGACACTGTGGATTTCAAGCCACTTCATCCTACATCACAGCCTGGTCTGGTACATGCTGAGACCAAAGAGTCTCAAAGCCAGACCATGTTCTTATATAGAATCATAGAATCATAGAATGGTTTGATTTGGAAGGGACATTAAAGATCATTTAGTTCCAATGTTCCTGCCATAGCAGGGACACCTTACGCTCAACCTGTTGCAGCCTTCCAGTACTTAAAGGGGGCCTACGGGAAAGAAGGAGAAGGATGTTTTATCAGGGAGTGCAGGGATAAGACAAGGGGTAATGGCTTCAAATTGAGAGAGAGCAGATTTAGATTAGATATGAGGAAGAAATTCTTTTCTGTGAGGGTGGTGAGGCGCAATCCTGCACCTGGTTCAGTCCACATAATCCAGAACTTCCCCATTTTTTTTTGGTTTTGTGGAGACGGATGTTTTTAGCAGGCTTTTGTTATTTTGTGTTACCAGGCCAGAAAGGTGTGCACCAAGTCAAGTTCACTCCCTTTTGGTGAATAGAAACATTCCCTCCCCTTCCCTCTCTCTGAAAAATCCAACCTGTGACAGTCAGTGGGGTAAAAGTGCTGGCAAAGGTAACAGCACTGACCTCATTTCACCAACTGAAGCATCACGCTTCCAAAGTCACAAGGTTTCCTCTATGTTTTTTCCCTTTCTGTTCCACTGTGTTATGCCTAAATGGCTTAAGTTTTTTTGAGGTCCATGACTAGCCATATACTAGCTGATAAGTGATCATAAATGTATTGTTATTTCAACATTTTAATTTTTTTAACTTTATTTTTTTAAATCAAGTTCACTTGATTTGACATTTCTCACTTTCTCTTCTCATTACCACACATCTTCAGTCACTTGCACTGGTGACCAGAAAAAAACCTTATGCTTCTTCGTGTGAAACAAGATAAGAAGGACTTGGTCACCGGAAATAAAACATCTGCAAATGTCTTTGGGAGAGGTGAAGAACATATTCCTAAGACACATAGGCACCTTCTAAAATTTTAGCAGATATCTTTCTCAGAAAATTCAGAACTGGAACCAAATTCCTGCAGAAATTAAAGATATTGGGCCTGGGCCAAAATGATTGGCAGTAAAAGTTCTAACATATTTAAATAAAACTCGCTTCTTTCCAGTAGAACTTTGAAGAAGATCTATTTGTCTGGGCTGAGCAATACTAAGATACATAGAAACTCACATGCTAGTTAGCTCACTCACTTAGAGCGTGGTGCTGATAACACCAAGGTAGTGGGTTTGATCCCCATTGGGTCTCCATGTGTTGCCTGATCTAGTTGAGAGGCATCCCCTGCCCATGACAGGGAGGTTGGAGAGAGTCCAGCACAGAGCAACTAGGATGATTAAGCGAGTGGTGCATCTCCCTTATGAGAAAAGGCTGAGGGAGCTGGGGCTCTTTAGTTTGGAGAAGAGGAGACTGAGGGGTGACCTCATTAATGTTCACAAATATATAAAGGGTGAGTATCACGAGGATGGAGTCAGGCTCTTCTCGGTGACAACCACTGATAGGACAAGGGGTAATGGGCTGAAACTGGAACATAAGAGGTTCCGCTTAAACTCGAGAAGAAACTCCTTCTCAGTGAGGGTGACGGAACACTGGAACAGGCTGCCCAGAGAGGTTGTGGGGTCTCCTTCTCTGGAGACATTCAAGACCTGCCTGGACACGTTCCTGTGTAGCATTATCTAGGCATTCCTGCTCTGGCAGGGGGATTGGACTTGATGATCTTTCGAGGTCCCTTCCAATCCCTAACATTCTGTGATTCTGTGATTCTGTGATTAAAATGATCTCTAAGGTCCTTTCCAGCCTAGGCCATTCTATGATTCTATATGGGAGCATTTTATATTAAGTTGGGATTTTTAGTGTCAGGTCATCAGAAGGGTTTTAGTAACTTGTCTTTACACCTACATAATATGTTTTTTCTATCTTTTGTTAGTCGTATACCTGATCCCACAATTGACTTAGCTTTGTGATTGTTAGAAACATTCATAAATATTAGATCAAAGTTGTGTGCTTGGTCATTTTTGTCTTTATCCTTGATGACAACATCAAGAATAAAGTTTTAGGATCACTTTTAAAAATAGGATTTTAGCCACCCAACTTCTTGCATATGTTGTCTTGAGCAATATGCAATGAAATTCATGATGCTGAGTAGTAAGATCCAGTAGCAACCAATAATGACTGTCATTTCACTGATGAAGTCTGAAATTATAGCTTTTGGAGATGAGGTTCAAATAAACAAAAAGGAGGGGGCAATTTCTGTACAAAGTTGGAATAAACATTGGAGAAAAACAGCAGGGACTTGATTCAAAGAAATTATTTCTGCAGATCACTGCTGTTTCTTCTGTCTTCGCCACATGTACCTGTCACTTTTCCTTTCTCAGTGGTGACTCTTCTGCTCTTCATCAGTATGAACACTTAGAAAATCAATGGTGACATCCTCCATCACCACATCCTGTCCTTCACTATTTAGGAATGGTTTCTGTCCCACAAAGAAGCAACTGTCATTGAGATTGAACTGGCAGGTTGTCCTGTGTGAGTGATAAGCGCAAAGCAAATTGACACTGTCTATTTTAAAAAGCAGCAGCCAATGTGAAGATCTGTTTGGGCTGATGCAGGAGTAGGTATTTTAGGGTAAAAATAGCAAGAGCTAAAACATAACAGGGAGAGCTCATTTCAGCTTTAAAACCTGGTACTTGATGTAAAACCAAACAAGCCCTCTGCTCCTGCCCCAGATGATAGATTGAAGACACGTATTGCAAAATCCACTGGTATTTTATGTTGTCTCTGGCTAAGTGTATTGGACTGCAAAGAAGGACATTGAAGACAAGTGAAAACTTCCTGGCAGAATACCCTTGCATGGAGGTTCACCCCCTCCCTCAGCCTCGAGGACACAGTGGGTCTCATTGCCTGGGCTTGCAACAGCAATAGCAGCTCACAACAGTGACACTTTCTAAGAGCAAATGCATTTAAAACCTTCTGTTACAGGTGTTTAAAATGCTGGCTAAAGCCTACGCAGATGCACATCCAGTCATCTCGGACCGATCCGAACTCCGTTGTGGTGGAAATTTTGTAAAACGCGGAGGTATTATAAATGGTGCTGAGTGGTACAGCTTCACTGGAGGTAAAACCACTTTACCATCATATCGAGTGAGGTAAAACCTCTGTATGACCTTTATGAGACACAAGGATTTGAAAGAAATAATTTTATTCATTTCAGTTTGCTTTAGATCAGACCCCTGCAACTTGTAAGGGATTTAAGTAACAAAATCAGAGTTGGTAACATTTTTATTCAGATACCATAGGATGTGCTCAGCTCTGACATACGACCTCAGGAAAAAAAAAAAGTTATATGAAGGTCAAATCTGTTATTGCATACAGTATCCTTCTAGTTTTCAAATCTGAAATGTATAAATAAATGTTTAGTGCTGTGCTCTCATTCCTTAGTGGTATGAATTTGAATCCATCTCACAGACTACGGAAGTGTTGCTTTTTCATTGTGTTTAAATAAACTTTTTAAGAGAAAGCTATAACAAACATCCCATTCATTTGTGCTTAGGTTGCAAATTTGATTTCCCCAGTAACAGTATTTAATTTTCTTCAGTATTCCTGAGATTTTGGCATGGATCAGTCTTCACAAATTTTTAGTGGTGCTTTAGTTGTGTTTTCAAATAGGACTCAGCTGGATTCCCAGATTGTTATGTTGAAACTAGGCATTTAGAAAGCTTTGGGGCATGGGTGAGAATTAGGTTTAAATATTTCTGACTCACATTCTTCTGAAAATTATATCCAATGTCTTTTGTACAGAAACAGTTTTGAACATACTAATGCCAAAAGGTCATCTCTTTGCTGGTGACCCTTGGCAATCACTTCTGATACAGCCGATTATCCAATTACCATGATTAACCAATCCTTATCTCTCTATCTCTACGTGTTGTTCAGGTGAATAATAATTTAAAAGGATGCGCTTTTTTTTTGCCTGAAAGAAGTCTAATTGTCATTATATAATCCATAGTTGAAACGCGCTGTAGAATTCTGCAGATGTTGAATAATTTTTATATATTGGCCACGCACACTCTTTGCAGTACATGAACTCTCACCCAGAGAGACTGCCTTCAGCTGGTTACAACAGCTTGTTCATAATCACTCCTTTTTCCTTTTTAAAACTATAGGTATGGCAGACTTTAATTACCTTCACACCAATTGCTTTGAAGTTACCGTGGAGGTAGGATGCGAGAAGTTTCCTTTGGAGGAAGAATTGTTTACGATCTGGCATGAAAACAGAGATGCCCTTCTGAATTACATGGAAATGGTATGGGTCGGTTTTTACAGACCTTTGTGCTCACAGTTTTTCTTCTTCACAGATTGTTAATATTCATTTCCTTACTGTTTCCCTGGATAGTTAGCAAGATCTCAATTATCACATTCTGCCAAGGCTCCGGTACCTCAGTTTTTCTACCAGGACACACAGATGATACTGTGCCTGTATGCAAGAAGGATGGAGACTGAGGGCTATAAAAGCCTTGAGAACAGTAAAAAAGGAAATTGTCTGTAAATGCTTTGTGCAACATTACAAATCAACTGTCCAAAATTTAATGCTAGAGAAAAGCCACATATTTAGAAAAAATTAATTGACCTTTCTCTTGAAGAATAAACCAACAAGATCTGCTTTCCAGAGAGCTTCCTGGAAGTGTTTCCTCTCCATGTTCCACGTTTGTGGTCCAAACCTTACTGCGCGGCAGCAGATCTTCCTAGAAATGCTGAGTCCACATTTTTCAGCTTGATTTCTTTGTGAAAGTAGGTGAAAAAAGATCCAAAGCCTCAGCTTCTAAAGGAACAATTGTATGTCTGTGAGCATTAAAAAACGCATTTTAAAAGTAATTTTTAATAATAAGTTTAAGCTCAGCAAAAACAAATACCTCACTGACAGTAAGTAAGTGAATACAGAAACAGAAGTTGCGCAGGTTTCTCTCAATCATTAGTAGATTAGCTTTCTGTGGTGCCTTATTTTGATAGAGTACACAGTAATTTAAAATTGTTAGGAGTGTTTTTATGGCCTTTCTAAGCAACCTCTTCCTACTTGTGGTAAGTATTATCATTCAATAAAGTCTACAGTACAGACCACCAAACTCATTTCATTTTACAGCTGTCTGATGAAAATGAGTTTTAGTGAATCCAAATGGAGCTGGGTTAAATCCATATATATTGCAGTTGAAGTCTTAAAGATGTAAAGATTTTATAGTGTGAGATACTGTAGAAGTCTGTGCCGGAAAAGCTTTTTGAGTAAATGCAGGACAGTAAGCAAAACAACTTTGTAGATAAGGATGACTGAATTACTCTCGATATGGATTAAGTCTGCCATAACCAATTCAAACTTTTCTTATTCTGATATATACCAGGCTGTTTGGGGTGTGTACAAATCTACTTGGCTTAACACGGAGAAGTAGAATTCATTTTCATAAATACCAATCTCTTCTCCCAGTCAGAAGTGACATCAAAACACTCTCCCAAACTTATGAGGCACAGACATGAGGCAAAACAAAAAAAAAACAAAACATATTTACTAAAGAAAATCAAATCAACATGTTAAAGAAATTTCAATTTTGTCATTTTTATCCCATCATGTTATAATTGCAAAATTTTTATTGAAGTTGGATGAGGTCATACTACTTTGAGTATGTCTACGTTGTAAATTAAATTTGAGTCTGAGATGACTCTTCTGGCCAGATTTACCCACTATCTATATGATAAATCCTCAAGTCCATGCTGAAAACCAAATTGCAGTGCTTCATCATAACAACTCTTAAGGGACAGTTTTCAAGTCCTTATGCTTAGTTGTTCCTTAAACCTCCAGTGAAAAGCTCCACTCGGTACAGAATGACTGTGTAACAAGAGTAGTGACAACACAGCCTCACCTTAAATTAAAAAAAAGCTGTTACTAGACTAGACTTTAATTTTTTTCCAACTTCATATTAAGAATAACTGTAAAGTTAGATATTTCAATGCTTTTTTTAAACATCTTTATATTGTAATACAAAAGCAAATACATTTTTCCATTGTTTTGATGTTTTTGTTCTTTTTTCTATTCTTTTGTGAAAAAAGGATAATGGTAAGGGAGAAAAGAGAGGAAAAGAAAGGAAGGGGGAAGTGAAATAAAGAACAGCTCAAGTGGATCACAGCAGTTCAAGGGAAAAACTGAAATGGAATTACTTTTCATTTAAAAAGGTCATGTAGAGTTTCCAACAGAAAATGTGTTCATTTTGAAAGGTTGCAAAAAGAAAGAGCGCTAAGAGGTTTGATGTTTAGATACTTTTTTTTTCCTGTTTTGTTTTATTGAACTTTAAATATAGTGAGCACTTCATGCATCTCCTTATATGACAGAATTCACATCACTCTTCAGTTTGTCACCAAGCATGTTCTCATCAACTCGAGCATCTCAGTTCTGTGCTTGTAGGGAAGGGAAAAAGGATATTATACATAACTGCTATCATGACATTCTGACATGTACTGAAGTGTGGGTAGCAGCACGATGATGACTCCCAAGCAGCAAAACTGATGCCTTCTCATTGTGTATACAGAATCAGATTGTTTTTTAAAGCCTTCAGCTCTTTGTGGCAGGCATTCAGAAACAGTCTTTAAATGCTGTGGTCAGATCATGAGGTGCCAGTGATCTGTGCGGAGAAGGGGCTCTCAATGCAGACCCACACCCCTGGCCCAAAAAATCCTCTTGTTCAGTTATCCTTTTCCTTCAGCCCCCTTAAAGCCCCAAAACAGAGGATGTGATCTGAAGGGGTATTAACACCCAAGAGCCTCTAAAATGTGTTGAACCTTTTGAAAGTCGTTTCCTTTCTACAGGGGTTTTCTTGCAGCAGATGAGGAGGTGGTACTGTAATAAAATACTCTCATCTAACTTTGCTTTGCTTTGCCAGGTTCATCGGGGGATAAAAGGAATTGTATCTGATAAGTTTGGTAATCCAATAAAAAATGCTCGTATTTCTGTCAGGGGCATCCAGCATGATGTCACCACAGGTAATATTTTTAGCATGAGCTTTTCTCTGGGGCAGGGTGAAAGCACTGAGAGCTTAACCCGCTGAAGTCTTGTAGTATCTGATAGAAAAGGCACCCGAAAGGAGAATTAAAGGCTCAGCCGTGGGTTTGTTTCTAGAACAACAGTGAAGACATATCAAACTGGCTGTTGAGTCTGTCGTGTCTCTGGGATGACACAGTCCTTGCATTGAAACTTTCACCTGGAACTGTCTGCTGTCCTTCAGAGTTAATGTGTCTTCAATGAGATTCAGAAATCTACCCTTATGTTTCATGTTTGAGGGAATATGGCAATAGCCCTGCTCAGGGGCTTTAACTCCGCATGTGGAGGTGCAGAGCCCCGATAATCAGCTGAAATGTTGCGAGGTGAAGACAGAGCAGAATCCGCAGTGACTTTGACGACTGGAATAACTGCAGTCATTGAAGGGCCCGCGACTTTTTCTACTCATGTGGCAAAGCACAAATATATGCAATTTTTGGACAATAGTTGTATCAAATGTAAAAAAACTAGAACATTACATTATGTTCACTTTATACCTGTCGCCAGCTGGTAAACACGTATTGAGGCATATGCAGCTGTTAATTCTCACAGTCATAAAGTTCTGAGCTTTTAGGCTCTCACTGAAATCAATGCTCTCGTTTTATTATTGATTTCAGTGAGAACAGGGGAGGCCATAGGAGTGCAAAATAGAAGACATGAATGGTAACATTTTGCTCTAATGATAGTTGTTGAATCAATTCAGAAAGCCAGAATGGTTTATAATGTACTGGATGCTTTCCAGCTTTCAAAAAAACTGACATTAGAGGGGATACAATAGTGGAGATGATGCAGATTCTTGAGGCTGGTGGGAGACTCTGGCATGAATTAGGGTCTTTTTCAAACTTCTTCCCAGACAATGGCTTTCCATTGGCAGTGGACCTTTAAAGAATTAAGAATTGAATTAAAAATGTATTTACATTGAAGGAAAAAGGAGTATTTTCTCTTGAGTTAGATGGGGTTAAGAATGTGTGATTAAAAAGGCTTTTAATTTCAGTGTTAAAAAGACTGAGAGATTCCATGAGAAAAAAAAAGCATTAATACAACATTAACTGAGCTAAGAAACTTAAATTCAGAATAAACGAAATATAAAATGGAAAATAAATACTCAGTTTTAAAAATTCCTGCTTTTGCCTGCAGGCTCTAACCTTCAGCTGGAGGAAATTTACACCCATTTTACTCTAATGGCAATTCATACCAGCTGCAGCTCCGACTCCATAGTCTTATGAGCTATAATGTCTGCAAAGTAATTGAATGTAATATAAAAAAAGTAGGGCTTTTTTAGCTCCTTAGACATGCTATATATATATCTCAGCCTGGATTCTGCTTTCGCTTTCTTGAGTTTCACATAGTTTAGAATTCATTTGATTTCTTTGGAGTTATTCTTTGTACCCCTGAGAAAACAGCATGAAGGAAAATTTCCTTTCCCTGCGATACAGGCACAGCAGTTACTGATATTTTGTATGTGGATTTTACTCCATTAGCTGCCGAAGGCCAAATTTTTACAGGTGGAGTCTCTTTTTGTCATTCACGAGTTTGCATCTGATTTTTTTTTCTAAAAAAAAATCCGAGCAGCCCCAACTCTGAGATCCTTTGAAACCTTGCCCCTTTAAATTCTTGTGCATGCATGCATGTGTGGGTATGTAACTACAAATGATGCAAGACTGAAAATTAAGCTCAGTCTTATTGTGCCTTTCCCCTTCCTAAGCTGCTGATGGAGACTACTGGCGACTCCTGCCCCCGGGGACGTACATAATCAGTGCCCAAGCAGCGGGGTACAGCCGGGTGATGAAGAGGGTCACCCTTCCTACCAAGATGAAACAGGCTGGGCGGGTCGACTTTGTATTGAGACCTGTTGAGACTTGGCCCAACAAGCTGCTCCGCCGCTCGATGGAAGACATGTACGACCCGTACGACCCGCTGGAACTTTTTGACCCTCACGCCCAACACCGGCAGCCTGAGGCTCGAGGTGGGTCACCGCCAGCCAGGGAGAAGCCATGGTGGTGGTCTTACTTCAGCTCCCTAGACCTGCACAAACCTCTGTGGCTGCTCAAGCAGCACTGAAGGGCATCACGGTGCTCTGTCACCTCCCTTCTACCCGACTCCAGATGCCTTCACTGCTCTTGGCAATATTTAAATCTGTTTCATTTGAAAATACAGTGTTAATTCAAGCACGCTTACTTCTTTCGGTGTCTTTTCACATGCAATGGAGTGTGTTCAAGTGTTTTTCAACATTAAAGACAATGGTGTACACCCATTCAAAGGCCAGGTTTTATGCCAGGTTTTTCTGGTAGTGTTCTGTACTTCTGCCCATGTAGTTAATAATCACATTCATTATTTATTAGGTTCTAAGTACCTGCAGGAAAATATTCCTGATCCTTTAATGCATTTTTAGTAGATGTCTTAGTACATTAATGACTATATACTAAAAATTACTCCCAGAAACATTAAGAAAATTCTTTTCTTTCCTCTTTTTTTTACATTATTTTAGCATATTGCATTCAGTTCATTAACTCTTCTAAAAGAGCTCACAATGATTATTTTTTTAAATCCATTGTGTGATATTAGCATTGATTTCAGACGGAAAATCATTAGGAATTTGAAAATAAGTCTTCATCTGAATAAATAACATGTTCAGTAGGATAGGCTGCTTATAAGCAGATCAGTATGAATAACAACATGTTTTCTGAAGTAAATTTTCAGAAATTATCCTTTGAAGACATATGTATTAAGAGTGTAAAATATTTACAGTCTTCCGTCTTTGAAATCTTGCACTATGAGAAAGTCCGTTAAATCTAGAAAAAAATGTCTGGAAGGTAAATTCCATTCCAAGATGTCTGAATATCCAATCTTTATGGTATTTAAATATTAATATACTTTGATTAGGTTTGATTCGCTTAATCAAATAGATTAAAAATCTATTTCAGCGAAATACAGAAGAATACTTCTAGTGCTGGAAATACATCCTATGGTGTAGAAAAATACATGACGTAATTTGTGAGGAATTTAGAGTAATATGTGAAATATTACACTGAAGTCGCTAACATCACACGCCATTTTGATTCTTCGTCCTTGTTAAATGAATCTTGTAGACACCAAAGAAGTCATAAACTTCTTTTCAAGATAGCTGGGCAAAGCTAAGTGAATAGTAGTCTTGTAAGATGCTGTCCTCTCTCAGAAATCAGAAATACTGGGATTTAGGGTGATTTAAAAAATATATCCCTAACTTTAGTGACACACATAGGCCCACAGTTCCTTGTGGCTTGAATTGACTAATGAACTTTATATACCAACAGTATTTCTTCATCCAAATGCTGTAATGAGCGAACAGGGTGGTTGTTTGGAGCTGATGCACTTAGTGCAGGAGTGCGGGGAGCCTCATGCTGGAGAAACAGGAACTGCAGGCAACGACTCAATATGAGCGCGAACAAACAGATCCAACTTTATTCTTTTCTACCAAACATTTATACTCTTTCAACTCTCAGTACATTACACTTTCTGTTATCTCATTGGTTATTACTACATTCTATCTACTACAACAGTTACTGATTGGTGCGGTTACATCTAATATGCCTACACTTAAACTGTCAGGACGTTGCACCTCCAGATGTCCAGTGTCTTTGTTCTCAGTGACAAACAAGAAAGATTTGTAACCTTGTTTTGCTTCAGGGAGGCACATCAAGGGCAGGCTGACCTCGAGGATCAAAGAATCTAAAGTATTTTCCCAAGCACAGGCTGCAATGTTATAGCGCCAGCAAGGCCCGCAACACAGGAGCTACTAGATTAACTATCTGGATTGCCCTTTGATTTCTGGAAATTTTTTTGCTCGTCTTAGGTAAAGAAACCCATGAATCCATGTGCACACATCTTGTACTATAATTTCCTAAGACCCAAGAGATGAACGATCTTAACTCTGCAAGCAGATGCTGCACTTGCCTAAATACCTTATTCCCAGTTGTAATCTGACTGAAGTTAGGAGTCTGTTACTCATATCTACAGGAGTGAAGACTATGTAAAAATGAAAGAAAACAATTTCGTTAACAAACAATAATTATATGGGAGGAAATATACTGCATGCACATGGATAAACGCTCCTTACCCAGGCTTACCAGATTAAAGAAACTCTGAATACTACATACGCCAAAGATAAGCAAGCAAGAGATACACTCCCAGACTTCATTTCCAGCAACAAGTACTACTATGTTTTCTGTGTTTGGTTTTTGTGGGTTTTTTTGGAGCTGACATCCTGTGAAAACAATGGTAAAGCTAAAAAAATCAGAAAAATATGCCAAATTGGTGGCTATTAGCCACTCTTTGTATACACACATAGAAAGATGTTTTCTGCAAGTATTTCCTAGATTCTCAAAGGGTTATTTAGAAGGTAATTTAGAATTAGCGATCAGAGTAAACCCAAGCCCACTGAAACGCAAAACAAATGACTGTGCAGAAAATCCACTTATTTCCTGGAATCCTGAGTTGAAATAGCAGATGGCAGTCAAGACTTGGGAAAGATGATTTTCTGGGAAGATTGTAAAGATATTTTGAGTTTGAGAGAGGTCGTAAAACTAGTATTCTATATATTTGGTAGCACTAATGTAAAATTAGTATGATAGAGCTTCTCCTCTACATCATCCACACAGAAAGATGTTCAGCAGATAGAAAGTTAAGCTCAGAGTTTTGCTAAAAAACAACCCGCACAGCCGACTGCACAGCTATAACATGTTTAAAAGGGTCATAAGTGGTAGTGAAATTTAAGGATCTGTAGGCAGCTCTGTAATGAATACATTAAAATGAGCACCATGATCATCTCTACCACATGCCTCTCTGGAACATGGTCATGTGCAGACCGGAACATAAAGTTAGGAGCATATGAAATAGTTTCTGAATAGGAGGAAGGATTGAAATGCTCCAGTGAAGCGTACCCTCCTACAGCTGAAGGACAAGTAATACAGGAAAGAAGTGAAAACCAACCGAAGTTCCCTGGCAGTCTCCATCATGCTTAGAACATGCCTTATAGACTGGACTTGGCCTTTTTCCAGTCCTACTTTGGATTGTGACAGGATCAGCAGGCAGACGGTGTTGTCAGGAATTATAGTTTGTGTTCATGAGACTCCCTCTCCTTTTAAGTCAGAGTCTACATATTTTTTTTTCAATTACCTTCCACTAGATATTGAACAGCATTGATGTATGTTTTTGTAACATCCTTCTTAATAATTAATTTCCTAGTCTTTACATTCATTTCAGAGGGGATCTTCTCTACCATGGAGCCAAACTTTTTCTACACAATGCAATCAATTAATAAACATTCCAACCTGCCAACTGTCCAGACCTCATTGCTCTGCCAGGAATTAATCTACCCAAGTAAATCTAACTAACAACATTACAAGCATAAAGAGCAAAGACAAAGGTCTTCTTATGTCATATGTGTAATTTCTCTTTCATTCGTATGGTAGAAAAAAGAACACATACAAAATATATCAGGACAGAAATTGTAAGCTGTGTGCATGAATCATACCAAAGAATATTTGAGTCTGTTTGCTCCATTCATAAAAACTTTTCAGATCAAAAATAACAATAATAAACAGAGGCAGAAATTGTGCAGCTGTTGACGTCTTTGTCTCCTGTAAGAAAATGGTGGTCCAGTCTTGGGCCACCCACATATAGGGAGAACCATCTTTATTTTCCTAAAGATAGAAAAGAAAGGCGTCTTCAGCTAACTGCCTGAAAACACAACTCAAAGTGTCAAAATCACTGAAGAATAGAAACTTCCTGCTATCATTTTTCATAGTGTTTATACAGTTGTCCTTTTCATGACTCGGTTTAGCAGCTAAAGGGAAGCACTCCAAAACAATATTGTAGACTGTTTTGGAGTCCTGTGAACCAGCTGTTGGGCTGAGTTTGCCAAGATAGTGCCATTTCTTTGTGTGCATCACTCTAGTATTTCACAGCAATTCAAAGACAAGCCAGAGATGTCTTTAGCAGTTACGAAAGCAGCCATCAATGTAAGACAAGGCTGTGTGTCTCTGCGGTGATGCCTGCAGATGGACTGGGAGATGTCTGTGATGGGTGGGCATCCCCCGTGCGGCAGCAACACACTGAAGATTCAGCCTTCAGGAGATGAGGGACAACAGGCAGTGGAGCCATTCAGGTGGCTTGGATGGAAATGTGAGCTGAAGCTGATACACCTTTTTACAACCCTCCTGTCAGAGGTTCTCTCGCACTGTCTTCCTTCACTGTGTAAGATCCGTCTTTTGAAGATCCCGCAATGTAAAAGGAGTGGATGGGGAGGCTGTAGTATGCTTTCCCTGCTGTCTTTGTCTTCAGAGCATGTCAGAGGAGAGATCCCATTTGACATTTGTCTTTTCTGACATTGTGTAGTCTCAAGCCGTGCTGCCAAAGGGCTTCACGCGGGCTCCCTTGACAGGGCGGCCAGATCTCTGCAAGGAGGCGTGCTGCTCCCAGCCACCCAGCCCACACAGAGGGACACCAGAAAAAAAGGGCTTCTCTGTAGGGGTTTTTTGGCAATTGTGTTGTTTCTGACTCCAGTTCTGCTGAAATGAGTGTGTGATGAGTGGTGGATTTTCCCCCTATTTTCCCCACAGGGGCCACCAATGTCACACTGGTACAGCAC
This sequence comes from Trogon surrucura, assembly GCA_020746105.1. Classification (NCBI taxonomy): domain Eukaryota; kingdom Metazoa; phylum Chordata; class Aves; order Trogoniformes; family Trogonidae; genus Trogon; species Trogon surrucura. Next base: position 70,695,844 of record CM036620.1, read on the forward strand.
CACCAGTGTTGGTGTGGCCACGGTGACACAAGTGAAGAGGTTGAGCACCTCTGCAGCACAGCTGTAAACATCTCATTATGATGCCAGGACTGACGCAACTGCCTTTATGGGCAGAACTTGGGAAAAATACATCACCTTTCCATCCCATCCAGAGATGTTAACAGTGCATTAGACCAGCTGGCAAGGTATAGTCATATCACTGAACAGGCAAATAAATAATTTTATAAATATAAGAGCTTTTGACAGGTGCCTGCTACTGCAGTGGAAATGTATTACAGAAAGGGTTGTAGCATTTTAAAAATATTTTTGAAAATTCATATATGTATCTCTGAAATACATCTATAACTTCAGTATTCATGTCATAACTTCAAAAGGAGGTGAGAACAACAACAACAAAGAACCATTAGAATATGTCTGTAAGTAAACTTTGTGACCAGGGATTATTCTAAATTATGGAAGAGACTTAGAAATTAATTATTATTCTTGTGGGAGATGAGAGAAGTTAATTTTTTTTCTAAGGGTTATATCAGTTTTTAATAATACAGTTTAAAAGAATAGTGATAGTGGATGTTAATATAAGTTTTAATTTCTTTCTTTCAAAATGGAATTTAAGTATTTTTTGCACTCAGTAATGTAATGCACATGCGTCCCTTTCAATTCTCTATTTCTGCCACAAGAAACATGTTCTTTATTTTCATACAGTTAATACTGGCATTGCTCTACACTGGATCTGGTTAAGCATTTTTTGAATTTTTTTTGTTTGTTTAAAAAATAATAATTCAATGAAATTTACAAGAATGAGGCAGTGGAAAATTCCTTTCTGATGAAATCAGGGTATTTAGCTTTTCATGATTCACTGAAGCAAAATTCTGCAAAACAGAAACTTCATTTCACAGCTCGCACTTAGTTACATTTTGAGGAAGACCTTTCTCATTTCTATTCCTTCCTTTTTAGGAACTGTGATTTAGTGTGTGAAAAACAGGCTTGTTCTTTTTTACCTCATTAGTAATTGCTATTTTGAATAATAGGATAGAAGTCTTGAATTTCAGTATTTGGTTTGTTTTACTGTTTCAAGGAAAGTTTTTGTTCCTGCCGTAATGGGAAAGCTGAGCAGCCTCAGATTATTCATTGTAATACGTGTTACGCAATATATGCTGAGTACCACCATTTGCTGGATGAAGGTAAGGCTGTGGATGTCATTTATCTTGACTTTAGTAAGGCATTCGACACAGTTGCCCACAGCATTCTCCTAGAGAAATTAACTGCTCTTGACTTGGACGGACATATGCTTCACTGGGTGAAAAACTGATTGGATGGCCAAGTCCAGAGAGTTGTGGTCAATGGAGCTAAATCCAGCTGGTGGCCGGTCATGAGTGGTGTCCCCCAGGGCTCAGTATTGGGGCCACTCCTGTTTAACATTTTCATCAATGATTTGGACGAGGGGATGGAGTGCACCCTCAGTAAGTTTGCAGATGACACCAAGCTGAGTGGAAGTGTCGATCTGCTTGAGGGTAGGGAGGCTCTCAGAGGGATCCGGACAGACTGGATGACTGGGCCAAGGCCAATTCAATGAAATTCAATAAAGCCAAATGCCAGGTCCTGCACTTCGGCCACGACAATCCCCAGCAGCGCTACAGGCCTGGAGAGGAGTGTCTGGAGAGCTGCCAGGCAGAGAGGGACCTGGGGGTGTTAATAGATGGCTGGCTGAGCATGAGCCAGTTGTGTGCCCAGGTGGCCAAGAAGGCCAACAGCATCGTGACCTATGTCAGAAATAGTGCAGTGAGCAGGAGCAGGGAGGTGATCATGCCCCTGTACTCGGCTTTGGTGAGGCCTCACCTCGAGTACTGTGTCCAGTTTTGGGCACCTCACTGCAGGAGCGACATTGAGGTGCTGGAGAGAGTACAGAGGTGGGCTACCAAGCTGGTAAAGGGCTTAGAATAGAAGTCATATGAAGAAAAGCTGAAGGACCTGGGGCTGTTTAGCTTAGAGAAGAGGAGATTGAGAGGAGACTTTATCGCTCTCTACAACTACCTGAAGGGAGGTTGTAGAGAGGTGAGAGTTGGTCTACTCTCCCTAGTGGAGAGTGATAGGATGAGGGGAAATGGATTTAAATTGCACCAGGGGAGATTCAGGTTAGATATTAGGAAGAATTTCTTCACAGAAAGGGTTGTCAGCCATTGGAACAGGCTGCCCAGGGAGGTGATTGAGTCACTGTCCCTGGAAGTGTTTAAGAGACCACTAGATGTTGCATTGGGGGACATAGTTTAGTAGGTTGATAGGGCTGGGACAAAGGTTGGATGTGATGGTCTTCAAGGTCTCTTCCAGCTGAAACTGTTCTATGATTCTATGATTTATCCTACAGCTACATGTATAAAAATACCAGCAGTGTTGCAATAATTACAGATTAAACCTTGAACAGTTTAAGGTGTAAAATTACAAGAAACCTTATGAACATAACTGTTACTTTTTGGCCCAGAAATTCAGTAAGCAAAGACACTTGGAGGGCTCCGTGTTTCTTAGCCCATGATGAGCTGTAACTATTGGAGCTTTGCTGCTTGGCATCACCACCCTTTCATGCTGCATCCTGGGAACATGCTGAATTAGTCTTGGTTGTTGCTGAGCCCAAGCAGATAAGTCAGACTCTGTGCCATGTTATCTGTACAGGGTGGTGGCTGCCCCACTCTCAGGGACCGGTTTTACAACATTGATTTTGAAGAATGGCAGTTCTCTTGCTTCTCTTCTCATTCGCAAATCTCTTTCCTGATTTTAATGCTATTATTGAATGCTTGCGATAAAACAACAATGGTGGTGCCTTTGTGGTCACATATTCAAGAAAGGGCTGGCTGCTGAATGCTGACAGTTCCTCTCCAACCCATCTCCCTCCCCAAAAGGGAAAGGAAATTAGACAGAGAGACTTATGGATTGGAGAAGAAAACTAAATCAGCTTTAATAAAACAAAAATGATACTGATAAGGGAATCATGAAAATAATTTAATGCATACAAATATATACAAAATTGATATCAAACCAGACTCCCTCCCTGATAGAAATCTTCACTGATGCTACAGAGCAGGCATCAGTGGGGCAGTCCCAGACTCGGTGGCAGCAGGCAACCAGACACAAGGAACTTCATTCGGGAGCTCAGGATTGGGATCAAAGGGAGAAGAGCCGATGGATCAGCATCTCCTAGGATGCTGACCATGGAAGAAGAGAGCTTAATGCTTTGTGCTGTCTGTTCCTCACCAGAGATGCAACCTTTTACTACTTTGTGACCCCTTTTACTTCCCAGCTCCCCCAGCGTGACACAAAAGATCTAGCAGTGACCTTGATCACTATAGGAGCAATTATAAGCAAGAGCCTTTCTGCACACCAATCCCAGGCAGTAACTGTAAACACTGGGTACTACCACCGCCAGTAGCACACACTGTCCACAAAAATGTGCTGCCAGCTTCAGAAAGTGAAGTCTCTTAGAAGAGACTGAGCTGAAAACTAAAATCCCTGAACAGAATTGTTTAGCTCAAACCAGGACAAAAGTGAAGCAGCTGTGAGTGAGATGAGTGAGACTATATGAGAGCAACAGCCCTGCAGACACCAAGACCAGTGAAGAAGCGATGGGGAGAAGGTGGATGTGTTCCAGGTGCCAGAGCAGAGATATCCCTGTAGCCTGTGGTGGACATCGGGGTGACACAGGTTGTGTTGCTGCAGCACATATAGGACCATGGTGGAACAGATATCTGGATGTTGTAATAATAAGGACAAGGTTTGCTTGTGAATCACATAAGCAGGCCTGAGGGGTCTTCTAACAAGTTGCTGGCACTCTTTTCTGCAAACTGGCTGCTGCAAAGGCTAAGGAATTGCTTAGGACTAGGCATGGAGGTGATGTTGCTGTGAGGACTAGGTCTTATGGCTTCTTCAACCACATGGCAACCAATAGCAGTTCTTATGGCATGTATTTCCACTAACTTTTGCTTGACTATCAATGACTAGTAGGCTAGCTGAAACAGTCTTGTGCTTATTCTTCATTCAGCTACATCCATGGCTCTTCTTATCTTGCTCTTCTTAGCTGCACAGGAGTACAAGTTTCGGTGCAATAGCAGTGATCCATTTTAAAATGAGAATTTCTATTAAAGCTACACATGTAACAACTAATGCAGATGATAGCAATAATACATGATTAACGATGAGTAGGCTGGTGAAACCCATGTAAGTTAAACTGATAAAAAATGACTTTCAGAATTCACTGCTTTATTCATCTTCAACAAGAATAAAGATAACATTTGTCATCAGAAAATAAAGTTCCGTAGATAAAAATCAGAGAAGTATGCAGCAATAAATTGTAGAAAGCAATGTACTGCTAACTAAAACAAAAAGACAGCATAGCTCTTATACTGACATTAAGTAGTATTTTATGTCTGTAATAATATTTCATCTAACTGTATATTTGAACTATATAACCCAGTATTTAAATGGACATTATTAAGTCATACCTTGGATGTCTCAGTCAACCTTAATGTCAGTTACAAATGTAGTTATATAATAGTCTACAAATCTACTAAAATTTCAAACTGCCTTTACCCTATAGAATGAATAAATCTCTGTGAGATAGATCATGTACGTGTACAAGAAAGGAATACAGGCAATACATTTTTATACGTTAATATAATCCAGTGAGGTTACTTCTAAAAGCAATAGCTTGTAGGGTGGAGGACTGTATGGTATGACGGCTACTCGGCCTTGGAGAATACTTTATCTCTCATGCAGTCCAGGGAAAGTGATGTCCAGTCTAGTCATAAATACACTACAAACTTCAAGGAGAAATTAAGAAACTGCATTGCATCAGAGTCAGTATGAGGTAAATCCATCCAATGATAAGGATTATCAGACATAGAAAAGTCTGGCTTTATCTTCCCTTCTGATCAGCCTTTCTTACAAGAACCAAGCTGGCACAGACGTATTATCCAGGATGGTTAGTTTTGACCATGAGAAGCCAGAGGAGGTGATCAGTAAACCAGGCACATGGTGACCTTTTGGGTGAACAGGGCAGGAAGCTGATGAGGACTTCAGGTGGCACCACAGCCACCCAGGGGGAATGAAGGAACCAGCCCAAAGGCTGGCAGAGTTACTTCCCTGGGGGAAGAAAAAAAAATAGACTTTTGCAATTATATGATTGTGTCCATAAGGAAACTCTGGACTAACTGAAAGTTGTACCCACCTCTCAGGCAGTCAGATGAGTAGAGAAGAAAGCAGAAAATGCTGGTCTGTATCAGACCAGTGGTGACCTTCAGGTGGTGCTCCCTGACACTGGCAACTAATCCTTCCCAGACCTGTGTGACAAGCCATGGCCAGGGAGCCCGTGTTTATAAGAGCGTTCTTCTGGACAGTAGCAACTGTAGGCAGGGCTTAAGTTGGGCAGGCAAAGGATGTATGATGTGGGTTCATTAGGTTCACAATTCCAGCACTGTGAAGTGCTTCTGAATGTGCCTGGCCACATTCCCCAAGCAAATATCCTTAAATTGAACTGATATGTTGCCAGCACTTTAGGTAGAGCAGAATAAAGGAAGACAGTTGTGTCTGTACTCAACTGAACATATAAAGCAGCCTTTTTCCAGGGCTCAGCTCTGCGTTGGCATCACGTCCTGCTGCCAGGATTAAGCTAGGACTGAGACAGGTCTCCAGGTGTCCCTGCCTCCCTGTGCCCACGATGCAAGCCCTCCTTAGGTTTTAAGAAATGCCGTGAGCCTTTCTTAGCCCACAACATGTTTTACTGTTCTTTTTACCAGCAGGGGCAATTCTTTAAATGTAAAGCTAGACTGGAAAAGGGATTTTGTATTCATCAGATTAAAAATGTCACCAATCAGGACTCCAAAAATTAGAATGCTCATTTGGGCCATCTCTTTAGCTATGCACACACACACTCATACATACGTATATGCACACTCACATGCATCTATTAATGTAAAATATCAAACTTTGACACTTCACAAGGTGCAAGCCTTCAGTAAAAGGATTATGAATGAAATCAAAGGTGTGATCTGAGTAGACTAAAGCAGCATTAAGGCTTCATGGTTAGGTCTATGAGGAAGCAAACAAAACAAGGAGTCAGAGGGCCGGTTTAGCTCAGTGGGTTGAGTGTGGTGCTTGAAACACCAGAGGTCGCGGGTTCGATTCCCGTTCAGTTCTCGCGGGTTCGATTCCCATTCGGTTCTCACGTGCTGCCTGACTTAGTTGAGAGGTGGTGTCCCTGCTCACAACAGGGAGGTTGGATTAAAATGACCTCTAAGGTCCTTTCCAGCCCAGGCCATTCTATGATTCTATGAAATGGCTAAAATGACACCATTGTGTGGCTACTGCAATGCTCAAGGCAATGCTTCTGCCCTCCAGTAGGTAATCAGGAAAACAAAAGTTTGTTCTGACAAAATTTCTATTTTTTGTACTAATATTAAGAAAGGAATTGATAAAAGAGAAACTTAGTTTAAAAACTGAATGGAGACCAATCTGTCTCTAGCAAATAAATCACTGCAGTCAGTTGAAATCTTTAAGAAAAACATTTGTCCTATTTGTGTAGAGGACATATGAAAACCCATTTCTGACCAAAAGGACATTTAATTTTTGAAATAAAAATTGGATAAGTCCAAATCTTAAAATCTCAGAACCCTTTCTCAGCTTCTCCAATTTGTGCACCAAAAGTATGCAGGTTTTTTTTTATTTCTGATGTTAATAATGCTCACTTAAATGTCTACTTGTCGACTTGCTCAAAAGCATCAGTCTTGACATGCTCAGAGGTACAGCTCCTATTTCAGTCTCTGCTGGGATTCACAAATTGGATTTTCCTCCGACTAGCTCCCCTGAAAGGCTTGGTCCAGTCAGCACTCATGCTGCTCATCCGAAAAAACTCCAGTGGTTGTGTCAACTTGCATTTAAAATACAGCTAGAGAAGGCAGAACCTTCAACAGCTCAGTGTTTACAGTATAGCTACTATAGCTATTCCCTCCATAAAAAGTGCTTTGGTCCCATATTTTCCTTCTAACTGCTCCATTTGCTGATCACTAAGCCATTTGGGGTAAGCTACTTGATAGTTCTTATAGTTTTTTTAAAAATATGTTTTCAATAAAAAAGACAAATAGACTGAACATTATAACATGGTGATGCTCCCTGTTTTCAGGGATTGTTCACTCTTTAATAAGTGTGTTGAGTACACTTATGAGACCGGACACTTGAAGAGGTGGAGTACCTGTGGAAGATTTCATCTCACTAGATTTTAATCTAAATGTACGCAACCAAGACACTAGCTTGAAGCTCAGTTTATAGTTTATGCAGGGAATTACATCCTTTCAAGTCATTATCTGTCTGCTCCATATCTGCTTTGAATTAGGATGGATTGTCCCATTGCATGTTTCTCTCCATCAGCTATGAGGTAACTACCTTAGGTGCAAGTATTTTCATGCCGGCGCTAGCTGGGTCTCAAGTTTCCAACAATTTCTGGCACAATTCTTGGCACACATGGAAGCATCTGTGTTGGTCACTGGAGAACTTTACTGCCAAAACTAAGAAATCTATAACCTTCAAATACACTAAGGCTAGATGATGTTCGAGGATCTCATGCTTTAAAGGATACTGCAAATTCTACCAAGGACTATTTTAAGTCTTTTTATGTCACTTTATCATGTAGAAATACATGTTTATGTGTAAAAACTCCACCCAAACCAAATTGCCAGTGTGAAGCAAGTATGCACTGGCAAGAGAGCACAGCACCATTTGTTTTATGTTCAATCAAGAAACAGAATGGACCCCAGTGTCTTACCACAATATTTTCTTATTCGCACTTAGTCTGAATCCTGAATATTTTATAGGTCAGGGAGCATGTTTTCAAATTTCTTGTGAAGAACCTAAAGGAGTTATTGGAACAGCATTTTGGTTAAGACTTGTCAGGTAGAAGTATTCAGGAAACACAGGGAAGAATCTGTAAGAACCAAACTTTTCATTGCATGACTAGTGTCTATGCAACCAAGTTTCTTTTAGCAGAGATACAGTAGTTGCAGGTTTTGCAGATGCTCTTTAACAGAATCCTGATGTTATTGTGTTTAGATTTTTTTCACACAGAATGACCACTGTATATTGAAAGAGCAGACATAAACAAATCTATCTGTGGGACACCACCCGTTGCATCAGGGATGACTTCAGCAACAGCCTCTTTGGAGTTGTCTCAATTATGACTCTCAGTGTTCTTGTATATGAACAGTATATTTGAGTAGTCCATTCAAAAGTTACTGATTTCTCTTAGTCTTGTAAGCTTTCATCTGGGACAATCTGGGGATAATCATCTAGCCTAAAATGTCTGCTTTTTATAAAATTTTAGCCTTTAAGTTTTTGAGTACAATAAGGAACACCTATGTAACTTTCTACATAATCCAGAAGAGAATTCTGATTTTAAGTGTATGTTGCCTGAATATCTTTAAGGTAGAAAGGGGGACTGCCTTAAAAATTGCTGTCCAGTGGCACCACCATTGCAGTGTATATGCTCCCAGGCAGGTCTACAGTGCTCTGCAATGCTTTCCCTGCTTCCTCTGTCTCCACCCTGCTCTTACCCAGACTCTACCTACTTCATTGATTGGAAACAAGAGCAACATGATACACTACACCTATTTCTCTGAAAGACCTGTCTGCTCAGAGATTTCTCAGAAATTCAGTGTTACGGGAAGAAATGCAGTAATGGATAGTGATGGAAACCTCAACTTGTGAGTTTATATAAAGGCATACATTTCTGATGTATAAAAAACAATATCTCCTTTAAAATAACTTCTTGACATATTACATAGTTGTGGATGTCTTTGTGAACTATTTACTGACAGCTATTGTATTAAACTCTTGTCAAGTACTTTGCTCCAATTCTACTCTGAGGCAGTAATTTCCACAGTGTGCAGACATGTTAATGTTCTTAACTTTATTAAGATGATGTTGTAGTTTACTACCTAAATAAAGCTAAGCCCCACTATTGAGACAAGGAACAAGTTTCAGAAACTGTGATGCAGAAATCCCTCTGGTGAGGCCACTTGCCCCTCATTGAATGCAAGTCTGAATACTTTCTTGAGTAGTAATAGGCTATTGGATTTTGGTGAAGGGTGGACATGGAACAGATACTGAATAGAATTATAGAACCATAGAATGCGTTGGGCTGGAAGGGACCTCTAAAGGTCATCTAGTCCAACCCCCCTGCAGTGAGCAGGGATGTCTTTAACTAGATCAGGTTGCTCAGAGTCCTATCCAGCCCAACCTTGAATGCCTCCTGGGATGGAGCCTCCAGTACATCTCTGGACAACGCATTCCACTGTTCTCACAGTAAAGAACATCTTCCTAACATCTAATCTAAATCGAACCTGCTTTAGCTTAAAACCACTGCCCTTCATCCTGTCACTACACACCCTTGTCAGCAGTCCCTCTCCAGCTTTCTTGCAGGTCCCCTTCAGGTACTGGAAAACCGCTATAAGGTTTGCCCGGAGCCTTCTCTTCTCCATCCTGAACAACACCAACTCTCTCAGCCTGAGTTCATGGGAGAGGTACTTCAACCCTTTGCATTTTTGTGGCTCTTCTCTGGACCCAGTCCAACAGGTTCGTGTTCTTCTTGAAGGCTCCACAGCTGGATGCAGTACTCCAGGTGAGGTCTCACCAGAGCAGAGCAGAGGGGCAGAATCACCACTCTGTCTGCTGGCCACGCTGCTTTTGATGTAGCCCACGATGCAGTTGGCCTTTTGGGCTGCAAGCGCACATTGTCGGTTCATGTCCAGCTTTTTGTCCACCAGTACTCCCAAGTCCTTTTCCTCAACGCTGCTCTCCAGCACATCATCCCCCAGACTACTGATAACAAGGATTGCTCTGGCCCAGGTACAAGACCTTGCATGTTTACCTCTACTCTGTGAGAAAGTTCTTCAGGCTACATTAGCCTGTATGATAATCTGAAGTCTTTTATTTCTTTAAGGATACTTCTCGAGGTAGAGTAAATTCAAGGAGTCTTCTGCTTCTCTCTCTTGCTGATTCTAGGATCCATTCTGCTTTTATTCCACTGCAAAAGGCAAAAACTTATGATATGACAAAAAGTGAGGGGAAAAAACCTTTGAAGAACTCAATGCAGCTATGATTAGACATTTTCCAGTGACCATATGCACTTGGCTTAAAGGTAACTTGGATAAATTCTTGCCACTCAATATAATAATGTGCAGTATAGCTATATCATTAAATACCTCCTCCATCCTTAATGATGACTGAAAATTTATTTGAACAGGGAGGTATATGCAGAGATTTGAAGCTGACATAACATAAGACAATTTTCTTCTATTTAGTCCATGTTAAAAATGGAAAAGGGTGGTGCAGGCATGCTCCTGGCAGTTTGGTTTATAAAAATAAATGTTGTGGTTAAGTGGGTGGCAAATACAATGAGGAGCTGAGGACCGAATGGGAAATGTCTCCTTGTTGAGGCATGCTTTTGCAATCCTGATCTTCTCTGTGTAAAGTCAACCTTGCAGTGCACAGAGTAAGAGAAGAGCCCACACAACCCTTTGGGGTAAATGGGAGTAGTCGTTATGAGGACTCGGAATTATTTGTTAAGATGCCCTAATCATCAGATAAACTGTTTTATCTTGCTGGAGAATAGATTGATTTCTTATGACAATTGTAGACACAATGCTGAACTTTTTTTTTCCTCTCATCATTTTAATTCAAATTCAATCACCTTCATCACCTTACGTAATTCATTCCTCTGTAGACAATTCCACACAACTAAACTATGGAACAATAGAAAATACTGTACACACTTCCCTGGAGTTTTTCAAGTGTCTTACTGGCTACATCAACATTGGCCTTGGAGTGGTGGCCCAAACTGTTACCTCAGGTCTTGTTTCCTTAAACAATGGTGAGGAAACTGGATTGTCTACTGGTTCAAGATTGTAGGATGTGTTGCACAAGCAAAGGCAACCAAATGTGAGTGGTCTTGGCTTAACTAGTAATGTAAGTATGAACAAGCCAGCATAGCTTCTGTGCAAAGGGTTTCTGGTGAAAAAACAACCTTTCAGAAGCAACTGTACTCCGCCATGACTATACAGGTACCATTGATCTGTCTTGTCTTTAAAAGTGACACAGCTCTAAATACGGAGTCTGGTTCAAAGGACATTTCCTGTGAAACTACCATCTTCTTTAATGACTGCAAAACGACTCTCAGATCAGCATGAGTAAAGCAAATATTCTAGCATAGCAGAAAGTTATAACAGCACGGAAGTGTAGTGGTGAGTACACACAACTCTGTGAAGACAAGAATCAAAGATGTCTGATGTCTTATTGATTTGTGTCTCATGGAAGAGTTCCCAAGAAGATCCCCTATGTCCAAGCAGAGCTAAACTCACTGTAAATCACCTTCTCAGTGGGAGTCTTAGCAGGATTACTTTCTTTTGAGATCTTTCTCCCTCTCTCAAATTTTTATTGCAATTAACCAAAAGTCAAAAAAGTCAAATCTGGAATGTAGAGACAATTGCATGAACACACATGCACATGCAAACCCTCCACACACACACCTATAAGTGTATCTAGGTTTTTTCACACAGGAACCAACCTAATACTCTTACAAATGCAAACACATCTGCCCCAGAGCAATGGGACAGACTGTCGTTCCCTCCTGGGTGCAAGGGTATTCAGTTGCTGGGAATCTAATACTAATCTAGAAGTGATGAATCCATGTGCTTTAAACTGCCTTACCAGTGATACAAATAAAAAGCCAGAATGAGCTCCTTCATTTTACAAGCAGTGATAAATGTAGTTGAAGCCACTTAATTAGTCTATGATAAATTGCATGCCCAATTAATTGTGATGATTGCCTAGGGGGCAAAGCCCAACTCAAAGCAGTCTGATAACTCCAAAGAAGAGACTAATGGCACACTTTAGTGAGCATCAGAGAGTCTCTTCCCATGCGCTTCCTGCAGTTGTTGATAGCTGAATCACAGCAGTTAACTGCCAGGGATGTACTTGCTTGAACCAACTTTGCCCCAGTTTGACCTTTTCTTCATTTTATGCTGGTTAAAATGAATCAATATTATCTTAATATAGTGTTTCCTTTCTAGCAATGCATTGGTTATACCATGGAATTAAAATGCAATTAATGAAATGTTAAGTGAGTGCAACGGGCCTCTTTATCCCTCAGAGCTGCAGGTGGGAATTGGGATTAAACACATGAAAAGTAAAGGAGTTACCTGAATGTGAAATCAGAGTAGATCTGAAAGCTGTGTTTCATAGATTTCTGTACAGAGCCTGTGAAGCATGGCCATTGCAAGCAAGGTTGTACCACTTTGGGAAAAAAAAATAGTTTAAACATGATTTTGCAAAATCAGTGACAAAGATCACGTGTACATTGCTCTTTCAGTTTTAAAAGAGTAAATGACTTCACAGGGCAGAGTCAGGTCCCAAATGTGCCATCTGCTTGTTTGCGGTTTGTTTACTTTATACATGATTGAGTTTAGTGCTTGTCTTGGTTCCTTTTATATGATGATGTTATGATAACCACATAATTAATGGTTTTAGTGTTTAGCAGTTAAATAAGATGCAGAAAAAGAGTGAGAAATATCTGACATTTAAACAGAAATTCTTCCAAAATGCTCAGTAGGAGCTGTTTTAATTTAACGTGTAATATCCAGCTCTAGCTTGCAGTGATAATAAAGGTGGTTCACAGGTCATTCCTGGGACGTTAATGAGCGGGTGAAAGAAATCCTGTTGACTAATTTTTATCTCACATGTTTTTCTTTTGCCTGCCAGATATTAATTTCAAAAACTTCACAAAATTTCAGCAGACAGTAGATATGAAGTGACACATGCTTAATGTAGGCAAAAACATGTCGCTTCATTGGGGTAGCAGTTGCAGGATCTCCTGGAAATCTCATGAAATTTGTGTTCTTGAAAATCTTTCAGTTTTTTCAGACCTTCTACTCTTGCAAGCATTTAGATGCTTATATTCTTGCCCATTCTTATTTCTTATACAAATGTGGGCTTATATTCATACCTCTTTGATTTGGGAAGTTAACCTCTCTACAAATGCAACTAGAGTTTGAGCAGAAACATATGGAGAAAATACGTGTTGTTCTTCTGATTCCATGAAAAATTATGAAGTGGAGGTGAAGAATATGAGCTTAGTGGGGGAAGAGGTCAATGAGAAATTTGTCCCTGTTTCAAGTATTTCCCTATCATAGACTAGATTGGGCAACATCCTTCCCAGGTCAGGATCACAGAAATGTGTCTCCAGTGATTTGACTTTAGCCTCTCTCGGGATGGATTTCTGTCGGGAATTCTCATAGTTCTTAGATGTGTTTTAAATTGCATATGTTCAGATAAAGGGCTCCATACATTCACAAAATCCAAGCTCTACTGACTTCTGTAGCAATGCACAAAACTGATGTCTGCTATTAAGAAAGTGCTTTGCAAGAATAATTTTGAAGTTACACATTATTAATAGAGACAGATCTGATGGTGAAGCAAACCACATTTGGCAGCAAGAACATTTACTAAAAATGTCATTAAAGAATTTAGGCTCTATGCTACCAAGTATTTTGTAACTCCCTCTGCTGACTTCCTGGCCTCTCCTTTTCTTTCATGACTGGTAAGTAGCTTGAGGTGGTTGATGGACATTGGAACTGAGGAAGTCTGGCTTCTCGCTGCTGTTTGTCTAAAGGTTTGTTGGCTTTGACACCTAAGAAGAAGGAAGCTCTACCCCAGTCTATGTCTCATTTTGTGCTTTTAGAACTTTCCTAAGGCTTTTCTTTCATGTAGGTTTTATGCCGTCAAAAAAGGAGTAGAGTTTTTACCGTGGCTATTTCCTCAGTGGAGGTAAATTTACAACTTTTTTCTAATGAGTGACTGTTTCCACAATTTTGAAAATTTCTTTCAACCTATCCCTGACAAATTTATATCAATAGAATTTGATATTTTTTTTGCTAAAATTTCCACTAAATGACAAAGAGAAAAATGGACACTCCGGCAGGCTTTAATATTTACTTAGAATGACACCACAGGACTCATTTCTTAGAAACCTCACCTTTAAAACTGAGAAGCCATGTGAGATGTATTTGATCAAACAATGCATTCAAAAAAGCAGGTGGCATGCCTATTCAAAATACTGACACATGGAATGAAATAGTTACGCATGGAATGAAATGCAGCCTCAAAGACTGGTTTACCAGGACAAGGTGTTACCTCCCAGGTGACATCTGGGACAGAACAGAAATAGCCCTGATTATATAGTCCTCATTTTTATTTAAAAATAGGTAAGTTGTTCCTATTGTACTTTTGAAATTTATTGATATCACAAATCTATGCAAGTATCTAGGGTTTTTTTTCTGCCATACTACTGACTCTTGGTTATAAATAAATAGCCCCACAGAGCTGGAATCAGAAAGTGAGACAGTGTTTCAAAACTGAGAAAGATTCACCTTCAGCACCTGAAATCTAAGGAGATAGAAGTAAATAGATACAAAATATTTTCTTCTCCTGAATATAACTTTTTCTTCTGCTGGTTATTGGATAGCTTTGCAAGGCCTGTCACTGAGCTCTTTATACATTGAATTTAGGGCAAGAACAGGTGAACACTGCATGGTTTGAAGGTGGGCATCTTTAGTTACGACTATGAGCTGGCATTCATGATCTATGGATACTACAACCTTGATTAGCAAACACAACAAAGTTTTAATCATTGACTTTTCCAAGCCTTTATGGAGTGATGAAGGCACAAGGTATTTCTTCTAGCAGTTGTATGACTTTCCCAAAGTACTTAAATATTTGTTATGCCAGGGGGAGGAAGAAGGAACATGGCATTGCTCAAGTAAGGGCAGCCCAGCTAGGAGTAGCTCCAGGGGCTGCCCACTTTTACTGGGATATCCTAGTTACTGGTAGGTTTTTGCTGGGAAATTAAACCTACACCCACGCTTTGTAGAGTCCAATCTGGTGTTCTCCAGGGCAGGGCAACCAGATCCACACCCTGAGCAGAGGTACTTTGTGGGGGTTGCAGGAGCCGAAGTACTGGGGCTTTAGGCATGTTGACAGAATGTAAATGTTTCCAGTGGCAGATGAAAAGAGGGTGCTGGTTTTGAGGAGTGAAATTTGAGTAAACACACTCCAACCCTACAGTCTATTCAGGAGTTTAAATCCCTCTGTGGATATTGGCCTATATAGAAAGCTGTTGGACTGTGCTTTTACATAAGATCCTGAGTGACTTTGTAAGCCTTCGGCAGCTTCCAAATCCTTCACTTCCAACAACAGTGCTCTTTGTACTAAAAATTTAGTATATAGGTTTGAATATATTTAGAGAAGTTCCACGTAATGGCATCTTAAAGCCTAGACACATGCAAAATTAATACACTGAAGTTCTCCAGTAGCAGTAAGAGTAAGAGCAGTACAATTTTTTAATGTTTTGGTGTGTTTGGTTTTTTTAATAGCAAGCTCTATTTCTGAGACAGGCAGAGAAAAATCTTCTCAAGCTGTAAGCTCAGCGTCCCCGGAGTGAATAGGGTTCAATGTAGCATGGATAATTTGTTTGCTTTGCAATTATTTTCCGTCAGTGGAGACAAATTGATTTGTACAATAAAATTGACGGTCACTGCAAGACAGCTGGCTTTCTAAACTGTAAAAGAATTTGACTAGGTTAAGTGAGTACCAAATTTTTTGAGTACTGGGATGTCCTTTTGTACTGGTAAAACTTGCAACAATTTTAGGGCTTGTCAGTGATTGCTATGTGAAATTCAGCATCAGAGAATGCCAGAACAGCTATTCTTCATGCCACTGTGAGCAGGACCATTGCCAGTTTATTAGTGGCCTGCTTTGAAAATTATTTCTACCAAAACAGAAATGAAAATGTAGGAAAAGAAACTGATAGTAGAGCAGATGAATAGGTAGAAAGCAAATAGCAATAATTGGCACCAAACTGTTTTCTTAATTATGAAAGGAAATGAGATATTTAACATGAATGACAGTCGAGGATGCAAGGCAAAAAGAGAGTTTCTGCCAGAGAAAATCGTGAAGCTAAAGGTTTACCTGGAAAGTAGGAGCATGATCAGCCAGTGAGGTGTGTTTCCGTAAAATGTTGGTAATGGAAGCAGAGAAGAAATAACCGTTTTGTGCTTCAGCTAGAATATTTGTATGTTTTTTTTTTCCCAGATAAACATGTTTTAAGGCCATAAAAAATAAACAGCTCTCCACAATTTTTTTTTATTATTTTTCTGTTTGAAAATATGAAGACTTGATTTGGCTTCTCAAAAGCCCTGGCAAAACTTTAGTGCATGCATGGTCAAATGCTCAGTGTTATTAGGAATGCTATAGTACCTGGTAGCTGCCTGGATGGAGGCTTTGATTCCACTTTTCAAAACACTGAGCTAATCAGAACATGCTGTCATATTCAATTTAAGAGCAGAATATGCCCCAGAAGAATGCTGGACCTAAAAGTTCAGTAAATTGCTCTGGTTAAACTTCATCTGGATGTTCCAAGTGTTAAACTTCATTGCAGACATCAGGATTAGATTAGTGATACTGTCAGTTTTGAAAAAGTCCCAATTCAGCACTAAGTAAGACAGAAGTTTGCTAAGACAGGCTAGTTTCTCTTTGCCCATACTTAAAGGACCTGGGAAAAAAAATGATACTGTACAGTTCAAGCACATTTGACTGGGCTAAAAACATAAGGTAAATAAAGTGCTCCAAGCACCGATCAAAGTGCAGTTCTGGGGGCCAGTGGCATGATCTTTAGGTGTGAGAAAGAAAGTTTTGAGGAAGAAGGTCACATGTTTGAAGGTCCAGACAATCAGGCTTTGACTTGACCTCTCTGCCTAACTGGGAGCAGTTCTCCCCAGCTACTCATGTGAGCAGAGTTCAGAGGTTACCAATTACTTAGGGAGGCTGAGAAAGTTGTGTGGAGCTGCTCTCAGCTGCCATTCCACATTAGCATCAGGCCACTTGCAGGTAGGCCATAGTAGTTAATGCTTCACTGCCAGTCACTGATGTTCTTCAGCTTGCAACAGCCTCGGAATATCTCACAGCTTCTCATGTCTGCCCTACAACACAACTGTTCCAGAGCCACTCACCATCCCCACCCATTCCTGCCCCACATACCTGCACACCCACTATGTGGAGGGTGTTTCAATTGCTTAACTGTTGATCAGGAAACATTTTTCTTCCTTTCTCTTTTTTCCTTTTTCTTT
Source organism: Trogon surrucura (assembly GCA_020746105.1). Lineage (NCBI taxonomy): Eukaryota > Metazoa > Chordata > Aves > Trogoniformes > Trogonidae > Trogon > Trogon surrucura. The sequence goes on from CM036620.1 coordinate 70,713,054, forward strand.
TTCTTTCTTTTTTTTTTTTCCTCCCTCTGAATATTTCAAAGCCATCAACACAAATGAGTGAAATGCTTTAATAGGTTGCAGATATCGGGATGATTAAAGTAATTTCTGGCAACTTTTTCTTACAAATCTTAAAATAATATATGTGCCTGCACACACTTCATTACTAACAAATTAAACAAGGATGACTTACAACCTTATGATAGCAGAAGCATACCAAAATACCTTCAATAAATGTCTTATAGTAAATTTCTGTAACTTATACTAAAGCTCTTAATTGAGGAACTTATATGATCTTCCAACTTTAGAAGTTAGAATTACCCCTAGAAATTTTCTTGGAGGGAATAGATTTTGTCAAAATGAGCTCCCTGCGGGAGTTCTCACGCTTTCTTCTGAAGCTGCTCTCTTGGGTAGTGACAAACAGGATATTGAACAACCCAGGCCTCTGGTTTGATCCAGTATGGAAAGTCCTATTCTTTCCATTTCACAAATAGGATTTGGAGGTTTGGAGCTTTTTGTTTTGTGGAAGTCACAAAATCGAGAAAGATCACACTTCCCTAACGCAAGACATATTTCATTCTAAAAATGAGCCGGTTCCAGAAATAAGTCTGGTTTTGATTACACATCCTTTTACTTTCCCTGGAAATGGAATGTATTTCTGCTTGGAAATATTCACATAAGGGAAGAAATTTTCTAGGAAACTAAGTAAGCCACTTCATGTTTGCAGTGAAAGGCAAAAGCAGCCCAGCCTTAGATTGTGAATATACTGTATCACATACATTGCCATCAAATATAGATTTTAATAATTATTTATTTATTTTTTAAAAGCTCCAAAAACACAACTAGGATTATTTTTTCTTGATTTACACCTCACTTACTTCTTCTCTTCTTCTTACTAGTTAATTCACCTCTAGTGTGAAAGATGGTACCTCTTAAACAGCACTTCACAAATTAAATCCATAACCTTGTGCATCATTTACTGCTACACACTGGAAGTCGTATTTTTCATACAGCAAACAAGACAAAAATAATAACTAATACTTTCAATATTTGGATGATAGAGTTGGAATATCTTGGTGACATGGCATGTCATGCTGTATGGCACAAAGTCTGATGTATTTGGAGAAACATTTACTACACCCTAGTTTTTTTCAAAAAATATTTTTTATGCTTCTTTGTGAATGTGCTTTCCTTCCTTATAGGCTTTTTCTTCCTAAAATTTTTATTTTATCACCCTTTTACTATGACCTTTCCTTTGCCACTATGCTTGTAAATTCACTGTCATTCCTTGTTTGCCAGCACATACTGCTCATATGGCTGCAAAAATTACAGATGCAGATTTTGATATGCTTATTAATAGTATAAGAGAGCTACTCTTGACAGCCTTATCCCATTGGTATAGCCTGCGAGAGTTACTAAGACTGATAAGAAAAAATACCAAAGAGTAGAATAAACTGAAAGAAATTATTAGACTTCCACTGGCAGCTGGTAAGCTAGGCTAAAGGGAATCTTAGAGATTGATCGTGTTTCCACAAAACACATCTGGAGTTTTCCAACATTAATGATATCACACCAGATCTCATGCTTGCAATTATATTATTATGCAAAGAGAAACTTTGAAACTTTCAAAGATGTCTTTTATCATGAAATTAATAAAGGGCATTGGTCTTCTTTAAAAGCACTAAATATGAATTGAAACCTTGATTTTGACTGATACCACTGTAGAAACTCTTACATTACAAATGTTCTAGTTAGTTTGTTTTGCTATTTTTGTTGCCACTTGCCAAGTGAGGTTAAATAGGGTGGCAATTATTTTCCATTTAACTTTTAAACAAGTATTACTTTTCTCCCCTCAAAAATTCCAGTGGTATTTCCACTATTAAGAAGACCTTAACTGGCTAATCTTTTTGAGGTTTTAGTCCTGTCACTGTGATTTTAGCAAGAGGAGTTTGTACCTAGGTATAAATTGAATTGTAGCCTCTTAATTAGTCTGTGGCTAGGAAAATTGAAGCGTTTTTGCAGGGGTAAAAAACAAAAGCAGCAAGCATACACAGTACTCACAAAGGTCAAGATATGGTATTCAGTAGAATTTCCAGGGGTCATAGGTTTATAATTGTCCAAACTGCACTGTCTGTAGCTGTTACATAGTACAACGTCATAGCTATCATCAATAAGACTATCAATGAAAGAGGAAGGCAATGCAAGGATGATGTTTTAAGTGTTTTCAATCATATTTTGTTCAGATTTGTCCCTCTGCAAAAACTTTTTTTGAATTTCAACCCTCACTCTCTAAATACAGTTCAAAGCATTGCATAAATTTCAGGAAGAAAACTGTGGAGAATGTTAGGGGGGAGAGTAGCCAGAAAAATATTACTGGAAAAACAGGGCTTGTAGAGGAGATTTTTCAGCTCATTACTCACTTGGATTGAAGCCAGAGCCGGGAGATTGCTGTAAAGAAGGGGAATGGGTGAGAACTGGCTGATGATAATGAGAAAAATACTGGAGGACTGGATGGAGGAGGAAGGCTGTAGGACAAAAAGACAAAGTACATGAAACTTGAGATGTGTTTTGGATGAACATTAGAGGCATAGACCCTAAGATATAACAACAAGTAGAAATCAAATTTAAATGCCTGACAATAAACAGAAGATGTTATTCTATCTGGTTTACATTATCCTCTGTTAAACAAAACTTTTACTAGATTACACGCCCTATTATACATTAACTCAATATTGAAAGTTATACTACTGTAAAATATTCTTCTGTATTTAATGTAAGAACATTCTTTGTTCCTTTACTTATTCTATATAAAAGAGAGAAGCAGCAATCCATTTTTTTTGTGAGTAGCATTTGCAAAAATCCTAACAGTGTGACATTCCAAATACTTCAGCATTTAAGTGTTTAACATCACCATCATTAACTTAATGATAAAATCTCCTTAAGCCCTGTGTGAAATTCAGTGTATCTGAGAATATAATTTAAAGAATCTTCAGTCAGAAATCCCAGTGCAATGCAGAAGCAAAACCATGTATTGCAGAGACAAAGGCTCCTGGAGTATTAATTAGGGAAAGATTTGGAAATTTGGGGTTATATAGGTGACAGGGAGTTCATTAACTTGACTATTCATGAAGCAAAAAACCCTCAACACACAAGCAGTTTTTAAAGATACTGTCAGATGTAAATGTAAATAATCGACTTGATCTGGAGGTCTTACAGAGATTCTTCAATGATGCTCTGCATGGCTGAAGAAAAGCCACAGAGTACAGGAAGAACAGCAGAATAGATTTTTTTCAATGTGTATTTAAATGTTTTCTTTTCTTTTAAACACTGCAAATTTCATGGCTAAGCAATGCTAAAATAAATATTAAATAAATATACCTACTCAAATATCTACTATATCCCTTCTTTTCCTCATTGATAATATTGAAAAGTCACACATACAAAGCCAGGTCTGTATGGTACAAGATGGTTTATTTGTCAAAAATATTCTGCCCTAATTTCTCTGCGAGGTCACATAGAGTTTTCAATTGCTTGAAGGATGTGGACACCATTTGTTTCAGTCAGCCATCTGTTGTTAAGAGGGGTGGACAGGAGATAGAACCTTGGAAAGGTAGTCATGTTTGATGAAAATATGATAGAGAAATTGGATGTGAATTATACAATAAACTCCTTATTTCCAGATAGGAACTTACAATAGTGCCATTTGATTGAATAACCGGTCACATATTGTAAATAATGAATATTGCAATAAAAAATAGTAAATATTTGAAGTAGCTTGTCTATGGCAACTTCTTGCTGAAAAATATTCCCCAGTTTAGTTAGTGACTGCTTGTGAAGCATAGCCCATGAACAGAAATCAAGGGCTCCGCTTGTGACAGGTCTCTATGACAGGTCTATGACCAAAGAATCAGTGGTCTGCTTTGATCCGTCATGATGTCAGTCTGCAGTCTGGATGAGACCAATCCTGATATGTCAGCCAGACTCTGACACAGAGAGATTGCCTTCTCAACAGACATGACAGAAAACGTGGAGGAAGAAAACAGACATTACGATGGCAAAAACTAGGTATGAGGTTGAGGAGAGAAAAGGGAGTAGAGAGCTCAAATCTGATGTCCTGCAAGGTCTCAGGAAAGGTTTGCTGGTGCTTGAAGGGTCGTGTTGCTGTGTACTTCAAAGGGATGCAAGCAGTGAATTTGAGGTGCACAGAACTCAGATTATGGATTTAAAAGGTAAGGTGATACTTCAAAGCAACAGTGAAAAGCCTTTGTCTTTGTTCCTCTCAAGTGGAACTAATCGTTCCTAGGAATCTAAAAAAAAAAAAAAATTATGAGCAGTTATAGAGTTTTCAGGGTGTGGTTTTTTGCCTCCTAATCATTCAAAACTGAAAAATGTCTCCAGATTTTGAAGATGAAATCATCAACATCCCCACTACATCAGCTGATCCTGGTTAAGATAATACAAAGAACAAATAATCACAGTGGGCAAAGCGCAGCCAAAAAGGTCAAAGGCAGTTACTGGAGTTGCAGACTCCTGGATGATGCCCTGTCTTGGATGAGGAGCTGCTGAATGGTGTCAGGAGAGCCAGGGGAGCTTTTGGTTGATTTATCAGAGTGAAGAGGTTGGATGGCATCAAGCTTCAGATCAAATGGGGTCTTTGAAATGATAGCTCTACCAGATTTGTTGTACATCACTAGGCGTACTGATAGCAGCCAGCCCACATAGGACTATGTTTCAGTGCAGAGTGGCTCATTTTAAAACACCCCAGTGAGCCTCAGGAGGAGCAGCAGCAGGAAAAACAAAGAAAGGTTGAACAGACTGAACCTCTGATCTCCCTTTATGTCATGTGTAGATGTGGTGAGAAATGGTGCCATGCACATACTGGGCTTTTCAGTCACACTGATACACAGAAAACATGACAGACAAAAATTTTCTCTTTGACTCTGAAGGCTAACGCAGCAACGATTTCATAGAAACTTGCAGCTCTTGGACATCACATAGATCTGATTTCTGTTATTCCCCAGGAACATTATGATGACAGGAAAACTGATTAAAGGGGATAAACAGATGCAAAGTAAAGCCAACTTTTCCACTACAAGGTTGGAAATCAAGACATCTGGGTTCAGTTCCCAAGACCGCTATAATACTGAATGAATTACAACAAAGTAAATGCCTCAGATACACATCCATCCATGTGGCTAGTGGTCCCTCATCTACTGCTGTTTTAGTCAATTGCCTTTTAACTAAAATATTTTTGTCAATTGCCAGGTCTTTAGCAGTAGGTTTCTAATTGCAATGCTATAATACATAAAATAAGTTTTAAAATACCATTTTTTTTTAATTTTCTTCTTCTGTATTTTGAACATATACAAAGATAATACTCTACCCTGATAATTAACATGATCAAAGGTAACACCAACTTCTTCCACCACATGCTTAACCACTCTAAAGAAAGGTTAAAACTCATTCAAGTGAATAGTACCCCTCCTCATGATGCAAAATCTAAACTTGCCTATTTAAAGCAGTTCCAGAACTACATTTTTTGACTTGACTAGCTTTATATTTCATCAAAATATTCCCTAGAAAAAGTATTTTGTTAAAAGATTATTTTGAAAGTCTGGGTGATTATTTCAGTCAGAATCATGCTTCCTTTTGCCATATGCAGTCTATATCTAGTGTTTCAAGAAGTTTTTATTGTCCTTTTTTTAGGTTTTCACTGGTAGTAACTAGCTAAGCAGAAACAGACTTGTGATGACAGTAATATGTTACAGTGGGTACTATAGAAGGTGGGAAAGAGTCACAAGAAAAGGAAGAGGGAAGTGGGCAGATATAGCCAAATTGCTTGTTTCTGGCATATTCCCAGGTTCAGAACAGTGTAATGGGATCCACCCCAGAATATTTTAGCTCTTCCAAGGAGGGAATAAACCATTCACTTATAGTCTTATGGTTCTACATACATGAAAGATATATATATCTATCTCTCACTAGCTGCAGCAGCCTCAGCAAGGACATATGGATGTCAGCAGTAGTATACAGGACTTTTTTTTTGGCTTTTTATGAGCTTTTTAATAGATGTTTGCTCTGCTCTGGTGTAGCTGCTTATGCCTGTGTAAACACTTTATTTTTCCTCTATTTGTTCTACTTTGCCTGTCTTTTCCTACCCTCTTCCCCTCTGTGACTATTATTATTCCCTCATTTCTCTTTCGTGTCTTCTCACAGCTGTGACCTGGGGGTGTCAGAGGTATCAGGATGCTCACATTACTTTGGAGTGGCAAAGACAAAATCTAAGGGCAATCTAACCTTGTGGAGTTTTAGTAGCAGTGATTTCTCCAGCTCTGCCATTTGGAGAGGCTACTGTCTGCAGCTGTGCGTCATGACCATCCTTCGAGCTACCACCATCTTCCCAGTACCAGCTGAGTATCTAGTGTTAGCACTGCATCTTCTTCCAGTGATAAGAAGCTAAGTTTGCAAAATTGGCCAGGAAACTTTTTTAGCGTACAGCAACCATTGCTTTCTCTGCCTGTGTGGTTCTCCAGCACATTCCTCCTGCAGCTTGGTCTGGCTTTTGGCTTCCCTTAGCACTCCTCAGCAGTCACCCCCTGCCTTGCTCTCCTCCCAATGGCAACAGTTATGCCCTATAGCAGCAATTTTTAAGGATTATCCCCTACCCCTGCTGACTAGGCCAGACATGAGGGCAATGGTTAGGAGTAGCTGTCTCCTTCCTCACCGATGCATTGTACTTGCTTCCTCTTTTATGTGTGTGGAGTGACTTGCAATTTTAGTTGCAGTTGTAACTAAAGCTAATAAAATGCTATTATGGTTAATTATATTCACTAGTAAGGCACTTAAACTTTACACGAAATGGCATCCCAGTAGGCTTGAGTTTTCATAACATATGGCAGTTGGAATGGCAAGGTTTTAAAAAACATGTAATTTCATTAGAGTAACAAGACAGCGACTTGAGTAGTCTTTTTATGACATGTTTAATGGTGCTGCTCTGTGGATGACTTGTAAACAAAAAAAAACTACAGAAGGCTAGATGAGGTAAGGGACACATACATCTGGCAGAGGATATCCCAGCATGCTTCAAGCATTTGCAGATTTAATAAGCACTTCTCAGCACCTTGTTCTTATGAAAAGATGCAGTGAGGCTGTATTCTTTCTTGACCGTTTCCAGAACTTGTTTTTATTTAAAATAAAACCAAAAAATATGTGAGGCTATGATACATTCCATTCAGGCCTTTGGGATGTCCTGCTGTATGCCAAGGAGCTTTTCTCACAGGCTTTGCTGACGAGAAGATACCTTTTCCATACTGATCTCATTGTTACTAATTTCTAAGCTAGCTCCACAGTTTTGTGGACATGACCTTTCCTACCTTCCATAAGAGGGACATAGATCTGTTGGAGCATGTTCAGAGGAGGCCCCAAAGATGATCCAGGGGCTGGAGCACTTCTGCTACGAGGACAGGCTGCAGGAGCTGGGATTGTTCAGTCTTGAAAAGAGAAGACTTCGGGGGGACCTAATAGCTGCCTTCCAATACCTGAAGGGATCCTACAGGAAGGCTGGGGAGGGACTTTTTACAAGAGCGTCCACTGATAGAACAAGGGGAAATGGGTTTAAGTTGAAGGAGAATAGATTTAGATTAGATCTTAGGAAGAAATTCTTCAGTACGAGGGTGGCAAGACTTTGGAATAAATTGCCCAGAGATGTTGACCATGAGACAGTGGAGTTCAGGATCCTGTGCGGTAAAAACAGAATAGCAAGCAGGATCGCAACTCTGGACTTCAGAAGGGCCAACTTTGGCCTCTTCAAGCAATTGCTGGGGGATACCCCTTGGGACAGGGAGCTGCAAGGTAAAGGGGCCCAAGAGAGTTTGTTGGCATTCAAAGACCACTTCTTTGAGGCTCAGGATCAGTGCATCCCATCAGGTAGGAAATCAAGAAAGAGATCCAGGAGACCTGCTTGGTTAACCAGGGATCTGCTGGGCAGACTTAGGTGGAAAGGGAGGGTGTACAAATGGTGGAAGGAAGGGCTGGCCACTTGGGTGGAGCACAGGGCAGCTGTCAGGGAGTGCAGGGAGGCAATCAGAAAAGCTAAGGCCTCCTTGGAGTTAAAACTTGCAAGGGAGGTCAAAGACAACAGAAAGGGCTTCTTCAAATACATTGCTGACAAAACTAATACTAGAGGCAATGTAGGCCCTCTGTTGAATGAGGTGGGTGTCCTGGAGACAGAGGACAGAAAGAAGGCAGAGTTGCTGAATGCCTTCTTTGCCTCTGTCTACACTGTTGGAGACCGTCCTCAGGAGCCTCAGTCCCCTGAGGCCCCAGAGGAGGTCATGACAAAGGAGGAGTCTGCCCTGATTGATGAGGAGTGGGTTAAGGATCAGTTTGAACACTTGGACATTCATAAATCCATGGGCCCTGATGGGATGCACCCACGGGTGCTGAGGGAACTGGCGGGAGTCATTGCTAGGCCACTCTCCATCATCTTTGGTAAGTCATGGGTAACAGGTGAGGTGCCTGAAGACTGGAGGAAAGCGAATGTCACTCCAGTCTATAAGAAGGGCAGGAAGGATGACCCGAGTAACTACAGACCGGTCAGCGTCACCTCCATCCCTGGAAAGGTGATGGAACATCTTATCCTTGACACTGTCTCTAGGCATATCAAGGATAAGAAGGTTATTAGGAGCAGTCAGCATGGCTTTGCCAAGGGGAAGTCATGTTTGACCAACCTGATAGCCTTTAACGAAGACATAACCAGGTGGATGGATGGTGGCCATGCAGTGGACGTGGTCTACCTGGACATCAGCAAGGCCTTTGACACCATCTCCCACAGCATCCTCATAGGTAAACTGAGGAAGTGTAGTCTGGATGACCAAGTAGTGAGGTGGGTAACTAATTGGTTGAAGGGAAGAAGCCAGAGAGTTGTGGTCAATGGGACAGAGTCTGGCTGGATGCCTGTGTCTAGTGGGATCCCTCAGGGGTCAGTGGTCGGGCCGGTACTGTTCAATATATTTATCAATGATCTGGATGAGGGATTAGAGAATGTTGTCAGCAAGTTTGCTGATGACACAAAACTGGGAGGAGTGGTTGACACACCAGAAGGCTGTGCAACCATTCAGAGAGACTTAGACAGGCTGGAGGGCTGGGCGGGGAGAAATCTTATGAAGTTCAATAAGGGCAAGTGTAGAGTTTTGCATCTGGGAAAGAATAACCCCATGTGCCAATATAGGTTGGGGACTGCCCTGCTGGAGAGCAGCGCAGGGGAAAGGGACCTGGGGGTTCTAGTGGACAGCAGGATGACCATGAGCCAGCAATGTGCCCTCGTGGCCAAGAAGGCCAATGGCATCCTGGGGTGTATTAGAAGGGGAGTAGCAAGTAGGTCAAGAGAGGTCCTCCTGCCCCTCTACTCTGCCCTGATGAGGCCACATCTGGAATATTGTGTCCAGTTCTGGACCCCTCAGTTCAAGAAGGACAGGGAGCTGCTTGAGAGAGTCCAGCGTAGAGCCACAAAGATGGTGAAGGGAGTGGAGCATCTCCCTTATGAGGAAAGGCTGAAGGAGCTGGATCTCTTTAGCTTGGAGAAGAGGAGGCTGAGGGGTGACCTCATTAATGTTTATAAATATGTCAAGGGGGAATGTCAGGAGGATGGAGCCAGGCTCTTTTCAGTGGCGTCCACTGACAAGACAAGGGGCAATGGGTGGAAGCTGGAACACAGGCTGTTCCAGAAAAATATGAGGAAAAACTTTTTTACTGTGAGGGTGACGGAACACTGGAACAGGCTGCCCAGGGAGGTTGTGGAATCTCCTTCTCTTGAGACATTCAAAACCCGCCTGGACGCATTCCTGTGTGCTCTACTGTAGGTGATCCTGCTCTGGCAGGGGGGTTGGACTAGATGATCTTTAAGGTCCCTTCCAACCTTTAACATTCTGTGATTCTGTGATTCTGTGATTCTGTTGTGGCTGCCCCTTCCCTGGAGGTGTTCAAGGCCAGGTTGGACAGAGCCCTGAGTAGCCTGATCTAGTTGAGAGGCGTCCCTGCCCATGACAGGGAGGTTGGATTAGATGATCTCTAAGGTCCCTTCCAGCCTAGGCCATTCTATGATTCTATGATACCTTTTGGGTAACTTGGAAAATTATTTTGGGAGACCATGTTGTTAATGGAATGCCCTAATGTAAACCTACTGTAGCTAGCTTGATCCTATGTAAGAGTATTTATTTATGAAATCCAAAAATACTGTTGCAAAGGTTTACAGGTGACATAAAGTAAAATCATGTTTATCTACAAGATCAAATCAAGGAGACCTGTCTCTATCTCTCTACGTAGCTGCACAGGTAGAGGTGCTCTTGTTTGGTTGTGCGCACTTCAGAGGGCATTTCTAGAGACTTCTCAATTTGGGGCAAGCCTTTATTTCTCTTCCCCTGAGGTTTATCAGAGGGTTTGTGCGCGATTGCTTTTGTTCACTTCTCAGTTCTTCTTTCTCAGATTATTGAACCTCAGTTTGGAAGACTATTCTGAACTTCCAGGATAATAACTTTCCTCACCATTTTGGAAATATGTTTTGGAAATAACTACTATGTCTTCTGCAAACTGGATGTTTGGCAATAATTTTGATAGAACTCCTTACCTGTAGAAAAGTGATATACTTTTTTTTGTTCCTGATAAAGTAATTTGCAAATATCAGACAAGCTGTCTGTTTTCTCCAGAACATGTAACTCTCATTAGCATGCAGTTAACAACCATATTTTACAGAAAGCAGCCTGCTACTGACTCCTGACTGAAATTAGATAAGTTGATAAATAACCGCTACAAGGTGTTAATCTCCAAAGAGGCATGACTCCATCACACAGTCTTGATTTTTAAGATATACCATAACAGAAGTTTTTTAATACTGTTTGAACGGAATTTGTATCAGTTGTCCAATCTAAGCTGTTAATTGCTTTTGCTGTCAGAGTTTCAGGTGGTTCCAAGCAGATCTCGCAATCAGGACAACTCAACAGACATGCACAGAGAATAAAGAGGGAAATTAGTATGCTGTGGATAGAATTGCATTGTAGGGAATATGGAAGCACAGTATTAGGCAAATACATACATGAAGTGAAGGAAAGCTGCAGGTGTTCCATGGTCACTGAGTGATAGGGAAGGCAGACACTGAAATAGCCAGATGAAGCAGGTTAATCAGGTGGAATTTGTGGAGGAAAATTTGCAGAAGGATGGGAAAATCAGACTGAGGTGGAATGGGAAGGAAGACCCCTTCACCCGCCAGCACAGTAGAAAAGGTGAGGACTAAGAGGAGCAGAAGAGTTATGGACACTAACAGCCTGGAGACCTCAGAAGCACTGACATGGTCATCAGAAGAACTTGTGGTGAGTCATCACAAAGTGGGAAATCAGGGCACTTCTGATCATTGTGAAGTAAAGGAAAGCCATCTTGGTTTTGGTTTCCCTTAGCTACATTTTCCCTTTTAATGGGTGTCTTTAGAGCTCATTAAAGAGCAAAATGGGTAACATAGATTTGGGGAGCACAAAATATGAGCAGATGTTATGTAATCTCTTGTGTGTGTAATTCTGCCCCAGAACCTGCCATGTCAGTTGTGACCTATAATAATAACACCTCTAAACTATCACTTCTATGCTTCTTTTAACCACAGACTGCAGTAGTTTGGGACTGCATGATTACTTTGTGATGCTGATAACTGGAGATCAAGATTAAACTACTAAATTCTTTTTAATAATAACCAAACATAGGATGCAAAGTCTCTAAAGGCAACCTAACTTGCCAATTCTGCTTTTAAAAATATAATTGGAAGAAGCAATCCACAATTTACACATCTATTTTTTTTTTAAACAACAGGGTTTTAAAACATGAAAGTATTAATTCTTGGCAGAGGGTTTTGGCTAAAATGCAGTGAATATTTTATGAAAGCTTTTTACGGCATGTTTCCACGTTATTTTTGCTATCCACTGTAGACCTATGTAAAATCTTTGCTAAATATTTTTCGTTTACGAATGGAAAGTAGTCAGCAACTTTAGGGCTTCTTTAAACCCAGGGGAGACATAAATTTCTAACATAGCTCAGGATAATGGTTCCAACTGAGGAAATCTTTGTGTCTTGACACTAAAGGTGTCATTCTCTAAGACCACCATTCACATCAAAACCAAACTTAACAAATTGAGTCTTTCACATACTCCTTCATACACGTACTTTATTTCCAAAGACCACTTTACCGTCTCAAAAACAAATTTCCTCAAGCAAAAGTAGGTGCTTCTCAAACTCTCTCCTCTGTAAACACCGACTGCTCCATTTGCCTCTGGGTACTTGATCTGTGAAAAGAGAAATAGAAATTTAAGTGAATTTAGAAATTGGTAGACAGAAGTTTCTGAAGAAGAACAATGAGTAACCCCAGGGTACAGGTTGTTTCTGTACCTTCTGAGGGTGTTTGTATCCAAGACTCATTCTACCTCGTGGATGCTTGGTCTGTTTTTCTGTCCCACTGCATTATGTGTTGCTGCATTTCAGGTGCCTAGCAATCATCACATGTATGCTGGCAGCAACATTTCCATTTCACAAACACACCAAAAAAGGAAATAAAAAGAGTAAAGTTTCTCTCCTAACCCACATAGAGGGCAAATTATAGAGGCCAGACAAGGATAATAAAAGTATATGACTGACAGCTGACAGAATGCCAGTGAAAATTTATCTCCCCCTTAGGATATTGTTTTGATAATCTTTGCCGATTTAATACTTTATGGAACTAGAGATTTTTCTTTTGTCTGTATGGGTATTTTTTGGAGGGGTGGGGGTTGCACTTGTCAATTGCACATCAAAATAGGGTGGATAGACAGGGAAATGAAATGTAAACAACAGCTCCAGGTTTGTTTTTCTCCTTAGGCTGTTGGGGAATGTTTTTGTACATGAAGGTTAACACAGCACAGTAGCAGCCTTCATCAGTTCTTAAGGACAGTTGGTCAATGCTCCTGTACAACTCAGCTGACTGTAATGTTATTACCTGGTTTTGTACCTTATAGTAAAAAAAATCTATTCTGAAGTGTGACTGTAAAGCAGCATAATGGATGTACCTGTTTACAGTATTTAAAAAAAATAGGGTTTAAATTTTTTATTAAATTTGTCTAGAAATATGTATATTGTTTTCTGCTGGTGAGCTCATCATTCCACCACAAAGTCTATCAGTCCACATGGAAGTTGCTTATTCTATACATCTCCAAAATTTTTGTGAACATGTACCGATGTCCATTCCAGCTGAAACATTGCACCCAAAGAGTAAGTGTACCAATCACACTGAGGTGACCAGCAGTGCACTCACACACAGAGACAGAATACAGCCCAGTACACAGCATTGCTGCCACAAGTACTGGGTCCACGGGACTTTGCAAGAGTTTGGTGTCCACAGGCTCCCCCAGCACCAGCCACCATGATTTTCTATCCCTCATCAATGGCACCGATTTCTTGAAGCAGCAACAACTGGTCACACTGAGGGTCTTTGCCATCATTTGTCACTCAGCTGCCTTTTTAGTTCGGTGCTGACTTATGCCTTGCAAGATGAGTGAAACAGCCAAGATTCCCCTCCCATGGTTATGCTGGGCCTGCAATGCAACAAAGACTAAAATATAAACAAAATAAGCTTTTTCTGTGGAATCTGCAGATATGGCTGCAACTACACCGAAGAGGCAGGTCTGTGGAGTTAGTTGATGCCTTTTGTAAAAACATCAGCCGTTTTCCTCCCAGAACTGGATTTTCAGACAATTTTTTTTACGGCTCCATATCAAATTTTCTTGGTTTGCAAGTAAAATGCAATACTCCTCTTGCAAACAAAGATAGCTCTGAATGCTAAGAAACATTTTTTCCCTGTCGTGGGTTAACCCTGGCCAGCCACCAGGTACCCACACAGCAGCTCTCTCACTCCCCCTTCACTGCTAAACAGGGGGAGAAAATATTTCAAAGGGCTCAGGGTTTGAGATAGACAGTGAGATCACTCCCATCTACTGTCCTGGGCAAAACAGACTCGATTTTAGGGAAATTAGGTACATTTATTAAAAGAACTAATCAGAGAGGAGTAGTGAGAAGTAAGAAAGAGCAAACAGATCTTAACAAACAGAACACCTTCCCCCCCATGCCTCCCTTCTTCCCGGGCTTAACATCAATCCCGGTTTCTCCACCTCCTCCCCTCCCAGAGCGGCGCAGGGGGACAGGGAATGGGGGTTACGGTCAGTTAATCCGACGAAGGACTCTTCACTCTTCCCCAGGGCGATTGTGGGGTCCCTCTCACGGGAGACAAGCTTCACGCTCTCCTCTCCAACGTGAGTCGTCCCACGAAGGGCAATTCATCACAAACTGCCCAACCTGAGACACCTCACAAGAGGCAGCCCACCCCTCGTGAGTCTGAGGTGCAGTCCTTCAGGGCAAACTGCTCCAGCTTGAGTCCCCCGCAGCGTCCCAAAAGTCCCACCGGCCAACCTGCTCCAGCGTGGGCATTCCTCTCTTCCACGGGCTACAGGCTCCGGCAGCGACTTGCTCTGATGCGGGCTTCCCACGGGCTACAGCCCCCTTCAGGCATCCACCCACATGGCGTGGAGTCCTCGGTGGACATCTACACGGTGATCCTCACGGTGGACATCTGCACCTCGCCCATGGGCTGCAGGGGGACAACCCGCTTCACCATGGTCTTCACCACAGACCCGGGGGACTCTCTCTGCTCCGGTGCCTGGAGCTCATCCTCCACCCCTCCTTCTTCACTGACCTTGGTGTCTGCACAGATTCTCACTCCTCCATCTCTGTGCCAGCTGTTATGGCGCAGTTCTTTTTCCCGTTCTTAAATATGTTTTTCACAGAGGCGTTCCTCTGCTGTCACCTTACTGATAGGCTCAGCCTTGGCCAGCGGCGGGTCCCTCTTTGTAGCCGGCTGGCATTGGCTCTATCAAACCTGGGGAGCTTCTAGCAGCTTCTTGCTGAAGCCACCCTGCAGCTCCCCTCCCCCGCCGCCAAAATCCGGCCAGGCCAAACCAAAACATTCCCCCAGTATTAATATCAGAAAACAGGACTATACAGGCCAGTTTTACTCACATAACACTACTAATTTCAGGTAATACCTCCTGTGGCACAGATGGTTGTTGCATTTGGTAAGATATCACCACTGTTATTGATGGGAACTTCCTAAAGAGTTCTGTAAATGATGGTTCATAGGAGATTTCAGTTTCTTCTGCTGAATAAACTTTAGAGTAGGAAAGGGTGGATGCATATCTTCCTAGCTACAAATCTATCAGGGACTACCTGGAGCACCCTTGGGCTTGAGCTCACCTCTGATCTATCTATACCAAAGCTGAAGTGGGGCTAAAGAGGTGAGAACATCTTTGCTCTGAATTGTACTGCTTCAGTCTCGTATCAGCGTTTTGATACCAAAAGGGGACTCTGAGTTAGTTTATAAAAATAATGTCTGTATTCAAAGAATGATGAAAATGAAACTATTCAGTTTCACACCAGGTTAATCTATCACGGTGATGTTTTTTCGCTTGGTTAGCTGAGATGTGGGTAGGTACTTGAATATATTAACACTGCAGTTTGCAGTAGTCTTGGAGATTAAACCTTTAAAAAGACATACAAGTAGCATTTCATACAAGCATATTCCCACTGAATACAGTCAGACTGCACTGACACATCTGTGACCTGGCAGTCACTTTCACATAACATGTGATTTGGGTAGACTATGACTCATTTATTGGGGGGTCTGATGAAGTGTGTATGAAGTTTTCTTCTGCCTAAAATACACTATGTACGATTTTGTTATTGATATGTTATTGGATGTCTTGTATTCTTGTAAGGAACATGTTCTCTCCTTTTGTGCTTCTAACCCTTGCTGTCTGCCCTATGCATATTTCCTTGTGTCTGGGGATGAACTTGTGTCATTTTTCTTTACTTACTTTATGCAAAGGAAAATAATAATACTTGTCAATTTATTTGTGGCATTCTCAGCTGCATAGCTAATGTTCTTCTGCTTGATAGGATGTCATTTTTTTCTGTAATTATAGTTCTGCTTATGCCCTTGAGGAAGAACATCTGCTATTTCCCACTCATGAGTTACATTTTATCCTCTCATTTCCTCAGTGTTATCCAGCACCACAGTGATTTGGTGGTCTCGGATGCCCTTTGCAGCACTTTTCCTTGGGGTTCTGTACAGCAGGGTCCTCAGCCACCCTCCTCCTCACCTTCCTCTTCCCTCGTCAGCCCATCATGCTGTTGGCCTCAAAGTGGATGATATATTTACTTCTCTGATTCAGTTTGGAGGGAGAGGATAGAGGTAGGCAAGGAACTCCTATAACAGCCTATCCTGTTAACAAATGTGCAATGGAAATCCAAAGACAACATCCTGCAATGCTCTCATCAAAATGAGTGGTATAGGCTGTCAGCGTCATGATACATGACCACCTAGTTAGAACAGAACATAAAAAGAAAGGAAAAAGCCCCACCTCGTCTCTTTGGACACTTACCAGTAAAATTCTTTCTACTCAGCATACTATTCACACCATATTTTTTGCTTCTGTTGTTTACTGTTGGATGGAAATCAGTTGAATGATCCTCTGTTAATCCTTTGTTCTTAAACATGTATAATTTTCTTGATATGAATATAAAACAATATTGTGTAGTAGGCAAATTTTGAGGGATAATACACGTATTTTTGGAATGGTCAAAATTAACTATTTGGATTTTTAAACATTTTTGTAATGTTCACTCTTCTTGTGGAATAGCTATTTTTATACATAACGCATCATTTTAATTAGTAATTAATACATATTTGTACATGGCTAGAATTAGCTGTGGCGAATTCCAACCAAGGAGACTATGTCAAAGAATTCGAAGTGTTCAAGTGGTAAGAAGAGCTGGGGAGAAGACAGAGGACGTTACTCGTAATAGCCAAAGGGAAAAAAAGTAGAAGACAGAGTGATAGAGCCTCATACATATATCCTTGACTCCATCAGACTAGTTAGTACAGTATAGAACTGACTGAAGGTTTGCCTGTTTGAAAAAGTGCTGCTGGAAAAAGTGCTGCTAGTGTTGGAGTCAGTGACACGATCTAAGCAAAGAAAATACTAGTTTAAGGAAGAGGTTAATATCCTGAATTTTGGGGAATTTCTTCTTTCCCTGGATCATCAGTTCACCACAGTGATTTCTGAAATAATGTGATGACATTATCGTGATAACCAGTATATTATTGCATTGACATCAGCTGGCAGTTATGCATATGTCTCAATAGCTGAAATGGGAACTTAGAATGAAAGGACAAGGTGAATAGCTTAGAGTGTCAATGTTTTACTTGAAGTGCATTCAATGCATTGAAGTAGGAAGGGATGAGGCTAGAAAACAGCTGTAAAAGACCATACAACTGCACCTAATGATAACTTAGTTGTTAGGGGAAAGAGTTAATTATAAAGCATCATGCCGGATATAAGACTGGTCAAGTCTGCAGAAGAACCATGTGAGAGGATGGACAAAAGAAGGGTCAATGCAAATCCCTTGAGTGAAACTATGAAAATTACAGATTTAGCACGGTATGATATGGGAAATAGATCAGTCCACACAGGAGAATCACAATACAGGGAGAGACAGACCTGTGAGTAATATGTACAGTGTTTTGCTGCCATGAAAACTTCTGAGTTCTTTACATGGGCTGAGGGTAACTCAATACAGAACTCTGAAAGAAAAGTATACATGAATGGAAATACTGAGATAGGCTTCGCTGTTTGTCCTTTGCGTTACTGAAATGAAAGAAGAGTCCAAGAAAAGTGGGCCTTATTATAGAGACAAAGGGAAACATGGAGAGTGGATCTTCAGAGAGCAGAAAAGAATATCTCCTTTGTCTCACCAAGGAGTCAAAAAGGTGTAAATATATCAGTACTGGAATTCATGTTTCAAGAGAAAAATGAATTAAGAGGTAGGAAAGGGAGCAAGAACAAAAAAAAAGTTCTGCTGGGAGTGGTAGTTGCAGTTACAGAAGTGTCATCATCCAAATTCAGCACAAAATAAATAAGGATAAGAGAAATGGGGAAGAAAAATTATGGTTGAGGCAACAGAGTAGTTAAGCAAATGAAAACAGAAAAACAGGAACTGAGGGACTAAAGGTGGAAAACTCAAAGAGTGATGAAGAAATGTAAAGGAAACTGAAAAAAAACCCCAAAACCCAAAGCAAATGAAATGAGTGAACGGGAGAAGAGAAATAAAAACAGAACAAGGCAGTATGCAGTCCGATCTATAAACGTGCTTAAATATTATCAGTAGTTTCCTGTCTGGGAGCTTTGCTTTTGTTGAAGTGAGGAGTGGTGATTCTAGGTCTGATTATTTGGGGGGGTAACATGCGAAACTGTGCCATGTAAACACACGTGGGATGCCCAGCATCTGATGGCAACTGATGGCTCTGCTGTGTGCAAGAGGGGACAAGGTCTTGTCTTCCTTCTCTTCATCTCCTTTCTTCCCCTTTTTGGAAGGGGAGGGTAGATACTCACTGAGAAAAAGGTTGTTTTTCATGCACATGCACACACACTCGTTGCTCATAGTGCATTCTGAAGGGGGACATGGGAAAAGATGCAAGCTTAAATAGATTTGGGGGATGGGGTTTGAACAAGGAAGGAAGGACAAGGGACAGGCAAGTGCTGACATTTGGAGAGTGGTAACAGCTGTGAAGGCCTCAGGGCTGCGGACTTTTGTTTCTGACCTTAGGGAGAAACCAGAGAGTACTGACCACATGGAGTGATTGCAAGGAAGAGCGAGGGCAGAGGGGAGACAGAAGTGGCAGCCCCTTATTTTTGTACCCTGGAGCCTTGGTAATATAGCTCTGTAAAGAGGCCAGTGCATGTTCATATGAGAAGTTACTCCTTTCCGTCTGAAGTCATGTTAAAAATAACTCTCTTTGGGCCTTGGGGCATTGTGCTATAATGAAGTTAAAAGGATAAATGCTATTAAATGTCTGAATAATGTTGCTAACATAGCTTGTCTTCCTGATCATTTTGTTAAACTATAGTAACATAAAATCATGTCACCATTAATACTTCCTGCATGTGCAGGAAAGAAGAATACAAAGAGTATGAAATATCAGTTGATTTTAGGATGGTGTGTTTTGTATTGAAAACAGCTGGATAACTTATTCCCTCATATGGCTGGTGGCGGGTACTGGAAACATCACACGTTTTTATTGCTGAAACAGAGTGCAAACTATTCAGAGAGATACACCTACATCTGTACTGTATTATACTGAGTGCCTGGCTGCCATCATTTTATGGATTCAATATCTGTCTGACCATTATTTTTATTGGTTCTCATAACTTCATAGATGGTCCACCTGTAGAGCCTGCAAATTATCAAGTTAGTGTGTTTTGCCATTGTCATGTGTCCAGTTTTCAACTTAAAGTGGTTTCTAGCTGGACTACAAAGAACCAGAACTGCTATTCTTATAGATATTTTATTTTAACTACACCCATTCCCATTTATCATTGCAGTCTGCTGGAAAAAGTCTACTTTCCAACAAAGAGAACCTTTTTTTGCTGTTTGGAAGAAGGGAATATGTACCGTATTATTCATCTCCTTTTTATTATTATTTAATCATTCCCACACTTGATACTTGTTTATCACTACCACATTAAAAATCAGGAATCGTTGTCCAGTTCCTCAGACACAAAATCTTCCTGGCATGTTCCTGAGGCTCACTCAGAGAGTGCATAATCATTCAGATATCAAAGGCAGCTAGAACCAAAATTCTCCTTTGAAGACAGTCATTCTTAAAACCCACTTGGTACATTCTGGGCAAGGCCCTATTGCCACAGAGTTTGTTTGCTCTGGCTAGCACTGACTCGAAAAATATAATGATTGGGTTTTTGTTTTCTTTATCATATATGTCCCTACCCACATTTGGGTTTTGACATCTGTCTACCTCCTCTTTCTGAATTTCTACCTTTCTCTGCCTTTCTCGGTTTTATTTCACAGTAGGTTTCACCTTCATGTTGCATTTCTGTCTACTGGCCCTTTTCTGATGCACCCCTGAGCTGATGTCTTTGGCTCCTACCTGACTTCTTTTACTTCTTCCTCTGCCCACTGTCACCCTCTCAAGTTTCTCTTCTCCCAAAGCTCTCGTTTCGTCTCCAAGCTTTCCTCCAGTTGCAGCTGTATTCAAGACCTCAGATTATCCCAGGCTACAGCACCTACAAACTCCCAAGCTCCTCCCATTGTTCACTGGGGCAAATGGTCGACAGACACCTCCCAAGCAAGGATAGTCCATGACCCCTGGGTGTACTGATGGTGATACATAACATACTGGTTGTGTGAGAGGGAGTAGTCCAATGGCCTACAAGGGGTCCTGACATCAGGACCCTGAGAACCCCCAGTTCTCCATGTCACCACCACATGAGCCATTAGGAAACATGCTGGTGTACTGTTTCCTGTTACCATGCTCATGACAGCTCTGTATTGCAAGGTCTACCAAAGTAGTTGGCAATACGTGGCTGCTTCAGTACTGTGTCAGTCCCTATACTGAAAAGTGTAAGATGACCTTTAGATGCTGCATCAAGCCCACAGGTTGTGATACAGCTGTATTTTCAGCCATCAAAATGCCAGTCTGACTGAATCTTAAATTATTCCCCCGGTTCTAATTTCTGTATTCAGCTGATTTCACAAGTGTTTACAAACCAGGTTGGAAAGTTCCAAAGTATATTAGCAATTTTATGGACTAGAAGCAAAAGTCTCAGCTTGTCAGTGAAGCCTGTGAGACTAGGCATTTTAGTAGGACTTTATGAGAACTAAAATGGGCAGGTTCTGTGGACCACCACTGTGTTATTAGGCTTATTAAGTTGTCTCTAATGCACCCTGCGGTCTTTGCAGTCTAGGAAAGAAACATCTGGTCCATGAAGGTTTCCATTTATATCTATTTTGTTAACTACGTTAAGCAACTAAATAGAAAAAAAAATACATAATGCAATGAAAACAAAACTACTTATGCTAAAACAATTTGAGGTCAAATTAGTCACACAGCTGTATACAATATCACAGTTATTACAACCAGCAACCACTCTAAGACTTTACCCAGAATTAGGTATGATGATAAACTTTATTCATCTACCGCTCCCCAGTAACAGACCATTACTCACGCAGTAAAGATATCTGTGTCTTAGGCTCTAAGCAGACAGGGGTTTATGTTGCCCATGAGCTCATTCTGATTCAAAAAAGTTCAATTACATCACAAAAGGACTAGGTCCCATTTACTGTAGTCTGATTCTCGCTTGTGGGTTTTTTTAATTTGGGCTTTGTCCTTTGCCAACATAACCGTGCAGCTTCAGGTACAGAGCTCGCTGGTTGCCCAGACTGGTTGAAAAGACATTGAGGAGCATTCACATTTACTCATCATACATGTGGAAGGTGTCTCATCTACACTGACAGACATGCTCCAGACAAAGGCCTGAAAGAGTACAGCAGAGAGTCACATTGACACTAATATTTAAATGAGTAATTTCTTATCATGTAGGGCAGATAGATCAGTTATAGATGACTTTTTTTGCTCTCATTAGCAAACAATTAGATTAAATGGTAATGGGAATAGTGAGTTAATCACAGAATCACAGAATTACAGGATGTTAGGAATTGGAAGGGACCTCGAAAGATCATCAAGTCCAATCCCCCTGCCAGAGCAGGAACGCCTAGATAATGCTACATAGGAATGTGTCCAGGCACGTCTTGAATGTCTCCAGAGAAGGAGACTCCACAACCTCCCTGGGCAGCCTGTTCCAGTGCTCCGTCACCCCCACTGAGAAGAAGTTTCTTCTCGAGTTTAAGCGGAACCTCTTATGTTCCAGTTTCAGCCCATTACCCCTTGTCCTATCATTGGTTGTCACCGAGAAGAGCCTGACTCCATCCTCGTGACACTCACCCTTGATATATTTGTAAACATTAATGAGGTCACCCCTCAGTCTCCTCTTCTCCAAACTAAAGAGCCCCAGCTCCCTCAGTCTTTTCTCATAAGGGAGATGCTCCACTCCCTTAATCATCCTAGTTGCCCTGTGCTGGACTCTCTCCAGCAGTTCCCTGTCTTTCTTCAGCTGAGGGGCCCAGAACTGGACACAGTATTCCAGATGGGGTTTCACCAGGGCAGAGTAGAGGGGAAGGAGAACCTCTCTCGACCTACTAAACACCCCCCTTCTAATACACCCCAGGATGCCATTGGCCCTCCTGGCCACAAGGGCACACTGCTGGCTCATGGTCATCCTGCTGTCCACCAAGACTCCCAGGTCACTTTCCCCTACACTGCTCTCTAATAAATCATTCCCCAGCTTATACTGGAACCTGGGGTTGTTCCTACCCAGATGCAAGACTCTACACTTACACTTGTTATATTTCATTACATTTTTCCCCACCCAACTCTCCAATTTTGAGTATGGTAGGTAGGATTAAATACAACTGTCTAAAGCAAGTTAAAAAGATCCTTGAAATGTCTGTTTTACTTAAATGAAACAGAAATTTACAGTGAATGGCTAAATTTAGGCAAGTTGCATGCATTCCAGAGAGCCTAGACTGGTAAAACAACCAGTATCTTATATTTTAGTTGAGAAAATGATTGTTTTCACTTAATTTTTGCTGATAAGCAGTTATTCTTAGTTGTCCAAATTTTCATGATAACGATTTAAATCAAGCATTTCCAGAGGGTAATTCAGCCACTGTCTTAACCACCTAGTTTCATAGAATCACAGCATGTCAGGGTTTGGAAGGGACCTCGAAAGATCATCTAGTCCAACCCCCCTGCCAGAGCAGGATCCCCTAGGGCAGCCACACAGTCCAGGCAGATTTTGAAAGTCTCCAGGAGGGAGACTCCACAGCCCCTCCACGTAGCCTGTGCCAGTGCTCCATCACCCTCACAGTAAAGAAGTTTCTCTTCATGTTGAGGTGGAACTTCCTATGTTCTAACTTAAACCCATTATTTCCTGTCCTATTACTGGGCACCACTGAAAAGAGATTGCCCCCTTCCTCTTGACACTCACCTTCCAGATATTTATATACATTAATAAGATCCTCTCTCAGCCTTCTCTTATCAAGACTAAACAGACTCAGCTCTCTCAGTCTTTCTTCACAGGAGAAATGTTCAGATCCCTTAATCATCCTTGTAGCTCTCCGTTGGACTCTCTGTAGTAGATCCCTCTCTTGAATTGAATTGAGGAGCCCAAAATTTGATACAGTATTCCAGTTGTGGTCTCACCAGGACAGAGTAGAGGGGGAGAAGAACCTGCTGGACACACATTTCTTAATGCACCCCAGGATCCCATTGGCCCTCTTGACCACAAGGACACATTGCTGTCCCATGGACAACTTCGTTGAGTAGAGTACAAGCTTGGACAATCAGCTTGACTAGACACATCTTCTAGAGAAATAATATTATTTCTAGGGTGTATTTTAAGTTATCATTCTAAGGCATGTAATATAAAGACTCTTTTTCATAAACAGTTTCATTGAAAACTCAGACAAAGCAGGAGCCAGGGAAAGGTGGATGGGAAGCCGCCCTTCCCTGGAAGCAGGAGCTGTATGAGGAGTTGGGTTCTATTGCTGTCCTGGGGACTCCAGAACAAGTGGACACAATTGTTAGTTTGTAAGTGAAAAGAAAGATTTGTATGTGTATAGAGCTGTGCAAAGTTGAATGGCTGTATCAAAAGGAGATATTTCCTATTATGCAGAATGAAATTTTAGAAGATATATTTGATACCAGCTTTTTTTTAGACTCAGTGTCTTAGTACGGCCCTCAAACATGAGTTACAGAAACATTTCCCTCTGTGTTTGCTACCTGTATTGCTCTGCCATGTTCATTATAAGAAAGGCTTGTGACTTGAAAGTTATAAAGTACACTGAAGTTCACAGGCGTGAAATTTTTATCCAGGAAGAAACCAGAGAAGAACAGAATTGTTGGACAGCCTTGGAGAAAGATAAGATTTGTTGGGTTAAAGCTGGAGGTAACGTGCATTTCCCTCTGTAAAAGAAATTACAGCTAGAAGTCAAAAACATCAAGTTTACACAAGAATTACAGGAAACTTAAGTAGTCAGCAGAACACCTGGAATAGATATATTTCCGTGGAAATTTTACTGTTATTTTAAATAGTCAAGCCTTCAGCCTGGAGTACAACTAGGTAAAAATGCCCAGCATTCACTGGCTGTCAGTCTACAAAAAATATTTGACAGAAGGAAGGTAATAAAAAATTGGAGGTTCTTTAGGCCCTAAAATGTTGTTGGAATTAGTGGAAAACTAAATTCTTGGTGGCCATGAAGGTTATTTGGATAGTTATTTTTCATCACTATGGTGAAAACTGAAGGGAGTTCTATATGTATCACAGGTTTAAACAAAACTGGCATGTCAATATAGACAAATAGACATGGAGACTTTGGCCTTAGTCCATGGGTTTACAGGGTTTGATTTGCTTATTTAGGCTAGCTTTAGCTGGAACTGACTGTAAGTCATATATTTCCACTGTCAAATGAGATAAATACCAATGACATTTTCTTTTCACCTACAAACACATAATTTACAAATTGAACACCTGTCCACTAAGATTGGCAGTGTCATAGGGGCTGGAATGATTAACAAATTACTTATTGGCAATTTCTTCAATAAATATAAAAATGTCCGGGTACTTCTTATATTTTCATATACATGGAATTTAAAGTACTTAACCATCTTCTGAGGGTAGATACATGGCTGAGCAGAACTCAGAATTTTTGAGTTAGCAACTCCTGCTGAAGTCATCTCCTAAAGCATCTCCATGGGGCCATCTCCCTCCTGCCCATCGTACTGTGAGGCAGCAACATCAAGCCCAAGGATGTGATGTGTCCCAAATCACTGCAGCAAAGTTAGCCAGACCCCATCCATCAGCCAGTACATTGACTTCTTTAGGATAAAAAGCTCTAAATGCACAAGTGTTGAAAAAGAATGAGAATCTTGGACAGTTGTCTCACAGTTAATACGAATGGAGGTATACAGAAAAAAGACAGATTACATGTGATTTTCTGCACTTTCAGGAAATGATAGGAAACTATGATCATGTTCTCAACCTACTCATTTAAGAAGAGTGGGTCTATTTGCTGGCTTGTTCAGGGTATATTGGTTTAGATCAGAAATGCCCTTTCTGAAACTTCTTGTAGCTACTTATTGGCACAAAGGCAGAGCTGTAACAAACTGCACCTTGGAAAACTGTGGAACTGAGGACATCAGGAACCTCATCTGTGGGGGTGCAGCCGAGCAGCCATCCCCATGTATGCATCCCCCCACGCTTCCATTGCCCCAGAGATCAGCAGGTTGCAGAGGGAAGGTGAGGAGGACAGAGGACTAGAAGACCCTGAGCACCGTTGAATGAGACAGAGGAAGAAAAGACATGAAAAAGTCTAACGCAGTTGTTTCCAGGTGAAATACCTTCCCTTCCACTCACGAAAGATGACTTCCAGATCCTTACACTATCAAAGGCTTGAAAAAAATGCTAAGATGAATACCCAGGCAGTTTTGAAGGTCAACACTGTCATCAGCTTGGCTCTGAAGATTTTAGCATGTAAAATTAGTACAATATTTTGTGTGAATGCCTTAAGAGTAAAGCTCTTTGGTCCTAAAATGCTGATGGCTGACTTTCCTTTTACTGACCTGTGTATCTCATGGTACAAAAATTCCTCTCTCATGTTTTTTCTGCAACTTGATGACATCTTAATTAGTTTCTTCCTAAAAGTCTTTGTCTGAGTTGTACATTATGTAATTTTATGTAACTTTATGTAAATCATGACCAGACAAACGGCATTCCTTCCTGTATTTTGATCTGAGGTAGATAAACAGCAAAAGACATGAGGGAAAAAAAAAAGGTAACCTGAAGCTTATCTCATTTAACTGATAGTACTAACTATCTTAAAAGTGATTGACTTATTGTGGATACTTTAAACATCTG
This sequence comes from Trogon surrucura, assembly GCA_020746105.1. Classification (NCBI taxonomy): domain Eukaryota; kingdom Metazoa; phylum Chordata; class Aves; order Trogoniformes; family Trogonidae; genus Trogon; species Trogon surrucura. Next base: position 70,739,000 of record CM036620.1, read on the forward strand.
CAGAAAGCAGCTTTCCATACCCACAGTAAGGTCTCAGTGAGAGAGGGAGAGAGGAAGGCAGGGAACGGATACCACAGTCATCTATTTTTGCAGACACTGAGCTGGAAGCTCAGCATTTTTAAAGATTTCCCTCAAAATAAAGATTCTCTGCACTGCAAGGAAGGAAACATAAGTTGCTGCAGAAAAATAAGCAAAGCAGAATCACAGCTTTGAAGAACCAACCATATTTAGACCTACATACATGTAGATTTTCCTCCCAACACAAGAAGTTCAAAGAGATATATTGCTACTAGGTATGACAGCAAAAGTAATATTGCCACTATGCTCCATTATCATTCTGTACAAAATCAATATCGAAACAACCCAAGTCTAGACACATAAATGTCAAACTATTTAACAAGAAGCAGTTAGTGCAGAAAAAAACACTTAAATGGCAATTGAGGTACTCTGATGGGTCTTAAAGTAGCTTACCAGGATTTATGTAAGATAAAAACAGTTTAACTAAGCATGTAGAACAAAGCCTGGGGGCTTATGGCTAAGAACAATATCAAAAGAACATCTAAGCTCTTTATTGTACCTGTCAGGTCCTAGTACTTGGCTGTTCTGTCAAAGGTGGAAGGCCCTCTAAATCTCCTAATTTCCTTCTTGATTTTAGGTTTTGAGTTACTTAATAAAATTACCATTCAACTACTACTAACAAGACAGAGTGACCACTTCACAAAAACATGTTTGAGTTATTCCTGCTACTCATATGAAATCTATCATTTTCAGAGTGCTTTCTCCACTTTTTACATGTCATTCCCTATTGAGAGCTGACAAGCAGGTTGTTAATAAGTAATATCTCCCAGAAATGGAATTTTTGAGTGAGACAGGCAGCAAAAATTAACACTTAATTGAAATACTAAACGGCTAAACACCGAAACTCATTCTAGTCAAAAAAGGAAGAGGGAAGAAAGAACTGGAAAATACAGAGTCATTAACTTTAAAATTGCCATATAATTTGATTTTAGTTTTTAAAAATTACCTTTTAGTTCAAGCGGTTTTCTCTTGGCTTTCAAATAAACCTAAAATAGAAAAGAAAATGGAAAATAATTAAGGCTGAGGTGAGGCAAAAACAGTTATGCTTGATTCATAATTGATTTTTTATTGGTCACAGTTCATTGTTGCTCTATGTGAAACCAAAAGCTGTTTTGATTCTGACACGAAACATTTTTCTGATGTGGTCACAAAAAAAAAAAAAATCCATCATTAACCCATCTGAAGTGAAACCTAGTTGGGGTATTGCAGTGCTGAAAAAAACATACCTTCAATGTAATTAGAACCAAAGGAGTTTTTATTGTTTAAGACAACTTTCACTTCACAGCCTTCAGCAGAAATCATTGACAGAACACTATAGCGCAGTGAACTCTGTGGGGAAATTTGTGGCTGATTTCCCAGACTAGAGGTGAAGGCCTGTGCTTTACATAGGAAAATTTACCCTCTAACTGAATAAATATAGGTCTTAATACAAAGCTATTATAACCTCAACATCAGATCTATATTTTGAGCTGTGTGCATTATTTAAGACAGTTAAGGCAAATTACAATATTCAGCTTCAATATTTCAAGAAGCAAGTATTTGGCTTTCCAAAAAAATAATGAAGTAATTCACAAAATAGCTGATTCTGGAAAAACTCTTGTACCCTGTGATGTTTTTGCCGCGAGGTGATGCAGTGTTACAGCAGGTAAGACAACCTGTCATAAATCCAGGTGTGTTAAGCATGGCTCTGGACAGTTGATATGGCCAGCTGTATAAGAGACACGGGTCACTGACAAGAAATGGAAGGCCTCCAGGTGCGACACCAACTACTTTGCTCCTCTGCGCATGTTGTCTCCAAAGCCAGATATTTTTTATGTATACACAGAAAAACTATTCAAGGCTTGAGGCTGACTTAGGCTTTTCAAGTGAGTAAAAATTATTGTTAGATTTTTTTTTCTTCAAGCTCTACCAAACAACAAAACAGCAGGAAATTTCTCATAAAATACAGTGTGTTTTTAAGGCAACAAATAACTGTCTTATCTGCTCTGAGTGATAATCTTGAAGATAACTAAGCAATGCCTGACTTCAGTTATGACAGCAATCCTGTTACAACAGTGGGATAATTGCAGGCTTAATACTGGGAAAAGATTTAAGGATTTTGCAATCATTATATTGTCTCCAAAATCATTGTATTCTGCTTAGGACACCCTGGCATGTTGACGTGCAACTCGTTATTTATGACCCACTGTCTTCTTCAGCTGATGTGTGACTCCATGGAGTTAAACAGTTTGCTTTAAAATGGAATACACCAGCCCAGAGAGCAGGATTTGAGTGCTATGTCCTGTGTGTCTGTACTATGTGGTACCATGTGGATGGCAACTTATATCTGGACCAGCAGGCTTCAGGCTTCACAACAAATCCCATAAAACTAAACTGTCTAGCCACTAAAGGCAACCGCAAGGTCTCTGTATGACTATTGTAATAAACCAAGGGGTAGGATGCATGACACTAGAAAAGTAAGTTTGCAGCATCTAGTTTGGGTCTTCCATTTCTAATTGTGTCCCTACACAGGAAAAATCCCTGAGCATAAGGAATAACGAACCCTCCAGTCCTTTTTGACCACTTTGCTTGAAGGCTCACCCGTTAAGGCTCCATCTATCATCTGTACCACAGAGATGGAAGTGCCATTACAGGGGACAAGTAAAAATATTTGTCTGGAAAGCCATCACCCACCCTTTCTGCTCATCCCAGAGAAAATTTATGCAGGTAATCAGTGCAAACTCTTTGCTGCTTCCTCCTCTACCCCATACTCTCAATTATTTGTATAGATAAGCAGGATCTCAGCTCAGCAGAAACCCATTAGAGTAAGGAAGCAGGCTCCCCATCTGTCTCCGTAGGTAAAGAAATTCTCCTGCAAACACATGATGTGAGATCTTGCAGAGCTAGGGGTTTTAGAGGATACAGAAGAATAACTCACCACTCTGCCAAAGAAACTCTGAAACAATGAGTTGCTAAATTGTCCCAATTTTCACCACACTGTGTTTGGGCTGTGATTTTCAATTCTGGCAAGAATTCTGATCACAAATCTTGATTCCTATCAGTTACACCTAATAAACCAGTTTTAATCTGCAAATATTAGTTCTTGACTAGTCACACACATTTATTATCAGAACAAAGCTGTAATTTACTTTATATTCTGGTCTATGTGCTCCTTCAGAAACTTGGCAACTGGCAGTTCAAAGTGGCACCACCTTTTGTGCTGTGGCTTTGCACAACGATGTGCTTTGATCATAAGCCACTTTGGCTACAATCTCAGTAAAAATAGAGGGTTTAACTGACTGCAAGAAGTCACAGCATTATCGCATGGGTGCACTTAATGTCATCTAGTGACACAGTTTGCTGAAGACAGAAGTTTAGAATTAGCACTGGAAGTTAAATCCACTGACTATTTCTAAGTGAAACCAATCCTCTAAACACTTAAGAACTTGCTTAATTTTTGGCATATGCCACAGACTTCAAAGCAGGGTTAAAGTCCAACAGTTTGAAGTAACGACAAGCAAGAAATGCCCTGGAATATTGGCTAGAAAAGAAAATATCGTTACGGCAAGTGTTTCTAAGTGCTACGTTTACATTTAGCTTTTTAAGTTTCTAGCATGTGTGAAAATTTTCAATCTGAGAAGACCCTCAGTGTTGTCTTTTGTGAATAACGGTCTGGAGAAAGGCACAGAACCCTGGTATTTGTTATGTCTTTTCTTCTCTGATTAAATATTTGTAATTGAGATAATTATTCTCTGACAACTAAGCACAGATGTTAAGCAAATATTCCTTAAAGAAATAATCGCCCAAAGTACTGTTTTACCATTTCTACTACCAGGCCTGGTTTATATGTGTAAACAAAACAATTTATACTTAGAATACACCCAGACATTGTGTCACTGGTTTCTCCTTCCCTGCAAAGCTGACTTACAGGGCCTCAGGCTTACGTTACTGCTCTGTGGAGAGACACTTTTGTCAGGATGGGGTATTTGTGTCAGAAGGAGCAATGATACATTATCATCACTGTAAATGTGAGCCAGAATAAAAGGATCAGAATGACTAAAAACAATAATTAAAGTGCATTCCCCCTCCCATATGTGGCAGTTATGATTTAACATCCAGGACAAAAACAAGCATGACTGCAGTAGTAAAGGAGAGGTCAAGGATTACACAAAAACGTTTCCTGAAGTCACCAATTTGTAACACACAGATCACATTTACTCTACGCTTGCAGCCAGTGTCTGCTCTTTTATTTATTTATTTGTTGGATTTTGTCATTTATTTGGTATAAGACCTTGAGCCAGAGAGTTGGCCAGGTGAAAGGAGACTGAGAGAGGATGTGAAGAAAGCAAAGTCTGGGGAAGATGGAAAATTGAAATAGCTCAGCAAAACAGCATAAAAAAAATGCTTGGGAAGTGTTTGAAAGAGTGCTGCAAGAGGATGGAGGAGTGATGAGTCTGAAGACGTCGTTTGTGTGAGGGATCCGTCACTCTGAAACATCATTCTGGGTCACCTCCATTGTCTGCATTAAAATTGTGTCTTTCAATCAAAGACTTTGGAAATTATTTTGACATTGATATTGACAGAAATCCTATATATAGAGAAAATTTAGTCATATTATTGTAATTTTTTTGCAGAGATGACAGTATCCTGAGAGATAATCACTCTCCTTTGCAATAATTTTTCCTGGATAAGTAGCCCACTCTGGCCTCCTAAAAGGCTAGAGACAAGCTCCCGATCAAATTAGTAAAATTCCTACGTGTTTCTTATGAAAAATTTACAAGGTAAATGCAGCAAAACACCAAAGTACAAATTATTAACTAAATCTCACCTTTCCTGACAAACCATGGTACCCTTGCTATACCCCTTAAATAAGAACAACTTGCATATGGGTACTTGATTCAGTTGTACAACACCTACATTCTGTGGTCAGCAAAGCTGGGGAAAAAAACACAGGGACCTCAAATATCATCTGGGACCTCTTGTTTAGGACTCTTTTCATATCAATCACAGTCTCAGTGTCCCCTCAGTGAGGGAGTAAAATTGTGGGATATTTCACCTTTCCAGATGACCAGACACCTTTGCTTTCAAGAACGCCTAAGTGAGAATACATTGCAGCTGGTTGCACTATTGAGAACAGTTGGATAATCTTTCACTTGCAAACATTGACAGCAGCTTGAAAGCATTTTCCTTGTATCTCTCATCCTTGCATATTGGACTGTGCCATGGGCAGCGTGACAGCTGACAGTGGCATAGCTAAGATATACTCAAAGACTGTATGACATACAGTCAAAGCTGGCTTCTATTTCATGGAATTTCTGTATGGATTTGTGTGTATGCACACATGCATTTCTAGGGCATGGAGCTGTTCCTAAAGTCATAGATATTATAAAGAAAGATACAGGGTTTGAACTTCTTTCCTTAAAACTCTGGTTATATATGGGCTATTTTCACCTGATTTCTAACAGTAATTAGCATATCTGACATCCATAAGATTTTTAAATTTAAAACAATGCTTTCCTGCCTGAGCAGGGGAGTTGGACCAGATGACCTCCACACATCCATTCCAACCGCAAACATTTGGTGATTCTGCCATCAATGCAATAGTGAGCTGTAAGGTCCAATCCTGACTGAAATTTTAAGGGCTGTGTGAGCAGCATTTGGCATTTGTGTGAGTTCAACCAGCTGAGCATCCCTCAATTCTGAATATACATTTCTGCTTCTGATTTTCTCACATTTATAAATGAAAATAATGTCGTAACATACTACGAGAGCAAAGGGAAACTCCTAAGGGATTTCATGTAAGACAAGTTCCTTTCAGGGTTTCCACTCCGGTGACAGCACACTAGGTCATTCCCAGTATGCTTTCTGGAGTGCAACAAAACACAATGAAATTTGTGAGTGGTTCAGAGACTCAGCTCATGATTCTGCTCAAATAGACAACACAGACAGCTCTTCACATCTTAAAATGAAATATAGCCTAGGAGGAGAGCTGGTGTGGTTGTGTGAGTAGTTTGGAGCGAGCATGTGCTGTACATGGAAAAGCCCTTGTGCTCAAGAGATGCAAAGGCATGTGGGTCAGGTACACAGCCAGAAACTTTTAAAATGCTCCGCACCATGAACGCAAGCAGAACTCTCTGTATGCATGTGAGCCACTCCAGGTTACTTGGCCAAGGAAAAGGATTCCTGTCCTGGAGCAAATTGCAGAGGCAGTATAGGCACACAGCCAATGGAAATCTAGGCTAAACTGTGTGATCTCACCATTGGCTTTGGCAAAGAGCATGTACAGCAACTGGGAATTTGGTTTTGCTGCTGGGCAGTAACTTGTTAAGCTGCTGAAACAGTACTGATGTTAAGTGTGTCTATACCATCTACATTAATTTGCTATTTCCACTCAAATTTTCCAGTTATTTTTCTTTATTCCTGAACAGTAAATTATTGTGAATCTACACTTAACTGGAATAGTCTTTAAAAAAAGCTGATCTCAGAAAGGTTTGCTCTTTGTATTTTGAAAAAAATGATAATGTTATCCTTCAGTTACATTTTAGCCAAGTCAGAATATGGCATTATTGGAGCACCAGAAAAGTTTATTTTGCCACAAAAATTGATTGTCTTACAGTATCCTCCATCGTCTTGTCTAATCCAAGTTTAGATGTTCCAGGTGATGAGTCTTCCTTTTCTTTTGGAACATTCCACAGTTTAATAAACGTTTCTTTTTTTCTTTTTTTTTTTTTTTTTTCCCCTACTTAGATTAAGCCTGATTTGTTTAGTTGGTCTCCATATGAAAAACAAAAACTTTATAAAACTGAACTGGTGATGTTTTACTTGTATTTATCTGATTGTTCCTTTAATGTTATGCATTCCTTGAGTATTCTACCAAGTAAGGACTTTCCAATGAATTAGAATATTCACAAATACTACATATCTTTAGGAAAATGCTGATTCTACCTGTGAATCCCACTTAAGGAACAATACCAACATTTTCTTCTGATAGTAAAAAAGAATTTTAATGTGAATTATTTGTCCAATGAGATAAAAATCTTCAATCTTTTTGTTATTACTTCTAGATAAATAGGTAAAAGTGTTAGTCTTTGTCACTGTTTAATCGCTGAGACCAAAATTTAAAGGTGGGAGACACTTTGAAAGTAGGGGTGGATTTTTAATTTTTTCAGGTTTCCTGTTTCTCTAATAAGTAGAGGAAAAAATAAAGCAAAAAAAAAGAGAAAATTATTCCCTCCATCCCTGTGTTTTCAGAGGAATACAACAAAAATAAAAAAAAATAAAAAAAAACCCCTAAAGAATTCCAGTTATACAATCATTTGACACAACTAGGTTGCTTTCTGGACTGCTCATGAACAGAAAAATGAGTAAAATTTTTTAATGGAATGATTCATGCACAATATCGTAACCCAGTCTTCTAGCAATGCAGAGAATTTTGTTCCTTTATACTACTTACTAAACTAGCTAATTTGTACAGTTAGAAGCCTTTTAGAAATGCTTACAAACACCAGGTTTGAAAATGCATGGAAGAATTAAGACTAGATTAGCAGTTGTCTCCCTAGTTTAGACTGTTCAAGTAGTGAGGGAAAAAGATTAGAAAGTAACTAAAGATCTCCATGCAGATTGAGGGAAATTAGGGCTATCCAGAAAAAAAACCAAGCAGCAGCTCCTCCAGCTCCTGTCCAGCAGTCATCCCTTGTCCCCTTCCCAGAGAGCACTTCTGGCTGGGAAAGGCCCTGAGCTGCAAATCATTGGAGGCAGAAACAGTATTTAAGGGAATTGTCATGGTGGGCTTTCCTGTTCTATACTCTTCTCTAAATATCTGGTTTTGGTTCTCCCCCACCTCATTCTAAATAGACGTTGGTGCTCTGAACGTGTGCACATGTGTTTCTTCACCCCCAACACGGAGCGAGAGGGCAGGAGGTTGGTGATGACCCTAGAAGGCAGGTCCTGGGACCTGGTGCAGTCTGCCCATCCCCTCCCAGTGAAGATGAGATGGGCAGAGGAGTGTCACAAGGCTGGGGGAGCAGGGGGACTGTTAGGATATCAGCTCAAGGGCCAGCACATATTTGCTATCAGTCCTGAAAACTAGACGGCACTGCAGCTATAGACAAGCACTGGGCAGATATCTTTCGTCTAGAGACTGCAACCAAAGAAAACACAGCCACAGCCACCCATCTATTGGCTTCAGAATTCACACGAGAGTTAACAAATGTGGATTCATCTCACCGTGCTGCTCCCTTCTGCCTCTAGCATGAAGTAAAACACATAGGTATGTAGACGACCAACTCATTTGAGAAATTAACTCTGCAACCTAATGACTAGAGAAGTCTGCTACAATGCTGGAAATCTCTGCTCCTGTTCCTGCCCCATCAAACACTTGTTTACATAAATTAAACAATTCTAAGAATAGGGAAAGGCTCCAGAAAATATCAGATCTATAAATCAAACCCCTGGTAGCACAAGTGTAAAGTTCGACTGTGCTTCAGACCAGCCTCAACAGATGTGCTCTTGGTCTGCCCCACCCCACCAGAACAGTGTGACCAGCAGGCCATCAGCTCTTCCACAAACACATTCAGGGCGGGACCAGAAGTTTCCTCTGGGATAAGAGCTGTTCCACCTCTGCCAAGTGAAGATTTTATCATAGGCCACATTAGTGTCTAGTAATTCTTGCTTACAGAAGAAAAAAATCCAAAAGACATGATTGAGAAAGGGTTTTTTACAACAAGACACTGCTGCTGCTATCAACTCTATTGCCTTCCACTCATACGATCATCACTCTTTTCTCTGTCTCTCAGACAGGCATTTCATGTTTTATTGGTTCAATGAGCCACAAGTTGGAAGGGAATTTTGTGTGCACAGGAGGACTATGGATGAGCAGAGGCCCAGGTGTAGGCAGGGTTGATAGATTCATAGACGTGTTTGTTCCTAATATCTTCAGATCATTGTAAAAGCTACAGCTGTATTTTTCCATTCCCAATTATAAAGATTCTTCTCTTGTCATCAACTTCCTAGAGAAAGAAATACGGGAAATTTATTTCACTTTTAAGATCATATCCTAAATATTATAGGCATTCACAAATTAATTGCAAATATGTTCTTTGACAGTTTAAATTAAAGTGTCTTAACACCTAAAATCAAATGTTATTAGATATATTTAGCTTTTGGATAAATGAAGGAAATAATAAAGATGACTGTTTTTCATTCCACACGTTCAGTAAATTGAGCTTATATGATAACTTTCATAGGATAAATGTTAAATTATCTGCATTTGACCTTTAAGCTAGTATTAAAATGCTAAACCAATTTATGCTGTTAAAATGCATTGAACAAATTATATGACAATAACTCTTATACAATGTGAAGCAATTTTGATGATCTTTAAAGATAGTGGATGGTATTTATGATAACAGCTCTAAGCGCCTTTATATCACAGCTGTGGTGAGGCTTAATGTGGCAGGAACTGTCAGACTGGATCAATACATGCTTTTCAGGCTTCTTTTGGTGCCATAATCCAGCCCCTGCAAGAAGTGACCTCATGAGCTGCCTAAGCTCTTGTTGTTCTTGTTCTGTTTTGTTAATTGAAGAATATCGAGGCTTATGAAAATGACAAAGCTGAGCAAAAGCTAATTATGAAAGAAAAACAATAAAGCCAGGGGTGAGTCTAGGTCAGCGTTCAGTGGGAGTCCAGAGTCTACTATATTTTTTCTGCCATCTGCCTGCTGGTGTTTGAGAAAAGAAGCTAACATTTCTTGCATACTAAATTAGTGAGCAAAATTGAGCAAGTGTTTTAGTTTTTCCGGTGAAGCCTTTGTTGCTTTAAGAAGAAAGCCATCCACTCACTGGGAGAAAGCTGTAGGTGACAACAAACAAGTTGCAGACAAATAACTAGCCTGTCTTTCCTATTTATGTCTCTCTCATTTTACCTGCGTCCCCCTCTACCACTCAGCTCTGCTGGTGCCGTGCACAGCCAGGAGCAAGGGCTCCAGGATCAGGCCCTTCAGCCATGCAAAGGCACTAACACCTTGACTTATTCAATCTAACAAGGGCTGCAAGGATAACAAAAAGAAAAGCTTTTACAGTGAAAGCGGAAACATCCTCGGCAATGAGAGTGAACAGTGTTAGAAAGCTCAAGGGAAAACATAACCTCGCTGTTAAAATGAATTTTTACTTTAATTTAAAAGCCTTTGTATGGAAGCGCTAGGGCAGACAACTTAGCACATTCATCTGCTCAGGACTCAGTTGACTGTAAGCAAAAATATGACAGGTCCCTAAGCCGGTTTGTAAAAGATTGTCTAATACCTGGCCTCTCAAGTGACAGATGCAAATAATTGGCTGCACCTTTTTTTAAGTATTTTAGTAATATACAATAGATTGTTCGCCATAAAAATCCTCTCACCGGGGTTCCAGCCCTCTTGCAAGGTCTAATACTCCAGCAGGAATCCCGTCCTTCTCTGGGTCTCAGGTTTAATTATCGCAGCAATTTCTCTGCCTTTGGAAAAGCTCTGCTACACCAAAGCCAGATGTACTTCTTATTGGATAATAGCTCCCTTTGCATTTCATTGAAAATATTGTACTGAGCCCAGCTGTACATTATACTTCCGATATGCAGACCCTAAATTAAAATATAAACAGACTATGTAAGTGACATGTGGTCAATGTTAATGCTAGAGAAATCTAGAAATGAAACTAAAAATCTAACCTAAGTGTGCTAAAGGTGCCTTGTATTTTTCTAGAGCTGGAGGAGTTCAGGTGTATGTTTTTAAACAAAAGCTAGTAATATTTTCAAGTAATCCATGCAAGCTCATACAAACATATTCCAGAGTGACCTTTTCTGCAACTAAAGTACAGTGAATAAAATGCCACTATCAAGATATGAGCATAGCTTCCATTCTCTTACATTTAAAATTAAGTGTGCAAGTGGAGTTCATTCTTCCTTAAATGCAAGAATCTCACTGTAACATGTAGGCAGACCCCACCACATAAAGGAATGTAGTTCCAACAGATAGGCAAATTTAACCAAAGATCTCCCAATATAGTGCATATAGACAGGTAGTATATTTCTGCTTCATGGTTTAATAAAAATAATCTAGTATTGATGTGTCATTAGCAAAACTGCTTAAATCATGGTGTTCTACAAAGACAGTCAGAGAGATACTTAAAACCAAACAGATTTAGATACTTAAGTCCTGTCTAAAAACTAAGATGGAAACCTTTGGATGCCTTAAGTATCAAGCAGAGAAAACTGATCCACGAGGCATTTTTTTGGCCAGAAAGAAACATGGGTACAATTAAAGCAGGTAATTTAGAACTGAGGGGTAAAACTTGTGGTTTAAAATTTGTTCCTGTTTTTTTCAAGGCATGATCCTTGGGTTTTGAGGAGGAGTTCTGCAAGCAATTGGGGCAGCTACAGGAGCAAGCATTTGGGAATTTTCTGCGCCTGCGATCCCTCTGCACAGGCTCTTGGACAGCAGCCCTGGGCCTCGTGGCTCTGCAGCACCACAAACCATCTTCCTCTTCCGCATCCCTTCAGTGTTCCTTTCTGGGGCTTGGGACATGTGCCCGGGGAGTTCTGACTAGGTGCAGGCAATCCTATCTTGGAATTTTGGCCAGAGCTTTGACCCAGGATCTAGTTCACATCTTTGGTCAAACTCATACTGCTTTGCTCCATCTCAGGCTCACAGATTCAGAGCAGGATCCAGATGCTGCAATCTGTCTGGGCGAGCCAGCCTCCAGATGCTTGAGGAAATCACTGCCTTTTTTTTAAAGGATCAAAGTTTATTGTAAATAATGCTAATTATTAGTAGGATTGGAAGAGTCCCCTCATGAATCAAATCTTTTTTCCTAGGCATTGCCCAAATTCAGAGCTCTTCCAAATAACAGTAATAGTAGTGTTTGTTGCCTGCTCTTCATGGGCTGAAGAGAAATTGCCTCCAATCTAAACACATCTTTAATCTAAAAGCAAATATTGCTTCGTGAATCAAACACTGATCACATCTTTTTCCAACATGACAGGAACTGAACCCAGACAGCCTTTTTTTGTGTGCTTATTAAGAATTCCTTTGAAGCTGGTGGTGACCCCTCAGAAAGTTTATGCAGAATAGCCATGCTTAAGGAAATCACATTAGTGTCTGGTAAAGAGACACATTTTAATTTCACTGCATTTATCCATGAGGAAAGAAAGCAGTGGACAATACACCACAACATGAGACAATGGAAGCGCTGTAAATTGGTAAGACAAAGCTCTTTTTTTTTAATGCGACAAATAGCCAAATGCATCAATTAAGGAAGCTCCAGGAAGAAGCAGAAAAGAGCATTAAGCAGACAGAGAACACCAGGAGGGAGAGAGAGCAACATGTTAAGGCATCTAAGGAACTGCAGAGAAAAAGAAGTGTCAAATGAAATATACTTAGTGATGTGAAACATACAGTCTCCCAACAGTGCTTTGTCTTATAAAAACTAGAAGATGGCCAAAGAGGAGTTTAAGATCATGTAAAATGGAATGGAATTTATAAAGAACAGGAATTTCTGAAGCATGAAAAAGTCGTCTGCAAAAAAAAAAAAAAGAGCTTGATATATATAGATATATTGAGTACATTGCTCTGTCTCTTTTTTTCCTCTTGGTGCACACACTTCCATGCCAAACCCTGGGCCTTGATTTTTTGCACACTGCAATCAACAGGACCACTCCAACCTGAGATCAGACCTTAGAGCCATCTCAAGCCCACCTAGGAGCTCTTTACTCTGGGATGCCTGAGTCATCCGGCCCAGGTGAGCAAGTGTTGCACGTTTATGCTCCTGCTGCCTGACCTGACACTGCTGTGTGCCCAGGGACCTCGGATGGGCACACAGACTGGGGTGGAGGAAGAACGTCTCAGTATTTTCTAACTCTGTGTTTTTTTCCTGAAAACAGTCCTTTTAGAAATTTACCACATAGTAATCTTCTGGAATTCTTTTTTCCCTCTGGTTGTACTGCTCGACAAACCAACTGTTTGCATATGGATAATACGTAATTAATTATACATATATATATATGTGTGTGTATGTGTGTGTATATATGTATATGTATATATATATGAATAAAATTACATTGATTTATAAATGTTTAATCCATACTCAAAAAGCACTGGAAATTATATGCAATAGTAGAGCTGTATGTGTTTAGTCTAACACTAACATTCTATATTTTTGACTATGTATATTAAAATCATTGTGGGTTTTATTTAAATGAATCATGTTTTCTTGTATGTCCAACTTTAAACAGCTTTTCATTAAATAACACTTCTGGGTGTAAGGTGAGGTTTTTTCCCTGCAGTCATCAAAAATGAGATATATTATGGTCAAAGATTTTAATATATTCATAGCAATTTTTAGTTCTTTTTTAAGCTGAACTCTATACACAGAGAATAGTTGCAACAAGCACTTCTAGTCATCTCTAAATTCATCTAGCCATCTGTATGCACTTGACTATTCGTACATATAATGAGAATACCACCCAAGCCTCTCTGAGCAGACCTTGCTGTCTTTGGCTGACTGCTACATACATTCCTCTTCTCTCAGATTATCTAGGCTCCCTTTGCAGTCAGCGAGATCACCTGCGAAGGACAATTCCTCCAGTGTCTTCTCGACATTTATGTACGGTCCACTGACTATGAAGAGATCCTAAATAGCTATCTTAGATTTGACATCTAACTATTCCAAATCAACAGCTAAGGAAGACAAAGCCCTTCCTTGCTGTAAGGGCCTATTTGAGCACAGAGAAGAGCAGAGGAGAGCTACTAGGGGCAAAAGTGGAAATGCACACACCATGCACACACTTAAACAGCGTCTTTAACAGCAAATTATAACAACAGCAGCCAACTGCAGAAGAGGAGAAACTGGTTGTTATTTTCTGTCTTTTAAGTTCTTTCTCATATACAAAAGGAGGAGGATGGAGCTTTATTCAGAGCTGGTTATTAGAAGGTAAATGCTTACAAGTAAAGATGTACGAAGACAAAATAAGTGCATTTGTAAACTGCTCATGGCTATGCCACAAATAATGCACTTGCCTTTTACACAAGTAACCCTTCATGGTGCATTTGTTCGCCGTGTCTCACAGGAGCAATAACACTGTGAGCCATACCTTTTCATGACTTTATTATCAGTAATCTTTGTTAGCCTGTCTCTCTTCATCCGTAATGTCAAAGTTGCAATGTGCACAAAGCTGCCAGGCTCCCAAGTCACACCTGGCCCTCAGAACATATCACACCTATGTGCTCGTATTTAAACTGGCTTCTTGTCACATTTTTGCCTGGACTTTCAAAACGCTCCTTCCAACCTATGAAGCTTAGCACAGAGTCACCATTTTTGTACAGCAAACCATTTCTGCCTTTCTGCCCCATTGGCTCTTTAACTGTATCTGGCAAAGGTCGCCTGAGGTCAAATCTTCCTAAATTACATCATCAGTTATACTCTCCCTTTTTTTCACAATTTCAGAAATGAGGGAAAGGAGAGCTAGATGACCTTCAAAATCTTTTTGTAGGTCCAGGTACAGATTCTGTGCCTTACTTTTCTAATATCACAGACTCAAAGCTCCCAATTAAATTTTGGAGCCTCCGATCAATTCAAAAGATCCAAAAAACTTGCACCTTTGGATCTGAGGATAAGGACCGCTAAGAATATCTTGTTTAGACGCATTAGCAGAATTCATAAGTCTGTGTAAATGTAATCATTAACTCTCCGGATAAAAGTAGTCGTGTGAGGTTGATTAGTGTAGGGGATAGGTAAGGAACTTTTAAAATAAAACATAACTGACATGCATCATTCTCCACACTTCAGTAAAAATTGTTTTGAAAATTTAAATTACAATATATGTTTTTTTTCCCTGCTGAAGAGTCTTCAAAGAGTAATCATTAATATTTGTATCGGTGTTCTCCAGTGTGTTTTCAGAATAAAGAGTGAATTTAGATTGTACTTATCTGAGGGTTTTCTGTGCCTTGATAGCATCAGGCAATTGGTCTGAGGAATTTCCATGGAAGCAATTACTCTTCAAGGGAACCTATGATTTCTTCAAAACCAGGAATAGGAATGGAAATGTTCTGCTGCACTAACATGTGAGCCTCAGTGCACATGACGGCAAAAGTTGGGAACTGAGCAAGAAACAGCCGTGGTCTGTCTCTTATTTATCTGTCTAAAGATCACCATTCAATGAGAGGCAGCTTGTGGATGCTGAACCATTCTCCCTCCCTGAAATGCCTCAGGACAGTTTGGAGTTCTGCTTCATTTGGTTTTCCTGAATCAGAGCAAGAGTCCTGAGAGCACCAAGAAACAAGGAGCAGGACTTGATCCCCCAAAATGCCTTTTCTTGCTGTTTTCTGTGTTGTCCCTTCCCAGATGGATTGGAGGACATTGCAGCAGCTTACCAGTCTGCATGCAGTTAGCTGCCAGATTTTGAGATCAAAGGGATCTGAACTAGGGAGTCATCAAGAGTGGGCTGGTCATTTATAAGTGTGTCCACTGATTCCTTTGAGAGCTTCCTGCTCTGGTTCCAGGATTGGTCCATAGAACTGGGGGACCAGAGGAAACCTCTGCCTGGCCAGAACATCCTGGTGCCCCATAAGCAAACCCTGCCTGGTTCCTGAAAAAATATTTCAACAGCTCTGAGGTTGTATTAAAATCAACCATACACATCAGCCATGCCTATTACACAAATGATAACTTCAAGCACCTGGTTAAATCTCTGGCTCCAGGATCAGACCCCAAAACATGCAGTCCCATAATGCTTTGCTGTAACAGCAGCATTTGCCGACTACTTTTGAGCAACTGGGGGAAAAAATATAAAAGAAAAACTCTCCTACAAAAAAAAAGAAACAGATTCATTTGAACTGAAGTCAAATCCTTCAAATTTCAAAGGTGATAAGAACAGACCATGACTGGTCTGTCACTTAGCGTGGTAGACAGAAACCACATGTTTCTCTGAGCTCTGAGATAGCTGCTCTCCTTATTCCTTCTGCTCTGGAGTATCAGCAAAAAAAATTGAGGGAAGCCAAGATCAAAATTTTACCTGTCTCACTAGATCTGAGTCCTTTTAGTTTAGTAACATGTTGTTTCACCAACTCAGATGTCTTGAAATTGTAAATTGTAGAACTGGAACTCAGATCATTAAGAAAAGTGCGTACAGAAATAATCAGGCACTAATTAATTTATGCACTCCATCCCAGAAAAAAAAAAAAAGAACATGATATTTTTTAAACTTAGGGTTTAAAGCTGTGCTTCAACTGCCATGTAGCATGCACACACACCTGTAACTCTCATTTTCCCTGGAAAAGCATGTTGTATCAACGCCACGTGCACTGTTATGGAAATAAACTGTGAGGACAAAGTGTAGGACTGATGCGTTGTTTTGCCTTGCCTTTGCCTCACAGTTTTCTGAAGCTACAAAACGACGTGAAAGCCAGCTCTCGGGTGAGGAAAATGATTAGTGTTCCACTGAATAGTAGAACACTTACTGAAAAGTAAAAATCACTAAATAGAACCGGGTTCTTAGCTAAACGCAGGACAAACACTAAAATAGTGTCAATAGATAGAGGTCAATAGATTTATGTGAATGGGGCTTGGGAAGATTTGTTTCCTTTTAAAACTATACATGGAAAGAGAAGGCTGTCTATTGATCATGGAGACAGCTTCTTGTGTTGATGCAGTTTAAATAAAATGATGAATACATGATGGTGAATCAAATGATTTACCGTGCCTGGAAAGGTCAGATTGCTACTATTCAGGAAATGCAAGGTACATACCTGGCCATATTTTTCTAATACTTAAAAGGCCAACAAGATCACTCTGCTTTCAGAAAAAAAAAAAAGAAAAAAGAAAAAAAAAAGAGTTAGACTGTGCAGGAAGAGCTTGTGGTAGCACAAATATCATCTGAGTTTGCAGTTTAAACATGTTCTGCTCAATTTCCTACACTAAAGATAGTTTATGGCCTTTGCTATGATGTATGTTCACCATCCAGTGCACTTTATGACAGCAGATACCTGGCAGGGTGTGTATCTGCCACTGGAGATGCCCAGCTGATTTCTTTGATCTCTATTTTTTGCGTTCAGGCCGTGCCCTTTGCAGGGCAGATCTGTGTTACTGTACACCTATATCTGTTTTCGATTTGAGTTAGGCAGCATTGCTTTATGAAAAGGGATTATTTTTCAAAGTTTCATAAGCCCCCAGGACATCTCGGTTCACGGAGGAAAGGAATATCCCCCTCTCACTGCTTTCCAAATAAGTTCCCACTCAAGCCATTTTTGCTCAGTTGTAACTCATTATCAGAGGCCTCTGCACACGCTGCATCCTCTTAACAGCTCTGTCTCATAAGGTTACTGCAAAAAACACACTACCCCTAAAAGGCCCCCTCCTCTTTATATGGCATGAATTACTGGGAGGGAGGTCACGGTGGGGGGGTGGGGGAAAGGAAGAGGCATAGGAGACATTTTGCTACTCTGAGAAAGTAGCTCCTGAAGAAAATGCTTTCCTCCACTGCTCGGGATGACTAGGGAGCCTGGTGGACCCTGGTTTGTTGATGCTCATGTGAACATGGCAATCCCTGAGGGCTGGTTGTGCTTCTTAATTCGTCCTGCAATAAATTTGCTAGCGACGGTACAGATTTTGTCCTTCCCTCCCCACTGCCCTCCACAAAACCGGGAAAATTACGCCATTAATTGCCTGGCGGTTGCAGGGGCTGCCTGGCAAGGGGGTACTGCCCTTCTGAGCCAAACTAGGGATATAAATTCTTCCCTGTGAGCAGAGCACATTACGGCTGTGTGCTGTGAGGCAGGGAAGTGCATGCATGCGTGTAATAGGCAGCTGATCATTCCCATGACAGCTGCTGCTGGGGAGAGGGGCAGGGAGGGAGTGGGGAAAGGTGTGCCCACCGCCCCCGCCTGCCGCTGACCCCGCCAGGGAGTCACGCAGGCGACCCTGCGCCGGGGGGATTTCTCAGCCCATGACTTGTTCTCAAATGAGGGCTTCCTCCAAGGGATGCTTATATTCAAGGCGGCGAGTCATGTGCTCCGTTAATTTGAGCTGTTTGGATTTACCAGGTCTGTGATGGCTGGCTGTTTAAAAATACAGAGTGTTTCCAGCTCTGCAACGTAGGGGAGCTATCATTTAGTTTTTAGCTCTTTGGCAGAAGAAAACTGTACATGAGGGTGAGCAGGTTCGATTTGACTGGATAATTACATATTATTTTGCATGAGTAGAAATGTCACTGCTAATGACAGATGCGGTGTGCTCCAAAATATTTGAGATTAAATACGGTTGCTTTTATACACCAGATGCACATAAACATTTTTAAATGTTTGTATGCATTTAGTCCATCTGAGCAATTTATTAAGCAATATGTATGCAAAGCAGCAATTCTCAAGACTTCATGTTCCTGAAACAACCAACCCAGTCAGTATTAGAAGAAAAGACTGTAAAACACGAGAGGTATCTAACACCAGTTCCCCACACACCCATCTCCCTCCTCCCTCTCCTTCTTTAATCAGAGATGAAAATACTTTGACCTCTAAATTAAACAGGGCCAAGCAACTTTTAGAGTTGGGTCTAACTGTGTGGGCTGAGCTCAGCTTCTCAGGACTTTGAACCAGTATGTCCATACCAATGGTTCAACTGAAAGTCTTAGTACTTGTTGTACCAACTACAAGTGGAAAACAGTTGTATTTATTTTTACAGCTACATGTAGGAGCAGTTGGGTGTAGAAGTTCTTGTACGTACAGTTGAATTTCAGATAATTTTGGCACCTCCTGCTTTGCAGTAAATGCTTTCCATCCATCTTGGGGTGGAAGAGCTTTCCTTCTCCATATCAACTACTGTTACTGTGGTTATTTTTCTGACCCATTTCTGTGGGAAATATTTTCAAAAGGCTTTCTAGTATTTCTCCAGGGTGAAGCTGCACAACAAGGCCGTGTAAAACACTTGCCATACAAATTGATAGATAGTAAAAAAAAAATACAGACTTTTTTGTCATTCCAGGAACTGTTTCTGAAGGACAGATGGCAGAAGCAATTTTGTGGCAAATGGTAGCTGGCATAGAGGCTAAATGTCTCAAATTTATTTGAATTCGTCTTAACAAATTCCATTCTGGAAGTATTGTAACACTGAAAATCAGACCCTAGATATAGCAGAAATATCCTAAATGCTATTTTTTTTCAACATAAAACACAGACATACATGGCTTCATCATTCACCAGTACTTGCTAGCAAGCTACTTTCCAAAGAAAATATACTCTTAATCACTGAGTTACACAGTTTCACAACCTTTTATTTCAAATAGTAATTTTGCTATATTATTTCTTACTTGAGTTCCTGTCACTGGAACTTCAAACTCGCTAAGACCTGGACTTGAGTCGGCTGAAGATCTCCCAATACAGACGGACATGGTCTCCGCTCACCAAATAATTTGAAACAAGATGCAGCATGTAGGTTTTTAATTTCATTTGTACTCATTAAAGCATAAGCAGTTGCTCATTCACTGTATCTTGGCACACAAGATGGGTATATAAATTGTTCTGGGAGTAGGGAAATTAGGCAAATAATAGCAGCCACATGTGAACACCCATTTTGAAAAGGAGACTACTATGTCTAAGAAATTCCTGTCTGCGCTTTATAGTTGGGGGATCTCAAACTGTGATGGCTCTTCTTTGAAAGAGAAGAGAGGCAGGATTTGGAATTGTTTCAGTACAAAACCAACCCAATACGTTCGATGCGGTTTATTTATATTTTATGAAGAAGAATGAGCGCGCCTGGAATAGGCAATGAGAGCACACCACAGGAGGACGGCAAACCTGGCAGAGATCTTTGTTCTGCCTCATGGCCTTGATCTAAATTCCCCTACTGCCCTGGTTCCTCCCACGCTCTTTGGAGATGAGTAGATCTTCATTCCCTTCAAGGACCTTCCCAGCAGATTTCAGTGCCCTTCTCCAGATGTATTTCCACAACGATTCAGCGAAGGCACGTCTCTTTTGCACTCGCTGCTGGTGTTAAGACTTCCAACAGCTTCAGCAGGCTCTGGGACAGGCTCTTAGCTCATGGTACCACTCATTTTTCAATCAGTAGCAATCCTGAGCTTCATTTCAGTGATTCAGAGAAAAAAAAAAACAAAACTCTTAAAGTAGAAGTTGCGAGACTATATTGAATGCAGAACCATCCTTTTAGTGATTTTCCTTATTCACTATGGTAAACAATGTCATTTAAAATAATTTCCAAATCTCAATTTAGAAAGGAAAAAATTCTTCTCTTTTAGCTGTTACTCTCTCACAATGGAAAGCTGCCTCAGAGCATGTTACATTTCAGAGGAGCCTGTGAGATTTTGTTTTAATGGGAAGCTAAATGAAATGTTTAAATTTCAAATCAACAACAGAACACGTTCAAAGAGCTATATTTATAGGGTTTAAGTGAAAAATGCTCTGGCACCACTTTTAAATAATGCTGGCAAGCAACGGAGAGAAGAACACCACTTACTGATTCTTTGCATGGCTTAGTCCACAGCCTTATTCAAGGATCATGTATAATGTGAGTTGTTGGCTGTGATACTTTGGTTGTAGTGCTAGTTTAATTCACTGTAGGCAAAGGCTTGTGATGCTAAACAAAGTGGACAAAAGGCTTTTACAGAATAATAAAAACAACAAGTCTCCATTTATGACTTAAAGTTAAATGTCCTCAGTGAAGACATTACTCAGTAAATAACTCTGTGGGAAAACCTGTAAAATCTAAATACCCCAGCAAGCTGGGGAAAGCACTGAGGTGATAGAAAATCTTAAAGAGTCAAAAAGGTGAAAAAGGACATTGTGTCTTGCTCGAAGCTCAGAGCTCTTCACAGAATTACTTATCTCACAGCTCTCAGTTCTAGTACAGCTCATGCAGTAGGGGAAGAAGGGTCCCAGTTTTGAGTCTGCTGAAACTATGTTAGTTTTTTATATTCAGCTAAAATAATGTTGAGCTTGCATTTCTGGAGTGAACATGCAGAAAATGGCTCAGAAGTAGAAACAAATGTAGACAGACTGTGGGCAACAGAGCAGAATGGGAAGAAAACTGCAAATGAGAAATTAAGGACAGAAACTGTACAATGCAACCTGATTTTTCAGTGATCTTCCAAGTTCAGTGAGAAACGCTGCCAGAAGGTTCAGGCTGAGGCAAAGCTGAAGGTGAGTTGCCTGATCCCCAAAAGTATCCTAGCAAGACATAGTAGGCGCCACCATCTGAACAGCGCTGCTATCCTGTACCAGGTTTCATGTGTCTGACCAGAGGTATCTCAAGGAGCAGCCAGTGTTTGTAGCTATACCTTGTCTCCTATAGCTATTGGTAATCCTGTACCCCATCTTTCTACCAGAATATAAAAAAGGAGACAGTACAAGGAAGCCTATAGGAGTGTTTTAATCTGAGTTAAATGAAAAGAGGCCAAAAAAAAGAGGCCAAAGTAGGGTTAATATTTTGAGAGAAGATTTGAAAGTAGGTGTATTGTGCGAAAAAACAAAGTGAATTCAGTTCAGGTTTTCAGATTTTGGTTTTTTTTCATTATCTTTTCTACAATTTTTAACTGAAATCTTCATCCAAAGAGCTTTTAGGACTCTTTTAATTACGACTAAAAATGCACTTTTATGAAATAAAAATAAAAATTAAAAGTGAATAAACCAACATGGGAGCATATAATAAAAAAAGGAGAAGTTTGGTTGATATTGCCAATTTTTAAATAATAGGAATTTTACCTTTATAGGAAATGAAAACTAAAAATTATCTTGGCAAGATTAGTCTGTGGACATTTTTCAATGCTCTATTCTTTTTCCATGGTGCTGACTAAAGAATCATTATGTTCCCTTTAACCATAAGATCTCTAGGTTTACAACAGAAGTCTATGCCACATAAACTTTATTTTCTGTGACATAATTGGTTTGTTCACTGTCTGCTTTGGTTGTAAGGGAAAAGTTTTGTCAGAAGAAGAGAGTGGATTTGCATGAACACCCAGTTCCCAGTCTGCCAGAACTCACTTTCTCAGGTCATATAGTCAATGCTGTACAATTGCTGCATGGCTCACTTCTGCCTCACCAAGAGGAGCTTTCATATTACCTCCAGTGATGGAATCCATACAAACATCAAATCAGTCACAAAGTATTGAGAGTCATGCCTGTCCATTTTGCAGTTTGGTCTGGACAGGTAATTTTACCTCTACAAATACATTTAAGATTTGTAATCAATTGTCTTTTTAAACTGTGTAGGAATGGGAAAGAGAGGGGAATACAAATTTTATTTCTATTATGGAAGTGACATTCTGTAAGGTTCTGCTAACACAAAAAAAATCAAAAAAGAAATCTAAAATATTCTTCATGTCAATCAAGTGTTTCATTGTTGAACTAAAAATTGTTCTTCAGGCACCAAGAATTCCTCCAGGAATACGTGATCTACACACTGACTCTTCTGGTTGCATTCCCCATGGAATACAGGATGTACTTACTGGTGTTCCTCATTGCCAGGCTTTGGAAACTTGGGACTCTCGGACCAGGGAAAGGAGAGGATCACGGTCGTCGGGAGGGTGGCAGAAAGGAATTAAGGCAAGTTTTGCCAGAATGATAGTATTTCCACAAGTTTGATTGAGCTGGAAAAGCATTCCAATGGAAAAGCATCCCTGGGGACCTGGAGGTGAGCTCAGTTGCCATTGCTCCATCATCTGTCATCCCCTTCACCCCTCACCACAGTGCAGGTCGATGATGCTGATGCCTGAGCTGCAGTTGCACTGTGTCCAGCCTGCTCCGAGCACAGGCTCAGTACGTCTGACATCCATGGAGACATGCCCTTAAGGACTGTCTTTCAGAGGTGTTACTGAGCACTGGCATTTTCCCTGCCAGCTGTTGAGAATTTTTCCAAGCTACATGCAAAAGTGCTTTAGGGAAAGGACTGTGGAGACCATCTCTAATTAAAGATTTCATTTCTTTCTCCTAAGCAAAAAGAGACTAATTCATTCTCTCTGCAGTATAGTTTCATAAACCTTTTCCCAGTCTTTCTCAGTGTTGTTTTCTCCACATTGCAGCAGTAGCTCCAACGAGCTCATAGTGTGTCACAGGTACTACACCCCCAGAGCAAGGTCACTGTAACCTGGTATGTCTATAAGGGATCTGATACTGCTAAAACTGAAGTTTGTGACAACGCTTCAGAGGTACTAAACCTCATGTGTCTGTCCTGAGAGAAGTGATGGAGAAGGTGCACTAGTACAAGGCTCTGTTACTATATGAAATTCGGGTTTTTAAAGTGGGAAATGCAAATCCAGGAGACTCCAAATGAACAAATATTCAGTGAGGAGATGTGAGAAGTGAAATAGAGAAATTCCACAAGGTAAGTGTGAATATTCAGAAGCACACACCTGCTAAAAGAGCAGGGTCATGTAGGAGATGATGGTATCTGCTTCTGTCATTCACATTACGGTACTGTTACCCACAGGGATGATGTTTAATTTGAAGATCACCTTCACTAACCATTTCGTACAGAATATGTCACAGGGTAAATTGAACAGCTAGACGCATAATCAGACAGAATGGCACACTAAAATAATTAAATACAGGCAGCCCCAGGATGCTCTCTGCTTAATGTAGAATGCTAATTGGTATCTGAATACCACACGGTGTGTGTTGAAGAAAGACAGTGTAACTAATGTACCTGTATGCTGTGTATAATAATACAGAATGAGACCTTGAGGGTACATCATCCCCTGAGGATTTCACACTGCCAACAGCTGATACCAATAACAACAGAGAAATGTATTTCCCCTGATATTTTCCTGACATACTCTATCCCAGCTCCTGCTTCACTGCAGACTGTGAGAAGCTTCAGGAGTGATATTGTGCACTGGAATTAAATGTAACTTATGAAGTATGTGTGCCATCTTTTCAGTAGTAGAAACACACCAGACAGAAATGTGATAACAGACTTCATAAATCCTTGCTTAGTCATTTTCACCCAGTTGATTCAAAAAAAAAAAAAATTTAAGCCATCTTTTCTATGTGAAAAATATTTTTTTCCTAACATGATGCTATGATATTTCAATTTTTAACAGCTTCAGTTTTCTAACTTTAAAGTACATGGAAGCAAACTTGCATAGAAATACTGTCAAAGTCTTCTTTTAAAGGACATTGATAAATACATTCCTTTTCACATTTTTGTCTCAAAGTATCTTAATGGCAAGCCCTGTATTTTTGCCAATATACTTAACTGGTAACAAAATACTCTCAGGTAAAAGATACTTCTATATATTCAGTACAACACACAATATTTAAATTAGTTTCTGTAATACATTTGCATTGAAAATACTGCATATGAAAATCACTCCTAAAACAAACAAGCTCCCACTCCAAAAAGCAAATCCAGAAATAGAAGACTAGTTGTAGTACACACTTACAAAGAAATATTGTGGTCTGAGCAGTAGTTATACATGCTGGACTGTGTTGACAAAAAATATTTGACTGTTCTTTAACTAGATGAAAGGAGTACTTTTGAAGTAAAGTGCTACTGAGTGTGAATGGGTAGGAAAACAACATCCATATGCATATGAAGATATTTGAGATGCTGGCCTCTATATATAAAAGAAAAAAAAAAGGTCTCTTAAAACTGGTGTTCTTATTCCTCAGAATGCTGCTCTGAGCACAAGAGAGATGAATCTAGTCAAATATTTATTTTCATGCACAGGCACACTACATCAGAAATAGTGTCCTCCGTAGAATGATTTTTGCTCTGTCCGCCTCCCAGAAGATTTCCAATAAGAGGCCAAAAATCCATCTTGTGTCCCTAAGATTCATTTCAGTTGACACTAAGGACAGCTGTTCTGCTACTTCTACTTGTAGGAGAAAAGGAAATCAAGGTAAAATAGTGTCATATATACAAAAGAAGACTAATTAAATTTTTCCCATATTGAACTTCAAAACTATGCTATGGCACACTGAATCACAGAATGGCTGAGATTTTGTGAGAGGAGATGATGATTCTGTGAGATGATCTAGAGATCATCTAGTCCAAGCCCCCTCCTCAAAGCACAGCAAACCAGGGCAGGTTGCCCTAAGCCATGTCCAATCAAGTTTTGAATATGTTCAAGAAGAGGTACTCCACAACTTATCTGGGCAACCTGTGTCAGTGTTTGACCATTTTTTCTTACATTTAAATGGAATTTCCTGTGTTTCAGTTTGTACCCGTTGTTTTATTAGATACCACTAAGAAAAATCTGTTTCCCTCTTCTTCAAATCCTTCCCTTGAATATTTACACAAGGATAAGTTCTCCCATGACTCTTCCCAAGGCTTAACAGTCCCAACTCTCCCAACCTATTCTCACTGACAGACAGAGAATCATAGAATCATAGAATGGCCTAGGCTGGAAGGGACCTTAGAGATCATCTAATCCAACCTCCCTGTCACGGGCAGGGACGCCTCTCAACTAGATCAGGCTACTCAAGCCTCTGTCCAACTTGGCCTTGAACACTTCCAGGGAGGGGCAGCCACAACATCTCTGGGCAATTTATTCCAAAGTCTTGCCACCCTCATACTGAAGAATTTCTTCCTAAGGTCTAATCTAAATCTATTCTCCTTCAACTTAAACCCATTTCCCCTTGTCCGTGGACGCTCTTGTAAAAAGTCCCTCCCCAGCCTTCCTGTAGGATTCCTTCAGGTATTGGAAGGCAGCTATTAGGTCCCCCAGAAGTCTTCTCTTTTCAAGACTGAACAATCCCAGCTCCTGCAGCCTGTCCTCGTAGCAGAGGTGCCCCAGCCCCTGGATCATCTTTGTGGCCCTCCTCTGAACACGCTCCAACAGTTCCATGTCTCTCTTATGGTGTGGGCACCAGAACTGGACGCAGTATTCAAGGTGGGGTCTCACAGGAGCAGAGTAAAGGGGGAGAATCACCTCTCTTGACCTGCTGGCTACGCTTCTCCTGGTACATCCCAGGATGTGGTTGGCCTTCTGGGCTGCATGAGTGCACTGCTGGCTCATGTTGAGCTTCTCATTTATCAACACCCCCAAATCCTTCTCTTCAGGGCTACTCTCAACCCACTCTGTGCCCAATTTGTATTTGTGCCTAGGATTGGCCCAACCCAGGTGCAGGACCTTGCATTTTGAATTGTTGAAGCTCATGCAATTTGCACTGGCCCATTTCTCAACCCTATCAAGGTCCCTCTGGATGGCATCTCTTCCCTCAAGTGAGTCCACGGCACCACACAGCTTGGTGTCATTGGCAAATTTGCTGAGGGTGCACTCAGTGCCGTTGTCCATGTTGCTGACAATGTAGAACAGCACTGGACCCAGAACAGACCCCTGAGGAACACATGTCAGTCTCTAGATCACTTTTGTGGCCCTTCACAGGATTTACTGCAATTTCTCCAACATCCCTCTTGCCCTGGAGGGCCCAGAGTTGCAGGTGTGCCTCACCAGTAGTGAGGAGAGGCGAAGGATCGCGCCCCTTAGTCTGCTGGCAATGCTTTGCCTAACGCATCCCAGGAGGATGTTGGCCGTTTTTGCCCTCTGGGCCTTCTCCCCAAAGCCGCTTTGCAGGTAGTGGGGATATTTCCAGAGTTAAATCACTCTTTGGAAGAGTAAATCTTTTCTTGCTCAGCTACCCAGCTAGACAAAGGTGTCCAGGTCACCTGTTGCAGGTATCCATAACTCTAACCCTAAAATTGAGAGTATGATCATCCTGTTTCTTTGGACAGAGTCTGCATAGAAGCAGACACTCTGAACTGAATGGTGAGACTGGAGAGCCCAGACAAGCAGAGATGATGCATAGATGCCAGGACACACATGACGCTTGGAGCTGACGCCCTATGGAAGAGTATTCATCTACACTCCGGAAATAATGGGAATTATCCTCTGGCAAGTGCAATCTCCAACCATCCCTTTCATTTACAATTCCATCTAAGGACAGTGGCTCCCTGTCAATCATAATTACTGAGCTCAGACACGTGCAAGTGATGTAGCACAACAGAAACCAGCTGCCAGGTCCAGGGAAGATGCAGTCGTCAGTCATTTACTTACTTTTCAGAGAGTGGTTTCGGGTTTTTTTTGCCTACTTTTATTGTTATTTTTTCTGAATTCTTCCATCAACAATGAAAAAAACAATCAATGTTATGAGATGTAATTAGCAGCATTACAATTTATGACATTCTGACAAACAATTTAATTTTAAATCCATGTTACTGTATACTGTAATATGGCTAAAGACAGCAAAACTCTGTAGATTAAACTTGTATTTCAAAATAGCTTCATAAATTAATCTCATAACATGAGAGATATGTCAGCAATTTTTTCAGATTCAGTGTTATCAGGTAGTCATGAAACTTGACTTTCAGGTGCTGTGAACTCCAGCTACAGTAACTGAGGGGCTGGGGTTTTTTTAAACCAAAGTTGGAAATATTTTGAGCTGCCTTTGGCAGTTTAACACCAATCAATTTCCTCTAATTCTGTTCGGATGGCTAATTTGACAAAAGAAGAAAAGGCAGAAGAAAGAGGAGAGGAGAGGAGAGGAGAGGAGAGGAGAGGAGAGGAGAGGAGAGGAGAGGAGAGGAGAGGAGAGGAGAGGAGAGGAGAGGAGAGGAGAGGAGAGGAGAGGAGAGGAGAGGAGAGGAGAGGAGAGGAGAGGAGAGGAGAGGAGAGGAGAGGAGAGGAGAGGAGAGGAGAGGAGAGGAGAGGAGAGGAGAGGAGAGGAGAGGAGAGGAGAGGAGAGGAGAGGAGAGGAGAGGAGAGGAGAGGAGAGGAGAGGAGAGGAGAGGAGAGGAGAGGAGAGGAGAGGAGAGGAGAGGAGAGAAGAGAAGAGAAGAGAAGAGAAGAGAAGAGAAGAGAAGAGAAGAGAAGAGAAGAGAAGAGAAGAGAAGAGAAGAGAAGAGAAGAGAAGAGAAGAGAAGAGAAGAGAAGAGAAGAGAAGAGAAGAGAAGAGAAGAGAAGAGAAGAGAAGAGAAGAGAAGAGAAGAGAAGAGAAGAGAAGAGAAGATCCTTTGAATGACTCCAAAGAAGAAATGTTTTTCTGTCGTTAAAAACAAGAAGACTTCAAAGGTCTGGCAAATCACACTTCCTGTGTAGGGGACTTCCTCAGACTGTGGCAAGAGCTCTGCCTAGAGGGCTTACAGGCTTGAGTGGAAATTTGTAAGTACCAAAATATTCAAAGATTTTATGGATACACACAGGACTGATAATGCAGGCAGGTGATACCTCTACCAATACAGTCTTCAAAGAATCCATTACCAACAATCTAGTATGCCTGATTTGCCAAGGAGATGGCTGCCCCATTCCTACTTTAAAGAGTTTGGCTTGTAATTTTGGTACTGGTGGTTTTAGCTCTCACATATCCCACATCTGTTCCTTACACATGACGAAAATAATAGTACTTCAAAACGAACTATTCCTTCATCACTAACTTATGGAATCTCTCATTTTCATATCCTGACTGCTAAAGCATATTCAGCTTCCAAATGCTGGTAGAAGCTAGAAATAGAAAATGCTGATTGGAAGGCACAGCACTATAGGGGCAAGAAGAAGGGATTCAAATATGTTCATTCTAACAAATAACAATTATTGTTTTAAACTATTTATTTAGTGAATAAAATAGTAATGCCCAACAGGCATTTTAAGAACTGGCAACAATAGCTATAATTTGTTTCCCAAAACTCAGAACAACTTGTATTCTCATTGAAACAATAACAATTTTCATAATGGATAGGCCTGTCGAGTAGAAAGAAAAAGAATAATTCAAATAATGATGATTACAATATGTGCCAGATATGAGCAGACAATGTCACATATATAAATTCTCTTCCAGTTTGTTAACAGCTATTTCCTTTAGTGTTATCATCTCATGATAATTTCTGTTTACATTTTCTCACTTGAAATCCCTTTATTGAAAAGCTCCACAGTAGAATACAATGCATTTTGGAGATCCTTAGCAAGAAAAAGATTGTGGCAGATTCTTTGTACTAGCGTGTTTCACTAGGGGGAACACCAGGAAATCTCTGATCATCGAGGGTGAACTCATTGCTCTCTACAGCTTCCTCAGGAAGCCAAGTGGAGAGGGAGGTGCGGAGCTATTCTCCCTGGTATCTAGGGATATGACATGTGGGAATGGTTCAAAGCTGTGCCAAGGGATGTTTAGACTGGACATTGGGAAGCATTTGTTTACCAAGATGGTGCTCAGACACTGGAACATGGTTCCTAGAGAGGTGGTTGACCTCCCAAATCTGTCAGTGTTTAAGAGGCATTTGGGCAATGCCCTTAACAACATGCTTTAACCTTTGGTCAGCCCTGGAGTGGTCAGGCAGTAGGAGTGTATGATCATTGTAGGTCCCTTGCAAATGAAATAGTATTCTATTCTATTCTATTCTATTCTATTCTATTCTATTCTTCATGCAGTAGTCATAGATATTTACGAGAAGACAAAACCAGCTTAGTCACTTCCCAACAAGTATGGAGAAGAAGGGCCTTTGTGTAGGCATTTGTTGACCTGGCTAAATCACCACACTAAGGAATAATACACAATTTCCAAATCACCATCTGCCTCCACTTTCCATCAGGGTGTCTTGGTCTGAATCAGTGCTGACTTAGAGGTGCTTAAGTGCAGGACTTGTCAAACATATGCACATTGTTGGATGTTTTGTGTTATCTAGGAGCGCAGCCAGCATACTCCACCTGAAATGATCATGCCTGAAATTACAGTAACACCTAGTTTTTTAACACCCCAGACCTGCTCTCATCGACCAACCACAGCAACAGTTGCCAGTTCACCCTCAAAGTTTGACTGATTTCGCCAGGCCAGGATATATTCTGCATATTAGTAAGCACAATTTATCACATAAACTCTGAAAAAAAGTGAGAGAATGAGCACTGATGGGCAAGAGGTACAAAGCTCTCCAAAGATATTTAAGCTCAAAGCACATAACATGGATGCACATAACTGTGCACATCAGTTATATTCTTCATCACTCAGACCCAAAGCCAAGATTGTCATCCAGATGACTTCATCTATACAAATTGCCTTTAGGGAAAAAAAAAAAAAAAAAGGTTCCATGAAGAAAATGGGTGTATTCGTCTTTAAATTGAATTTAACATAAGCATCACAGATAACTTTCAGTTACGAGAATTAAAACATACAGGAATAAAAATGGTCAAGGATCAGCTAAAAGACCTTACTTCACCACCAAATACTTCACTGCACTGTGGTCACATTGGTTGGAGAGCCAAGCTGCTAACTTTGAGCCAATATAGATTTAGTTTAGGGTTTGCTTATATGTAGACATTTGGCACAAAACTCTGGAAGAAAATAAAACAGATTTTGTTCTGAAATGTGAAATAAGTTACTTAAAATGCATGACCTCAGTGTGCTTCAGAAAAATATTTTTAATCTAAATGTAGTTGTTTTTTCACCCTTGCCTCCAGCCACAAGGTCAACGGTTGTTATTTTCATCAGGCAGGTAATACACACAGAAAGGTAAGTTTGAAGATTATGTGCAGTGAAATATTTAACCAAACAAACACTATCCTAGATTACTTATGGGTACAAAATACTGTTTAAAAGAAAGATAAAAATATCACCTAAGAGAAAGAGAATTTTCAGTGTGCTGCAAAAATGTGCTATTCTCCTTCCTTTGCTTTCCTCTGTTTTCTCCTTCACCATTCTTTCTCCTATACTCTTAAAATATTTAGAAGTTCTTCCCTGAAGGACTTTCTCGCTTCTCTAACTTTTAGAACTCTTAAAAAATTGTAACTTTCTCCTGCTATTTAATAACACCATATAATAGAGCATATGCTTTTCAGCTGTCACTGGTAGTTACATCAATCTCTATGTGATTTAAGACTCAAGCATTAGGTTCGTTCTTTGTATTTATTCTAAAAAGACATTTACAGAGTTTTAAAGAGGTAATTTCACTTACCTTACCTTTGCTCCCTCTAGATAGTAGGTCAGTAGGAAAAAAAAAATACCATTCTAACAGAGATGAGGATTGATTTGAAGATGAATTTTACAGCATATAAAACCCTGATGAAAATTAGCATAGAGAGGTATTGTTCAGTGGTGATGTTGCAGGGCTTCAGCAGAATTCCAGCTGGAGTTAACACCATGAGTAGATTCTGTTTCAACAGCAGCATTTAAGAATATTTTCTACCCCATAAGTTGTTGTTGCTACGTGTTGCCAAAAAGATGACGTCCCACAGCACAACTTTGCAGAACAAAGCAGAGTAATGCATAGGCTGTATTTCATATGTGAATTTTTAAGAATCCTGTAATTTTCAGTCTAATAGTAGAAACAGTAGAAAAGAGTTTGTCACAATTTCAGGAGTGTTGTCTCCTTCTTTGCTGAAAAACTCAGTTCAGTTAATTTTCAGTCGAAAACTGCATTTATTTGGTCGCTTTAAAAAAAAAAAGAAAAAATAAAAAAAAAAAGATGTTAAGGTCTTTTTTGCCTGTATATGTTACATGTAATTCCCCTCAAATCAAAGGGCATTATCTGTGCTCTTCAGGGAGATAAACTGACTGTGAGCCTTGCAAACTGCAAAAAGGAAAAGTAATAGCCCATGTGTAAGTTAATATCTACAGTTGTGCACAACAGTTTGTGAATTCCATGTGTATTATAGCATGAGATAATTAAGATGGACCTCTAGTAGAAAATTCAGCTTAGACAATCATCTTGTAGTTCAGAGATCAGAGGAACAACCTCTGCACGATGCCACTAGGGAAGTGGACACAGTAACTCTCTGTAACTTCTGTTTAAATGCTCAGAAATCATCTGGCATGGGAGTCCTCCTTCTATGACCCTTAAATTAAAAACTGCACCAGAGCTCCCATCTGGGCTGCAGTTATCAATTTTTTTTCCCATGGAAACCAGAGAGCAGGAGGTGGTCAGTGCTTGCTCAGATGATACGTCCGGTAGAATTACTTGAAGTCTGCACCTGCAGGCCGCAAGTCAGGAATACACCTGAATGCATAGATTCATAGAATCACAGACTGGTTTGTGTTGGAGGGGACCTTAAAGACCATCTAGTTCCAACCCCCCTGCCATGGACAGGGACACCTCCCACTAAACCAGGTTGCTCAAAGTCCCATCCAACCTGGCCTTGAACACTTCCAGGGAGGGGGCATCCACAACTTCTCTGGGCAACCTGTTCCAGTGTCTCACCACACTCACAGTAAAGAACGTCTTCCTTACATCTAAATTAAATCTATCCTCTTTTAGTTTAAAAACATTACTCCTCATCCTAGCACTACACTCTCTGAAAAAGAGTCCCTCACCTTCTTTCCTGTAGCCCCCTTTAAGTACCGGAAGGCCTCTATAAGGTCTCCCCAGAGCCTTCTCCTCTCCCAGCTGAACAACCTGAGCAAATTAATACACAACCAGTACCAAGATCAACACCAAAGGCAGTGGCTATGGACACATTCTCTCAGAAACCTCTCTAGAAAAGATCACCTTTGCCATGAAGTGATAAATTAAGGATCAAGAACCTTCTCATCATGAGGAAATCCAAGCCCATTTTTTCACAGAAAGAGGCAAACTCCCCAGGCTATCAGCTGGTCTGGGGAGCAGGACAGGGACTGTTAGCTCTCCCACTGAAGTCAAACCATTGTTTCCTCTGGTGTCCAAAAGTCAAAGCATCAGCAGGAGAGCAAGCTGAAGGGGATCGGACTGCACAGCTTCATGGTGTTGGTACTCAGCAGGAAATATGAAACTGGGCTACGCTCCCAGGACTATTCCCATTCACATTCTTCAGCTCTAAAATACAACCAGCGTCACAGAGCAGGTCAAAAAACAGCAAATGACCAAATATCAAGGCCAAGCAGAACAAAAGATCCATTATTCCTCTTCCATACTAGATCCCTGACACTGTATTGTAGAAATTGACTCCTTCCTACTTACTCTTCTGATTTTGTGAAGGCTCCACCTTGGCTACAGAGTGGAAATCCTTCAAGAGAAAGGAGGAAAAATGTTGTCCATAAAAGAGGCAGAGCTCATCTGCCCTAATGGGTAAACAGGAGTGGAAGTTTGAACAGGGTTCGGCATGGCTGGTTGTCTTTGTGAATCCAAATTGTCTCTAGAGATGTATGGAATCTTACCCATGTTTTCCGTTTCCCAGGCACATATTCAAACATCTGCATTCAAATACCTTCATTCTTAGGCAAAAAAAGCAACTTTTTACTACTCTGAGTGGGTCTTGCTCAGTTAGATAGATAGATTCAGAAGGTAAACTAGTGTTTTGAGAGAATAAAAGCCTCATCTCCCTCAAGGAAGAGATGAGAGGCAGCACTGCAACTTTTGCTTTCTACTGACAAGCGCTTAGCCCTTTGGAGACATCTGGCTATTAATCAATCAGGCAAGAGAAAAAGGTGACTAATTTAAATACTCTAAATCCCCCACCTCTGCTCCTGTTAAACTGTCTCATCTGCTGTGGTAATGCAATATGAATTACTTTCTATAATGTACTGTCTATCTATGAGCAAATCAAGAGGAAAATAATTTTCTTAACACACAGAATGTGCCATCACTCGTGATCATGTATGTGCAAATATACTCGAAAAGTAGTTGAGTTTCAGTATTCTGTACCCTTTTTCTTAATATTTTCTTTAGAGAAAATAAACTCTGCAATATTCTGTGATGATGAATTTCTGCTGTGTCACAAAGGTGATGTGGAAGAGGGCTGTGGCATCTGCAAAGTCCTGCCATTGCCCATCACTTGTGTGCATGCGCTTAAAAGAGCAGATTTGTTGCAATTGCACTTGCTTGGAAGATCTAAAGACACTGCACGTGCAAGGCAGAGGGCTGTGATGTGCCATAAACTTCTCTAATTTCTTTACTTTGACAACTATGTGTAACAACAAGCTTTTTAGAGTAGCCAATTCTGGGTTCTACTTTCAAACTGCTACATATGTGAAATTACAAGAAGTGATTTACTATTCTTCCCCCTTTAACATGGACTTAGTCTGCTGGTTTCAGACAATAAACTCAGTTATGTAGCAGGCAAAAACTCACCTGTTAGACATGCTTGCTTTTTCAGACAGACGTGCTGAAGAACACTGGATCACATTAGGCATTTTCTTAATTTAAAAAAATACTACAGTAAACTGGACATGTGGATATTAACTGATCTGAAGTGAATAGATCGCAGAAAAAATTCTGCTCTCATCTGGAGTAGATTCATTGGCTTCAGTGGAACTATTCTGGATTTACAGTGATGTAATTTGGAACAGCATCTGGCTTCAGATATATAAGAAAGGGCTTATGGTAATGGTTTATATCACCGACTACTTATTGCATACTTTTGCTATGCTTTTTTTGCTCTTACTAGTTACACATTATTGTTGGTTTTACTTCTCTTGTGTCTCACATAAGGCCTGTAAGAACCTTTCAGAATGGAGAAAGTATACATTTCCCACAGATCACCACTGTGTGGCACCTCTCATAATTGAGTTAAAAACATAATCTATGATTATCTTCTCTTTTTACTTTGCATATTACATTATGGAATGCAGACAAAGGAAAAGCACTCTCTGTTGTGCCTGCTCCCCACACAGAGTGAGGGTGCAGGAAGCAGTGGCATTTACCTGGCTAACACCCTTCAATCCATGTGACTTTTCTTAAAGGTTCCTCTCTTTTTTGAGCAAAACGGTGTTGTGTTGACAGGTATCCATTCTAGTCACCTTAGCACAGCTTTGCTATTATTCTCTTATAAACAAATAAGTAGAGTGCAGAACCTGCCCTCTCTCAAATCCATGGGCAAACTCTGCCTCGCTTTACTCCAGCATGACGTGCACTCAGGGTTGCTGCAGGGTCAAAAGGAGAGGGACACTGAAAATTACTATTCTGCTGTCACCCTGTGGATACCTTCAGTATGTCCTTTTTTTCACTGCAAGGCTTTCAACATTACATTGTGTGCACCCTGACCATGAGCTCTGAGTACAATCTACTCTGCCTTCAGAATCTGTTAATAAGATGTTTTGAATTTTGACGGAAGAGTGTTTAGTAAAACTACAAGGCAAAGGGGAATAAACATATAAAGACACTAAATACCATTAAGAAATCAACTTCTGCTATTATACCACACATGCAACAGTTGTTTTCTGTTATGTGTTGCAAAACTATATCATCTGAGCTTTTAATGGCAAAGCAGTACTTTGCAAATATGTTCGGAAATATTCACACGTGTTTCTGTTTAATCTTATGACACTTGTTTTTCCAGCTTGAAAATTTAATTCAAAGATGGTAATTTATGTAATTAATGTTAGATCTGCAATTAATGTGTTGGTTTAGTCCAAGTGGCTACAAGGACAGTTGGGGTAACCAAAAGAAATATTTGTATCATTTGCCTTTCTTTGAACTCCTAATTAAGTGTCACTTGCTCCAATAAAAAATAATATTGCAGTTGACTCTGTTTACTCTATTTCATTATGGTTGGCTTCCTTTTAGTTTTTTTTTGTTTTCCAAATCTACTCATGAAGAAAATATAAATGGTATACCATTATCTTTTTTTTTTTAAAGGCAGCTCTATCCACCATAATGGATTACAAATTTGTCACCTTGAATCAATTTTTGTTCACAAGTTCAAAAGGAAATATAAGTGCTTGAGGGCCTAGAAATATTGTACATGTGGATATTATTAAAGTTTATTGAAATCCTTCAGCAATGAGAATTGTTTCTGCTTTGTTTTGCAACACATACAGCACTAATGCTAAAATGCTAGTGCCTTATTTGTCTTGAAACTAAATTGGCAATGCAGTTTTGACTTTGAGGACTACTGATTCTGACTAGAGATACTAGCATATTTATGCAAGGATTCATTTAATTAAAATATGACAATTTCAGCTTCCCTAATTTAGTAAAAATGTGTTTCCACATAGTTTCTTGTATAACATTTTCCCACAATGACGTCTATTTTCAAATAAAAACTGCTTCTGCTAGCAACATCAATAGTAATTCACTTAAACTCTTCTACTTGTAACAGAGCAGAGAGAGAAAATGGAAACTTAAGATTCATGAGAGTCTTGGTTTAAGACTTAGTGACAAGACTACATCTGGCATCAATACAGTTCCTTGGAATCTTGACCACATCTCAAATAAAGTGGTAAGTTCCACCAAAAGGACACATCTTGCTGGCTGCTAACTACAACCTCCAAAACACTGAGCCTGTGCAGGGGAGGAATGCAAAAATACTGTGCTGGAAAAAGAGAATGAAACTACATTTCTAATTACATTTTTATTAGTGGTGTTAATGGGAAGTTGAACTCTTAAAGCCCCTACTAAGACATGCTTTCTTTGAAACTGTATAGTGCACTGTCAGGAGTTAACGTGAGAGGGGGTTTGGTTGTTTTGGGTTTTTTTTCCCCCTTGTTTTGGACTAATTTCTTGTTACCCTAAATTAGTTAAGTCCTTGGAAGTATTTCTCCTTTTAAAGAAAAAGATTTACAACCTCAGAAAGAAAAAAGCAGATCAGTTGTTGCAAGCAAGAAGACATGTACCATACAGGCAATGCAGTGTGAATTTTAATGGGTGAGGAATACAGCTCGGAGAGCTGTGGGCAGGGCAGCATGGGAGTCAGGAGTAACCACGGTGAAAATTTCACTGCTTCCCTTATAACATTTGTTTTTCTAAAGAGCAGAATATACATAGCACAAGAAGGGTCTGATTGAAGCCATGAAGGTTGAGGGCAGCCTTGGCTGCAGCAACCAGGAGATGGTAGAGTTCGGGATCTTGTGTGATAAGAACAGAACACCAAGCAAGATTGCAACCCTGGACTTCAGCAGGGCCAACTTTGGCCTTTTCAAGCAATTTTCAGAGGAAATCCCATGGGACAGGGCATTAGAAGGTAAAAGGGCTGTGCTGGGTTTGCCTGGCCAGATTTCAGTGGCAGGGGGGCTGTAGGGGTGGCTTCTGTAAGAACCTGCTAGGAGCGTCCCCTAAATCTGGTAGAGCCAATGCCAGCCAGCTCCAAACACGGACCTGCCACTGGCCAAGGTTGAACCTATCAGTAATGACAGGACAGGAACGCCTCTGTGAAAACATATTTAAGAAACGAGGAAAAAAGAACGGAGCCACACAACAAATGGCAGAGAAAGAGAGGAGTGAGAATATGTGAAGACACCAAGGCCAGTGAAGAAGGAGAGGGTGAAGGTGTGCTCCAGGCACTGAAGCAGAGAGTGCCCTGAGCTGTGGTGATAACCATGGTGAGGCAGGCTGTGCCTCTGCAGCCCATGGGTGTGACAGGGTGTAGATGTCCACCTGTAGCCCATGGAGGACCCCATGCTGGAGCAGATGGATGCCTGAAGGGGGCTGTGACCCCGTGGGAAGCCCGCACTGGAGTAGGTTGCTGCCAGAACCTGTAGCCTGTGGAGAGAGACAAGCCCACACTGGAGCAGGCTGTCTGGAAGGACTTCTGTGACACAGTGGGAGACTTGCACTGGAGCAGTTTCCCCTCAAGGACTGCACTGTAGACTCACATTGGCGAGGATTGCCCCTCGTGAGAGGACTCATGTGGAGAAAGGTGTGTGAAGATCCTCTCCTGTGAGAGGGACCTCACAACGGCGTAGTAGAAGAATGAGGAATCCTTCCCCAGAGGAAGAAGCAGGGGTGGAAACATCGGATGGACTGACTGTAATGCCCATTCCCTGTCCCCCTGCGTCACTTGGGGAGAGGAAGTGGATAAACTGGGATTGGTGTTTTGCCCGGGAGGAAGGGAGGGATGGGGGAAAGTGTTATTTTTTTTTTAAAGTCTGTTTTTATCTCTCACCACTCTTCTCTGATTTGTTCTTTAATAAATTTAACTAATTTCCCCAAAATCAAGTTTGTTTTGCCCGGGAGAGTAGATGCAGGTGATCTCCCTGTCCTTATCTCAAACCATGGGCCCTTTGATATATTTTCTCCCACTATCCTGTTTAGCAGAGAAGGGGAGGTGATAGAGCGGCTGTGTAGGCACCTGACTGCTGGCCAGGGTCAAATCACTACAAGGGCCCAAGATAGTTGGTTAATATTCAAGGACCACTTATTCCAAGCTCAAAATCAGTGTATCCCAAAGGATAGGAAATCAAGAAAGAGAGCCAGAAAACCTGCATGGTTAACCAGGGAACTGCTGGGCAAACAGGTGGAAGAAGAGAGTCTACAAATAAGAGAAGGAGGGAATGGCCACTTGGGTGGAATATAAGATTGTCATCAGAAGGTGTAGGCAACTAGGAAAGCTAAGGCCTCTTTGGAATTAATCTTTGCAAGGGAGATCAAGGACAACAAAAAGGCCTTCTTCAAATACACTGCAGACAAAACTAACACTAGAGGCAATGTAGGCCCACTGCTGAATGAGGTGGGTGTCCTGGAGACAGAGGATCCAGAGAAGGCAGAGTTACTGAATGCCTTCTTTGCCTCTGTCTATGCTGCTGGAGACCGTCCTCAGGAGTCCCAGACCCCTGAGGCTCCAGAGGAGTTCAGGGTAAAGGAGGATTTTGCCTTGATTGGTGAGGACTGGGTTAGGGATCAGTCAGGCCATCTGAGCATCCACAAATCCATGAGCCCAGATGGGATGCACTTGTGGGTGCTGAGGGAGCTGGTGGAAGTCATTGCTAGGCCACTCTTCATCATCTTTGGGAAGTCATGGGCAACAGGAGAGGTGCCTGAAGACCTGAAGAAAGCAAATGTCACTCCCATCTTCAAAAAGGGCAGGAAGGAGGACCTGGGTACCTACAGGCCGGTCAGCCTCATCTCCATCCCTGGAAAGTTAATGGAACAACTTATCCTCAGCG
Source organism: Trogon surrucura (assembly GCA_020746105.1). NCBI lineage: Eukaryota > Metazoa > Chordata > Aves > Trogoniformes > Trogonidae > Trogon > Trogon surrucura. The sequence goes on from CM036620.1 coordinate 70,777,801, forward strand.
CTGTATCTAGGCTTATCAAGGATAGGAGGATCAACCAGCATGGATTTACCAAGGAGATTGACTAACCTGATAGCCTTTTGTGAAGACATAATCAGGTGGATAGATGATGGCAGTGCAGTGGACGTGATTTATCTGGATTTCAGGAAAGCATTTGACACCATCTCCCACAGCATGTTCATAGATAAACTGAGGAAGTGTGGTCTGGATGATTGGGTGGTGAGGTGGATTGTAAACTGATTGAAGGAAAGAAGTCGGAGAGTTGTGGTCAATGGGACAGAGTCTAGCTGGAGGCCTGTATCTAGTGGAGTCCCTCAGGGGTCAGTACTGGGGCCAGTGCTATTCGATATATTCATCAACGAGCTTGATGAGTGATTAAAGAGCACTGTCAACAAGTTTCCTGATGACACAAAACTGGGAGACGGGGCTGACACACCAGAAGGCTGCGCTGCCATTCAGCGAGACCTGGACAGGCTGGAGAGTTATGCGGGGACAAATTTTATGAAATACAACAAGGGGAAGTGTAGTGTCTTGCACCTGGGAAAGAACAACCCCAAGTGCTCATACAGTTTGGGGCCTGACCTGTTGGAGAGAAGCATAGGGGAAAGGGACCTGGTGGTCATGGTAGACAGCAGGATGGCCATGAGCCAGCAATGTGCCCTCGTGGCCAGGAAGGCAAATGGCATCCTGGGGTGGATTAGAAGGGGAGTAGCAAGTAGGTCGAGAGAGGTTCTCCTGCCCCTCTACTCTGCCCTGGTGAGGCCACATCTGGAATACTGTGTCCAGTTCTGGGCCCCTCAGTTCAAGAAAGACAGGGAGCTGCTTGAGAGAGTCCAGCGCAGAGCCACAAAGATGGTGAAGGGAGTGGAGCATCTCCCTTATGAGGAAAGGCTGAAGGAGCTGGGTCTCTTTAGCTTGGAGAAGAGGAGGCTGAGGGGTGACCTCATTCATGTTTATAAATATGTCAAGGGGGAATGTCAGGAGGATGGAGCCAGGCTCTTCTCAGTAATGTTCAATGATAGGACAAGGGGCAATGGGTGCAAGCTGGAGCACAGGAGGTTCCACAAAAACATTAGGAAAAGATTTTTTCACTGTGAGGGTGACGGAACACTGGAACAGGCTTCCCAGGGAGGTTGTGGAGTCTCCTTCTCTGGAGACATTCAAAACCTGCCTGGATGCGTTCCTGTGCGATCTACTGTAGGTGATCCTGCTCTGGCAGGGGAGCTGGACTAAATGATCTTTTGAGGTCCCTTCCAACTCCTAACATTCAGTGATTGAGTGATTGAGTGATTGAGTGATTCTGTGATTCTGTGATATTTGTTTCTAATGAGCTTGCATGAATGCTTTAGAGGGTGGTTTTGTATTGTTCTTTCTAATCTAGAGAAACCTAGAGAGCATCTTCCACAAGGAGCCGTATATTCCAGGAAAAAAAATATTTCCTGATTTCACATGTTTGAGTTTTAGCAGGGCTACCTGTGAAAGCATTTTACTCAAAAGCAGAAATGTCTCAAAATGAGGAACAGATTTGTATTAGCAATGAAGATTAAGCTGAGATTTCACACAGTCTTACCTGTGTCTTTGCTGTTTCCACATTAAAGTGTCAATGTCGTGCCAGCTTTGTAAAAAAAAATTCTTCTCAAATACACAAAATAAAAGGTTTTACTTTATTCTGAAGAACTCTAGACAGATGAATCCAATGTATGTGCTGTATAATGACATTTAATTTGGGGCTTTTAAGTTGCAGTAAGAACGTTTTATGTGGCTTTCTTAGCAATAACAGACTTAAAACTGGTCTAACCGGGCAGGCTAGATTTCTTTCATGTGAAAGCATCTTTTACTCCCATAAAGTTGCAGTCCTAACTCTTGCTTCATTTGTCAAGGGGTAGTAGGACGTGACCTCAAAGACATTTAAATGCACGGATTGGCAGGTACCAGAATTTCTCTGTGTCTTTGACACTTCAATTAATATAGAGAAACCTCTTCATGAGAGCACAGCCCATCTTGCTTTATACCAGGTCTTTGCTGTGAACCTTATCTAAAATGTGTCTGAGCATGGAAAATCCCTTGTTACCACTTTTCACCCCAGCCCCTGGTATGATGGGTCCCCAGCAAGAGAAAGTGGCCAAGCTGGTGTCTGACTGGAGGAGAGATTGCTCCACCAGCAGAAAAGTGCTCCTGGAAGAACAGTGGGTACCCACAAGAGGTGACTGTCCCAGCTCAGTCAGCAAAGCTGAACAGTAGAAGCTTGGTAGTAGAGTCAAGACTTTGAGTCAACTAAATAATCTAGGATCTGATCCCACTCAAAGATGCTGTTTTGCTATTTTGCACACTGATTTATGTCTGTTCGCTCTGTCAGGGTGGACACCCCATCAGTTTTAGTTCTGTGTTTCTATTTGGTGTTACTGAAAAGCTGAACACTGGAAAAAAAAGCCTCTTAGGGAGCTGACTAGGAAGACTCACACTGTGTAGTGCCTACTCCATATTCAATTCAATCAGCATTAAGTATTCAGTCTACATATGGATCACTTCAGGGCTTTAATGATGCTTTAAGGAAACATCAGACAAAAGTGTGAATGCGTATGTAAACACGTATCATATGGCACGAACCTCTGATATTTCAAGGTCAATGTTTGGTTTGATAAGCTGTATCTGTGTAACATTTTCAGGTTTATTAAATAAGAATGCTACAGGAGTGGGTGTCTGTGTAGCTCCTCTATAAACCCACATACAGACATGATGGGTTTTCACATATTGCGAACAAAAATCAGCAATGCTACAGTTCTAGCTAGAAGAGTGTCATGCATTAATTACATACATCTGGAATGTTTATGTACCAAGGAAGAGTAAATGGTTGCTATAATAAGGGGAGAAAAAATAATAAAATTATTAAGGTTATCCTGAGTTTCCACTAGCTGTTCTTTAATTGCTGTCATCTGAGTTCAAAGTGTTAAAGGAACTAATATTTTTTCCTCTGGCATTTTTTTCCTTAGATTTCTCATGCATTCCCTTTCCTGTGAAACTCTGCTTAGTAAATATTAATTTACCCTCAATTACTAATGACAAGTGAAAGGAACCCTTACACTCGTCAGGGCCACAGCCTTAGGACATACGTTTGTCCTTCAAAGCATTCAACCATTCAACAATTAGAACTAATAGTTACTCCAGGCTATCGAGGCTGAAACACGCAACACTCCCCTAATGCCGAGCTTTGGCAGAGGCAGTCATGGTGGTCTTACAACCTATTGACTTCATCAGTGAAAGTTAGGAAGGTGATTTGGAAAGTGGACAAATTAGACACAGAGTGATTGTCTAAAATGTGAGAACACTTAAGGATTGGAGAGGGGAACTAGTCAATTAGTTCATCAACAAGCTTTAGCTATGTAAAAGATCCCTCACTTCGTGTATGGGCAAAACTTGAGAAGCTGGGGATTTTGCTAAGCAAAAACTAACAAACAAACAAAAAGATAGAGAATGCTAAATCAGGAACATAAAGGAATGATTGATATTTACATTCTGGTATGTTCCCATACACCACCAAGGAAATTTAAATATGCAGCTTCGACCCTTAGGCTTTCTTTGTTGGGAGCTTCATCTTTAAATAGAGAAAATCCCCACAACCTCTGCAGAATAGACTGAGGCTTTATGTTCAGATGTGGCTGCAGTCGCACACACACACACACACACACACACACACACACACAAATATTTCTGATGGCAACCTTGACTTCAATACTCTCCCAATATAACACCAAGGACAGTTTGCTTAATAGCCCTGGTTGCTTTTCTTTGCAAAAACACAATATATTGTTTATTTTCTTTTGTTTTGTGTTTTATCATTTAACAATGAAGAAATTCTTTCATTACAGTAAGCAGGACAAAAACATTTATAAAATCATTATATTACTGAAAATGAGAGCTTTGTTGTCAATTATGATACAAGGATTTAATGAATATACGGATTTTGTTCTTTAAGAGTAGCTGAAAACGTTAATTACCTTTCCTTTCTCTGAAAATCTTGCAGATTTATAAATAACATATATTTTTACACCTTTATAATCCATTAAATTTGCAATTAAGATGTTAATTTTGGCCAAATGGATTCTTTTCTTCATTGTAACATGGTAGACGAAAATCTGTAGCATGTTTACCCATGTCACCAGTGTCACATCCCACTTCTGCAAAGTATATACAAACAGAAAGATAAATAATAACTCCAGAAATATGTTTAGCAGGAATGAAAACTGTCCAAACTGGATATTTGCACATGAACACACACCAGAATTGCTTTTGTCAGTCTTCTGGTTCTATACTGCTTTGGTCAGTGAAAAAAGAACAAACATCTGGCCCTTGATCCCAAAAAATTTGGAGCAAAAGTGAAAGAGAAGGCACAACCCACACCTGGGCATGACACACAGCAGGGGAACACAACAATGCTGAAGCCCAACAATGTTTCTCATAGCATTACATGGAAAAAAAGAAACTATAATTTGTGAGCAGCCAGAAGATGTTGACATTTTGCAAAATTTCTAAGGGAGCAAAACCAGATTTAAGCACTTAAGAGAAAAGGTAAAGCCAGAACTTTATTTATAAGAAATTATAACAAATATGATTAAGCAGCAATGTTGTTTTTCAAAATGACTTCCCAACAAGCCATCTGCAACTAGTGATATCTGGACTGTAAATAGCTACACCCGAGGCTTAATCTGCTGCTCCCTGGACACCCTTCATCACCAGCCACTGGTACTTAGAGATTACAAAGAACTTTCTCTGAAAGCTCCAAACCATATCGGCAGGATACAACCACTAATGGAGTCTAGTGGTTACCAAGTTTCCACTGAATTAGACAAAAGATCACAACAAGTAATTCATATTTATTTTTTAAAAAAATAATATATATATAATTTTAACTCTAGATTTTTTAATGCGCCGCAATTGTAAGAAAAGCTGAAGAATTTATTCAGATTTATGAAGAATATTCCACTATGTATTTGTTCTGATATCCTATGTATTACACATAGTTTCACAGATGATAGAAGAAAAAAACCATAAAAATTAAATGATGCACTGTTGATTTAGCAATCTGGAGCTAATCTCTTGCACAAGGAAATAACAAGGAGATTTCTAGTAGCTGAGGTTTTCTGACCTCTGTAAAGTGGGTATTTATAGAATGTGACAAAATTAAATTTCCGTATATTGCAACATGAAGCACAAACAGCTCAACTATGTGTTGATTTGAAGCACGGCAATAAAAATGGTATTAACAGTAGGAAATGATGTTAGAAAACGTAAAATCTAGTAGCTATCCCCTGGTTACTGAAGGATATAATATGATGGCAAAATTGGGGTAAGATTCTTTGATTTGAAGAAGATACCCATTGTGCTTCACAATGATATTGGCAGCTTTACGTACTGCTGAATTTAAAGGAATGATGTGTGTAGGGATTTTCTTCAGGTTTTCTCTAGCAGAAAGAATTTTACACTAAATGACGAAAAACTTTGTCATTCAGCTTTGCTTCTGTAAAGAAAGCGATGATATTTCTTCTGTCAGTCTTCTAATCATCCATCAGTTGGGAGAATTAGATTTTGGGAATCCAAGGTGGGAGGCAGAAAAGGCTGGATAATGTCAAACTGCAGTACATTAAGGAAAAATAGACACAAAAACATGCAGAAAGAAAGATATAAAAGGAAAAATAAAAGTGGAAGGAAGGCAGAGACAGATTTAGATTCTTACTAAAGTTCCTTCATAAAGGCAGGAGGAAAAAAGAATGGTGTAGCAAGTCTGAGAAGAAGCAGCAGAGTGGTAGCAGAATGGGTTTGTGGTAAATTCATGTAAAATATACTGTGTACGTCTAGAGTGATACAGTGGTAAATGGAAATTCAGGCACAAATTCAAGCATCATGAAATGAGTTTCCCAAATTTGTATACCATATGTTTTGAAACAAAACATAGCTTACAATTGCCAAGTCAAATTGTATTCTTACTTGGCAGCATTATTTAGAAAACTGTCATAAATCCTAAATATAGCTAAAAATGCTTATTCCATTAAAACTATCTCATTCTTAAAATGGATTCATATTTGTAATCAGTTTTGGAAGATTTAAAATTAGTTTCTTCTTATCATTCAATAAAATCTGAAAGAACAATTGTAGTCTGGTCTTATTTTGGGCTATCCTTCCTTAGGCTGATTGGGAAAAAATGAGATGCAGTCTTTCCGGAATCTTGTTTTCTAACAAAATCATTGCCTGTCGAACAATTGACCCTGACTTATTCATTCTGAAGAGAGTTTATTCACATCCTTAACTAACAAAATTTCCTGCTGTTGCTGTGTCCCAGGACATGGACACAGTCTTTCATCTCTTCTACTCTCTTCTGCAACCACAGTAACACTACAGCTTTAGGTCTTCTAGTGTAGGTCTCATTTTTATTTGGAGGGCAGGAAAACATGTTGCAACGCTCCTAAATGAGAAATCTGTTGCACTGCTTTGATAGCTTTGACTTTTTTTTCAGTCTTATTTCCCTAAAATCAAATATTACAGTGTCTGTTGACTTAAAGAACTGTCATCAAATCAGAACTCAAAATATTTAAGTAAAGACACCTTCAGAGTATGCGTATGTTAGCTGTGTGATGTAAAACATGGTCTGTAAATTAAATACTTGGTTGTATGTTTGCCTGTAATTCATAGATACTGACATAGATCATCATTTGGTATCATTTGATCAGTGATGTAATATTAGACAGCTACACATTTCTCTAAATGTAATCAGGCCTTTAAAGATCTCAGTAGACATGATTCAGATTAACTGGATATTCAGAATAAGATCAGCTGAAATGGATCATATGGAAGACATTTTGAGGAATATTTCTTCTGCCAGATATGTAAGGTTTATAAAGATAACTGGAAGTGTGAAAGACTGTGTTTTTGCTCTCCCTAAAATGCTATGAAGGAAATCAAAAAATACATGTTTTTCACGAAAAAATGTCTGTTTTCACAAAATAGTATTGAGAAAGAAATGCAAATGAGCTTCACATGCTCCCCAAAGCATTCAGGATTACTTTTGCAGGCATCAGCTATAGGCATAAAATTCCCAATATACATGGACCAATAGAAATCGTACATTTTTGTTTAACAGCACAAACTTCTCCAGGGTTTTCCTATAAAATTAGGTAGGTAAAAAAAAAAAAAAGTCAACTTTTAGAGACATGCATCTAGAACTTCAGACTACATCATGGTTGATGGCTTTATTGTGAAATGTTTCCTCTCACTGGGATCATTGTCAGTGAGGCTGCTTGTGTTGCTAAGCAGATTGTAAACCCAAAAGTTTGATACATCTGGCATTATACTCTTCTCTTTTTGCATGGCAAAGAAAGGAAAAAAAAAAAAGAAAAATGAGAGGAGAGGACAATGCTGTAATATATAACTGAAGTGTCAGAAAGGTTCTTTGGGAAATTAATACTGTAGCAACATATAGAAATATACTACAGCAATTGCAGCTCCCAAAAGGGTTACAGGCACCCTGTTGAATATAAAGACAACACATATGCTTCCCAGCCAATGTGTAGCTTAGCCATAAACTTGGCACAAGAAATACTTCACTTCATAAATGAAAGGGTGAAAGCAAGGATTACAATTATGAAATTGTGCAATTCTGGCATGTGCCATTAATATTTTGTATGACCCCAGCACACTTCATCCCAGACTTTGACTGGGCTATTTACGTCAGAGTAAGTTCTGGCCTCATCATACTACAGTCACCAGTTACCCATTTAGCCCCCTTGCCTCTTTTTTCCTCATCCCAACAACAGCAGGTAGCTCTTTTCTAGAAAACAAAACAAACCTTCATGTTTCTAATAAGGCCATAACTGTTGAGTTGTTGGTTTCTTTGTAAAACTGGTAAAGACTGATATTGCTTTAATCAGAATGACTTTTTGTATTAATTATCCCTTTAAAATCTCCACTGCTGTTTTATTGGATGGTACTGGTGAACTTGTATTGCTTTGAGAGAGTTAACTGGCATTGTTCCTCCCAGTTTGATGCACAAGTTCCTGTGGGACACCCCACCTGTAATTGCAGCTCACAAGTGAGGTTCAGTGCCCAGTTGTAATCATGACCAAGGTTCTGTTCACTGCATGAGGACACTCTAGAGCTGCTTGGGGGTTTCCGGCTTGCATGTCACTAATACTTTGCTATATTCACAGGTGATTTACTACTTCATCGTCTTGGTCCTCAAATCTCTTTACGATTTATTCTGCAAAGCATTTGTAATTACATAAGTCCACATATGTCTGTAACTTTTCATCTGGGGAGCACTGTGTCTCTTAACAAAGTCACAAAAGTCTCCCCAGTAGTGGTTCAGAAATCTTATATTAAGTGAATGTATGAGACGTTAATATTTATGAAGTGTAGTTCTATATTTAGATGCAGATCTTCTGTGATGCTTCTATAGGCTAGTGTTGCTTCCTACTAATCATTAAAGTCCATTCTTTTTCCATTGACTCCCTTAGATGCCTTGATCAGGCTTTGGTTGAGATCTTTCCTGTGCAATTCCTCCTGCTGCAGGAGAACCCAGCTGTCATGATGAGAAATTTAATGAAGGAGCCACTGGAAGCACTCTAGAATTTGGAATAAATGCAACAGAAATGTATCTACGCTCAGAGGTAACAAAATGGGGTTATAATTTACTCTTTTCTGTCACTATAAGTGTAGTGTGGGCAGTGGAATATTTGCCTATTTCATAGACAATTGTGTCCTTTAACAACTGCTGCTAAGGCTAATTCAAAGACTCATTCCTTCAACTTGAGTAGTGCCTCTGCTGTCACTAATTCTGGACACTATACAATCCTTTCTTAGAAGACAACAGAACTTTTTCCATTTATTTTCTGTGGTAAAAGGAAGAATAGTGAAGAGTGGAACCAACATGTAAAAGTACCTGTTTATTAGGTTATGGCTCCCATAGGACCAGAAACTATCCCAGAGCAACTTCCCCTGTGATAGCAACACTTCCAAACCCTTGCAACTGGGAAGCTGTGCTTCCATCCTGCATATACATTACCTCATGTACAAATTTATTCACATTTACACAAGTGTTTGTATGTACTAAATAAAGAATATAGCTTAATCATTTCCAATTTTGAAGGAATTTTGGCTGCAATTCCAATTTTAGGTTTTTGGAACTGTTCTTACTTTGTAATAACTTAATAAGTTTGCCTGGTTTTAATGAGCATGCTTAGTGCAGTGAGACATTATGGTCACTCAATAGAATGTAAGTTGCTTTCTTGCACATTATATTGCAGGCCAGATTCTGACTGATTAATACATTGCAGGTGTCAGCCAAAATACAAAAGTATAAAGAGGAGAGTAAAAGGGTGAAGTTACTCCTCCTCTCTGGCTGGCTGCTCTTGGTGGGGATTAGAAAGACATCCCACTCAGAAACACGGTCCTAGAAACAATACTTCTATCATCCTTTCCATCTGCACAAATTATTCACACTCTTGGCAGAAAAAATAAAATAAAATTGAAAAAAAAATGGAAAAGGGGCCTTTTATGAGGCTGTTGCCAGCCAAAGTACAGATGCCCATTAAAGTTAGGTTTGCACCCGGGTTTTGGGGGTCAGCTGAAATGTTTCTTGGTTGCCCATCTGCACAAACAAACCTCAGTCTGTGAAGGCCTGTGTAATAGCTACAATAAATGCCGTACATTTTCATTGTTTGATTGAATCTTGTCTGAATTATCAGTTGTATAATGAGAAGAGCTGGCTTGCTCTGAGGTGCTAGCTGTCAATGGTTGTTGTTAATCATAATCTAACAAATACCAGATACAGCTATTTGGCAATTGGGAGCTAACATTTTTCTTATTTAAGGTGATAGGAATGAAGGAAACATAAATCATAATGCACTCATTTTCCAATATCTGAAGGTGCTTTAATACTTAACATTTGTCTACATTTCAAGACAACCAATTCATGTTATTATCAGAAAAAATGTAAATTTTAAATTGTTACTAAGGTTAATATTAGAGAATTCATTGACTGTTTCTCTTTCCTGGGAAAACTCCACTGGAGACACCACTGTTCCACCTTTGAAGAAAGAGACAGTTCGACCTCACTAAGGAAAACTGCTAAAAGCATTGCAGACAACCATAAAAATTATGTATACATTAGTATGAATGGATTTATGCCATTTTACACTTCTGAAGCATCCTTATGGTAATATTTCAACTTTATGTGTGTCTGTCCATAGAACAAATGTTAGCTCTTTTAATGAACTCTTTTTACAGAAAGGCTTCAGAAATATTTTATAGAACTAATTCCTGATAATGTAAATCATGTCAAGTACCTAAAGAAGCCAGCTGATAACCATTAAATAAAAATGAAGACAAGTTCAAACCTTGAAAACTTAATTTCATTGGGACTGCAAACATCCTGAAAATTAAGTACACAGGCTAAACTAAGTGTATAGGCTCCCACTCACAAGGGGTTTCATCACGGTTTTAAATCACTGCATGGTGCTGTAGGCTAGACAGAACTGTGCTTCCCATCTGGAGGTATTTTGACCGAATCACAGGGTTTTCTGAACAGATCTAATGACTCTTTATAGCATGTAATATAACCACATGCTCGCATGCTAGTATGGACAGTGTAAAGGAGACTGGCCTTTTTCTGTTCTCTTTGGGGATCTGAGAAATCCATTCGAAATATAGTTCAGACCTGGCACAACAAAATTTTCCTGAATTAGTTGTTGTCGTATTTTTTACTGTGTCTTTTTTTTATTTTATTTTTTAGAACTAGACCCTTAAAAGCAAGCAGCATCTTTCTGTATAATGTAGCCCAAAGAAAAACTAGATATTCCACAGCTGCTGAAAAAGTCATCTCATAAAGACGTCTAATTCGAGGCAATTGGACTAAAACCTAAAACCTAAAAGCTGAAAACTAAATACAAGTGTGCACAAAGAGAAAACATGGGATCTGACATGTTCCTCTGTTCCTAGTGATAACCTCAAACAAATGATGCCTTTCTCTTTGCCAGAATATCTTTTGTTACAGTTTTGGTTCTTGACCATTACTGGGAACTATATAAACTAAGCGTATCACCTGCAGGTTCACAGTAAGCAAGACTTCCCACAAGGAAAGCGAGAAGTGGCCCACGTACTTTAGGAATGACAAAGCCACATCATTATACACATGCCACTTGTCCACTGTGTTGTGTTGTGTTGTGTTGTGTTGTGTTGTGTTGTGTTGTGTTGTGTTGTTGTGTTGTGGGACACCTGCACCAAGAGAAGGTCACTGACTTGCTGATCTCCAGCTACCTTCCCAGCATGATGGACTAGGAGTTCAGCACCAGCCTCACCAGAGGTCCAAGAGATTTACCTGGCAGATCTCACTGAGGACAGTCCACAGCAACAGTGTTCACTGTTCCTGAGGACATTCAGCTGGGCCACCACAGTTGTGAAGCGTATGATAATGATGGTTCCCCTAATAAAGGAACTAGTAATAATAAGGTTGATTTCAAACTCATTGCTTTCATGTGTAGGATCATTATCAGTGAAGTCAACCAGCTTGTGTGTGAGACAAGATTAAATCAATATAATTACATTGACTGCGTTGGACTGACTTTCGCCAGTCACATTACACAAGGATTAATCTGGTGTAAATGACATCAGAATGAACATCAAGGCGTCTCTTACTGATGTGCTTGTATATATTGCCAGTATATAACATATAGCCTTCCATACCTTCTTCAATGAAATTCAATGAATTAATAGATCTATGTGATGTATATCTAAATTGCTGCCAGCCAATTCTATTTGATTACTCCATTTCAGTATTTGGTCTCACTAAACTCTGGCATCCTTTGGACTTGACAGATTAACACATATATGAAGAAATTTGCATATTTATTTTAAACCAGATGTTCAAGTAGTTCGGCCAAATTCCCATCAGCACTGTAATCACATTGTGTTTTGCTAACATAATGGAGCCATTAAAATTCCACAGCATTCTTCTTTTTTAGGAAGAAAGGGTTATTAAAGAATTTTCCAGGTGAATTCTAAGTGAATCCTAATTAAGAAGAAAGAGTCAGATCCCCTAGCTAATGTTAATTGTCTCCATTTACATCACTGAAAGATCTGGCTTATGTCAGAGTAAGACTAGTACTTTGTTTTGCAATAGTTGTCACCTATTTTACGGAAAAGGTGGTTGGAATGAAGCTTTAACAACAAGCAGCAAATAACTGGTATAATAAAATATATAGTGTATTATTTTTATCATTAATAATCAGTGACTTATACTTAAGTTTCGATTTTTAATAATATTTCTGAAATTGTAATCTTTTCATTGGTTCCCATCATAGGTCATTTGGCATTTTTTATGTGACAATCAATATTCAGTAACATTTAGCACAACTAATCATCATTAATTCAACTAATCCAAAGTTCTGGAATGCAAAGACTGAGAATAACATTTTTTTTGTTAAAACTGTAAAGGAAAGTTGCATTCCACGGGATGATAAATAAATCTCATATAAGAAACAAAGACTTATTTTCTGAGAAAAAAAAGCAAAGAGAGAGTGGAATTGAGTAAGGTTGGAGACTACATTCAAATAGACCTTTCTGATTCAGTGTGACATTGTTTTTCTAAAAGAAAAATTCCAGACAGTCAGAAAGCAGAGGAGATACCCAAGAAAAAACATACATTTGGAAGTGCTACTTCATATTAAAAAATAAGTAATGTCTTGGGGCCAGGAACTGCCCTTTGAATTGTGGCACTAAGAAGTGAACACAGAAGGAAAAAAATGACACACCTGTTTGCTTAGCATTTCTTAAATGATTAAATCATACTTTCCCAGATGACTGCAAGAGCTGCAGGCAGCAAAAGTAATCTCACAGTGGTTGAGATCCTGAACATCTCGTTACAGGTCTTAAGACATCCACATGCCAGAGATTTATCGAGGTTATTTAAGTTACAAATTTGCTTAGGGGCTACACACAGTATGAGGCAGTTCAGCCTAAAGAGTAACAGGCCAGACAGAGGGAATGAGGGGAGCACATCTTAAGTAATCCAGAGCATGGTGGGTGATGGAGTATCTTGATACTTTATTCTGGCCAAAAGAAGTAAAAGTAATGAGAAAAGGAAAGAGGCAGAGATCGATCCAAAATCACAGCCCAGAAATGGGGCAGGTCTGCTAATGCGGTAGCCACCACTGAAGTAGGAAGGTTCTCACTGAAGGCTGTCAAAGACCTGTCCAAAATCAGTGGAAAACTGCACCAGATACGATGGAAAGCCAACTCTTGGCAACACCATGAAGAGCTCTGAACTCAGAGCTTGCACCGTTGGACAAACCTCAGCTGCAGGCATGTAATCTGCTGTTGCAGAACATTGCTGGACATTTCCGAGCAAATGCCTGGCAAATTGCAGTCTCAGAGAAGTCAACTGGATAAGATCCATAGCATTTCATTAGGATATGCTTGTTAAAAAGCTGTGCCTGAAATGTTTGAAAAGGTCACTATAGACAGGCATGATCTACTGTAGTAAATACGAAGGTCTGGCTTTAATGAAATCTGTTTAAGTCATGGTAAAGTTGACCTGAGCACAGGAACACATAGAAACATGTAAACAGCCTAAATCTGAACAAAGAACAACACTGGTGACAGAAAACGGTAACTGGAATCAAAATGTTACAAATGTGCCTTTTTGGGGTACATTCACACAATTTTATCACTCACACAATTCTATTATTCAAAGGAATAAATTCTTGGAAAATCATTTTCTTCTTTCACTAAGAAACAATATTTACATAAACATAATATTTTTCAAAAACTGGAGTGTAAAGATAACTTCTAAGAAAGTTAGAAACATATTTTCTAAGAAAGCTAGAAAGATATTTTCTGAGAAACTTATCCTTACACTTTTCACTGGGCCAGTGGAAGTCTGTTATAAATTAATTCACTGACTGCTTTTGTGGTATCATCCCAATTTCTTTTATGATGGTGAGGAAATTATGTGTAAAACTACTAATTTGTGAATGTGTGAATTCTGAAGATTTGATTTGGGAAAGATCTTCCAGTAAACACTAGATAATAACCCCAAATAGTTTGAGGAGTTTCCCAGTCCAGCTTACACTCATTTAACCACTGAAGTGCTAAGGAAACAAAAAAAAATCAGACCAAAAAAATTACCATTTCTGATCACTAAATTTTCACGAGAAGAATGTGAAGACTTCCTTCAGTATGAGTTTTCCTTCCTTTGCATTAGAGACGTGTAAAAATGTTATCAACTTTTCCATGTCCCACAGTTTTCAGTCCTTGAAATTATCACCTTAAGGACTTATCACAGTCCTTTTTCAATTATCACCTAAAAATTCTCTTTCTAATAGCTCCAAACCAAAGTGAATCCATATCTGCTACAAACTAGAAATGAAATGGGTTAAAACAGAATGAATGGGAATGAGGAGGAGAAGAACACATTTTTAGAACCTTAAGTTCATGCCATTTTGTTAGAATTGCAAAATTTTTGGTTTAACCTTTTATTTAACCTCAGCCTTCAAAAGTGTCAATCATAACATTAAACTTTTACCAGAGAGGAAATAGAAATAATATGTGATGAAATTTCAGTAATATAGACCTGTGCAAAACTTTACAATAGTTTGAGGTTGGTAAACATTATGTTTGAGTGTTTACATTTATATTCCAAGTGCAAATGACCCACGTTTGGTGCACGCAAACACAACCAATCATAAAAATGGTGAGCAGAGCTCGGATATTTGCAAAAGATTTTTCTCTTGAACCTTGCTTCTGTCTTTTGTAATAAAAAAATGTAAATTAAAAAATAGGTTGAAATACTAGAGAGGAAATAGGCTGAAATAATTTGAGTGACTACACCTACTGAATCCAATGAGTCCTCAAAGGCTCTGGAGCCCGAGGAAAGCCCAGCCTCACCTGAGTTTGCTGTCAGACCTCTGTCCTGAGAGGTGACACCTGGACACCAGCTCTACATCCAGCCTGGGTTAGTTATGACCCTGGGACCTAAAATCCCCTGTTCCCGGTGCTTGATCATGTGAGTCTGTTGGTTTATAGCTTAGCTCCTCGGGAGATACATGACAGGCACACACATGGCACACAGACTTTGCACATGCCTCCAACACTGCATTGTTCTTCTCTTAATATTGCATAGATAGAGATCCCTTAGCAAATCACCATCCTGTAATCAGTTCTTGTTATTTTACTCTGAGCCAGCATCTGGAGCTGGTGAAGCCCTTTTGTGTCTTACTCAAGCTACAGTCCATTTCTCTTCAGTGTCCTCTTTGACCACCTATCACCTGGCTGGTTTCTCCATCTCCTGTTTTTCAGGATCCCTCTCAAGAAGTCTGAAAAAAGGTGGCTTTTCCACTTGAAGTCAAAGCACTAATCAAAATTTTATCTGTAAAGTAAATGCCTTCTACTATCCCTAGTCTGGAGTGTATTAATAGAGGTCTTAACCAAAGTAGTGTATGTAGCCTCAGAAAGACTTTTGTTGTATGGCAACAGTCACAGTAAGAGCCCCATAAGATTAAAAAACATAGTAATTAATAAAAAAAAAGGCCAAAAGGATGTTTAATTCATTCATCAGCTGCCCAAATAATTTCAATGTCTGTTCCTGCATTTTGGATTCCTGTTGTTCAATATTTTCAGACTTCTTCAATGTAACATAAGCAGCCCTTGGAGGCCTTGAAGAGGATGATCCTGCTTAGACTTCCTTAACCAAGCACACTGCCTCACTGGTTCTGGTGCGGACGTCACAAAGTCTTCTGATACCTCAGTGCTTGTGACGGAGCACTCATTTCCACCTTAAATATCCATATATTTCTTCCATCAGCAGTAATAGGAGCCTTAGACTTTTCACCATCGAGAGGTCCACAACTTCAGTGGAACTTGTGGGACCTGGAGGAAATAACACAGAAGACATCAACCCAGACAGGACTGCCACATCTCTGCCCTCTTCCCCATGAGCTGATCCAGGGCAGCCACAGCTGAGCAGTGGAATCTGCTCTCAAAAAACAAGCACAAAATGGAGAACCTGAAACAACACAGACCACATCTGCAGCTCTTGTGCACTGGTAATTTGGCAATTTGCACCGGCTGAATGTGAGGCCTTTTTTCTAAGTTGACTTAGTCCTTCATTTTCACATTAGAGGTTGCAGAATGTCTGAGTGCTATGACTTAGTACGCCAGTTCGTGAGCACCAACTATACTTGCAGACAGGCACAGCACATGTGGGATGCATACAGGAATTTGTGTGGGTAAAAAAAGAAGCTGTTCCCGATCCTAAAAACCAACTTCACTAACGTTATAAATAAAATACATCCTTATAGCAAAAGCCGTGATTATGCAAGAAGACGAAAGTACAGTGCTTTCAGAGAGGTCCGAATATGACCCTTTTTAGCTATAGGATACTTCAGAAATTATTTCACAATCTTTAGCTCCCTGGAACACAAGAAGTTGACTCCAGAGCTCAAGCTGCAAAGAGCAATTGTTATAGCTGAAAGTATTTGTTTCAAAGCACTGTGGAAATAAATGAAAGTGTCATTTCGCGCTAATGTGATAGGCAGCTACTCTGCCTTGTCAGAACAAGCAAAGTCCTGTAAGCTTTATCCCATTGCCACAGGCACTTGGGCACCTCTCTGGAAATCAATCACAGATTGGCCTGAAGAAGAGCAGAGCTGAAACAATGGCACCAGAGTAGAGGACCCTTAATGAAAGCCATTTGCTAGTCCACACCTAGGCTGTCTAGACAGCACCTCCTGTGCTTTGATCACTGATAAACCATTCTAAATGTTACCAGTGCCCCTTTTTTGTTTCTGTTTACAGGCAATCAGTGGGCCTCTGGCCATTGCCTCTATTTCAAAGCAGTGCTTTTCATCTGACTGCAATCAAATAAAAAAGAACAAAGAGATGGACATTTTGGATATGAGATACTTGCTTTCCTGTGATTGATACAATTTCAAATGAAGAGCGAAAACAAAAAAGCAATTGTGAGTGTACATGTGATAAATGTTTCTAATTAGGCGTGCCCTCAATTTGAAAGTAGATTTCTCTCCTAAACTAGCAAAAATTTAGTGTAAGCTTGTGTGTGCATGCATGAGTGGGTGTGTGTGGGGGTGTGCGTACACTGCACAGCACACACCTCTAGATTTCAGAGCCCTTCTCCTCTGTGTTGGAACCACGCTTCACGATGCTCTTTCATGCTGTTTGCTAGTACAGCCATCAGCTCCACTCTGAAAATTCCACATGAAATATCCAGGTATCTTTCCAAGAGGCTCTGTTTTATGTTTTAACCACAGTAAAATTAGAACCATAGAAACTGTACAATCTACCAAAAACAATTGTGTGAAGCTCATATCCTATGTTTGCCTAGCATACACTGGCCCATAAATAACTCAGACTTTTTAGTTACACATACTGAGCTGTAAGATTTTTTAGATTTGTCTAAGTATTGTTTGGCATGTGGATTTAAACATGTTTTGCCCAAATTCGAGTCCACAAATACCATGTGGTTGCCTTTACCTGGATGTCAGTGCTTGAACTTCAAGCCCTTCTCATCTTTTATCTTCAGCAACCTGAAGCAGCTTTTGAAAACTTTTCGGCCCCTCCCTGCATATGCCATGTCAGTTCAGACATCTTAAGCTTCAATCGCGTGCACTCTATAAGAAAATCTAAAAGGTCATAAAATCGTGAAGCAATTTAATCCCAGCTCTAATTTTGGCTCATTTGAAAACATTTTATTTCTTGTGTAGGAATTCAAAGTCAATTGGCCACAGTTTAACAATACTAAAAAAAATCAGTTTTACAA
This sequence comes from Trogon surrucura, assembly GCA_020746105.1. NCBI lineage: Eukaryota > Metazoa > Chordata > Aves > Trogoniformes > Trogonidae > Trogon > Trogon surrucura. The sequence continues at coordinate 70,795,619 of CM036620.1, forward strand.
GGCTGAGCATTTTTGTTCTGTGTAGTTGAAAATGTTTCTGTTTCATAAATCAGGAAGAAGATCAACCCTTTTCTGGCTTGTCTGTAATCTCTTAAAATCATGAATCTCTGCACTTTTCCTCTTCACTTCTTTCTAATGAGGTAATGAAGAAATTTAATTAGGTGTCCTCAAAATTAGTGACCTAATTGGAAAGAGGACAAATATACCCTTTCAACAGCATACTATACTTAGACCACTGAAGATGACATATTCTGTGGTCCTGAGTGGCCACGTTTTTGGTTTCAGATGCTGTAGGATAAAGCATCACATGTCTACCCTTGCCCCAAAGACACACACAGTATTTTAACTCCCTTACGAATATCCCAATAAGCTAATCAAGGTTTATCCTATAGTGATAGTAGAAGTGATAACAGTTGTTGTTTTTTCCATAAAAATGTGAAAATGTATCAAACCCGCTCTGTAAAATACTGCAGTAGAGAGGGGGAAAATGTTTTAATAAAGTTATTTAAGAACACAAGTTATGAAAACCAAAGAAACTTAGGCTCTTTCCCAGGGCTATGTGGATCTATCCATTTACTAAACCTAACCTGATGCTATTTATCCAGGTTTCTTAGAGGATGAACAAAGCTTGCAGAGTTTAAGTCAAGGTCCTGTGTTATAACACTGGTTGTAATTGGAGGTATACTTTATAGAAAAGCCTCATAAGAGTCTCAATTTCATTCCTTTGGCAACATGTTTCGATGTTATGTAAAGTGAGACATTCCAAGGTCTCTGCAACATGAGGCTATGGGGCTGCACAGGAAAATGAAATTATATCTAAAACTTCCCTTGCTCACCTTCACTGTTTTTTGTCAAAGTTAGGAAGTGAGTTTTGTTCTGACTGAAACAGGACTACAGCTGATGGAAATTATTTTCCATTCCTAGAGCAGCTATAATACTTTAAGTGATGCCTTTTTAAGATGTAACTTAAATAATGCAGGAGAGAGAAGAGCCAATGGCATAGTTTATAAACACTGTGATTCTTAGACATTGACTTAATAGTACAGCAGTCTGCATTCATGATCCTCTTATTCTTGGGAATATTCTTATTCCAAGTTTAATTCAGGAACCGTTTACTTCCTTTGAAGTCAAAAGAGTTAAATGGGTGTAAATCTCACAGGAATAAAAGAAAACGAAAGAGTGCCCCTTGGAATAAGACCAAAACAGCTTTCCCAGAAAGAAAAAAAATTAAGTCCTATGAGTACCCAATAACTTTGCGAACATACTGCAGATAGGAGCCAAAAAGACATTAAAAACAACAGAACTTTGCCTGACTTCAGCTTGCCTTGAATGAAGTTTTTAATTATCTGTGCCTTCAGAATATATATTTAAACACTCAGTATAACTGGGGGAAGAAAAAAAAAAGATAAATAGGAGCGAGGTTGGGTATTTTTTTTCTGTAGCAGTCTTTCTTCCTCTAGCTGCGGTTAGCCATCAGATCTGTCATGTGTCATTTTTCAGCTCATTAGGTGGGATTTTGGCAATTTTTGTGTACAGTAAGAGGTATTGAGCAGTTGAAACTGGGAAGGTCAAATATTAAGAGCAATGTCATCATCCCTCATCGCTTCCAATGAAAAATTCTTGTATAATTGTTTAATGCCATGAGCTGCCTTTAGTGGGACATGCTCATTTTTGCCAATTTCAGTTAACTCTTGAGGCTCACAGCCAGAAGCCGTATGAAAAAAGAAACACACTCAGATTGGATCAAGCTGTTGTTTTGCTAATACCGCTGCTGCCCCATATTAACTTTGCAAGACTCCACAGCAATGAGGGAGAAGCCTTTGAGAGGGAAGCAGCAAATGGTCCAGTAGGACACCAGAACATACATCCCTTTGCATCTACAGACTGTGGAAATCGTGCACAGGGCAATGCTCAGTTAGCATTTGCATTCTTTGGCCCCGAATCAGCAAACAACTCACACGTACATTTTACTTGGACAAGTCCCCATGAGTTCAATAGCGTCGCTTATGGGTAAGATGCACATACATCACTGTGAGCAGCATGGGGGCTTTTTTTGGATAAACATCTGTAACAGCAAATATGGGATCAAATCCTCCCCTGCTGCAAATCAACATAGTTCTAGTGTTGGCTGTGGGATGATCTGGTACTGTATGTATTGTGGAAGCAGCCGAGGGAAGGAAGGTTTTCAAAACAAAGTAAAGCTTCACGATCTTGACTGTTTCTTCTAATGTGCTATTTCATGGTAAAGTTGTTTCAGGAAAATTCATAGCATTTCTGAGAATGTTGCAATGCTAAAGGCAGAACTGACTTTCAAGGCTCATCAGTACAAAGTAATTAACTGGAGTAAGTCGAGTGGAATAGATTGTCCCAGGAAAGCTTTCTGGTGTGCTTGTATAGATGCTCTAGTCCAGAATAAGTGAGTTTTAGTCCAGATCACAGTGTGTTCAGAAGCCTAAGGGGAATTACTCTGCAGTAATTTAGTCTCCTTTTTAGCCTTGGCCTTAAACTGTTTTCATTAAGTCAACATCAGAAAAACCACAATCTTCTTTTAGTAAAATATATACATTCAAATACACCAAACTTTATGGTATAAACTAACTAATTTTACTTTGCATTGAACTATATCATGGCTGAGGGACAGTAATTTGAAGCTGAAGAACAGAAATTAGCAGGAGAAGAGCAAAAATTTTTTTAACCGATGAAAATAGTCAGATGATCTACCTTTTAGAAGTTATTTGTTTACATAAGAATAACATGTACAAGCTGTATATAGAAACAACAATACACAAATAACGGTACAAAACTGCATCTTCAAAAAAAGAATATTCTTACACACTAGTCCAGAAGTGAAATATCTCTTCTTCAGTCAAAATATATTTTTTACCATGAAAATGATGCTATTAAACAAGGTGGAAAAACATTTAAGCCTACCAAACCCCCAAAAAGTCCAGATTTGAAGACAAAATCCAACTAATTTGTAAGACTGAAGGAATTTTATGTATGAGGTTTTATCTTTCATGGAAGCATTCCTTTAGTATAAGAACATTAAATTCTCTCCAAGTACTAGGTTTTGAGTGGCCTGAGAATCACCTCTGAGGCAATTAATGAACTTGTATCATTGATCTAACAACAAAAACATCTGCATTCACGGTCAGGAGGGGAAAACACCTTAATAAAGTGTCATTTCTGTCAATATACTTCAGTCTAATTTTCTACTTCCAGAAGAAGTGAAACCCTGGGTGAAATTCTAGCTAATGGGAAGACAACAAGGAACTCACCGTTGATTTCAAGAGGGGAACAAGATTTTGCTTTAAGATTCCCACTAGGTTTTTTTGTTTGTCTGTTTGTTTCTGATAGATAATGTGGCTTTCTGGGGTATTTTTCTATGAGGGATGTTGATATTTTTCTATGTCATGGAGACACAGAAGCAGACGATGAGACTGGTGACCCCAAGGCCACAGCAGGAGCTACATACAACTCTGAGCAGGGAACTGCAGAAGACGATGGCTGAAGAGTAAATGTGCAGTTAGCTCCTCTTTCCAAATCAGCCTTTGGGTAGGGGAGGTGATAGCAAGTAGTGTTAATATTAGCGATTTGTCCTCATATGTGGGCCAGATAATAAATTCAGAGCCATGGTGAATGCATAGGTGTATATCTACACACATCTATCTGTATACATACACAGAGGCAATACTTCAGTGTCATGACGTAGCTTTGAGGAAGAAAGCAAGTATGTATCACTTGACCTATAAAATTGCCTAATAACATTTAATTTCTTTTATGCAAAATAACTGTAAACACACTTAGTGCTACCATTATCAGAGGCAGAGATGACTAAAAGGCCCAGTAGTTTAGCTGTTCCCACTCAAGGCAAGTCTGTATCTGGACAAAGAGCATTTTTTGTTGTTTTGTTTGAAAAATACAACGAATACCTTCTTTGTTGAAGAAGCTTAATTAAAAGCAGATAAAAATCAAGAAAATATTTCTTACATTCTTTCAAAATAGTGCAAAATGTGCCTGCAATTGTGAGCTGAAAAGGAGCTGTCTTTCTGTTTGTTAAAGAGAGACTGAAGATGCATTGTGCAGCCTTATCTATATCTACCCCATCTGTCACATAATCCTGTTAAAAACAGGGATGCTTATTCAGCTTGAGCCCTTTCCAACAAAACTGCACTATCTTCCACATAAATGAACTAGAACTCTTGCACAGTCCATTTTTATAGTTCAGGTAATAGCAGCATACGCACATAAATAGTTGTGAAGATAAAACAATTTTAGCATGAAAAGATCATCATATAATCCCAAAGGAATAAGAATTACAGGAAAAACTTGCCCCCCATGACATTCATCTGTTCAAGAGATGTACCCAGAAGGTACTTAAGGGAAAAAACAACAGAAAAAAAAAGTGATATAAATTATGCACCAGTGATCACATTTCCAAGGTGTTCTAAAAGTATGAAGTTAAATAGGGAGCTGCATCTCTGAATTTATCTCTTCATATCTGTTCCCACAGTGCCACGGCACAAATCTTGTAGACAAGCTTAGGAAGAAGTGGTTATAATGCCTAAAACTGCTATCATGGATTCTGAAGGTACTTGTTTTACACTTTTCTACACAATGATTGCAGAGTATCTGATGCAAGGAGACATTGCTCCCAGCTGTAATACACACAACCCTGCGTTCCACAGCCTTACACATAAATGCTTAGCAAGAATAACAGGTTAACAAAGCATTGGCAAATGGCTTCTTTGTTCACACTGGTGCAAAAATAAGCAGACAGGGAAATTGGGGCAGGGAGCTGGTTTAAATTCTGTAACACGTAAAACAATTTCTCGTTAATTAATTCAGTCATTAGTAGCAGTTTCCCTGAGGGTAGTGTAACCTGAACAGGATATCACAATTACAGCGCTCCTTCCTTTTTTAAGCTTGTCGACATTTGACATGAAGAATTTATCAAAAAAGACATCTCTGTTCAGCAAACTCTTAAGCAGCTCTTCCTGAATTCCTTTATACATTAATTCTCATTTATCCTCCTGGTAGGCAAGATTTGCAAGAGCTTCAAAAGTCACTGTACCTCTTCCTTTTCAGTACATCTAAGACTTCTATTATTGTAGAATTTACTCGCCTACCAAAACATCAATTGTATACCCTCCTAACAACTTTTGGATTTAATGGCTAAATTTTCAAAGGTAATTAGGCATCTCAAATGGAAGGTATTTAAATACTTTAAAAAATCTGATTGCCTGTCTGAGCAAGCCAAGAAAGCAGTAAGAAAATAGGGACTGGAGCCACAAGGCAGGGTTCTTCTGCCACTACTTCTGGTCTTCACGTGTGTGTTCTGCACAGAGGTTATTGCAGCACAGTTGCAGAGAATAGCTTGTGCAGAGACACTGGTCACTGTTTCACTCTGTGCCCTGGCCCCAAGCCAAGACACCTACCATTGCTCTGTGCCTAAGCAGAAATAGATGGAATTTAGGCAATACCAGGCTGTATACTTGAAAGGTGAAGAATGCCTCAAGACAAAACCTGCTGGGAACTTGCTCCACCCAAAAAGCTGGAATCATAGAATCATAGAATCATAGAATGCTAGGGATTGGAAGGGACCTCGAAAGATCATCAAGTCCAATCCCCCTGCCAGAGCAGGAACGCCTAGATTATGCTACATAGGAACGTGTCCAGGCAGGTCTTGAATGTCCCCAGAGAAGGAGACTCCACAACCTCCCTGGGCAGCCTGTTCCAGTGTTCCGTCACCCTCACTGAGAAGAAGTTTCTTCTCGAGTTTAAGCGGAACCTCTTATGTTCCAGTTTCAGCCCACTACCCCTTGTCCTATCAGTGGTTGTCACCGAGAAGAGCCTGGCTCCATCCTCGTGACACTCACCCTTGATATATTTGTAAACATTAATGAGGTCACCCCTCAGTCTCCTCTTCTCCAAACTAAAGAGCCCCAGCTCCCTCAGTCTTTTCTCATAAGGGAGATGCTCCACTCCCTTAATCATCCTAGTTGCCCTGTGCTGGACTCTCTCCAGCAGTTCCCTGTCTTTCTTGAGCTGAGGGGCCCAGAACTGGACACAGTATTCCAGATGGGGTCTCACCAGGGCAGAGTAGAGGGGAAGGAGAACCTCTCTCGACCTACTAACCACCCCCCGTCTGATACACCCCAGGATGCCATTGGCCTTCCTGGCCACAAGGGCACAGTGCTGGCTCATGGTCATCCTGCTGTCCACCAAGACTCCCAGGTCCCTTTCCCCTACACTGCTCTCTAATAAGTCATTCCCCAACTTATACTGGAACCCGAGGTTGTTCCTACCCAGATGCAAGACCCTACACTTACCCTTGTTATATTTCATTAAATTTTTCCCCGCCCAACCCTCCTGCCTGTCCAGGTCTCGCTGAATGGCAGCACAGCCCTCTGGTGTGTCAGCCACTCCTCCCAGCTTGGTGTCATCAGCAAACTTGCTGATAGTACTCTCTAGTCCCTCATCCAAGTCATCGATGAATATATTGAATAATACTGGTTCCAGTACCAACCCTTGAGGGACTCCACTGGATACAGGCCTCCAACCAGACTCCGCCCCATTGACCACGACTCTTTGGCTTCTTTCCCTTAGCCAGTTCACAGTCCACCTCACTACCCGAGAGTCTAGACCACACTTCCTCAGTTTAGCAGCAAGGATGCTGTGGGAGACTGTGTCAAATGCTTTACCGAAGTCAAGGTAGACCACATCCACCGCTCTGCCATCATCTATCCACCTTGTTATATCCTCATAAAAGGCTATGAGGTTAGTCAAGCATGACTTCCCCTTGGTGAAGCCATGTTGACTGTCTCTAATGACCCTCTTATCCTTGACATGCCTTGAGATGGCACCAAGGATAAGTCGTTCCATCACTTTCCCAGGGATGGAGGTGAGGCTGACCGGTCTATAGTTACCCAGGTCCTCCTTCTTGCCCTTTTTGAAGACTGGAGTAATGCTCAGTCCTATCCTGGAGGTTGTCATCCCTTCAAAGACCAAAAAAGGAGGAGGAAGAAAAGCAGTATTAAGTTGCAGAGATCAACAGAAAAAAAGCCCCACATTCTTAGAGAAGTATCTTTGAATTTCTCTGAAGACTTGATAATGTGTTATGCCCTCCTTTGCATGATTCACATGAAAATAAAGCTCTTGTAAACAGAACATGCTATGTCCATTACTGAATGGTTGCTGAAAGTTCTAAGATTTCCTTTACCGTAATGTATTTAATGGTATCTCAGGCATCATTTGGCATTTCTATGCAAGAAAATAAACCACTGCCTTGTGAAATGTGTCATCTTGGGTCCCACAGGACACTACTCTGTGCCTAAAGGGTACCACAGGCTTCCAATTAAGTTGTAACATTAGGTATGCAGTGAAATACTCACAGGAAAAAATACTGTTTCAAGGAAACAGATTATTGCACATGCATAGAGTCCAGTTAGGGCCAAGTTCTTTCCCACAGCTCTGGACTTTGATTTCTTTCCCCTTTCAGCAATGAAAAGGTTTTGAAGACCTCACAGAGTCTGAGAATATCAAACTGGGAGAAAGATTTAGACGTGACCTAGTATGTCCTTGAAACAAGATGAGTGAAACGCAAACTCTCTGCCAAATCCTTTATGACTGGTAGCAGATGATGACACATAAAAGGGAAAGGTGTCCAATCCAATATTTTAGGGTTATTTTAGAGCAACTATTATAAACCGTAATGTTCTGACTCAAAACAGTATAAGAAAACTTGTTCCTGTACAATGGAGAAAACAGAAAAGGCTTTTTGCCTCCAAATTCTTCAGCGTCTGTTTAACTTTCTCATATTCTATGAATAGTTGATCTAATCATCTATATATGACCTTTAAATCCCTAAAAATATATCTTTACTAATATAACTCTTTCTAGAAAAAAAACAGAGCCACAGACTAAGCTCATCAGTCTTAACCGACCATTTCCTCCTGAAAAAAAGCAGCAAACGGCCAAGACTGAAGCTCTCCTCTTCTAAAGGTCAAATCCTTTCTATACATGTATGAGGATTTTGGCTGAACTCTGTGAAACTACTCATGTGAATGTTCACTGGGTCAGGCATTTAATTTGCAAATGCAGTAAATTCTCACAGCGCATCAGGCAAAAACCTGGTAGTTTTTAAGACAAAATATTTCATTTGAGGGTCAGGGAGGAGCATCTTTTATAGGAATGCCACAATCACATTCCTCAGCTTGCGAAAGAGAGGAAAACCTCAGGATGACCAGGGAAATGTTAAGGCTCCCAGGCTGCAGTTATACCCCTTAGATGAACAGTACAAAGAGGGAGCTTTCAAATAAGATTCACTGCACAACAAACCAGACTTAAGTAGCTGGAATATGAGTATGGTCATGTGATGAGGCAAAAAAAAAAAAAAATATTCTGGTCAAATCTTGCTAGGGCAAAATTACTTCTTGTGAATGGAACATAGAGGGAAGTCACTGACTGAAAACCACAAACATATTCAAGTTTGATTCACACTGATCTTTGACAGGAATTCTGCAGCTCCTACCAATCTCTGAAATGGTCTCTCAATGCTCTGAAACATCCCTTAAATTCATTTGCCTCGCCCACATCACAAAGTGATAGTATGATTCTGTGAATCTGTATACTCCATTAAAGAGCCTATAACTCATTCCATTAATCAATAACATCATCACCTTCACAAGAGCAGTGACTGTAGAGCTTCTAGATTACATCTGACTCTCTCTGATGCTGTTAAGGGGTCTTTCTGTCTATATGTGGTCAGAGTTTCGGTGAAAAAATTTCTGACCACATTTTATAACAATAATGACCAACACAGACAATCTGGATTATAGCTGCAAATAACAATTTAACCAGAGAATTTTATCCAATGGAAAAATCAATATAATTTACAATGAGTGCATGTCTTAATAGCCACAGGGCAGTTGCTAATATTGTCATTAAAGATATTCTGGCTTTTATTAATTTATGTTTTGCCTCTTAAAGAAAAATCTATGTGAGCAATGATCATAAGGGAACACCTCTACATTCATTTTCTTTTCAAATGTGCCTGAATTATTCAGTCTGTTTAATGAATTTGTCTTGTACTAAGATCTTAGCTATGGGTCCTTGCCCTGCAGCCCTACCTGGCATTGCTGTCAGTGGTAGTGTTGTCTGACCGAGAACTGAGTGTTTGATGATAACATTAATGGGAAAACTTGAGAAATGAACAACCTGTCTAAAACTGTGTGTTGACTAAAAACACATTAAAGTGATAGAAAGCCATCTATGTGTTTAATGGTGAAGAGTTATTTTCAAGGTCTCAAAATATGTGTTTATCAGACAACTTCAATATCTGAGGCTTCTACTCTTGTCAGGGCTTTGCCCATACAGTTCCTAGGAAAACAGGATGAAACAGAACATCTCAGTCCCTTGGAGTCCTCTCTGCCCACGGTGTGAGTGATACATCCCATTGAAATAACCATCACTGGCATACCAGAAGTTCAGAATGAATTTACCCAGTCTTTCTACAGCTCTCATTAAAATATACTACAGTCTAAACACCCATGCATTTTCTCAAGGTCAGCAGAACAACGGAAAAGTCTAGAACTGACCATTACTGCAGGGAAGGGGTGGTCAATCAGGAGCATGACAGTTATGTATCCACCCATCTTACTCTTTACAACCTTGCCCTGCTTCAGCAGAGGTCTTCCACCATGGTCTCAGACTCTCAGGGTAGCACTGGTTTCAAAGCATAGATTCAATGAAGTGATAGATTCACATAGTCAGTTGAAGGAATAAAGGCTAGTGCCTTCCTTATTATAATCTAATATACTTCTTATGAGAAATCTCTGTAATAATAATGCAAGATACTTATTCAGTTTGTCAATGGTTTAAGTCATTACTGGCTCAGAAGGGCTTTGATCAAAGACATAGACTGGCTTTTGAGCCCATTTTTGCTGGTGACCTCCTGTGTGATTCTGGGTGAATCACTTCTGTGCTCTTGTTTTTTCCCCTCACCTCTTTAACATGGGGCACTGCCTGTCTCCCCTGTGTATCAAGCTTAATAGGTCTTTATCCTGGGGACACATGGGGACTATTGCCATAAGCATATCTAAGTATATAGGCATGAGAAGACAGCACTTTCCCAAGATTGATTTTATTTCTCACTCCTTTAAAAGGAAATCATATAAAGATGAATTTAGGGAACAGAGAAACATACTAAAACACTGTGCATTTGAAAAGCACATTTCTGAAAATGAAATGTAATTTTATAATTGCTGTAAATTTGTTACATCATCAGGGCATCTGCTATAGAAGGATATTTTGGCATGACCACTCAAAATTATTTGGGAACTCCTTATTCAGAAAAGGTTATATATACTCTGGAGTCCTAGATCTCCCACCACAAACATTGGCCTCTTCTGATTAGTAATAAGAACTATTAAACCCAAGAAGAGACCTGCAAATCCAGACCAAGTGATGAGCTATGTGGAAACTGGCCACCTGTGAAGGAAGTAGTGGTCTTTGTGCTCACCACTCCAGCAGCTCTACTGGGTTTGCCTCTCAGAGTTATGAGGAAATAAATAAGAATGAGTGAGTTGCTGGAGAAGGATGTTCTCATTTCACGTTTCTCCTGATATTGTATGTCATGTTCTTATTGTATGTCATGTCTTGCTCTAAAATTTGGCATTTCTGCTGTGTTTTTTCTTCAATAAAACTCAAAACAGGTCCATGAGGATTTCAAGATGGTCGAAGCTTTGGATGATCTTGAAAACTCTGCCAATGCTATCCCTCATCTCAGTGGTCTCAGTGGGAGCAGAACCACATCCACATTTTCTGTGTGAATGAAGGGTCTGGAAGAAGAACTGAGGTCAAAACAACTCCCAAGAAAAATCATTCAAATCACTTCTTACTTGCAGAGCAGGACAGATTCACCATGTACCCAACAAGGGAGAGACGGAGTGTGATTTTTCCTTATCCACATCCCAGCTGCATGCAACTCTGGTACTATGTGTGTTCTGGAGGTGATTTATCTGAACAGGAGTCTGGCAAAACCAAAAATACATCAGCCAAACAAACAAAGCCAGGGAAATCATACCTCGGAAAAAGTATTTGGCATATATTCCTCAGTTGTACAGGAACAGATTCTTCTGTCTTCAGATTTAAAAATACCTGTCAGTTTGCCACCCTAAGTGTTTACATTTTTAACAGGAGTCAAATGAAATCTTAAGTGTGGAAAGAACAGTACCTCTCCATGAAAGGCTATGTACAAAATAAGCACAGGTCAAACTCTTTGAGCATGGTATGCAGTGATACAAGACAGAGGATATTCCTAGATGCAAAAAAACAGTTTACACTTTTTACACTCTACAGAGCATCCCAGCACAAATAAGACATTGAATAATTTAAACCAAATGCATGTTCCCTGATCAAAAGAAATGTATTTCTACTGGTCTACATTGTTCAAAGTTATGAATACGAAAATTTTTATGGAAGATCATGGCCTTTAAGACACAATTAATTTATTTGGAAAAACATGTAATTCTACCTTATGAACTACATTTGTATTGATTCCCTGACTTGGCCAGGGAGCAAAAGAACAGGAAGGATGTTCTCCTAGTGATTATTCATTTTATCAGCTCTAGACAACTCTTCTTTATTAGGGGACAGAGACAGCTTATTCTAAAGAACTTGGAGAGGAGCAGCTCTTCCTTCAGCATGAACTTCCTGCTGAAATTAATTCAGACCAATTTGCAGCTTTGAAAGGCACCTGCTGAAAGGGAGGCTTAGCGGGGCTGGAATGAATGAGCCCAGCCTGATACCTGCCAGGTGGCTTGCAACTAGATTAGTTGAAACCAAATTCTTAAATAAGCAGAGATGTAGCTGAAATATCTACCTCTGTGTAGTTGGTTTTTCCTCTCAGATACTCACAGGGAAGGATGGTTTTTCTGAGCTGTTTGCCACAGACACCACCTTGGGAACTACAGGTGTGAGCTCCAGATATCAACAGACTGAGTGCTGAAAAATGCTAACCAGCTATTTTGGGTATGAGAGAGAAAGCTTTATTTTGTGCTTTTAACTTGTGACCAGCATTGGGTGTACACTTATTTATGATATCTGTGTCTTTCCTTCCCTACACAATGAAATAGGATTGTTCAGTTGCATGGCAATGGGAAGGGTAGCAGTCCCTTCCAAGTGTACACAGATTGTAATGTGGATTATGTATCTCAACATTCTGGGAAGGATATTTGAAATGTTCACAGGATTTTGGTCAAAATCTGCCTCTGAAAATAAAACCGACTTCCCCAATCTCCTGTATCTCTCACTGGAACAACCCAGGGGCCTGAATTCTTAGCATGCTTAGGCAGAAGGTCCATTAACAAAGCTGGAACTTTTGCTAGGGGAGGTTGTGACACTAATAATATAGTTATCCAGACCTTCTTGTGAATATCTTCCCAACCCCCTGAACCATAGGTACACTAGCAAAACACCATTTGCAGCATACACCTACCAAGTAAAATCCTCCACATGGAATGATGTATTAAATTTCAACACACTATAGAAAAAATACTGCAGATGGCAGATGGGAAACGGCTGCTTCAACTCTGCTGTCAGTACTCTAAAACTCCTGAGTGAACATTGGAAAGAAAACAAATTGTTGTAATGTTACCTGAAGCTAGAGGTCACAAATATCGAAATACTGTTTACACCACAGGTGTGTGTCTCCTGGAGGAGCAGGATGCTCTGTACAAGTGCGTGGGTGCGGATAAAACACACAAGGCAGATGTTGCACTAACACGTACTTGCTGGAAGCTGAGACCTTGTTTGATGACTACTTGGAGCTGATATTTTTTTTCTTTTGCACCACAAGGAGCTGGTTAAGCATCATTTTGCCAGAAATAATGCTGTCATTTTTAAATGAAGAATTAGAGCAAGCATAGTTCCCATTGAGGCATAGAAGACATTTATTTTGGTCCCAAAGTCTACGCTATTTAATTAATCTCTTGAATACATTCAGAGAAAAAAAAAAAAGAGACAATTTGCCTCACTAGAAAGACAAGGAAGTACAATACTTATGGATAAATTTATGAGAGAGAAATGAAGAGTACCATTTTTCAAAAGGCTCATTGTTTATATCTTTTTAATTCATGGAAGATGCAGTTTTTCTAAGATTCAATTGTTTTGCACCATAAGAAGTATAAGGGCTTTTAAAAGACCTCATTATTCTCAGCAATGATTAGTGTGGAGAGATTTTCTTGTGAAGAAAGTATTTGCATTTTTAAGTCGCTTTCTCTGAACTATATTGAAAACGCCTAAGGATTTTTCTGTGTTGCCGAGTGAGCTCAGAGAAGCTGTAAGCCACAGAACTGGCTGGTCAGGTACGTTCTCAAGAGCTGGCCAGAGGTGAACAAGGTGCTGGAATTTTCTGTGACACCAGCTAGCCAGCTCACACATTTCTAGATATTTTTGGGGAAACAGGTAACAAACAAAGGCAATGAACAAAAATCCCCATGACCACCAAAAGTCTTTGCTTCTCCAGAGTACTCAAGCACTTCTGTTCCCAGATGGTCTTGCTGGGGAGCTGAAGTGAAAGAGCAAGATATGAGGCAGGTTCCTATCATAAAATAGACCGGTTTCCATCAAAAAGACATAGTAGAATTAACCTATCCGCCTAGATTGCTTCGATTTCCAACAAAACACTGTGGTGCTACAGACACACCATGTGAGCTTGCAGTTGCCCCAGACTCCCAAAAGAAGGTGCTGGTGCCAAGCCCCAGGGAGATGCCAGGGTGAGATCTGAAGGCAAAGCCAACCATGGTGTAGAGAGCCCAGGCACAGCATTTAACTCCCAGCTATTGCTTCAGCTTGAGACTCGGCTGTTGCCTTTCCCAATGCCCATAAACCTGATATGAATTGTAGCCCAAATGCTGGCTGCCAGTGAGATTTGGACAACCTATTTCTGATATCATTATTTAAAAAGTGACCTACCTGCCTCAACCAGTCCCTTCCTGTTAATTACTGCATAACCAGAAATTGAACCCAGATCTTCTAAGGCACAGATACCCTACTCCCAAATGTTGCATTTGCATTTTTTGGCATAACATTTTTATAACTGGATTTTCTCCATGAATACAATAGTCTTCCTTGAATCCCTGACCCAATCCCCAAAAAAAGCAAATTAAAAACTTGGAGGCCATCATAAATATACTGGCCAAACCCAAAGTTAGGAAGCTATCCACTGGCCTACAAACAAGAGAAATATGTTTTCAAAGCTGCTGTATTTGTTTTCAGAATTCTTTGAAAAAATACTGCTGAGTGAATAATTTATAATAATGAAAGTATGTGGCAAGTAGTTTTTCTTTAACTGTTTGGATAATTTTGTTGAATATGTAGGGTTTTTTTTTTTCCATGTGTTCATTTTGTCCTTGGACTTAGTTCACACGGGCTTTTTTCAACTTCCATTTACCTCATACCTGAAATATCAGCTGTGTTGCTGAACTGTTGGCAAGAGTAATTTTTTATGCTTCCTGATAGACTGAAATAAAATTTGTCTCTTTTTTTTGTATGATACCACAGAAGAGAATTTTTTTTTGTTTTCTATCTTCATTCTGTAATATTTTTTAGTCACATTATAGAAATTTAGGATTCACTTTAGCAAAACACACAAAATGTAGGGCATAAAGCAAATTCACTTAGAAGTTGAATTACAGACATTTTTTCCTCTCCTTGCTCTTTAATCATCTTCATAAAAAACAAATGATATTAGATTACTGTTTAATGAAGGATTATATTTTCCTATGGGATAATTTTTTCCACAGTGACATAAAGAAAGCTAAGGAAAATGACACAGGCTGTGAGTGATTGCCATATTTCAAGCTGCTTCTTTGGAGGAATGAACTAAGGCTTACGAACAAGCACAAAATTCAAACCTCCAAGTGAAACGAACTAGAGTGTGAGTTGCTCTCAGTACATGTCTCCATATGCCTTGATGGTGAAATTTGAAGTATATTGTCAGTGGCTGCTCTTACTGATTTAAAAATTGAAAAGCCTCACTGCATTGTGCTTGTCACTTTTTACAATGAGAGTCACATTATAGCTACAATAATTGCTCTCTGGAAGCCAGATATAAGCCTGTGTTTAAAGTAACACATTTT
Organism: Trogon surrucura; assembly: GCA_020746105.1. Taxonomy (NCBI): domain Eukaryota; kingdom Metazoa; phylum Chordata; class Aves; order Trogoniformes; family Trogonidae; genus Trogon; species Trogon surrucura. The sequence goes on from CM036620.1 coordinate 70,810,762, forward strand.
TATGAAACTTTAATAATGGCATTGTTACAGATTGTTCTACCAAACTAAGTAACTCAACCCGACATCTTTTTCTTAAAGGAAACTGTGTTGGAATTATGTGATTCAAATTCAGCACAACTCCCTGGAAGGTTTCCTTTAAAAAAAAAAGTGAAAACTTTTACATGTGCAATCACTAGCACATGCAAAAGAGGCAGATTCAAGATGGGTGTCTGGCACCTACCTGATGCTGATGTGAAGGTGGTTGTATCTTCAGGTGGTGGGAAGGAGCACAGCATTAATATCTTCTGCTGGGAGTTCTCACTTTTGCTAATTGAGGGATTTGACCCATTAACTGAAGGATAATTGGAAGACTGTGTTGAAAGATCTCTTGTGTACTGAAGCCAGAATGATGAGAATGTGTGAATATTCTGAATTTCAGTTTCTTTGCAACTGTTCTTCAAAAAAAAAAGGCTCCTTGATATCTAAATTTAAGTTCAAAGTGGCTGGAAAACATCTGACCACATTTGGAAGAGAGACTGCATCAACACTGAGGTGATGGGTAACCAAGACCTCCTGTGGTGATGCTCAAGGCTGTGGTAACACCAGTGGTTTGTCCTGGCAGTTTCAAGCCAAGTCCAATGCTGGGCTCCGATGGACACTGAGCACTACATAAAAGCACTTCTCTTACCAGCCAGCCATTCCTAACATGTCCCCACAGTGCAGTTGGCTGATGTGTTTTATCTGGCTGGCTGACTACCAGGCAAAAATTTTTGGGGTGCAGTTTATAGAGCCAAGAGGGTTGATCAGAATTGCTCTAGTCCCTGAAAAACTGAAGTTTTGATAGGAATCTAAGCCAGTCTGTGGAAGGAGTCTGTTTATAAAGTTTACCCTTATTTACTTCACTCATATCCAAACAGTCCACAGCACTGGACTGTGTCACAGTGGTGTTTTATGCAGCACCTCTGGCCAGACAATGAAAACTCTGTACTAGCAATAAAATTATTTCATGGAAATAGTAGTAGCTGCAGTCAGCTGCAAATTTTCAGTGGTCTAAGCTTTGAAAGTAATTCTTTTTGACTGATAAAACTGAAAAGTGCTATTCTGAAATGTATTTATTAAATGTATGAAGCCTTTTATTATGTCAAATGGTATGATTTTTAAAGTCAGGTAGATATATAAAATATACCTAATCCCAAGAGTGTATATCTTTCCAGTGCTTAATATCCAGCAACAAGGGAAGCTGGAAAAGTAAGAATTGTGAAAAAAATATGTGAAATATGAACTAAATGTCTTTGGTGCAGAGTCAATTAGATTATTAATTACAATCAACAACTATGACATTTTTATACCCCTCCCTATTCTCTGATTTCTCCACTGTGCTCGCAAGGTGCTTCCAAGAAATATTTATTCACCTGTAAGCTATGGAGCAAAGCTACAGAGCTCTGGAGCCAAACTCCATGCTTCGGTGAGGCACCTCAATTAGCACAACCCCTTCTCCCTGCCAACTAGAGGCTGAGGAGGAAATGCATTGTCTCCGGTGGGGTGTCTCATAGTCCCCCCTCCCAAATGAAACAGCCTTAAGGATCAGAAAAAGAGGCAAGTAGCTGACAGAGTTGAAATTCAATTTAAGAGTGTCCTTTCATGGACTTTGCCAGCTAGCTACACAGGCAAACGGACATTTGGGAATGGGCACAAGAACCTGAACAGAAAACTAGAAATAGCATATATATCTAATAGATATATAATTCTGTTAGATATATATCCAATAGATACATATAAAATAAACAGCAGATATGTATAATATTGTATATATAAATATATAAAAATATAGCTCTGTGCTCTAGTTACTTTTTCAGTTGCCTAAATGTTTTAAGAAAGGAGGAAAAAGATAACATTTTAATACATCGGAAAATGAAAACAAATTTCTGCCATAACTGCAACATCAAAAAATAATTTCTTTACCCTAGAAACAGTATTTCCAAAATTTAAGAAGAAATAATTACTTCCAAACCTCTACTGACATATCTAAACCTCAAAAATGGAACGATGAACTCATATTCCAGCATGTCTATCACTCTTGAGAAGGGCTGTGCCTTCTAGACTACACAAAATGTCTTCCCAAAGAGACTCACAGCATGTGCTGTAGAAATATTTCCAATCAGGTAATAAAGTCTTCATAAACAGCACAAAAGAAGCATATGTAAAAAAAGGGGCTATTTCATTTACCTACATAAAAAATCACCATCCCAGGAGATAAGCTATTCTTTTTCCTTCGCTGTTATTTGTACCTAGGTTATTTTTTCTACTCTTCACTCTTACTAAGATGACCTCTCTTCCTCCCCAAACTTCCCCTTATTTTTATCTTCAAACACTTTACTTTTACTGGTCCTATTAAATAGTCATATTTATTCTTCTCATTGGCAGCTTTTCTATGGAACATGCAATGCAGATAGTGAATATAAAATGCAAAGTAAAAAAACTTCCACCTTCAATCACAAGTGTAGCTCTGCTACAGTGCACATAGACCATTGTTATTTTACGTTACTGCTATTGCTTGAATTTTATATCTCCTATAGTTATACAGAAAATACTTTGGAATTTAAAATGCCTCATTTGTTTTATTTTTACAGTGCCAAACAGAATGAGTCTTCACTACCGGTAACTACAAAAAGAAAAAAAATAAAGTGCCCTCATAACCAAAAATGACAGAACTGATGTATTCTGACCTAAGATGGGGGTACCAAGGAAGCTGCAAGGCAGTTGTCACTGCTCTGTCTGTGGTGTCTGTGGCCAAGACTACCCACTGCCTTCAGAATCAGGGAATGGGAGAAGCAGTAAAAGAAAATGAGAAAATTGTGATCCCCAGAGGATTCATTTTGATGCTGGATTGTAGTGGTAAAAGCCCAGAGGTTGTTTTCAAAAAGAAGGCCTCAGGAACATATGTAGAAAAATGTCATTACTATTGACACTACTGGTGTGGTCTCCAAACAACAGTCCATGAGAGGAATTAGAAAATACATAGAGACAACCAAAGTATTGATGGTCACAGCAGTTCTGGGAAAGTGGAAGAAAGATCTCAATAATCTTCACGGAAAGAGTGGTCAGGCACTGGAACAGACTGCCTAGGGAGGTGGTTGAGTCGCCATCCCTGGATGTGTTTAAGTGTCGCTTAGATGTGGTGCTGGGTGACATGGTTTAGGGGCGAACTTGTAGTGTAGGGTTAATGGTTGGACTTGATGATCCCAAGGGTCTTCTCCAACCTGAACTGTTCTATGGTTCTATGATTCGATAATCTGGATTTTTACCACATGCATTGAGGATCACAAGACAGCTACTGTTGTAAAGTTCCCTTTAACAAAAGAATACACGTTCTATTTTGCAGAAGTGTCTCGGTTTATAGGGATTTTCTGTAAAAGACAAAGTGATCAGAGCACTAAGCCAGGATGTAGGAGAGCTCAGTTTGGTTCCTTCTTCAGTCTGAAAAGATTTCCTAGTTTCCCACCTAAGGGCTTGGCTATTTTAGCTTTCCTGATAACTGGGGGGCAGTTTTGAACTGATTTAGGATCAGACCCTCAAATACCTTTAAACATGGCTCCCAGATGCCATGCAAGTAAGGCCACATGAATATAAATATCTTTGATACACATGAAGTCAGGTAAAACAGATTCATCTGACATGACATTTCCAAAATATCAAAACTTTTTTCCAAGTCTTCCTCTAGATTTCATCACATAAGAAATTCCGGGCATAAAAACCCATTTTTCTGCTACATCATGGCAAGGCACAGCACAGTCAGGCTTCTAGTTCCACACAAAGTTCTCGGTGCACATGGGCAATGCAAATCATAATAACACAAAGAAAACATTGAGCGTGATTTTAATCTGATCTTTTTTTCTGTGAAAGTTTTGTTTTTCCAACTTTTCTTCAGATTCACTGTATATTCTTAGCATAGCATTATGGTATGTATAAGAAGATAAATTTTCTTTTTATTACAAAATGAAAGAGAGTATAAAAACAATGGAAGCCCTTAGCAAAGCAATGCAATCTGATATACTGCCTCAGCTGAATAGAACTTACCATTACCTTTCTTATCCTCATTTTATAGTTTTCACTTGCTGTCACTTCTTAATAAAACTACCTATGTTCAGTCTCTACTGTAGTATGTACATTCAGAGATGTGGATGTGCCATATAATTAATAAAGCCTTTCTTCCCTTTTTCTGTTTCAGATTATAGACCTAGATTTTGGACAAGTGCATGAATTTTGTATTATAGCATGAGAAGCAATTAATCCCATTAATAAGCAATAATTCATATAATTCAGATCATGGGCTGTCACTATGAATTACTTCATTAGCCAGCTTTTTACCCTAGGCTAAAAAGCCAGCTTCATTAATTCTGTAGAAGGCTTATTTTCTTCTCTTGAAAAAACACAGTCAAACCCATTTAAAGGAATACTCCTCTCAACGACAGATAAAAAATTTTCAGTAGCAAATTCCCCTAAATGTTAAAATTATCTAAAGATCAAACATTTAGATCACATTTATGTATGGAATGAATGTCACCAGAAAGATAGTTGTTATGAATAATGATTTTCTTCATTGTGAAGGATCCCAGTTATAGTCAGGACTTGATAACGAGCATATCATGCTCGCATGGAGTTGAGTATACTTATTACAAATCATTTTAATGATGTATTAACTTTTAATTAGATCTGCACTTCAAATTAAATATACAGCGAGGTGAATATAACTGGATTGAGACTGGAAACTTTGACAGGGGTTCCCTGCATTCATTTTATTTCTTCTGAGCTTTGACATGAGCACACGTTTTCCTGAATGCTCTCTTTATTGTGTTACATCCTGGGAGTCGCAGTGAAAAGTATCAGGGAGGAATATGGCTTTCAACTGCTTCCAGGATCATGGTTTTCATCGTTTCCCTGTATAGATCTCCAACAACTAAAGGAAATTCTGCAAATCCTGTAAAACACGACTTGATGAACTCATTGTTGTAATACTTAAGATATGTCTTCTCCCTAATTTATAGTACTAAAACAAGGTATTTGTTATTAGTACAAAGAGAAAAAAAAAAAAAAATTAATCTGCTTCATCATACTAAGGGAGATGGGTCTGGGAGTGAACTGTTACTCTCCATGAGGTTTGTAAAAATTATTATCCTCCAATGAAAAATCTAATTAATAAAATATCACTTTCTGCTACAAAGCCTGAAAATGTGACAGTCCTTAAAGCATTTTTTTCATAAGACATGAGAAAACATTGTTCTTTCCTCTTGTTTGTGCATATTCTGGTGTCTGCAAATTGCCTGTGAAGTATGAACAAAATAAATAATAAGTCAATAAGCCAAAATTACTTTTATGATTGAATGATAATAAAGAACTCTCTCTATATATTTTCTTCACTATTTATAATGGGTTGGATAATGCCCTGCCAGGCATGACACTGAAAGCTTTCCATTATATGTCCTTAATACTCAACTCTTTCATTATTCAGTATGTCTGAATATTCTAATCTGCTCTTGAAGAAGAAAAAAAAAGTACAAGAGTATCACAGCCCAGGACAATTATGCCACATTTTTATTAAATTAACTACGGATTGTAAGTTTACCTTGAAAACCACACACATTTTCAAATAAAACCAAGATTACTCCTTGGTTGATTTTTTCCAGATGAAAGGTCTGTGGATTTTATTTTCAAAGGAAATTATTATTTTCATGCTGCTATATACTAACGAAGTGGTGAGAAATTCTTCCCCTTATTGAGATGGCAATGGTGTAGCAGCTGTGATACAAACACCACGCTGGATGAGCAGCAAATCTTGCAGTGTAGAATTGTTCCAGTAAATGTTAAGTGATTTGAAAAGACCTGACAGGCGAGAACAGCAAGCCCTGGAGTCATGTAAAATGCAAGAGAAATACCACTTTATGGATGCTTTATGATGGCTTCAGAAACAGAAACAACAAACTAGCTATTAAAATATAATTTAGCAATAATATTCCTCCCAGTTTGAAAACTATCTATGAGAAATAAATTCTTTTACATTCAAGAAAAATCTAAAATCTTAAGAGATGCCCTTATTTCTTATAGATGGCTACATTTGGCTGGAATGTATGGAAATAACATTCAATTATATGCTACATTGGTACCAGTCAGAATAACTTATAGCTGGGGAGGATCTTTTCCCTCCCTCTCTCCTTGGTGGCGTATTCTTGAGTGTATTTTAATAAATCCCTTGGAAACAAACAAGGAAAATTACTCAACATCCTGCAGAAAGTGTGCAGGATGAAGAATGTGAATATACAATAATAAACCAATTAATCAATTAGCTCAGCGATGCCTGTTAGTCATGCAGTACTGTTAACCCAGAAGGCTCTGAACATGCTGGAGTCACAAAGGAGACATTCTGATGTAGCCATTTTGTAGCAGCAATCCTAAATCTCATTCTGAGGCTGAGAAGCAAGAAATGAAGTGTCTAACTGAAATACTAAGGGGATTTAAGGTAGACCAGGTAGAATTTATATCCTTTCTTGGACTTTGGCCAGAGTACTAAAGTTGTCACTCTGCTAGCAAAGAGAGCCTGGGGATTCTTAATGACCAGACATGGTCACGACCTCTGTTTTGCAAGTAATCCAAAAAGAAACACATCCTACATAACAGTGATCCTTACCACCAAGCAGACGCACTGACAGAGGAAGGACTGCCATGAGGAAAGCATTGCTAGCATGCAGCTCTCCACAGCTTAAGGGGGAAAAAAATTCTTGTGCCTCAACCTTTATGCATCACTGCCACAAGGTTCAGTGTTGCAAATTGTCAGTACCATTGACCCCACTTCTGTGAAGCACTTAAGCGTGTGCTTAACTTGGAATTAATAAAGGAGTCAGGAAATGTCATAGCACTTTGCAAGCCTCCCCTTCCTGCCATTGTACTATTTACCTAAGCAGTCACTAATTCATGTTGTAGTTTTTGTTTTAAGGGGATGGAAAAAAAAATAAGTTCTATGATTGTGCTGTGTTTTGATGAAAAGCAATTTAATGTAGTTTTCCCATCCAGTCACGTCTATTCAGTAAAATAACCCACACATGACCGAGTAGAACACGAATGTATACTCTCTACCCGTGCTGGTTAAGACTGACATTTTTCAGAGACTTAACTCAGAAGTTCTGGGCACCTGAAAAGCTCTAGGCACCTGCATCTGCTCCTCGACTGCAAAGTGTCCCTTTCCCTTGTTGCACATATTTCCACTGTGAGGCTCTTGTTGGAAATGCAGCTGGTGTCCAGTGAACAAAAGTTCAAGGAGCCCTTTCTCCCCAGCTACCTGGACGTAAGTAAATGTTGTCTTCTCCTATGAAAGACTGCTTGGTGACAGCTCTGTGTGTCTCTATTACTTCAAGAGAGTAACAGAGATTACTATTGGATTTTAGTGTGTTTTCTCTGAGGACTGCAGGACTGTACTCGAAGAGCAAACTTCAAAGAGCAAATGAGGCAGCTGTGCATTTGCTTCATAGCACCTAATTCAAAGATCACCTGACAGCTTTATGGTCTGCTCCAGCTTATATTCTTAGGGGGCTGATCACCTGAAAATTCATAGTAATTGGATCACAGGAGTATATTTTAATTCTTGTCTAGAAGACTTAACAATTTCTGAGTCAAAATGAATGGGGCTGTATCTACAACAGTGGCAAGAAGAGCATTTAACTGAAGGATTTTCTTCTCTCCTTCGTGTAGCAGAGCCTAATCTCTTTCCTGCCAGGGCTGGATGATCACTGACATCCATGATGGATGAAGTAAGAAAGAAATATTTATAGATATTCATATTGTTTTTATTTCCATCTCTCCATTCACTGCTGTCCTTCCTTCATCCATCCCACATTACACTCCTGTCGTCTTTTATGCATTAATTCTGAATTCAAATTCTTCCCTCTTCTTTTTTCCTGTTATTTTATGGTCTTTGAAGATAATGACCACATCTGTTCTTTAGTTATCAAGTGTATTTCTTATTTTAATGATTTCCTTTGTCTTTTTAAGTATTATCACCTACAGCAGATCTAAAGTTTGATTGCACTGATATTTTTCTCCTCTTCAGTTTACAAACTGTGGCTTTATCCTGGAGAGTGTTTTGCTCCTGTTCTCAGGGACTTTCACATCTTTCTGTCAGTTGCTACTACAGACGTACAATTTGGGCAAAGCAAACAAAACCCCATTGTGTCTTTAAGATTATCTGTGCCTGCTACCTTTGTTCTCTTGATTATCTGAGAAGACGAATGGAACAAAAGAGAGTTCACTCTGCTTTCTGTGACTCTACTGTCTGGATTTTGGTTGGGATGTGTTTGTTTTTTAAACAACTGAGAAGTTGAACATATTAAGAGACTGTTTTTATCTTCAATAAAAAATATTGATAACAGAAGAAATCTCAGGTAGTCTCATACCACCTTGGGAACTGCTCAAAACAGACTGGAGGACAGTGCGTCCAGATTCTGAAATTTCTCCTTGTTTCTTTCATTTGCTGTGCTGATTCCCTTGCAAGCCTGGCTGGTGTTGAGGGGATGCACCAGGCTCTTGTGCCATGACTTTCCATTCCCAAATCATGTAGCTGTTCTCATTTGGGATGCGTGTCTTGATTTCCTTCCCATGGCAGCAAGAGCCCCAAGAGCAGTTGACCTAAGGTCAGGTCTCACCTCTGTGAGGAGCTGGCGATGGAACAGACATCTGGACCTGAGGACTCCAAAGCAATGGGAAATACAGTTTTTTCTTCTACATCCTCTGTTCATTTCTTAGATTCTGACTGAAGCAAAGCTGTGAAACTTCCCATAATTTGGTATAACTGCTTCTCTTACCCTTCTCACCCACGGCTACTCTCCTGCGTGATGTCAGGGTAAGTCACAACACAAAATGTGTCTTGTGCTTATACTGAGGTGGCACCTGCCCACCCTGTGAGAAGGTCCCAGTCGAGGCTCCACTCTGCAAGGGACCTACTTGCCCAATAACCCAACTAGAGCTGGACACCTACTTGCAGGCATTAAAATCCTAAAGCCAACCCCTCGGATCTCACTTTTCACTTCTTATAACTGGCCTCATCTAAAGCCTCTTGTATGGAAAGGAAGAGTGCACGATGACTTTTGTGAGATGTGGATCACGTTCTACGTTAAGCTGGTGTGGGTAAAATGGAAACAACCAAACTTCCCTGTATGATGTGATCATAGAGATCTTGCATTTCCAGGATGTTATATAAACTCATCATGCTGCCTGGGAGGTATTGTATGCAGCTGTCATTTCTGAGCAGAAACCAAGAAAACGCCTCAGCTTGTTTCTGAAACTCAAACCTAAGTGTGTGTACTGCAGATCCCTGTTTGGAGGACAATTGCTTGTCATCTGTTTTTCAAGTGTCCTTTTAGCAGAGTTTCAGCCAGCCAACACATTGTTCTGCCATGCAGAAGCTGATTTCCAGAAAAAATATTTGTGCATGTAAAAAAATTAGAATAAAGGCTTATATGTCCCTTCATTACAGTTTCATTTTGTATTCTCTGTAATAGCCCATATCATAATAAATTCATGATGTAGTTCTGTGAATGTCATTGTTATTTAGCATTAGTTAAGCCCTGCTCAATAAACCCTAACCGTGTTGCTGTGCCGCACATAATGTACACAGTCATTGAACGGAGGATTACTCTGAAAATTTTACTGACCTCTGAAAAACTGGTTTGCACTTGTGTTGTTATGGTTAGCACTGTTAGTCGTACCAGTCAGATTTGGCTACTTCCAAACATTTTTTTCTTGAAATTAATGACAACAGAATTTAACTCTTATTTTTTAAGCTGATAAAGGTATTTGCTATTAATCCTTTTTTTTCCTACTTCAGAGATTGGTATTGCCCAAATATCACCTTGCAACACTTCACCACGTCATGCAACAAACAGTCAATCATAAGCCACAGGAATCCAGTTCTCCTGGGATTGCCAGATTAAATGTCAGTTGTGTAATGCCACAGTTATGCCACCTTGTAGGGAACTCTACTTGGCCCCTTTCGACTACAGCGATCAGTCGTTTCCCCCATCTTTCTTTTCTACATCACTGGCACTGGTAAGATATTTTCCGGCAGTTTGTTCCCTGGTCTCTCCCATCTGCCGCTCTCCCCCAGGCAGAAGTGGGAGACGGACAAAATCAGGAGTGACTGAGGCTCTCAGATGAGCCTTTAATATTCCAAGATTTCTGCCTCAGATACTGAAGTTCAGGAACCTCTGTCTCTCTTTCTACACAACAGAAAACTGCATTTCTTTTCAAAGAAAGCCAAGATGTTTCATCATCAAGAGGTATAAGCAATTATCAAGCTCATGGGTGCAGTCCAGCACATCACTTGCCAGGAAAATAGCTCACTTGTAGACAGTACTTAGTACAACATAGTGAAAAATTCGTAAAAAAAACCCGCACATTCAGCATTCTTTTAGCCTGTTTTTGCTTAGTTCAGGAAATCCCTCATTCTTTTTCCTCATGACTCCATTTAATTTCATCTTTATGGCAGTATTTGGTATATGGAAGTTATTAGCTCACAGAAAAACAAAGATACGAGAGAGTATGTTCATGGCTTCATTGAATTAACATTTTTGTCTAAAAATGAAGCTTTTCTCTGATCATAGCTGCTCCTAAGGCATTTTTAAAATTCAGAGTATGTGTCTTTCTGGAAAATCCCCCCAGCCCAGCTCAACTAAAGTCAAGAGGTCTAGTTCAATGTCGCGACTGCTGGGTGGGAATTAGTGGCTGATGCTCTCTGGGTAGTCAGATTTTTATCATTGCAAACCTTTCCAGCTCTCACAGATATGAAAGGGCATTTTGCAGACATGCCTATCATGTGCCAGGTGCACCCAGTATCTACTCTTTCTTTGTATTTGCAGCCCATGTTTGGTCATACACTCTTCTGCTCCATATCCTACTCTGACTCACGTCTGAGTAAGTTTTTTGATATTTTCTTCACCGTGCAGCTGGAAATTCAGGCAGGAATCTGTTTTACTGGAAGCTAGAGAAGCACGGACATTTCCTTTCCCCAGGAAGGCTTTTACCTTTGGGGCAGAGTAGAACATCTCTGCCAGACCTTTATAAGCTTCCCAGAAACATGTCTTTGATGGTCTGTCTTGATAGTGAGTGCCACTGCTTGCAGTGCATCAAAGGTACCCAGTGACTATGGAGACAACATATAACAAACTTCCTTATGAGTTCTTTACTTGGGTTTTGGAGGTGTTTTTTGCTTCTGCATAAAATATGCGCCAGAGTTATGCTGCATTCAGCTGTGCCTCCTACAGACCTCAGTGGGTCTTTCGGGCCAAGCTGGTGGAAGCTGGCAGGTAACAGATCAGACTGAGTGAAAAGGGAACATGCAGAAGAAAACTACAGTGTCCTGTACAAGGTAATGTGCGTTTTTTACTATTTTCTGATACGAAAACTAAATATTCTTCTCCTTTCTGAATGACCAATACCATTATTACTTTGAACAGCATCATTATCTTAAATGCTGTTGTGTTGCACGGATGCCCACACACAAGCCTATTACTAAATTTTCTTTTCAGGTCCGTACTGTCTTAGAAAGTGTTAGACTTACTGCTGATCCTTCCTGTTCAGCAAGTCTCTTTTTTTGTACAGGAGGGAAATATGTGTCTTCTGCTAGGTACTTCTTCTGGTATTCCTTTGTGCCTTCTGCTAGCCTGGCATAAAAATAATCCCATTTTCGTTTTCAGAATCTTTCTTTGTGAACATGTTAAGTATGAGATACTCAAACTGACTGTCTTCCCCCAGTGCTATTTACAAAAGTAGACATCAGTACCCTACTATGTGTCCAATTACTCCCCAAAAATATTTCCCCAGTTTAAACATATCTAACCACCATAGAACAGATAGTTCTGCCTGTGACATAAAAGTGGATTCTTTTGGTTACCGGAGCCCAGGAAGAAGTTCAGTCCTTCTGAGCCCACAATCTAAAGAAACATTATTCCTACCTACACTGAGACATTATTTAAAAACAAATATATAATTAAACTTTAATTAATAAAATCATTAATAGAGCAATCAATTTTTAATTATACGAATACTAAGCAACAATAAAAAGTTAATATAGTCACAATGTGTTATTAATTAACAATTAATTACTATAATTAGGAGATGAAACTGATGAGCTGAGGAAGTGGCTTAGTGCAGATTATTAAGGTGGAGTTTTGATCTTCCACTTACTATGACCAGCGGTTTTAAAACTGAATAGGGAGCAAACTGTGTTTTTTAAGTTATACAGATAAAAATCAGCAGGAGACAACTGAATACATACACGTTTGCAGGTAATGTTGCACATTTTTAGAGTACTGTCTGGTAGTAGATATGTCAGTGCTAGTGAACCTTACAGGAAGATGAGTTTTATAGCCCATAAGTTAGTACCTTGGTATGACTGTGAAGGGAGAAAAAAGTCAAAAGCCTAGAAGAATTTTATTTTCACCTCTCATGATTTACTTTTTCAGCTTTTTATGTTTTCACTTATTGTAAATGGTTTTTACTAGTTAGCTCAACAAATATACAAATAAAGAACTTGAGATTCAGGATCTGGCAAGTTTCTCACATTCACCAGTGGAAATGTAAGGCCAGAAAGTCTGTGATAATCCAGTTCGGTCTTTCCCATGACACAAACCGTGTCATCCCATCTACTCATCCATGCACTGAGCCCGGGAGCTCTTCAACGAACAAATACCTCATTTTAAGAAAAGCCATTCAATTTTGATTTAGAAATCTCTGTTAGTGAGGACTTCACTACGACCCTCATAAAATTGTGCCATTGCACTTTTCTGGCCCCTTCCCACACTTCAAAAAGTACAGTTTCTTTGCTAAGTGAATTGCAGTGGTATAAATCCACTGAAATCCCGCTACAAGAGATGAGATTCGGACCGTGTTCATTCAAATGGTGTCAGCCTCCTCCTCCTCTGCTTCTCTCTACGTCAACCTTCACAAATACAACCACAACTTTATTATCATTTCTGCAGTGGGTTTTCCCCTCATCTCCCTCATTTCTGACTAATCTCACTTTCCATGTCTTCTCTTTGCTCAGCCTTGTCATTAAATTTCAAATCATTTTTAGACAGCCCTCGGGCAACTCTCACAGCAAGGATCATTACATTAATTCTCTGTCATGGCTGGTAAGTTAAGAAATAAGAAGCTCATCTCAAAAAGCTACATTTTCATTACTTTATATAGTTTCCAAAGTTAAAAAAGAAAAAAAAAGAGAGAAGTCTCTTTTGAAGTCACTGAAGAGGAAGGATATTTCCTTTCTTACATAGCTTACCTGTTTCATTCTACTAAACCTGGTAAACAGCTGCTATAAGTTTTTAGTACTTTTTGAAACATTCCATTCACCTCTTCAGACAATATTTTGTTGTGCTTGCCCAAGTGCCTGTGTTAACATTATGCTATAATCTAATAGGTTATGGAGATGTTATTTATTTTATATTTAGGACCACAGTCTAGGAGATCCTGGTTTGCAGGAGGGTTGGACTAGATGATCTTTTGAGGTCCCTTCCAACCCCGAACATTCTGTGATTCTGTGATTTTGTGCTTTACTGCTGTCACAGCCATTCTTCGCCTCTAGGTGTGTAAATAACACAACCATTTTCTTGCCCCAAGACTACACAGGGAATTGAATTTAAAACACAAGCTGAGTGTTCAAGTACCAGAGATATGAGTGTGGCTTAAGTATTCAAATCAATCACAGTTTTGGATCCCTGAATTTTGCAAAATAAAAGCCTGTTCTCAGACAATTTCAAGAAATTGAATGTTAATCTTAGTTTTCGATCCTTCCACTGAAACCTTCGCCAGAGCACGTTGCCCTTATATTTCTTATGAAGTTAGCCTTTAAATCATTACAAATTCTGGTTTTATAATTACTAAAATAACAGCCTTGTGTTATTGCTTTCATCTGTCCACTGTGGACATAAACATGGCATAATCATAGCCACACTTCTTTTCTTTCTCCAACACTTCATTTTTATTCATGATCTCTCCCATGTAAGGGGAGAAATTTATTCTCGGTGTGAAAGCATGTGGCCCTTGGAAAAGAAAGAGAACAGCACAATGTGGGTCCAATTCAGCCAGAAAAATTATTCCATTATGACCAAAACTCTATAAAAAAATCCAGCACTTGAACATCTTAACCAATGGCTGTACAACATCATATAAAACTTGTGGGATGCTTCAATCTAGTTCCAACTTAAAATCTGTATTAATAGTGTAGTTAGCCCTTTAAAAGCACAACAGTTTCCACAAACCTCCAAATCCAAGGTAATTAGGGTTTTCAGTCATGACAGTGTTCTTATTCTAATGGCAATTTTGGCAAATAGCAGGTAATTATAGCACACTGAGGAACTGCATTCTCACTTGAGACCTGCCATCACCAGCCTAATTGCTTCCCAGTGAAACAATAACATTTTTGTTCAACTATCATCTTTTGTTATTCTGCAATTGGGACTGAATACTGCAAAATTTAACTTCTCTGCTCTAACCTACAAAAGAGCTTTTCATGGCATGTTTATAAAATACTAGCATGTGCATTTTTCTCTTGTGCTTACACAGAGAATAAGCATTTATTTATCACAGGGCTACAAGACTGGGTTTCCTTAAGTTGAAACCTTGTGAAAGTTTAAAAATGTAACCCATAGAGGTTGCTGGAAGCCTTATGGAGTACACAAAAGGGCTAATGAATGAGCTACAGGACCAATTCTTACATCACTTACCATCGAAGAGCCTTTATGTCTACAACTGGTTCCACCAGATCTTCTGCTTACAGGCAGCCACATGCATGTTTTTAAAGAATCAGGACTCTATTACTCAGTTTTAGCTTTTCATATGCTATTAGTATTTAACAATCCCAAGTAAGATTGGCAACTGCTGGGCAGAAACATAAAGCACATCTGAGATTTCCTTTTCTGCACAGACAAGACAGGGCGGATGGGAGAGGAGCAGTAATCCTGCGAAAGGCAAATGTATCCGCCCCAGTGGGGCCACCCCATCTTCGGAATCCTCAGTTTGGTGTCACTTATCACAAACTCCTTATGTACAAAATGTCATTGTTCAATGATTTCACAATGGCCATCCCAGCGACACAGATACTGTAAGAAAGAAATAAGCTTGATACTCATGCTTATTGGCCCTGAGCGGTATGCAAGCACCTTATGACATTTCTGTGAAGTCAGTACATTTCCTTTAGTTTCCCTCATTTGTTCTTTTTGCCTTTTTCAAAAAACACCTATTTAGGAAGATTTATACTGGGAAGACTCTTTCAAAATACCTTTGGTTGAATATGCAAATATTTTTAGTTTCATTGGCTTCCACTACTTTAGGTAGGAGAGGAAGTTCTCTACGTGCATAATGTCCCGCGATGTGCCTATACACATTGCTATGGAGACAGTATTTTGGTCTGAAGGGAGTCTTGAAATCATGAATTCTTGTAAATTAGCTATCTAGCAAGGGAATTTCTTAATCTGGCTGAGCAGTATTTTTCCCCAGACTCTGGTATGTGTTGCAGTAGCCAAGCATGAGATCAAAAAAAGCATAAAAGCATATATCACAATGTTCAGGTCTGCAGCTTGCAGAAGGGACCTTAATGTCTCCAGGACAGCTGCAGATGGAAGAAGGCTTTTCCAGTAGCTGTTACAATGTGAATTTTTGGTGGCACAGAGTAGGCTAGCTGAGTTTGGTCTGTCTGCTAATTTAGCTACTTTTTTCCCTTTCTTTGTGTTATCAGCTAACTCAAGCACGCTCTACACAACTAAACCTAACCCTGGGAGTTGCTATGGCTCCCTGAAGAGCTCAGAGAGGAGCCAAAAAGATTTGTTTACATTAATTGTTACATTGTTTATTTCATCTTTTCTGAGAGCATAAAGATTATCATTTTCTCTCATATTTAATTCTTTAAGGAATTAGCCAGCCTCTTCTGTTGTCTAAGCTGATATGTAATTAGCATATACTAACTCACGAACTATTTGTATTAGAGACAGCTCTGCAGGACCAAGTCAGGGCAGTTCAAATCCCAGGATGACAAATTCTCATTGACTGTGTCTGCCCAAGGGAATGGCAGGACAGGGAGCAGGTTTGGAAGAGAAATTTCTGCCTGTGGAAAGGATGAGAGGTGGATCCCAGAAGCTGTCTGAGGGAACTCACTCTGTCTAGGCAGAGAGGCAATGGCACAATCAGCAAATTTTTGGAGCCAGTAGGGGTCCAGAGCTCTCTTGGTTCCCACCATGTGGGTCCATTGTATAGATACGTTCAGTCAACACAGTTGACCACTGTGCATTCTCTGCCTGCATGCCAGGATCAGGCCAAATGAGAAGGTCAGGCTGCCCAACAATCACCTTGTATAAATCCATTGTGTTTCTCCATAAGAAGTTGAGAGGCGTCCCTGCCCATGACAGGGAGGTTGGACTAAATGATCTCTAAGGTCCCTTCCAGCCTAGGCCATTCTATGTTCTATGTACCAGAAAATCCCAGGGAAGCCGAGAGCCTTGGCAGACAGTCCAGCAGAGGTCCCTGTGCCAACACTTCAGGATACAGGGAACTGGGGACAGCTTCACCAGAGCAAGTGGGGCAAGCTCCTGGATGGGGAACAAACAGTGAAGGGACAGGAGGGGTGATTGTCTCCATCAGGGGAAGCAGCAGGACATCTGCCTGGCTTTCCTCTCCGCAGTACTTTATTTTCCCAGGATCTCTTGGGGGATCCCTAAGGAAACTTTCTGAGCGCATCACAGAGCCTAAACTTGAAGTGCTAGTATTTAACTGATTGAATTCACTGTAAAAAATCATCTTTTATTACACCAATATCTGAAGAATCAATTATTTGCCAACAATCCCATTTGTGGAGTGAAAAGGAAATAAGTTTGAAATGTATTCTGCACTGTAAATTCTCTAGTGTAGCTCTTCTGTAGCATCACTGGCCAGATACACTCTTTTTTTAACTGATATTGCTCTTGATTTCCACAGGAATGAAACTTGGGCTGCGCATTTTATGGAGTTGTTCATAACGTATACCTAGCTCAGCTCATTTGGACAAAATGGCCTAAGACTCCAGCTCTGTAATGGCATGGTGCTCTCTGGATTTAATTTAACTTCAAAAAGTAAATAGCCTGTTTTGTTTTGACGTCAAAATAGTTCTGATGCTATAGTGGTTGCTATCTGGGGGACTTGGCCAGCAAAGCCCACTTGCTGTCAACATAACCATTATTAAAGCCAAGTTTTTAAACTACTTTCCAGAAATATATGACAAACTACCATCCTTCACATATCCATAATTCTTAACATTCACATTGCTGGTACAGAGCCAGAGCTGCTGTGCTAGATACACTCATTAGGGCCCTGACTGGCTCTGTTAAAATCAATGGGAGCAGTTTTGTTCTGTCTGTTATAGCCGTGGAAAGCTGGGACGCAGTGGCTGTGACAAGCTGTGCAGTGCACACATCTTACCTGGACATGTCCCAAAGATTACCCTGGGGGCCCATATAAAAAAAAGAGTACGTAACTGTAGCTCTAGCAAGCTGTCTTGTGTTCTTCCATTAGAGCTACTCTGTAATGAGAATAAAAATCTACCCTTCCAACCAGTTAGCAATGTTAATGCTTTAATTGAAGCCATAAGGGAGGACAGTTTGGTGTTGAACCACCCTGGTCCTGTGTCGATGACACTCCCCCCATCCCTGTCGATGTCACTGCACACCCCTCAGAGAAAGGGCTTATGGCTGTTAAAGTCTCACTCCCACAGCACCATTCCCTGCTGCCTCGTCTTGTCCCATCCATGGAGATGTTTCTCTTACACGTAGTTTCCTTCAGATCCAGTGATGCAGACCAGCATGGACATTCTTTGCTGGTTCTAAAACACTGTTTTCAGTAAAAACATTAATAAACTAGAAATTTTCAGGACTGTGAATGTGTTGTGGGGGATTTCTATTTATTGATTAGATTGAATTAGATCAATTCTGATTTTGATTAGACTAAAAATTGCTTGCAACTCTTTTTTTAAGGAAAAAAAAAATTAGTTTTGCTTTACAACATTGTGATGGAAAGGCCAAAACCGACTGAACATATTCTTCACTTCCTCATTCTACCTCTGATGGCTAACAAGTCAATTTTAATGCAAAGATTTATTTCTGGTGGTATTTCCTAATTTCCTTTCCCCTTTCTCTCATGCAAGCATAAGCAGGAGAAAGTGAGATTTCTTCTTACTTCTTAGCCATATTTATCTAAGCTATCCTTTGCAAAGGAAAGTTTGATGCTCCACAGACAGATGGAAACAGCTCAGAGCTCAGTGAGGTTGCCCAAACATCTTATGCCCCTAAATGCCCCAAGAGTATCTGGGACATGCGATGTGTCGGCAGATGGGATGCAGATCTATGGAGTTCTGGACTCTGTTGGACTGGCAGCTGGAGGCGATGAATACCTGAAGGCACTTCAGCAGTAACAGATGCCTTTCCTTCAGCAACTGAAGGGAGACCCAGAGTCCCGTGACCAGCCTCTGCCTTGTGCTACTTGCCTCACCTTTCACCATCACACAACAGAGCACTTAAAAAATTTTGCCCCTCATATAATTTCACAAATTTGAATTCTCTCCTAGCCAATGGTTCAGTGCATAGCAAAGAGTAAGTCTAAATATTTTGAATATCTTGATATATCATTGCTACAGAAGGGAAACATAAAATGACATGCCAACTACTTCACCGGGTCATTGCAAAATCCATATCTCGTCCATGCAGCAATCGTTAATGCAACGGAAGCCATAAGGTAACATTCAGCTCAAGATCTTTACTGTGATATCATATGGTGTGACTTATATTTTGTCAGAGAGAAGGAGACTTGCAAAACCCAATTGGCTGAAAACACGAGCAGAGAGACAGCAACTGCGTTGAGTATCAAAAAAACTGCTTCTTTTAAGCACCTTTACCTCCTGCAGCACAATGGTAGATGAAATTGCCCCAAAAAGCCCATTTAAGTGCTTTTTGTCTTTTGATTATGAGAGGAATGAGGAAGCAGTGGGACTTGGGTCAAGATCAAGAGTGTATTTTAAGTGCTTTTTTCCCCTCAGGAATTATTCTGGAAAAGGCAGATGAGCGAGAAGAGAAAAATTAGACTGAGCCTCAACAGGGCATTTGTAAGTGCTCCTTCTCCTTTTCCTTTTAAATTTCTTATTTAACTTGTTACACATGGAGGAAGAAGAGACTTTGAGGCTGTAGAAGTTGCACAAAACCACTCATGGAGAGTTCTAACATTTCTGTCTTTTTGTTTGTCATTGTAAGAGATACAAAGAATTGGTGTGAGACTGAAAGGAAAAGCCCACAGATTTACAGAGATATTTGTATGTGTAGTCCCTGAGCAGATTCCAGGCCAAATTCTAATTTAATTACCAAAATTATTTGTTTTATTATGTGTCAGTGGCTCCCAGGAGTTTAAACAGGGAGGGGCTGCATCCCTAAGAATAACAAAATCAAGTCACCTGGCAAGTTCACAATATTCTTATGTGTCTGCAGACTCTCTCTGAATTGGTCTGCTTGGCAAAGTAATAGAAATGTCACTTATTGAAAGGCAGCTTGAGAAAAGAGACATTGGAGCACTTAGATTTGAAGACTAGGCACTATTTAGCCTTCTTTTACTATTGCCTGAACAAAGCTTGAGTAGGCAATATTAGTTTTTAAAACAAAATCAATTTAATATCAGATGGAATTTTATCCTCGGGGAGGTGCGTCGCTAATCTCCCACTCATCTGACAAAATCAATCTTTCAATAGTGACTTTTTTGAGAAGCTCCCCAAGTTACAACACAAAATAAGCATCAGGCATGAAGGTAAAAAAAAAAAATCTCGTGCACTTTTTATTCTGAAGAATATTTTCAAACAAAAAGTTCATATTCTTTGGTACCAATGGTGATATAAAGTTCATAGTAACCACCACCAAAATTCTTTCTTAAATGAAAACGTGCTCTCATTTCCATTGGACTAGTGGCCATAAATGCAACTAGTTGGACTTAGTTCTTAAAAATTCACATTTTGGTTAAAATCATATGAAGGATGGTTGTAAGGTAGGTCTGTAGGGAGAGAGTCTTAGTGTTTTACCAAACACAAATGGAAAAAAAAAACACAGACAAATCATAAAACATACTGTCCCTCCTTCAAATCCCAAAGGTTTGTCTTCAGTTTCAGCAAGCATCCTTTTCCCAAGAATTGCTATTGTTGGGAAAAATCATGAAAGTGTGATCTTTCCTTAAGTAACGTCTCTTATTTATATACTTAGACTATTGTGGTTAAAATGCAGTATCATGACACGAACCCTGATAGATACGCCACTGGAACAATGTGATTTTGCAACAGCTAAGCGAGTACTCGGAAGAGAATCCCTCTCTCCACTTCACACTGTTTAGTCAGGTCTCAAAGCTAAGTAGTCTGAGTAAATTTGAAGTTTCTTCACACGCAAATTTGCTTTGGAGAGCCTGTCATGATTTAACCCCAACCAGCATCTAAGCCCCACACAGCTGCTCACTCAGCTCCCCCTAGTAGGATGGAGGAGGGAACGAGAAGGGTAAAGCTGAGAAAACTTGTGGGTTAAAATGACGGCAGTATAATAATTGATATAAAATACTACTACCACTACTACTACTACCGGTAATAATAATATTGATAGAGGCATTTTCTAACAATTCTACATTGTTAAGTGAAAACAGCCTCTGAAGTTGCATTAACTTAGCAGAGTTTTATTTGAAGGGAGGAAGAGTAAGAAAGTTCATTTTTCAATATTCTCAGGAATACTTCTGGTTTGCATCGTAGGGATGAAACACATGAATGATAGAGTATCCCAGTACTTTTCCTGTATAACTGAAAAGGAGTGAAAAAGAATGTGAATGTTTAGATTTTGTCAAAATGAAATGTTTCAATAAAGAGCAAATTATTTACTTTGTTTACACTGAAAATGTTGACATTTTCAATTCTGTTTGTAATCCACATGAAGGCAAATGTCAAAATTGCCCAATGTTCTGTGAAATGGAACTTCTGCCCTCTTTTTTGTTTGCTTAGAGAAATGAGATATTAAGTGTGAGAGGATAAATTGGTTTTCATGTCTGTTCAGTCCTAGCTATCTGCATTCAAGAAAAGTTTCAGTTGCTTCCAGTCATGATGACAATTTATGATTAGTTCCAGCTGCAGTGTTGACATCTGTCTACTGCAAACTGAAGAGACTGTCTTTCACCCATTAGCACCAAGTCAGTTGAGTTTGAATTCAGCATGGCAACTTATAAAGGAAAGCTAGTATTTCAAAACCACTTACAAAAGCTCACACAGTCTATTTTCCTTAAGATGCCAATACGATGAAGGACTGTCTTTGATTTTTCAGAAAGAAACTTCACCTTCCGCTCTTTCATGAAATAAGGGAACTTAAAATAGTTATTTTTTTCAAATGGAAAATGTCTGCTCTGAACTCCTACTAGCTTTCAAGATTTTTACCTCACTATTGAGCTTACAGAATTTGAAATCAGAAAAGAATGCAAACTATTTACCTTGGATTCACTTTGATTTTTTTTCTCCACTTTTGCACCTTTTAAAAATAACGGGACTTAAGATACTTTTGGCAAGGCTTCTGAGGACCTGTCTGCCAGAAAAGAAAACAAAATTACTGATCTGGTGAGAAGCAGATGGATTATAAAAGGTAGCTGGCATGGAATAGATGTGAAAATGAAGAGCAGGAGAATGAATCTCTGGTTAAAGTCTTTCAGGAAAGTATTCCATTGAACATGAGGATTACCAGAAAAAGGGTCCTCCACGATTTTTACAAGAGGTAAATATTAAGGTTTTCAGGAAATCAGACATGAGTTTTGCCTATGGATGTGCACATACATTTTCCTATGGCTGCATGATTGAGATTCTGCCCTCTCCTGGTTGGAGAAAATCACTTACCACTTCTTCCATGTCTTCGGGTGCTTGTGGCAGCTCCAAGGCTGGCCTTACACCATGGTCACACTCCCTGACCCCTCACATCACCTTCATGTTGGCCAGCCCTTGGATCAGGGCAGGAGTAAGTCTGTTACCCAAAGAATCCCATGAGCTACAAAGGGAAAACAAATGCCACCAAGAGAGTGGGTGGACACAGTTGGACCAAGCCACGTAGTGTTGCAAACTTGAGCTCATGTTCACACATGACCTGTGGGAGCACTGTAGATAGAGACTGTTACAGGAAGAACCTCTATTTTCTTCTTCTCATGTGGAATCCTCTTTGGAAAAGTGTTGAGATAATATCACAGAGTCATAGGATTGTTGAGGCTGGAAAAGACCTCTGAGATCATCAAGTCCAGCCTATGTCCTAATGAATAACTTCCTTTGACAGACATAAGCACAGCATTATATACGTGACAAATGATTTAAATAAAGTTCATCAACCTCATCAATTCCTCATTCTCTTAGATTTTTCTAGAAGAAATCTTTTTTCAACCAGTTTGATGGTAAACTTGGCTAAAAATCTGTAAAAACTTTTAAGAATGCTTTCTGTTCCTTATTTTCTAGCCAATGCCACGCTTTGGCTCTGTCTTTGCCAACGTGCCATGCCATTCTTGTGGTAACTTGCATTTTCCAAGCATGCTCAGTTCCGATGTGCACAGTGCATCACACCTACACAAGTGCCATACATTGCTAACGTAAGTTTGTTTCCAGGAGTGGCTTTCACATGGACATTATCATCATGAGAGGTTTTGCTCTGATTTTAAAACCTGTTTCTTTTTATATTCATGCAGCATCTAATAAGTCTCTGGTCTTGAGTGCAGGACTAGAAATCCTGGAGGGCTGGGACCAAAGCTGCAGTACTCAAACCTTAAATGAAGAGAGTTTGACAGGTGGACATAAGACACCTTTCTGAATCTGAGCTGTCCTTATGGACTTAGCTTTGTATTGCAAAGTAACCTGAAGGTAGGTTCTAAAAATTTGCTTCTTGCACTCTACTTGGGAGAGATGGGCTGATCTTAAAATATAGTGCTTATAAGTCAGATCAAGCCTCAATCTGTCTGTGGCTATTGCGACTGATTAGTACTGCAAAAAAAAACGAAACCTCCTTTACCACAAGGATATCTAAGACAAATATAATTCCAATGTTCTGGTTTTGAGAGTTAACATTCTGATTCTAGTCTTACATGCACTGACTTTATGTCAATGGTGTTCCATTTACATCAACGGACTTAGTCACCGTTTTCCTGATGTACATGGGCACCATGTACACGGACACCACGTACACCACGTCACAGAGTAGCAGGAATAACTGAAAAAGTCCTCAGGCACTGGGATACCAGTGTCATCAACGTCAAACTATGTGGGTGTTTTGCAGTGAGTCAGAACTGAGGCAGGAAAGAGTAGGACTGAGTGGAGGGGAGATGTTGAAACATTAAAGTCAGAAACATACAGTTTGTACAAGGCCATGACCAGAGCTGCTTTGACTTGCAGGAGAATCAGGAGAGCAGAGCATTTCCCTGGACTACTCAGTGTACACCTGTGACATTAAGGATAAACTAATTCTCAGTACTGAGCTGACCTTCTGGAGTGAAAGGTATGTTGCAAGGCTGACCCATTTCTGAAGATTATTTACTCCATGAATGAGAGACTGTTCTGGGAAATTACTTAAGCACAAAGAGATTTTTGCTTTTCTTTCTTTCCCCTGATTTTGGCTAACAAACAGCAGAAACTGTGTAAATACAATGCCGTTGTACTGACTATAGGCTGCCTGGGGAAACAGGTTGGGAAAAACCATTATCTGCCTCCTTCCAGCTCCACTCCACTATAACATGGTCAATGGCCAGAAAGGCAAAGTCTGAAAGCCAGGCATAATCTTTTATTTCTGACTTTAGCTATTTTAAGCCACTGTCCAGCCTTCAGAATAGGACTCCTTTTAGTGGTTTTTTTTTTTCTTAAAAGCAGACCAGAGAAATCCAAGAATCGGATGTGAGATGGAGTGAAAATACTTATGCCGAAACCAACGAGTTATTCTTGCTTGATGGGTGTCACCAGAGCATCATGCGCTGTGCTAATTTCTCAGCTTGTGAAGACATATTTCAACTGACAGTTGAAAGTGGGCTGCAGATTCCACTTAAAACATGTTTTTCATGCTGAGTAATGAGGGCAAAACACAAACCAATTCTGGCAGTTAAACTACGCACTTAAACCTTTCATAGTGTTGTCAAACACTATAATCCTTCAAAAATCTGAGTTTGAATAGCCTCAATATTTTATTTAATGAATTTTAAATCCCATAATTACCATAATTAAGACACTCCTTTTGGATTATGTTAGTGTGCTGCTCAAAGAGAGAGAAAGCTGTAGGCGATTTTCACTAAAGATTTTCCTGAATGCAAATGATATGTACAGCTCATTTTGAACTCTTCACGATGTCGTTTGGGGAAGCATTTTTTTAGATGCATCAGGCAATTTCGGCATGGAAAGTCCATAACACCATCCGAGGAAAGATTTAGACGGAAAGGGTCTTGTTACCTCCACATCCGACTCTTCCTGTGCTGGCAGTGCATCTAATACAGATGTTTCTGCCCTTCATTTGGTAAAAGAAGATAAATGGAAAGAAATAAAAGATTTTGTATGAAGTCTGCAAGAAAGATAGGGACAATCTTTTTAGCAGAGCTTGTTGCTATAGGACTGAGAAGTAAGATGCAACTCATTGGATTCATACTGGTAATTACTGATTTAAAAAGCTTCTAGATCAGTTTTAAGGTCAGGAAATAAATCTGTGGGAAGAGAAAGGAAAAAAGTTCTAAGATGTTTTTGCACTTGCTTCCCTAGGCCTCATCATCCACTGTCCTGGTGCAGCACTGGGGCTAGAGAGGTTGCTACCAAGCCAGAAGTGCCCAATGCCATGTTGACAGCATCGGGATAAGAACCCATCGGGCGGCTGAGAGCAGCAGGTCTGAGGTCTCCAGGTCTTCCTTCTAGTTTGCTCCATGGTCCTGGGCTTGGAACGTCACCTCATTCCTTCTCTGGAGTAGTGTATTGGTACCCTCTATCAAGAAGAGCCTATCTGAAAGCAGACACTCTAAACTTGGGGTCAGTTCAGAGCCAAAATGACAGATCAAGTCACCACACAGGGACATTGCCAACATTCAGCCTTTTGTTTTTCAGGGTGGGTGTTTAAAAGCAGCCCTTCACGCACACCTTGGCCACAGACTACCCCAAAAGAAGGATACTGTGTTGAAAATGCATCAAAGAAAGGTTGTATGGGGGAGTTCAAGTGAAAGGGATGCTGCAAGGCTGACTGAAGTGGCCTGTGCGATAAGATCTTCATAGGAACAGGAATTGCCATATCAACGGGTAGAAAATTAGGGTTACTTGTGCCTCTGTGGCTATGAGGACTTTGCATTTAGCAATTTAAAAGGTTTCACAGCAAACAAATCAATATCTCTGAGAGATAATTCTGCTTCACACCCAGATCTGCAATTCCCAGCACTGTCAAAGGCGTCTCCGAAGACAGCATAAGCAGCATGGTGCTCTTTTGCCCTAATAGCTGTATAGCTGTAACGAGCTACCCCCATGTAAATTAACATTAATGAAAGTATAATAAAGTTATTGGTAGATTTAATTTGTATAGCTACAAGGTATAAAACAAGAATTTGATAAAAGAAAAAAAACATCTTTTCCTTTAGAAGACGCTAGGGAAATAAAGGATGTATATATTTATAAAGAAGGTTGTAGTTAAAACTAGCATTTGAAAGCAGCAGAAGAAACTGGGTTTTAGCAACAGGTGCCATTGAAAGCTCTAGTTGGTATTCCTTCAGTATCTTGAAGACCTACAGATGAGATGAGCTGTGATTTCAGCCCATTCTCCAGCTTTCCCAATTAAACATAACATTATTTAACACTGTTTTTCTGTGGTGAAGATCTTCAGTGAAGCTTAGATGAATAAGGTGCCAGATCTCACGAAAGTCTTCAGGACTTGCCTGTCTAAAGTCTAGTTTGTGCCTTAAATATTTATTCTCAGTCCCTAGCTGTTGAACTACACATTTTTACTTATATTTTAGAATTTTAAACAACATAGAAACAAAACAAAATAGCTAAGAAGCAGGTACTTAAAATCTTTTGAGAAATATCCTTGGCACAACATTTTTCAAAGCCATTCAGGAAAATTAAGATATGGATGCCCAGCAAGTAGGACAAAGAAGGTTGTTCAGGTGAGATAGGTGTCTCTGTCCTGTGAAGAAGAGTTTCTGAAGGTTCTTTCAAAATTCACAGATTTTGGTCATTCTGAGCAATCAGCCTTGGGCAATCTGACCCCTTAGATTGAGACAAGCAGAACTGCATTCTTTAGCTGAGCTTTAAATTCTAGTTGAAGAGGTTTGATCTTCATGTAAATTAATATAAAACTCAAGACCAAAAAGAGATTAATTTTCAGTTACTGATTTGTCTCCTTCCGTATGTGAAACCAAACTTAATCAATGAAAGAGACAGTCAAGGTTATCATCTGATGAAAACTGGCAGTCTTACTGACTTAAGTGAAGTCAAGCTGATTCTCAACCAAATGAGCCTCTGACTTGAAAAAGATGAAAGTTGTTTTCATTTATCCCAATGTATGATTTTAAGAATTTTGAACCGTTTCATTCACCTTTGATTTTGTCCAGAAAATTTATTTTTCTCTGTGATTAAAATTCTATACTTCAGGGCACGTTCTCTACAATATATCCTATTTCTCAGGTGCTGGAGGCATGCCCTGGAGAGTATTATTCCTTACTTAGTGTGTGTCAGACCACATTTGACACAGTCCATTACACTGACACAAGATTTATCCTTGCGATAAAAAAGCAAAATCTTCAGCTGGGCAAATAGACCTCTAACTAAAGTTCAATAGCTGTTGAGAATGAAAAATATCTGGTTTTTAAAGCACTGCTAGTATTCACAAGCCCAGAGGTTGTGTTTGTGGTGCCTGCACTAGCATTAAGGCATCATTTAAAAGACCAAAGAAAGGCAAGTGATTGTATTAGCTCTATCTCCGGGCCAGTTATAGAGATACCGATTATTTGCCATATCTTCTACAGACAATGAGAACTTCACCCTGCAAATCAGACACTCTAATTTAAGAATAGTCTGTCTCCTTGGTTAAGAGATTACACCGTTGAAAGGAAGCTGCTGTTAGGAAAAAAAAATTTCATCTTAAAGCAATATCACAGAATCACAGAATCACAGAATGTTAAAGGTTGGAAGGGACCTCAAAGATCATCTAGTCCAACCCCCCTGCCAGAGCAGGATCACCTACACTAGAGCGCACAGGAACGCGTCCAGGCGGGTTTTGAATGTCTCAAGAGATGGAGATTCCACAACCTCCCTAGGCAGCCTGTTCCAGTGCTCAGTCACCCTCACAGTGAAAAAGTTTTTCCTCATATTTTTCTGGAACCTCCTGTGTTCCAGCTTCCACCCATTGCCCCTTGTCCTGTCAGTGGACGCCGCTGAAAAGAGCCTGGCTCCATCCTCCTGACATTCCCCCTTGACATATTTATAAACATTGATGAGGTCACCCCTCAGCCTCCTCTTCTCCAAGCTAAAGAGATCCAGCTCCTTCAGCCTTTCCTCATAAGGGAGATGCTCCACTCCCTTCACCATCTTTGTGGCTCTACGCTGGACTCTCTCAAGCAGCTCCCTGTCCTTCTTGAACTGAGGGGCCCAGAACTGGACACAATATTCCAGATGCGGCCTCACCAGGGCAGAGTAGAGGGGCAGGAGGACCTCTCTTGACCTACTTGCTACTCCCCTTCTAATACACCCCAGGATGCCATTGGCCTTCTTGGCCACGAGGGCACACTGCTGGCTCATGGTCATCCTGCTGTCCACTAGAACCCCCAGGTCCCTTTCCCCTGCACTGCTCTCCAGCAGGGCAGTCCCCAACCTATATTGGCACATGGGGTTATTCTTTCCCAAGTGCAAAACTCTACACTTGCCCTTATTAAACTTCATCAGATTTCTCCCCGCCCAGCCCTCCAGCCTGTCCAGGTCTCTCTGAATGGCTGCACAGCCTTCTGGTGTGTCAACCACTCCCCCCAACTTCGTATCATCAGCAAACTTGCTGACAACATTCTCTAATCCCTCATCCAGATCGTTGATGAATATATTAAACAGCACCGGCCATATATCCCAAAAGAATTTGAACATGTAGCCTTGTGTTCCCAACTATAAACAAAATAACATCAATATCAGTAACATTATCAATATCAACTAATAGAAGATATTTGAAATTTGTTATTAAGAGCAAACACTGAAATAGGGCCCTTCACAAATATTCCCAGTGTTTTAAACTTCACCAAAAATGGAAATTAGTATCTTTCTAAATTATCTTCTAAATTTATCTTCTTTCTAAATTTAAAAAAACAAATCTACAGTCATATTCAAGTAAAACAGTACCGTTGCACTAGCACCCACGGCAGAAATCAAAGCCAGTAAAAGGACACATTTCAGACCATATATCACATACCACTTTACTCCATGCAATTGTTTCCATTTGGTTACCCGATTTGCTATTACCCAATTATTTGCATTTGGTTAAAGTACTGAGTATTTTAGGACAGATCTCAACTTGGTTACTTAGATAGACGGATTCCACCTTTTCGCCATGGTCATTGCCTTCTGTGATCAGCTTATTTCATGGTTTATTTTATTGACTATTAAAAATATTCCCTAGTTCTTTAGATATGTGTGCTTCTGATTTTGTTACCAAATAAGAAAATCATTTAGTAAGCAACAATACCAACTTGTGTATTTTCTTAGAAATTGCACTCGGATCACCTCTCAATTTTACTTTTGACATCTTCTAGGCCTTTCATTGTAATGCAATCTTTTCAACCCTAGAATAATTTTAATGGTCCTTTTTATTTTTCAAAGTGCCCATTTTTTTCAATATTTTCTTTCAAATGAGGATCCTGGAGCAAGAAGTGTTATTGCAGCAGAACTACTCTCATTGATATCACAGACGGAAGCCACTTCCCAACCCCTGCTTTGGACCTTACCTTCTGATTCACACTAACTTTGCCATCTAACCTCAATAGGCATGCCTTCCTAAGACACAGTCTCCTGTTCTGCCTCTTGCATTCCAGTTCCAAGTTTTGCCTTTGACTTTAAAGGTCTTTCAGAGAAGTCATTTTATCAAGTGATTCAGGGCAAACTACTAAGCTACATTTTTCTGTCCTAATTAATTTATTTTCCATTTTGTCAACCTCTGAATGATCAAAAGTTTTCAACAATCTTTCTATACCCATATTTACCCTGACAAAATGTTAAACTGAATCAAAGTTTATTCCAGATTTAGAGACTCAATCTAGTTGTTCCTCCTTTTCAACTGGCATTTGCTTTTTGTGACCTGTTAGTTCATAGTCCACATAGTTCCATATTTCTATAGACTATTCAGTCTATAGATCATCAAGCTTTACTAAACAAAATGCTTTTAAAAATTAGAGTATACTCAACAGAAGTGGCTCACACATAGGTATTTGAACATGACAAAATAGTACATCTCTCAGGACCTATTTATGCAAAAGAGTGTTGACTAACATTGATTATAATCCCTTCATTTATTCTTTCATTGATCGCATTTTACATCAGCTTTTTCACCTAAATACTCGTCAGTGAACAGGACTCCCCACTTATTTTTTTAAATATTGGCTTAGAACTAATATTTTTCTCATTTTCTAAAGTGTCAAGAATATTCCAAGATTCAGTCAAAATGAGTGTCTACAACTAAACTTTCTTCAGACAAATTTTCAAAACCTTTTCAGCCGAAATTACAAAGGCAACCCATTCCTACCTCTGATGTCTACTTCCAGTTGTGCATTTATATTTTTACGTTGCTGTCCTTTCTGCCATGCTTTCTCATGTGGTGCAATCACTCAAAACCAATGAAGCTACATCGAGATGTCTTTCTGTATCACTCAGAAACATGAGTGCTGGTGTTAGCTTACATTTCCATACGCTCCTGAAATATAAAAAATTATTGTCATCCAGGCAGAGAATGGATTATTGTGGGCCTTTTGCCCCAACCCTCTCATTTTCAGGTTTTTTAAATGTTACAATGAAAACAAGTAAATCCTCCAACACTAGGTTCTTAAGGCAAGCCTGGCAGAGCCCATGGTAGCCCTGTGGCACCTCTCAGACAAGATGAGCCTTAAAACCAGCTGATTCTCTTTCAAATGATGCTGTTGCCTTTCTATTGCTCTTGCACGTAGGGGACTTCCAGGACTTACATGATCATCGCTACACAATTCCCCTGCAATAAGAGTTGCCAGAGTATACCAGCAAAGTCAGGTAGTAGGTGACTGTTCATGACTCCATCTCCCTCCTTACTTTCTCTTTGACCTCCTGTCACTCCTTGTATTTTTTCATCATTTTCTCCTTTCTGTCTCTGTAGTTCGTTCTTCCAGACCACTTCAGCACCCACCAATTCTCTGTCCTGGTCAGCAAACTTTTGCTTCATATTGAGGATTTTCTCTATTTTGTCTAATACCTAGCAGAAAAGAGAAACTGTCCTTTTTTAAAAGTAGAATTAAAGCACTAACCAAACAGCACTTAGGCAGAACCCAAGCCATAAGCAAATCAATAGGACTTCTCATTTGTTCACATGTTTACAATTAAGTGTATTCCTTAATGCTTTCCTGGATGGGAGCCAAAAGACAGCAGTAAATTGAGTTGAGATCTTAGAAATCACATTCCTTTCACCTAGGCAAATTCACCCTTTGTATTAGCAGATGACACATTCTCTAGTACAGAGGAAGACACATAATGAAGCTACTTACAAATTGGGGATCTCTCCTTTCCATTTCTGCAAGTATGGTACTTTGCCCTGCAATTAAATAAAGAAGAGGAAGAGAGAAATCCAAAAGAAGCAACAGCTTGGCACCTTTGCATCAAAAAATTCCTTGCCGCTCAACATGGTGGCTGAGCTCTCAGGTTACATTACATCAAACAAAAGCTCTTTAAAGAAAGATCTCAGCAGCGTAAAGGTCTTAGCAATTAGAACAGAAGGGGAGGGACGAGAGGTTATGGGGAAAAATTGGGAGACTGAGCTCTGATAAAAAGTCAAAATAGTAAATAAGTAAGGATTTGATACAATCCTAAGAAATAACACTTCTGCAGTGTATAAGCGCCTTCCAGGAGCATATTAGATAATGCAAACAAAAGCTTTCATAAGTCTTTCAACCTTCTCCTCATTCTCTCCTTGAGGAAGAAATGCATACACTTTAACGCTTAGTTTTGGCAAACTTCATAGATATGCTGCCTCATACTTCCAGCAGAAAGACAGAAAGAAACAACTGGGTGATGGTGCCTGCTTGTCCTATGCAGTGACAAAACTCTGCTCAGGTGCTGCAGGTTTCACCACAGCACCCAGGCCTTCGCCTTTCTCACCCAGGCTGCCTTCATGGAGGCGATGCAGCTCACAGCTGTTGACAGGGATTTCCATCACCCCAGCTTGAGCTAAACCTATCAAATATCTTCCCAGCTTGGACTCTCAAAGGCAGAAAAGGAGTACGTGTCTGGACAGACCTAAGAGGTTCTGTTTTTTTGTGTTAGAGAAAGTTGGTTAAAGAAGGTGGCCTGGGGACAGATCTGAAAGCGATGCAGTGTGTAACAGTCTTTGATGTCAAGGGCAGTGTCAGTTCTGGGTCAGTTAATAGAAGAAGTCTTATGAGGAAAAACCATAACTTTCAGCTAAAAATGTTCTTATTGTATAATTTAAGATTTTATTTCAATTATTTTTTTCCAGGATTGGAGCCTAGACAAAGAACACTGCAAGAAAAGAAACTAAAGAAAACAGACAGAAGTGTGCTCCTAGATCTACCTTGAAAAGTGTCAGAAATTACTGTGCTTCAGCTTTGCTACTCTTTCCACAGCTGAGATGTTTTTCCCAGGGACGTCCCTCCAAATTTCCCACATCTTTTATCTCATAAGCAACATGTTAATGCAGTCATTGTCTCAATAAATTCACTATCTTTCCTCCATAAGGAGATCATTTGCATAATTTTTCCTCTAGACCATCCTTCCAGTTATCTATAATATTGACATTTCCTGCCTGAAACATTTTTTCTTCACTTGCTGTTATTTTAGGCTCCTTTACTACAACTTGCCGTCTTTATCATTTCACAGTTTCTTCCTTCTCAACAACTTTTAGCTGTTCCTCCCAAACCTAGACACAATCTCTGTTTGCTTTATCAAAATATTGACAAAATTCTTTCCAAGAACCTGGCAGATATTCAGTGCATCCTGACATATTACTCTCCTGGGAGAGGCTTGCACAGTTAAAACCCCATCTTCCCTCCAACTCCTGTATTTGAGATGACTCTGACAGATATTTTATGAAGAGCTCAATCCACCCGACCTTCTTGTTGTCTTTTTAAAAATCTTGACAAAAACAGGTCACACCTTCCTCCCTTCCTCCTTTATCTCTGCCTATACACTGGCCCAAAACTATTTCACATGCTTATAGGTTGCAAGAAAGAGATGTATAAGGCAACACCTTCCATATTTCTCTGCCCAGTATCTCAGGACCAACTAAATCCCTTTACAGTAGTGCTCTACACATAGGAATTATATCAACACATTTTTTATTCCAGGACTGCAAGACTTAATGTTTGAATTCTCTGAATTCTTGATGCCATAAATGTTTTTTGTGCTTTAATCTCACTTCTCAGTGGGTGTGAAATAATATGTAGGGAGCAATTTTTCAGGAAGAAATCTATTTTGAGATTTTTTCATATGCCACTGAGTAGAAATTATTTGTATTCTAGAATTTTATTTTATATTTTGTTTTCATATTAAGTGAAAAGTACTACTGAGTAATAGCACTTTTCTGTACATTGCAGGGAAATACACAGAAGACATTTATGTGGTTACATACACAACTAAGAGTGTGCACTATGCATTTTGCCTGTATACAGCAACACTTGAATGCTTGTCTTTCTCTGGAGCTAGCAAGTAAATCCATGTATTTCGTTATGTTACATGTGTAATAGCTGACAGCAGTGTCTGACCAGGGGCATTCAAGAACTGAAGACTCTCACTCATTGCTGTCTCCCACAGATGCCAAATGCTGGGCCAGATCCTCAGCTGGACTCAGCACATGAGCCTCAGGTTCAGCATTTCAAAGCATGACAGAAACGCTTTAAGTTAAATGAGCCCTCCAGACAAAATCTTTTCTTTTTTCTTTTTTTCTTTTTTTTTTGTTTTTGCTTACAGCAGCCCATGCTATGTGTACAAATACATTATATGATGGAGTCCTCTGTGGGTCAAGTATATGAATAGATCCAGCTTTAATCAAATCAATGAGTGTTTTTAGCCCCAGGTCCCAATTCTGTAAACAACTTATATGCAACTTACTGTCTTTTGCACGGCAATAACATTAAACTCTTGAAAAAAGTGACGTATTTTTTCATCAAACCTAAAAGAAGCAATCAAACGCGGACTGAAATTAGAGCTCAGGATAACCAGTGATCATAGCAACGAGTTACAGAACTGGTGATTAATGTGAAATCATTAAAAAAGGAGTTACAACAGAAAGCTTTTCTTCTGACCAGAGAACTAAGAGCATAGTCTTCCTGCCAGTTATAAAAAAAAAATGAGGAAAGCTTTCCTATATATCTATTTAGCAACAGGAAGAGCATGTCTGAAGAGTAACAACCTGACAGGGTAGGTCAGAGAACATACCGAGACATAATTTTGGAGATTCCACCCCTTACAACAAATGCGGTGACCAGCACTCAGTACACAAAAATACACTGATTTTGAGTTCTTTATCCTTTCAACATTCAGCACTGAATACTTTAATGTTCAAGTGCATTCAATTCTTCAAATACATTTAGAATTCAGTTATTTAGGCTAAATAATCTGAAGGAAAATCATTTAGATATGTCTGGTTTGATTTTATAGTGGATAAATTCTGGACTGTTGGACACTGCTGGTATCCTTGTACAGTGAATCATCAGAAGGTCTGTAGAAAACATACTTCTTTCTGTATAAATGCTGATGACATTAAAGTAAAAATTATCAAGAGTGCCTACCTTGTTAGAAGCACTGTTCAGGTTCTTGTGGAGCTATGTGTTTTTAAAGTGTCTATCTCAAAAGGATACTTTTCTCCATCTGGAGCTCTTAAAACCTAAAAATATAGTACAAATGTTTTTATGGTTAGCCTATCACCATTATAACTGTAAAGAAGGACTTTCACATATACAATATATACAAAAAGCGCTTGAATTTTCCTGTTTTATTCCACCATTATCATAGAATCATAGAATGGCCTAGGCTGGAAGGGACCTTAGAGATCATCTAATCCAACCTCCCTGTCACGGGCAGGGACGCCTCTCAACTAGATCAGGCTACTCAAGCCTCTGTCCAACCTGGCCTTGAACACCTCCAGGGAGGGGGCAGCCACAACATCTCTGGGCAATTTATTCCAAAGTCTTGCCACCCTCGTACTGAAGAATTTCTTCCTAAAATCTAATCTAAATTTATTCTCCTTCAACTTAAACCTATTTTCCCTTGTCCTATCAGTGGACGCTCTTGTAAAAAGTCCCTCCCCAGCCTTCCTGTAGGATCCCTTCAGTTATTGGAAGGCAGCTATTAGGTCCCCCAGAAGTCTTCTCTTTTCAAGACTGAACAATCCCAGCTCCTGCAGCCTGTCCTCGTAGCAGAGGTGCTCCAGCCCCTGGATCATCTTTGTGGCCCTCCTCTGAACATGCTCCAACAGTTCCATGTCCCTCTTATGGTGGGGGCACCAGAACTGGACGCAGTATTCAAGGTGGGGTCTCACAGGAGCAGAGTAAAGGGGGAGGATCACCTCTCTTGACCTGCTGGCTACGCTTCTCCTGATACATCCCAGGATGTGGTTGGCCTTCTGGGCTGCATGAGCGCACTGCCGGCTCATGTTGAGCTTCTCATCTATCAACACCCCCAAATCCTTCTCTTCAGGGCTACTGTCAACCCACTCTGTGCCCAATTTGTATTTGTGCCTAGGGTTGGCCCGACCCAGGTGCAGGACCTTGCATTTTGACTTGTTGAAGCTCATGTAGTTTGCCCTGGCCCATTTCTCAAGCCTGTCAAGGTCCCTCTGGATGGCATCTCTTCCCTCAAGTGAGTCCACGGCACCACACAGTTTGGTGTCACCGGCAAACTTGCCGAGGGTGCACTCAATGCCATCATCCATGTCGCTGACAAAGATGTTGAACAGCACTGGACCCAGAACAGACCCCTGAGGAACAACGCTTGCCCCAGCAAATCTGACAGTATTGTAATGTTAGAAGGTACATGCACAATATAAAATCCTTCATAAAAATCCATTTAAATTTCAAACCATAAAAAAATTAATATTCCCAGCAATAGATCTAAGCGTATACTTCACTGATAGGTGAGATTTCTGATGAAGAACAGCTATTTATAATATCTTGTCATAATGCCAGTTTCTACTGGCAATAAATATGTATCCCCTGAAAAGCTTTCAAACTGCACTTGAACAACAGAGTTATTTCATACATGCACCCAACTCTCAATTTAGCAAATTCACAAAGGCACATTCATGTTTTCACTTGAAAACGAATGATATTTAAACACCTTGTCAAGATGCCTTTCTACAAACATCCTTGATAACTAGCCAAATCTGCAGGTAAAAACTTCATTGAAGTGGTTGGTCTGGCAACACAGTTTGGCACTCTATATCTATTAACTTCTGTTTCTGCTTTTGCACAAACAAGATTTGCCACAGATCACTGGTTCAAACAAGAAGTCTAAATGAAGTATCTCAAATTAAGTTTGAATTGATTTACATCGTGAGCCAATGAACCAGCAAATTTTCTTGTGTGCGTTTGCGTGTGCAGAACTAAAATACTTACAGGAGATACTGTCATCCTGGCAATTAAGGCCAGTGGAGGAGGAAACCCCATTTCTTCATTTGTTTTCCCTTCTCATTTTGTAGGAGACAGAGACAGTTGATATTGCTCGCCCTCTAATCTCTGATAAACTCATCCAGGCAAAAAGCATCCAGTCTCAAAAAATCTTCAAATAAAACAGTTACACACGAAAAAAAAAAAAATCTACAGCTAAGAAAGGATAATTTACAAACATCTAGATTCAGAACAGTGAATGGGCCACTACAGTGTTTTGGGGGAGAAGCACGTTTCTGCTCACTATTTTAATGGTGTAATGTCTGCTTTCAGTTCTGTCACTCAAATGAGTCGAGTCAATTTAGCAGACAGAAACACGGTGGGACGTAGAACTATATAAACTGAAAATGCTGATGTGATGCTTTGAAGCCTTCTTCTGTACATGCCACATAACAGTCCAAATATCACATCAGTGTTTCACAGAAATGTTTGAACTCTTTCTGCATAATGAAGACAGAGACAGGAAGCTGCTGAGACTTTATGCTGAGAATAGTGTGTACTTACGTGTAAGCATGTGTGTATTTGTGTGCCTGTTTCTTTCTTTGACAGAGATTATGAGCTATGTAGGAATAGAGCGCTTAATTGAAAAGATAACAAATGATGAAGCAGCTGTTAAGTATGGCACAAAAATTGCTCCAAGCAGTTAAGGCTGATCATCACAATGGAAATAGCTTTTTGATAGCTTAGCATTCCTGTGACAATAATTAAGAATCAGGTTTCCACCAAAAGGCTTTATAGCCAGAAGGGGTTGTAAATCGATGGGCAACATTTTTATCTCGGAATGAAAATTAATTATTCAGTGTTGAACATGCTTTCTCACACTTAACTGCCTGTAATGTCTCCTTTATTCTCCATCTTAATTCAATTAATATACCATTGTTAAAGGGGTGTTTGTCGGTAGTGATTTACTTTTGTTAAAAATTACCATAAGGAAATATGACAAAATTGAATGGTTCTTAAATTAAGCCACAGTTCAGATTTTTTTGGCAGAGGGTTGTTAGCTGTTAAGTACTCTTTGACAAGGGTGTGGATATAAGCATTTTGTATTGCACCCTTTGAGCTTGCATAAGCACATAAAGCGATTGAATAATGCATGAAAAAGAAATGTAGGATTTTCGAAAGCGCTCCATGTGGTCCTAACTTCTTTCTTCCATTTAAACTAGTTAGAAAACATCTTGAATTTAACTGGAGTAGTTTCAGGACACCAAAGGCTTTTGAAAATCTTATGCTCATTGAGAAGAAATTTAAAAATGTTCTTGCCTTTTTGACTATTACATGAAAATGGAGGCATCTATCACAGAGCTGTCATGCCACTTACAGGAAAATGATGCGTCTTTGGGGAATTATTCAGACTGTTTTGACAAGCTTTACCATCTGAAAATGGGGCTGAAAATGTCCTCTTGGCAAGAAACATTAGGCAACACAAGCCTCTACAAGGGCAGCTCTTGTCTCAGTATTGCCATTGGTATTTTCATCTTCACCAATAATAGAGCTGATAGGAAAAAAAATAGTACTGGAATGGGTGTTTCATTTAATTTCATTCATTACTCCAATACTATTCCATTATTGCCTATATCTTCCTTGGTGTGGGTGGTGCAACTTGATTTTCTGCTAAATCTTTTTTTAAGCTAATACTTCATAAAATACCAGAAGTGTAACACTAAAATTTGCTTTCTTGAAGGAGTCCCATAATGTTTTCTCACTTAATGTACGTTTATTAGGGTACTCCCCCTCTGAAGCAGAGACAATGATCACTCAGCAGCTTAAGAACAAATTATTAGAGGGCAAGAGGTGCAATTCTTTCAATCCTTTTTTATTATATCATGGGTGTTTCTGCTGCAGCCAAGCACTACTTAAAGAGGTACTGGTGAGTCACAAAAGAATGCCTTCTCTACATATTAGGGAATTAATCACTTTATAATCCCTTAACAACACATCCGCTTGAGCTAATGCTGAATCTCGTCCCAGTATATGAAGCCCTAGATTCTTGTTCTTGCCTTGCTACCTCCTAAAATATCTATTTCAAGAGAGATTGCTCGCTGGCCCAGAACAAAGATAAGAGATCCACATCCCTTCTTGTTTCTGGAAGCTTGTTGGTAAACCTAGCACCAGCATCACCCTCTGAGGTACTCCTCCTTGCAACCAGGATACTGCAAGTGATTCACGCTTTTGAAAGTCAAGAGACTGCATGCATGGCAAACTGATACCATGGAAGCAGAGTGAAGCTACCATGCCATGTTCTGAGTGAAATAAACTCCAAAATTATTTCGTTTTCCATATTTCAACTAGTGAGTGGATTCAATAACCTTGGGAAACCTAAAGTATTCCTCCCTTTAAACTGACTTAACCTTTTTGCACATCGTTATATATGTCCTCACCAAGCAGAGCTGTCATTTATAATTCAAGAGATCTGAAATCCAGGTAATCAAAGACAAATATACTCATAGTTCACATATTGTCTATGAAGACTTTACAGAATAGGGGCCACGATGATGTCAGAAGGGGTTTCCATGTTGAAGAAATTTATGGTACAATTGAAATAATAATGCCAGCTATCAATCCAGGAATGTCTCTTTCTATGCTGTCTGAATTTTGAAATCAAAAATCGTTTTGTCCTTTCCTATCCTGTGTTCCATCTCACTGACCACCCACATTTCTTCTACATTGACTATTCTAAACAATTAACTGAGAAGCATTTCTTGCAAATACTGTACCAGTCCAACACCTTTACTCAATCAGGATATCATTTCCTCTTCAATCAACACGATTTATTTCTGTAGGACTACCCAAAAGAAAGACATACTCCAAGAGAAGTGAAGATGTCAGAAGCTGGCCCTAAAATAACCCTGTTTTTCTAATGAGATGATTCCCACATTTTGAAAAGACATGAATTAGGAAGGAACCAAGGAGAGCATGTGTGTGTGGAAAAATACACCTCTTAAAATAGAGGCAGAAATGTTGAAATCTGACTTTATGCCTATGTTGATGAAAATCTCTAACCTCCTTTGCCACTTCATGCACTTGTCAATGCTGCAGATTAATG
The DNA here is from genome assembly GCA_020746105.1 of Trogon surrucura. NCBI lineage: Eukaryota > Metazoa > Chordata > Aves > Trogoniformes > Trogonidae > Trogon > Trogon surrucura. Next base: position 70,849,721 of record CM036620.1, read on the forward strand.
GCTTCTGCATTGAGTCACTGGTTTTGTTCTCAGTGTCTGGCCATAAAATGAAAGAGAAATAAACCACCCAAAACCCAGATAATTTCTGGTAGGAAAAAAGCCACAAATAAACATGCGAAATTCAAAGAAAATGCATCTATTGTTAGCTCAGGCTATTAGTGCCTGCTACCATTCAGTCCAGTTGGAGGGAGCAGAAGACTTGCACAAATCACATATTAGGACAATATGTTTAATACTGAGCCAGAGCAGAATGTTTCTGGCATATTTTGATAGATACAATAATGTTGCATCACAAATCTGTCCTTGAGTTTTTCTTTCAAGGGAACTGCCCTGGAGTTAGTTGCAAAAAAATCAGTGGTCTGGAAATTATGTAATTTAAACATGTTTACCTCAGTGTATGCCAGTGTTTGCAGCTGTCGAAGTGAGCAGATCCTTGTCCTACTGAGGCTAATTCTCCTAAATTAAAAACTGTTTCTGTTCCATGCACCCCCACACATATCTAGCCTTTGAAGACCAAACTTGGGAGTTTGGAACATTTTACAAATACTTCCAAGTAAAGAGAGGCAAAAATGTTCAGCGGAAGAATTCTTTACCAAAAATAAGTGTTTTAATGTAACATTATTTTCAGGAATTGTGCAATTTTCAGGAATTGTGCAATTTTCAGGAAGGAAAAGTGGAAGCATTTCATTGTCCTTCACTATTACAACATATCAAGATTAATAACATACTTTAAATGTATTTTAGAGCTAATTAAAATATTTCAAAGCAATTAAAACTATATTCTTAGGCTGTAAAGTTTAAATGAAACATTTCAGTGACTTTACTTGTTCTGTTGATATTTAATACGTCATTACAGCTATTCAAATTTTCTTAGTTAGGCTGGTTTAAAAGCTGAAAATTTTAACCCAAAATCATATAATACATTCCAGATTTCCAATTGTTTTCAGTGAATTTGCACACAAGTTTGTAGAGTTAATATAAAAGTTCCTACACTTCAGACTGGGTTTCTAAAAATGTGGAAGACAGACTAATCTTCATCCAAATTTTACAGAAAGTGAAAGCATTCCTGTCTGTTATTATTTATTATTTTTACCATTCTTTCGCCAAAGGATTTTCCTCTTATTCTTACTGTGTAATACGTGGAACTAGAAACACCATGTCCTAACTATGCAAACATTTTGTGATATTTATATAAAAACACTGTATATCACCCGTTCCTACTTACCTTTTACAGTGAAAGTTCACCAGGAGAGATGAACCATCAGTTGTTTGTGTAACACCATGCACAAGGGTGTTAGTGCATGGAAAAAAAACCAGATTGCAGCATACAAAAGCACCTAATGTAGCCAAATAATATGCTGGTTGGGTGGGATGGTAGCAATGGAAATTTCCCCTGGACAGTGTAATTGGAGCAATATTTTGTATTGCATCAACTTGGGACCTTTGCTGGGCTGATTTATGTGAGCTTCTATGGGGGTGGTCTCACAATCTGGACCTCTTTAAAACAAGAAAAACCTCCAAATCTCTAAGATTAGAAATTATACTGAGATGCTTGCAGTAGGAGTTTATGAAGAGGCCACATTGATCTGAAAAAAAATTAAAAGGAAGGGATTTGAAAAAGATTTTTCACTCTCACTGGTGAAACAGAAATCCATAAATGTGGCTTTTCCATATGACAAAGTGATATGTAATATTCACTGTGGTTTCACACAGTTGGGTCAATAAACTTCCATTAACTATGGACAAACTGTCAAAATGACCCGCTGCCCTCATTTCTGCAGAATGACTTGGCCTTAGCTGTCCATATTAATATGATTTTTAACCCTTTGGTTTGGCATTTTAATTCTTCATCCATTAGTCTCACATTTCTGTATTATCAGCTAGTACTATTGATTTTAAAGAATACGCACAGTCAATTTGCACACATATATTTGCAAAGGTCACCAGAGGACACTAACATGATTTCTACTAGAGGTCCAGACACTAGGCTTCCTGTTGATTTCTATTATCTTTCCATCTGACCAGGATTATTTTAATGCAAGTGGAAGTAGTACTTAACATAGCTGAAGGATCACTAGATGTCTTTGCAGTCTGATTTTTTAAGGGTTCATCTGTGGGGTTTTTTTACAAGACAAGTCCAAACAGAGGCGGTACAATCCCAGAAATATCTTTCTCCAGGCTGAGCTTCTCCTGATGTGATTGCCAGACATCTCAGCTGCCTGTGCTTTACTGGAAGGAAACAACTGTTAATTGGCACACAGAAACAAGTAGACGGAAAGCAACAGTCTCAGCCTCACAGACCTGCACGTACTTTATTTTTAAAGCATACAAATAATACCAAAATCAAAAATTGAAGTTTTACATGACTGAGGTAACCTCTGCTCACCTTTTTTTTTTTTTTTTCAAATTAGAGGGAAGTCAGTAGAGATGGTTTTTACATTTGACCAAAATACCGAGAGGTCTGCAGTTGCACTGCTCTCACAAAGGAGATTTTCACAGTCAAAGTTTTTGGCTGTTAATAAACCTTCACCCTGATCTTCCTCCTTTTTTGGTGGAAAACTCTAATGTTTCTGGTATACAACCTTCCTGTTTAAGATCTTACTAACGAGGAGAGAAGAATTTTCTCCAATATTTAATATCTTACCTTCCAGAGACCTCTGCCACTCGGAGTATACAGTGTCACCCGGGACAGATTTGCTATTTGGAAACTCAAAAAAAAATCTCCTAACAAGCACATGCTACTATTTTTTTCCTCCTATTTTTTTTTAAGTGCTCATTTCCTCCTTATTTTAGAGTTTCTGTTTGTAATGCACCAGGACACGTGATTCCTCAGGCACTAGCTGTGGCACATTTTATTTACAGGTATGAGGGACTTGCCTAGGGATCAGCCATTTAAGGACATGTGACTATTCACATTTCATAGTCCTCTAATCTATATAAACACCTTCTTTCCATGGTCCAGCTGCATCTGTAGGTCAGACAGAGAGATGATGTTTCCTCAAATTTTCTGCAGTTCCATGTCTATTGCCAGGAAAAGCAGCAAGAAGCAGCCACTGAATGCAAGATCAGTCTTCTCTGGATCTGTCAATATTCCAGCCATATTTAAAGTGTTCTGCTCATTATGACAGTGGTAAAGTCAGGAGTGGCACTTAGTGGCACAGTGCCACAAGATGATGAATTTCTGAAGAGCCCCAGGAACAAGACAGAGACTTGCAAATGTGCCTTTGCTCCATTCATAAATAATCCGCACCAGACTTCAGGAGAAACAAACCAGATAGAGCTGTCCTCCTGCTCTGCGCCTGGCTGTGGATCTAATGGGCTGTTACTAGGGAAAAAAAAAAAAATAAAAAATTTTGCCACTATGTTTTAAAATGTAAGTGTAACACCATACTATTCCAGATAGCACTTGAATTTCATTTTTGATCAGGAATCTACAGCGCTTCTGTCTCACGGTTGGAGTTTCTAACTACAAACTTATCCCCCTTTTCTGTGTTGCAATACTTACAGTATGGACTTATCTGGCATCTGCCTCTTCTTGGAATAAAATAGCTACTAAGTCTTCTCTGTAGGGGTAGTAGTATTTTTACATATATGTAAAATGAGCATGCATTGTACTTCAGAAAGTATAAAGGCCAGATATTTATTGTGAGGCAAGTGAAGAACCTCAGTGGAGGTAAATCAATTTATACTCAATAACAACTCGTGTCAAAATGTCAAAGTAAAAAGAAGCCCAATTTGCTTTTCCTTGATAAGCACTTTGGTGGGCTTTTGCAAGTAAGATAAAGGTTGGACAGGAAAAAAAGAAACAATAGAATAAACAGATAGCATCATTCTGTGACCCATCTTAAAACCACTTTTTCATGTGCCTGGATTTTCACACATGCATTTCACACCCTCCGAGGTCTCTTGAGATACTAGTAGGCATAAGTTAAGCTCATACAGACGTATTTGCAAGAAGAGGCAGTTTCTCAAGAACAAATCATCTTTTCTGCATCAGTAGGAAAGCGACTGATAGCCCTCCAGTGTGCTTTAGATTTCATACTCCGTCTGTAACAAGAGCTCCGTAACACTCCCCATTACAACACAAACAACAACACAATCATTTAGTTCTGCAACCTGAGAGGGACAACGGCTATTTCAACATTCCCAAGGGGAATTCAAATGTCTTATTGATCAATTGATTAATAAATGTCAGCGGTCAGAGGAAAGAGCAGCTCTGATGCAAAAATAGCTGTCAGAAGAGCCCATAAGTGCAGGAGCTATTAGAAGTGAAAAAAATTAATCTGATAGAAAAATAGAACAGTGATTGTTTTACATTAAATATGAGAGAACGCATAACCTGTGTTTCCAAAACTTGTCAGATATAATAATGAGAAATAGAAGCTTCATTTCTGGAATAAAGATGTTTATGCACATATTTTGATAGGCCACATATGAACGTTTGGAATTGATTAACTTTTCATAAAATAGCTGCTTTGAGTTATTTCTACTGAAAAGTTAGCAACTGAGACTCTAATCATGCTTAAGAATCATTCTGGTTTTAACAAATAGGGTTGAATACTTTTCCTACTTAACTTATAAATTGCTGGGTTTGGCACAGGTAAGGGTAAATTTAGTCTGCATGTTTTTCCCATGTTTCACTGTTGGTGCTTTCTCCTAAAGATTTCATTGAAATGAAGTTGTGATGTGGAACATGCATTCCTGAAATACTCACTGCTGTTTACTATTAGCTTTCATTTTCAGCTAAGGGGCATCATTATTGTATTTAAGATTCATTTGACAGGAGGCATTCACACATGTTGGAAAGGTTGTCTTTGTAGCACTATTGTGGCCGGGGTATAATCGAGGGACTGGGAGGCAGATGCTTATCTATACAAAAAATCCTTACTCACTTGAGCTGCTTAACTACACACAACTGAGCTATAAAAGTAAGTAAATCTATACAACTCCTTCATTTTCAGCAGAGTGATTGTGTGTGTAATGATTGCTCACCTGCATGTGTGAGATTTTTCTTATGGATACCTTAAAGATGAATCTTCCACTAATCTATTAAGTATCAGGACTTCATTCGGAGGCTGCAGGCATGACAGTGCCCTTCATTCCCTTCCTACACAGGAATTTATGTTCTCAGTAGATCTGACAGGCAGACACAATGTGATGAGAGGTATTACTGACGCAGAGCACAGGTCGGGGGAACATACCTGATTAAATGATTTATTCAGAGTTGCACAGGAAAGCTGTAAATGAGGATTTGAACTGATCCTCCCCAGTTGCCAGTCACCTCATGTGACAAAATCATCCCACTGTTGTTACATCAGCTGTGCTGGTAAAGCATCTATTTCACCGATTAAAAAGGATGTAACCACTGCAACATTTGAACTAGCTTCATAGAAAAAAGACCTCTAATCATTCCCTAGATAACTTACAAGTGCATAATCAAGACTGTAATTACACAGATTATTTTATGTTGCAGACTGAAGGAATTACCATAGAATTCCCTATTTAACTTACTAGCTATTTACATAAGTTAGTTCTTCATCACTAGTTAAGAGCACATATACACATAAAGCGATAGACAAATTTGGTGCCAACCTTTACTTAAATACTTCGGTATCTCTGAAATCTAGGCAACATGCTCCACACCCCAGCTAAGAAACTTGATTCTTTACTGAACTTATGTAATGTGGACAGTTTTCTTCTGTGTTGTAATTAGCTCACATATTTTAATAAAAATTTGGTTTGTTATTTCAAAACTTTAGTAAAGATAGCCCTTAAAATATCGTTGGCTCCCAAAAGGATAAACAAAGCTTGGAGATAAGATGACCATCATCTTGGCAGCAGACTAATTTGCTATTGTCCAAACCAGAAATATGCTTTCGTTACCACGTTTGTAAAAGTCATTGAGAAAAAAAAAATTATTTAAAGAAAGAAAAACAAAGTTCTTTTAATTAGCCCCGTGTAAGGTGAACAGATGTCCTGGTTTGGTCACAGTGCCTTTTATAACAAATTATCACATTGATACAGCCTTAAGCAGAGCACCCAGGAAGCTGGAATAAAGCATCTGATTTTTTTAGAAATGCAGTCTGTGTTCATTTGCATGTACATGATTATTTTGCAAAGTAACACAACCATGCTCTGTTACATTAACTTCCATCTCTCAACAGGAGAGAACATGAAAACTTATTCCTACTCTAGACAAACTCTAAGATGACCAGAGGGAGAAGAAAGTAGCACAGAACAGAGCAGTGGCATTTTATGGCTAGATACACACTTATATACTACCTAAGCTACAGAAAACAGTAAATCATATCATTGACGATGACCTTCAAAGTTTTCTTACTTCTGTTGTTTTGATTCAATCATTTTAATTAACTAATAATGTGCACAGAAAAACTGAGAACAGTTTGGCTGAATTCTTTCCTATACTATTTAAAAACATTTCATTTTAATTTTACATTTTTTAATAAAATAACATTTCAAAAGCTGACTTTATGGTTATTTCGATTTTAAAACCAACAAACAATGGTAACATTTTAATTCTCCTCTGTGTGACCTCCTTGTTCCACCACCCTAAAACAAAGAAAATCTAAATCAGGAGAGTGATGAAGCTTGGCATAATTTCCCTTATACTGACCTGTAATTTTCTATTAACAAATACAGTTCCTCAGAAGTCATATGGAGTGGGCCTGGGATCACAGTTGAGGACCTTAAGATAGTAACTAGACTCAGAAATCCCTGAGTCCTCTCTTTCAACAACCTGAAGGCACTCCTTTGAAATATTACTTCAGGTAGCTCATGTACCAGGGAACACTTTTTCCCTAATCCTAGTGCTGGTGTAAGAGCCCCACGCCTCAAGAGCCACGAAGTGGCCACTACTGGCCTGGCAGGATGAGAACCTCGTGGCTCAAGCCCCTCTGAAGCTGAAAGAATAATACATAACACAAAGAGGGTAAATATAGTACAACATCAGGTTTTATTATCAATATTTAAAGATGTATAAAGAATATAAAGGATGTACTCATTTCTTACAATTAATTAATTACAATAAGCATTTTGCTTATTGCATGGCATCAAAAATGGGTTGCACATATCACTTCAAAAGCTGGTGGGTTTTGTATTATAATTTGCCACTATTAATGAGGTCACTTAACAATCTGGGCATGTGTGTCTGTGAGAGGTTGTGCACAAAAAACTATTCCCAAACTACAAGCCAAAAAAAAATCTCTGAAATTAAAACAGGCCTAACTGTTTTCTTTAAACTACATATTAAACAACGACATATTATCTGTGGAAGCAACTTTTTGAGAAGAAATATCATATTTTAGATCCTCCAGTGGGATAGATAAGCACAACACCAGGGAAGCAATCCACTCACACATATACAAACAGATGTTAGAGTAGTGTTTTGGGGATTTCCAAAGCCAAACTGTTTATTTTAAGAATGGAGCTGATCAAATAGTGCAGCATGGATAATGCTGATTACAGACATTGGAGCATTGTCCACAATATCTTCTAATATACTTGCTAAAGAATTTCAGTGCAAAATCTGAACCTTAAAAATGTTATGGCTAGAAGTAAGGGTCTCCTCCAGTTGCCCTACTTTTCCATCCTTTTGATTGCAAACCTGCTCAGTATTCATAGCTTGGATTGTCCAGTAGACTTGTATTCATCATCATCATCATCATCATCATGGCTAGGTTTTGCGAATGAAGATATGGGAAGGGCTATACCCACGCCTGCTACAAGCGCGCTGATGGCTAAAAAGGCCGATGCGGGACAGGCAAGTCCGGTTGCAAAAGGCACAGCTGAAAGTCTCCTTAGGTGGGATTGGCGAGGCACGGTTCTTTCTGCGTTGTCTTTTCTCTTCGAGACTAACTCTACGTGTGTTCTCAAAGGAGGCAGCAGCGTTATGGATGCTGTGTCTCCACGTCTCCCAACTGGAAGCCAGAGTGGACCACTGATGGGAGTCAATATGGCCAAAAGTGAGGTATTGTTTCAGAGAGTCCTTGTATCTCCTCTTTGGGACTCCCCTGTTGCGGCAGCCGGTGGCGAGTTCACCCTAGAGCACAACCTTAGGGAGGCGGTGATCCTCCATCCTGGAGATGTGCCCTGCCCAGCGCAGCTGCGTCCTCCACAGCATGGCCTCAGTACTGGTGACCCCTGCCTGTTCAAGGACAGTGACATTAGTCACGTAGTCAGTCCAGTGGGTGTTTAGGATTGTACGGAGGCAGAGCTGATGGAAGCGTTCCAGGAGTCGCAGGTGGTGGCAGTAGATGACCCATGATTCACACCCATATAAAAGAGTAGACAGTACAATGGCTCTGCAGACACTAATCTTTGTACTTTTCTTCAGGTGTTTATTGCATCAGACTCTTCTATGGAGTCTTCCAAAAGCTCTGTGTGCCTTTGCTAACCTATTGTCTATCTCTTTGTCAATCTTACCACCCGAGGAAATGATACTCCCTAGATAGTGGAACTGCTGGACTGACTTAAGCTCTGATTTGCCTATGGTGATGTGGGGATGATGGGAGACTTCCTGAGGTGCAGGTTGGTAAAGAACTTCTGTCTTCTTCAAGCCAACTTCCAGCCCAAAAAGCTCAGCAGCCTCTGCAAAGCAGGATGTTAAGCGCTGCAGAGCTGCTTCTGTGTGAGCAACGAGGGCGGCATCATCAGCAAAAAGCAGCTCGTGGACAGGGTGATTTAGGGTCTTAGCGTGGGCCTTCAGTTGTCTGAGGTTGAATAGGTCACCATCGGTATGATATCGGATGTAAATGCCGTTATCTTCATCGAGGTCTGCCATGGCCCTTTGGAGCATCACGCTGAAGAAGATTGTGAATAGAGTTGGTGCAAGAATGCAACCTTGTTTCACACCATTGGTTATTGAGAAGGGCTCAGAGAGTGCATCGCCACATCTGACTTGGCCACACTGATCCTTGTGTAACAGGATGATCATTTTGAGGAACTTGGGAGGACATCCTAGTCGTTCCAAGATTTGCCACAGGCCTTTCCTGCTCACAGTGTCAAAAGCTTTGGTGAGGTCAACGAAAGTTACATAGAGCCCTTTGTTCTGTTCCCTACACTTCTCTTGCAGTTGTCTGAGAACAAATACCATGTCTGTGGTGCTCCTGTTGGCTCTGAAACCACACTGGCTTTCAGGTGGAAGTTCTTCTGAGATAGCTGGTACTAGTCTTTAGCGAAAGAATGTTTTCTATATTTAATTTTTCCCAGTTCACTCCCTCTGTTTAGCTCCTGAGAAATTGATAGTAAGTTTTCACATATGTTCTCTGCTGGCTTTTGAGGTCTCACATGAAATGAGAAGTTCATAAAACACCACGGTTTGCCAACAATTTCAGAATTCCTGTCCACAGCCCAAACATAACCAATGAGTAATTTGATCTGGAAAAATAAAATAAAAAGCCAAGATGCTCATCCTGTTCTTTTTTTAAATCGTTCTTTTAAAAGTAAATCCTGGTTATGTTTTATTATTTGACTGTATCTATTTCTAAAGAAAAAAACCTTTAATTATCTATCATCCGGTGACGTCGCAGTCCTTTGCAAACACTTCTCAGGAGCTTTAGTGTATAAAATTATATGGAAACTTTCCAGTTCTGAAACAAATCATTCTGCACACATTTCTGTAGTCAGTGTGTTTCTGCTTATGTGAGCAGAATTGTGTACAAGAATTCTTGGCATTTTTATACAAAGTATGTATCTCTAAAAATATTATATAAATAGTTATATACATGGATGTAGATATGTGCATTGAAGGAAGGTAGCTGAAAATACCACTTACGATTAATGTTACCTCTTTCAAGATTTTGTTTTTATTTGCTTATGGCTTGAACAGGTTTCAATGGCTAAAGCCAAGATTTTCCATGTCAGATGTCACCAGAATCCTGCAAATTTTAATTAAAAAAAAATGAACCAAAGTAGTTCAGACATCTGTGAGAAGGAGGCTAAGGAAGAATATGTATCAGCAAAATGAGCATTTACCCTTCTTCAGTAAATTTGAGTGACCTGTTCTTTGAAGAGGTCTAACATCTGTTTTGAAGCACAGTAATGAGATTTGGAGGATGGCTGTATATCTGCTAAAATTCTATTTTTCCAAATACCAAAATTTGCTCATGGGAAGATTTAAAAGAATTGAAATTAAAATAAAAATTAAACTAAAATAATATCCTAATGAGAGTGGTTCATATACTCTTAATGTAAAGGGAATACTAAATAAAAACATCCTGCATTATGAAGTTTCATCCCTGCTGCTAGAGACAATTACATGATACAGATAATAGATGCAAGAATCACAGAATCACAGAATCACAGAATGTTAGAGGTTGGAAGGGACCTCAAAGATCATCTAGTCCAACCCCCCTGCCAGAGCAGGATCACCTACACTAGAGCGCACAGGAACGCGTCCAGGCAGGTTTTGAATGTCTCCAGAGAAGGAGATTCCACAACCTCCCTGGGCAGCCTGTTCCAGTGCTCGGTCACCCTCACAGTAAAAAAGTTTTTCCTCATATTTTTATGGAACCTCCTGTGTTCCAGCTTCCACCCATTGCCCCTTGTCTTGTCAGTGGACGCCGCTGAAAAGAGCCTGGCTCCATCTTCCTGACATTCCCCCTTGACATATTTATAAACATTAATGAGGTCACCCCTCAGCCTCCTCTTCTCCAAGCTAAAGAGATCCAGCTCCTTCAGCCTTTCCTCAGAAGGGAGATGTTCCACTCCCTTCATCATCTCTGTGGCTCTGCGCTGGACTCTCTCAAGCAGTTCCCTGTCCTTCTTGAACTGAGGGGCCCAGAACTGGACACAATATTCCAGATGTGGCCTCATCAGGGCAGAGTAGAGGGGCAGGAGGACCTCTCTTGACCTACTTGCTACTCCCCTTCTAATACACCCCAGGATGCCATTGGCCTTCTTGGCCACGAGGGCACAGTGCTGGCTCATGGTCATCCTGCTGTCCACTAGAACCCCCAGGTCCCTTTCCACTGCGCTGCTCTCCAGCAGGGCAGTCCCCAACCTATATTGGCACATGGGGTTATTTTTTCCCAAGTGCAAAACTCTACACTTGCCCTTATTAAACTTCATAAGATTTCTCCCCGCCCAGCCCTCCAGCCTGTCTAAGTCTCTCTGAATGGCTGCACAGCCTTCTGGTGTGTCAACCACTCCTCCCAATTGCGTATCATCAGCAAACTTGCTGACAACATTCTCTAATCCCTCATCCAGATCATTGATGAATATATTAAACAGAACAGGCCCAAGCACTGACCCCTGAGGGACCCCACTAGACACAGGCATCCAGCCAGACTCAGCCCCATTGACCACAACCCTCTGGCTTCTTCCCTTCAACCAGTTCTCGACCCACCTCACTACTTGGTCATCCAGACCACACTTCCTCAGTTTACCTATGAGGATGCTGTGGGAGACGGTGTCAAAGGCCTTGCTGATGTCCAGGTAGACCACGTCCACTGCATGGCCACCATCCATCCACCTGGTTATGTCTTCATAAAAGGCTATCAGGTTGGTCAAACATGACTTCCCCTTGGCAAAGCCATGCTGACTGCTCCTAATAACCTTCTTATCCTTGATATGCCTAGAGACAGCGTCAAGGATAAGATGTTCCATCACCTTTCCAGGGATGGAGGTGAGGCTGACCGGTCTGTAGTTACTCGGGTCATCCTTCCTGCCCTTCTTATAGACTGGAGTGACATTCACTTTCCTCCAGTCTTCAGGCACCTCACCTGTTACCCATGACTTACCAAAGATGATGGAGAGTGGTCTAGCAATGACTTCCGCCAGCTCCCTCAGCACCCGTGGGTGCATCCCATCAGGGCCCATGGATTTATGAATGTTCAAGTGTTCAAACTGATCCTTAACCCACTCCTCATCAATCAGGGCAGACTCCTCCTTTGTCATGACTTCCTCTGGGGCCTCAGGGGACTGAGGCTCCTGAGGACGGTCTCCAACAGTGTAGACAGAGGCAAAGAAGGCATTCAGCAACTCTGCCTTCTTTCTGTCCTCTGTCTCCAGGGCACCCACCTCATTCAACAGAGGGCCTACATTGCCTCTAGTATTAGTTTTGTCAGCAATGTATTTGAAGAAGCCCTTTCTGTTGTCTTTGACCTCCCTTGCAAGTTTTAACTCCAAGGAGGCCTTAGCTTTTCTGATTGCCTCCCTGCACTCCCTGACAGCTGCCCTGTGCTCCACCCGAGTGGCAAGCCCTTCCTTCCACAATTTATACACCCTCTCTTTCCACCTAAGTCTGCCCAGCAGATCCCTGGTTAACCAAGCAGGTCTCCTGGATCTCTTTCTTGATTTCCTACCTGATGGGATGCACTGATCCTGAGCCTCAAAGAAGTGGTCTTTGAATGCCAACCAACTCTCTTGGGCCCCTTTACCTTTCAGCTCCCTGTCCCAAGGGGTATCCCCCAGTAATTGCTTGAAGAAGTTTTATGCCGAAAAAAACTTTTGGCTGTGGCTCTTCTATTGGAGACCACCCCAAGGACACAGCCCTCCAGGCCTTAGAAGCCTTCTCCTGTTTCCAGTTTGAACTTACTCACAGTCATTTTACACCCATTTTTTCTTGTGCCAAGACTGTTCTTCAGTTGTTCCTTTGCCCCTCTGTCTGTGTTTACTCAGAACAAGCACATCCTCTCTCAACCTCAGTTTCACCACGGGAATTAAGCCACGAGTCTGTCTCTCCCATGATCACCTTGGCAGCCCCTCTATGAACATGATGCAGAGGAACAGAGGTAACTGTACACAGGAAGACAGATGAAGTATTCAAACAATTTTGTAGAAATGTTGTAAAATCTCCTTGTTTCTGCTAGAAACACCTTTCCTGAAGTCAGGTTTGTCTTTTCCTTAGTCCATCATGTTGCTTATTTTTAGGTGAATTTCAAATCAGCTAATGGAGAAAAATTTTCCTTCACATTCGCCATTTTCAGCTGATAAGCACCTGTCTCATAGAGAAATTAGTTTCACAAACCCTTTAGACTGCATAATTTGTACTATTATGTTTCATCTCATTTTTATTTCTACAGCTTTTATTGTTATTTCATTCATCCTGTTCTTCAGTTTGGATTAGAATTCCTAACTTTTGGTTACAAGCAACTTTCATTTAGTATCAGCAAAGTTAATTACACTGTTTCAAATAATTAAAAATCAAGGTCATTTTGTGATCATTCCTTGAGGAAGACTACGGCCTAAATAGGGCTGTCTGTAATCGGCTTAGTTTTAGCAAGGTTTTCCCAACTTTTTTTTTTTTTCTCTAGGGCCAGTTGTCTCCAGTTTGCATTTTTTTGTGCATAAGCTTTGTATTCGTCTAACTAAATCACATCTACTGCATTAATCTTGTCTAAAAATGAACTTGCCTGTTAATCTAGGCAACTAATCTCCTTGTAAACTCATAAACTCATGTTATATTTAAATCACCTTCCATTTGGCTTCCCATTTGTGCAGTTCTCTAAAATGCCTTCCAAAATCTGCATGCTATTGAGATCACACAAAAAATGCTGGTTTTTTACTTTATGTTATCCTGTTTAACAGATTCGTTTAGTGGCCTTCTCACTGGACCTGTAATTTAATATTCCAGTCCCTTTTATATTCTGAACTGGAGATTATTTCCTTCTACATGGGTATACTTACTGATTTTCTTTCATATCTCAAATGAAATAATTTCCACATCTATTCCTTCATTCTAGTGATTCATTAATTTCTCCTTTATGCTCAGTATTATCTCTATCAAAAGCTGAGAAAGAATATCAATCTAATTCTCAGAAGAACTTTGACAAAAACATTACTGATATCCTTAAGGAAATGTGGACAAGAATACGTTAAATTCTGAAAGAAGTCAATCTGACTTGCTATTGTACATTGAAGCCATGCAAAAAATATTTCATTTTTCAGAGCTTTCCAAGTGAAACTAGTGAATTTCCATTGTGCACCATACTTGGGAGATTTATCTGAGTCCAAAAGTCCAAAACAGAGATTGAGAAACAGCAGAGGAAGTTGAAAAAAAAGAGAACTAGCATCAGGTTGGTCTGGATGTCATCAATTTTGATTTTGGCGTTCAGCTTACTACCCACATCCAAAACCATCAGCATTTGAAAACATTATTCAACCCAGATTGGTGGAGCATCTGTTCCCTAGTAGGTGTAATTTCCATCACTTTCAGCCAAGATCTTCTTCATCTTTGCTTGCCCAAGCACCCTTCTGGTGTTGGACCAAAATGCCTAAGCCACAGTCCTGTTAGTCCTCCAGATAGTGGTGAATTGACTATTCCCTTCACTTTGCCAGTGGTACAGGAGCAGTTTCTTATATCACCCTTAACACTGCACTACAAGCTAACTGCTGGAATCACCAGTGAGTCTTAAACTACCCTTCATTTTTAGGTATCCAAACCATCCTGTGACATTATAATAATTTAAGCAGAGCTAATAAGTGCAGGTCCCTACAGGAAGAAAGAAAACCCTTTCCACTACTCTGAATCACAGCTGAAGGACCTGTGGGGAGACCCAGCAGTCACAAAGTGATGTAGAAAACGCTGACAGCAGGCTTGAGCCTCTCTTCTATGCTTAGGTGTCTATCTGTAGTCAGTGTTGGAAGCCTTATGAACCAGATGATAAATTTATCTTGATTAAAAATAATATTTACTTATATACAAATAATGCTGGCACTGAAAGAGTGTACCCAAGGAGTGGAGTGGACCATTTTAACAATTTACTAACCTAAGTTTGCATTCTGGTGTCCAGATGCCCAACCCAGGGCATGTTTAAATGTATTGGTATTTGCTAAATACACCAAAGCCACAGGAACACTAGCTTTAATTAATAGATTTACTAACATTAAGATCTACAGAATACTTCATAAGCATGATCTACTATTGCAGGTTGTCCGAGAGATTTTCCCCTTATTTAGCTTGCAGTAACAGAGACTTTAACTCCTTAGTTTCTACATCTTCTAAGTAAAAAAAATTCAAATATCTTGATCCTGTCATCAAAACTATTCATATGAAACACGTGCCTTGTATCTCAGAAAGCCAGGAGGAGAGCCCCAATCCCCCCATATGATGCAGCTGAGCCAAGGCACTGCTGTGTTCCATGGTAGCCCCAAAGGGGATACTAGTTATCCAGAAACATCATGCTAGTGCTACACACTGGTGACACTGAGGCTGTGTGAGCACCATAAGGGATGAAATTCCTACATCTCCATCTTTTATGTAGAAAAAATTCTTCAAAGATGTGAAGACTCAGAGGGAAGAAAAAAAAACTGTGGCCTCCCAAGCTCATTTTGTCTCAGCCACATCATATATTCTGTCACACAGGTTGCAAATTTTTTTACATGCCACATGCAGTTCAAGCCACAACCTGGTTGCCCTGATGTCATTTATGAGCAAAATTGTCAGTTACTACTTTTGTGAGCAATAACAATGTAATACAGACAAGCCTTCAATAATACATAACAATCATCCATAATTTAAATGAGGCCATCTACAAAAAAAAACGACTGCTAAGTCCCATATA
Source organism: Trogon surrucura (assembly GCA_020746105.1). Classification (NCBI taxonomy): domain Eukaryota; kingdom Metazoa; phylum Chordata; class Aves; order Trogoniformes; family Trogonidae; genus Trogon; species Trogon surrucura. The sequence goes on from CM036620.1 coordinate 70,865,245, forward strand.
CAGCTGAACTGACAAAGAAAGAGATCACAGGAATTCATTGCAAATCTGCCAGGAATCCCTGGGTAAGTAACCAGCATGAACATTCACTAGTATATCCAAAAAGCATGGCTGGCCTAATCCCATCATTTTGTCAGGAAGAGGAGAGTGGCTCATACTCTAGAACAGCCTTTGCACCTTGGGAAAGGTATAAAGTTTCTCAGATTCTTGGCCATATATATATATGTAAAAGCAAAATTTGGCTTGCTAGATTGCCTTCAAGTCTCAGCCTGTAAGAACAGACACATTTAAACCACTGGAGAGCTAAGCTGCAAACTAAAAATACACTGGTTTTATATTCGTGTCTGAAGTAGACAAATATCTTCATTGTATAAATCAAGACACAACTGACTAAAGTGACCACTGAGACCATAGTGAAATATCATGGGAAGAAATGGTCCCAGCGTATCAAGCCACCTAATCAATGGCCGTTTTTTTCCTGTATGCATCACTGAAAACAAATGTTTTAAGGAAGGTTGACACGGAGGACAGTAACCGGGCACATATTTTAGGAAAGGACCCTGGAATTTCAAGAGGTTCAATTTGACTGGTGTTTGCCATCATGTCCTTTGCCTTCAGTGTTGCAAAATGTTTTCAGGAAATTTGAAATACATGCCACAGAAGAAATGAAACTGGGACTGGGGAAAAAGTTCTAAGATAAGAACATAATTACAAATTGTCAGCTCACACTAAAGGGTTTGGAGGCCATAACAGTGAGAATCATGAAAGAATCATGTTTCCATAAAAAGAATCTACAAAGGATTTTTGTAGATTCGATATCTACAAAGATACTTAGAAGCATGCCATACCTATTCTGATGAAAAGTATGAACTGATTCTTCCTAGGCAACTTCCCAATTAACACCCTGCAGAGTATTCATTTGGTAAATACATTCTTTTAAGTATTAGTTTCTGATTAAAGTCTCATACATATTTTGGAGAAGGAAAGAAGTGACTTCTAATTCTAAAAGTATTTGAAGTATCTAAAGTTTTTTGTAAAGGTACAATAATAACAGTCCATAAGCAGCACATCATCATTTGTGACTAATCAGCAAATTCAGCTGGCACATAAATTGACAAGAAATGTCATCAATGTAAATTAACTTTTTCAAACCATTAGAAAAGAGTACCAGCTTCAAGTTACAACTGAAAGAATGGCTCCATTTTGGAAAGTCATTCACTATCATGCTAGAGACAATGACCCCTGTCAAAAGATTTAACAAAGTTCACAGGTCAATGCAGTGGGAGGATCTCTGCTGTCCTGATTCTTAGTCTAATCATGCAGAAAAAGTTTTAAGCGTTGATAATTTAGTGAATGAAATTCATGCCTTTTGACCCTGAATGAAGAGACAAGGGAGATTCATCTTGTCTTCAATTAAGTTTAAAGCTATTTTTAAACATCATATCTGAGTCAAACGTCACAGGACCCCAGTATTTTTAATGCAGTTTTCAAGCTGTATCATAAATTAAATCTGCAGATACTGGGTGTTGGGAAAATTTTTTCACACAACAGCCATGAAATCCTGATCCTGCTGAAGTCAATGGGAGTGCTGCCATTTCTTCAACAGGGTCTGGATTTCAGCCATATTGTTTAAAGTCTCCGAGTGCTGTCTTGGCTACTCTACTCACATGCTGTTCCCAATGGGTTCACTGGCAGGAAAAAAAAACCCTACATAAATGCTGAATATTGCAGATGAAGAAGGGACAGTATCACAATCTGAAGAATATGTCTGACTTCAGTTATGAAATTTCTAAGATGCAGAAACCACTTCATTAGGTTAAAATAGTTGATAAATGGCACACAACTCATCAGTTTTGAAACCATTGTCAGCTTTTGTTAAGATACTACATGAGGGTTTGATAGCACCCTAAATGTAAGGAACCACAAGGGTTAGTAGTGAGTCTGCACAGCAAAAAACTACAAAGGTAATTCACTCTGTGAACTCCATAGATCAGCGTCAGACTCAGAAATTTCCACCATAAAAATCTGCGATAAAGATACCCTAAACCCAGAGAGTGCCTATCTGAAATTTCAGTAAAGACTATATAAATAATATTGTCCATATACCTTCTCTTCTTTCTGTAGTGAGATGAAAATGATGTGCTGTATCTATGCAAAGCCATAACCAAGACTTCAGACTTCACACAACTTTGCTCCATGGGTCAGCACTGCGAGGAGGAGCATTGTGTCCCTGCAACACCACAATCAGGGCCAGAGCAAGGGGGCAAGAGAAGTGAACAGTGTCCCCGCCCGGCTGCCTCTGAGCCTGCAAGCAAAAGAAAACAACTAGTAAGCAAAGGGGAACAGCATATCAACTAGTAAGCAAAGGGGAACAGCATATCTCGCTCACATTTTTTCTTGTAGCTTAGATAAACTTGAGCCAGCAAAAATTGCCTTTGCATTTAAGCTTGTTTGGCTCTTAGGGGTGTTTTGATCTACCAGCATTTCTCTGCTAACTGGTTTACTCCACCACAGCTGCATTTGCAGAAGAAGAGCTCTGCTTGCCTGGTGGTTTTTTTGTTCCTGCACAGCAAAGCATTCTTAGTGTAGTCAAATGTCTTACATGCTTATTTTAAACACCTCCCCAAATTCAGCGGAGCTATATACCTATGCAAAATTAAATACTTACATCAAGTGTTTGCAGAACAGAGCCTAAAGGTAGAAGAAAAGCTTATACTGGAAATAGCTGTGACATAAATTGTTTATATTTTGCCTTTAGCTAGAGCAGTGCATCTCTATTATCATTATTTTTTCATCTTATCATTATACCACTGATGGCTTAGGGTAGCATACCTATTAATTATACCATCACACTATTCTTGAGTTTTTGAACGTGGCCCAGGTTTGCCCTGCTAGAAGTCACAACCCTCCAGCTACCATCAACCTTCCAGCCATCATGTACAGCACGCCGGCAGTTTGCCTGTCCTGCCCACCATCACCTGCTGTGTCACTGGGCACATCAACCCTCCTGCCTCCAGACATCGGAGAGCAATGAGGTTTAGCTCATATTATCCTTTCCCCAAGACCAGCAAGAGTCCCTGGGCCAAGGCCGGCCACATGTTACTGTTGGCTCAGGCTGCTTATAAATAACATGTTAATAGCTGTTAATTTTTTCCTGGGCTAGGCATTCTGCTTTTCACTTTGACAGGAGCATGTTTTTGTTTGAGGAAGGGTCTGCAAGCTGAGCCAAACTAAATGGAGCTTGCAAAGTGTGCATGTGTGTGTGTGTCTGTGTGCAACAGGCAGCAGCAGTTTAAAGCCCCAGTCTGGCACACCCTGTTCAGATAATTTTCCCCTTGAAGTCTGCCTCCTCTTTGTATCCTGTCCTCTTTATTTCCCGTGTGGAAATAAACCTCTTCCTGACTGTACTTCCTACAGGGGGAATTAATTAGAAGTGGCTGTTGGTTCCCCCTGGAGCGCGTGTAACGTGAAGGAAACTCTGAATGTGACGGTAAAGACCAAGAAGGCCAGAATTTCAAAGGCTTTTTCATACCCCAGTTTTAAGAGTACTAACACAGACACATCTGATCTTGCCCCATAAAAGCTGAGGGTCCTGCGCTGGAAGAGTCCATACCCCCCCAGGGCACATTTTTGGGGGTATGATGCGCTCTGCCGCAGTGTCCTGAGCATGGCTGGGGGACCACAGCCATGGTGTACGCCCTTCAGCTCTTCCCCAAGCGATGCCTCCAGCCCAGTGGGGCGAGGAGCTTTGAGCATCATCCCTAGCTATGAGGAAGTCGTTGCCTTCAGGCAGCCCAGAGCTGGCGTGGGTGGCTGTACATGTCAAATCAAAGGCCTCCGTGGGGTCATTTCCAAAATTGTTTCCAGCGCAAGCCTTTCTGAGAGCACAGATTAGGCTACATTAAACACCACATGCAAGTATTAGGCCTTGAAAAGTTATAGATGCACAATTTATTCACCGAGATTTCCCATTGGGCTGCATCACCCTAGGGCGGTCCACTGCCTGTTGGGGCAGTTACTCCTCTGCTTTAGGAGGAGAGAATTTGGATATGGTCATTCCTCAAGGTCTTAAACAACCTGAGTGCCAAGCCCTGCCAGCAGAAAGCCACAGCCAGAGGAGCTCTACTCCGTGTTGCCTGCTGCACAGCCAGGGGCCAGCACTGCTGTGAGGACTTAGCTTTGGGAGAACTTTTTTGAGATGAGCCAAACAGAGCACTGTGTCATATGGAGCAGTGAGAGCTCCCAGCAAATTAGGAATAAGGTGCTTAATAAAATGGCACCTGCTTCCTTACCCCTGTGGGAAGTGCCTGCTTACCCCACAGTCCTGCCAGCAGACCAACCTGCCCTGAGATGCTCCGCTCTTGCACCAGCAGAGCAGCTGTGGAAGCTGTGCCATGCCAGGGGCAGAAAAGCCAACACCCCCCAAGCCCAAAGGTATGGGGAGTGCAACAGGGATCATCTGGATGCTGGTGCTGCTCAGAAACGAGTCAGCAGCCACCTGTTGCTTGCACTGGGGCGAACTGGAGCAGCATCCCTACACCACCTCTTCATTCAGAATAACCTCTCTCGCTGGCATGATGCTCCTCTGCCTGAATATGTCAGGCTCCTAGCAAAGAGCTCCTTAGCAAAAGTTAAGAAACAAACCCTGGCCTTCAGGCTCCGCCTTGGGCTTTGTCATTAGCCAGTGACAAGCAACTCATTAAGAAATATTCTGTATTTTTTCTGTAGCTTCCTGTCTTGACACTTGTAAGATTACAGCATGTGACAGAGCGGATGGGCGTTAGCCTTTTCAGCCTGACAGCTACGCGTGCAGATTGCTGCTTGAGCCACAGGGCATCTTCCAAAAGAAATCATCCTCAAAGAGTGTGATAGATGGACAGAAACTTGAAATATCTGCGAAGGCTGTAAAAATCCCATATTAGGAACCCGTTCAGAGTGATGAAACACAGTGTCCATGAGACAGTGATCTACAGGGGCTGCCCTCTGCATGCTGCTCAGCCGTGGTGAGTCGAGGTTCAGCTGTCCCTCTCCACACTCGCTTGTTTCTTTTCATTACTATGACTGAGACAAACTGGAAACTACAAGTGGAAGTTTATTCCGTCCTTTGGTGTAGCTCAGGCAAATTCAAAACGCCAACTGATTTCAAAGAAGACTTTCCTTCTAGGGACTGGGTTTCAATATAATATATTTATTATTAAAAAAAAAAAGAAATTGGTCACAGCTGTGGGAGCTTAATAGATGTCTGCCATGTAGATTTCTACTGCCCTTCCATATTTTTAGCGCTTTAAAATATGTTTGCCATCTGTTCCTGCCACAGCATTAAAAACAATCACAGTGACTCTTTACGCAGAGGCCTTAGGATGGAAGTTGAATGGAGCCCACTAGATCACAAGTGACATGATGCCAAGTACAGTGAATATAATGAGTGTGTGGCCAGATTTTTAAAGAGTGCTGTTTGTAACCCCCTTCCCTCCAGTGCTAGGGGTCATTTATATACATGTGTCAGTAAAATGAAGTGCCTCTAAGAACCAGGCTCAGAATGCAAATAGTTGAAGCAACTGGTGAAAAGGCCTCAAGTTCAATGCTGTGCTTTACCCTATTACACACATTTCAATTTCTAACCAGTCAACAGGCAAAAAGACAGCAAACAGATCCAAAACAGGATATGTATTACGGCAATGTAGAAATGAACTTGTATTCTAAAAGGAATTTTCCCTTCCCCTCAGCTCCGCCGAGGATAACAGCTGATAACTCATCGCATCTTTGCCAAACTGCACCGAGCTAATATTGATGAGGTGGCTTTCTGTCTCCTCCAAGTTAAATACCATGCTCCTGGCCAAAATATTTATTATTACTCAAAGACTAGGTTCTCAATTTCCTTTGATTTTTAACATACAGGCAATCATCTACTTCCATATTTTAATTGCTCTCATTTCTCATTTTGTCAGAAAACTGGCTCTCAGCTGGATCCTTAAAGATCTCTCAATGATGACAAACAAGTAACAGTGAAGTGAAAGCAGATGACCTCTCCGCATTATCTAAACCGTGTTTGATGGCAGTTGAATGCTATTTTCTTCTTCTACTTTTTTTTTTAAATTTTTCTACATTTTGAGGTGGGTCAACAGCATTGAACCAATTTGCTCAACACAGAGGGTACCTGTACTTTTCACCTCAGTTGTCTTCCCAGAGTGACATATTAACATTTCTATTAATTTTTACTGCTCATAGATTTAAACACGCACCACTCCCTCTGGTAGGCTGGATGATGAAGCATGCAGTCATGCTGTTCAGTTCTGGGCACACTGCAAAGAATTCCTTCCTAATTTGACATTAGTGTAGATGTAGAGTGATTATAATCACAGCAATGAAGTTTCATTGTGGGAACTAGACAAATATGAGAATCAGTCTCAGAATCAAAGTATTTCAAGCCAAAAGCTACCCTCCCCAGCTGATTTTGCTGTTCCAAGAGGTGATATAAACTCTTACAGGCTCAGGGTCCATGGTCCGTTGTTCCTCACACTGTGTACAATATCTACTCATGCATATCTCATGCTGCAGAACCATAGAAATATCACATCTTACAATAACAATGTATCTATCACAGTAAATGAAGCACTGATGGCCCAATTCTATCTCTTAAGACCAATGTAACATCCACTGTAAACAAGACCATTAGGTTTTACCACTAAGGACCGAGAGACTCAGCTGATATTGACAGAATTACAGAATATTAAATAGCTCTCCAGATTTTCATATAACTACATCATTTCAGGCACTTTTTTTCTCTAGTCCTAATTCTCTCTGGTGCTTTTTTGGATCACACCTATTACAGTCAAATGATATACAATATATCTACTTCATTCACGATTTATTTGACATTTCATCAATCATTTTGTATATACTGTGGAAAACACTCTCCAGGCCATTTCTCCACCTTTGACGCCTTGCAAATGCCTGGCATGGTCCAACATTGCATCACTCCTGACCACAGACTTCACTCAGTGCTGTCACAGACTCCTGACCACCCCGCAGCGCACACAACTCATTCAGCAGGTAACCTTCCCATGTGACACCTGATTTATTTATTTTTACAAGTCGTTCACAAGCTATTTTCTAATTTATATCTTCATAGTTCCATTTCTAAATCAAAAAAAATAAAAATTAAAAATTTGGTGAGGTTATCTTTCACAAAGTCCTTTAACAGCCAGCCTGGTATGGTGGAAGCTGGCAGATAAGCAGACACACTTTGTTTTCCCATCTCACTCACAGCACTGAGGTTTCAGTTCTTACTCTTGCCCTCCTGGCAGATGAGCCAGCCAGCACACACTTCTTTTGATAAAACTGAGCAATTCTGCTGCAGCTCAAAGCCTTATATTCAGCAAAACAGAGATGTTTGGGAGGTGGCTCAGAGCCTATTTCTTTTGGAAGACAACTTTCCTAATATGTTCAATTCCTCCATTTTGCTGAGTGACCCATCCCTAGAAGAGGGGCAGCCATTTATTTTTAATGCTTTTTTAAGTGGTCTTTTTCTGGTGGTCAACAGAGGGGAAGTATGAGTCCAAGTAGTGGGCAATCCTATAATTATTTCAGTGCTCTCCTTCATATGGGAATTGTAGTTGTGCCAGATTTTGTATGGGCAGAAGACAAAATTCTTGCAGCCATATGCTAGGCATGACATGTTTTAAGCTGAATGCTGGGCCTTTGGTACGAATAACTAAGGTGGTGGACAAGTTCTTTACATGCTTTGCCAACATTCTTGTGTAAGGTGTTTTTCTTCTAGGCATTTACTATCAGCTTCTCCAGATTTTTTTGCCAGAAGTTTTACTCCTTGTGCAAAACATTGCTTCATAGAAGTATAGATTTCTTTATTCAGGATAAAAGAGGAAAAAAACTGAGAATGGAAATAGAGGGTAGCTGCACAGCTGTCTATTCTTTGCATGAATCCAGGAGACATTTGCCTGCAAAATATCACTACTGAAGCTCTCCAGTAAATCATATGTAGACTGATTTATTCTTTCAGTGTCAGGCAACTTGTTGACTGCTATTTTTAGCTGAAGCTCAAGTCTGGAATCTCATCTGTCCAGGAAGATATTTACATTTCTGCAATAACTTTACTTTTATTGAAATTAACAGTATCAAACAAGTTGCTTGATTGTCATTGAGCATTCCTCAATAAATTTTGTCCTTTTGCAGAGAACACTCTCTTGTAAATCTTCCCTATGCATTTGTGTTCTTTACAGAATGCTGCAGCATACCTATGGGAAAAATCAATCTTTTCATTGACATTTGAAAATCTGGTTTTTGAATTTGTTGTTACTGTGTTAAAGTTTATTAAAATGCGTACTCATAGCAATGATGCTGTACAGTCAGTCTCCTACAATCCATTCCACTTTAAAGAGCAGCAGTGAGAACAAAATCTGCTCTCTCTCGTGCAGATACTGTTTTTCGCAGAACAGCTCACCTAGCTGGAGTGTCTGATTGCTGCCTGCACCAAATTTCATTTTACAGGCCAGGTGCCAGATGCCTGATAATTAATAAATCAAGTCTTCACTAAATCTTTCAGTTGATTTTTCTTTTCTGAAAATTAAGCTGTTTAAACCTGAAGTTCATTCAAGCCATTAAAATGGAGAGCTGGACATTTCTACTTCATACTCCAGCAGGCTTTTGATCAGTCACGAATGGCAGTGAGGAGCCAGTGGTAGAAGCAGAATTTCTGTTCATTTTTGGATGGACTCTTCTACAGATGTGCCAGAAGTGACTGCCCAGAGTCACATTAGAAGCAGCAGATTTATGGATGTGGTTGTCTTCTCACTTCTGCCGAAGACACCAAGAAAACAGACAACTTCTGCCTCAGTCACCACAGGGCAAGTTTTCATTTACTCCAGTTGCTTCAAAAAAACCCAACCTATTGCATGTATCAGTATGTAAGTTTCCCATTATCAAAGAGTTTTCTGAGTTGTTGTCTCTTCCCTGCTTTAATCCCTGCCTCCACACCCCAGATACTGAGCGCTGCACCTTGCAATGTGCGTGCAGGTACACGAGCATGCCAAGAGGAAGATGAATAAAAAGCTCTTACTCCAAAGTCAGGCTAGAGAAAGGGGCATAGAAACCTGTATTCAGTTTGCTGGTTTGGAAGGGAAAAGTTGTTAAAGTTCCAAAGTGCACTGAGGACACCTGCTACTATTGGGATTTTTTAATGTTTTCACCGATTTTGTAAAGCTTCACTCACAGTGACACCTTTAAAGATCTTGCTGGTTCAGGTACTGTCTCATCCCCAATGTCAATGACAGAAATCCTGCCTGTGATTATGTGTCATTCCCAACCTTCATGCTGGGTTTATTATCTTGGTATTTTATAACTTTAAATAGCTCCTAATGCACCTAACACCTGTTTTCTCTCAGTGAGGCTGAGGGCCTATTTCTTAGAACAGAAACTAATCTACCCATGGGTTTAACCCTGACTTTGTGACTAGATACTTCACTGGGACATGTTCTGATTAAGCCTTGCAGAAAGTTCTGCTAAAAAGTAACAGGCAGCAAGACAATAAATTCCATTAATAAATTTTCATTAATTTCATTAAACTTTTTGGTTTTGAAGAGTTGGTTTCATCTTCTTAGGCTTAGTCAGGAAAACATTTTTAAGTGACCTGTTCAATGTAAAATCCACAACTGCTGAAAAAAACCTCACGCATCTGTTATCTTTTTCTTTACCTCGTATATATTTCCATGGCCAGAACTCAATTAAACACTTGTCAGTTAGGCTGCCTTTGAGCATCTGCTCATACCAAGATGCAAGTAGACAGGTCTGTGACCATGCTGCCAGCTCTGAAGTAGGAGCTGAACAAGAGCAGAACAAAAGTACAGTGCTAACACTCCACAGTGATGCAAAATGTACAGTTATTACCAATAACAGCAACCAAGTGCAAACATTCATCTGAGAGATGTGAATAAAATTTAAAGACCCTTCCTACAGAGCCGGGGTTCAGACACTTAACCAGTATCACAATATAAGAAATCAAGAGAAGGTAACTGCAGTGTATAACATGCAATACTATTTCAAACATTTTAAAGGAAGCTTGTTCAAACAGAGCCTTTGAAAGCTACTGTGGAAGCAGGGGGGTGGGAAGAGAGCGCCTGGAGATTGCAGATGGGAAATCTGACGCTCAGGTTTAAAAGTGAACAGTGTCTGGTGTCTGTAATAGCTACAAATGAAGGCAATCAATACTATGTACAGAATACCACTGTAATGCCCTATAGTCTTAGATATCGCTAAATGAATACAGATGGCATGTCTTCCTCTGAAGTACTTTGATCAGATGGAATATAACATAGATTTTTGTCCCTAACAAAGCTCAACTCAAAACAAGACACAAAATGGAATGGGCCAGAAGGTCATGTTAACCTTGTGGTTTTATAGCAAAGTGCAGTGGGAGACGAAAATGGCCCAATGTTTAGAAGTTTTGCGCATGGGTAGAGCCAGAAAGTCTGGCGGCTATCTGTTATCCTAGCATTAGCAGGCAAAGAAAGAAGCGTTAATGGGGGTTTAAGGCAAAGATTGGTAACCTAATATTAGTGAACCAATATGTCTCTCACTTTTGTGTTCATTAGTTTGATCAAGCTGTCAAAACTTTAGGAGACTGAATGATGGAAATAAATCCAGCAGCTCCCGTTTAATAGCCGACACTATTTCTAACTGTGTGCAGTCTGCTTTAGCATTCTCCACTGGTGTGGGACTGTGGCAGTGTGTCAGATGCTGTAGCATTTTCATACACAGGCCATGGCAGGCTGTCGAAGACAGCAGAAAAAGTGATCAGTCATTTATATGTTATGTAGAGAAAGTACTTGAAAACTTAGGTGTATCTTCTGAAAACATCAATAAGTTTAATAGAAGTATTTCTGTTTGATGCAAACTATAGCAATAACATAGCTTCTTCAATTTCGTATCATTTTACAAACATCAGTGGATGCAATTTCCCAGCAGCATTTTGGGATAAATTGGAGACATATTTATGACTCTTTGGCAAACAGAAGCAGAAGGATTCATTTTGCCAAAGACAGCAGCCTGTGTTTGAGCTGATACCCATCCCCCCCCCCATTTTTGTACCAATCAAAGAGCGAAGTGCCTGGCAGAGCCAGCTGCCTGCTTGCAGGCACAAGGCTGGGGGACTGGAGAATCCTAAGATCCTAGTGTTCATTTCCAACTCTGGATGCTCTACAAATGCAAGTGAGTCTCCCAGATGAGAGTCCAGCCTTTACCAAAGAATGTCTTTGCCATCACCTATGGCCTTGATGCTCAGGTCTGATGTGTATCAGACACAATTCCCGTCCCTAAGTGAGGTCGACTACAAGATTGCTGTAGAAATACCATCATTACTCTCCTGTGAAAATCAGCCCCCTGCTCTCTGTACAATGATGACCTTTGAAAATAGTTTTTCTCCTATTTTTTGTGGAAATCCATAGACGTCAACAGGCGTTGCTGTTTCCACAGAGTTTCATTATCACTGCTGTAATAAACAGTCTTTATGGCTTCATGCTAAATGTACTATTTCAAAGTTAAAGAGCCCCAATCAATACTTTCATTATCTGTACTATAAATTATCCATTAATGGCAGCTCATTAGGAAAGGCACCATCTTTTTCTCCGAGTGTTGCTCTGGGCTCACAGCTGGCTTTGCAGGCTGCACAGCTTTATGGAGAGTGTTTTCCTTAGATATGGCCAGGAAGCCTGCTAGTCCAGGGCTTTGGAAAGTGAGAAGAGAAGAAAGCAAGGAAACAGCCAGAGCTTTTTTGCTCTTTCCTTTAGGCACAGCAGGAAGATAAGAAATAGGTCATGGCAGACTACTCACCTACTCAGTAAGCTTCTAGCAGGAGTGAAGCTGACTGAAACATTTCTCCTTGAAAAAGAGAGCGCACCAGGAGCACATTCTTCCTCATCGCTCAGACAAGAGGTGCTTAACTCAGTTGCCCCTAAGAAGCAGAATTTGGAGCTTGAAATCCACAAAGTCATCACCATGGCTAGATTAAAATACCAGAGGATATTTAATTCTGCTGATTTTGCTGAGCCTTTTCTCAGATCTCTGAGGTACCCACTAATTCCAGCAGAAAAGCAAATAGCCAAAGTTGGTAGATTCGAGTATCAGGTGGCTTTTTCTGCACATTGGGATAATTAAGGTAAAAGGGGAAGTAGATTGCCTTAATCAGCTATTTTCCTAACATGGAGAACCCAAATATTTCGTCCACATTAATAATTTATCTGAATTTTTTAAAAAATAATAAACTTTACGGGGATTAAGCTAGTTAATTTAGAAAGATAAATCCAGAATCTAATGATGTTAGTTCAAACCACAGTATTGAAGGGAGACTTTGCTTCCTGAAGCCCTCTTTGCTGGTACCTGTTGGCACATGAGTTTGAAAGTTCAAACTCTTCATAGCTCTGACACATTCAATAAAACTGGAAATGTAATATTGTGCAACTATATAATCAGATATTTTGCATTGCCTTCACTTGTTCTTTAACCCATGCTGGATCACGATATACCGGCTAAATAGAAAAAAAAAACATGTAAAAGCAAGAAGTAGCAGATAATACAAAGCTAGGAAAGTGACAGGAAAACTCACTTCAGCAAGTTCTGTTGCCTCGTTGAGACACAATGAGAAAACGTGGGAGCAAGTCTGCATATTTCACCATGTGCTGCCCAGACAGTTTACAAGTGGGCAAGTCCATGATCTGTAAAAATGTTCCTACCAAGCATTTGTATTTGGTTTGGTTTGGTTTTTTTCAAACTTGCTATCCATGCATGTGCCTTTTAATACATTCATGATGAAGGAGAAACTGGAGAAAGTAGCTGCAATACAGTACGAAAGGCTTCTTTAATCCCGGAACATCCCAAAGGAGAGGTTTCTAGGACTGTTGAAAGGAGCAGCACAGCAATGGACATTCCTCTGGAGTGGAGATCCCTGGCCCCTTCAGAGCCAGCACAGGCTGCGGGGACAGGCTTGTCTGAGCTTCCAGAAAGCCAAAAGCTCCCAAAGACTCAGAGAAGCACATCAAAGGTATTTATAACTGTTCAATATTTGACTCCAAGCCAGAGATTCAGCACGTTTGTTTCAGCTGCTCCCCTCAGAGCAAGGGGTGTGAGAGATGCTCCTGCTGGCACATCACGATGGAGAGCTGTACAGAAGACAACCAAAATTGCAGCTGTGCAAGTATTCAGAGTCCTTTCTTCTTTATGCAAAAAAAAAAATAATTGTGGGGGATCAACTTGTTTTTTCCTTATCATATTAGCAAAATGTTTTACTTTCTTAAACTGCTGCATCGTCCAAGGCAACTCAACCTTTTTAAAAGTCTCCTAATTCTCAGCAAACCCTTCAGCCTAGTCTTGATGCCAGATGACTTGACTGTATCTAGAAAGAGATTTCCTGTGATATGACAAATCCGTAATTTCTTTGCAATTTGTATTATCATAGCACTTATAGTTATGCCCTTTGTGCCAACCAAAGGAAGAAACAAAGATGCCACAGAAGATTTTAATTTAGATGTAGTCACCTTCTGAAACTGAGTTTCTAAGATCATGATTTCTCAGTTTCTCTCAGTGACATACTTTCAATTTCAGTTTTCTTGACTGAAGCAAGAGTTTCTCAGGGGGAAAGTGCTATTTTTTTTTTCTTTCTGCAGAAATCCAGGTTGAATGGGAAGATTCTTTTCTTGAAGTCATTCAAGCCAAAATTCCTCATTGTATCAAAAATTAAAAGGAATTAGAGATCTCTCTCCTCTTATTTATAATGCAGAAAACTCAGGTTTTTTGAGGAAGACTACAAGGAATCATACTTGAGTTTCAAACTGTCTAACATTTTCACCTAGAAATCACTACCTCTTTGAATGGGATCTATTTTGATCTTCTCCTTTTAACGTTTTGACTTCACTTTCTAACTTCCAGGTTGCTCACATTGGCTCCTGCCTTTTCTTTCTCCCATGCAGCTCCATAGATGCACACCGTATGCTGAATCACTGTTCATGTAGGTGGCCATGGAGACACACAGCTGAGCTTTGAGGTGAATTGTTATCACATCCTATACAAGCAGGAGTAGCAATTCCTTCCAAAATATTTAAAATAAACTTGTGTGTGTTTTCACCTTTCAACAATCTGGCCAAATCTAAGCACACTCTTGAAGAGAAAAGTAACATGACTGTTCTGCTGTGCATGACCTCCCCATTTCTCTTTTGCCAGTTTCCTTTTAATAAACCTGTTAGTATCAATGTACTTCTGACAGAAAATTAATCCTTATGTAATTGTTAACTAGAAATTGCTTTTTTACTCCAAAACAGTGAGTCCTACGCTCAAAACATTAGCAGGTAGATACTTACTTCTTACCCCAATCCAAGAATGAAAGCTATTTAAACAATGCTTAAGAAATCAAGGGTCATATCAGACAGCTATTGTCGTTAAATTCAGGGACAAATAAACTGCAGTTACTGAAAGCAACCAGAATACGCAATATTGGCTCTATTCTAGGTGTTCGAACTTGCCTTTTTGGTTCCTCTCTGTAACCTGCTTGTCATGGCCTCCAACTTAAGTTTAGGTGAAAGGCAATTTGATGCAAACATGGTCAGTTTGTGGTACATTTGTACAATTATAGTCCAGCCATAACACATATAAGGGATATCTCACAGGAGATATCCAAACTGAAGTCAGGAAGGTAGGATTTGGAGAGGTCCAAGCTCTTTAGAATGCTAGTCCCCAGTGACTGAGGGGTGGTTCAGAGGACTGCCATGGGGTGCGTATTCACCCATGGACAGACAAGTGAGGAGCTGAACAATTCATCTTCTCTCCCCACAGTGGGAAGCAAGTCAGCAATGAAGCCAAAATTTGCTTCCAGCCTCTCACCTCCAGATCTCTCTGCCAACGGCCAAAGTCCAACCTTTATTCCCAGTGACACAGAAAGTCCTCAAAGTATTATTTTTACATTTACCATGTGTAAAGAGAATGATTGGAAGGAAAATCCCTCATTTGTTTCCTACGTCTAAACTTGCTCTTTTATTCTCTGTCTATACCTCCACTAGACATTTGGTGACAGTGAGTTGAATATGGACTTTATGGGAACCTGAGGCAGTGAATCTGGGGCAGTTTGAGTAAGTCAGGTTTAGCTAAGAGTGCTCAGCACCTTTGCAAGGGTCTCAGCCTTCTCATTTTTAATTCCCACCTTCAGATATTTCAAACTATTCTTAGCAATATTCATACTTCATACCACATCTTTACTGTTATTCTTCAGCCTCAGATTGTTTCATGTTCTGGGTATCTGTGTGCTCATCTGTTAGCCCCCTTCCTGCTTGGTTTTGTATTTCCTTTCCTTGGTGGTGGTATTTCACTGTTTTTCTACTATCACTTCCTCTGGTTACAACTACACTTAAAGTCCATAGTATGATCAAAAGTTTTTGACTGAGCTATTATCTCTCCAGCAGCAGTTCCCTCTGCAGTTGACCACCCAAGATGGATCTTCATTGCTCTACTATGACTCCAATCACTGCACTGAATTCACTCACACGGTAGGAAGTTCATACATACTTATGTCCAACTATTTCAGAATCAATCTATATCTTTAGGTTTCATGAGCAGAGACGCTCTGGGGAAACAAATGCTGAGACTCACCATAAGTGCTTGTGGGAGCCAAGTTTTCTATTTGCATTCATAAATCTTCACTGGCACACATAACCATGGGCTCAATGTTACATTACTCACCTGAGCAATTACCACTGATCAGCACAGCATCCATGGAGAATTATTCTGTCCTTGTGGACTGAACACAACACATGAACTTAAAAGTTCCAAACACTGTTTATTTAGAAAGGAATATCAGATTTCTTACAGTGAATATTGGAGGACCATGGTCTCTTTCTAGACATTCATCTTAAAGGAAAAATGATGGTGAACTCCTACAGGTTATTTGTGAGCTGCTCTCTGTTAACAGTTGGAAATACATCAAGAGGACATTGTGGTAAAATCACATTACATCTTCATTCCATTATTCAAACCTGCAGAAACAGAGCCAGATGGGAGAATATTTCTGTCATGCACTGTTAAATTGTATCAACTCAGTATTAATCACAATAAAAGGCAACACTATAAAAGGGAAAGCAGTAATGGCAGCTAGAAGTTGCCTCAGCCCACAAGCTTTGTCTATTTTATTACTTCCTTAGCATAACGCAGTAAGAAATATATATTTCATTCACTACTGCTGTTGGTATTACGGTCATTGCTACAGATAGGAGGTGTGTCATTGAATGAAGTTTGTGAAGGTGGTAAAATATCAGTCATGTCTGGCAAGCACGAGAAAAAACTGTTCTTTATTGAACAACTCTGTTATAAGCTTGACTCCTCTATCCCCAGTAAAAAAAAAAAACCTAACAGCAGGAAAAGCTGCTAGGTATATAAGAACACAATGATATGAGACACAGACTATCTCATGATCTTTCATGCTCCTACCTTCTCGTTGACTTGAAGTGTGACATAGCAAGAAGTGAGGACAATGTCAGCTGAAACATACATTACACAGACCATCACAGCCTCTTAGCTTTCTGGCAAATAATAAATCACAGCAAAAGGTAGATGAGAGAGAATAGGGAATCCAAATGAAGAATTGTCCTGGTTTGAGCTGAAATGGGACTAATTGTGTTCAATGATTTTATTTTTCATCATGAAAAGCAAAAAGCCGCCTACAAATAACAAACACAAGGATGAACGTGGGCTGGGGTTTAAGACACAGCCTGGTATTCACTGGACTTGTTTCAACTCTTATTTTTGGTAGAAATTTGCTTTGTTTTCCACCCTCCTACAGATTAAGGAAAACACACTCTTTGTCTCACTTATTTAAGTTGAGAGTGATGAGCAGTAAAATCTGTTTTATACTCTGAGCCCGAAGCCACACAATGGATCCCTTGGGCTGGCAAGTGTCTTTAGATATACTGTAATACAAATACACTGTTGTGTTTATTAAAAAAAAAAAAAAAAAAAAGCAATCTCTTATATTCAATTCTGTGGGGGGAAAAAAAAATTAGCAACAGTAGCTGTTGTCTGAAACATCTTCCAGGAGCAATAGCAGGCCTGCCACTATTTTACTGTTATTTTTTGAGTTATTTGTAAGTGGGTTTTTATTTGTACAAATAACAAAACATTAACAGAAAGATAGGCAGAAGTGGCTCCTGCCACCAAGTTATCAATTCATTGACATCACCACAGAAGACAAATTAACCGAACAAAACACACTTTAGTGTGGTGGGTTGAGTTTTGAGTCAATTTTCCAGTTGAAACACTTGTATGGAAGCAACTGCTGGCCTGTCTCGGAGGGCACAGTCCAGTGCACGCAGAGGGCGGTTGAGCTTAACACAGAACTAAGAGGGCTGCAAGGAATAGGCTGAAAGCAAAACCAGGGAATCCTGTAAGCTGCACTCTGCTTTCAGCACTGGGACACAAAAGAACTTTCTGTAGGAAGCTTGACTGGGACTCAGTGTGAAGAGTATCCAACGTCTTTAAGACACAGGAAAAGCAGAGCAACACAAAAGTGAACATTTAGTCGGTGGATAAATGTGTGAACCAGATAAGACAGAAAGAAAGAGAAGGGGAAATGAGCATCTAAGTCATAGCAAGATCTCTAGAGAGTCTGCTCAACCTCTGTAGGATGAGAGTTTCTCCAGATCCCATGTGAACTGAAATTTTCAGGATTTTTCTTGTTAACTACCACCAAGTTGTGACCATGAAAATTCTTCCAAGATAGATCATGCTCTGCAGAAGAGTATGACAAAATGGTAGAAAAAGGATCTTGATGACATGCAAAATAAAAAAATATTTCTGAAAGTTGTCTGAGAGGAAGCTGTTTAAGACTTGATCCCATCCTTTATGTGTTAGGAGGGAAGGAAAAAAACATGCATATGCTTTCTCTGATGTCTTTAATGAGACATTAGGGCTTTAACTGGTGAATGGACAGCAATGACGTGGCATCACGTTTCTCATTCAGCTTTAACATAAGACACATGCAAGTTATTTTTGTTTGTATTGGTCTGGCAGATGCATCCATTTGAAAAAATATGCAAGGGGAAGCTTGCTAGACAGTGACACAACACAAAGTGCAGCGTCAAAGCAAACTTTCTGTCTGTTTCTTTTCACAATGACATTAAATGAATTGGAAATAAATCTACTGAAGTGATTGGAATTACTCTGATCTAGAAACCAAGCTTGAAGTGAGACTCCCACACAGTGCCTTTGCACAAGCAAGGAAGTCAAGGGGTCTTTGTTTTTTCTCCCTGCCCCATTAGGGGGGTTGGGCAGTGCTATTCCACGAAGTGTGACCGAAGTGTGTTCTTCAAAGGTGACTTCTCATCTCCTGCCTTTGAACATCCTGAATTTTGTAGGAAGGAGATGACAGGATTCGTTACTTTCATAGAATGGATTTTACTCAAGGCCATGTGCAGTAAAACAATGTAGAACACAGCTCACAAACTTTCAGAGTCTTATACAACAAACTTAAAAGACATAAAGTACATTTAGCCTCCTTGCTTTGTCACAAACTTTCTCCATTTAGTAATTTCAAAGTAGCAACTACCAACATTGTGTGTGCATGAAAGACCTTCCAGGCAGGAGACAGAAAGAAGTCGCACTATAACTCACCCTCAGCAAGGCTCTACATCAGCAAACTTCCATCATCCAGGACCTGGCTTTGCTCACCTCTCAAAAGCAACAAGGCTGTACAGTTCTGTGCTTGCTACCTAGGAAGCTTCCCTACAGAGGCCCCTGTCAGCAAAGACCTTTCTACTTCACTAAAAAACACAAAACAGACTTTTCTGCTCTCTAAGTCTTGGAACAAGTGGTTTTATTACATGGCTACCACAAATGTTAGTCAGTCCCTGGAGAGGTAGTTTAAGATTATGTAGATGTATAACCATTTTGAAGGGGCTTTGCCTTTCTTGCAGACTTTTAGCAATTATGGTTGGTACTTATTTCTGGAAACATGCATAGAGGATCCATACGAAGTTTTATCTTGTGCAGTTTGGGGCTTTTTTCTACTTTTGTCAGATAATGTTTGAATCATGAATGTTATGAGTCCCCTGAACAAATCTTCTTCCTCATGATGAAATTAATTTAAGAAATCTGTAAAAATCTTGTTGTAGACTTTTTCTGAGCCAACTTCAGGCTGCAAATCTAAAAACACTTATTCTTATATTTAACTTAATACACATGAACAGTTCTATTGATTTCTCTTTATATTGAATTCATTGAAGCTACTCAGATGTGTCAGGGTAAGCAAAAGCGTGTTTGTGGGACAGTGATTTAATTGCTCTGATCTCTTTTTTTTTTTTTTTCCTAGCTATTCTTCATGAAGAATTACTGTTAGAGGAAACCACCAAAGAGGATAGTAAATTTTCCATCCCTGGTACTTTCAAGTTAAGTTTGTAAGCATCTCCTGGAAATACGCTTCACCAGCCCAAGGCAACTTAACTGAGTGAAGACAACTTAACTGAGTGAAATGTTACAGACTGAAACAGGCGGAAAATCAGAGTAATCGAGTACACTTTTTCACCTTAAACACAGTGAACCTCTGGAAAAAATCTTCAACACTAAATATCTCACTCTAGCATCCTCCTTAATCTATGTAATGTCTTTATGTTTTTATACATATATGTGCACATGTATGCAGTATATACAGTCAAATACCTTATATGACAACATACATATTTCTATGTATGTTCTACATGTATTTGCTTTGGACTGAAGGTAAGAGACAGAATATTGCACATGTTATAGAATAATCTGGTAAATATTTATGCCTTTGATTTTTCTTTCATGTTTCAAAGCAATTACGTATTTGCTGTCCCAAAATTTTGAAAATCCAGCAGAAATTTCCTTTTTAGCATTTAAGACCACTGTTGGCTTTTCCTACTCCCTCAGTAGTTTGAACATTAAGAGGAAAGAGTGAACACTGAATCTCTTTCTCAGAGTACAGCAGCCTACCCTCATGCTGACCATATTCAAGAAACTGCACTAGGAATTTTCTTTTTTCTGCTGAGAAGGAGAGGATGAAGGAGGAAAGAATGACCAATTATAAACTCTGTTGTCTTTAGATGAAAGAACCTTTTTGTGGTATTCTTCAATCTCTTGTTTGGGCTGTCAACAGCAATTTGATAAAGAATGTTCCTATGTCTGACCTGTTTTTTCAAGATAGTAACCTATATTGTGTATCATCTAAAGCCAGGGGATAATCATCCATTATACTCTGTACTGCTGTTCCTGCAAGCTGAGCACAGCCTTTAAAACTCAGATAAGTTGATTGATAGTTGTGTTGAGAAAGCTGCTACTAACAATATTTTAGTTAAAGGGGGAAAAAAATTAAAGTTTCTTTAATCTGATTCTCCCCCACCCCCAACACCACACTTCAGAGGCCAAAGCTCATGATAACTGTTTTGTGGTGAATGGTCAATTGTTACAAAATTCTAATTGGTTCTGGGTCAGTCCCTTTGAAATGGCTGCTGTGCTCTAGTAATTTTTTCAATTAATTCTTAACAACTGACAAAACTTTGGATCTTGTCAAAAATCGTTCAGATTTTTATAGTAGGTAAGAACATGGAACAAGATTAGCCTGGATTAAGAAAGATTCCGACATACATTATCACCAAGGTTATAATTATAGTTTAGCTCTCTTTTTTTCTTTGCTCGCAAAATAATGATTAACTAGCTCAGCAGGGTTTTCTTCTCTGTAAGTACTCACTGAATACTCCTATAAGAAAAAAAATGTAGAAATGCGTATGTGTATTCCTGAGTTGATTTATGAATAAATTGGGCAAATGCAAGGCTTATCTACGAAACTTATGAGAATTATTTTCACCAGAACTAGATTTCTGGACACAGGTAAGTCCTGTGCAGAACAGGACCTGTGTTAGTCAGTCATATGCCCTTGACATAAGTCAAGAAGTGATGAAGGACCAGTTCTCCAGCAGTATTACTTAAAGAAGCGTCAAGATTAACTGTTTTTCCATTGCGTTCAGCCTTCAAAGAGGTGAAGCATGTTGAAGGACGAAGTCAGAACATATCATCTTCTTTCACCAGAAAGTCCTCAGACAGACAATGAAATTACCTTTATGGCCTCTTTTCTACAGTAAATATTAACTCTCAGTTTAGGGGCTGATTATATCAATTATTGGCCTGCAAGACCAGCAGATCAGTCTGAGCAACTGTTTGATGGTTTTTTACTGGTCCTTCTTTCAGCAGAAATCTCAAAAGTATATAGACAGCCATATAAAATCACAAAAGATGTTAAATCAAGGGTTCATTAGTAAATCAGATTAAATTATAGGCACCAAATAGGCATTGTCACAAATTTTCTGAGCTATCATAAAGCTTAATCATTTACACAGGATCTAGTTTATAGCTCTGGCTTTTCTGCATGAAGCCTGAAGAAATGAAGTTCAAGTCCTTTGTAACTCCAGACTCTGATGTGAATCCCTGTGCCGTAACTCAGGAACAGACACAGTGTCTTGACTGAAGTTATCGTGGCTTTATGTCCTTGCACCTGATCATAAGTGGCCATCTACTACACTGAGAAGATACGGTCTTTAACCCACTTCATGCATTTTCAGCCAGTTTAACTTGCTCCACACTTTCTGTACAAAGATATATTCTGATGGTGCTTTAATGGAGAATCACACCATTAGTAATACCCAATACATAGGTTACAATGTAAGTTGAACATGTTTTAATCTAACAAGAAAAAAAATCACTGATAATTCTTCAGACTGGTACTTTCACTGAATCCTTATTCTCCAAATGCTATAAGTACACTGTTCCCTTTCCCTAATTCAGATTTTCTTTCTATTCTTATAAAGCAAATAAAAAATATGAATTTCTGACGTCTTTTTCAGGGCTGAATTATTTCCTGGGTTCCTGTTGTAATCACTACTTTACTGTTCACAGTACCTTTTGTGTCATTGGTATGCCTTGTGTCTCTTTATAAGGAAGTGATGTCCCAACTCTGAGAGATTTTTCTCTAAATGACTCCAAAAGGATTTTTCAGTCTGGAAAGTTTGCAGAATTGAGCCCTTAATTATGAAAGGAAATCTGATTTCCAACAGCAGTGTGTTGCCTTCTCCTCAGGATCTACAAACTGAACTTAGATGGTACTCAGTCTGAAATTTATAGGTTCCAAAACATTTTGAAACAGGTTTCAGTTTCCTTCCCAGGAGTGTGATGACTTCTGCTCGGTTCAGTTTCTGTATTCCAAGCTCTCAAGAGTTTGCGTTACCTCAACTGTACACAAAATATGCAAGTGTGTGTTACTTCTTCAGTAGGGCTGATTGCATAAGTCATGGAGAAAGGGCATGAGTTCTCACTTTTTTCAGTGAATGATAAAGAAAGCATGATGAAACATGGGCGCTGTTAGAAGAGTTTCAGTCACAACGTAGACTTTTATTTCATGTTCCAGAGAGTGGTTGTGGAAGTCTGTCAAAGTGCACAAAGCTGGACTATTCAGAGCTAGTTCTTGCTGGTCATGGCAGACTCCATTTGCTACACATGCACACATAATGCTGCACTCCTCCTCAACTTTTTGCTTGTGAACTAATCCATGCAGTACTTCCAAAATAAAATTAAAATCAATTGATTTCACCACATCATTTTTGGAAATACTGCTTGAGCAGCTTGCATGCATTGATTTATGCAATAGAAGAGTGCTGAGCGGTCTTGAATTTGTGGATATTAAGGTGTCTTCAGAGCCCAAAACATGACTTTGGATTGGCATCCAACATGAGACAGCCTTAGATCTAAGAACTAAACAGAACTTTGAATGGTGAAATTAGTGATAAATATTCAAAAGGATACAAATTTTGCTCTTTACTAACCCTTATTGAATTTTTTAATCTTTTCATTAAATAGTTTTACAGCTCCACAAATACTGCGATTTTTAAAAATGTTCGAATTCCAAGTAATGCTGTCAAACAATTGGGAAAAAAAAAAAATTTGAAAAGCAGTTTCTCTAGTTTGTCAATATTTCTACTTCAGACAATTGAAAATTCATTCAGTTGATTTGTATTTTTTTTCCTCTTTTAGAAAAAAAAAACATATTTCAAATCACAAATGTAGCACTTGTCTTTGAAAATATTGCATCTAAAAATTCTGATGATTTTGCAGTGTTTCCAGAATGCCCAAGTGCCAAGCATTTCAGTCAAATACTCCCTTGAACATGAGGAATTTTAGATGAATCAACATTTACAGTTAAAGAAGTATTTTACTGAAAAAATATCTTACCATAACTACAACCAGTATTCCTGTCTGAGGGAAAATAATAAAATTAAAACATGGCCTTTCAGATTCTAATTAAGATAGCCATTGAGATTGTCTTTCACCTGTGGGATTATAAAATTTCTGTTGGACTGGCCTCTGATCCTCATCCTGTCATAGTTTACTCGCATAACCCTGAACAGTGTGGCTAGTTATCCCTCTCCTTTAACTGTCCCCTTCTCAGACTTTTTCATCCCTGTGTCAATACTACCTACCAAAAGCAAAGCAAGGCAAAATATGTTATTTAAGGCCAAATTAGTCACTATATCGCTTACCCTCACATCCTGGCAGAGACAATTGGATCTGCTGGTGAAAACAATAGTGGTGGGAGGACACCAACACCAGCTCTGAAAGCCTACTAGAACAATGAACACGTTTACATCTGAGAGGCCATTTCTCCTACAGCAGTGATGTATGGAGACTGGCACAAACCTGAGTCCACACTACGCATTTCCTAGAGGTTTGCCAGCACTCAAGGTATATATATTCCCCTCACATCTATCTTCCACCTTCTGCCCTAAGGAATTATGCTACCTTTCCAGTCATTTCCATCTGTTCACACATAACAAAGATGCACAGGCAAAATGCTCATGTGTGTGTTACATGCAGATATAATGGAGATTACGTAGGTAACCATAGAAATCTTCACTGATGGGAGATGTTTCTGCTTTGCTTATCTGTATCTGGTGACATCCGGGCTCTCCCTAGGTGGACACTGTTTTCCAGCATACATGCTGTGAGAAAGCTGAAGCAGATTACAAGTTACTTCACGTTTACCTAGCAGAGGATCTGTAGCCACACCATCAGAATCACTGTTGATATGTGACACACTTGTATTTGTCAGCCTTAAGATCATAGTCAAGATGAGTCAAATTTTGCTATGCTAACTACGTAATAAATTATGTATTTTCTTTACCATTTTCCCTTGGACATAATATTTAGGGCAAAGGGGTCACTCTCTCCTTACTTGAAAATAAGGGTAGGAGCCATAGATCTGCTTCTGTGAGCAAGATATGTGGTGTTATCAATACACTGTGGTTGGATAGCACAGTGGAAGTGGAAGTGAGATAGATGTATTGACAGACAGAAAGGTGGATAGGTGGCTTGATAAAAGGATTCACTCTATAAATAAAACTGAACAACATATTAAAACACTAACCCTGAAAAATTGTTATTGTACTGCAGTGTATTGCGTCACTGCAGTAGAAAGAAAGGGCAATACAGCATTTTTTAAAAACTTTGATTGTACATCACCAGTTTAGGTACCATTTCACTGTACTAAGAGTGTTTCTGGTCTATGCACTTGGGAAGAAAACAAAGCAGAGCACGCACAATAAATACTTCAAGAAAGAGTAAAGAAAAGCCACAACAATGGTAGAAGGATTGGACAGAATCCCAGTTCATAAGCCTGAGGATGGAAGAGATTACACAATAGGTCTCTTCAAAGTGCAGGTTTAAACGAAGTGGAAGGGATCAAACCAAGGAATATAGCCTAAAACTACATGTTGTACGATCCAAGTCATTCATTGCAGGGTTGGATGGAATCATAGCAGACAGAACAGTTAAGCATCGGGAGAGAGGTAATGGAGGTAATTGAGGCACCATCACCAGAACTATTCAATAATACATTAGATAAGTAGTAGAAATAATGTAGGGGAATACCCTACATGATTCAGGGAGCTGAACTAAATCATCCAGGAGGAGAATGATTGCAATTATAGATCTGTTCTACTACTGCTAGAAAATGGTGGTGCCAGATGCAAGTATTAATTTTATTAAAAACTGAACTGGAATGTACATACTCTCAAACATAGGCAAAAGTCATGTGTATTCTACTTTGGAATGAGACTCAACCCTGTTTCACAGACCTATGTATTATTGTGTTAATTTTAACTTTTACAAAGTTGATGTTTCATAACACTCAAAAAGGACTTGACCTGCAAAGTCTGCTAAAGATAAATCCTTCATTCATATTTGGAGAATGTTCAGTTTATGAACCTGACATTCCATTGTAGTTTTTTGCATGTTCATAAAGTAAACCTTGAGATAATCTGAGAATATAAACTATATTCCTCTGAGCCTCGTAGAAGAAAGCAAAATAAACAGTGGAAAACTAGTGCACATAGCTTTTCACAAGATGAAAAATCTTCTCCCTTTCTCTAACCCTTTCTAAGAATCTGATGTACGACACATCTCAGGTCTTGCCACCAGTAAATTAAACCGTGATTTTCTTACTATTTCTATTGAGAAGAGCAAGCAGATTCTCTTTCAGAAAAAGCCTAATCTAAAGAAACTCTTTCCAAACCACTTGACTTACTTTGGTATCATACCCCCATAGGTTTGCTAGATGTGTTCCTCAGCTTCCAAGCAGATCTGTGAGGGTTAGAGTAATCTAATCAAGTCTGACAATAGCGCTTCACCAAAACATAGCTTTGGGGTGGAAAGCAATATGTTTAAAAACGCATGCCATTCAGAAGTTTCCAGAATCTCTCCCCAAATTACTTTCACTTACAGTATTTCTTGGTGGTTTCTTCGTGCAATTCCCACACAGACTTACTGTGGAAGGCGCTTTCAGTACATCAAGCGCAGTCCCCTGCTACTACTGTCACTGCCGTAAGTAGCCCTTTTCGTAATATGAAGTTAGTGAATTCAGCAGAAAACATGAGAATCCGTTGATCCGGACATCTGACCCAGGGCAAAAAGTTATACGATAAAGGGACAAGTAGGCATATTAGGGACATTTTCCCATTGATTTAGATCAGAGTCCAATGACATGGCAAAGGGGACTCATGTCCTAACGGTATCAGCCATCTGCTATTTCTGATAGTGACACCTATGGACTCTCCGTCTCTCTTGAGACATGTGAATGACTGAGAGATCAAGTTTCTGTTATTGGGAGGGATTTGTTTTAATAACTGAATTGCCTGTTACATATTTTCAAACTATTTTACCTTTCTGAATCAGGAATCTCCTTTTCAAGAAAATAATTGTTCTCTTAAGATAAACTTCATCCAGAGAAATACCACCATGGAAACAGCTGTTGCTTGGTGTGTTTTTAGTTCCTTAACATGAAGATATAACTTTATTTTGGGGGTACTTTTTCACAGATTTCATGACATAATCTGTAAATTCACAATGCTAAGCATATGTCTTTTTTAATTTAGCTGCTCTTCATCTATTTTGCCTGGATCAAAATTTTACAACTTTTACCACATGGTTATTAAAAGCTTGTTGACACAAGGGTATATAAACTACTGCCACTCTCCTTACCCATTAAAAAGTCAGGTTTAGGAGTCTGGGGACACAGACACATATGTGAAGTAATTATCTAATAATGGAAATTGAATGCAGATATTTAGTTACAAATCCACAAATTACAGACTCTTTTAAAAACACATGCACATCCTACCACATAACGTTTCCTATAGAATAATTAGGTTTCTTTGCATCTATAATTTCACACTAATGACTCTCTAAGCAAACCTTGAAATTATACAGTAATATACCATAACAACTCCAGCCTGGTTCAGTTGTGTTGTACAAGAAGGCAGGGAGATTGTTAGGTCACTACATGTGTCAGAGAAGTTGCCAAAATGTACAAAATGTTAGAGACTACTATAAATAAAGCTTTTAAAACCCTTTAGCATCATTCAGTGTTCCATCCTATGTAGCATTATCTAGGCGTTCCTGTTCTGGTAAGGGGATTGGACTTTATGATCTTTCGAGGTCCCTTCCAATCCCTGACGTTCTGTGATTCTGTGATTATGTGCTAAAACACATACAAATATATCTGAAAACACATGAGCATCAGTTATTTACTCAGATAACTAGAAATTGGTGTACAGCTATTATACATATCAGTCTGTATGAAAGAACATGTGGCTGTTCAGATCTTTATCTGTTCACGCAAAAGTTTCACTCCAACTCAATAACAGACAGTGACAGATTTAGTAGACTTTGCAACCCTAAGGAAAAAATAAAATACATTTGTGCAGGAGTCCCAGCTATTTATTTGCAAAACAGATCTAATATTGACACAATAAGAAATAGGGAATTTTTATGTCATCAGGAGTAATTTAAGGAAATATGTATTTCATAGTGAGTATAGTCTCTGCATGTAAATATTGATCAACTCCTAGAGATCTGGAACTCAGAGAACATGACAGTTGACTGGTAGTGAAATCTCCTTTCTGATTTTACTATCAGTGTTACTTCAGAAAGACATAATAATTGCATGTAGGGATTGTTTTTCAGTAAAATACTCCTTTTATGATGCTTAGAAAGAACTAGAGTTCACATCAATCTTGCCAGCTGTGCTGGGTAGCTGTGTGCATAGCTTTGCTTTTCTCACTGGTTCTCACAAATAAAACTTTGAAATGTTCCTAGAGAAAGTCTATAAGCTGAATTGAGGCTCTTGGAGCTGCCCTGTAGCTGGCTGTTGAAAGAAATCATAGAAATCATGGCAATCATAGAATGGCCTAGGCCAGAAGGGACCTTAGAGATCATTTAATCCAACCTCATGGAAATGGAAAGCTGGATCTTGGAAATCTGGAGAGAAGAGCCAGGGTGAAAGTTGATCTAGATTCAATCAAGTACTGATCTTCATCAATTGCTAGGATGTCATCCCTACTTGAGAAGGACCATGCCTGTTCAATGATTTCAATCCAGGACAGAAGACCACGAAGAAGAACTTCTCCAGTTGTTCCCTTATCCACATGCATCCTTTACAAAGGTCATACTTCTCACCTCTGTAAATATAAGTGTGAAAGCAGTGACAAAATCAAAACTGTGCAAAAATGTCTGTTCCCTAAAAAGTGTCATTTCTTCATGTATAATGATTCACAAACCTCTGATAAAAAAAGCTTTGAGAAATCTAGGGTGTGTTTTGCTCCAGCCAGACCAACTCAGACATCCCTCACTCAATGGACACATACAACTGCAGTAGACTGTGGAGAACCAAAACCCAGATATGGGTCTGTACAAGGCTCTGCTGCTGCATTTGTCCTTGATTTTAGTTTGACACAACATTCAGTTGTCCCAGTAGATGTGTGATTTGTGTCTGGTATATTGGATTCTGACTCCAGATATGCCTCCTGACCTTCTGACCACACACCTGCTTGTAAAAGCAGCCTCCGTTGTTCATTAGGTCCTAAAAGGCTCACAACTGGGCACAAAATTTTACTCAAAAATTTATTATCCACTGCCATGCTTCATCCCACCTTCGGATATATCTGTGTCTTTCTCTCCCATTTTGTACTTTCTAGCTTACTGTCGATTCTCTGATCTTACAAATTTTCTCTACTTGTACATTCTCAATTGTTTTTTGGCCAAAACAATTTGATTTATATGATAGAACTGGCAATGTTTGCTGCTTTACACTGGACATTCCTTTACATTTCTTTTTTTTTAAATTATCTGGTAATGTTTTCTGGTCTCCATACAATTTTATATGAAGGCTAGTACCAACTTAATTGATTTGTTGAGAGCAGAGAAGAGGGAGCTATGAAGCTCCCCTGATTATATTGCAATCACTGTTTTCTATTCCATACTGTTTTCTCCGGAGTTAAATTTTCTGAAATAAAAGGCTTCTTGCTTTTAGGGACAAAGCATTTCTCGGGTACTGCAACACAGAATGGGACACAAGCTAGTTACTCCTGGTACTATACTGTTAGGTGGGCTTTAGTTTTAGTAATAGAGTTTCCAGGTTTTTATTTTAAGCAATGTATCTGTGATCGTTACTCTAAAGTGACAGATGAACTGGTTGGCTATCACATCTCATGATGTACTGTGTTCAACATCAATGTTGAGGCAAATGTAGATATGTAGAGCAATGAATTTCACGCTTTTTCAAGCCCCTCCAGTAAATCCATATCTCCTTTTTCAATGTTGTTGCTATTTCACATGCTATTTCACTATGAGGATATTGCTACTTCACATACTTTAAAAGGGAAAAGATGTAAGGACTCAATCTGACAAATTCAGCTCTAATTCAGACATGTTCTAGAGGTCACATCCTTGCCTTCTGACCACTTATTTGTATGTGAAAACAGAATCAGGCCTAGCCCAAGTTTAATCTGCCAAATATGCTCACTGTATACATTCACATGAAGAGACAAAGACACTACTGTGACATCCAAAGTGCAGTTGGATGTCTGCTGTACAGAAGATGCACAGAAAGCATTTGTAGTGTGTCTCCCTCCAAACTGATTTTTTCTTGTTTGTGATGATTTTGGATGATCAATGTTGTACCTTTCCTGTGATGCTGTGATGAATTCTTATCTTCCCTATATTTGATGAATTGTGCCTAGGTTCAAGAAAGTTTCCCCTAGGAGGTAAGACTATGACTCCCCTTTCTCTGCCTAATTCCACTAAGGTAGGTCTGTGGTAGCTTCCTTGCAGAACCTAAAAGATCGCTATATATTTTTGAGTAATGCTGCAAGCCTTCCCCTAGGCAAATGAAGCTTTTTTTCTGCTTATGAACATACAAAAGGTGTAGTAAGTTCAATCCTTTCCCTAAAAAGCAAAATAAAAGACAAGCTACTATTTCAGGCTAAACAAATAAGTATACCTTTTTTTTTTTTTTTTTTTTTTTTAATAAATAGCAAATCCCAGAGCACAGGAGAAGAAGCAGGAGAATTTTCTGTGCTGTAAATCAAACCCTGTTAAGGTCAAAGAGCTATGCTGAGTAACTTTCTATAGTCAGTGTTGTACCTTCCTTCATTTTGTGGAGGTGAGCACCAGTGTAATGTGAGCATCCCTGTGCTGTTGCATAAAGATGTCTACGTACACAGTAAGTAGAGAACAGCAAAGTAAAACAGTAGTAAAAGCCTGCTTCAGCCTCCTGATTAAGAGACTCCAGGGGGAAATTAGTCCCAGTGGAATTTTGCAAAACCTCCCAAGAGAGAAGTGAGAAGTCTTACTCTCCAGTAGAAGTGATTCGGTCTTCTAATTCTCAGCTTGGTCTTGAACAAGAAAAGCTGACATATGTAGTAATGTGACTCATCATCCTAATTGCAGGGAATTTTACAACATCACACATGAGATGAAAGTCAAGTTCTCTGGAGCTGCAACACTTAGGATCAGACGTGTGGGGCTTTTACAAAGAGATGTAGGAGAGAGAGATGGAGTGGCTTTTTTAAGCCTTTGTATTGCACTGTTTCATAAGCAATGCATTTATGTATGCGTTGAATGTATTTACATACGTATGTATGCAACTCCTTTTGAGATATATTTTCCTGTTGAGAAAGGTTGTGTTTGATGAGCTCTTTTTTAGAAGGTTTGGGGGCCAGGTCTTAGCCATCTTTTTTTTTGGGGGGGGTTTAGAGAGTATTCTGAGGCAGCCTGACATTACATACATGGCATGCCTAACACACGGGATCTCCCAACACAGGTAGGGCCTCTAGCTAGTCTTCTAATGGAAAAAAAAAAAAAAAAAAAGCACAAAAAAAACCCACAAAAAAACACTACGGCTGTGTATATGAGCCTTGCATAGAGAATACCTTCAATATGAAAGCACGTTGCATCTTCCACCCGCTTCTCAACGACTTGCACTATCTCCTTTAATCTCTTAAAGGCACGTTTTAATCTCAGCTCCAGCAACTAATCAGTTCTAGCACTGATGGTTATTTACTTTAGTTTTGTTTAGTTTGGGGTTTGTTTTTTTTTCTTCTCAAACTACTTGCAAGCTCTTACAGAGTGGTTTTTTTTATTTAGTTTTGTTGCGGTTTTTCTGGGTTTTTTAAGCATACCTTCAAAGGTATTAACCAGCGCTAATCTCCTGCTGTAGGGTGGCTAGTGACGATCTCTTGTTGTACTAAGGAGCGATTTATAATTGCAAATGTAATTGTTTTAAACTCCAAAAGAAATGTCAGTAATAGCCAGCGTGATCAGCATTGACTGCTTAGATGGGAATTCTGACAGACCGTGAATTTGATTTTCTTCAGAGAAAGCCGCTTCGCTGGTGTACATGTTGCACTGCGTAGCAACAGTTTGGTCAATATTTTTGGCCAAGGATCGCAAACCCAGCAGTTATATCTTGATGGGGAACGAATATTTAGAAATGGTTATCTGCTATCTCCGCCTACCCGGGTGTTGCAGGTGTTCATCTATGGCAACATGAACTCCTAATGATCCTAACTTTGGAGTTGATCCGCAGCGAGCTGTTGAAATCAGGATGTGCACTGCAACTACAGCATGCAGGAGATTTGGTTTTACTTGGTTTATTATAAAATAACCCTCTTCGGTTTTGGGGTCCAAATTTTTCTTCAGTTGCCTCTGTAACTCTAGAAAAAAAAATTAGGACCGCAAACTGATAAAACAGAGAAAAGAATAAAACTGAAAATGGTTTGATAAATGCAGTGAAAAGTAAATTAATTGCCGAATAGCTACTTGTTATATAATTATCTTTCATCACAGGGACATCTGAGTCTGGAGTTACGCGGAAGGGTGGTTTCCTTAAATTAATTTTAGTTCTATGATAAAGAACTAAAGAAAAAGACTTTGCTGTATAACTGCTGCATCTGATCAAACTTCCATTGTTAGAATTTTGACAAAAAGAAACGGATTTTCTTCTATCGGTATTGATTAATCTCGTGGTAGTAATCAAACAAGGGTTTATCGACATTGGAAGTATCAGAAGTAACAACCGAAGGGACGTTTCGATATAGATCATCAGTTATGAAAAACAGGCAAACACGAGCCATATCACATCACGCTTGGAAATAAGGACATCATCGTTTATAAGTGTCTCCAAATGTTTTTCCCAAGGAATAACTCTCGGACTCAGAGGATCTTAAATTCTTTAGTTTTCATTATAAAATCAGATCGGAAAAGAAGGGTCAGTGTGACCCAAACCGTCAATTTGAAGCCAGCACCTTCCCGGGAGCTGCAATTTGGAGGAAAACTGAGCTGTGAAGTGCACCGAGCAGATCCCCTTCAGCTTGCCCTTTTCATTACACTAACCCTACAACAGCCGACCTGTTGGTTTGTTTTTTTTTTTCCCCAGAGCATGGACACCATGAAAGACTCCTTTTGCTACTTTGACACTGATTCGAAACCGATTAAAAAGCGAGAGGAGACGTCAAGCGATGCTCCCACATCATCGAAACCATGAGGAAACTTCACTCAGACTCGGCAGCCGCTTTCCGGGGCTCGGTTGGAGCAGGGGTTGTCCTGGTCCTGGCTCCGCGACTGTCTGACACCCGCACGCAGTCCCTGCAGCAGCCCCTTTTACGGCTGAAAAGGACTTTTTCATGAAATCATGAAAAAAAAAAAAAAAAAAAAAAAAAAATCACGAAAAGCGGCTTTGAGCCCTGGGGCTCCCACTTGCACCGAGGGTCTCCTCGCCGGGCTGGCCCACGCATCTGCAGGAAGGTTCGTTTCGCATCTGTATTAATTGCCCATAGAAAGATAAATAAGACAATAGTGGGGGGGGGGGGGGGGGGGGGGGGGGGGGGGGGGAAAGAAAGAAAGAAAACCCGTTCTTATCTTGCCGAAACACCTATCACTTTTGTTCCCAATGGGAAACTCGAAAAGTTGTCAGTTTTCGCACACACGGGTGAATTTCATAATGGCACGACTGTGGTTTTTTTAACCTTTATTTTTAAAGTAAAAACCATCGATGCACTTCAGGCAATATCTTTCGTTTGACACTGCCTAGTAGGAAAAGGCATGCATTTCAGTTTTCTGAGAAGGTTTATTTCCAACCTTTGAATATAAAATGTGTGAACTTGGAAATCAAAGGACGACAAAAGCGTTTGGAAATCTATGGAGGAAAAAAAAAATATATATATATCTCACTTCTTTACTCTAGAATAGCAGATGAAATTGTCCCACGAGATTTCGGGGGGCGGGGTTAGCACAAGAAGTATGAGAGAAAGCTTGTCTTGTTCTGCAAAAACGTCAGACGAGCCACAGGTTGAGAACCAGTTAGCAGAGAAAGTGTGAGAGAGAACTTCGATTTTTTTTCGGAGGGAAAAAAAAATTTAGAGAAGCCACAGTTCAAAAACCAATGTCTACATTTTGATAATGTCAAAGATGGGGAAAAGTTAATTTTAGGGATATTAGAGGTGGAGAGTTTGAGCTAGGGGAGTTCATCGCTTTTGGCAAACTGTATTAAAAGTGACCCGGGTCACGGTATAGCGGCGGCCACGGCGCCGGACCAAACGCGGAGACATGGTCCCCGTGGGCTAAGGCAGAGCGTCGGCTCCCCTGGAATACGGGCAAGGGATAGTTTAGGAGGGAGGGAGGCAGAACACATCTCGTTTTCTTTGGTGGCTCTGTGTTATCTCCTCCGTCCCAACCAGAGAAAGGGCGCTGCAAGAACGAGGGCGGACTGGCAGCGCCCTTTCAAGCTTTAACAACGTGTCTGCGCCCCACGGACACGCGTGGGGGGGGGGGGGGGGTCCAGAGCGGCTCCTCCGTGGGCCGGGAGGCAGCTGTCGTCGCCTACGGGCATAAATAACATCGCCAAGAGGCAGGTCGGGAGCTCTGTGGGGAGCGGCTATACGTCCCCGTCCACCAAGCTGAAGTGTTTGCCCGGCCCGGGGAGACAGAGGTAGGGGATGGCGCTGCCCGGGTAGAGCAGGGGGAAGGGCAGTGGCAGCAAGCAGCGGCTGAGCAGGGTACTGTCCTTGTAAAGGGCCGGGAAAGAGAGAGTCACGGCGGCGGTGGGGGGCGGCGGCTCCCCGGGGGGCTCTGCAGGCCCCGGCCCGGGGCCCTCGGGCTCAGCTGACATTTGTCTCTTGAGCTTGTTGCGGCGGTTCTGGAACCAGATCTTCACCTGGGTCTCGGTGAGGTGCAGCGCGGCGGCCAGCCCAGCCCTCTCGGCGCTGCTCAGGTAGCGCTTTACATCGAAGGTGGATTCCAGCTGGAAGACCTGGCTCTTGGAGAAGATGGTCCTCGTCTTCTTCCTGCTTCCCGCTGCCGGAGACCTGCCGCTCTCCCCGCCGCAGCCCCCGGCGTCCGGCGGCGGCGGCTGCCGGGGGCTGCGCAGCCCTTTGGCGGGAAGTGGGGACCCCACACCGCCGCCGCCCTCGGCCTCCGGGCGGAGACCACCGCTCGTTCCCTCCGCCTGGAGCCGGAGGAGCTCGCCGCCTGCAACGGCAAAGCACAGGATCAGCCCCCCGCCGCCGCCCGCGCCCCCGCCCCACATGCACGCACGGCCCGGCTGAGCGCTGGGGAGCGGGGCCGAGGCCAGGGGAGGCGGGGTGGGGGAGATAAGGATGGGGAGGGGGTTGCCGAGAGCTGGCCACGGTCTCCCACACCGATCGGAGGGGAGAAGGACGGGAAGCTTCCAGTAAGGATCTAAGGAAATCTCTCTGCCAGCTGTATGACAGACCAGTCAGGGCCTCCTGGACACGGGACAAACAGCCGAGTAGGCCGGGAAAACCCCCTGGAAGCAGGTTGGTGCGTGTGCGTGTGCCGGTAGCATTTCCTCCCGTCCGCGGAGCCTCGGTTCTTCCTCCGGCCGCGTGGGCACCGCGGCTGCGTGTGTCTCTATGTGTGCGTGTGTGTGTGCGTGTGCGCGGTCCCGGCCCGGCGGCGCTGGAAAGGCCCGGCCGGCAGACCCCCAGCAGACCCCCGTCGCTGCGGGCCGGACCGGGGCCAGCGCCTGGGTGGGGGCCGGACTGCGACCCGACGTCCGAGACAGCCTGAGGCGGGCTGCCGGCTCTGTACCCGAGATGCTGGAGCCTTTACTGGGGTCTTGCTCCGCAGGCCCCTCTTCCTCCTCGTCCTCCGGCAGCTCGCAGCGGGCTTTGCCGTGCTCCCGGACTGGGCGGCGGGGACCG
Source organism: Trogon surrucura (assembly GCA_020746105.1). Taxonomy (NCBI): domain Eukaryota; kingdom Metazoa; phylum Chordata; class Aves; order Trogoniformes; family Trogonidae; genus Trogon; species Trogon surrucura. The sequence goes on from CM036620.1 coordinate 70,900,347, forward strand.
GGCTGCAGGATGCTGTCGATGCTGAAAGCCGGCGGCGCGGCCGGGGCCGGCGGTGGGGCTCGGCGGCCGCCCCCGAGCTGCACCATGGCCGAGCAGAGCTGAGCCGTGCTGCGCCGCAGGACTGGCTGCGGCAGGAGGGCGGCAGCCGGGGCGGAGGGAAGGATGGGTCGGGGGAGAAGGGGGAGAGGAGGGAGGGGTCGGGACGACGGAGGGAGGGGATGGAGCTAGAGGGAGCCAAAGGACTGAGGACGGGGGGAGCAGTGCAGGGGACGGAGAGAAGGAGGGGAGGTGTTAGGGAAGAGAGGGAGCGAAGACGGAAAATGAGCAGGAACTGGAGGAAAGCGGCGAGGAAGGGATGGAGGGGCACGCCGAGATGCCCCTGTCCTCGCTGCCGGTGAGGTGCGCTCTGAGGGGCTGCTCTGGGCAGCCGGAGCAGGGCAGGGCGTCCCGGAGCGTCTACGGGAAAGACGAACTGGGATGGCAAGAGAAAGATCTCTGAAGTGAAGGATGGAGAGAGAGGATTGGATATAAGAGCAAAGGGATGGGGTACAGTGAGAGAGGGCGGGAGGGAAAGGTGAAACTGGGAACCGGCAAAGCCATTCACTGTGTTTGTACAGCACCTGGCACGACCCCAGACAATCTGCTAAGGGCATTTGCTGCAGATTATCGATGCCATTGTAAGGGGGGAGCACTGGGAAAGACTAATTCATACATCCTGCATTCATTCGCTGTCGGCCTTCCACCTGCAGACCCTCAGGCTGAGTATTCAGAGTTCCCCTTTCCCCTAGAGGAGCCCCATGGTGTCAAACCATCCTAAATCTACCACCACCTTACCCCGTGTGAGTCTGCAGAGCTGTTCTGTACTTTACAAGAGCTAAAAGTGGCATAAGACTGTGCATTTGGTACGGGTGTGGTGAAAAAGTGCTGGCTGGTGTGCATGTGCCTTCTGGAGCGTGGAGAAGCGCTCACCTGTGCTGTGGGACTTCAGGAAGAATTAGTGTGTTTCCGGGTTATCTGGAGATTTTTTGCTCCCCACCACCCACCAGCACTGCAACGTTTTAAGAGGCGTTTCCACTAGTCAAGGCAGGGCATCCAGCTACGTTAGAGCCGCCATCAGTTATGTGTCTCGGGAACCCTTTCCCTCCCTGTGCCTCTGTGTAAAGCCAGGGGAATGTTTCTGCCCGGCTTTTAAGAGGCCTTTTAGTCTGAATCTCGAGGTTTCCACCACGAAAACTGCTGAGGGCAAGCGAGAAACTCTTGAAAAAGAGTTGACAATAGAAGTGCTGACAGGCTCTTAAATATTGTGATGCCAGAGATTCCGTGAGCTAAAAGCAGGGCATATTAAGACTTTGGACTGCTTTAATGTTTAACGCACTGGTTCTTGGGAAAGTAGGTTTTGTGTCTTGTTCACGAAAATTTATTTCACTTTATAAATACATTCAGAATTTAATGCAGCAGATGGCTGGAGAGCTCTACGTTTTCCACGAGGAGACAAATATATCTATATATATAAAATACGTCTTCCACTAACACAATTATTGGCTAAACGCCCAAACTTGTTGCATTTGTCTTGCAATCTCCTGTATAAACTGATGGTTCAGGTGGATGGAAATATAAAGAGAGAGAGACAGGTGGAGGGAAGGGACAGAGAGCAATGGTACAAAGCAGTAGCTGAAAAGATAAATCAAGAAATTTCGTGTGAGCTGATAAAAATTGGAACATTGGGGACTTGGATGCCAGGTCGGGTCGGTCTTTGCCCCTGCGCTTCTGTCTCGTCCTCCTTTCCAGCTGTCGGTGAGTGGGGCACGACCCTGGTGCCACTTTGCAGAACTGATTTTTTTTAAATATAAATTTTCATCATTTATTTATTTATTTATTCATTCATTTATTTCCCCACCCCCGAAAAACTGTGCAGTGAGGCAGCACACTATAGTGACGGATCTCTCCAGCCGCTGATGGATGGAATCAATTCACTGACAACAAGAGGATGGGGGGGCCTCCAGGGTCCCCTCTGCAGCGAGTCCTACAAGCCAGACCCGTACCTGGCTCCTCATGCCCTCTGCTAAGATCTCCCTTAACTTCACAGTGTAGTAAAGGCTTGTCTTCTCATGCCAACAGGTAGACTCGTATCTTGCAAAACCCACACAACCGCAAGCCAAGTTCACCCCGACGGAGGGAGCCCTCTGCAGCGGGGTTACAGCGAGGGAGGGAGGCCCTCCTGGGCCCTCTTCAGATCCCCAGCAAACCCTCCGAGCCTCGGCCCGCCGGCATTTGGCCCAGAGCTGATGGGAGGAGTCGGCGTCCGGCGGGGAGAGACACCTTACCAAAAGTCAGAGGCTTTTCCGAGTGACTGGCGTGGAGAGCTCAGCCCCGGCCAGAGGCTGGGCTGAGAACGGCCTCGGGGAGGGGCGGCTTTGTCCAGAGTCTCCGCTTTCTGCGAGGAGGTCCATTTTCTGCAAAGGGGGTCTTCGCTGCCCAAGAGTGTCGAGGGGTATCCGGCGCCACTCGCTCCCCGCAGCGCTGCTCGACACCGCCACAGTTCACTCCCCAGGCTCCGACAGGCAGTCGGGCAAGGTGCTTAATCACTCCGTTTAAAAGCAACAATTTTTCTTACAATAGATAATTTCCCGACACTGGTGCTTTTTAATCCTGCGCTTCGTTTGTGTTTTACCCAGGAGGAACCTTGTCGTCTGGTACGTGTCGTGACACGGAGGCCGGTACCGCAGAGCGGCAGTGCAGGAAGAACGAACCTTTTCCTTTGAATAATATATTCCTGTATTAGAAGCTAACATCATGCTGAGTGGAAACTTCTTACCTGGGAAAGCTTTTTACCAGAAATCACCCGGCACACGTATCTTTATTTCCATTTTAGCTCAGAGTACACAAAGTCTCCTACTTCAAATCCAAATCTGATGGAAATGAAATCTGATTAGATTCAACAGAAACACCAAGGAGTTCGGGTTTGCTTGGCTTACGGAGTCAGACTTGTTTTATCCCCTCATGCACAGGGCAAAACAGGATTTCATGTCCTCTTGCAAGTAAGACCCTGGTAATTGCGGACACACCGGCACCTCGCAGCGATCTTTAAGCCGTCCCCGCTGCTCTCCCGGGACACAGTCCGGGCCAGTAGGTCCAAAACAGAAGCCTTGTCTGAAAAGTTCATCAAAATAACCCAGCGGCTTTGGCTACCTTAGCGCTGCAGGTCCCGAAAATACACAGGATTTTGCGGTTCCGCAGTAGGTGGGTATAAAACACCTATTGCGTTGTTATCCCTCCTCCCCGGCGCCCACCCCGCCCCCCCCGCCCCGGGGCGCAGACAACATTTCGGGGCGACGGGGACATGCCTCTCCTGCGCCGGGCATCGAGGGAAGGAGGAAGGGAGAGGAGAGAAAACTTTTTCACTAGCTGTAAAACAACTCTCCCTGGCGCCGCACAGGAAGGCAGCTACAAGTATCGAACATAAATAAGTTTTTCGGGAGAGTTGGGCGCTCTAAGTCGACTCCTTCATCCGGAGGTGCGGGACACAGGCGTATCGGGCCATGACGTGACCCCGGGACAGGGCATCTCTTTTTGAACACTTTGTTTCCTTCTGAGGTCAGTTCAAAGTCCTCAGCTAAATCGCCTTCTTGCAACCTCTGCACTTGTGATACGAGAGGCGTGCGGTAAAATCCTGGAGGGGATTTCCGAATAAAGCTAGTAATTCCCGGCTGTTCAGTAGGAGGAGAGGAGAGGAGAGGAGAGGAGAGGAGAGGAGAGGAGAGGAGAGGAGAGGAGAGGAGAGGAGAGGAGAGGAGAGGAGAGGAGAGGAGAGGAGAGGAGAGGAGAGGAGAGGAGAGGAGAGGAGAGGAGAGGAGAGGAGAGGAGAGGAGAGGAGAGGAGAGGAGAGGAGAGGAGAGGAGAGGAGAGGAGAGGAGAGGAGAGGAGAGGAGAGGAGAGGAGAGGAGAGGAGAGGAGAGGAGAGGAGAGGAGAGGAGAGGAGAGGAGAGGAGAGGAGAGGAGAGGAGAGGAGAGGAGAGGAGAGGAGAGGAGAGGAGAGGAGAGGAGAGGAGAGGAGAGGAGAGGAGAGGAGAGGAGAGGAGAGGAGAGGAGAGGAGAGGAGAGGAGAGGAGAGGAGAGGAGAGGAGAGGAGAGGAGAGGAGAGGAGAGGAGAGGAGAGGAGAGGAGAGGAGAGGAGAGGAGAGGAGAGGAGAGGAGAGGAGAGGAGAGGAGAGGAGAGGAGAGGAGAGGAGAGGAGAGGAGAGGAGAGGAGAGGAGAGGAGAGGAGAGGAGAGGAGAGGAGAGGAGAGGAGAGGAGAGGAGAGGAGAGGAGAGGAGAGGAGAGGAGAGGAGAGGAGAGGAGAGGAGAGGAGAGGAGAGGAGAGGAGAGGAGAGGAGAGGAGAGAAAAAGTTTTAAACCTTAGGCGCACATCTAGATTTTCGTGAATATCTTTCTTTCAACAGACATTCGTATATCTCGCTACATAGAAACTAAAACTTAAAATCCTTAAGAAAAGTTGAGAAACTCAGTGTAATTAAATGAAGCATTAAGAAATCCACCATGAAGTTATATTCAGCGGGAATGGGGCAGGAAATGTGAGAAAATTGCCTGGATCCAATTTGAGGCTGAGAGCACTAAATACTGCGAGTCCGCTGAAGTCTGGAGTGAGTCTCCCTCCGATCGATGGTGAGACCTGCCCGGCTGACATACTCACAGGGGCAGAGACAGACTATTTCAAGATAATGCAGTATAAAAGGAAAAAAAAAAAAATCGATCCAAATGTATTGTTCGTCAGTGGAGCCAACGCGCACCTATGAGATTTATCAAGTATTGATTTGCATGAATATTTTAGACCCATGGCTACGAGAAAAGTTATAGGCCGTCTTAAGCCGGTGAGCAATGTACCGTTTCCAAAATAGCCATTTAACAAGGTGCTTTTCAGCATATGGATCATTTTCATTTAAAGTGTAATTAATAATAATATCTTACAGTAGTTACCCTAGGAATTTATTTCAGAAGGTCAGTTCAGATAGTGTTTTGATTTTCGCTTGGTTTGCTTAAAAAATATTATCACTAATTATTTTTATTAGCGTCCAATAAACACAAATTATCTTTGTGAGTAATCTGGCAAGGTTTTCCATTGCCTCGCCTCTGGAGTGCCATCTAGCTAAGTTGTTGTAGCAACATTCATTAAATAAATGTCAACAGACAAGGATTTATGCTGCATAATAATATTACAGCTGTAGTATAACTGGATTTATTTTAAAGCTATTCTGAGGTTGCTTTGATCTGTAAAGCAGTAACGTATGTCTCTATATGTCGCAAACAGCCTTTGCGAAACTACTTTGAGCTTTACAGTCAGCCAACATTTTTCTTATAGCATTCTGTTTGCAGAAGAAGCACAAGGCGTGACTATTACCTCTTTGATTCGTTTAATAAAAAAAAAACACACACATGGAAGAAAACTGAGAGGAATCCGCTGTATTGATTTGGGGCTTGTTTTTTTTCCTGGTTTGGAATAGCCAACGTACATTCGTGAGTGGCTATGCTTTCTGCTGTTTCCCTGCCGCCTGCAGAAATTTGTTTTCATCAGGTACAATGAAAAGCGTCATTAAAAAAGCTACGAGGTAAAAAACCTGAGGTGTGTATGTTCCTACTTTCAGCACGTACTTTTAATAAGCCACTATAAAGCCGTTCCTGCATGTACAGAATAAGGCATAAGTAAGCACTTTTTCTTAGATGAATTCACATCTTGCACCTTTTAATATTTTACTATGATCATAAGTTACAAATACAGTGTATGAAAAAAATCCGTTTATTGATATAATCAGCACGTCTTTAAAAAACAAACAAACTAATGTCAAAACACATTTAAAAAATCCGATTAATCATTTAGCCCTGCCAGTTCCTTAACTTCAAGAAAAGAATATTTAGTAGAATCAGAAGTATAATAATCTCATATGTTACTCCAAAGAAAAGGCATGTGGAGAGTGGCAGGCGTGTTAAATTTCGCGTTGGATTACAATCTACTCTGATATGACTGTAGTGAGACAGGATTTTATTCCAGTAGGTGACACTGGGAGAGCTGGGGAGCTGGATATGACGGGTTCAAACGGTCTGGTCGCTTTTTTCTAGTGGTAGCCAAACTCTGAAAGGTATCAAATCAAGTGGTTGCACACCAAGGAAGAAACATTGCCCCAAGACACCTCCTCTGCGCATGAGAAGCTCAAGTTCACCCCAGCTGCTCCCTTCTCGGCCGACAGGTCCCGTCCGGGGCACCGGCACCCCCAACCCCGCCGCTTCCCAGTCCTTCTCACGCTGCTCGGGGACCAGGCTTTAAAAGTTTTCGCCCCTAATTCCTATGTTTGACGGATATGCAAAGAAAACAGCTGGCGAAGATCTCCCGAAGTGAGACGAGGCAGTTCAGAGTAGTTGGGAGAAAGAAAAAAAAAGAAAAATCCCTCAGCTTCTTTAAATGGTACTCAAGTCGAAGCGACAATCCCGGCAAGTGCGCGCACCCGGAACGTATGTGTATTTATTTCATTCTCGAGTGGTTTTTGAGGTTTTCAGAGTACTGACTTCAACTGTGCCAAGGCTGATACTCAGAGCTGTGTTTCAGGCCAGAGTGAGGTAAAAAAAAAAAAAAAAAAAATCTAGTGGAGAGGTTATAATCCGCTCCTGACCCTTCTTCTCATGTTTCATACCAAAGCTGAAGTTCCGTCGTGTCTCGCCTATCGATTTCATAGCAAGAAACCGAGAGATTGTTCCAATATCATGTAAAACGTAGGAAACAGTAAGAATTAGATCACTCATCCTTCGCTGGAGACAGATCCGCACATAACCCGTAAATCCAGGACCCAGCTTTTCCTGCGGTGACACCGAGTGCTCCGAGCTGATGGGTTCAATTACACCTGATTATGCCCTACAACGTACGATCAAAGCTTGACCTTCCACCAAGGCTGAGTTTTATAAGGTCATTTCCCCCTTAATATTTGGGAAAATAAATTCAAACCTTTAACAACAATGACAGACCCAATATTCATTTTAGCAGTGGATAAAGAGCGGGAAACAAAACAGTTATTAAAGGAAAAAATATCTTGGCATGCATAATACTTCAAATAATATCACATTACAGGTTAGCTTGCATAACTAGCCATACAGCTCCTCGGTCTGTCCCCGTCTGACTACTTTCTTCCCTTCCATTTCTATTGCCAGTGCGAACTATTAATCGATTACACAAACCGGTCCCATAAGAGACGGACAAGCGGACGTGCATATTCCTCAGCCTCCTCAGGAGACCGAAACAAGTAGCAAACTCACTTGTAAAATACAGTATGTTGAATTATATATATATATATATATGCATTTAACCGTGTATTTTAGCCTGTAGTTTGTCAGAGAAATAAAACGAAAACAAAGAAACCAAATCCTCACAGCTCGGACTTCAGCGGGACGAATTCCTTACAACATTTCGCTTTCAAGTTGTTTCAAAACAAAAAGCCTGAATCGAGAAGGACCAGGGGGCATCAGCACATGCTTGGGTATCGATCGTATGAAAATGAGAGTAACAATGGAGGAGGGGGAGTGGGGGGAAATCTGTCCGAATTAAGTGGCTAAAACAAAGGGCCCTGGAGAAGCTGCTGGAGGCGGAGAACCGCAGGGTCCCCCCGCTCTACACGGAAAGCAGTCGGAGCGGCGGGGAAAATGAAAGATTTCACCGTCAAGAGCGCTGGCTCTGAGCAGCGGAGGAACCGGGGAAGGTCTCTTGGCCGCGGTGGCGGCCCTCGAGGCTTCGCCGTCCGTGGGACGGGAGCGGCGGTGCCAGGAAGCGCCCCCGGCCGCTCGGTACATTCGTCTCACGACCGGCAGCTCCGTGGAGGGCGGGGAGAAGGGTCTGGGGGAGTTGCTGTCGCCCGGAAAACGCCAGTCTGTGTCACTCTGGGGCCGAGGCGGCGGTGGGGGCTTTGCCGCTGCCAAGGGGCTGCATTTTCTTTGGATGCGTGGCGGGGGGAGCCCCGCCGACCTGCTCTCGGCTCATGGCGGGGGTCCTCGTAGTCCCTTCGGTTCCCTCCGGCTGCTGCTCGTCGCTGCGAGTTAACCCCAACCGTAAGTTTATTGCACGTTTAAAAAAAAAAAAAAAAAAAAAAAAAAGGCAGAAAATCGAGAAACGTGTAAGTTGGCAATAAAAAGTCCGGGGAGGAAGGGAGGTGGAGCTGGAAGCCGGGGGAGGGGGCGAGGGGGCTGCGGTCCCGGCACAGGTGGGCACTCAGACGAGTCCTGTCATCTGCGACCGTAGGAAAGGAAGGGAGGCGGCGGGGAAGGTGCCCAGGGGGTAGCTGACGCCGCTGGAGAAGCCCACCAATGGGGGCGACATGTGGGGCAGGGTGAAGCCCAAGGCGCTCGCCGGCGAGTTCTCGTGGTACAAAATGGGGACCCGCACTATCCTTTGGGCAGCGTGGGAGAGGTTGGCTGCCTCTAGGTCGGCGGCCAGCTGCCTCTTCCACTTGTTGCGGCGGTTCTGGAACCAAATCTTCACCTGGGTCTCGGTGAGGTGCAGTGAGGCGGCCAGCCCGGCCCTCTCCGAGCTGCTCAGGTAGCGCTTCACGTCGAAGGTGGACTCCAGCTGGAAGACCTGGCTGCGGCTGAACACCGTGCGCGTCTTCTTCTTGCGGCCGGCGGCCCGTTGCTCCGGTTCTCCTGGTTCCTCGCCGCGTTCCTCCTCCTCCTCCCGGCCGCCCGGTCCCGGCCGTCCGCCCGCCGAGCCCCGCGCCGCCGCCCGCCCGCCGCCGCCCGCCCGCTCCGCCGGTTCCTCGGGCAGCTCGGGAGAATCCCGGTCGCTGGCTGCGGAGAAAAGCAGAGGGCTGGGGAGGTCGGGCCTCTGCTCCCGGGAGCGGGGGGGAAGAGGGGCATTGCCCGCCGACCCGAAGGGAGAGCCTGCCCCTCGCTCCACTCACCGGGAGGGGGAAAAAGTCGGAGAGAGCGGGGCCGCGGCGCCGAGGGCTCCTGATGGGCCAGGAGCCCGGGCAAGGGTTCCTACCGCTGCTCTGTCTCCGTCGATGAACTCCCAAATATTTGTCAATATACACACACACACGCAAGCAAGCGTACTTATATAGAAACACAGAAATTATTTCACCTCTATGTACATATACTCATTTGTGTACATATGAGTATGTATATACACATCCAAGCATGTGTACGTACCAAGAACGCACACATATGCATCTAGCATACATACACTTCTAAATATGTTTTGTACACATAAATACAAGTGTACACGTATAGCTAGACACGTGTATATACATAGAAGTATGATACATGCTTTTATATATGCACGTACACATATGAATAGATGTGAACTCTTATTTATGCACACATGTATATATTTACACACATATGTACACACGAATACATTTACACACATGTATCCTTACAAATGTATATGTAAGTATATCGCTGTGTGTAAGAGGAATAAGTATTGCCGTGTGTGTGTATAAACGGAGGTAAGAATGAAATATTTTTGCTTCACGTTATACGAACTTGATAAACCAAATCAATCGGGGCAGCTACTCTGTTGTTGGAACATTGCCTCCCAGCATGTCTCCGTGGAGTTTCCAATATTGTGCTTTCCGTTTGCATTTTCAAATGGGAAAAAAAAATACTTCCTATTCTTTATGGAACAGAGCAAGGTAAAAAGAAAAAAAAAAAAAAAAGAGAGAAAAAAAAAAGCGAGAAAAACAAGGCAATTGTTCCTGGAGTGGTTTTCTGTTTCTGGATGCCCTTTTGAGAGAAATTAAAAATATTAATGCATCCATCACTGTAAAAAGAAGCTCTTTGGGTTACAAATCACTCCTCTTTTCCTTATTGAGCAATCGTGAGAACTCTATAGTCTCGTATAGGATCAGAGAGATGTGCCGAGAGACGGTGTTTTTTCGATCAGGATAAAAAATAACAACTTATCGCAGCCCGTAAACTTTTTCAGATGTTAATTCCTGCCCCCGAAACCAAGCTTTTCCTCCCAAGAGGGGTCCCCGCCGTGACAGGCCGCTGCCTGCTCCAGCAGCTCTACGGGAGGAGTGCGACCGGCGGGGCCGGCTCTGCGAGAAGGGGCGGCCGTGGTGCAGGAGCCCGAGCCCAGTTGCTCCCCTGGATTTCCAAACTATCCGCTGAGCTGCTGGGGACGTTGCTCCCAGCTTTTTGACTTGCTGGGGCGTAAAACAAACAAACAAACAAACAAACAAACAAACAAAAACCCGGACAGACCTTCCTCTTACAAAAAGAAGAAAGAAAAAGGGATGAGGGAAAAAAAATAAAGGGGAAAAAAATTCGCGAGGAAGCGAACAACCCCTGTTTACATTTTGGGCAGCAGGGCGGAGGCTCCAGGTGCCCCACACCCCGTGAGCATTTCCGGAGATTTGCTCTGGGCGGCCGAAACTGGGGTAGGCAGGGCGAGGGCTACGGAGGACACCTCGCGCAACCCCTTTCCGCGCCTGCCCCAGGGGCCGCGGCAGGACCGAATCCCCCCCCCGCTTCCCGGGGAGAGTAGAGACACACACCCCCCAGCCCCAGTCGGGCCCGGTGATTAGAGATAGGGAAAGGCGACTTACTGTCGGGGCTGGCGCAGCCCAGGAAAGCGGCGTGAGCTCGGCGGTACCAGCCGACGGCGGCGTCGCGGAGGGGGCAGCCCGGGGCGCCGAGGCGCAGCGGGGAGCGCGGTCCGCAGCGCGGACCCCCGCGGCTGCCGCCGCTCGCCGCCGCCCGCCGCGCCCCGCTGCCAGCCGTGCCCTCGGTGCCCAGCAGGTCCTCGATGAAAAAGGACGAGACGCGGGCGGAGGTGGAGCCGGCGTTTTCCGTGGCTTCGTCCGGCATGGTCGGAGAGAGCTGAGGCAGCGGGGTCCCGGCTCGGCCGGCGGCTAGTTCCTCGGCTCCCCACTGCCCCGCGGCCGTCTCCTGCCTCTGCTTAGCCCCGTGGATGCTCTCCTGGTATAAAAGGTTTTTTTTTCCGGAGTAATCATTTCAGATCGCGGTTTGCCATCATTTCCTGCAAGCTAGGAGGGGAGGGGGGAGGGGGAGGAGGGGAAGGGAACGGGGAAGGAAAAAAAAAAAAAAAAGCAACCCTACAACCCATCGGAGGCGCCAGATTCTGCGCGAAAACGATAATAACGAAATAAAAATGTCATGCGAGTTAAACGCTGGACACGAGAGGGGGGAATCCTGCGATTGGAGGAGCGCCGCGACAAATGGGATTTCCGTAGGGGAAGCGCAAGGCGCGGAGAGCGGCGGGGTCGGGCGCTCCTGGTGCCTGGGCGTGTGCGTGTGTGTGTGTGTGCGTGTGTGTATGTGTGTGTGTGCGCAGTGCGGGGTGTGTGCGTGCGTGTGCGCCGCCCCGGGGCTGCCACTCACGAGCTCTTTATTTAGGTCAATTAGGGAGCAAATCTCGGCGCGGGGGGAGCGGCGGAGCCGGCCCCGGCACACGGGCCGCGCAGCCGGGGGGAGGCTTGGCCGCTCCACGTCCCAGCCCTCCCATTGGCTGCAGCGGGCTCAGCGGGCAGCCGGGCCAGCCAATCCGCGCCGCGGGCATCTCAGTTATATTAATATTATTAATAATAATCAGCCCCCCCTCCCTCCCGCCTCCCGTAGAGCGCTTTCATGTCTGCGTCGGCGACGATGGACGGAGGAGATGCGCCCTCCGCCGCTCGGAGAGCCCGCACCGGCCCCGCGGGCCCTGCAGCCGCCGCCTCGGGCCGTCGGCGGAGTGGTGAGGTTGCCCCTCGCCCGGAGCCCCCGGCTTGGGGCACTTGAACCGGGAAGGGGGAGGACGGCGGTGGAGGGACATTCGCCCTCGTGAACTGGCAATGTCCTCGGACTGTCCCGCCGGTGGAGGGGAGGATGCCAGGCACTGGAGGGGCGGGGGGCCCTGGTCTACAGGGTGTCCTGAGGCCCGGCTGGTGACATTTAACCTTTTCCTTCATATAGGTATGTATATACATATATATGGGTATTTTAAATGTATGTATATTTTATCTGTGTAGTTTATTTAGACAGACAGCCTCCCTCTTGAAAGACGGGGCCGTTCACGAAGCCCCGTCTCCCGCCGGCCCGGGCGGAGAGGCAGCGACGATGTGCTGCCCGCTTCAGCCCACCCACCTCGGGACAGAACCCCCAGCAGCCCCCAAAACTCCCCTTGGCCTCAGGGCGACGAGGCAGAAGTGTTACCCACTGCCTTTTCCCTTGGGACCAAGCGAGCCAGGTTTGTAGTGGGACCAGTCGATCCGGAGTGCACATTGGAGACCTGCGGAGATTTGGGTGAGTACACAGATGCCCTTGCGATGTCCACCTGCGGGTCAGTCCTCTTCTGCTCTCTGCTTCCTCTGCCGCGATATCCCTTCTCGTTTCCCTTTACAGTATTCTTGTATAAGCACCCCGTTCCCAAGCTCCGCCTCACTCTCATGCTTTTGAACGGGGGCATCGGGTGCTGCCCGGCGGGAGTGTCCGGCGGGGCCGGGGCGCAACCGGCTCCGGAGCCGGCTTGGCCGGCACCGAGCGGTCCCGTTCTCTTTCCCGGGGTGGTGGTTGGACACTTGAGGTCCTATTTAGGAAAAAAAGAAAAAGTAATAATTTCACTTCCAAAGTCTCCAGAAAAAAAAAAACAGACAGAGCTCTGCAATGGACTCTGGAAAGCAGAAATACACGATGTTATGTTCGGCTTTCGGTCGTACCCGTGCGGAGACAGAGAGCGGTCTGGCGAATTTTAAACCGTGAAAGAAACAGTGCATTCGTCACTTGTTGCGCAGGAGTGATGTTAAAGAACATTGCTTTTATGCTCTGTGCATCGTGGTGCGTGCTGCTGGATAGGAAATACGAGTTTGACTGATATGTCTTAAGCACACCTAAAACGTCAGCTCAATTTGACTGACAAACTTGGAAAACTTTTGTGTGTTCTCCGGAATAAAGAGGAAAAATGTGGACCCCGGCTACTTTTATACATTTTATAAACAATATGTAAACTATATGCATGTGGCCCGTACCCATATATTACGAAGTGTTTCTACAGTGTAGTCATACAACTTAGACGATATTATTTCTTTTCCTCGTAGAAAGCGTATAATAAAATAAGAATAATTTTGTTTTGTTTTGTTTTGTTTTTCGTTTTTCTTTAGTATAACGTACAAGTGGTGTGCAATAATGCTGAACTGTGTATGTGAAAAGTCATGTATACTCAGATATATATCTGAAACACAAAAACAAGGTGAGTATAATTCTATACCTGCAAATACACCACTTGTGCATACATGTCCGTGTATATGGGCTATTTTTTAAAGCTTATACTTATGTTTACGTGCCTTTTACATTGCTATAGCGACATGACTACTAATGCTTTGTGCTTAATGCTCTTTGTGCATATAATGATGATTAAGAGAAAAAGCGCATGTGTTTACTGGTCTCCCTGCAGCCACCCAGCAGGGCTCCTTGTAGAGAGAAGAAAAAGCAGCCCAGTGGCGGTATTTTTGTAATTTAATGTCCAAAAACATCCTGGGCCCCTGCTCTAACTCCCGTCTGTGTCACTAGCCCGGGGATAAAGCGGGGCGCGGGGTGGCGTGTCCCTTTGTGCATTGCCGTCACCTCGGGCTAACCCCCTCGCCGGGCAAGGGCCGTGCCGGAGCGGCTCCCGGGAAAACTCCAGCGGGGCTCAGGGTGGCAGCGGCGAGGCAGGACGTTTCCAACCCCCGACACCTTCTCTCCCACAGCCATCTTTTCGCGGCACCGTCAACCTTTCTTTTTCGCAGGCAGCTGAACCGAGAGGATTTTACAGGGCTGCAAGCTCCTGCCTGCCTGCCCTCCGGGTCAGAAGAGATTTCCTCGATTTTTCAGCAGAAGTGGCTTTGGGACCAGATTTAGACTACAGATAGCAAGCCACTTACTGTTTTCCGACTCTAGTTTTGTTTCTTTCCCAGATGCATGTGTTTTGTTTTTTTTCTCCGAGGCTTTGGAGACCTCCAGATCCGGAACAGTTCCAGGAGGTGCAGCACTGTGGCCTGCTGTGGGGTCTCTGTTGCTGAGCGGTCCTGGCTTCAAGTCCGTGCCCATCACTGACGTGGGATACCCGTGGGATATCTCCGACTGCTCTTGAGCCTTTGGTAGGCTTTGCTCGACGTGGTACAAAGCCGGCTGGCTACCACGCAGGGGGAGAGAGAGGAGTAGGGGTTTGGGGCCGAGCTCCGTAGGGAATCAGCAGACGGTGAGCTACATATGGGGCTGCAAATGTGTATGTGAGTGTGACGAGTGCCTCCAGTGACCCACGGGGATGCCGGGCTGGCCGCTCCCGCCGCTGCGCTGACGCTTCCCGCACGGACTAGAGCGGGGCCGCCTGCAATGTGAATGCAATTACCTTGCTGGTGTTTGATGTCTTTCCTTGCTCTCTCCCCACCAGCACTGCCCCGACGTGTCGTAAAATAGAAATTAAATGAAAGACAGGCTTTAGCGCTCACTACCTAACCTATGCTCCTCTCTGCTTTTAAGGGCCCGCGGGACATTTGGAGCCCGGATCTTTGCAAGTGGCGTTTAACTCCCCCGTGCTGCGGCAGAGGTGGCTTTCTGGGACATGGAATCATCTCTTCCTTCTCCATGTCAAAAAAGCAACGCTTGACAGATTGCTCAGTTCCTGTCATCCTCCTAACAGATCAGACGGCAGCGCTGAGGGTAAGGAAATTCTTGGCCAACATCTGCCTCTGGTCGATATATTGAGATACGTATATATGTATATATATACACACACATGTATGTACATGATTCTAAATAAAACTAGCTTTTTAGCCAGGTTCGGTTTAACGCTAAAAATAACAAAATAAACAAAAAAAGACGGTATTCACATCTTACATAAAATGTCAGAAGCCACCAAAACGCAAAAGCAGATACAAGGATGCGAAAGCAGCATTTTTCTTTGAGTTCAACGTTGCTTTAGAGGAGCAGAGGTGATGATGGGATGGTTTGGCCATCTATTAAAAAAAAACGAAACACCCCGTATAATAAAAGATCAACCAGAAACTGGTTTCACGGCCTTTAAATATCTGTGCAACATCCTCCTCCTCCTTCCGAGGAGTGCCGGGGAGGAGGGGATCGGCTTAGCTCCCGGGGGTCCCCCCAAACCTCTCCCACAGGGGCAACTCTCGTCCCTGCAGGGAGTCGGCCGGATCTCTGCGTCTCAAAAACTCTCTGTTGCGGAGCAGGACTCGGGGGAGGGGGCTCACGCTCCGTTTGGCCTTGCTGAGACAAGCGGGAGGTTTTTTTCAGAGGGATGTCCCAGCCGGACACGCCCGTCCCGAGCAAGGGTCTGTGCCCATTCCATGAGGATATCTCATTTTGGGTGGCTTTTCTGTCAGGGAACCCGCAAAGGACAAGGACAAAACGACGGTGGGAACCCTTTCCTTCTGCATGTAGAAAACCTTAGGCTCCTTCAAATGTATGTTAAATAACACTGAAGTGCAGCAATATTTTTTGCGAAACTCCTTTCTGAATTTGTAGTACGTTTTAAGGGGAGGAAATAGAGAAAATAATTATTATGTGGGTTTTTTTGGTTGGTTTCTGTGGTTTTTTTTTCTTTTTCCAATAAATTATCTCTATAAACTCAACCCTACTGAATTCTTCACCATCAGTGACACTGACGGAGAACTTTTCCCCTCTCAAGGACGCTGCACAGCCCATGCTGATTCCCATTAATGTATTCATTATTCACAGATAGTCACTAAGTGCTTTGGATGAAAACTTCCAGCCCGTAGCATGTCCCAACTGTCCGTGATGCTCGTCATGCAATTGGGAGCGTGAATTGCATGGCTTAAGTGCTTTTTCCTTGCTAAATGAGGAGTGTTTTAACCCAAAATAAATTGACAAACTGGAGAATATCCTTGGCTGCGTGAATATATTAACGAAGAAAACACTTTGAAAGTTTTTTTGGGAAATATCTATTCCCACGAGTCAAAATTCATCAGCAAATTATGTGATATCTTTTTTTAAAAAAGATGCTCCCTACTGAAATGAACTAAGAATTATAATACAGTCTTGTTTTAAAGTGACTTTTTCAGAAAGGTCTTTGGCATTGATTTCCTTTCACAATTTTAATATGACTTTTTTTTTTTTTTTTTGTATGTACAGTGAGAGAATGCATGGTTTTATTGGTACTGGTTAGGGTCAGCCACAGGAGAATTATGGAGGTCATGTGAAATAGGTGCCAATAAAGCTTTTATTATTGTTATACAGACAAAAGAGCATTATGGAAAGAGATCCTTAACAGACCTAACCCTGGATACTTTGTTCTGTTAACAATCAAGTTGGAAAATACAGAGACACAGTAAAAAAAAAAAAAAAAAAAAAAAAAGATTTTTCAGAGCTATTGAACATCAAGCTATTATCCATAAGACTTTTGGAATTATTTTCCCTCAGAAAATGAAGGTCTCCTGAAATGAAACACTTCATACAACTCTTGATTTTGCCTAAAACAAACAGTCTAGGGGGAAAAAAAATGCACTATCACAACAGAATGTAATTGTGCAAGTTTTAAAATAACATTAAATGTTTTATTTTTGTGTCATGCAACATAAGGAAAATCAAACTATTTTTTAATTATCAAGATAGACTTATATCTAGTTTGCATGTATCTGCAGTTTGAATCTGAAGATTTTCTGCCAGAACTTGAAGTTGAAGATTCTGAAATAAATTTTAATTTAAATGCTGTTCTCCTTCCCTCATCCAGTCTTGAATTATTTTAGTGTAGCACTAAACCATTGTCAGGGATGGTAATGAACTTCCCCATGTGTTGATACATTGTATTCTTAGATCAAACTCCAAAACCAGTTGGAGCTTAATGAATTTAGTAAAAACACGTACCTCCTTAAATCTGATCGACTCAGGAGTTTTAGATGAATTCCAGGACAGAGCCAAATTCAATCAAAGAAAGTATTAAGAACTTACAGTACAAAACATCCTTTGTATTTTTACACTTGTGCAGAAGGAAAATTGATGCATGGATCAAAGTTAGCACTCAAATAGCATTAACATTTGGGTAAAAATTATACTAGCTTTTGCACTTTGATAGTAAAATGATTCAAGCTGTGTGTATTCTAAGGGAAAGGTTTAAGAAAACTTGTGAAAATTACATGGATCTTTATTATATAAAAAATCACCTACACTTGTGAGTTGAGTTAATAAGAAGCAAATGAGCTCTGTATAGATAGAAAACAGAATGCATCTCCTTTCCACTGACTTGTAATTCATTTATCATAAAAGAGGACAATATGTCAAGATTTAAAACTACCATTAGATCAAAAAATACCTTTTTTATTGCCATATGAAAATTACTCTTTTGTAAATAGTATTTGAGTGAAACATATAGCTATCCCCCTAAAAAACCCTCTGTCACCAATGATATATATACAAATATAAAATGATGATTTTCTGAGTCAGTTCAGAAATAATCTTTACAGAAATCAGTGAGTAGTCAGAGTTTATGTGAGTCATTAAAATCTGGGGATGAATGTAATTTTCAGATGGTTCTGTAATGTATTATAAATGGTTTTGCAATGCTCCAACATATGTGGAGATACGTATCTGGAGATATATACAGTTACATACATATGAATATATTTATTATGGTATACAAAAATTACATTTTCACATAGCATGAAAGTGGTGTTGATATGCCTTTAGAAAGGACTGGACCTAGTCAAAACTAATATTATAATGAACTCAGATCCTAATGTAAATCCCCACATGCATTCATTTTCTTGTTCTGAATTATTTTGTTATCAAGTCTGATTAGTCCTAGAAAACCCTGAAGCAGTAGGAAGGCTGGGTCAAACACAGAGTGAACTCAGTGGTAAAGCTCTGTTTGCTTTCTCTCAGCAAGCGGCACAGAGATGTGCTATCTGCCCTGGGATCTCAGTGGCGCTCAGCAGGAAACCCAACCATATCAGCTCCTTCTCATAAGATTCCCCTTTGACTTCGCAAACTCCTCGAGTTGTATTAGGACGGCGCAAGCCAGTTCCCACAGTAATTCCTCATGAAACCTGAACACTGCGGCCCTCGTTCTGCCCTTGTGAGGACATGAGAAGTCAACCCAGAAAGTTACACAGGCCTCTGGCTATGGGTAATAAAATCTACACTGCAGTTATCTGAAGTCGGAATTGTAAGTGGATTGCTGCAGGAAAATTTCCATATCACACTTTGTAAATCCATGTTTTACCCAGAGGAATCTAAAGTCTTGATTTAAATGGAGGCTGTACTGGAGAGGTGGTCAAGAAGAGCTAAAGGTGCACCTTTGTTGTGTGCCACTGGGGTATGTCCTACCAGCTGAGTATGAAGAGGTATCAACGTCCCTTTTATCTCCTTCTGTCACACAAAATTGTCTCCCCATATTTACTTGGGGTTATTAGTCAAACTAAGTGGAATCTTCTATGTCTAATCTTTTCATCCTATGCTCCTCTTAAAGACAGTGTGTATCTAGCCAACACTGTCTACACATTCAGGGAGTAACTGTCGTATAAGAAAAGTCAGATGAATCACTTTGCACATCTTCCGACTATCTGGTCTTGGGGAGGCTTTCTTGCCGCTTCATGTCAATACATACCATAGTGGAGATTGGTGAAGGACAGCTCTGTAAAGAAGATGCAGTTAACAGAATTTTATAAGGGGAAGACACTTGTTGGAGGTGGGATTGCTCTCTTTAGCTAGTACCAGTCACACATGACTTAGTGTTCCCTTGTCCTGCTCAAATTCTTTATACGACTTGGCTTTCTCAGCTGAATGTGTATAGCAAGAAAAAAAGGTCATGGCACAGGCTTGGGCGAATGCCTGTTCATAACCTTCACTGGAAGATTTTGGTGTGTCAGTCTGATTTCAGACCATGTCAAGGCATTTATAGGATAATAGTCCATGGACAGCTCATGGTAGGTATCAGAACACTCTGTTTTGGAGTAGAAGAGCACATAGCCTGCAAATGCAAGCTGTGTCATGCCATTTGCACTTAAGACTAGAGAATGGGGCCAACATGGATCCAATGTGAAGTACCCAAAACCCTTGCCATTTGTCTGGCTAGGGACAGCAATTCCTGACAGTAGCAGGAAGAAAAGGTACCCTGTCATCATGGTGTGCAGTTACGGTAGTTCATGTAGGCTATGTGTGTTTTTCAAAGGAGAATATCTCTTGCCTAAACGTCCTCCTCTCCTTAGCCAGCATCCTTGCAAAAGCCTGGCAAACACCAGCCCTTTAGCAGTATTTATAGCTATATCTCTATCTGATGAGCCATTCTAAAAGTAGGCTAACTCAAAACATACCATACCACTGCGTGGAAATGCAGATGTGAAGGGATATCTGGTTCTAATATACAGATCACCTTATGGTGTGGCAGGTTTCAGTTTCCACAATAGAGAGTGCATTTGTGCTAGGAGTGATTTAAGTCATTTGGGACCTTCAAAAGCAGAAACCCTTCATGAACCTTATTGAAAATGACTACGCTTGGTTAAAAAAAAAGAAAAGGAAGAGAAACTAGAGGGATGATCCAAGATCACACACATTTAAAGAGCGGAAAGGAAGCCTTTTCCAAAATGTTGCTTTTTCTCACAGAAAGCTGAGTGTGAGAAAAGTATCTCCATTCCTTTGTGAAGATATGAAGTCTTGCTAATGCTGATGAAGCTGAGGTTTTATTGCAAAAAGCCACCAGGTTTGGTTCAAAACAGTTGCTTTGTCAAATAGTAGTAATATTGGCCATCATCTTCTCCACTGCATTTTCCTTTTTGCATTTCTCCTTTTGCTGAGGAAGGCAGTGAGGAGGACAACAACAAAGCAGGCTTTCCCTTTCAGGTACACCTGGTGGATTTGAGCTCTGATATTTCTTTTCCCCTCACTGCACGGAAATCCCTTAGGAAGAGCAAGATATCAGCATAAAGATCAGCTGTGCAGATCGGAAAGACGGATTTTGCCCTTGGGTTCAAAAGCTGGAATGTTTTCTGCAGATCATAGACTCCATAAAACATATGTACTTAATAAATAAGCAAAAAAGGCTTGTGCTTGAATGGGACTTCCTTACAGTAAAGGAGAACTACATTTGGCAATTTGGGATTGAGGGATTGACAAGTCCCTTGTGTCTCAGAGCTACTTTCTAGCAATTATCTACTTTTCTTCTTCACACCAACCACGACATTGAGCAGCACAAGACGAATATTTCTGAAGCTTATTCCAGGTGATCTGAAATGGTGCTTCCTCACAGAGCTGACTGTCCTCATGCTGAAAATGGAGGGAATAAGTCTACCTTGTCAAAGAGATAAACCAGATGAACAAAGAAGGCTTTCCCTCATTCACATCTACTGTCCCACTGCCTGCAATGGTCAGCAGGGAAAACAACAAAGGGAAAGTAGCTGGAACAATGCCAGCACTCTGGGCTTTTGACATCTTGCTGCAGTAGGAGCTTGGGGTCTTTTGCATCTCTTGGCTCTGGGGCTGTCAGCAGGTAACACACTCTGTCATATATCTCAGAACTGCTGAAACATTACATGCTCTGTCTCCATCTTTTGCAGAGCTCACCTGACCCTGCCTTGCTCCTTGCTTAGGGTGAGGTGGTTTCAATCCCCTTGGCAGCCCCAAGAGGTCATCAAGTCTTGCTCAGGCCTAGGAAGCTGTCCTCTTACATTTAGCAAGAGAGAAATGTGTCCAGCATCTGCTTGCAATTGCTCCCTAAGATGCAGAGAGTAGCCTTTGCTTTTGTGTATATCCTGAACATTTGACAATCAGGATATTGAGATCGAGAGAGATCTTATCAGTACTTTTCGGTTGTCAGACCAAAAGCATGAACACTGCCAGGTCTCCACAGGGTTCAGCCAGGGTGAAGGACACATGCATTCAACAAGGTGGCTGTCCACAACAGCAAGAGCATGTTTCCAGCTTGCCGTGATTTGTGCTTGGGGCAGGAGCCAGGCAGAAGCCAGATGTCTAGACTGATAGATTTATCTTAGCTTTTTCTATGCAGAGGGGGACCTGCAGAGAGTGACCCATCTCTCCTCTCTTTGCACCTCTGCTTGGCATGGATGAACACTACTGCAAGTGCTGCCAAAGGTCACTGCAGAGGACAATGGCGTTAAACCAAACACCTAACTTCCAGCTAGTTGGTCCTGACTGAAATTAAACCTACCTTTATTTCTTCATTTTCTGACTGCTTCTGACTTGTCTAGCTGGAACAATCTCTTCTTCTTCCTCCATTTGTGTCTTTTAGTGTGAGTGTGAAGAACAACAGAAGCAGAATAACGACCTGACTCATCACTCCATCTTTTGCTTATCCTTAAAAATGTACGCATATAACCTCAAAACTATGACATACAAAGGTGCATGGCAGCCATTCCCTTACATAAATTTGCAAGTTTTGCTTGACTATGACCAAATTATTATATGTTACAGTAAAGTCAAAGTTCAGCTGAGGATAAAAAACACAGTATTTGCTTAGATTTGTTGTTATTTTAGTCCACAGGGATAAAAAAACCCACAATCAATTCATCTGGAACTCTTCACTTCCAGCATAATTTTAATTGTTTTATTAAGCACGACAATTATATGATTCTGAATGAACTATGTTGGATTATGTGTATCTTAATCTTGCACTCAGTTGAGGAAAAAAACAAGTAATTGAAGTGACTATGAAATATTTCCTTGGACTTCATGATGGTCAGTGAAGCATTGTGGGCACTTCTGAGATGAACAGTGAATTAAAAAGAGACTTTGAGCTGAAAACAGCAAGCATCTTTTTTTCTGATATCTGCTTCTTGCTTTCTGTCCTGTACTGATATTCCAAGTGCTCCTACATACAGGTTTTCCCTTTTGGTACATCTACTAAGGCTCAAAAAAAGCTACCTTAGCCTTATGACGTGCGAATTGAAATGTAAATTTTCCTTGAGAAACCTGAGTCTGGGGAATCTGAATCTCTTTCCATAAAGACTAAATCTACAGTTTGCATGAGGCGTAAAAAGGGTTAATTGGAATTTAAGTAGTACTTGCTGATCCTAAGCAATCCTCAGTGTTGTTTAGAGAGCTTTGAGAACTTTGTTGATAACTAATGAAGACCTCAATCAGAAGTTAAGCAGGGTATGTACACACACAGACTATTTAAAATTCTACCACAATCCTTATGTTTAAGAACAGAAATATAAAAATTCTATGGTTGTCTTTCACAAAGTCTAAATCTGGGGAAATTATTGTCTGGTATGTGAGCTTAAATGGCTTTTATTTAGTAAGAGTAGTTTGGATCTGGATGAGATCTGAGGAAATTAATCTAAAATTCCCTGAGTTGGGAATTTTCTGTAAGTGTCCGGATCTGACCTATTTCAAGACAGTGATCTTTGTCTGCGAGCCACACCACCTTTGTTGTGGACTTGGCTTAATTCTACTCTGCAGTCTTATCTGATATTTCTCTCAGGTGCATATTTAACTAGATTTTCTTGGTATAAAACATTACATCTGGAAAGGAATGCAGGGGAAGACATTTTTGCTATCAGGAATCAGCATTTTGCATATTTTCCCCTAGTAAATAAAGTCAATAAAAAAGCATCTAATGAGTCTGCACTTATGAAATAGATTAAAATATTTCTCTTTCTTTCACTCTTTAGTTTCCTCTTCTGTGCTGGATTGCGCTACCAGAGTTCTGTGCAATTTTACAATCACTATTTTTCGATCTGCCTCCAATTTGTGTGCCTTGTATGGAAGAAGAGGCAAATATTAATGTAAGTGAAATATTAGTGAAAGTAAGGCAACCTAGAAGAACATCTCTCTTAGCCTCGCCCATAGATACGATGTATAGATGTGTTTTAATTGCTTAAATATCAGGGCAGAAAGCTACCTGGCAGAATTAGTCTAACTGGAGAGTGGACCAACCACATTACAGTGCCACCCCGAGGCCAAATCCCTGCCCCGATCCAGCACAGGCCTCTGAAAAGTGATTTCAACCCAGACCGAGGGTTGCGTTTTTCTCATTTCCCTTCCTAAAAGTTTATTTAAAGTGAAGCACGGGTGAGGCCCGTGGTGTTCAACGGCCTCAAAATGATCCCAGTTTTTCAGTACCCATCGGGATGTTCCCAGATGTTGCGAGAGCACGGTACATGTAACCAATCTGAAACAAAAACGATTACTGTGGTCTACATGGATTAAGACTTCTCCTAGCAGCTCTGTATTGCACAATCCGAATGCATGATAAACTTAGATCTGTACTTTTGCCAAGTTGCAATTTATAAATAAAAGGGCTCAGAGCAAGCCAATTTTCCTATTTAGTTTTAATAGCTAATATTCTGAAAACCTCAAGGCTAATTAAACTGTTCATTGTCCTGCTGCATTTAATTATTCAGATATTGATCTAACATCTTAACACAAAAGACAAAACAGTGACATATTTTATATTTGGAAATGGAAAAAATAGGAAGCAGTCCTAGTTTAAAAATGATTTAGCAGTTAATAACTGAATTCAAAGAGCAGTGTTTCCAAGTACTGATTTTTTTCATGAGCCACACAGTCTTTCTGCCTATTAGAAAAGAAAAAAAGTAGAGAAAAAAAAAACGCAAACTGCAGAATTTTCTATAAAGCCTTCCTCAAATTTCATATCTAGCTGTAAATACCCTACATGTTACATTTTCAAACCCGTGTATTCCTACAGAAATGAAGGCAAGTCACGTAACAAGGAAAATTGGACCAGCACAGAGGAATCCTGTGTTCAAATCCTGACCCCACCTGAGACGATCTCTAATCTTGGACTAAGGAGTAGTTCTTCTTTTGAAAGAATTAGTTTGTGTTCCTCTTTAAATTTGGTGGTGTTTTTTTTTTTCCTCATTTTAATGCCTTGGAAACACCATCACATTCTTGGGAAACATTCTTGTGATTTCTTTGGAAAAGCTATTTTCTCCATCTCAACCAGAATCTGTGAGGCTCTTGGAGAATGAGAAATACAGATGCTCTGGGTCCGCCAACGTCACATCCATTTCTATTGCTACATAAAGCAGAAAAACAGAACCTGGGTTATTTGGAGTGGAAATCACCTGTAATTCAGCCATTTACAGCTAGCATAGACACCCTAAACTGCACAGAAACATATGAACCTAGTGCACAATCTGTCTCATCCACAGAACACATTTATCAGAAGCACCATGCTCTAAAAGTACCTAACACCCTTCACTGACTGTGAGGAGAGCCCATGGTGACTTTCTAAGGTACACATGTCCAGAACCTAGTGAAGTTGCTTAAATCCCTCTACTTAGTGCCCTTTGATATTTCCAATAACATCCAAAATACTTGCATAGGGCTTCAAGATGCCAAGTCTCTGAGAGACTCACACCTGCCAGAGCAGGACCTGTCAATGTTGTATGGCTCAAATGACACTAACCACATTGCTTTGGCAACTGATTCCCACCTGCTAAGACAATGAGACAAATTCCATCATTAAGGTGTGTATTTTGTTCAGAGGATACACTGAAAACCAAAGTGATTCATCAAATCCTAGGCAACTATTCACTCTGGATTTGATTCTGCCTGCTGGATGTAAGCCCTGTGACCAGAAGCTTGCTGGGATAAGGGCTATATGCTCCTGCTACAGATCAAGAAAGCAAACAACCATTATAGAGCAAGTCAGTTGCATTAGTTATTTACAGTCCCTCTAGTAATGCTTAAGTCACCATTAACTTGGTTTGAGAAAAATGTAAGAAAGATGATGAAATTACCATAAAACCATGAACCACACTGGCAGGTTCCCATGAAAAACTCTCAGGTGCTGCTGACTCCTCTGAAGTGGAGACTGCAAAACTAATGTGGATTGCTGACCCTGCTCTGAGGACTTCTTCACACAGGACAGCACAGACCAGGGACTTGGATGGCAGAGGCAAAGCCAAAGCTGCTACAGCGAGGGAGCACAAGAGATAACAACAAGGAAGGGCTTCATGTGCCTTAATCTGTGCCAAGCCTGCACTTCCATTCAAGACGGTGACCCTACAAGCTGTTAAGGTCCTGTGTCTGGTCATTAGATAGCGCTGGAATAGCACTTTTCTTGGGAAGAAGTAAATTTAAAATTCTAAAAAGCAACATGTACTTCAGTACAATGGCTCAGCAGGGGGTTGACTTAAAGCCTGCCATTTGGGAGACATCCGCTTTGTGCAAAATGCAGCGTGCTTTGCTTTGTATCAGGAGCGAACACGGCTTTCCCTTAATTGGATCTAGCACAAGTTATAGGTAGAATATATACACAGTGAAGACACTAAATAGCATATGGCATATGGTCATTATTGCACAATTCACTGGCTGGTAACTCGGTATGCTGCATCTCCAATTTACAGTAACTGACACCAGATAATACAGTTGGGATTAATCCATGC